>CM060671.1:13536262-15003762 GCA_030686955.1 Odontamblyopus rebecca | reverse complement strand
AATAGATCCCTCTTCTTTAATGAGAAAGTGAGAAATGAAGACGCAGAACAGAGCAGGTCAGGGGATATTGGTTTCAAGGGGAAACAGGAAGTGCACACAAATCTTGTTACTGTCATTTGAATACAGGAGACAGGAGTCAGTTTCATACGGTGTTGTAGTGTGCAGTATTTTAGACTAAGATTTTGACTTTACCGATCCACGAGGGAAATTACCTGGACACAGTAGCTCAATGATACAGTAAAAATGTCAAAACACAAGTCAAATGAAAATAAAATAAAAGAAAATCCATCAAAAGGAACAAATATAGAAGATTTGTATATGTGAAATGTAAAATCCAGGAGAACCTCCACTAGAGTTGAAGGAAGAATTTACATTAATAGTCCCGACAATGATAAGGCACATTCATAAACCTTTTAAAAATTTAATTAAAGAAACTATTTGCAGTGTCATGAAAAAGGCTAAAATATGTGATGTACTTGTCACCACGAGCATTAGTAATAAATTTAAAAGTAAGTCAGTAGTGTGTCCAGTGTGACATTAGGTAATGGATTTGCACTTACTGGTTTGAAGTACACAAAAGTGCACAATATGTTAAAAAACACATTACTTGGTCTTATTTCCTGCTCAAAATAAATACTCCAGTGCTGTTGTTATACCGGAGCTTCATTAAAATTAATTTTCAACAACCAGAATTTCATCTAAATTTTTGTTAGATAGGTGAGTGACTAGTGACATTTAAAGATTTGGATGGACTAAGCATATTTTTTTCTTCTTTGAAATTGTTTTGTACAATATTTGTTTCTCTATAAAAGTAAAGGAAAAGGACTGTAGCTTTTAAAGAAAACAGTGCAACTGATTCCAAAACTTAAATTGAAATGCTTTTTCCTAAAACACCATTTTATTTGAGCACAGATTCATAGTTCTGTGTTATCAAGGTAGTTCTAGCACCGCTCTCATCCATGGCTTCTTTAAAAGTCCTATATTAAAAGTCCTATATTACCCAAAACTGATTCTTATGAGCTTGTTAAATTCTGTTACCTCCTCAAAAACATACCTGGAGCTGTGTTTTGTTTCATTCACATATGTTTGAGTAATCCTCCAAAATGCTCTTTTACACCTTGTGGTGTCATGAAGCTGTAGTTTCCAAGTTAACAGCTGCTTTTTACCTTTAGCTCAGAAAAGATTGGCCAATTCCAGAGCTGAAATTACCCAAATTATTTTAGTAAAGGTATATGTGGTACTTCCTGTATTCTGCATGACATCACAAGGTGGCATAAAGTGTTTTCAGTTTGAGAGAAGACCCTAAATATGCAGGATTTGTGTGTTAAACATGTGGGAATGAAACAAAACACGACTCCAGGTATGTTTGTGATGAGAAAACAACATTATAACATCATCAGAAAATAGTGTAGGATGGGCCCTTTAACATGACTTGCTTCCGACTGTGTTTGTGCTTCTGTCCAGAGCAGAGGAATGCAGATTTACAAGGCTCCTGGTCCGTGCAGATGTGGAACCAAAGAGCAAGTGTTATGGTGTATCCCCCGGTGGGTCACTCCACCTCTGCCCCCCCATCTCCTCCCTCCTACTGCCCTCCCTCCCCCTCCTCCCTCCATCCCGCGGTGCTGTTGTGGACCTGCGTGCTGCCTTCCCCGCTGGGCCCTGCCTGTTTATCTCTTCCGAAGCTCCTATGATTAATGGGGCCCTGAACACATCGTCTCCTCTCGCTGGGAGCACAGCTGAGTAAACAGGCCGACCGGGACACTGCTCCTGCTCCTGTCTGATCCCCGGCATGAGGTCCACTGTCCACCCGGAGGCTCCCATCTACAGGTAGCCATAGCAACTAACAATTCGACAAAACAACTAAATTTTATCTTTTGAATGTCATCCTAAAAATGGCGCAACATAACAGAATCAACATCATCTTTTTAAAGGTGCACTATGCAGCTTTTCTGAAGGAAGATTTGCTACTTGCTTGTTTCCATGGAGATGCTGTAGTTATTGCTAAAAAAAAAGTGCAATTTAAATCTCAGTCTGAGTGGGGTCGCCTCTCCACAGATCTAACCGATAACTTGGAGAGTTAACATGCCAGGCTGTTAATCATCCTTGGCAAAGCAATACATTTCCAAGGAGACAAGCATGTGCAGAGCCTTCACTACAAAAGTGAAAGTAAAGTAAAAGTATTGTGAAGTAAAAAGTACTCTAAAAGTATTCTCCAAATCCTGGAGAATTGTGGGTCTTAGCGATGTAGTGAAGCAACTGAATTTGTTGCTGGTATTTATTTACTTTTCAGCTCTTTAAAGACACTTTTTTGTAATCTTACTCACCGAATGTCTAATATTAGGATACTGCAAAGTATATTATTTAAATTGAAAATTCAAATTCAACAAATTCAAAACTATCTCAGAATAAGCATTATTTTCCGTATGCTTATCACAGCCTCTTCTGTATCAGTGTTGCTTATGTTGCCAGCATTTCAGTAGTAAAAAACTCAAAACTGTCCTGATTTGAGAGAGGGATGCTCTGATCAGGTTGTAAAGCACTTCCTCTCTCCTCCCTGTCTTTAACATGTGCTGCACAGACATAAAAACACAGATGGACGCCTCATGGCCGACAGTCAAACACATCTCTTTACATGGTGCCACTCTAGAAGTCTATAGAAGCCTACAGAAGTCTATATGACAAGTTCTTCTGAAGGAATACCTGCTCCCAGCCCACTGTTTGGGAAGCACTTTCACTATAGTGATAATGTCAGAATACACTCCCACCTCTAGCTTTAGTGTGTGTTTGAGCAGCCATTAGCGGCAGTGGTGACGCTAATGATGATGATGATAAGATAATGACTTAACATAACATTTACTTTTCAAATAGATGTTAAAAATGCTAAATGTTTTTTCCCCAAGTAAGTAGACTACTAGACTATCTTAATTAATAGACAGATAATACTTAGACCAACTTCATAAATAAATAAATGAATAAATAAATCAATCCAAAGTCCAGTTTTAGTATTGTTCCTTTTGAAAATAAAAAACAAGTTTCTACAAAATTGCTTTATCCCAGTAGCAGAAGTAGCACAATACCAAAGGGCTCTTCGCAGCCCATATTTCAAAACAGTCTTTCTTTCTGACAGATCGATTGGATAAGTATTATTTTGATAAAAGTATTTGGTAATTATATGTAACAACCCCTAACCATAAATACACAGAATTCAAGCATAAATATGTGAATGTTTGTGGCATGAATCACGTCTGGTGCTGTCCACACACATGAGTAATAGCACAGCTCCGTACCAGACTGTTGGCAGCTCCTCGCTCATTAATCTGTTGATCTCTGTGTACTGACAGCACCACTGATGAAAAGGATACTTACATGATACTTTGAAAACAACATAAGAGGCATCGGACATTTAAAACTACTTTATACAGCAATCAGCCACAGATTTTTTAAAGGTTCACTATGTACCTTTTCTGGAATCAGCCACAGTTTAGTTTCAAATGAATCTATCTTCCTTTTATTTAATGACAGGTTTTCCTATAGTTAAAAATACTTAGATTCTTATTGGGACTGGGCTTGACTCTGCACACACAGCAAAAACTGGAGGGTGAAAATGTCAGGGGGAAATATATAGAGTTGTTTTTAACACAAAAAGTGTTATTTTAACTATTTGAAAGTTAAATGGGGTTTCGAGTTGGGGTTATTTGCCAGAGTTGATATGGTGGAAGTTAATTCAACTTGCACTAATGTTCATTCAACTTCCCTTAGTGTTAATTTGGCACCTCCCACCCACCACTTCAAACTCCTGCGAGAGAAGACCAGTTTGAACCAGTTCTATACAGAATTTCATCTTAAATTAACTAAAATAAAGTGTAAAAATAAAACACCTCTGTGTGTTATTTAGCTAAATAACGATAACCCTAGAAAAGTATTATCAGTTTACTCTCAAAACATTAATATAACTCTTGATTTTCGGGGTTAAACAGGAACGTTGGCCCAGTGTTACTTAATTAACATTTCCAAAAATGTTAAATTAACTCTAGAACAGATTGGACTCCTATAAACCCAGACAAAAAAAATTCAGTGAGAGTCTATTTTAACACTTCACATGCTTACGTTGCTGTACACATCTGACAAGGTGACATTACACACTTGGCGCCTTGGAAAACATAGCCAAGTTTAATGCCATACTTTGGAACATTCAATGATAACATCTCCTTACAGACATAGATGTTACCTTCCAAAAAGTTCTTTAAAAACTAGACTGGAGTATAATGAAACTACAGTACATTTATTCATTGATTTGATCCAAGTAGGACACAAAAGTTCCCTGCATGTGTGTGTGTATTTTGATAGGACACAAGTCTACCTCCAGTCTGCCCCAGTCTTCTCTTTCAGCTTCTCCAGCTCCACATTTGTGTCCTATATTTTTTTAGACCTGTTGCTAAAAGTTTATTTCTCTTCTCGGGTCACGGTGTCAAAAGTTAGGCTCCGAACTCAGCAGGGGGGCTTTCTTCTCTAACAACCTCGCTCCAAATTTCACAGCTCCTAATGGCGGCCATCTTGGAGTGTCCCACAGGTGAACAGACCCCAGTGTCCCATTAAACGGTCTCTTCACTTTTGGGGCCATTTGTCCATAGGCATTTCCTCTGCGCGTTGCTTTGTTTGTGTTAGAAAGTGTGGAGCGTGACACCCCAAAAACACCGGTGCAGTTAAGAAGCATCACACTGGACCAGTTGGAGATGTTTAGAGATGCTAAAAGGACATTTGGATCAGGAAAGCAAAGACAAGAACTGCTGTAATGTTTAGTTTTGTTCAAATCTCAGTTGTTTTTTAGGTTTAAACTTTCATGATGTGTAACTTTCATGATGGACAGTCTGTCACTCTGCTTCCCTCCATGGAGATATTGCCTGGAATGCTCCACAGTATGGCATTACATACATTTATCTCTATGGAAACAGCTGGTGAGATCTATGGAAATGCGAGCCCACTCACAGTAATAATGCACATTTTATGGTGTTATTGAGTAAATGCGAGATGGATACATTTAATCCCAAGCCGTTACATTTCAGACAACACAATAACATCTCCATGGAGACAAGCAGGTGGCAGATTCTCCACTAGAAAAGTTACACAGTGCACCTTTAAAACAAGTTGTTGTCTAAGCACCATAATGTTAATAATGTTTTGCTAATTGATCTGTTGTTGTCATGTTGCTAATAGCCATGCTAAGTAGGTGTTACAGGTTTCACCCCCTCAGGGAGTGCGCTTTTAGCATGCTAGTTGTTGTTACATTACCGTGATGAAACCTGAATCTGGCCTTTTTGTAAAACATGCTTATAAAACTCATTTGTGCTTCCATCACATTGTTTTTAATGCAGATTTTGAAGATTCGTACAGTATAAGTATCGGGAGGCTGAAAAGCACAAACATCACAATTAGGATCCTTAATTTGCATAAAAGTTTATTTTCTCACTTCGGGTGAATTTTGATTTAAGTGCATAACAGTAAAAGTGCATTTTGGATGGTGGAAATGCATTTACTTGGGATGACTCTTACTTAAGAGATACTGAGGGATAATTATGGACAGATGCAAATTTAAAATAACAGCCTCGCTCTGTTTTGGACATATTTAAGCCACAACACTTTTAGTTTGCTGTTTTCTTCATCATTATACATGAGATAGTATTGGGCTCATGTATGTCTGCTGTTACAAAGTAAATGAATGTCTTTTATTCTGGTGAAGCACTCATGAGTCAAACTTGAAAAATCATACAAAAACATTTCATAACAGCATGTGCGTAAATCTGTGAAGAATTACAATTTCCAAATAGCCCCAACCCTGTTTCATGTTTACCCAGCAGCCTCTGTGAGTTCCCATGCCCTGCCTTTCGTGTGTGCCATATATCTAGTGCTGGTGCTTAGCTGTGGGCGCCAGGGCATGTCTCTGTGCGTCTCTACCCAGGATCGGTGTGTGTCTTAGGGGCAGGAGAGCAGAAGGTGTGGGGTGAAGAATGGGGAGCCAGGAAGATGGACAGCCTTGAAGTGGTGACATGGGTGAGGGTCCACGGGCCTATGGGAGCGCACAGAACAAAGTCAAACCCAGGAAAATCTATACTAAAAAATACACCTCATTTAATTTACAACTGCTGCTACTGGTAGATTGATATCATCTTTACGGCCTGAAAGTATTTACAGTAAACCATATGTAGCTACGCCATCTCTATAACAGTAATTCACGTCAAGATATTATATCTTTTAAGTTGTCAAAAGTATCAAAAATTAGATAGTAATTTCTATAAAATTACTATTGAAACTAGATACTTGTTTAAACATGTATCGATGCTAAAAAGGTCACATTCACAGGACAGAAATGACTCTTTCCTGTATTAGAACAAGTGTAAAAACACATAGACGAGTATCCGCCCATGGACCACAGTGAAACATACCTGTACGACTGAGGAATTAGATATAAGGCCACACGGTCATATAAAAGAAACTACTATGATTTAATGTTGAAAATTATTGTCTAAAGAAAGAGTATATCAGTACAGTTGGTGTCGAGTCTATTCCTTAGTTTTGAAACTGAGTTTGAATGAGGAAAAGGGCCTCACAAAATCCTGCAAATCAGGAAAGAATCATTTAAATCTGTGAATTCATGTAATATCTATGTAGTCAGCCTCCTACAAAAGTTCTATTTCATAATATATAATATGCATTTGGATGATTGCTTATCATTCAAAATTTAAAGTAGCATTAAAGAATTGGTTAAATAATACATTTTTGTAGGCTTGGTCCTGTCATAAAAAGTCCACTTCTTGATACTAAGAACTACAGGCTTTTTACCTTGTTGTCTATTATTAGGCCCAACCAAATAAATAGATCAAATTGAGTCAAAATTTTAATAGAATTTAGCATTTGCTTTTTGCATAGTTTTGTTTTTCTAATTAAATTTTGAATTCAGTTTTCAGAAACTTAACATAAAAGAGCAGAATAGACTGCAACAGTCACAACTATACTCCATTATATAACTCTCCAAAGTGTAAAACACCACAGTGAAATGCACTTTTACTTTCTAAATATGAGCTTGTTGCAGTCTCTAAATCTTGTGGACACTCCACTGGACTCTTGTGCACTACTGTGGGAGGTGGCAGTGAAAACCAGCTGGGCCGAAGTTGGACGTAGACAGCCTCAGATCCTGTTTCGTTTCAAAGGGAGATATGGATAGTGTGTGATATTAGAAGGTGTGGTGACTTAAAATTCCTTGTGTATGTTTGTGTGGCAGGTATACATTATAAACACATGTAAACGTGTGTAATTGTCTCCATGCTTCAGTAATGGTCATGTGGATAGATGAGAGTGAGTGGGCTGAACAGGCTCGTGTACTGTGTCTGGGTTTTGTTATGTGTAATGACTGTGGGGTTGAATGATCCTTTCCAACTATTACTGCACAAGTACACACAAATACTTCTTATTATACTGCGATTATTCTTAGCAGTATAATCAACTGCACAACCCAAATTACTGCTACAACTTCTCCTCCTACTACTTCAATTCCACTATCTTCCATCATTCCAAAACCATTTTATTTATGTAGATAATTATTTTACATTTTGTTTATCATAAATCACATTATAGATGATCTTAGAAAAGGGCCTTTGACATTCTATTTAAAACTGCAGATCTTCATAGCATCTCACCTTAACCAGCTATAGATTTAATATTACATGTTTTTTATTGTTAAAAATGATCATGTAACAGTTTTGAGCACGACATGTATTCTGTGACCAGTTGTCTGATTTTTTTAAATAATAGCAACTAAGTAAAGAGCTGTGGGCAGGGACAGGGGGTAGGTGAAAACAGAGCACTCAAGCGTCAAATGCAAGACAATATGATATTACTCAAGCGTCAAATGCAAGACAATATGATATTACTCAAGCGTCAAATGCAAGACAATATGATATTACTCAAGCGTCAAATGCAAGACAATATAATATTACTCAAACATGCATGAATACAAATATACAACTATGAGCAAGCTTGTGATGAAGAAACACCATTATAACACGGTAAAAAGCTCATACAAGCCGATTTTACACACACTATGTCTCCTTTAACCCTGACTTCTCTGTGGAATTGACTACTACAACTAGGCCACCAGGTTCCTAATATTAATACAACTAGTCTACTATTAAAACGAGAACAACTAGAACTAAAAACGTGAAAAAATATTCAAGCCATTCTGATGTCAAACTAAAAATTCTTTATTAAAGGTGCACTGCGTAACTTGTCTCCATGCAGATGTAATTCCTTTGCCTTGAATGTTTTACAGTATGGAAATAAACTTGGTCATCACAATGAGGACAAGTCATTTCTCTAGGCTATAAAGAAGCACGCCTGCACATCATGCAAGAATTCATGTTTTTTAAGGTCTTTTTGAGCTATAAAACATCTGTGATTGAATATGTGCTAGGGAGATTAGTTTAATGCTGCACTGTGGAACATTTCGTGCAAAAAAATAACATCTCCATGAAGACAAGCAAGTAGGCGACCTCTCATCTTAGAAGTTACATAATGCACATTGAAGTAAGGGTCATACCAGTGTGTTTCAACCTTTAAGTGATCTTCATCAACAACTAGTAGAACTACTTTTACTACAACTACTTTTATACCACAATTACTCAGCTACTCCTGACTACTAATGACACTAAATACACACTGTACAACTACTGTGTGCTGCATTTTGTTTATGACAGCTCTGCACTCACGCAAACCCATCTGACCACCTCCCTGCTCCGGTAATGTGAGTGTGAATGGACATGAGAGAGAGTGCGTGGGTTTAGCATCTGGCCCCGTGTCTGCGTATTGTTCTATGTCTGCTCATGAGCGCAGTCTGTGTCTGAGCCCCGCCTCCCTGGAGACCGCCGCCTGACGATCTTCCTCCTGCTTTTATCCAGGGGTCCGGCCTCTCTGTGGCGGGATGAGGGGGGATACAAACAGACACGAGAGCATTCGTGAGGCCCAGATCCACGCTTCCTCTGAAACTTCCAGCGACGCTACTTTCCTGTCCAAATTCCACAGCCGTGAAACTTTCCTGGCAACGTTTCAGCAAACAGCTCGGAGCGCAGGAGATAGAGGAGAGGGAGCCGCCCTGCACCCACCCCCACAACTATCAGAATATGGGACTGAAGACCGTAGCTTTAAAATGATATTATGGCCCATCTATTTAGAAAAGCTTTTAATGTTTAACTTTTCTCATATGTTTCACTGTTTCTATCTTTCCTGTATTATATTTGTTTATTGCTGTAAGTGTCTTTGAGTGTCCTGAAGAATAAATACAATTATTATTATTATCATTATTGAAGACGCACTATATAACTTTTCTGGTGGCCGATCTGTTTCCTGCTTGTCTCATGAAAATGTAGGTACTTTCCTTGAAATGCTCCACAGTATGAGTTTATACAAATTTATCTCCATGGAGATAAGCAGGTGACACCAACTGTTATGGGTCAGAGCCAGTGATGGAAAGTAAAAGTAAAAGTAGTAAAGTACTGTATTGTATCATTTTTAGGTATCTGTACTTTACTTAAGTACATTTTTAAAGTGGATACTTTTACTTCACTACATTTACAGCTTCTATCTGTACTTTCTACTTCACTACATTTAACTGCTTCTATCTGTACTTTCTACTTCACTACATTTCTGAACAGGACTGAAAAGTAAAGGTATTTTTTAAGATAGTTTGAGACCTGCTGAAAAGACTGATAACTTTAATTTGACACATTTGTAGTCTGAGAAAACAGAAATATACAAATAAAAACAACTAGGAAAAGCTTTATTATTAGATCTCAAAATGTGCACAAAACCTTTACTTTTTACTCTAAGTACATTTTTAAATGGGTAGTTTAATACTTTTACTTGATACGATTTTTGTGTGTGATACTTTTACTTTAACTTGAGTACTGTACCTTTTTTTGCTCCAGTATCTGTACTTTTACTTAAGTAACAAAATGGAGTACTTCTGGCACCACTGGTCAGAGCTGTGGAGAGGAGACTCACAGTTAGGATGCATGTTTTTCAAGGCATTTTTGAGTACTAAAAAGTACTAAAAAGTTGTAATTTTAATGCATGATAAGCTAAATGCAATGCAGTGGCACATCCCAGGCATGGTTGACAGAACTTCCACTAAAAATGTTCCATAGTGCACTTTTAGAAGAAGAAAAAGTTGTCAGTGAATCACAAATCTTCACTCTTATTACACTGGCCAAGCTCATTATGATTTTACTGTTACTGCCAGTTTACTGCAGCTCCCTCAGACTTCCCAGCCCCAACCCCATCACTTTTACGGCTGACTTGATTAACAAAATTTCATCTGTTAATAAACTGTAGCAGAAATAAAAATGACAGTAAATCATTGGCAGCTGCAGGTTAGTTGGAACTACAATGACTATAATAAAGACATTATTGGATTCATTTCTTGGTACTGTAACTTTGAAAGAAAATCACAGGACCATAAAACAATAAATCAATTTACTAGAATACCACTTCTGCTAGTAATATTTTATAGGCTCTGAGACTTTTGAATATGTTTGAGTGAGAATAAATCGAATAACAATATTTTTTACTCAGGAAGCACAGAGTTTTTTTTGTACTTCCAATTACCCCCTCCCTCTGTCTCCCCGGGATATCCCAGACTGGTGCCCTTGTTTCCTATACCTTAAATAAAGATATGACTTCATCCTCTGATCAGGTTTCTGTCTGAGTGTCTACTGCTTTTCTCACAAGGTCAAGACGAGGGCCCCAAAAATGCACCTCAAAACCCCCACCCACCCCCACGTCTGTCCTGAAGTGTCCTACCCCATCCCCACAGCTCCATTAGATAAAAACCAGAGTTAGTTTAGTGTAAGGTAAATATACAGTCTTGATGGCGCTGGTTTGGTTCTGACACAAACAAAATGGCGGATCACTGGAGGGAGACAGCTGAGGGCGAGTGGGTGCTACCGTGTTGGACAGATTGTCACTTTCTCACTTTCAGCGGGGTGTGCCCGAGGTGAGAGGGACACAGATCTGAGAGGTTTAATGGACAATCTCACAGCCACATCTGCTGCTCAGTCTAAGTTCTGTTGTGGTGAATGGACCAGGACTTTTAAAATCTATCAATAAAGGTGCACTGTGTAGCTTTTCTGATAGAGGAGCTGCCACCACTTTGTCTAATGATATAGCTTTTCCTGTAATGTCCCACAGTGTACTTATCTATCTCCATAGAGACAAGGCAGATGATACAACTAGTTCCAGGGTCTGTGTAGAGGTGACCACAGTAAGAATACATGTTTGTCAATGTGTGTGTTTTTTTTTTCAATAAATAGCTATAAAAACCTATGACTAACCAAGTGACATGCCCACCACCAGAAAAGTTACATATTACACCTTTATTTCCCTTGTATTTGCAAACACTTTTTAACAGCACTATTTATTGCAGCTATTAGTACTTGAATATTAGCCAGTCAACGGTTCTTCTCATCCTAAGCATTTCATCGCACTGTAGACCTTGTGTTGAACCTGCATATGACAAATAAACAATCTTGAATCTTGAATCTTTAAAGTTTGATAGATGATACTCAGTTCTATATTGAATGAAGTCTTGGTCAGTTATTGATTTTATTTGACTGATTGATTTTCCAAGCTCTCATATGTTGGTTGGCCTAGAATATAATTTAAATTAACTTAGTATGTATTCTCCTGTGGCCATATCCTTCCATATGCATCCACTGCCAGTTACAATGCATTATCATTTTTGCATTTTCCTTGGTAAATAAATACACCTTTCCCTTTCATTCCTGTATACAAATGATATTATAGCCAATTTTTTACATGTACAGGTTGAAATGTGTGTTGTGTTATTATTTTGATCAATTTGATTGAATGTGACTAGTCTGAGAACCCCGTTAAGCGGAGAGAAAAGAAAACAGAGAAGGTGGCACATTCTTGCGTCTGGCCTTTAAACTCCAAACCCTAAACTCTGTGTAGGGCCTTGAACTTTCTCTTTGTCACCTTCCTCCTGCATTATCTTTTTACTATCCCAAATCCCTGCAGATTTAGAGGGCACACCAGCTGCTCGGACTTGTAAAAAGCTGAGGAGGATTGATGAAGACAGAACTGTGAGTGTGTGTGCGTGAGTGTGTGTGCAGATAGACCAGACTAAATGGGAACAATCTGGACGTCCCATATAAGAGGGGCGAGAGAGTGGGAGAAAAAGGATGTGAGGAGGAGAAGGAGCCGAAGAGGAAATATGAAAGGAAAGTTTGAAAGTTTATATGAAGTATAATAGCTCGCCCAGAATTGACGCTCAAAAGTCTGGCTTTATAAAAGTCATTGAATGGAAGACAGTCATTGTACTTTATGCACGAATAAAAAAAAATTAGCTGAGTTCTCTTGATAACAGTTACATTCGTCTGGGCAAGGAAGATGAAGTGACTTGCCCAAGGATACGATAATAGTTTCCACTGCCCAGAGCTGGAATTGGACCATATGAAATAACCACAATACCAAATTAGTGCTTGAAATGTGTTGTCTTGTATTAAGGAGCAGTGGGTCTGAACCGGGCCCTTCCACACCTGTGGCGGAAACTCCTTACGCTGCTCATTTGGGATCAGTGGGTCTCCCGACTGCAGCCCACAGGACCAGACCCCCCTCACCCACTCACCCACTCACCCGCTCACCCCCTCACCCCCTCACCCCACCCCTTGTAATAACTGTAGTCTGTGGAGCTGAAAGGCGATAGCCGGACTAGAGTTGGTTCACAGTCAACACTTGAGGATGGTGAGACTTCCCTTTGAGACCGAAGCAAAACTGAAGCGATGAAGAGGTGATGAAGACCTATATCGACCAATTTGAAAGATTTTTACTAAAATACAACAAGAATATTATCATCATTATTACATTTTTATGTATTTTTCCCATTGCAAATCACAATATTATAATAAAACAGACACTGGTTCATTAACAGCAGCTTTTCTTTACTTGTCTTGGGCTCTGAATCTTTTGATTAATCACACAAATAGGCAGAGACAGGGGATGAAACAGACATTTTCAAGCAATCAAGCTTCAATAAATACAACAATACGGGAATATACATGAATCAGAATACAACTTTGAATGAGCTAACAATGATGGACCAGTATCATTGTTGATTTGACATATCATGGGTTTGACTGGTCCTCACCCTACTACTGTTACAACAATAATTACATAGAGATATACTGACGGCAGCTAATAATGTAAGCTAAATATACATTAAATTAGGATTTCCATTTTGAGCAGCGATTGAAGAAAGGTGGCATAGCGGCCGGACCAGGTGTTTTGCCAGGGGTATGAGAGTTCCTGTTCACTCTGGGGCTGGATTAAGAAATAGGATCCAGTGGTAGTGTTGGCAGCAGCTGTCCCAGGACCCTCTCATGTACGGGGCTGGTTTTGATGTGGTGGTAATAGCCATAACCGAGGGGTAGCCTGACAGTAGGAAGTGTCGCCATACAGGGAGATTAATGTCTTAAATGACTAACTTTCAGAAAAATCTCAGACGGGATGTTTTTGTACAAGAACATATGGCAACTTGAGAATGCTGCTATGTGCTTTTGGCATTAATGATTCTATACTACACAAAATCATGATCAAAAACATACCTGGAACTGTGTTTTGTTTCAGTCACACATGTTTGAGTAATGCTTTATGTTTGTCTGTTTACATCTTCAAGCTCAAAACACAGTGAAGATGAGTGTTTTTAGTTTGAGAGAACTCCAGGTATATTTGTGAAGAGAAAACAACATCATAACATAGATCAGGAAATAGAAATTTCAAAGTAGTAGGATTGTTTGTATTGGCTTGATTGGTCAAAAAACTAAAGTACTTCTTGTTCTTGAAGTTCTCCAATTATATAGTACAGTACAGATAGAAAAAGTTAAGATGGATTGACTGGTTGAATATTTAATTTTCAGCATGAGGCAAAAGTTTTATCTCATGATATAAAAATACAAAGAGTAAAAAAGAACAGAAACAAAGGAAAAAAAGTTTAATACTTTATTTATATATGCATTAATTGAAGTTTATTTGACTTAAAAATAAAGTATGACTACTAGAGTAAGTATTACTACTATAAGTATAACTGACATAACTTTTCACTACAGATGCCGCCACTTATGTTATTCAGCTATTATACAATAAAATGAAACAACATCTTTCCATTATCATCTCTATATGCAGTAAATATACTCTAGTCTCTAACGAGCTCTACCAACAACTTTAAAGGCACATTGTGCAACTTTTCGGTGGAGGGTCCATCAAATGCATTTCTCTATGCAGATGTTTACTAGCAAGGACCACACCAACGACACATGAGCGAAGAGAAAAGCGTTTATTATATGGAGATGAGGTGGGTCGGCTGGGTTGAGACTCAGGGTGGGGGTTCAGTCTCAATCTTCATATGAGGAGTGGGACCCCCCTCGTCTTATGTCTTATGTCTGGAAGCAAACAGATATGGGTTGGGAGGGTGGGGTTGGGTTAATCGGGATGAACTGGGTTGCTGGAATAGGCTGCTACAAAAAGGCTTCTGGGAAATTGAGGTGTGGTAGAAGTGAGCTGTGATTCGCTGGAGAAGAGGCGAGGGCCTCTCTATAGAAACAATAAATGACCGACCCCCAACCAAAAAGTTACACAGCGCATCTTTAACTAACTGGATTCTAAAATGTGTTAGTTAGTAATTAGTTTAAATGTGTTAATACTAGCCAGTGTTGTGACCAAACACGTCACAGGTCACAACAGTACAAATGGTGGCGTTTGCTGTTTTCAGAGCCGTATTTCAGGACTGACCACTGTCCACAGATGGTCCCAGTCTCTGCTCTGTTGTTGTGGAAAATCAGCTGACCCAGTGCAGAGGACACAAACAGTGAGGTGAGCCGCCTGCTGACCTGCTGACCTGCTGACCTGGAGACTAACTACTAGATTAGTTCAGATTAAAATTATTGTCATTGTACAAAACACATTTTCATATCCATGTCAATAAAACACAATATTGAGCCCCTTCAGTGTACTTTTCAGTTACACTTTACAAGTACTAAAGAGAAAAGAGAGTAATTAATTAATTTGTCAGATTTACCACTTTAACCACTCTGAATGTTGCCACGGAGATGTTAATGCTTTCTGGAATGTTTCACAGTAAGGCATTAACATGCCTACTAGTATATACATGTCTACTGCCCCTGAGTCTCTTCTCCCTTCGAAGTTCAGTTGTGATGACTTTCTTGAATTCTTCAATTACAAAATTACAACCATTAGAGACAAGATCAACGAAGCCACTCCAAAAATCAGCCCCGAGCAAATTCAACAAATCCAGTCAGTAACACCAATATCCCACACAAATCCTCTAACAGCATTAGACAAATTTACTCCTGTCGATGAGGCGGAGATTACCTCAGTCATCATGTCGTACAAAGCATCAACTTGTTTGCTCGACCCTATTCCAGTCAAACTCCTCAAAGAAGCTCTCCACCTAATAATAGGTTCCATCCATAACATAATAAATATGTCATTAGAAAATGGCTATGTTCCTCAGTCCTTTAAATATGCTGTAATTAAACCGCTTTTGAAAAAACCTATCTTAAATCCTGATGAAGTAGCCAACTACAGACCTATTTTGAATCTTCCATTTCTCTCAAAGATTCTGGAATGAGTTGTGGTGAAACAGCTTTGTCACCATCTGCAGGGCAATAATTTATATGAAAAATTTCAGTCTGGTTTCAGAGCTCACCACAGCACAGAAACTGCTCTGCTTAAAGTGACAAATGATTTGCTACTAGCTGCTGATAACGGGCTGGCTTCAGTCCTGGTCCTACTGGACCTCAGTGCAGCGTTTAACACCATTGATCACAACATTCTACTGCAGAGGTTAGAATGTGACATAGGTGTCAGAGGGACCGCTCTCAAATGGTTTAAATCCTATCTATCAGATAGGTACCAGTTTGTTAGTGTAAACCAGTGCACCTCTCCCTGCTCTAAAGTAGCTTGTGGTGTTCCACAAGGATCTGTGCTTGGTCCAATCCTGTTTACTCTGTATATGTTGCCATTAGGTAACATTATCAGAAAACATGGCATTAATTTCCACTGCTATGCTGATGACACTCAGCTGTACTTATCAATGAAACCAAATCAGACCGATCAAATCGATAAGCTCAGTGCCTGTGTGAAGGACATCAAAACCTGGATGACCCTGAATTACCTGCTCTTAAACCCTGAAAAAACAGAGGTCATTGTTGTCGGTCCTAAAGGTCAGAGAGATTCTCTGTCCGACCAGATAATCTCACTTGACAATGTGAGTATAGCCTCTAGCTCTACTGTAAAAAACCTTGGAGATGTATTTGACCAAAATCTCTCATTCACAGCTCATATAAACCAAGCTTGTAAAACTGCATATTTTCACCTGCGAAACATAACTAAAATCAGAAATATTTTGCCTAAAAATGATGTTGAAAAACTTATCCATGCATTTGTTACATCCAGACTAGATTACTGTAATTCTCTGCTCGCCGCCTGCGCTAAAGGTACTTTAAGAAGCTTCCAGTTGGTCCAAAATGCAGCGGCCAGAGTCCTAACAGGAACTAAAAGACGTGATCACATCAGTCCTGTGTTAAAATCACCTCACTGGCTTCCTGTCGAGTTTAGAATTAAATTCAAAGTTCTCCTGACATACAAAGCCTTAAACAATATGGCCCCATCATATCTTCAGGATGCCATTGTCCCCTATCAGCCAAATAGAGCACTTCGCTCTCAGAATGCAGGATTATTAGTGGTTCCTAGAGTGTCTAAAAGTACAGTGGGGAGGAGAGCCTTCAGTTACCAAGCTCCTGTGTTATGGAATCAACTCCCTGGTGATGTTAAACAGGCACCCACAGTTTCTTTATTTAAGACCAGGCTTAAAACCTTCCTCTTCGGAATAGCTTATGACCAGGTTACTTAGTTGATGTCACTAAGATAAACTGCCACAGGAGATAACAAGCTGGGGGAAGTGTGGCAACCTGAGCACTGTCCTCTGTTTCCTCCTATTTTCTCATCAGCATCACTTACTATGTTCTCATCTGTAGTTTGTTCATTGCTATTCACATGTTGTCCCCTGTCCCACTCCCCCTGTGGAGTATAACTCTTTCAGACGCCTGATGGCAGCTGGACTCCTCTCCTCCTCCTCACCTGGCTCCTCCTCCTCGCCCGGCTCCTCCTCCTCGCCCAGCTCCTCCTCGCCCGGCTCCTCCTCCTCGCCCGGCTCCTCCTTCTCGCCCGGCCTCCTCCTCCTCGCCCGGTCTCCTCCTTGCCCGGCCTCCCCTCCTCGCCCGGCTCCTTCCCCACCTGGGTAGCTGTGGCCATACCGAACTGGCCCACGGGCCTGGACATCTATAACCTGTCCGTCCATGGGAGTGGATCCCTCCTTCACTGTAGTTCTCCCCGAGGTTTCTTCTTTTTCCCAGGACCCTGGGTTTTTTGGAGTTTTTCCTTGCTGAGAAGGAGGGTCTAAGGACAGGGGATGACTGGACGATGTTTCATTTGCTGCTTTACATGAATGTTGTTTATTCCTGTTTTGATATGTCTGTGTGTATGTTTTGCTCATCCATATCTTGGAACGCCCTTAGAGGCAACTGTTGTTGCGATTTTGGGCGCTACAAAATAAATTGAATTGAATTGAATTGAATTATATTAATCAAGATGAGCACTTAACACCATCAGGCCAAGTTACAGGAAAGATCTGTGGAGACTAAGAACACCCCTATGGAAGCAAGACTGCATGTTTTTCCAAGGCGTTTAATGCTATACTATGGAGTATTCCAGGCAAAGCTATAGCATCTTTATGGAGACAAGCAGCTGACGGACGAAAAGTTACATAGTGCAGCTTTACATTGCACAAAACAAAAAGTATTCTGAAGTTCTTGCAAAATACAACTACACAATTTAGTGGCCTACTTTACTAAGATTTGATTGAACGTTGATGGGCACTTATATTGCACGTACCTCTATATCTGTTCACTCCACTTCATCATCTCACACAACTCAAAAATAGCTTCACTGAGGAAACTATTTCATTGGCAGACCAAAGTGGCTGCTTCCGCTACATTGATTTCTGGCCCTGCTGCTTTCATGTCCAACAGGAATTACACTTGTTTGGAATTTCAGGGAGTTTTTTGGAGCGCGCTTTATCTTCCGCTCATTCCCACTGCTGTGCCCTGTCCTGGGAGTACAGTTTGGCTTAGACTCCCAGAGAAACTAACACAGAATGACCCTGGCCTGCTAACAATGACCACACACGCACACTGTTATGTTTTGGTCCCATGTTGCCCCCTCCTCCTCCTCCTATCCTCCCCCTCTCCTCCTCCTCCTGCAGTGGAACCGTCCCGTGATGGATAGCTCCGGTGTTTGGTGGTTGGCGTGTGCGCTGGCCTCCCTGGACTCCTGCTGTTGGCCGTTGGGATCTGGTCTGTTTTCATTCTGGAGGAGTCCAAATCTCAAGTCAGCAAGTTCACTCATTGACAGAACCTGCTTCCCTCTGGTCTGTAACAGTCTTACTTTATTCATGTGTGGCTTGTAATTGGTGTAGTCACTGTTGTTATTTTATCCTCAGATTTTTATAGTAACTGTGGACCTGCTCGGAGTGTCCAGTACCAAAACGCAGTCGCAGTAATTTTAGCAGCAGTGATATTAACAGCAGTTCCTGTGGTATTAAAGGTTATTACTGCAATTCATAATGTTGACAGACTCTCCTGACACTTTGTTTGGTCCTGTTTTAGTCCTGGTTTAGTTCTTAGTTCCACATGTAGCCCCATTGTAGTCTCAATTAGATCGGTGACATATGAGAAAAACACAACTATGTTTAGAAGTGAGATGACACTATTATTATTGTAATATTTTAATGTATATTTGGGAACAATAAGACCGGATGAATTCAAACAAAAAAGTGTCTTAATTTTCTAGTCAAATAGTGTAAAAGTAAAAACTAAACCGAGACCGATCTAACAAATGACCAAATAAGGAAAAGCATGAATAATATAATACAATCGGCCTTTTTGTCAATTTTACTTTTGAAAACAGTAAAATTCTGTAAAACTGAGAACTTTTTTATAGCATCAGATATATTGATACGTTTAGTTTGTCCCAATTTTGTGATATGTGTGTGTCTATGTGTGTGTGTGTGTACAAGGGTGAACCTCAGTCTTAATAAGAACAACATGAACAAAGTTTTTAAGGGAAAGCATCTCAAAGACTCCAGTTCATATGTATTGAACCTTTTATAAGGAATGTACCTGAAAGACGGAGGGAGTGTCTTGTTTTCTGTCAGAGAAATTAGAAGTTCTGTTGAGCCATGACACATAAATAACTCTTTGGGACAATGTTTTCCATGCTCAACAATATACTTAACTGTAGGTTTATGTCGGTAACAGTGGCCTTTTAATGATTCTCATCCAACCAAATTCCTTTTAAACTGCAAAGGTGCAGACTTTTGTTCTCAAGTAGCTCCTTTTAAATCACATGGCTGTGTTCTGTAAGTATATTTGAAGTAAGCTACAACTCAGGTTTGAATACTTCTATAAATTTCTATAAATTTCAGAAAAATCGCACATTCAGTTACATTTTCTGCAGCATTTTGGGGGTTAAAACAGAAGCAAGTCTCTATTTCAACTCATTTTCATTCCCCGTACTCCCTCGGATACAGAACAAACCCGGGGCTGTTGAAATTTCATCGCCTCCTCACGCTAACTGTGCCAACGCGCTAACATGCACGCTGGCTTGTACGCGCCACACGGGACCTCGGAGCTGCTTCTCACTTTCAGCAACGCAGAGGTGTCACGGGAAGTCAGAGCCCTCTCCTCTGGGTGTGCACAGGGGAGGGCATCTGGAGGACGGCTGCTCCCAGGGCCCTAATCCTGGGCTTTTGGAGGGAGGGGAGGAAGGGCTGTGCTGGAACAACCATGGACTTGTTCCTTAATAATGTAATCTATTGGATGGATCTGAAAATAGGGTTTAGGCAATTTGATGATCTGGCAGTGGGTTAGAATGACCTCAAGATTGTAAAAATGACCTTATGGAAATGGCTTGGCTTAAGAAGAGGAAGTTGGTAGTTAAGTTTGAATTGGGATTTCATTCATAACTCTTCTAAATATCTGGTTACAATAAGGATATATTATAAGGATATATGTTCTTTTGGCATTTAAACACCAAAATCAATCATTATTCTCCTACTTCAGTACAAAAACATGAATTATAATCCAGCACAAGTTTTATGCCAGTTGTCCTGCCTGCATCTTTCTTCACTCATCCTCAGCTGGAGAATAGTTCAAAGACTTTAGTGTTTTGTGGTCTCTTAAAATTGGTATAATGGATTATTTAAAAAACACAAGTTTTCAACAAATCAACAACATTTTTAATCTGGACAATAAAATTCTAGTTGAAGATGTTTTGTTCTCATCATCCTTATACCATAATAGTAACAGTAATGTCTGGCAACTTGACTCGGGATGCACCAATATTGCTTTTTCAGTTCCGATACCGATTCAGATACTATAGGTTTAAGGATCTGCTGATACCTGATAATAACTGATCACAATGCAGAGACTGAAAACTGTATTTATTTCCTTAAAACAAAAATAAAATAAGACAAACTGATTCAGATGTGTTATGGAGCTTTTTATAAATAAAAGTCAAAACGGACCAGTAAATAGTCTTATTATATCAATATGTATGTATGTATGTATGTATGTATGTATGTATGTATGTATGTATGTATGTATGTATGTATGTATAATCAATATACTTACTTATATTCTTATATTATGATAAATTTGTAAATTTTTGTGTTATATTATAGTTTATTGTTTTCTACTTTATTTTATTCTATTTTATTTGTTGCATGTTTAGTGTTTGTCTCCAAGTACCGCAGCAGTTTCCTTTTCGCTCATATGGCAATAAAACCTTTCTGATTCTGATTCTGATTCTGATTCTGATTCTGAATATGTGTGCCCAATCAGGATATCAGCTCAACTGATATTTGGACATTTTTGTTCCGTTTCGGTACATCCCAACTTGACCAGTATGTTCACAGTGGGAAACCAAATCACCTCAGGGAAAACATGCGAAGTCCGTGGCTCAAACCCTGGACCCTCTGGTTATGAGGCGGTCACCCCTGCCCCACCTCTCTGCCCCGGAGCTCTTGCACAGTCGTGTATAGAGCACTCCGAGCCTTATTTCAGTTTGTGGCTTCTGTGCGTGCAGGCACAAGTTCAGATTGCTTCCCTTTGGAGAGGAGCCAGAGGACGGAGTGTGGGCGGGTGTGAAGGGTTCTGACATCATCTCTCCCTCCGCTCTTTCTGTCTGTCTCATCTTCTTATTCTTCCTCGCTCTTTTCTCCTCTCCCTTTCCTTCTCCCTCTTCTCCCTCTCATCTCTCACTTGCTCTCTGGCTCTTTTTGTCTTCTCTCTCCTATCTCTGTCTCTCTTACTCTCTTTCTCTTGCTTTCTTTTCACTCTCCCTCTTTCTTTCTGTCTCTTTCTTATCTTGGTTTCCTCTTTTTTCCTATTCGTTCTCCCTTCCTCTCCTCGCTAATCTCTCACTGTTTCCTTTTGTCTTCTCTCTCCTCTCTCTCTCTCTTATTCTTTTTTCTCTTGCTTTCTTTTCTCTCCCTCTCCCTCTTTCTTTCTGTCTCTTTCTTATCTCAGTTTTCTCTTTTTTCCTATTTGTTCTCCCTTTCTCTCCTCTCTCATCTCTCACTTTCTCTCTGTCTCCTTTTGTCTTCTCTCTCTAATCTCTGCCTCACTTACTCTCTTTCTATTGCTTTCTTTTTTCTCTCTCCCTCTTTCTTTGTCTCTTTCTTATCTCAATTTTCTCTTTTTTCCTATTTGTTTCTCTCCTCTCTCATCTCTCACGTTGTCTCCTTTTGTCTTCTCTCTCCTATCTTTGTCCTTACTCCCTTTTTCTTGCTTTCTTTTCTCTCTCTCTTTTTTCTTTCTGTCTTTCTTATCTCGGTTTTCTCTTTTTTCCCTTTTCTCCTTTTTCCACATTCATTCTCCTTTTGTCTCCGCTATTATCTCTCACTTTCTCTCTCTCTTCTCTCTTTCACTCCGTTTCCTTTCTCTCTTCTCTCACTATTTTTCTTCTATTTTTCTTCCCAATATCTTTCTTTCTTTTCCCTTTCTTATCTTGGTTCTCTTCTTTCTTTCTCTCTATCTTTTATCTTTCATTCTTTGTGTATCTTTCTTGTCTCTGTTCTCTCTTTTTCACTTTCTTCCCCTCCCTCTTCTCTCTTTTTAACGTTCCTCTTTCTCTTTCTCTCTCTCCTCACTCCCCCTCTTCTCCCTCACTCCTCCACTCTTGACAGCTCCTCCATTGTATTGTTCCAGCTCTGCGTGGGCTCCCCAAGGCTCCCCATGTGTTAGAAATCATCCGCCCCCGTGCTCCCTCCTCAGACCACGGCCCGGGACGCTCGCAAACGCTGAAACTGGAGCTCAGGACGGAGAAAGTGAAAGAGAAAGAGAGAGTGGGTTTGTGATGAAAGACAGAGCAACACACGCCAGGCCGGAGATACACAAAACACACACGCACCCACAAACACATACACGCCGAAGGGTTAATAACTGCATTTTGTCATCCCATAATTTGTCCTATAGTTGACGGAGGTTTTTGTTGGATTTGCTCATGTTTGTGAAGAGTTTGTTTGCAATAATAGCACAATCAGGGTGTTCCAGAAACCTTTGTGCTGTGGTGAAATGCAGCTTGATTATATTGTTTAAGAACATGCTCTTTTAAAATCTTTAGTGTTAAACTATAACATACATAACGTGTATAGAATATTCATTTAAAAAGGCTTAGCAAGAGAAATTAGCCGACATCCTCTTCAAAAATCAAGTAAAATACAACTTTGAGTAACCTAATGTTGAAGGAACATCATTATAACATGGGTAAAAACTCATACAATTTGAGTTTAAATTTGTCTCCTTTAGTGTTTATTTCATTATGTTAAATGATTAATAGAAAATGCATCATACAGACTGCTCAGTAGTTCAGATTAGCCCCCCAAAAAACTGTGAAATGTTTCAAAATGCACATGGTATCAACAGGGTGATACTTTAACACTTTTTCTTTTCATTATAGCCTTTGGACCATGATTAAATCTGCATAATCTGAATGGCGTTTTGAAATATGCACCTGATAATGTCCTATTTTGTCATTATGATCAGATATAAAACAAAAAAATAAAAAGGACATGAAAATAAATGCTTGATATACACATTTAATGCCATACCGTGGAATATTCTGGGCAATAACAGCTCCATGGAGACATACACCCCTCCAGAAAAGTGCGCCTTTGAGATGTCCTCATGCAAAACATCCAAAAGGGAGTTTAGTGAGTTTATTTGTGTATTTATCACATATAAAACACACATATAAAAACACTGACCTACACAAAGACGCAGTATCTTTGTGCCAGGTTATAAACACGATGGGTAATTTCCACTTTGAGTCCCTGTACAGGCTGATGTCAGAAATGTCCAATAAAATAGTGGAAAATGATATGACAAATTGACAAGCATGATTGGAAAAGGACTGGCCTAACCCCAGTGCTGAAGATGGATGTGTGCTCCTCCAGATGTTGTCCAGTGAGTGAGCGCAGGTTGGCAGATGTGCTCACAGCTCGACATAAGATACACAAACAGCTCTAAACACTTCATACACAGTCACGCTACAGACGGAGAGATGGAGCGATGGAGAGACCAGAGGAGGGGATAAAGATCTTGTTTTCAACCCACTTCTTGTTCATTCGACAGATTATTTGTTCGGATGGAGCCCAGAGCGGGTTGGACTGGCACAGGTGAAGACTTGGGTTTTGGCGAGACCACAGCCCACAGACAGGACTCAGGGCTGTATATTTTCACTGGAGCTTGGGCCCATTGTGTGGCTGTATCTGTAATTATTCAAATCATCTGCAGAACAGCTGAATTAAACACAATTTGCAAATATTTGGTAATGTGTTTCTCCCCGTTCTTCCAGATGGCTGGGAATTTTTACACTAAATGGATTTAACATGTACATATGTTAGCATGTGGATATGACGCCATGTGTAATTATTATTATTTACAGTGCACTTCTAATCTAATAGGCAGTTCTCAAACAATAGTACTTTACATATATATGGACAAATATTTTACTTGTGTTTTTGACTATTTGCTCTTCATACTGTCTGTTTGAAGTTGTCATTGTGTCTTGTATGTATGTATTATTCTTTCTCCTTCACCTTCAGTGTTCCATTTTACGGCATTAAATTTGCCTATCTCCATGGAAACGATCAATGAGGTGACAGCCATAGTTTAAGATACTAGTCAGATCTGTGGAGCAGTAAACCGTAAGAATGCATGTTTTTATAGACATTTTTTGGCACTAAAAATTACTGTAACTGTAAGAAAGAGTGTTTAATGCCATGCTGTCGAACATATCAGACAGAGGAATCACATCTCCAGAGAAACAGGTGGCAGACCCAACACCAGAAAAGTTACATAATGCCTCGTAAAAAAAAAAAAAAATAAATAAATAAATAAATAAATAAATAAATAAATAAATAAAAATATATATATATATATATATATATATATATATATATATATATATACATATATATATATGAATGTATGTACATGCATTATTTCTTGATAAACCTACTACAAAATCAAAAGTAGAGTTAAATAAATGTAACCGACACTACAAATTTCTCTGAGCGGACCAAGATTTTAAAATTTACATCAGATTATTCATTTTATTTTCAGATTTTTCTAATCTACTTACTAGCTCTAAATCAGATTAATTTTAGTCTAGAAGTAGTTTATTTTAAGATAACTTGCTAAGTAAAATGATCTTGCTGCAGGGACAGATAATTTCAAGTCATTTGCTGATAGATTTAAGTGTTTCGATCTTAAATTTTGGCCAAGCTTTTTTGCAGGGTATACTAGGATCTATTAAAGCTACAAAAACAACACACACACACGAACAAGTTATCCTATAGTCAGCTAAGATTTTTGATGGATTTGATCGTGGTTGTAAAAACTTTGTTCAGACTTTGCTCAAAAACAAAAGCTGAGTAAAGTTGACCCACTCTAAATATCTACATAAACTGGAATTAAATCACTGAAACAAGTCCTTGTAACAAATGAGACCCTTTTACTGTAATTTACATTTAAAATCAAATGTGACCTGTTATATCAGCTGCTCTGTTCAAACAAAACTTCACTAGTTGGTCATTATCCAGCCCAACACGCTAGCAGAGGAATTTAAAGTACCCGTGTGTGATTCTTTCCAAAGTGGAACAGCCCTGGCTCCAGACCGTCCCGTCCACAACAGGATCATAAGCACTGACCAGCATCCCCCCTGTCCCCTATACGTCCCACCTCTGTCCCACCACAGCCCTCCGAGACTCCCTGTTACATTTCACATCCATCGGAAACCCTTACAGGAAGTCTCTGATAATTTAAAGTTGTCCGGCTCCTCAGACTTTGGCCTGTCTTTGAGTGAAGATTTATAACCCCTCCAGGAGACCCTAATCACCGGAGACAAGGGGAGTTGGCGGGGGAGGGGGAGGTCTCTGGCACCCACAGCAGGTATACATGCAATGCTCTTCTGGACATGACAAATACTTCAAACTACCATGCATGTACTTCGCAGTATTGTCATGGGAGGAAGTGCGCAAGACGTAGCATGCTTCCTCTTAGCTTTCTTGCACTTTGGTGGGTTCTGGTCGGCATCTGTATTTGAGAGCTGAAAAATAGATTTGCAGGTGGGCTAAAATAACAATGAGGATGACAAGAAAGAGAGGATGCAAAGAGTAGGATTTCTCATGGGGGAGTTTAGACTTGATGAAGAGCAGTGGATGGGGCATGTTTTGTGCAGGTGAGAGAGACATGGCTGCAGCAGAAATGAACAGAGACCGAAGTGATGACAAATGACAGTAAACAGGTTTAAAATCATATGTGGTTCATGTTCGGGATCTGTGTGAAATGGTTTTGTGCTGACAGGATTTCTGATGTTACTCAAAATGTGAAGGATTATGAAAAACACAGGGCTGTCAAAGAAACTGAAACTGTTTCATACTTAATGCGTATTACATAAAATGGACATTCTTGATCTTTTATCCATATATTATAACAATTGTTTTCTCTATCCATTCAGGGCTGTTTGAGGAATCCTGTACTGACCTGCATTTGATGATTTCTGTTCACTTACTCCCTAAATGCCACTACTGAAAACAGAAGAACAGTTTGAACAATGTATCACACAAACTTTAACTTTGGGTTCTTTGTACCAACAAAATACATTTCCACAAACTGCATTGTAAATATTTTTATCAGATACTGTAAAGTGTTGGGCAGCCAGAACCAGATGCTCTGACAAAACTTTACAACGACAAGTGGGTCTGGAACCATATCCTGCTTTCCTGATTCCAGATAGTGTGATTGACAGATTAGCCAATCAGAGACGCAAGCTCCAGTGAGGTAAAAAAAAAGGCAGTTTACGTTAAAGGAAAAAAAAACAACAACACGGAGGACTGATCAATGGTGTAGATTTGTGCAGTACAGGGTTACCTTCTAAAAATAAGGTGGTCAGCTTTATTTTTTAAAATTATTATATCTGTTTTAAGGCTGTAAAACCCATCACCACAACACACTTTATACACTCATCTCAGACAGGCCATCGGGACCTAAACTGATGAATGGGGAGGGGGAAGGGGGGGAAGGTGTTGGAACAGTTTTTTCTTTGTTTTTTCACCTTTGATTTCGCAGAATAGCCAATCAGGACGTAGAACACAATGCATTTCATTAAAAAATAAAATAAATTTTTTTTAAAAATTGCAAAAGAACAAGGCTGCAAAACTCAAAAGCAGCAAAAGGTGAACCGCATTATAGTGAGGGACAACAATCGAAGCACAAAACTGTAAAACTGTAAAATAAGTAAAGTATTTTCGAGAGGAGATGTCTTCCAGATTTAAGAGATACGTGCTACAAATTGGCAGCTGAGGTTGAATCGTCTCAAGTGTAAACAGAAGTTTCTCACGCTCTGCAGTCTGATTCAGACCCGTCTGTATTCAAACAGAATATACAAGGGACTGGCTGGTCAGGAAAGTAAAGTGTAGATCTGTCACTTTAATACGAATCCCAAATTGTAATGTACGATTTGACAACATCTCCACCGCAAGAGAAGTCACACCAACTACCTCTCCTCAGAAGTGCTCAGTAAATCAGTAAAACCAATAACTGCTCATTGTGAACATATTTAACATTGAAGAGATTTCAGTGTTGTAACACAAAGTACAAGAACAGCAGGGTAATAGAGACACAATCAAGATCAAGATTATAAGGAACATTTATCCAGGTGAACTAAAAAACATCACATCTTTTAGTTCACTTCAAGTCTGCTGCACCTACTGAACTCAGATCTCCTTCCAAATCTCTAAACACACCTAATAAAATTAATTTGTATATTATTTCAATCTATTGGTTTAATCTCCCAGCCAAAACAGCATGTCAATTCAATCCTTCCCTGGACACACTTCGTCCGGTTCCTTTTTTCTTCAATAATATTTTGAAGTTTGGATTATGATCAGCCGCCTCCCAGCAGTGTTCCTCCATATTGGCTTGTCAGGCTTGTAAAAACAGTCTTTGATGTGACTGCGGTCCTCTGTCCCAGGACAAAATAACACACATACACAGAGATAGGGGGGTAACAGTGGGGTGTGTGGTGGTCCCGGCAGGAGGACCACCCCATGCCTGAGTTTGAGCCTCACCTCTCCCCACAATGACCTTCACACCTCCGGAGATCCATCAAGTTATGTCCCGCCAAGAAACTGCAGCCAAAGCAGAGCAGCCCGGGTTAGACAAATAAAGGAGGTGGTGCACAACAGGCGGCTATGAAATACTGTTGACGGAAAATACAACAAAAAAATTAGGATCTATAAGAAATAACTGGAAAACTATATTTATATCGCACATGTGGATTTAGCTGCTTTAAATTTTGATTAAAGTTGTACTATGTCTGTTTTCTTGTCTCCATGGAGATGTTATTGTACCAAAGTACGGCATTAAACTTGTGGATTCGTCTTTGTACATGGAGACAAGAGTTTGATATAGCATACAAGTCAGATCTGAGGAAAGGCGAGCCTGCTAATAGAAAGAATAGGGTTTCATGGAATATTTGATGCTATAAATATACATAAATGTTTAAAGACATACTGTGGAACATTCCTGACAAAGCAATTACATCTCCATGGAGACAAGCAGGTCGCTATCAACCCTCCTCCAGATTACATAGTGGTTAGAGTTTAGGGACATTACAAATCTTTATAAATGTACTTCCATTATTTTGGGTAATCTATGTTCAGAACGAATACATTTTGAACTGTTTTTGAAAAGTGGAAAAATTAATAGAGTAATAAAAAATGAAATCAAATGTTCTTTAAATGTTGTTTAAAGTTGATAATTGTTGGAAATTGTCTCGTGTTGTTTCATCACGCGACTCACCACTGGACAGGTTTTTGAATGGAAACACTGAGGTTTGGCCGCAGTGGTTTTCCTCCATATTGCAACATATTTAGCGTCGTGTTTTCATGTCTGCTCGCCTTTATCCTCCTTTTACCATGTACTTTTAGTGGCCATCGAATATACGCGCTGACAGCTCATTTTGCACAATGAAGTCCCCCAAATATTTCCTTGTGGTCGTTGCTGCACTAGCCGGTCTATTTTCTTATAGTCCATCAAGTATTTTTATTTTCACTGTCAAGACGATTTCCACCACAGAGTTATCCATTGCGTAACGCTCTTTTGACATCCAAGAAGCTAATTATTTAATCCGAAACTAATGAAAATACGCTGGAACATCTGCGTTGACATCTTCGCGCAGGTAAGCGAAAGGCTAGCTCTGATTTTCAGGTTACGTGGACTCATCGGCAGTTTCAATCATCCCAAAATCACAACACGAAATTGAATCTAATCCCAAATCCTGGCCACCCGTGTGCTTTTAAAGGATCCCTCTATGGTGCAAGAACAACATTCCTGCTTCATTGGTTTACACTGCTGGATATTAATACTATCATTACAATTGGACATGGTTTATTTTGACTTCTATTACCACTAATACAATAATAGACCTTAATAGAGGTTTAAGACGAGGGGGGCGAAGCTGGAGTTGGAGCCCCTTGCAGCTGCGCATGGGGGCCCGCTGGGGTCAGGCGTACAGTAACACTTGACCCCAAACCCGCTCCCCCTCCCATCACGGGACATCCCAGCAGTGGTAAAGTTCAGTAACCCCTGGATGCTTTGTTTGGCTGGTCCCGAGAACATATAGACGGACCATTGTAAAACCCGGGACTCCCTTACGTTGTTTTCTTTGGGAAGCAGGAAATTGGATGACTGGCTACCTGCTACAACAACATCCTGCACTTGAGAAGCCTTCTTTTCACCCATACCCACCTATTATTTCCGGTTTCCATCATACGCAAGTGGTCAGGCAGCAAAAATGAGAGAAAGCGAGAGACGTTTTTATTTTTTTCCTCTTCTCGCCGCGTGGGTTGGTCTCCGTTCCAGTCCGGTTGAGATCAAATTGGCCCCATCCAGATGCTTCCGTTGAAAATAGCTCGGAGGGGCCAAATATTTCTGCTTCTTTTTTTTCAGAGTGACTCCACCTCATCCAGGTTAATAGCCCTTTGTGAGTGGGGGAGTGGGTGGGTGGGCAGTGGTGTACAAAAGCCAATGTTTGTGTTCAAGTGGAGCCCTTCAGGTCCACTTTCAGTCCTGTCAGTGGTTGTCATGGAGGTTTAGAGCAGCGAAGGTGATCTGAGCTAAAAAAACGGGATACCTATTTCCTTTAAAATATCACGTTATGGAGTGTTTATGAGGTGTGAATTCCCCCCCGTGTTCATATCCTAGAGTACAGACATGGAATAGGCGACAAAAACAAACACACGCAAGATAAATGAATATATAGTGGAATACCAAGAGTTCATTTTTGTTTTTACAACGAAATAAGATTCAAAATTACACTGACAAGTTATTGACAGAAGTTTTTGCTACCATATTTACTTACATTTGCTACCATGTAAGAGACAAATCCAAGCTACAGGTCAGATTTGTACTTTAAGAATGTTTTTTTCAGCTGTTAAAACGCCTATAATTGAATAAATGCAACATAAATAAGTTTAATGTCAGACTGTAGAACTTTTCAGGCAAAGCAATAACCTTTTATGCATAATTTAGACTTATTCATGTAACACAATTGCTTTTGTAAGAGGTTAAATATTTAGCCTCATGCTAAGTCATTCAATGAGGTCATCCTGTGTGAGATTTATCTTAGTAGTTTGATTTTTCCCCCCGAACACATTATTTTTTAAGTTTATTTGACATTAAACTTCACTCTGTAATAATCCATGAAATGTTCCAAGCAAAATATCCATCTGAAACTCGTACAATGGCCCTAAACTTTACACAGATGACACATTTTGACCTGTCAAACAAACTGAATCACTACTTGGCCAAAAATGTCTGTCTTAAACCAAATTTGTGCAGTTGTGCTTTTATCCATCCATCAGTCCCACTTTTGAATCCTCTCTTTTTACCAGTGCACCTGCTCTGCTGTTACACGAGATCATGCCCTTTTTCCATCATGAAATCTAAAGCTTTGGAGGAGCCCACAGTTTCCAAATTGGAAAAGTCTGTCGTCGAGCGAAAGGAAAACCTTAGAAATATTCTCAATACAGCCCATTATAGCAGACAAATTTACTTTGGGTTTGTTTTTAAACGTCGAAAGTACATTTGAAATACTGACTGCGCCCACACTGGCACTTTTAGCTTCCTCTCAATCAAGTCGTTTTAGAGCCAATTCAGAAATATAATGGAAAACCTGTTCTAAATTTGAATGAACTCTCTGAAATGCACCATGTAAAATTTAACTAAGATAAGATCAGAACCCAGCTTATGTGCGTCTTACAGTGGAGAAAGTGCAGTGTCGCCAGTTAAGAATACAAAAAAGAATTGAAAACATAATAATAATAAAAAGGAAGAAGAATCGAAAAATTAAAAAAGACCAAAAAATGGGTAAAAAAAAATGTTATTAAAACAAGTAAACATGTTAAGTATCACATTTATGTTTTTTTTTTCAATTTTAGCTCAATTAGTATAACTGTTTTTATTTTTTTGTTCTCTTGTTGCTTTTACTTTTATTTTTGCTTTTACTTTTACTACTTACTTTTTACTTGCCATTACTTTTGCTATAGTAACCAATAAAAACATTAACTTTAAAACAAATTTTAATTATAAATTAAAACAACTGGGAAATACTGTATATTACTTATATTTCTTGTGTAAGAACGTCTCTCTTAAGTTGCCCATTCACATAATATGGACAGGAAACGTCCATTTTAAATCTGTTAATGTAAAAATAATAGGTTTCCGGTGGTATAAAGAGGAAGATTACACACAGGAGGTAATAGACAAACAGAGCTACTGTAACACTGACATTCTTAGAAATAAGTGTACAAAAGAACACATTTTTATTATCATATACCTAAACCATAATGGATAAAACACATGATAAGAATCAGAGCCCAAACCACAAATGGACCCATCAGTCATTTGTTGCATTTGAAAGAAATGATCAAGACATTTCCCATATTTTGCATAAGAAAGATTTATTCTCTATGCAGAAAAAGACATCTGTATTCGATCACTATTCAAAATGTATAAAAAACATTGAAGGAAGAAACATAAAAATTGAATAATGAAGGCACTTTAGGTTGGCAAGAGTTTGTGCAAGATGCAGCTGGCTGAAGTCACAAAGATGCGCTCAAAGACGTCTGGTTTAATTCCAGTTTAAAATGTCCAGAAACCAGAAGATAATAATATTTACAACATAAAAATGCGGTAAAAATGTGTTCTTCATTTTTATCCATATCTGGAAAATAGTTCACTCGTATCATATACCATAAAACTTCACCACCGAAATGTGCATCTCTGAACCAGGGTTACGCTCGTGGTTATGTTTTGGTTTTAACAATATTGTGATACAAAAATCTGGCAGTGGTTAAGGCTAGTGGTGTACCCGCCTAAGGCCCACAGTTGCTGGTATAAACTTCTTTTATTCCAACAAAATTAAACATGAAAATTAATGTTTTATACAAATTATATTGGTTTTAAAATTGTCACTGCTCAGCAACGACTAATCCTGGTGAGGTATCATTTTAAAAACTGTCACAATAATAACAGTAAAAACAAATAACAATCAAATATTTACAACAAATTAAAGGCGCACTGTGTAGCTTTTTGGGTGGAGGACTGGCCACCTGTCTGTCTCCATGGAGATGCTATTGGTTTACCTAGAATGCTGCAAAGTGTGGCATTAAACGTATCTACAGTATCTCTATGGAAGAACAAGACACCACTAGGTCAAGTTACGAGTCAGATCTGTTTAGAGGCAATTGAACACATTTACAAGATGAGTTTATATCCTATTTTAGAACATGTCAGGCAAAAAAATAATATGAGATGAGCAGGTGGCACAGCCTTCACCAGAAAAGTTACACAGTGCAGCTTTAAAGCAACAAATAGTGGCGTCGATTTCATGTCAAAAGTCTGTTGAACTTCCATGTTTTGTTGCATACGTGTCTCCGGGGGCCCCGCAGCGTCAGGTGGGCGCTGTTATTCTGAGCTGGGGGAGGCAGCAGAGTCTATGTCGTCATTGTCCAGTTCGTTTGGAGATCCGGACTGTCCTCCTTTCACCCTCTTCCACTTCATCCTCCTGTTTTGGAACCACACTTTCACCTGGACACAGTAAAGGAACGTAATGAAGTTAAATTTGAGGCATCTGTACTTGAGTTCAGTAGATTTTAAAGTGGGTAACTGTTCTTTCTACTCAGGACTAAAAAGTAAACCTATTTTTGATTATAGTTTGACACTTACTGAAAAGACTGAGGGGGTTATTTGTAACATATTTGTAGTTTGAGGAAACAAAAATATACAAAGAGAAACTGCTAGGAAAAAATGATGACTTTTGTTTCTGTTTCCACACAAAATCTTGATCAAAATCACTACATTTCAAACTTTATTAGATCTCAATCTCTCTGTAACAAATCTGAGTACGTCTTCCATCAACGTTTAATCAGGAAAGACAATAAAGCACATTTTTGTATCTTAAAAATGTGAAAACTTGTTCATTAAAGTGTTTGCAGCAGCCTAAATGTATTCCTCACTTACTTAATGCATTCCTATGGCATCCTTCACTGTAATGAATTTATAAGCACTTTTCATAACTTTCTGTACTAGCCAAACATCTGTTACAGAACCTTTAACTATTATATCTGAACACTATTTTTTCTTGTAATATGTTGAAATACAGTTGCGGCTATTGGAGGATTTTGAAGCCAGGATGGAACACAAAATTCTAGCTACATCTTCTATATATGAAAAATAAAATACCTCCTGCACTGAGCACTAAAGGGAAACAAACACATTTTAATGTATTTTCAACTATAAAAACGTTTCTTTTAAAATACATTTAACATTAGTGATAGTGTTGCTGTTTTTGGATCTAACAAATGTGGCTAAAAGTGGTAAGAGATAAACATATACTGCATACAGAAAAAGGTCACCAACAAAAAGTCACTACAATTTTTAAAAAGTTGAGACAATAGAGGAGTAAGCTGTTTTTCTTCCTTTTCCTCTCTACCTGAGACATGTTCTGTGGTGCTTTTGTAACAATATGTACAATAGTCAGCAGAAAAACAGACAAATAATCTCTGTTAAATTTCCTTCATCGCCCTGAGGAAACAGACTCTGGCTCTGTATTTTTGGCTGGAGAGACGAAAATTCACTGAAAAACGCAATTGTCTGAAAAATACATCCGTGCATGATTTCAAGTTATGGTTCAAGGCCAAAATGTGCATCGCTAGGTTTAATAACGTTCAAATCCAGGTGTAGTTAAGACCTGAATAATGGAAATTCTAAAGTTTGTTGACATTATAGGACTAAATGAAATGAATTATGGACTTCCGATGTTAAATTTATTTTCTATGTTGCTATGTTTGTCTCTATTTTGCTTTTGCTGGACCTTGAATTTCCTTCGGGATCAATAAAGTATCTACAGTATCTATCTGCCTTTCTGTCAGGTAGAATACACAGACATAACTATGAAATAACTGTAATAGAAACGCAAAATGGCGTTAATAATAGGACCGTTTAAAGGTATTGGTAAAGAAACCAATAACTTTGAGAGAAATTTTAAAATGCATTCAAATGAGTTCAATCTGCTGTAGCAGATTGAAAAGACGGCCTTTGCCCAGGACGAGTCGGGATGAGTCAGAAAACTCCAGACAGGCTGCAGAGGGATCGAGAAGTGAGGATGGGACCGGGATTTGGGAATGTTTCGGGAATGTCTGCGCGTCTCTATACTGGTGTGTGTATATGAGTGTGTGTGTGTGGGACGGAACGCCTGGGAAACGCATTTAGGCGCAGACAGCAGCAGTATGTGTGGTCAGTGTGTGGCAGTGTGGCCCGGGACCAGGGGGGAGGAAGAGGGGGAGGAAGAGGAGAAGGGAGGGGGGCAGAATCCGAATGTTAGAATATATGACCGCAAGGTTTGGAGTGGAAATTTACATATTACGTTAATATGGTGTAACAATTCTGGAAAATTGTATTCTTAATTGCAGATTGTGTAGTCAGGTTGAACTTGGTCAGTAATAATCTTATCAAACATTGGAAATATAGCCTACTTTTGTGCAGTTAAAATCTACTTTGCAAATATATTTAAGTGTCAAATAGAGCTGAAGATATTTTGTGTTGTGAGCATCCCAGTCATCAACAATTTAGCAATTTAATACAACTGCAAAAAGACATATTTTTTAAAAAGTAGTTCATGTACATTTTTCAGGTTGGGGCACGTCACCTGCTTGTCTCCTTGGATTTTTTTTTGCTGTACTTGAAATCTCATCTAGAAGGTTAATTTCATTGTGCTTTCATTGCTAAAGAACACAAAAAACACATGTATTCTTGGTGAGTTCCAGACCAAGCAACAACATCTCAATGGAGACAAGCAGGTGACGGACCCTCCACCAGAAAAGTTACATAAGGCACCTTTAAATGTAACAGAAAAAAAAGAGAAACCCTTCTTCCTCACCTGTCTCTCTGTGAGGTCCAGGTTGACAGCGATCTCATAGCGCCTCAGTCTGGTCAGGTAGTTGTGGTGCGTAAACTCCGCCTCCAACTCCCTCAGCTGCTCTTTGGTGAAGGCCGTGCGCTCCTTCCTCGCCTTACAGCTCGAGTCCACCTTAAAACTGGAATCCTGCAGGTCTGAAGAAGAAAAGAAAATATGATCAGTAAAAATAAAATGGTAAAAACTGTACTATTTTACTATTGTCACCATTTTTAATATCTTTAAATTGGTAAATGCAGCTGTAGTAGTGGCTTTAGTGTAATTATTATTTAAAACATTTTTAATACTATATTTAACTATTTACTTAACATATTTTCTCTCATGGGTATATATAATGTAAGTAATTAACTGTAATTAAGATCACAATAAGAGAAGCTAGTAGTAGTAATAACAGAAGTAGTAGTAGTGGAATTAACATTAGAAGTAACATAGCCTAATGGTCATACTCATTTACTCATTAAATGCTTTACTATTACAAGTCATTACTTTGTATGTACTTTTACTTTTAATTTTTTAGTGGTAGATTAGTACTTTTATCAGTACTTTTTCTCCTTCCACCACCTCTGTCACTAATTTGTTTTTAATTGTTTAAGATTTTCTTTTACAGCATCTTTCAGAGCAGTTCTCCAAAGACTTTTAATGAGTCCTCGTATAGTAAACGCAGCAGGTTGTAAGTGGACCACCCAACCACATACCAGTACTCCAACTTCTACTGCAATATACAGAATAGATTTTATAACAACTACATACATCCACTTTTGTCATATTTCGGGGTCACAGCTCACCTCCCGTGTCTTGCGTATAGTCCGAGGACACATAGGGAGTACATTAGATGAGGAATGCAGCGGAACATCGTTAAAAAGTCTAACAAAAGAACAAAGGTGACCAGGATGTGTCCAGGGCGCACAAGTGGGAAAGAGCGAGCGAGTGTCTGTGCATTTATATAGATACACGCACAGTTTGAATGTTGGGCTATGTAGAAATGTACATGATCAGTAAAAGTGTGAGCAGGGTGTAGGTCAGACTATATAGAAAATTGGACACATGTCACTGGATCTGTGGTGTATTTTCAAGCAGAATAGAGAGATGTGCAACTGTACCACGTTAGATTAGACCTGAAGTTTTTTGGAAATATACTGCACAGTTCTACAGCTTTCACTTCACATTCACAGCATATTTTTGGACCATTTGGGATATTTTTTCTTTTATATTTATGGAAGAGAGTACATTGTAGTTGATTGCAATGAATACTTTTGTTTCACTATATTTTTAACACTATTATTTGTTCAAATTTTCATTATTTTCTTGCTGCCATATCCTCTCATTAAAAGTATTTGAATTTTTGATTTATATTTCGATGTGTAACTAATCAAAATAACTGACTCAATACAATAGTGAAGTACGGTTTTATACAGGCTTCATATACAGTAGACTTATTCCGTATTTTCCTCCATATATTCCTTCCATATTGCATATATCCTACTGTACATCTTCATTTGCAGCTATAAATACCAGTGGAAGTAGTTGCTAACGTCTGTCCCTTGTGTCTAAAAGCAGTGTGTTTGGGTAACACTTGTGCATTGGTAGCGACATGAGCCGCTGATGTAATCGCTCGAAAATGGTCCTAATTTGTCAAAAGTGAGAAGTTGTGGCGAGTCTTTGCCAGAACCCCACGCCAGAACGGGAACTGGGAGTGGAGCAGCTAATCCAGATGTGTCCAGACCCACGTGCAGCGGTCACATACTGGAGCACAGCTGCAGACACAGGGACGGGAGGCTCTAGGGTTTGGTCAGAACAATGCAATGTAATAATAATGCTTGGATGATTGTATTATGTGGTGCATTTACTCCTAACAGGATAAATTAGCTTCACATTTTAATTCAAAGCAGCGTTCAGCGTGGAGAGAGTGGAGAGATTCCCGAAATAATTTCAGAGGTGCTGCTTGAAAATGTGAAAAACACTGTATGTAACTTTTCACAGCATTCAGGGACAAGCGAGAAGTCTAATCACAATAACTAACAGTGCACTTCCTGGTTCGTAGAGGATAAAATGTTTTGTAATCAGTGGGCTCAGACACATTTTGCTCAACTACATGGACAAAAATCAGGTATATCAACTTGAAATGTCAAACAAAAATGCCATTATCTCTTGGCTAGAGTGAAACAAGTGAAACAGCATGCAAATATGGACACGTAAACCCGATTATAATATAAACTGAGCCTTCATATACAATTGTTACCTGCAAATCCATAATTACATCTCTTGGTATTTTTTATATAGTTGGATATCAGTTGCATCTCGAGTCCGATTAACATGATCATGCAATGACATTTAAAATTTTTTTCTTAGTGGTGCTTATGAAACAAAGGAGCTCATTTGTCATCATCATTTATAAAATTCTAGTTCTCTCACTTCTTCGTAAAGGATTGAAGAGGTGGATTCTGGGTTCCAGAGAAATCCAGTTGGGTATAATGCTTGAATAATTTCTGAAAGATTTCACTTCCTGTACACAGTATGTCTGTAGGAAGGAACAACTGGCACAAAACAAAAGTCTGTGGAGAACACACGGCATCGTCACTATTTCTTTTGATCCACACGAGCTTCTGTATTTCATCAAACACAGAAAGAGGAAATATTCCACGAAGTCGCTCTAATGTCCCTGGTATGCGGAGGCAGGAGCAGGTCTCAGAGTGTCCAGGTCTGGCACGGCTGGTTTTACACATGAACACCTGGCAGCCCACGCCCTCTCGCTCACAAACAGAGCTCCATAAATATGCCACAGCACAGCCAGAGCCAGAGCCGCTCAGCAGGACTCTCTCACAAACATTTGGTCCTTTTTAACACCAGACCCATAATGCACTTTGTCTTCATCAGCGCTCAATCAGAACATAATTAGGCTGGTGCAAAACTAATGGTTTTGATGGATTTATGTGATGAAGCAAATCTCTGTGTTTGGTATTTTTTTCATTAATAAAACTTACTGTAGCTTGTGATAAATTAGATACAATGCTATAAATGACAGATTTTTAAAATTATTATTTCTACAGATTTTACAGGGAAAAATAAACAAAGTTCAGTTAAGTTTTAATTTAACTCGCTAAACCGTGCCTCTCAGGAGATTATTTGTCAATACATCTAATTTGTCAGTTTATAATTTATTCATGGATTTCCGGCAAATTATAATTTATTATTTTTTATATACATTATTTCTGATTTGAAAGAGTTTGTCAAGAGTTTTCCCATTCAAAAGCTATAATATTTTAACCTGAATTGCTTAATTGCTACAATGAAGAACAGTTTCTACATCTTGAAACCCATGAATACTTATTTGTGGTTTATTTTATTTCACAGTTACATCAAACTTATAAAATACTTATTACACATAATTGCACTTTTCAACTCTGACATTCGTATTTAGAATTTACTTGGGAAACTAAAAGATCTTTGACCCCAAAAATACTGAATAAACATTTGAATATGAGTCTCTTTCTGAGCACTACATATATTTAAAAGTATAATTTCACCTTGTACTTGTTGTGCTCGTTCATAGCCACCTTTTTTTCACAATATAATATTTTTCTACAGATTTTCACTCCCACACCACTTCCTCCACCCCCACACAATATGATATAACCATCATTTTCCTATTGCACCACTTTGTAAAATTGCCAGTGTAGCACGTAGCTGATATCAGATCCTGGATTGAGTTTCTCTTTTGGCTTATGTCCACACATTCAAGCCAAACTTAAAGAAGCACGCGCAAGGTACACACTATACCATCTGTAAAGTGGAAGCTTGGGGCTATTTTCCTAATTTATGCTGTTCTAACCAAAACCAATAGAGCCTCAATGGTAGTTTTTTTTATTTTTTGTCTAAATTTGGGGTCTGATGTAGTGGTCAGACCAGAGCATGTACTCAGTGGGAGATTGTATTACAGCTTAACGACAGGAAAATGTCAATGGAGAAGAATGCGGGAGGTGGGCTAACAGCTAGTGATTTTAGCAGACGCAGCTTGGCCTGTGTTCAGTGCGTGAGCGAGGTTACAATAAGGTAAGGAGCGAAGAGAGGGTCCGACCGCCCCTCCCCGTCTCCCCCATGTCGTCCCCTCTCCCCCCTCCTCCCCCCTCTGCCCAATTAGACCCGTGTTGTTGCAGGGGTAATTGGACAAGTTCGGCGTAATCAGTTGTGTTTATACAATGGAGTGAAATGTTAATCACACAAGCTTTGACACGTGAGGTGGAATAGTGAGGAGTGATAAACGGCGTTCATATATTCTGGTGTATTTTTAATAATTTTGTACAATATTCTTCAAATTGTTTTGTTCCTAATTGGGGAATGAGTAAACGGACAGCGGTGATTCAGCCCACAGCGTCACGGTATTAAAATGGGCGGTTCTTGTGATTTAATTTTTGATTTAAAAAGAAAGGCTTTTATTTAAGCACAAATAAGAAAATATGTTACAATATTTTTAATCTTACTCTTATTTGCTTTTTTTTTTGGTTCCCTATTGCAAACATGCTGTCTACTTTCTGCAAATTCTGCTCTGGGAGTTTTAAGTTGCAAATTTCTACTATTTAGCAAATGTGTGTCTTTAAAATTGTATGTTTCAATATGTAAATCACTGAATAATACTTAACTTAAATTTGACATGCATATTTTTGCTGTATAATTGTGCATAGAGTAAATACCATGTTTTGGCTTCAGGTTTAATTGTGATATAAATGCTCATATATGACCCCACATACACTAACTCTCTTTAATAAAACAATAGCATCCATTTCCAGAGGATACAGGCCACAGTTCATCTCATTAAATCATGAAGTCCTCTATAAGCCTCTGCACAATAAGAGGATACTGCTGCTCCTGCTATAAGTTTATATATAAGTGTTTAATTTATTACACTCACCTTCAACACACTGATCTGCACCTATAGAATTTCACTAATGAGTTTTGATTTATGCTGTTACACCCTGGCCTATTATTAGTTTTAATGTGATGATAATTCATAAAAACCGTCTTGTCTGTGTTGGCATGGTAACACTTTAAATTAACAACTGTGTAAATATTATGCCTGTGAGCTTAGTGTTGTTTAGTGTATGTCTCATCACTGCTTATAATGTTAAGTATATTTACAGTCAGATTCTGCTTTTTAATATTAAAGAGATTATAGATTGTTTTTTTGTAATATATTATTGTTATATTATATTACCTTTCAGTTTTGTTTAAACCAGGTAGAAGGATGAATGCAGGACAGGCATTCAGATATTACCAAATTACACAAAATTTGAAATTACATTGCATTTTGTACCATGAATTGTGGCAGATTATTGGAAACCATTGTAAATTATGCTTATCCTTTGAGATCTGAATCAAGATATTCCTATAACTTCACCTAAAAGCAATACAATACGTGGTTTTGTAGCTCTAGATTTTCAAGTTTGAACTTATATCTTAATAAATGTATTTTTGCTCAATTAAATTCTCAAACAAATACTATATAAGTATCTACTGTTTCCCTCCGCTCACCTGTGGCGTCTCTTTTCCGTTTATTGCTGCTTTTCTTGTCCGAATCCCCCGACGCTACACTCTGCGGTGAGTATTCTCCATCCAGGCACCCTGGCATCCTGTCCACACTGTCCATCTCCGGCCCCCCACTGCCCCCCGTGCCCCCCGCGCCCACCCCTGCCACCGCCCCCGCCGAAGGAGCGACAGGTGCGCACGCCTCTGGACCCCTGGAGCCGAACTGCCACTCCGCCACCCTCTGGTACCCCGCCTGGGCATCGGTGGGGTACAGTCTGTCGTCTCGCGGGTACGGGGAAGGTACCAGGCAGGAGCTGGGGGTGAAGTCCGCGGTGTAGGCCAGGAAATCGGGCTTCTGGTGCAGGGTGAAGGGCGGCTGTGGTTGGTAGGGTGACTGGAGGTTGACCTGTCCTCCCGGGTGATGGGGGTTACGCATGCAGCCCCAGATCGCACTGCCGGGGTGGGCGCTCCGCATGCAGCTACTGGCCGGTTGATCCATGCTCGAATTCTTGTCAAATGTCCTTAATTTTCAGCAAAAATCTCCACAAAAATCAGCTGTAATCAGAACTTTGGTGTGTTGCCAGGTTGGGACCACAAAAATATCAATATCTTATCCCAACTACTTCTCTAAAAATCTCTCAAATTGTCAATTGCAATCCAAATTTCAAAACCAGTGCGTTGCCAGATCATAAACTATACTTTTTCATCTCATCCAGATTTTGACGCGTTGCCAGGTTGTGAAGTTGCCTCCCCTCAATCCACTGCTCTTCTCCGGCTCGCATCCCAGACTGCGGAACTGTTCTCACAACTTTCCCAAAGCCATTCCTGACAACAGAGCACCTCCTCCTATTTAAACATATAGGTGGGAAAGAGTGGCGAGTTTATGGGGTGTAACTTGAGCTCTCGGGGAGGTGGGAGGGTCCGGGGGCGGAGCCAAGCCGGGCCGGACCACATGTTGCCTGGTGGTGCACCCTCCTAACGAACGCTGCATCAACTATTAATCACTGGGGAAATTTTATATGCACATCCAATGGGCTTTCCAGACGCCTAGAATTTTAAAGGGACACTGTCTATAAAACATAATGTTAGGAGCACCCACCCACAAGAGTCAAAGTGACAGATTTCCATGTTTTTCTAATTATGACTTGGTTTGGGGCGATTGTACTCGTGTTGAATATTCATTATAGTTTTACATCGTTACTTGTCAGTTTGTGGGAAAATGTTGAAAAGAAAAGTACAAAAATACAGGAAGTAGCGCTTAGTTATAAAACAGAGTACCTCTATATAGAAAAAAGTAGGCAAGATTTGTAATAAAACATTAAATATAATGTTTAACTGTGTTTTAGTGAACTTGTCAAATGCGATTTAAAGAGTTAAGGATCACTGGTTTCACTTTGACACCCTGTTCAGTCCTGTTTTTGACACCTTTTCGGGGAAGGTTAACCCGACCCCCCTGACGCTGCACCCTTGCTCCCTATCTGTCCTCCGCAATCTACAAAGTACTTTTTTATGACTTTGGAGAAATACCTTGTGTGTAGTTTAGTTTCACACCAGGCCCCACCTGGCTGGCCCTCTCGTGGCTCAGAGGTGACAGGGTTTGTGGACTTTTTTTTAGGTTAGACTCTGCTCCAGCCCAGGCTCTGCTCACACCTCTGGAGGGTTCACACCCGAGCGGGACACCATATACTATTTCACACCAATATTTCAACAACACAAGCAGTTTTTTCATTATGACAAATGTAGAAACTCGAGGCGTTTTTATTATATTCAACAATTCACACCATATTTCAGCTAAACTCATAGTGTGGTCGAGTGGAAATTTCAATACTCTTAATGGAAAAAAAGTGTTGCATTATCATTTTATACAAGCATTGATTATATAAGAAATGATGCAATTCAGAACCTGTTATAATAGTTGTTACATCTCATGTTGAAAAATGCAAATTCTAATAATCTATGGACAAACAAAAAATACTTAAATAAATGTAAAAGCAAAACGTTATTTAACACTAAACTGTGTAACTTTCCTGGTGAAGGTCACAGCACTTGCTCCATGATGTTATTGCTTTGCCTAAAATGTTCCACAGTGTGGCATAAAACATATTGAATTGGCATTTATTTAATTTGTGTTGGTCAAAAATACCTTGAAAAACATTTATTTTTAATGTGAATGCATGGGCTCGCCTTTCCACAGATCTGACTAGTAGGTGCCATCTGCTTTTTTCCATTGAGACAGATACACATATACTGTGGAACATTTCAGGCAAAGCAATAACACCTATAACAATAACACCTATAGAGTTAAGCTGATGAAATAGAACTTAGACGGTGGATCTGTAAAATGTATCATAATCAGTATTTAAGAAAACACTCAGTTCCACCTTGTTTTTGCTCCACTGTGTTTTTAAACTTTGCTCTGCTGTGTTTTTTAATCCTTCACCAGAATAATGTGCATAATTTCAACCCTGGAATTGCCCATTTCTACTGAACTAAAGGTAAAAGGAGCTGTTAACTTGAAAACTACCACTTCATGACATCACACGGTGGAGCTGAGCATTTTGAGCAGATTAATAATAAAGGTCTACTGAAACATGTGTAAATGAAACAAAACACAACTCCGGGTATGTTTTTGAGGAGGAAACAGTATTATAACATGACTAAAAGCTCACATGAGTCAATTTCGTGTAATATATATACTGCATATATTAAAGGTCTTATATGTCCGTGTTTATATTTAAGTGTTGAATAGAAATGATAGCTCCAGTCTCTTTTACAAATGCCTAAATCCTTAACCCAGCAGTTATGGCTAAGCCCGTCCACCACTGCTCTTGGATCAGCCTTGGATCTGAATGAACACAGTCTGCTGCAGTGATAAAAGCCACTTCCCAATGAAGTCATGTCTCTAATACCATTAAAAAGACTCAGGGCCAAAACCAAAACGCGACTCCACTTTCGGCGTATCCTTTACCCCATAAACCCACTCAACCACACGCTTTCATTTTTTACACGGGGCCCCTCCTCCCTCTGCTCCCCCTGTGTCCTCGCTTTGCTCCTAACTCTCCACGGGACAATAATATGGGCAGGAATCACACCTCACAGCAGCAAAAGCACAATGTGAAGTAAATACGCAAAAATCTATGCAAAAACGAAGAAGTTTGTATAATTAATTTCAATCAAGATGTAATATTTGGGTTAAATAGTCTAAAAGCTTGAAAGTTCCCATATTACGCCTTTTTCTGATCTGCTAAAATGTTGTTTCCTCATCACAACAGTACAGGAGTCGTGTTTTGTTTCATTCCCACATGTTGTTTACGTACAATTCCTGCATATTTAGGCTGAGTTCTTCTCTCAAACAGAAAACACTCTGTTCTTTCTAATACACAAAGTGCTCCACTGTGTTTTTAAACTCCATCCACGTTCTCTGGAATCATTTGGATAATTTCAGAGCTCATATCGCAAATCTCTACCAAACAAAAGGTAAAAAATAGCTGTTATCTTGAAAACTACTATATGACATCACAAGGTGTAACAGTATTTTAAGCTTAGGAAATGCAGACAGACTAATAATAAAAAGTTACTCAAACGTGTGAAAAAAACAAAACACAACTCCATGTATGTTTTTAAGGAAGTAAGAATATTATGACACGGAAAACACACAAGAGTTAATTTTGAGTAATATAGTATGTTTAAAAATATAAGTAATTATGGTTAGTGGAAATTTTAAGAATAAATTTGATGAAGTTTCCACTGATCATACACAATTTCATTCTGATTTTAACTACAGAATTGACCATAGATTTGATAATTTGATCATTATAAAGAAGACATATTGCTTTTGTCTGCTATATAATAACACATGTGGGTCATTATTTTATATTTTAGACATTTGAAATCACAATATTGAACTAAAAATACCTATAGATAACTTCAATTCATGATAGCGAGCTGAAAAAATTGGAGAACAAAGCAAGTACAGAGCAGTGGGCGTAAAAACAGGGATTTTTTCATAGCAAGGGTGCAGGAAAACTACTCAAACATGCATGAAGGACTCTAAATCCAACTTTTATGTGGGTAAAAAAAAGGAAAAAGAAAATTAATTATAAAAATGTTATTTAAAAAGTCAGTTTTGTCTATGATTTATAAGTATGTCTTTTTATTCTGGTTTAAAGATGGATTAGTTTTGGTTGTGGAGTTTGTTGTAATAGTAAAAGTTATTGCAAGAATGTGAATACTCATAAGCTTGTGGTGTACAATAAAACTTCATTCACTTGTTATTTGAGTTACTTTCACTTCAGTTTGTGGTAAATGAGCCACTATCACTCCACCATAGTAGTAAAAAGTTATAGCTACTTTGGACTGAAATCCTACTGGCAATAAACCCAAACACCCACATTCAACAAACAAATAAAACTGAACCCAAAAAATATGAAAACGCCTGGAGGTAAAACGGCGTAAAAAAGGAAGGAAAAGCAAGAATTCATTCTGAGGTCACACACAAACCATTTCCATTCACACAGCAAATTGTTGAGCCATGAAGCATCCCTGCGTTTTACTGGCAGCCCCGGACCACCCCCCTCATCCCCCCCTTTGCCCCTCCTCCGCCCTCTCACCGCGGGGAGCAGGGGTTACACTGCATTTGTGGCCCATCTGTGCGTCAAGCCAAATTACTCGCTCTGTTTTCAAAATATATGACACAATATCTATTTAGGGCGGATTGTGTCCCAACAATTCCAGCTAATTTATGAAGACTTTCGCTGGCCAGATTTTTAGTCTAGAAAATTGGTTGCATCTTTACTGAAGTATGAACAGTTTAAGTAGTTAAAGTAGTAGCTGTTGTCTGGGGGATGTTATGTGATTTGCTTGTTTTATGTCAATGCTTCTTGTCTTTATTCTTTTCAGTGTTGTTTTCATTGTTACATTTTTAGCTTGTTTCTTTCAGACTTAGACTTAGAGAAACTTTATCGATCCACAAGGGACATTATTTGGACACAGCAGCTCACGCATCACAATATTATATAATAAAATAACAAAGAGCAAAAATATAAACGTACTATAAACAAGAAGCTAAAAAATACAGAAATGTAGTAATACAAATATATCTCCCAGTGTCGTAAGGAGATGAAATAATGATTGACGTGACAGAAGGTTATCTATTACATAAGGGTGAGTTGTACGGTTTTCATTAAATCAACAATTCTGTGATGTAAAAAGTACAGTTGTTGTGATTTGGGGCAATACAAAAATAAATTAAATTGAATTACAGCTGAAGAACTAGTCGAAAAAGTCGGATTTGCCATAAGCAGGCATATTAGCTCTAGCCTGGGAGCCTTTAATACCAGTAATATTGTCATAATATTGTCATAACTATTAAAATACAGGACTTTCTACAACAGGACAAAGTGGAAGTGGCGCAACATCTAACAAAAATAAAAGTCATGTAATATTATTATAACTATGTGACAATATGAATCAATAATCAATATGTAAAAACTTTTTAACTACCGGTAATGTTTTTTTGTTGAAGTAGTAATACGACAGTACTTGGAGTAGTGCTTTCTCCTCTGGACTTGTACGTGCTCAAAGTCAGAGACAGTGAAGATTTCAGAAAACTGACTCACATCTGGACCGGCTTTCCACAGAGCCTGTCGCTGTCACTCAAATACAGTATTTGTTGTGGAAATAAATAGTTGTAATGCGAGCTTCATTTGGGTGAGAATCTGACCTTACTTTATCACGAGTAGGAGTAGCAGGGCTGAGTAGTAGTTGTTAGTAGTAGCAGTATGGGGCAGTACGTGTTCTTCTGATCTTTGGTGGACACGATCAGAGCATCACATCAGTCTCTTGTGATTGACCCTTGAGCCCGTGACCCCGGGTTCACCTGAGGCTCCCCGGGCGGTGGGAGCTCCTTATCTGTGCTGCTACTGTCCTGGGACAACAGAGAGTAGTTTAAGTGAGGAGAGCGTAAACAGTGACAAAAGGTTCGGATCAAAAACTAAACACTACAGGATCTCTTATCTCAAATCTTATCCACAACAGATTTCCTATTAGGGGTAGTAAAGAAAAGTAGCCAACATAAGCATTAAGGTAAAAGCTGACCAGTAACTATTGAATTTCCTCTTTTTTTAACTTTATCTTCTTAGTTCAGTCTATGAAATATATTTTGACTTATTTAGTTAGGTGTTTTCCTTGGAATTAAATTCAATCAGGCAGGCAAGTCCAAACCCTCTATGGTAAATAAGTCTTAAGTAGTCAAATCTACTTAAGGATGCACTGGGGCCACCAGCCAGTCCATGGAGATAAGTTTAATGCCATGCTGAGGAATTTCAAGCAAGGCTATCACATATATTACTCAAAACTGCCACTTGTGAGCTTTGGGCCATGTTATAATGCAGTTACCTCCTCAAAAATGTACCCAGAGTTGTGTTTTTTGCCTCATTCACGCATGTTTGAGTAACCCTTTTTTATTTGTCTGTTCACATCTCCAAAGCTCAAAATGCTCTGTTCCAACTTGTGATGTCATGAAGTGGCAGTTCCTTTTACCTTTAATTCAGAAGAGATGGGCAATTCCAGGTCTGAAATTACCCACATGATTCTAGTAAAGGTGTATTGATTTCAGAAACACAGTGGAGCACTTCCTGTATTACCACATGACATGTCAAGGTGAAGCAGTGTTTGTAGTTTGAGAAAAGAACTCAACCTAAATATGCAGGGTTTGTGTGTTAAACATGTATGAATGAACACAACTATTTTTGTGATGAGGAAACAACATTATAACATTGAACAGAAAGTAGCGTAACTAACTTTGTTTTTAAAATGTGCTTTGCTGTGTGATATGGCTTCCTGGTTGGTAAAAGCTATTGTATTTTCCTCTATTTTCTTGCGGTCTCTTGGCTCAGACAGGGCTGTATTTAAGTGCGTCTGGTAATTGACATAATTCTTCTCTGGATGTACACACTGGGCGATGTTCCTAATAGAGCTGCTCTGCTGTGTGTCAGGGGCAGGTGCTGTAATAACACATGAGCCTATGATTGTACTCAGGTGTTGGACAAGATCTCGCTCCTATTGTGAGGAATATTACAGCCCTACCAGGAATTGAACCTTCAACCTCATCGTGCCTGATGCTGAACCTGTTCACCATTTTCCATTGTTATATTTCAGGCAGACAAAGCTCCCAACGACGTATCTGTGAAATTGACCGGTCTGGCCATCCAAGTGCACACGGCCAAGTGTCAGATGGAATTACACTCAGAGAATCCAAAAGGTAAAAGGGAAAAATATTACAGGAGTGCAAGATGAAATTAAGTTAAAAAGTATTTAAAAATATGGCTCCTCAATAGAAATATGTAGAAGAAGTAGTAGCAGTAGTATCAGCAGCAGTAATAGTAGTAGTTGTAGTTGTAGTAGTAGCAGCAGTAGTAGCAATAATAACAGTAGTAGTCGTAATAGTAGTAGTAGTAGAAGTAGTAGTAGCAATATCAGTAGTAGTAGTAGCAGTACTAGTTGTTGTTGCAGTAGTAGCAGTTTTTGTAGTAGTAGCAGCAGTAGTAGTATTTGTAGTAGTAATAGTAGCAGTAGTAGTAACAATAGTAGCAGTAGTAGCAATATCAGTAGTAGTAGTATTAGTAGTAGTAGTAGTAGTAGTAGAAGTAGTAGCAGCAATAGTAGCAGTAGTAGTATAATACAGTACAGTACAGTAGAAGTAGTAGCAATATCAGTAATAGTAGTAGTACTAGTTGTAGTTGCAGTACTAGTAGTAGCAGTTTTTGTAATAGTAATAGTAGTAGTAGTAGTAGTAGTAGTAGTAGCAGTAGTATTAGTATTAGTAGTAGTAGCAGTAGTAGCAGTAGTAGTAGTAGTAGTAGTAGTTCTAGTAGTAGCAGTAGTAGTAGTAGTAGTAGTAGTAGTTCTAGTAGTAGTAGTAGTAGTAGTAGTAATAAAAATGTTGTGAAAGTTATGATATGATATTAAATTTACTTGTGGTATGACTCTCACAGTGGCTTAGTTGGTATCACAGCCTCCAAAAACAGTGAGTTTGTAGTTCAAATCCCACTCTAGTGTTCATGCTACATGGGTAACACACGTCACCCTTTGCTGATATAATGTGTCAGCACAATTATGTGATATATAAGGGTCATTGGTACAGACTGCAGCAATATTCAGTCACTAATACTTAAACAGATAAACTCAGGTAAAATGACTTGGACACAGCAGTTACGTTTATCACAATATTAAAGCAAAAAATAAATGGTGATAAAATTCAGTAAGTTATATATTTTTTCAACTGCATTCAGAATTATTAAGGCAAGTATCACTTTTACCATCAAGTCATCATATAAACCACAGACTGTATATAAATGGACATAGCTGCTAACTGCTGCGTTCCATATAGGACTGTCACCGCTCTTTCTGTAACTGCTGCACTGAGCCTCGTCATTTTGGTCTTAAAATGTTATGTTATGCATTAACCCATTCTACATCATCCTGGTTTCCTAATGTGGAACTGGCTCCAAATTCGCTCTTATAACTGCTAGCCTCTGTGAGCTTCATTTGACTGGAGCCGAACACTATAGGTGACACTCACTCAGTCCACTTCTTTACACAGCCTATGGTATAAATGTACCATAAGTCTGTGGACTCCAACAGCTCCTCTGGTCTTGTTATTCCTGTGTTCTCCGGTTCCTTGACCCTGATCATGTCTGCGTTCTCCAGTCTCTTTATTACAACAATAAAAGCAGCTCCGCTCACTCTTCACCACTCACACTCATTTCCCTCTGCCACAGGACGACCACACCGCAGACCAAATGAGCTTCTGATTTTACTGGCAAAAGGTTAATGTAGCGTTCCAAGCTCATACGCCACATCCAAGTGTCTCTGAATCCCGAAACACTGGTGGAAGAGTGCCCTCTAGTGCGGACGTCATGAATATCAGTCTTACAAAGGGCCCACATTACACTGCTCTGTTATAATGTTTCCTTATCAAAAACACAGCTGGAGTTGGGTTTTGTTTCATTCACATGTTTAACACACAAACATGTATTGAGTCCTTCTACTCTCTGATATCATGTGGCAATACAGGAAGTGCTCCACTGGGTTTTTAAACTCCATACACATTCACTATAATAATTTGGATGATTTCAGCTGTGAAACTGCCAATTTCCACTAAACAAAAGGTAAAAATTTTGAGCTTTGGAGATGTGCACAAACTAATAAAGTTACTCAAATGTGTTAATGAAATAAACCACAACTCTTCTTACTAAACCAAGGATGTTCATTTTGACTTTTGTCTGTTCTTTAACTCCTTGGGTTCTTTTTTAAAGACAATACAGTAGGAGGTGTATTTACGTTAACATTTTTTGGCTGCTAACTACAAACCATCTTCAGAACTGTCACAACTGTCACCCAAAATTCAAACGCTGGATCAGGGAGCCCACTAAAATCAGGAGATGAGGCATGGACAGCATTAATCAATCACTCAATCAAACCTTATTTATAGAGCGTTTTCACACAAAAATGCAACACAAAGCGCTTAACCGTGATGACAGAATGTTCCTCCTTTCACACACCTGAGTCACCCTCCTCCAGAGACCACCGGGCGACGGGAGGCGTGGTCAGTCTGAGCGAAATGACACAGTGACAGTTCTGAAAATGGCTTGCAGTTAGCCGAAACATGTCAACAAAGTAAATACACCTCCTACTATATTGTCTTTAAAAAAGAACCCAAGAAGTTAAAACACAACTCTGTTTTAGTGGAGGTAACAACATTATAACATGGTTTAAAGCTCACAAGAACCCATTGTGTGTAATATAGGAATACAGAACAAAACTATTTTATAGAGCTTTTGTCCGTAAAGATTGTAACCATCTGGATGCTTCTACTCCATCTATACCACTCTATGATCTATATAGTGTCAACGCATGCATCTATACAGGAAACCACTGTGAGGTCCGAACACACTATAAATCAGATTAAACGTCTTTGAGATGGCAGGAACTGTTGATGGTAGGAACAGTGGAGTTTGTGGGTGTCAGGGGGGACCGTTAGCATGTGCGCGCTGACAGTAGCTCCCTGTGTGTTCGTGGATTAGCTTCCTTCCTGTTGGCCATTCGTGTTTCGAAGCGGCAGGGCTGTACTTCCTGCTTCGGGAGATGTGGTCTTTGAAGAGGCCCACTGAGCGCGCTCCCCACAGACCTGTCGTGAGGAGCAAACACCTCTGAGGGGGGAGCTGGCTGGAGATGAGGGACCAGTGATTTTTACAAAGGATACAGGGCGTACACAGTGTATTTACTGCAAACAACTAACAAGGCGGAATAAATGTGGGGTAGAAAATAAGAAACTGGAACTTTTCACAGGTCCATCACTTTCATGTTTCTATGGATGTCACTGCTCTGCTTCAAATGTTCCACTGTATGACAGAAAGGTTTAATGCCATAGTGTGAAACATTTCAGCCAAAGCAATAACATCACCATGGAAAAAAGCACATGGGGGACCCTCCTTCAGAAAAGTTACACAGTGCACCTTTAACATGAAACAATACCATTCTGCTTTCTTTTTTTGTTGCTTTTTATAATTATAACAATGTGTTTTTCTTAGGTGACATCATTGCCCCAAAGACAGGGTTTAATCATTTCGAGTAAGAACAGTGCAGGAGGCGGGGTGAACAGACTTTTTCTAACCCTTGATCTTTAATCAATCATTCAAAATTTATTTACAGAGCGCTTTTCATACAAAAAATGCATCACAAAGAGCTTCTTGAAACTGGATTATGGGGCCAGCCAGAATCACTCGCTTTGACAAAACTTTACAAAGACGAGTGAGTCAGGAACTGTATTGTGTTAGGAGTGAGTGACTGAGGTGGATTAACCAATAAGAGAGACACTGGTATGTTTGTGTCAAAACAAACATGGCTGCATATATGGATAAAAGGGGTGTGTCCTACTTTCATTTCCTGTAGACTGACCATACCCATAACTTACTGACTGCTACTTTTTATAGTTTGCTTGTTTGCATTAAAAACAGGTAAAACATGTGTCCTTAATCTTGCATCTCCTATACACTCACATGGATAAGGGCCTCTTAATGTTAATCTTTATATAAATTATGTTCCTTTGGTATTTATCTGGAGAATGAAGAATGTACGGCTTTAACTTTCATTCATTTCTATGGAATCATGCAGATGACGTGCCCTGTTACTTAAACTATGCATGATTTTTGGTCTTCACAAAGCACAATTTCACCAAAAAGTGACTGTATATCTATGGGTTTCAGGGTAATACAAAATAAGCACCGTTGCCGTAGCAATTAACAAGTCATAACTTAAAACAGTGAAAAAATGTATGTAGAGGAGATGTTTTCCGCATTTGAGAGACGTGCTACAAATTTGGACTGTCTGAAGTTCATGCTGTATGCTCCGATTCTTGACCCTTCTGGATTCATTGAAGATAAGTTAAAGCAAAGAGAATAAGGTAAAGTACAAAATCACTGCATAGACACAGGGAGAACATGCAAACTGCACTGACATTGTTATTGTAGTAGTTGTTCTGCCATCACCTTTAGATTTACTTCTGTTTAGTACCAATCATTGTTCACAGACTAAACACAACTTTATTTGTTAAATTTCTAACTTTCCACCCGTCCCTTTAATGTCAACATTTAAGTCAGTCAAAGGCCCCTCAGTGAAAGTGGGTGTAACTTTCAGGAAAACATATTAAATGACTGTTCGCCTGGACAATAAACAGTGAAATGTAATGAGTAACAGTTACAGGGAGCACCTGCCAACATGGCCGACACACAAACTCCACATTAACCCTTTCACGCACCGGACGCCAAACTACAGTATTAAAACTGACCTGTTCAGACAGGGATCTAATGCACAATATTAAACAGGCTGAGTAAGGAAAATATGGAGAGCTTGGTGGTCATTTGGGAATTCTGGAAAACAATTACATTTTATTAAGTAGTCTTTGTGGTATTGGAAATATACAGTATGTTTGTGTAATAGCAGTGTTAAAAACAGTAAAAGCTGGTTAGTAGAAGTAGAAGTAGTAAAAGTAATAGTAGTAGTAGTAGTAGTAATACAGCTAGAAAGTATTTGTGGTTTTAGAAATTAAATATATGTAAATGTAGTCTTAAAAAACCTGTTAGTAGTAGTTGTACTAGAAGTAGTAGTAGTAGTAGAAGTAGTAGTAGTAGTAGTAGTAGTAGTAATAGTAGTAGTAATAGTACAGTCAGTGTGGTTTTAGAAATTATATATATGTAAAAGTAGCAGTAATAGTACAGTTTTGGAAATTAAATATATGTAAAAGTAGTCTTAAAAACCTGGCAGTAGTAGTAGTAGTAGTAGTAGTAGTAGTAGTAGTAGTAGTAGTAGTAGTAGTAGTAGTAGTAGTAGTAGTAGTAGTAGTAGTAGTAGTAGTAGTAGTAGTAGCAGCAGCAGCAGCAGCAGCAGCAGTAATAGTACAGTTTTGGAAATTATATATATGTAAAAGTAGTCTTAAAAACCTGGTAGTAGTAGTAGTGTGTAGAAACCCTCATTCTTCCAGGTAAAATCCATGGCAATGGGTAGAGTTCAATTTGTCAACTGGACCAAAGTTTTGATAGATAGTAGTAGTAGTAGAAGTAGTAGTAGTAGTAGTAGTAGTAGTAATAGAAGTAGTAATAGTACAGTAAGTGTGGTTTTACAAATTATATATATGAAAAATAAGCAGTAATAGTACAGTTTTGGAAATTAAATATATGTAAAAGTAGTCTTAAAAACCTAGCAGCAGTAGTAGTAGTAGTAGTAGTAGTAGTAGTAGGAATAGTAGTAGTAGTAGTAGTAGTAGTAGTAGTAGTAGTAGTAGTAGTAGTAGCAGCAGCAGCAGCAGCAGCAGCAGTAATAGTACAGTTTTGGAAATTATATATATGTAAAAGTAGTCTTAAAAACCTGGTAGTAGTAGTAGTGTGTAGAAACCCTCATTCTTCCAGGTAAAATCCATGGCAATGGGTAGAGTTCAATTTGTCAACTGGACCAAAGTTTTGATAGATAGTAGTAGTAGTAGTAGTAGTAGTAGTAGTAGTAGTAGTAGTAGTAGTAGTAGTAGTAGTAGTAGTAGTACAGCTAGACAGTGTTTGCGGCCTTGGAAATTAAATATATGTAATACTAGTGTCAAAAAATGGTAGTAGTTGACAGTAGTAGGTTGGTAGTAATAATCGCAGTAGTAGTGGAAAAGTGGCATTTCTGTTGTACACACTGTACTTCCTAACTTCAACAATTTAATCTAAATCCATGAGTTTCATGAAGAAAAGCACCGTTGCCATAGCGAATGGCAAATTAAAACAAAATATACCATCTGAATGGGGAAAAAGTCATAGAAATGTTGATAAAATTCTCTCGCTTGAATGAACATTACACCCACATCCCCACTGCCCTCTGCATAAAGGCTTTATGTTTTGGTCTAGACTGTATTGGGGCCTATGTAGAGTCTTAACCACAGCAGAGAATCGGGATAGGACCTGCGTATCTGTGATTTGAATTGAATTAGTAATGACAGGTTCCATTATTACAATTACTCCATGTGTATGTATACTGCAGTGTAATCCTATAGGGGTTCAGGCTGCGGTCAGGCTCCATATCTTGTGTGGTAATAATATATGCACGCACAGCTAAACAAATGTCTATATTTAGCTAGCCGACGCTTTTATGATGACGGATTCTTTACCGACAGAGTCAGCGCTCAATCAAAATGCGAGGAGAGAAATACCAGATGTCAACAGTAAAGTTTGTCCAATTTTTTTCCTCTTTTTGAGCGTTGTGTACCTGCCCTGCTAAAGACATTATAGTCCCATCTGCACCAGCACCGCACAACAAAGAATTCTCGGAAGCAGTTCGATCACAGCTATGTTCGCCAAAGGGTCCAATGAAAACACAATATGAAATAATGCAAATATGTACAAAGGTTTCAGAATGATGGTGCCATAGTGATGAACAATGTTAAACTTAATGTTAAATTATATCTTTTGAATGTGGAAAAGTCCTCAAAATGTCACATATAACTGGAAACTGGCAGGAATGAATAAAATAAATCAAATGCGGTGGATCGGCTTTGTCTATAGTCCCATTTGAGGCTTAATGTTTCTTTAGGGCCTACGTCTGTAATAATAATTGAAATAATTGAAAGATAGAAAGGTTTATACAATACTGTGACAAAGCAAAGTCAGTTTAATGAGGCAAAACAGGTAATGAACCCTCTACCAGAGAATTTACATAGTGCGTGTTATGTATGGCTCTAGTTTCTAAGATTGATCATTTAAAGAGGCTAAATTGTCTCACACTGTCAATATATTTGCATATTATATTTGCATTCATAGATTCAGCTTCTCATTATAGGCAACATACTGAGAACTTTTTCCCATTCGAAAATATTCCGTTTTAAAGGTGGAAACACAACTCCAGGCATGTTTGTGAGGAGGAAACAACATTATAACATCAGAAAATTGCATAATATTGTCCCTTTAAATTGTTCATTCCTAGGCAACAGTCCTAATTTTTCATCTTTCTGAAACCCACGACTTATCAGTGTTTCTGTGGGGTTTTCTTACATGTGTCTATAACGTCTTGTCACATATAAAAGAGTTGAGGATCACATTCTGGTTTGTCAGATCATCGTCCTGTCTGAGAGTCCTGTGTAGTTTCGCTCTCACCTTCTTCTTCTCAAGACCACAGCCCCACTGTAACCGAACCACCCCCCCCACCCGCCCCCGTGCCCTTCAGTCTGCACCCTGCCCCTCCACACACACACACACACACACACACACACACACACACACACACGCACGCACACACGCACGCACGCGCACGCACGCGCACGCACGCACGCACGCACACACACACACACACACACACACACACACACACACACACACACACACACACACACACACACACACACACACACACACACGCGCACACACACACACACACACACACACACACACACAGGACATTGTGTTACTTTCATTTCCTGTAGACTGACCATAGCCATAATTACTACTTTTTACTATGTTTGCATTAAAAACAGATTAAAGTATGCGTCATTAATCTTGCATCCCCCATATCCACACATGGAGAAGAGCCTCTTTCTGCTAATCTCTATATAAATTATATTCCTTTGGTATTTATCTGGAGAAATTTCCTAGGTATGGCTTTAACTTTCATTAATTTCTATGGAATCATGCTCTGTTACTTACATTTTAATATTTATGCATGACTTTTGGTCCTCACAAAGCACAATTTCCCCAAGAAGCAACTCTATATTAGGGTGACCAGATTTTCAAAATAAAAAAAACTGAGACATCCCTGGTTTGTGGTGGTTTGTAATAATACAATTTTGAAAGGAAAGTGTAATTAAGGAAAATTGTTCTGCACTTGGCACTAAAATGAGTCAGTATACCGTATTTTCCGGACTATAAGCCGCTACTTTTTTCCCAGGCTTTGAACCATGCGGCTTTTACAAAGGAGCGGCTATTCTGTGGATTTTTCTTCCACTGCTAGGGGCGCTCTAACCGGAATTTCAAAAACAAGATAGACAGAAAATTAATGCAAAGAAGAATACGCTACTTTTTATTTAGCAGATATAACACGCACGACAAATTACTAACTGGTAATTATTTTCACCCCTTCATCATGAAAAGCACATGAAGGAGTTTGTATGATGCAAGTTTTAAGTTGAAGGCATCGATCTTGCTCCAGGAAGGAAACCGCTGTAGAGCCCTGCACCCGTGGGACCCAACACAAAACAGTGCAGCACGGGACATATTCTGAAAGGGCGGGCAGGAGCGCGACTGCATAACGTGGGAGTGTGTGGGAGCGGTACTGAAGAATGAGGGAGCGGGCGGAAGCAGGACTGAAAATTCTGTCGCAGACCTCTACCGTGCTACTGCACGTAAGCTCGGCGTCAAAGTGACTTGTAGTTTCACTGCACAGGAGAAATTAAGCTAATCAGTTACCAGTTCTTTTCTGTTTTTGGCCTCGTTTTAATCAGCACAGTTGCTGCCGTGTTAAAAGGCACTGTTCGGAAAGAATCTGTTCAGGTACATAAATGTACATTTACAGTACAAAATCGTTCTGTATATGCAGTAAATATCACATTTTTCAACATAGATATCAGCAGCTTATAGCCCGGTTGCGGCTTGTATATACTTTTTAAAACATTTTTTTTAAAAATAGAGTGGATGCGGCTTATACACCGGTGCGCTCTATAGTCTGGAAAATACGGTAGTCAATTTTCTTTGTGTTTTGGTCATTTTAAGGAGCTTTTCTGTATTTTACAAAAACAAATTACAGTTTATGCCTCTCTTTACTGTTTTCAGGCATTAAATTGTTTTTTCGATAAATCTGCTGGGACAGGGGACAGAGGGCTCAACAGTGGGACTGTCCTGGGGAAATAGGGACGTCTGGTCACCCTACTCTATATAATAATAATAATAATGTATTTTATTTATTTGGCGCCTTTCTGGACACCCAAGGTTGCCTTACAACAGCTATAGCGCTTTTCACAGACATGTCCTCAAAGACGCTTTACAGAGCATTATTAACAGAGCATTGTTCATTCACCCCATACCCGATGGCAGTAAGCTACCTAACACACACGCACACACCACTTTCACACCTACAGTGCATGTTTTGGGTATATCTATGGGTTTCAGGGTTATACAAAATAGCAATTAACAATTCAAAACTTTAAAAAGTATTCTGCGTTTCGAATAGTGTTGCTTATAATAATTATCTGTGTAATCCCTCAGTCCTCCAGGAAAAATTGCTTTAATAGTTGAAGTTGAATTCCATGAATATAAATTTCAGTCCTCGGTGTAATCATTACTTACTGAGACACAGATGCACACGTACACACACATATATATCAAAACAGTATCCTACCATTGACAGCGGTCCCATCACATTCACTTATCCTGACCCAGAGCAGACGTCATTGGCTGAGTGTTGTACAATGTGAAGATGAGGTCTCCACCACAGACTAAGAGACCGCTGCCAAACAACTCATTAGAAACACGAGCGCACGCACACGGCTCTTATACGGCAGCCTGCAGGACTCATTACCACTAATCACATAGACTTGGCTACGCTACACGTAAGATTAACTTTGAAAATATTATGAGGAAAATATCTACTGTATATGACTGCACTGGAAGCACTCAAAGGTCATAACTTATTATGGTAGATTGGTGTGTCTTTGCTGCCCTCTGGTAGTTGGACTTGGTACTTTCGTGTTTTTCTCACTTTTAGCCCACTGTATCCGTGGGTTTTAGAGACTAGATAAACTTTATTGAGCCACAAGGGAAATTACTTGGACAAAGTAGCTCACACACTACAATGAAATAACAAAAATTAAAAAGTAAAAGGTAGTGTGATTCTAAATAATTAAAGAAAAAAAACACAAGAATTAAAATAATCCACAAATTTCCAGATTTGCATATGTGAAAGTACAATAAATATCATAAATGATGAAAAGTGTTTAAAATGCTGCCTATATACAGGAAGCTGAAACCCACTAAAGGTCCTATATTACACAAAGTTGACTCTTGTGACCTTTAAGACAGAATTTTACTAATCAAAAACATAAACTGATTTGTGTTTTGTTTCATTCATACATGTTTGATTAATGCTGCATTATTAGTCTGTCTACGTCTCCAAAGCTCAAAAAAATCTGTTTCAGCTTGTGATGTCATGAAACAGCTATAAAGGTATATGTTAAATTGAAAAGTTTTTGTTTGTTCAAGATCACAGGGCTGAAATCAATTATTCTAGTGAAGCTGCATCACATTTACAAAAAGGCAGTGGAGCACTTCCATCACCATATGACATCACAAGATGGAACAGTATTTTCTGTCTGAGAGAAAAGCTCAGCCTAGTGTGTTACGTGTCTCAGCACTGGTCTGTAATAACTATTTAGGTAGATTTTTTTATTTAATCTTTTGGTGGACACTTGGGACATCTCCAGGACACTGCAGTGCTTTTGATGGTCTCTTTCTAATTCATTTTTACATTCACAGTGAGGACAGGTCTGACAGAGACAGGCAGGATACAGCAGTCTGGAGAGAGGAGCCGTCCTGAAGCCAAACACCAGCCCCCAGAAAATGACCCCTCCACCCCCTCCGGATTACAGAAACGTCTGGAAGTCAAAGAAACAATACAGCTTCTATACACAGGTAGTAATAACTAAAATAATAAAAATAAAGCATGCAGACTTTTCTTTTCTTATTTTTACTTTAAAATACTGAAAAAACACCTGGATCAGATATCAGTTTCCAAACCTCAGTTCAGCTGATACCCTGGTTAGGCCTATGGACTGAAGTACTAAGACTCTTCACTGGTTACAGTCGACTCATAATGTTTGAACTTTTATCTATACAAAGATGTTCTGTAGTTTCTTCACTGATAAACAACAGTTACATTTTTGGATCAGTTTTGTCTTGTTTTTATTTTTCTTTAAAGGAAATACATGCCGATTTCAGTCTCTGGTATCGGGAAATACTTGCAAACTAGTATCAAAATAGGTATCGTAACTGAAAAGCTGGATCAGTGCATCTCCAGTAATTATGGAAATCGCAGTAATAGTAGTAGTAGAAGAAGTAGTGGTAATAGTAGTGATAACACTAGAAGTACTAGTAACATTAGTACTGGCTATGAAATCTGAGCACGGTAAGTACAAGTAACTCTTAATAATACTTTAACACTGTAACAGCCACAGAATAATCATAGCAGTAAAAGTAGCTGAGCAAGTTTTACCCACAATACAGTAGTTATAGTTGGCATTATATTTTTGCCATCATAGTTTTTGTGCTTTTCAAGATACAGACACATTGTACTGAAAACAACATTCAAAAACAGACACCAGCAAGACTAAACATACTCACAATATTCACTTGCAATCCAATACTTGTGCTAGTACTTGTGCTCATATTTAAACTATTTCCTTTTCCTTCAGATCAGGTGCGGTGTAACGCGGCTCCTACTTGGGCCAAACTTCTGTTCTCACTGCTGCTGTTGCCAATAGAAACATTCAGAGGTGCGTTCACTGACCCCCTCAGCTTTGACCTGTGAATGTGGTCCAAGATCAACAGCTCACACGCAGCCGGAGGAGACAGTGAACGCACCGTGAGTGAAGCAACAGGATCCTGCCTGTTTCACATGAGGACAGACTCAGTGGGACTGAGAATGTCGGGGTGAATCAGTGCATCAGAAAGTGAGGAGTATTCTGATGGAGAGAGGTCTAGTCAAAGCGCTCTACTGTGAAAAAGGTTAATGAGGGGGTTACTGTAGATACATGTTTTTGTTATCAAGAAAGATGGTAAAGACTGAAATCAGTAGTGAAGCAAACTCATAATACTGATTATTAAAGGTGCACTCCACAACCTTTCTGGAGGAGGGTCCGTCTGATATTAAACATCCTCATCTAGTATGTATTCATTACGGGTGTTTCTATTGTTCAGAAATACATAATGCTTCAAAGTATGGCATTAAATTTATCTATCTCCATAGAGACAAAGCAGGTGATAAGCCAGGGCAAGTTACAGGTCAAACCTGTGGAGAGGCGTGTCTTCCTAAGTTAAGAATGTTTGTGTTTTTAAGACACTTTTGAGCAGTTAAGTTATGTAGTTGGAGTAAAAAGATACTACAATTAGCAGCAGCAGGCTAGTAGTAGTAGTACTAGTAGTAGTAGTAGTAGAAGGTGTAGCAGTAGTAATGAGCCAGTGGTAGTGGTAGTAGTACATTAGTAATAAATAAATAGTACTAGTGTTTGTAATCAATAGTAGTAGTAGTAGTAGTAGTAGTAGTCGTAGTAGTAGTAGTAGTAGTAGTAGCAGTGGTGGTGGTAGTAGTAGTAGCAGTAGTAGCAGTGGTGGTAGTAGTAGTTGTAGTAGTAGTAGCAGTGGTGGTAGTAGTAGTAGTAGTAGTAGTAGAAAATGTAGCAGTAGTAATAAACCAATAGTAGTAGTAGTAGTAGTAGTAGTAGTAGTAGTAGTAGTAGCAGTGGTGGTAGCAGTGGTGGTAGTAGTAGTAGAAGGTGTAGCAGTAGTAATGAGCCAGTAGTAGTGGTAGTAGTACATTAATAATAAATCAATAGCACTAGTGTTTGTAATAAGCCAATAGTAGTAGTAGTAGTAGTAGTAGTAGTAGTAGTAGTAGTAGTAGTAGTAGTAGTATTAGCATACTAGTAGCAGAATGCAGTCATAGCCATAACCCAGTCACATACCGTGTTCAAAGCCCAAATGTGTGTGTATAAACCGATGCTTTGAGCGATGCTACACCTTTGTGCTGTGGAGGCCTCTATCATTATCATTCCACTTCACCGTTGGACTAACCACAGCTCCATGTGTGAAGCAGGTGTGAAAACTATAAAAGTCTTATTAGAAATACACAGGAGGTTAGAACTACTGATAATGGCCCTGTAAAACGAAACGCGTATGTACTGCATCATTTTCCCAGGTTCTGACTAAGGAATAAACTACAGCACTAATAAAAAAAATAAAATAAAATATGTAACCGGTGTGTTTGCAGTAAACATTTTGATTGGGCTTGATATTTAGTTGTTTCAAAAGAGTAGGATTCATCTGTGAAGGGGGATAAAATAGCCACAATTGTACTCTTTTTGGCATAACACTAAATAATCCAGTCGAGTTTTGTCAAAATTGAAGAATGGTTCAAATGCAGAGAACAAATAAAGAGCAATTTAATCTTAAATAGAAGTACTTAAGTAGTGTTTTAGGAAATGACTTAAGTAAGATTAAAAATGTATTTGGGGATATTACTACTCTCACAAAAAATAATTGTAAGAGTAACAAAAATGCGGCACGGTGGCTGAGTGGCAACACTCAGGCCTCACAGCAAGAAGGTTGCGGGTTCGATCCCCGGGTCACCCGGGCCTTTCTGTGTGGAGTTTGCATGTTCCTCCCCGTGTCTGGATGGGTTTCCTCCGGGTGCTCCGGTTTCCCCCATCAACCTAAAACATGCCCGCACCCCTATGAACTAACATCAAGGACCATGTTGTCCACCCTCCTGTGGGCTCACCACCTGCAGAGGGGTTCATAGGGGATGTCAGGTGCTATGAGCATTGGGCAGCAAGCTGCCCCCGCGACCCAGCCGGATTAAGCGGGAGAAGATGGATGGATGGTAACAAAAATGTTCAAAAAATGTAATTAAAATGGGCAATATGAACTAACGTAGGAATAAAGTATTGTGTCTGAAAACTACTAACTACCAACTTACTACTACTAACAGAGAAAATATAATTCTTGACATTTTGCCACAACAGGAAAACAGAAGATGCACACAGTGTTTAAAAAGGTGATAAAATTAAACGTTATCTTATAGAGCAGGTAATTAGACTGACCAATACGACAGTTTGAAATGCCTTGTGATTCGCTATGTCCCGAGCATTTAACCCTGCCCTCCCTCCCTCTCTCCACATCTGTCTCCACTCCGCTGTCAGTCGACCGAAACGTGACCACTCATTAAAATAATACACCTCCAACACTCACATGTACTAGAGTCCAGAATTACATCATTTATGTTTAGACCATTTGGACAACAAGGCAGAAAAGAGCCCATTGTGGAATACGTATCGAGATTCATCTGCAGAAAATGTCCTCCCTGAAGAGCTGATTAATAGAACATAAGTATGATGGTGACTTTGTTGGAAATCTGGTGTTACTTTTTGGAGGTGCTCAGAGAGTGTGGTACTACCTCTGACCACAAGTGGGAGCTGTGTGACTGTCATTTGGACATTTGCTCTTTTCAATTTTCAAACTGGACACAAGAACATAATGTTTCTCAACAGGTAAACAATGCATTTGAGGAAAAAAAACGAAACAAAAAACATACATTGAGCAAAAGATCCACATTAAATACACAATTCGAACACAAAAAGAAGCATTAATGGTATCATCGATAGCTTTTCTTGTTAATATTTAGCATTTAACTGACCACGATTGACTGACTGATTGTGTTATGTGTCATTAGTATAATTATAATGTAAACATCTGTTTTATGTTAAATGAATTTGTTGAGATTATGATCATACTGACCTTTTGTGCTTCTCCATGAGGTGTGTGAGAGATGAGCAGACAGGCCTTGACACAGCAGCAGTTTGAGCTGAACCAAACATGACGTGGTCCAGGCCTGGTCTATGTCCCTGCAGTTCTGACACTGTCCACATGGAGCTGTCCAACTCTGAGAAGCTCCAGTCCCACATCACACCTCCTCCGCACGTGCAAACACACAAGCCACAAATAATACGCACTGCAGGAGGATAAAATGATAGATATTGTCCAATTAATTACAATTAACTCTTTGCATACGATAGAAATGAAGTAACAATTCATCTGTATATTATTTAAAGATGCACTATAACTTTTCTAACTTATCTGTCACATTTATTCATTTACAGATGTTTTTATGGCTTAAAAATACCTAGAAAAACAAGCATTCTTGCCCTGCGTGCAGAATCGTCTCTCCGCAGATTTGACCAGTAACTTGGCCTGACTACATCACTTACTTGTCTCCATGTTGGGGGATACGTTTATGATTTTTTAAATATTTAAAACAGGCAATAATTCCATGGACAAGCAGGTGGCTGACCCTCCACTAGAAAAGTTACATAGTTTATCTTTAAGATGTGGGACTATTATCATATAGATGTTGCTTTGAGGACTTTTACCCACTGAAAAATGCCCAAAAGGAAGCATTGTAGTTGTTTACACCCTCATTTCAGGCATCTAAAATAATGATGCTTAATGGAAGCGAATTATGTTTGCACTTTGAAACTCAAATACACTTTAGTAAAACAACATAATACAAGAAGTTAAACTGAAAAAGATGTCAAAGTTTTATCTTCTTATAGACTAACTTCCTTCTTAGCCATATAAAACTATATTAAATCACTGTGTTAGTATACTTTAAGTTGCTTGCACACAAAATTCCCATGAGGCTATATAATTACTATCAACACCAAGGTAAACTACATGGTCTGTTACCCCAAACCTATTTAACTGGCCTGACTGGTTACATTAATATTATTCTTTCTTAAAATGGCCCTTCTCTTTTGCTTTTGTGGTTGTTTATTTTCTTTCTCCCCTCCTCCTCTGTGACCTCCGTCTGTGGCCTTCACTATTAGCAAGTCAATTAAGTGTGATTAGTTACTGTTCGGATGCCCTGGTTTTTACTGTTTGCCTCTGTTTGGGAGATGTTTATGTGGCCTAATCTTGAAGAAAAATATCAGGAAAAATAAGGGAGTCATGGGAAAATGAAACCCCCCCCAAAACCACAATTATATATTTGAATCTGGCATATTTCTCAATAAAAAAATACAATTGTTGACACAAGGCATCGCATTGTTTGAAATAATATGGAAATACCCGCTCTAAATCTCATATAAAATGATTTGTAAACTTTTAAATAATTGTTTGGTTTTGCGATGTTTGTTCAGATCAGAGTTTTGGCGCTTCTTGAAGGGGACATCCTCAGATAACCCGGAGCACATGGAGAGAGAAAGATGGAGATAAGTCAGGAATTCCACATCAGCTGCCAATCCGCTCCATCTGAACCTCTGCCGTGTCAAGTTTAAGATATTACGGAAAAGGTTAAAGAAATTACATTTAGTTCACTTGGCCATCAAACACTAGATGGTGCTATTCTGCATGAAGAAAGTGGATTTACAAGCCTTTACAGATGAGAGTTTATATCAATTTACATTAGAAACACAGTACAGATATATTGTATAAACTGGAGGTCAAAATAAATCTGATGTGTGATGTCTGCGTCTAATTATATCAGGAAGTTGCAGTGAATAATGTAGATGCTCAGAATGCCTTAGGTATTTGAACCAGTTAAAATAGTTTCTATTTTTCACGTTTTTAAAATGGTAAAAATCAAGTATAGCATCTTTAACTGGAATATCTTAAAATACATGTGAAAGGTGATCTCTATTTCGTTCAGTCAGTCTTACAGTTTACTCACTATTGCAAAATACCACATATTTACTTTGCATATCACAACCAAGGCAATGGTCCGAACTTGCATGAGTAAAATGTAGTTACTGCTATGTTCTTGCTATGAGTATCACCATAATCTGTGGTCCTTTAACCTTTTTAGAGCTGCCAATCTCTGCAAAGCTGTTTTCAAGCAAACTAGATAAAGGGTGCATTGTTGATTTGTTGGTGCATATGACTGTTTTAAACAAACCAACCTACTTTATATCATGTTTTAGCAGCGAGACATTAGTCTACCTATTCCTTAACTGAATTCCCACTTTACAGGAAATGCAATCACAACATGGAGCAATCAGAAGTAAAGATGGGTAAAAATATGAGTGAAAAACTGCTTTGTACTCCAGACATAAAAAAACAGACTTATTTATCTTAAAGGTGCATGGTGTAAGTGTCCTGGTGGGAGGTGCGCCCTCTGCTCTGATATTCCACAATATGGCATTAAACTTATCTTTCGCCACAAAGACACCACCAGGCCAAGCTGTAAACAAACCTACTCTAAAAGTTCAAATGCTTTTCAAGGTATTTCTGAGTAACAAAACACTGATAATTAAATCAATGCAAGAAAGATTACTTTAATGCCATACAGTGGAACTTTACAGGCAAATAAAAACATCTCCATGAAACAAACAGATAATGATGACAGCCCAACCAGAAAATACCATTGCATCTTTATCCAGATGTTGAATAAACCTAAAGAGGTAAAACAGAGTACGGTAGTCTACATAATGCCACCACTTATTTCTCAATACGATTATCTTTTCCAATCTTCCTCTTTCTCACAAACCAATAAAAAAGCAACACTGAATCCCTACCAAAAGATATTGGCCGGCAAAGCGAGGTCACAAGGATTTGAAGATTCCCATCGCAAACCGCTGCGCTGTCTTCAAACGTCGTGACCCAATGTCCGATACAGAAATGTCCGGTTGACAAGCTTCATGATTTTGCAAGTCATCAAATCTTTTATCACTTTTTTCAGTTGCCTCTCTGAATCTTACTAACAGGTGCTTGCTTTTCTGTTTTGTGAATCCACAGCAGCTGGGTCACATCATAGGAACACTTCAGTTTATAGTACGTGGTCATTCAACTTTACTTCAAACCATATGGTAGTTTCAGATGTACATACACTGATACCTTATAGAGACAAGCTGTTCTGATTTTCCCAATATCTATTTACACAAACTTGAGAATTAAGACCTTTTCGCTTCGTGGGAATCTGGAACATTTCTCTCCCTCTTCTTATCGTAATCCCATCAAAATCCGCATTGATTTATGATGTTTTGAATTGCACGTTGCTTGTCGGACGATGTCATTGCTCAGAGGCGAAGCTGTTTCAGAGATCTTCAGAGTTTGCTTTTCCTGAGCGGCCTGCCAAATGCATGGAAGGAACTTATACATAAAAACTTGATCTGAGCAAAAGAATATGACCCGGGACATAAATTCCGACGCAGTGATTAGTCAGGAGGTAATGGCGTACATCTGATGATAAAAAGCAGTTTGTTTGCGCACTTTAGAGAATCCGTCTCAATTTACAAAGGGCTTGGAGACACTGTTTTATCTTTGATTAAGGATTTGGCAAAAAATCTGCAGTGACAGGGACAAACAGATGAAAGCAAAGCATAGGAGCAGATAGAGAGGAGCACACACTATACGGTCTGGAAATAATGCCAAGGCAAGAGGCCAACACTAACTTTGGCTATTAGAGAAAGAAGCTATTAGAAAAGTTTAGAAAAATGGTGGCGTGGCGTCTACAATAGCGGCGTATTGATTCTTTCGCTGATGCATTGCACACTAATTGTCGCATTGAGCGTTCACTTGAAGCGCTCGTCCATTACGTAATGAAACTATTTAACATAATGTGACAACACAAATGGTGAGAACATTTACCATGGCTCTTTTTCAAAACTAACAGTGTTGCTCCATAGTCTAACCAAGATTGAACATACTATTATAAGAGCAAATGTTTTCTAAAAATAATATTTCAGAAATTTAGCAGGAATTTGTCAGGTCAAAGGTTTCAGGTTTTATAGAAATAAATGTTATTGAAGCAGCTGGGATCACATTGTGCAAGCAGTTTCAAACATATATTTCTTCTGCATCTGAAGTCTGTTGAATCCGATGATAGCGCTGACCATTTTTTATTATTTCAGTGCACTGCTGAACCAACTATGAGTACTTTAAAGGTGCCTTATGTATATTCTGGAGGAGGGTTCATTACCTGCTTGTCTACATAGAGATGTTATGGCTTATTTGCTTATTGAGATGTTCCCCAGTTTGGCCATAGCTCTTTCTGGTGGCTGGTGAGGTTTAAGACTTTCTGTGTCGAGTTTGCATGTTTCTTTTTCCTACGTTCACCCAAAACATGGAAAACAGGTAAAATCCTCCAGCTAAGGTAGTCCTGACTAAGCTGAACTCAAGATCTAGAGATGGGTCCCCAATAAGCTCCTAACAGATGTCACAGGGCTTTGAAGGATGGGTGAAATACATACCTTACCTCAATGGAGACAAGAAGATGGTAGCACCGGGCCAAGTTTAGGTCATATCTGTGGAGAACCAATTTATCAAGGTATTTTAGCAATAATAACACGAGTTAGATAGATGGATAGCTAGATAGATAACAATCGTGGATGTTAAATGTCCTAAACAGTCACAAACTGATTATGCATTTCCTTTTAAACACAAAATAGTTCTAGGAGTCACTGGATTTTGCTTGTCTGAGCGCTTTGGACCATGGACTGCCATGAAAGCTTCCACTGGTTGATTTTCCAGGATGCAAATATTTATGCGTCTGTCAACAGTTCTGACAGGTGCGTTTGAAGATGGACTAACCATACAGTTCCATGGCCAAGAAAGTTACTACCTGACGTGACCTGTGAATCAAAAATGTCCCTGGTCCCTGGAATTTTCATTTATCTTCCATAAATTCAATAAAGCCGTCCAGGGAAATTGATAGAAAACATGTTGTGGACAATAGTGTTGCATAAGAAGTACTACAGTGAGTTTCATGTAAGTACAGAGTCTAATTCTGGCACCCATTGTGTTATCTCGGTGCAGATATGTGTTGCGTGTGTAGTGCGTATGGAGTGGCATGTACGGAAGCCCACGGGGGACATCTTCATTCAGCTAAATCGTGCCATTCTTATCTCTGCTGTGTTATCTCCTCTAATGGTAATTGCCGACTTCCAATCACGCTTGTTTTCCAAATATAGAGAGTATGTGAGTTTTGTAACAGCAACAACAACACACTTATCTGGTTGTTCCATGGCTTTTATATTTACTTGTTATAATGTTTTTGCTCACGTATATTTTGACAGTACTGTGAAACTTCTTGAACTTCTTGGGTTCTTTTTATTCCTCCAGTCACAAAAGATTTATATTGTTGACAAAGCTTCCTAACTCAAACTGTAACCCTGAGTAACCTCCAATTGACACTATTCATTGTTAGTTTTCCCTCAGAGCAAGAAGTTTCTAGGTTCAATTCCTGGACCAAGTGAGATCTTTTGATGTGGGGTTTCAGAGCCGGCTCTAGACAACTTGGAGGCCCAGACAAAATTTGCTTTGACGTTTCCCATCACTCCCTCTTTTTGCACGCCTCTCCACTGCTCTGATCCTTTCAGCGAGCCCACCACAATGCCAAATATTGTTTCTGCTACTACTATTTCTTACGCTTTTCTGTCACTATAAAGATGTACCTGAAATATTTACCTAAGCTCTTCAAGCGTCCTGTAAAACTAAAAGCTACAACCCAATAATAACTGTTTTAATTTGATACAGGATATAATTTTGGGGCCCCCATAACATATGTTTCCTTTGACAACTGTCTTTTTTCCACACCAATGCCCAAAACCGGCCCTGTAGGTTTTGTTGAGTTTGCCTGTGTCCATACCCGTACTGTACCTTCAAACTAAAATGAACTTATGACACTGGGTATACTGTCAAATTTGCTCTAAATCCTCGTCAGGCCTTTCTGAGAAGTTGTTTTCAAAATATTCCATCAAAGAAATAGCCTTAATCGCTGTTTTTGAGGGCTTTAGACCTTTGATTTACACAAATGCACCTTCTGTGAAACATCAACCCATTTGTCACTCTGTATTTTTCCATCTCCCCTTCTGAATAAAGCATCCACTACCACAGCGCTGCTTTCCCTGGCAGCCCCTCTCAGCCAAAACACATGGTTCACCGCGGTCTACCAAAAACCCACCACTTGAAAGCAGCCTAAATCATCTTGAACTAATTCTCTGGTTTAGAAAGTGTGAAGGGGGATAACCTGGAGCCTTCAGATACGTACATTCTTCATGGTGGTAATCCTCAGACAGCGCTACGGTCCCACCCTCAAATCGTTTGGTATCTTCAACAACTTGGGAATGTCAGAACCTGGACCATCAAAAACAAATAAATTCACTTGGAAGAATTTGACACTGGCTGCGCTCTGCTTTTTGAAGTATTTACAGATTGTCTTGTCCAAATAACAAAAACGGACCACCCAGTATTTTGTAGCGCGCACATTTCTGTTTTAGCAGTTTTAGCGAGTCGAAGTCTGTGTAATATTCTGGGGTAGTTTAAACATGATGGCAAGTGTCTGGAGATTAGCCACACAAAGATGGAAGAATTGACTTCATCAGCTCGTGGCATGGCTATTTTCATCTGTCACCGTGTTTGTTTATATGAGAGAAAATCAAAAACTCTGCAGGCATAGACAGATAGGCAGTGGTGGATGAAGTACTCAGTTTTGTTACTTAAGTAAAAGTACAGATACAGGGGAAAAATATTATTCAATTAAAAGTAAAAGTATCACATGAAAACATCTTTTTAAGTAAATCTACTGAAGTATTTGTTTAAAGTGAAAAGTAAAAGTATTTTGAACTTTTTAAGTATCAAATGTAGTGATTTTGATAAAGAATTGAGCTGATTTTAAGTGATTCAATTGATTTCTTAATTTTTCTAGTTGTTTTTGTGGTTTTGGTTTTCTCAAAGTTGGGGCATCAATTCAAATAAAAAGTGCTAAAAATAAGTCTCAGCCGTTTCAGCAGGTCTCACACCACAAAGAAAAGTACTTTTTACTTTTCAGTCCAGATATAAAATGTAACGGAGTAGAAAGTACAAATACCTGCTCTCAAAAGTAGTGAAGTAAAAAGTGTCCACTGAAAAATGTTCTCAAGTAAAGTGTACTGAAGTATTGTATTGTACTTTAACTTTTGTACTGTGTTACCTTCCACCACTGAAGATAGGGCAGGGAATTCAACACAAGTAGATGGAATTACCGTGTTTTGAAACAATGCTGTCTGAAACGGCAAATATGTGTGGGCCAGTACCATGGTTTCAGAGTTACACCCAGAAGAAACAAACAATACACTTTTTGGGCAGTGCGTGTGTCCGAGGTAAAATTGGGCTGGGTTTTTGTTTACACACGCGCAGATGCTCAACAAGTGAAATAGATACTGACATGCTCATCTGTGGGGTGGATTTTGCGAATGCGTTAACTTGAAAGCGAGTTTTTTGGTAGCGCTTTGCTTCGTTGAAATTCTGAATAGAAAGTGTAATCTGTTGGGAAGTATAGTAAACACGGGCTATCACTGCACGACATGGGCCAAAGTGCAGAGAGATGGTGAGAATACTTAGAGTACTTAGAATTTCTTCCATAGAATCAACACAAAGAAATTGGCCTTTTAAAGCCAATGTGTGTTAAAGATTGGATTTAGTCGTTAAAGAAAATACTGTCAACTTGCCAAAAGTTTTTGAACACACATGGACGACTAAGGGATTACAGCCAATTAGATTCAGTGAGTTGATCGACGATTGACCGCATTAGAAAACTGTGGTGCACAATGAGAGCTGATTTTGCCACTAGTGAGGAGATTTTTTTTTTCATTTGTACCCAAATGACTACACAACGCTTCTGAATTCTGTACATATCACTGATTAAGAAAACAAAATTGAAATAACGAAGTACTAAATTGACATAACTAAGTACACAGCAGTGGGCATTTGCTAGTGGCTTTAAAAAGGGGGTTGATGTGTCTTGAAAATAAGTGATTCAAAACTACACAAACATACATGAATCACTCCAAATACAACCTCAGGGGAGTAAACAGTAAAGGGTAACAACTGTAGCATACTTAAAATCTCTAAAAAGTCCATTTCACATAATAAGTCTGCTGTAAATGATAACACATTTTATCTTTCTGTCTTTTGCATCATTTGGCTGGAATATAGAGCCAAATCAGGTCATTATACGAGCAGACTTTTGGTGCTATACTGAATTTATAGTTTGTCCTACAATTTTATATTTTAAAAAATCACACTCCTCCACTATCCAAAGTCTGGACTGCTGCCAATGCTTCCTTCACACCCTCCTTGACTAGATCAGTCCAGTCTTTTGTATAATAACCACCAAACCTGAGTATGTTTTTACAGAGCGCTGTAGAGGAAGTGCTGGTGTGAAAGGCCTACAGACAGAAACATAATTAAACAAAAGCTGCTTCCCTGAGTATGTTGTCAGAAACTTGTCATGCTGAGAGCCTCTGTCATCACCTCCGTAGGCACCAGCAGAGGGGGGTCCATAGGGGGCTGTGTGTTCTCATGCCCCCACAGAGAGGAGGGAGGGCTGGGGTCGCCTCAGGTCAGCGGCAGGCAGAGCTGGAGAATGTGCGAATAGGGGTCCAGACACAGAAAACTGACAGCGTTCAATTTAGCTTACAAACTACATGTCTGCTTTAGAACAGAAGCTAAATACTGGGCTATCCTGAAATCCAATGTACAATAGTTTATGTAACATTTCTAGTGAAGGGTCCACCACCTGCTTCCATGGAGACGCTATTGATTTGCCCGTTTTCTGGAAATGTCAGTATGGCATTAACGTTACTTATATTTCATCATTTATTCAGTTATAGGCGTTTTACTGCTTAAAAAATGCTTTGAAAAACATGCTGTCTAACTGTGAGCAAGCTTGTCTCTCCAGATCTGGCCCATAATTTGACCTGGTGTTGTTGCCCGGTTTTCTACATGGAAACAGATTATTTTAATGCTATACTGTGGACAATTCTAGGCAAAATAGTAACATTTCAATGGTTCTGAACCATTGGCTGGGCAACTCCATGGGATTTTTCTGTTCTCCAGATACTGCAGTTTTCCCTCCACCAAAAACACACAGGTCACTGGTGGTTCAAGTCTATCCCTCCAACTTTTTTAAACACACTTTTTGAACAACTCTGATATATACTGGCAAATAAAGCACAGCAAGTATAAGCGTTTAACAGGACATGTTGGGGTCAGATATATCCAGGCGTTTCAGAATGATGAGAAATAAGGATAGTTCCCATAGTGATTAACAATTTACACTAAAATATATCTTTTATATTGAGGGTAAAGGATTCTTCTGGATCTAGTGCATGAAGGGGAATTCACAAAGTCTGTAACATGTTTTTTTTTTTAATCTAGAGTACATATGACAGCTAAAATGGTTTGTATCCAGGACGATGTTTTACTGTACACCTGTATGGTATTAGAGAGTCAGTGTTTGATTTTATGCATGACGGACGACATAAGACACATTGGCAAACTAAAATAGCCCCTGCAAGTTCTAACAGTGCTATGTGGGAGTGGTTCTCTGAATGCTGGCTCAGTCCTGGACAGAGACTCTAGCTCCTGTGAGTTGTGTTTTGATTCTGGTTGAGGTCATATTTGGGTTAGGATCCTCGGAGCAGACTTCTGTGTGATGGGAACGACATGTAAGAGACACGAATTGGCTCTTCCCTTCAGTATCTGGCTTAATGCAGCATGAAGGTGAACAATAACATTATGATAGACTGCACTTTGTATTTAAACTTGTACAGACTGTGTTTAAATTTGGCTCCATTCTGAACTCAAGTAAGCTAATAATGCCGCGGGGAAACACTATTACGATCATTAACCAACTTGACAGATGTTTTCAATAAAATAAAATCTGAGAAATATTTATTGAGGTATTTTTATGAGAAATAGTAGCTCCATTGCTAGAAAAGGCTAGACACACTGGCAGAATATAGTAACTCATGAAATCTCAATAGCTTCTTTTTAATTTGGAGGAATGAGTTTCTTTTGATCTTATTAAACTTTTAAGTGAGATGCAGTGCAACAATCTTCTTCATTTTAAATACAAAACTTTCTTAATGTATTTTAGTCATTTTTTATACAGTTAAAATCAGGTCACCTCTTGGAAAAGGCCCTGTGACTGCAAATGAGAAGATGTGCTCAGAATGACCATTAAGGGACGTCCTGCGGGTGCCAAGACCATAACGGAGGGTTTAAATGAGGTACAGGTACAGGTGAGGGCAAACGTTCCCATGGCAACTGTCCTATCATCCTCCATGTTCTGAGACTTTTCCAATCAAATGATACTGGGTTCACTTGAGTGCATGTATTTTCACCAGAATTCAGTTTTAAACGTTATTATTTGGGCCCAATCAAGACAATAAAACATCTTTACTATATAATTATTATCTTTACTTGGGTGATATCATTTTGGATTCTAACAGTACAGGAAAGCCTTACTTGAGTTTTAGTTCTTCCCACTAGGTCAATATGGGGCACATATGTACAGCCAGTTTCTCCCATCAACCCAAAACAAGCACATTAAGGCAAAATCTTCCAGCTAAGGTAGTGTTGACAAAGCCAGGCTCAAGATGAGTCAAATGAGGTTGTGTTGTGATGGTGCTTTGAAAGGGGAGTGACTCGGCATGGAGAGCAAAGCTTGGATGGCCTTAAAGCTTCAAAAACTAAAGTGAAACTTATGAAACCTTTTAATATGTTGTTTATTAGGGCTGAGTATTGATTCAAATTCCAAGAATCAATTCGACTCAGATTCTCAAGATTCAGAATCAATTATCACGATTGGATTCGATCTGATTTAGATTCTTTTTAGTGTTATTAGAACCACTTTTGAGCTGTTACAAGTGGTTCCTGAGGTTGGTTGTATTTCCGCTGTACTTCACCTCCATTTGACCTCGCAAATCACTTTGCTTCTGTCAAGCGCATCTTTGTCTTTATCGTTTCTGAACCCGAAATGGTGCCAGACGCGGCTTTGAGTGTTTCTGGCGTCTTCAAAGCTGGGACTTGGCTCACGTTGCCACTAGTGTCCGACGCCATGTTCATCGTTTTGATCTAGTCAGACCGTGTGTGCCTGCGCAAATTCAATGACGCAACAAGTGGGGTTAAAGTTCACCGGGGGGAAATGTATTAAAAATTTAATCGATCTTTGTACATACGATTCGATCATAAGGAATTAATATGCAAATCGATTCAGAATTAGAAAATTGATTTTTTTCAACACAGCCCTATTGTTTACAATAAAAACAGCATTTTCAAAACAGTAAAAGGTAACATGGTTATCTAAATATATGATGTGTTAGCAGTTATGACCCATAGAATTATCCAACTCTAAAATATATTTATGGATACTGGATGAAAAGCTACAAATATCCAATGTCTTATTTTATATTTTATTTCCAGTTACTACTTATTAGTAAACCTCCAAATTGTCAATAATGGTCTAACCCTTTTCTGGTCCAGACAGGTCACTTGGCCACAGCGATAGGCATCTCCTGTAGACTTTAAAGGGAGAGTAGTCTACCCTTCGGCAGCAGACATAAACAGAGCAGCGCCCGCATGCATGGAGACCGCTCATTTGGACCCACCAGCCCCATTAGTTTATATAGGGTTCAGTGCCTGTGTATCCAGACAATGCCAGAAGAGCGGGGCTAAAAGTACACCGCAATTATTATAGTCAACAAGTACCGTAACACAAGAGGAAATGACTGAGGAAGCAGAGGTGGAGTTCAGCTGTCAAGAAGTCGGCCACTGAGATAAAGTTGCACCGAGAAAAAGGTTGAAAATGACCAGGGGGCTTTGCTATGCTCGCTTTGTTCTGCACTAATTTTTCTGACACTCGATTCGAGACTGATACGACGTCTTCCTCTCAGGTTCAAACAAGTAAACAGTATCCAAGTTCAGTTGCAATTTCATGATTTTGACAGATTATAAAATATGTAAGCTTTTGTAAGGTTTGAGCTACTTGTGCAATTGGAGTAGACCAAAGATGATTCTTGTTTTCATAAATTCATGAAATCACGTCGTTTCTCATCTTCTTGATAGAAACATTTCTGACGGGGAGGGAGTCCACAGCTTTAAATCTCTGCTTTAAACGTCAAATATTTCACAATAAGAAATCCACATCAGGTGCTTCTTGATCCTGCTCAAAATGTAAGATTAAGGAAAACTCTGTGTAGTTTGACTCTTCTCCAGCCCCAATTATGAAAACCGTTGGGACTTTGTGCAACATGTAAATGGATACAAGATGTTTTTTAAATTAATGTTGTCATGATACTAAAATTTCGAAGGAAAAGCTTTGATACTCAATTCTAATGCTTAAAAATAATCATTTAAAAAGTGAATTTTCGACATACAATTCTGGTGTTGTTTTGGTATTGATCATATCATTCTCAAACTATATATTAAACGTGCATTGGGTAACTTTTCTCCATGGTAGAGATGGTATTGCTTTTTCTGGAATGTTTCACAGCAAGGCAAGGCAAGTTTATTTGTATAGCACAATTAGTACACAAAGTAATTCAAACTGCTTTATAGAATAAGAAATACATTAAAATCACAAAACAAACACATCAAAACATAAATAATCATCATGAAATTTTAAAATAGTGATAGGACATTAAATTAAAGAGAATTAGAGAGAAGAGTGCAGAATGAAAAATGTAAGTAGTAAGATATTAAACATTTCTATCTCCATGGAGACGAAACCAGACCAAGTTACAGGTCAGATCTGTGGAGAGGCGACCCCGCTCACAGTCAGAATGTCTGCTTTTCTAGCTATTTTTGAGTTATAAAACCACCTGAGAGTGAATAAAGGCAAAGTAGGGCTGTTTGAATGTAATTAATATGATTAACTTAGGTTCAGGAGCAGGACCACACCTCAGCCGCCCTCGCCTTCTCTCCAGCGAATCACAGCTCACTTCTACCACACCTCAATTTCCCAGAAGCCTATTTGTAGCAGCCTACCCCGGAAACCCAGTTCGTCCCGAATTGTATTTATTTATTTTTATTTAACCTTTATTTTACCAGGTAGGTCGGTTGAGAACCAATTCTCATTTTCAACGACGACCTGGGTGTGGCACCTGGAATTCCCAGTGGTCTCCAAATAACTCGACTCCACCCTCTCAACCAATATCTGTTCGCTTCCAGACATAAGACACCTATGAAGGGGGTCCTGTCCTGCTGGGCCATGTGAAGATTGAGACTGAACCCCCACCCTGTGTCTCAACCCAGCTGACCCGCCTGTCTCCATTTAATAAATACTTTTCGCTTCGCACATGTGTTGTTAGCGTGGTTAGTGAATATCACACTGTGGAACATTCCAGGCAGAGCAATGACATATCCATAGAAACACGCAAGTGACGGACCCCAGCCACAAAATTGCATAGTACACCTACTCTATTTCAGCAACAAGTAGCATTATTAATATTATCTTTTTAAATGTCAATTAGAATCGCAGTATTGCAAATTGTCAATACTGTAGACATCACATCAACCACAGAGCCCAAACTTTTTCCCATGTCTTTTGTTTTGTATTAGAGATAAGAGGACAAACCCTCCTCAGTCCCAAACACATGTCACAGAGCTGTTCGTCCTCAGGCTGCTTTGGCGTCTGCTGCAGTTGATCCTTGAAGGAGCCAGACTCTATTTAAAGAAGGCCGGGATTCAACGCGCTCACACAATCAGGAAAAAGAGCGACGCGAGCGGAAGGGGGGGTGGAGAGAGAGAGAGAGGAAGAAGGATTGAGAGAGGCTAAAAGAGAGGCAGGAAAACTCAGAGAGGGAGAGAAAGAGTTAGAGAGGAAGATAGTAGAGGAAAAAGAAGCGTCGTAAGAAAACTGGTTAGAGAGAGAGGCAAGGGGACTGAAGGAGAGTATAGAGACAAAGGAGAGAGAAACACTTGAGAGGGAGCATGGAGAGAAAGAGACACGTGACGGAGAGAGACGGAGAGAAAGAGAGAGGGGTGGAGGCGGATGATCTGAAAAAGAGACAGGAAAAGAGAGGCAAGAAAACTGAGAAAGACAGAGTGAGAAGAAGGACTCAGAGGAGACACGGAGAGAGGTATGGAGTAGAGTAGGAGAAGAGAGAGAGAGAGCGAGGCATGGGTCGGTGGAGGAGAATTCCCACAGTGCAGATATTATCAGAAGGTAATAACAGCCTGTATTTGTCACAGTGGATTGGAGCAACAGTTTGAGATAACTTTGCTGAATAACATCCGGGTTAAAGGTCAAAGTTTGGTTAATTCTGTAGCAATGTGAATAGTGAATAACTCATTATGAAGGGACACTACATCATCATGATTAAATAACTCAAATTTGGCTGAGCTTAAATAAAGTAAAAGAAAAAAAATCCAAATATGAAAAGATGAAAATTTCTGTACTATATATTCTCTACTCTTATCATGATTATGACATATGTCTCTGATGAAACGTAAAAAGCAGATGCAATTCCAGCTCGCACGGATGAATGCTGTCATTGTGTCCTTGGGCAAGACAGTTAACCCCCCTGCCTCCAGTGTCTGCGTACACTGGTGCATGAATGTGTGTGAATGGGTGGTTCCTTGAAGGTGGAAAAGCGCTGTATAAAAATGCGACCGTTTACCAAAAACTACGCTGGCAAAATGCTGTTGTTACAAATCACTAAAATTGTCAGAATCAACAGTGTATTCCAAGTAAAAGTTAAAATTTTCTTTGGATATGTTTCAGAAAATGTGCTCAGTGAATTTTCTGCAATGAATTTTTGAAAACCAGTGCAGTTTTACAAGCTCTGGCCGCACAGAGATGGCAACATAAATATTTACTTGCTTAAATCAGATCTATTACTTTATTTGACCCTGTCCCTTTTTGAAGCTGCTTATCCATATGCTGTGAGTCCAAGAGGCTGCAGCAGCCCTGTTCATTGTTTCATATTTTGGTGTTGGGGGTTAAGAAGTAGTTATGGTTTGCAGATGTCACCCTGCATAGCTATCGTAGGGAGTCATTCTGTGGTGGGACCCTCCTCTATACCTCCCCTATCCTCTATGGAACGGGTGCAGCTCACACACACAAAACGCAGCTATCGTAAAAACGCACAGATCATATATATCATCAATGTATAAAACTTACCTGGATAAACTCAGACGATGGTTTGAAAGTTAGCGCTCGGTAAATATCTCAATCCAAGGACAGAAGACAGTGAGTAGGTCCCATAGCTTCACACCCTGTTTATACATTGTCCATGTCAGAAGCGCCTTGTCTCAAATTTAATTTAAAAGAAGCAGTCCCTGTCACCTTTGCCTCTGCAGTCGACAAGATAAGTATAGAATAACACCGGGGATTATTGCGTCATATATCAAATGATCAGTCATAAGGGTCCACGGCCAAAATATAAAACTAAACAGTCCGTTACCAGTAAATTAATGGCTGTAACTAACTGGAAAATATGTTGTGTTAGGGAGCGGTTAGTCAGATTTGGCATAATATTTAAAGGTGCACCCTGTAGCTTTTTTGTTGAGATGTCCGTTGCCTACTTGTCTCCATGGAAATGTTGTTGCTTTCCCTGGAATGTTTTACAATATATCATTGAATGTGTCTTACATTTATTCAGTTATACTCTGACTGTGAGCAGGCCTGGTGGGCTTTGTAACTTTTCTGATGGAGGGTCCACCATCTACTTGTCTCCATGGAAATTTTTCTGGTTTGCCTGGAATGTTTCACAGTATGGCATTAACTGTATATTGATTTAACGAAATTACTGTTACTGCTCAAAAATACCTTGAAAAACATGCGTTCTCACAGTGAACGGGCTTGCGATTTCACAGATCAGACCTGCCTGGTGGACTTTATAACTTTTCTGATGGAGGGTCCACCATCTACTTGTCTCCATGGAAATTTTACTGGTTTGCCTGGAATGTTTCACAGTATGGCATTAAATGTATATATAATGATTTAACTGATCTACTGTTTCTTGCATCTTTATAGACCTGATCTGGCTAATGCAGTGTGTAACTTATGACTTGGAGGGTCCACTATATGTCTCCATGGAGATGTAATCGCTTTAACTGGAATGAAAGAAGAGTTTTTGTATATCGGTCTACGGGGTGAAAATATTGAACAGCCTGAGTGACGAACTTAAACACTGCTCAAACATTAAGCAGTTTAAAAAATTATACAAATCTAGTATTCTGAGTCTTATAGTGATGCAATGGTGTAATGGTTATTGTAGTAAATGAGTGTAAATGGTTTTATCTGTAGACACTGTAAATACAAGTTGTACAGGATGTAAAACCAGATAAATGTGACAAAGATGGTTCAGAGGAAACCGGACGTCAACAGTAATGCTTAAGTATAATATGTAAGGGGTGGGATTCAAAAAGGCACCACTTCTTCCCATGACCCTTTGAGATATGTTTACATGTAAAGGAAATTATATTATCATGCACAGGTACAGGTATTATGTACTGTATATTGACTCTGTGACATACTCAATAAATTCCCTTCACTTTGACTTTGATAATGCTCCATCGTATAGCATTAAACTTATTTATCTTGCATTTATGGAACTGCTTACTGTGAGCGGGGTCACCTTTCCACACATCTGACATGCAACTTGGCCTAGAGGTGTTACTTTGTTGTCTCCATGGAAATACGTTTATTGTCATACTGTGAGACATTCCAGGCAAAACAATAAATTTCCACAGAAATCAGTAGTAACATATTACACCTTTAATATTTCAATACATTTTTAAGCTCCAAAATTTATGGATCTGTTCCGCCAACGGGTCATGACGCTTATTATGGAATGGTCAAATAATAGTGTTAAATTACCAACATGAGAGGTCTTGCTCACTTAGGTCCTCTTTCAGCTCATTAATTTCAAAAGTACAAACCCATAACTTTTCCTTTGCATGATATATGCTTTTAAATACACCTCTACAACTTCCAGTAGTTTCATAAAACCTATATATCATTTATTTTAATAGTTTTAAGAGACATAAAAGCTCCCAAAATACAGTGCACACAGTGACCCACGCTGTAGCAAACCGGCAGGGTGGTTTTAATGGTGTTGCTGCGTCTCCAGCTTAGCATTTTAAGGGAAAGCAAATGTTCACAAGATGCTGTATTATAAATGGATTTGATTTTGAAGAGTACTTAGGCCTGGACCCAAACTGAAAAGGCCCAGGGACCGTAAACTAATATTGGTGAACAACACATGGTCCAGATTTCACAAGAGACGTTATAATCCACGGAGGACGAGGCTGTAGAAAACGAATGATGGATGAGTGGAGAGTAAAGAGTGTGTTAGTGCAACTTTGATGCGCAAACATCGACCAGAAATGAATGCTTGGATGGGTCTTTCACAGGAGCGTCATGGCAACAAATCTTCTTCGCCAAGTGCTCAAAAACTGCAGTCATTTCATTCTGACGCGAGCCAGAAAAAGATGAAATAATATTAGTCGGATTACAGTTCAATTCAGTAGATGCAGAACTGGGATGACAAATGCACAGTAGGCAGTGCAATCAATCATTTCGTGGAATAGGCTCTACTGCAGCTTTATCAAGGCTAGTGGGTTTCAAACTGTGGTTTAGTGGACGTTTGGTGGTTCAATCCCAGCTCTGAGAAGTACATACTGTTGGTGTTGTGTCCTTGAGCAAGCACTTAATCTACCTTGCTTCTGGATGAATGTTAACTGTGAGTGAGCGATTGCTAGCACACACAACAAGAAGGTTCTGTGTTTGAGTTTCCTTTCTGTGGAAAATGTGCATGTTTCTCCCTGTGTCTGTGTGAGTTTCCTTCCCCCATCAATCCAAAACATGCAAAATAAGTAAAATCCTCCAGCTAAGGCAGTCCTGACCAATGTTGCCCCAGATACAATGAAAAGTAGGTCAAATGCAAAGGACAAATTTCCCTAGAGGGCCAATAAAGTCTACTGTGTAACTTTTCTGGTGGAGGGTCTGCCATGTGCTTGTTTCCATGGAGATGCTGTTGCTTTGTGTGGAATGTCCCAGTATGACACTAAATATATCCATCTTGCATTTACTCAATAACGTTTTTTCTTACTGTGAGTGGGCTCTAACTTGGCCCTGTGGCATCATCTGCCGTCTCTGTGGAGATAAATAAGTGTAATGCCATACTGTGAAACATTCCAGGCAAGATCTTCATGGAGAGAAGCTGGTGATGGACCCGTCACCAGAAAAGTTACAGTGTGCACCTTTAACTATACATTCTGTTTATCTGGTCGTCCGCACTGAGTGACTTCATATGCCTCCCACTGTAAGGCTGACAAAAATACACCTGGGTATTATGTTCTTCAGTTCAAAGCTTTGAGGAGTGGCCGGGGAAAGCCGAACTGTGTACAATGGACTTATTCTGTCATGTTATTTACAATGTGTGAGTGTTGTATCACATCAGCAGCACTGCCTCACAGTTGATAGCAGTCACAAACACTGACAGAGCAGAGGGTTTGGACAGAACACAGACACGCAAACAGTCAACATATGCAGGGAATTTTATACACTAAAGTTGCACAGCTGACTATAACTCTGTGATGTATTATTTGAATCTTCTCAAATATAAAACATAAAAACTCTACTCCCTCAACTTCCCCGCAGTAGCAGAAAAATCACCCACCTCAGTCTCTCCGTCTTCTCTTAACCCATTTATCCCAGATGCTGCGCAGCGCAACATTGAATCTCCTGCCTGTTGCTGCATAGGGCAACATTATTTTTTTATTATGCAAATTTCGTTTAATTTTTCATTTAATCAAATTTCATGATTCATTTTAATAAAAGCCGAGAGTCTTACCTTTTAAATGCAATTTATTTCATGTTTTTATGTGTTTCGGAGGCTGAGATATTAAGGTTTTCATAAACAAAAAAGCCCTTAGGTGATAAGGCTCTTCACCTTAGAACAGCATAGGCGTAAATGGGTTAATGACCATGTTTACATAATTGACATCTAGGAAAGGGCCCATATTACACTATTTTCTGATCTGTTATGTGTCCACATCACAAACGTACCTGGAGTTGTGTTTTGTTTCATTCACATATGTTAACACACAAGCCTTGCATATTTATGAAACAAAATGCAACTCCACATATGTTTTTGATGAGGTAACATAACACAACTTAAAGCGCACAAGAATAGATTTTATGTAATATAGGACCTTTAAAAAGTTTTTTTTAACCCTGGATGAAAATCAGGTATCAGAACAAACTGTTTACTCCCCCATTTAGTCCCTTCTCTCACTCTGATGGTGAAACGTGACAACTGTGCGCGACAGTCATGAGCACTTTTTTCAACATTCTCACTCTTCTCCGATTGGATCAAATTGTTGGTCTCTGGCAGCTGTTTAAGTTTTCAACAAAATGTTTTTTTTCTCCCTGGTATAGATAAAAGTAAATTAGGGCTACATTAAATTTAAAAGTTTAACAAAGCAGAACATATTAGCATAATTAGAGCCTTATCCTCTCATTTTATTGCACAGTGCAGTTATGTGGGGGTCGCTCTGTGTTTAGAACTTGGCTCAGGTCCAGTTCTAGAGATGCTATCAGGGCGCTGGCGTTTGCACACAGTCATTACAGCCATTCTACAAATAGCAACCAAGCAAACGGAAATATTTAAGATCAAATCAGTGTACGAGCACGTATACTTTCCTAGCCACCTCCACACATGCTTACATTGTACATATTAGCTTTTGAATGCATTAATGTCCATGGAGGATTAGCGTTAGCGGAATAATCATGACTCAGCTACCGTCCCTTTGTTAATCGTGTTGTTTAAGAAGTGCATTTGAGCTCAATGAAGAAAAATGTTTCCCGGCCACTTACTCTTTGATTTAAAATAGAATCAGGTGTCCATTGCCTTAGTGCACTAAAGGAGTCCCACTGGTCCAGATATCTTGGCAGCTTTTCCCAAATGTCAGACTATAACAATGACAAAGCGACCAGTGTAGTTTCAAATATATCTTCCCTCTCACACAAAATGTATTGAAAAAGTACAATCCCGTCAAAACGCACTTGTCGAGAAAGGTCCCAGAGGCTGCATTGGACTCTTAGCTAGCTGTTAATCTTGATGACAGAGAATATGATGACTCCACTGCGGCTATAACACTGAGCGCTTTGTTTTCCCCCTCCGATTAACTGACAGGTAAAGAATATTTAATTTATTGTTTTAACTTGGGCTGACCTAAACGAGTCAGTCAATGTGATCTGCATAATGTACCAGCTCTCCAGATGGAGAGCAAAGATATTTCAGTTATTCACTGCACGAAAGTCGTATTCATTCAGAGGCAGCTCACACATGAACAATGAACACTGCTACATTAGCTCACATAGTAGTATTAATGGAAGTAATAGAGGCACTATTAGTAATTAATACGGAGTCAAAACCGAAGGCAGCTCTGAAAGTATATTTTTACATCATTTTTTCCCATAGACTTCTAAAATAATGAAAACGTTACCAGTTTAATTGCACAACAGCGTGCCCTGATGCAACTGTTCTAACACCATTGCAGTTTATAAAGTTTCAAAAATATATCATAAATCAACTGTGTTCATCCTCATTAGTTATCATTAGTTTAGCTTTTATTGAGCTTTGAAATGTTTTTCAAAAAGTCTGAGAAAAGGGGAATTTTACTTACATTCTGAGTACTTTTACTTTACTTAAAGGTGTTGTTATAATGTTTCCTCAACAAACATATATCTGGAGTTTTGTTTCGTGCCATTTCCACATGTTGAACACACAAACCCTGCATATTTAGCTGAGCGCTTCTCTCAAAAAGAAATGGCAAGGCAAGGCAAGTTTATTTGTATAGCACCATTCGTACACAAAGTAATTCCAAGTGTGTTACAGAACAATAAATACATCAAAATCACAATACAAACAAATCAAAACATAAATAATCATCATAACATTTAAAAATAGGGAGACATTAAATTAGAGAGAAGAGTGCAGAATGAAAAATGAAAACCTTTCAGTCATATGCACAGTTAAACAGAACTGAAATCCTCTGTTGTGATGTCATGTGATAAAAGAGTAAGTGCTCCAACTCCAATCTCTACCGAACAAAAGGGAAAAGAACCCTGTTAACTTGAAAACTACCACTATATGACATCGCAATGTGGAACAGAGCATTTCAAGCTTTGGAGTTGTAGTTACTCAAACAAAACACATCTCCTGGTATGGTTTTGATGAAGTAACAGCATTCTAACATGGCTTAAAGCTCACCAGAATCCATTTTGTGTAATATAGGACGTTTGAGGTTTTGTACTGTCTTTTTCCACTTGCAGACATGCGACCTACCACATCTCCATGGAGAAACCAGATGTGCTACAATATAAGCGTGTGAATCCTCTGTTGAACTATATGGGGTATGTGCTCAGCCGGGACCCCAGTACAGACACTGGTGCAGTCCAGTCATATGTCATTTTATAAAGTAGAGATTTTAGCCATTCAAAGTGACATCACCACCACTACGACTCCCCGGTGTACCCCCCAAAAACTGCACGGCTCTCTGGTCATGACCCAAGTCCGTCAGAGTATTTCCCAATAAGATCAGAACCGGAGAGTGGGAGGTTTCTGCTGACACATACTACGGCACCAGGTTTAATGTGCTGCTGCGGATAAAGATTTCCAGATACAAAGGATTAGCATGGACGGAGCCAGGGAGAGGTCAGCTGGGATTTGCTTTTGCACATCACTAGCAAGAGTACAATGATGGAAAGTCATTCAATTTTGTATTAAAAGATTGGTAGAGATGAAAGAAACAGGTGAAGAGAGCATGAGGGGGGTGTTGGTTCTGCTGCTGTGGTAGGATTGAAGATAGGTTGAAAGGTGAAGAGAAGTAATGAACAGTAGAAAACCTAAATTATTTTACACATACACATATATCTTCACTAATAGTTTGAAGTTTGTATAGTTTGTACAGTTGAAAATATGCAGTATGGACTATAACACATTTTAACAAATGTGTATAGGCCTATTCAATAGCATAATTTATTATCGTTTTTAAAAATAGTGTGATTTCAGATTCTCAACAATGGACAGTTCAGGTTTTATTGCCTATAGATATTTTGCATATAGATATTTGTTTTAGAATCCATAATGCTTCATGTAATTTCTGCATCCAGTCTGCCTCTATAGCGATATCATTGCTGTAATCTTCCACAGTATGGCATTAAACTTGTCTTTCTATAGGATACATTATACTGGAACATTTCAGGCAAAGTATCATCTTCATGGGGACAAGTAGATGGCAGAGCTACCAGAAAAGTCACCTAGTGCTCCTTTAACTCATTACAATCCTAAACATGTCATCCGAAAGGGTCTAAATTGCACTATTTTCATTTCAATTCCATTTTGATTAATGACCTTACTTACTTACTACATGGCTGAAGCGTAAATATGTTTGTGTAATTATTTGGACCCCAGAGAGAGTAGTGGCGCTAATGGGGACCCTGTCAATAAACAATAAACACATGTTGCGCACAAATCCTGCTCTCAAACAGAAAACACTAGTCATTAGGATAATTTCAGCCCTGAAATTGCCAATCTCAACTAAACAAAAGGTAAAAGGTAACTGTTGAAAAACTTCCCCTTCATGACATCACAAGGTGGAACAGAGCATTTTGGGCGATGGAAAAGTAGAAAGACTTACAGAAGATGGCTGCAACAACATTATAACACGGCTAAACGCTCGCAGGAGTCAATTTTCCATAATATACAACCTTTACGTTTCTCAGTGTCGGTGTCAAAATGTCCAGTTATGCTCCTTTAGTTACTTTTATTATGTGAAAAACCGCAAACCTCTTGTATAATATGACCATGCTCTGAACCGTGCTCCTATTTAGTTCTGACAACATTGTGGATTCAAAAATAATTGTTCCATGATTTTATGCCATTACATATGACCAATCAACTGAGACCTACAGACTGTAACTCATTCTCAGAGCAGGTATCAGGCAAGCAATCGATATATGTTCCTATAACTCATATTACCATGTTCATTGTAGCGTGGCGCAGCTCAGTGGTGGTCTATGTCAGTCCTACATGTTGTCTACAAACACACACACGCGCAAACGCGCGCACACACTCGCGCACGCGCACACACACACACACACACGCACGCACGCACACACACACACACACACACAGCCTAATATAGTCTATCCTTTGCCAGCTTTTTGTGGAAAAAACCTCACTGTTATTGTATGTGAATGAATTGCTTATGACACACTTGTTTATAGGCCCGCACAAATAATGGGAACATTAAATATTTGGCTCAAAAAATAATAATCCATTTCCTTGCCACCACAGAAATATGACTAATCGCAAGAAAATCAAAAATAAGCAAGCCAGTCTGTCGAGCGATTGCATTTAGTGGATCTGATGATGAAGATTTGTGTGCACACGCCCTTTGTGGTTGCATTACCTCACTATAGGAGTCACCCTGGTCACACCGTGCGTTTCTATAAGGCGTATGGGTAAAGGATGATCGGAAATGCAGTATTTTCCCAGAAGCAATACTCTTGGGTAATGAGTATCTTTGTATAGGGCAGCCTTCATTCGATATTTGAGTAAAATAATAATAATAAATGGTGATTTATCTTTCCACATTTATATTGGACTGCTCTCTGTGGCTTGGTGCTTATTGTTATTTTATGTATAGATGTGTTTTGGGATTTCAACTTTATTTCCATCTTTCATCTTTTTTATAGTCTGTGATTACTTACATACATTCGAAAACATGTTAAGTGATGGCTTAGTGGTTGGAGCATTTGCCCACAAAACCAAAGTTAATCTGTTCTATTCCTCCTCTGGGACCTCAATCATCAGCATAACTTTATTTGACCCCAGGATACAACTCAAGTACACTGAGCGCTTAACATACAATAATAATAAAATAACTGGTCAGACAGGGTCAGCAGGAGAGGGGAGTAATAATCCTTAGAACCAAAGTGTCCTGAAGCCATGTCTAGGGGGGAGCCATTTGAACTTTGAAGACCCAACAGGAAAGTCCTTTACTAAGCCTCCTTCTTACTTTCTGATGTTGTGTTCTTTGGCAAGACACTTCCCACTGTGCCTAAGGATGAATAAGTTGTTGAGTGTTGAGCTGAGTGTTTTGTGGTGATTGCAGAGGACATATAAGCAGATTTGCAGCTTAGCTTCCATTCGTCTACCCCAGGGCAGATGTGTAAATATCTAAAGTATTTCTGAGTGTAAGCAGTTCGTGAATAAATAATGTACAAAACTGTAACATGACATTTATAGTAAATAATATACTAAATCATTATCCTTAAACATTTACTTTAGTCATTTAAACCAAGACTATTTACACATCAGTGAGTAATACATCATTTTAGTATAATTTTAGCATACATTATCTCTGCAGACGCCACCATCTCTACATTATGCCTCCAAGCGCTTTAAAGGAAATGAAATGGAAAAGTGACGCAGTGATTTTTTATTTTTTTGGCAGTGAAAATAATGCCAACAATTAAACTATGCCCCTAGAGTCAGCATCTTTGGTGGAAACTCAGCCTAAATGCCATCTAAATCTTAGCTCTCAACTTCAGACTCTCCTCCCCCTCCCTCGCACAGATACTGCGCTGTCAGAAAACATTAGTCTCTCTCTCTCCTCCACAGTGAAGATTTACTGGAAGAAAAACAGTAAAAGTCGAGACATGTGTAGATCAAACTTTGGACACTGCCGTCAGGGAAAGCTGCTCCTGACAGACAGCAGAGCGGCTCTTTACAAGGAGTTTCCTGTTTAAATGTGTCAGATTATGTCCCAGATTCTTGGATAAAGTTAGTTTATTTAGGATTCTAATTTAAGTCTTGCTTTGTTCCTGTGGTTATTTGGCTGTGAAAGTATGGCCATGCTAATCTCGGTGGTTCACCAACTATGTTAAAACCTCAAAAGAATGGTCTCAAGTGACTGGTCTAACAAAATAACTAAACCAGCAGCTCAGAAAAACACCAAATGCTGGTGTATGACAACAGTGAAAGTAATTTAAAACAACACAATACAAAAATACTAGCAAACATAACTGATTTAGGGCTGCAGCTATCGATTATTACAGTAATCGATTATTCTGTCGATTATTTTGTTCGAATACTCGAGTAATCGTTTGTTATTGTCGCGTCTACTTTGCACATGTTAAGTACACACCACGTGCATGAACAACGACATGAAAAACTTAATTATCGCTGGGCTAAGGTTGACTCACCTCGCGGTTTCTTTTCCACTTGATGTAATGTACGGGGCTTTCTGTTTAGATGTTGTAGCATCAGTGTTGAGAAGGTGACTTTTAAAATGTAATCCCCTAAAGATTACAGATTACATTCCCCAAAATGTTGTTTGTGACATAATCAATTAAATTACTTAAAGTGAATAACGTAATCTGAATACTTTGGATTACTTGATATTGTCATGATTTTTAAAACTACATAAATGTAGCAACCAACTCCTGCAAATTCTTGTTTAGTTTTAGACCTGGATTAGTTCTGGTTTTAGATCTGTTTTAGTCCTGGTTTTAGATCTGGTTTAGACCTGCTTTAGACCTGGTTTAGTCCTGGTGTGAGTTCTGGCGCGGTCCACGGAGTGTACGCGACAAGACACAATCCACGCGCAGAGTGTGCGGCGCACCTGAAATGCGGGTGCGCGGCGGACCGGACCGTACCGCGCACGAGGAGGTTATGATCTTATTATACATCCATTATACATCCATGGGCGCCGCGCTGTTGTGTGTACAGTGAAGTGCAGTGGTCGTGCGGAAACTTTACCTCTACCACAAAAGGTTCCGGCCATCAGCGAGCGTATGAAAATAAAACGAAGCATCGAGGCAAAAAAAAATAATCGATGCATTTTTCTAATTGATTAACTCGATGAATCGTTTCAGCCCTAAACTGATTATCTTCTAATCTTTCCTTGCTTAGGCTTAAGACTGATAGAAAATCAAACACTGATTTCCCACATTACAAGATGGGGGCAACACTACTTCGTCAGTGCCCAATCCTCCCTGATCTCAGAAGCTAAGCAGGACCGGGCCCGGATAGTTTGGCCTTAGATTGGAGACCTCTGGGAATATCACGTCCCATAGTGGGGCAGTCGCTCTTGTCCAAACTATTGTTGTGGCTTTAGACGCTTCCCCCACTTTGCTTAATATGAATGTGCAGTGGGATGAACGTCCAGAGAGAGAGAGAGAGAGATACTTTATTGATCCCAAGGGTTCAATTCAGGTTTTGCTGCATTTACACTGCGCTTCTTAGTAGCCTTTGTGTCTGAGTCAAAGGTCTCAGTGCAGTTTAATAGGAGGACTGGTCAGGGATCTGTGTCAGGGCAGTTTTAAGGAGGGGAAAAGCCTAAAGTGTCCCTTCATGTGTCCCGGGCATCACAGGAGTGTTGAGGGGGTATAAGGTGAACACAACAGGAAAGGCCTCGTTTTTACTCCGCTCTGCTGTTTCAGGTGGTGATGACATGGTTCATTCCCGCAAAGTATTTCCCCTGGAAGGTCTTGGAGTATTTGCCCTTCTTCTGCCCCATTTGCTGCCATGTATGCTGTAAAAAGCCTGTGAACTAGCTCCATATCTAGCTTCTTGCCTTTGTTACTTAGTGCAGAGAACAAACAAACTGGGAATTAATCTCAAGATCTGATTTAGAGGTGTAACTTGTGTGCCCGCCTGTAGCCATACCTTTATGAGTAAAGCTACAACGCTGCAGTTTCATATTTGAACCACTGACTTGAAGATACAACATTAATGACACTACATACTGTTTATCTTAGCCTCTTGAGGGCCTTTGCGAGCAGATGTAGCACATTTGTTTAGCCCAGATGTTCCATATCACAGCACAGCAGTAAAAGTGTTCTCCTGCCTGAGTCTCCCTGATCAGTCTGATTATCGTACTCTCTGCTGTCATGATGAAATGCATCTCTGAGAATACGGCTGAGACCAGATCATCTCGTCTGCCCTGACAGTCAGGAGGAAATCAAAACAACATGAAACTTTGAATGCCATCGGCTCCTTTTTAACTGTCACACACTGAGAGATAAGGGTCATCATTATAGTCATGCAGTAGCTGTAGCAGTGGTAAATAATAGTATTAGTAGACATTGTGTAAAATATTCCCCTTTAGGTTTGCTTCACTGCTTGTTGTGCATTTATTTATTGCTGATTAGAGAAGGAAAAATGGTTGCACCTTAAGAGTGTTTATTTCCATTTTTCTACTGTTTGAAATCTAAATTTAAAAATGCAGGAAAGGTGAGAGATTCAGAGGGTTTTTTTTAGTGAAAAAACAAAATTTCAAAACTGCCCTGATAAAAACACAACCCATGTCAAAACTTTGGACCTTTTTGACAGCTTTTTTAAACATTGTCACAGTAGTTCAGTGTTTGCTATGTCATGTATACCAATGGATACATGAGGAAAGTTACTGTATTCCGATTACCACCAAATGACTACTGTTTCTCAAAATCACTATGTATTTAGGTACTTCTCAACACTGACTGTGGTTATTTGCACACTCAAAATCTGATTAATCAAATTGTTTAAATAGTAAATGATAAAAAGCCAAATAGTTTCATTTCTTTTTGATCATGGTCCCTCTGATTACTCACATCAGATTTTACAGTTTACATGCCATTTAAGTAATCAATAATAATTAAAGATCCAGAAATCAGATTATAATCAGATTTTGGTGTGCTTGTGAACAAGGCCACTCTAGTACAAAGCAGTAATACAGTCAGAGTTTTATGTGCTCAAACAACAGGGAACTTTATCTGCAAAAAACAGTAACTGCCATTTAATAGAAAAATCATGGAAATCTTTCAATTTACTCAAAACCTTTATCTGTTTTACTGCAATACAATTTTATTACACCCCCCTTTGATCAAGCCCAGTCATTGTTATTTCTGTTGATTATATCTAGAAAAACATCTGAAAAAGTCTGTTTTCTTTTAAAGCCAAAGATATTGTTGTAATAATAGCTGCAGTTGCAGCAATGGAGCTCAACAGTGACCACCCAACCCCCAGTTCCAGAATTAAATTTCTCATTCATTTTTCCCATAGACTTTCCAAAAAAAAAAAAAATGTTAAAAGTTTGAAAGTTATGTTGTAACTAATAATGACAATGATATAATTTCATTCAAAATCTATTTCTGAAACTTTATCACTTTACATTATATTTATATTATAACATTAAGCATAATATTGTGTTTTAGATGTGCTTTTAGGGCTTAGAACAACTGTATTATAGATATTAGTTACCACATAGATGGTTAGCCTCTGCTATGTCTTTGAACTCTTAATATTTGATTTTTTTTTAAGTCTATAGGAAAAATTTATGGAAACTGTACTTTTGAAACTGAAGTGTGGGTGGTCACTGTTGAGCTCAACCTAAAACATGCCCGCACCCCTATGAACTAACATCAAGGACCATGTTGTCCACCCTCCTGTGGGCTCACCACATGCAGAGGGGTTCATAGGGGGGGTCAGGTGCCTGCAACCCAGCTGGATTAAGCGGGAGAAGATGGATGGATATATGGGGCTATGGATGGAAATTAGCACTTGTGCTAAATCCGGCGTATTTACATCAATATGTGTGATTTCATACAAATTGTATGTTCATGAATATGCATCGTCCCACCCAAATAAACAAACAAACAAACAAGCTCTACAGGTGTAGTACTACTAGTAGTAATAATACCAGCAATAGTATAAGTATTAGCCTGTGGTTGTAGTTGCCCAAACGGCATTTTTTCTTTTGTAGTACAAACATCACAAATCCCATTGTTATTATTATGAGTGGATTTGAAGTTAATAACAGATCATTTCCAATGAGTTCACCACAACTTTTTAACATTCCTTTTCACTTACAAATTTTGAGGATTTCTTCCACAAGACAAGAGGAAAAGTGCATATATCCGGACCAACAGACTCACTTGTCTGGGGAGTTCCAATGGTTTTCAACCTTCCGGCGTTTTTACCATCACTTGCAACACAACATCCCAGTTGATCTGAATGAATCCTGTGAAGAAAGTTGAACATGTCAAAGACTATTACCTCTCCTTTAGCTGTCTTTGTGCTCGCTACAGTAATCCAGCCCTATTTTTTATACGTTTTTGTAAGGATTTCTTAGTAGCGGTCCTGAATGACAGCATTGATTACGCGGAAAGGTGGATGTATCTAAGGCAAATATTGCAATGCGAGTCGTGTTTAAGCTGTTATTTTAAGCCTACGCTACAGACCACCAACACAATGTGGTATTCATGTTTTTAAAAGCAGCTTGTTGGCCTGGGTTAAGCCTTGTTTCCTCTTTAATAGTTATGATATCCTGCCCTGCACACTCTCTTTCATGGCAACTCAAGTAAAGCATGGGTGGGGCCTTTCCGTTTCATGACATATTTTGTTCAAATGCTGTATTTTCTTTCTATCTGCGCATATAAAAGAGCTGTAGGATAGTCTTTCACGCACTGGCCCCACACACGGCACCTCTTAAGAAATTCTATATAGTTTTAAACAAGCAAAGATGTGGCTAAACTGTTATCCCCGCTCCAAGCTACGGTACTAATCAACACAAGGGTTTTTTCAGTGTCATGTTACGTTAACTTGTTTGTTACACTTTATACTACATAAAAAGTCAGTTATCCAAAGGTGCGCTGTGTAACTTTTATAGTGAAAGAACAGCCATGTATTTGTCTCCACAGAGATACTTTTGCTTTGCCTGGAATGTTCCACAGTCTGATTTTAAACATATTTATCTCCATTGTGAAAAGCAGATGTCGCTTACAGGTGTGGTGAGGCAGTAAGGATGGATCATTTTCAGGGTATATTTGAGCAGTAAAAATTGTTACAATTGAATAAATGCACAATAGATAAGTTCAATATCATACTATGAAACCTTTCAGATAAAGCAATAACTTATGATTCAAATCAGAATCCACTGGCCTGGATAGTCTGATTCTTTTGGGGAATTGTGAATGCACAATCAAACTCTGATCAGCAAAAAACACAAGTTTTTCATTTAGATTGCATAAAATTTAGAAGGAAAATCCACAAATGTTAAAGCTGATCAGAGGCGGCTCACTCTGGCTCGGTTAGGACCTGGGTTCATAATAATAAAAGCACAGTCTGCAGTGTCTGTGTAAAGCTGAAGCCAAACAGATAATAATAAGTGCATAAAGATGCTGCCAAACGAGACTGTGTAAACTTTTCCATAATCTTCCACCTCCATCCAGCTAATCGTTACCTACTATAAGAGTTAAATTATTTATCAAAACAAAGAGCATGTGCTCCACAGCACTGCTTTTGCATATAGATATCTTCAACACCATTGTGGCCTGTCCCCATTCAATGGTGGTAGATACAAATTGTTGGATCTTCTCTCCTTTTGCGGTAAAATATTAAGAACCACCCATTACTAGAAAACAGCCGCTCATGGATGTATGAACTCTACCGACCTGTCAAAATAAACCCTCTGCATTTACCCACTGCAGAATGGGCTGCAGAATGGGCGTTATTGTGAAAACACAGATAATATACATGACTCAAACTGCACAACGGCAGGCAGCGCCAGGTCCATGTATTTAATATTCCCATTTTAGTGTTTAGGAATTAGGAAGTCTATATTGCTTTGTTTCTTGGATTTGAGCAAAAATATTGGCCAAAATACAGCAAAATACAGGAATTAAGACATCTTGTTCAAACAGGGAGTGAAGAAAGAATATATATATATATATATATATATATATATATATATATATATATATAAGATGACAAAGACATACTCCACAGGACACTGGGCCAGCCTCATATTACACGTACAAGAAGAGATTTGAGAGAGATTTGAGGAACGTACTGACTTACTGTAGGAGGCAGAAAATAGAGACAGAAAATAGAGAAGCATTAGAGTTTAGCACTGCTCTTGTAGCATTACTTACATGCTCATTTGATTCTGTTTATGAAACAGACAAGGACAGTCTGTTCTGTTAAAATGAACTGGGACATGAAACTTATGACAGAGGAAATTAGGAACAGCATGAAGCTGATGCTGCAGGAACACCCATTCATTCATTGCAACACCTTTAAAACTCCAGACAAACAATCCAGGGAGCAAATCAACAAATACATAAGTTACCAAGCTATTTATTGATACAACTGTGCCATATGTCATTGAAAGGTGTTATTTCTACAAAATAAAAGCTTAGTTTGTTTAAATTATGTTTAAATGTGATGCTCCATTTAATGAGTGTTAGTCCCAAAGTAAACAAAGTGAAAACACATGTGTTTTACTTCTGACTTCCTTCTGGTTCAGCTCTGTTTATCCAAAATGGACTAATTCAGTCTTTATGAGTGAAAACAAAAGTATATCCAAAATGATGTCCCAAATGTTTTGCTAACCTGCTCCGTGTTCTGTAAAATAAATGGATGGAAGTATGCTCCTCACTTGTTGTCCCTGTTTTGTGTTGGATGGTTGGGTGTGGAGGCAGGTCTATGTCCACCATGAAGTTAAACCTGGTTCCCAGGTGTTTACTGTCAGTGTATGTTTGTCAGTTGGTGCATAATGAGGGTATTGTCATGTTGATTGTGATGTTGTCCTTGTTTTTAAGCCTTGTTCGAACCGACCCTGTCTGTTGTGTTCTCTGCATTGTGTGGTTTCCCTTGTGTCCACCGTGGGTATACTGACGGTGTCTAGTGCAGCCTTGACCTGTCGTCATTGGAAAGGGCACTCACCTCCTCTGGCTCAGGCATTGGTGTTTTTACCCTGGTTACTGGCAGTGAGTCTTTCTTCTCTTCTACAGTGGTCTGGTGCATTCATGAGAAATTCAAAGGTCTACAGAAGAAGTCCATATCTGGTCCATTGTCTGGAATCTCACACCAAAACCAATCACTGGCCTTTGTAAAAGTTGGCTTCATCTGAGATTTTAGCATAGAATTGAACACTTGGCTTTGTATCTTCAGGTTCAGAAGTAGATGCTTTTATAGGTTTCTTGTCATTGGCCACAGTGGCTCTTAGTTGGCTGAGGCTTGCCTGTAATCTGCTTCTATCTCCTGTTTTTTATTTTTTGTATTTCACTTGTAGAATCAGACGTCACATCTCTAAACTGACATTCGGTGCATTGTCTGCTCCCTGTTCACTGACCTCAGGCGCAGGTGTTGGAGCTGACTCTAATACTGGCTTTTCTTTTTCTTTCTGTGAAGATGAATCAGTTTTGGCCTCAGTTGGTTTTTCGTCCTTAACCCTATCAAATCTAGAATTGGATTTGGCTAACCTGCCCTGTCTCTCATTCAAGCATGAAAATCTCTCACCTTTCGGTGAAATTTGCCGTTTTGAAGTCAGGGTCAGGGTTGGGGGATGTTTTTTTTACATTATCATATGATAGACTTAATGCGCAAACTGAACACTTCAGAAACCGGCCCTTTAAATGACACTTGAATGGTCAGCAAATTGCTGCCGAGAACCAATCATAGGCCGAACTGCACACACTTCACTTGGCGGCAATCTGCGTTTGCCAGCTGCAATATAAACTGCGACATAAGCCGTGTCCCAATTCAGTAGGCTGTAGCCTTCGAACACACCTCCGCGAACCGCAAGGCCGTATTGAAACGGGACAGGTCCAGCCCACGGAGCCGCGCCCGTCGCCCAGCAACCGAGACACGCTGCTAATGCTAATGCTAACAACACGCACCTGCAGATTACTCACACAGATCAGTAACAAAAATTACGCACGTAATCAAACTGTCACATTTTGAGAACAAGTTATTCTAATAATTCTAATCCACATTTTATGGCTAAAATATTGCTGTTTCTCCAATACATCCCCCCCCCCCATTCTCATCTTTTCAACCCCTGACCAACTTCCCCTCTTACGTGGAACCCAGTTTTGTGGAGGGTGGGCCATCTATGCCTGTAATTTCTAGAAGAGCGGGGGGCATGCCAGATCTATGTTGGTGTGGTACCTGGGTTGGTTGCCATACCTCATGTGGCTCTGGATGCCAGGTACCTCTTGGATAACTCTCTGGGTTAGTGCTCTAATTTGTCTTGTGTTTGTCGTGGACGTATCTAGGCCCGCCCTATGTTTTGGGGAAGGGGACTCTGGGCCTGGACTCCAGTCCTGGACTCTGGGCCTGGGGCTGGATTTTGGTCCCCTGGGTGCAGGAGGGACCTGGACCTGCTTTTTAAAGCGGTGTTTCTTTTCCTGTGTTTCGCAAACTCCCTCCATGTCCTCATTTGGACCCTTCTCTATATCCTGATTAGTTGTACTTGGGATGGAGGGGTTCAGTGATTCTGCGGTTGAGATTGAACAGTGCAGTATAGTCTCCTGGTTTTGTCCCACAACTGTCTCAGGGCGTGACCCTCTTTCAGGTTGAGGAACCTGTACATTTTCTTTGTTTATAATTAATCTTTTGTCCATTTTCTCAGGACCCTGGTTGACAACGGCCTCAACAGGCGTGTTGTGCTTGTTAATTGCCTGAGTGGTGTTTCTTTTCTGCTTCTTGTTTCTAGGAATTTCAGTTTCATAAAGTATCCTGACCCTGGTGTGGGTTGTGTTTAAAAAGCTGATTGATCTGACTGATATCTGCGCCAGTCTTTCCCCCACAGAAAAACTTGTGGAATTTGAGTGACCTCATCGCTTCAATTGTTTCAGTGATTGTGCTACTTAAAAATTTAAAACTTTGTTCAAAACTCTGGAGGAGATGCCATTATACTTTATAGTAAATGATGCTGGGGTTCCATTGGATGGGGAAGAGAGATGACCAGCACTTAAACACTTGCCTTTCTTATATCTTATGGTGAGAGAGGGACAACCATACCATCTGACAATCCACCTACAACAGACTTTAAAACTTAGTTTGCTTTTACCTCTCTCTGCTTTTAAAAACTCAATTTTTACAGGATTGGTGCACAGGCTTTTAACACTTTTATCTTTAATCTAGAAATGTTCCACTGTCTTATGTTACGATTCTCTAATTCATGTTATGACTGATGTGTGAGTATTTTTATTCTGCTTCTGCTTTTCTCAATTGCCTTACCTGGTAAAATATTGAATAAAAAAGCTTCACATTGTCAATTCAATTTTACAATGTGTTTTTTTAGGTCACGCACAGCTACTTCAGGAGACAAATCTGAATTGTATGATTTGACAGATTAGACATTCACAGCCAGCATGTGTACAGGCCCCTTTACCCCCTGGTACGAGGGTGCAGTGGTACCCAAGCCCAACTGGAATGCCATCTGCAAAGCATTTTGTGGGTATGAGCCATGTTTGCCAACATCCTATTTGACCTGGGCATTACATGGGTCACTTCCTGGTTTTGTTCCACTCTCTGGTCCGCTTGTGTTCCTGTTCACAAATCAAATGAACCGCTCCAGATCAAGACCCACCTCCCCAATCAGAGTTTGCAACTTTGGCCCAGCTTGCATTGCAATTGTGCATTTACAGTTGCCCAAATGAACTGAACTATCCAGGCAAACAAATATTGATTCAAATCTAAAGTGTATTATGAATGCAACCTTAGTTGTAAAAAGCTGAAAGAGAACTTTAAAAATGAACAGGTTTGACAAAACTTTATGGATAACAGTATAAGAAAGTTTTTGTTTTGCTCTTACAGAATGTACTTCTTTCGTCCTTGGCATTTGAACCCATCTCTCAAACACAGAGAAGTGTAGTGTCAGGGGACTCTTCTCCAGATTTTGAACAAGGACTTTGGTCTGGACCACCTAACTGGATGACTGGTCTCATTTGTTGCATATGCATTATTCTCCATGGAGGAAAGCCGCCTAACATGGAAAACTACTCACAGAATGAAGAATGTTTTCAAAAGTATTTATTTCTGTGATGAAAACAGTTGTAAATAAATAAATGCATGCATGATAAATGATCATACTAAAAACTGAAAAATGGTCCATTATCTTGTTGGGGGTCTGTATTCTTTAACCTCTCCTGTCTTGTTTTCAGTTACAAAGCTCTTAGACCAGTAACTCCTGACCTGCAGGGAAGAACTATTTGTTAGTTCTGACATGTTTGAAACACATGGCTCCATCGATGTCAAATGCAATTACACTTTGGTACTTTCACTAACTCAATAAGGGCCTCTGCAGAACATATGGAGGTAGTGGAGATAGAAATGTGGTTTTGCACACCCAACACAGTAACCAAAAGGCACTGTGTGTTTGTGTGTATATATATCAATAATTTTAATAAAATTTAAATATGAAAATTTGAGAGAAGACTGAAAATTGAACTGCTTAACAATTTACAACAACTGCTTTCAACAATTCAAATCCCATACCATGTCCAAACATATTTATACAGATGTAAAATAAACGAAAGCATTTGCAGGTTTTACACCAAATAAGACAGAAATTCTTGTTTACAAAGAATTTTTTTTTTTGCTAAATAATTGCAGCAATTTGCTAAAACTATTCAAATTGCAATTTTGATTCAGTTGCGATATGTCTTGCAGCCCAGTGGAAACGTAGAATCTGTAAGAACATAGCAGAACCTCACGTGATAGAGGGTCATGACCTGGCCACCTGCTTTGAAAGTAACTACAAGCAGCCAGTAAGTAAAAATATATAGAACTCATAAAGTACTGTACTAATGAGGATGTCCCTTTGAATACGATACAACTTACGTCTATCTCCTATCTTCACTGCAGCTGCCTCTTAAACATCATTGCATTTCATATGAACTCAACACTGATTGAAAAACTGGCCTCCTCTTCAAAGACCTATGACGGGAGACACAATACTGTTGATGTTGACTTGGAAAACAAAACACAAATATGGTTTTAAATAGGATTCATTTTATATGTGTGCTTTCATCATGACAAATCATCCTTATGTCATCTTCTGGTCTCATTGTGGTCATATTTAAACCAAAATCATGTGTGATGTGGCCGTTAAGTGGCTGTTCTGCTCCGGGCTAAGAGGCTAACTTAAGTTAGCATTATGGGGCTGCTGGTGAGTGAGTCAGTGGAGATGTAATACTTGGCACTGGCCCTAGTTCCTGTGTCTCTGGTTCCAGCTTCCCTCTCTGTTTCAAAGGTGCAAAAGTGCAAAATGTTACTGGTGTTTGGGAGCTCTCCTGTTCATGACCCTTTCTTTTACTGGCTGCTTCCTTCTGATCCTATTTCAAATAAAATGAGGTTGAGGCCAGAGGAGGACAAAATCTGCAAAGTAAAAGTAGAGGTAATAAAAGTGCATGTTTTATATATTGGTACAAATAGGCTAATGGTAAAATTTAAATGAGAAATGATTTCTAAAATTCTTTCATTTCAAGCATGTTAAAAAGCTACTTGACCATCTTCTTGATGTAGCGTTAACAACAGGTTTGACTGATAGTGTTGCTAAGTGCCTGTGTCCAGCAGTGCAGGCGGGAAAGGGCGTTATTTTCCACAGCCTTGCTCCAGATTGGCTCTTTGGTTGCTATGATACTCGTGGTCGTGTTCCAAATAAGGAAGTCTGCGCCAAATTGGCCCCTGTAACAATAGCCTCAATGAGCTTCAGTGGACTGGAGTCACACACTCTGGGTGACGTCACACTCCCTCAGTCCATTTCTTTATACAGTCTATGTGCAGGTCACAGGTTCTTTTAAAACTTAAAGTAAAAAATACCAAACCATTCTGAACCTGGATGAATGCTCTCAGTGCTCCTCGGAGTGTCTTAAACGGGACATGTGTGGAGAAACTTTGGCCTGTCCCGTCTCCTCTCTCTCTTCTGGACGGTGGCGTGGGCGTTCAAAGACAACAACAGTCTATCTATGAGCTCACAGCGACTGTAAAGGGAAAAGACCCAGGCACAACTGTTGGATCACTATTCTTAATCCATCCATGCTAACCTCATGGCACGGGATTGAATGATTGGGTGGGATTTTGAAAGGGGCGGGGCTAAGTATGTTTTGCACATCATTGTCTCCATAAGCGTAAGTCCGTTGTAAAAGAAAGCAGAGGGCCAGAGCCAAGTCCAACCAAATTCAGAAAGGAAACAGAGAGAGCGAGGAAACAGAGGGAGAGAGAAACAGCTAGAGAGGAAAGAGAGAGACAAAAAGAGACTGGAAAAAGAGAGAGAGGAGGGAGAGAAAGAGATGAGTGGTCACTGGAGGTTAGGATTAGCTCTGCAAAGGCCATTTATGTTTTACAGTGAATTATGCCTTAATTTGACATTTGTGTGGGGTCTACAGGGAGTGACATTCACTGCTAAACATTTGTAGTAATAAAAGAAGTTGTGTTGCTATGGAAGTTGGCTTCTTAAACTATACAACAGAGAGCTTACATATTGTTTTATCTTCAATCTGGGGTCTCAACAATAAAACACCTGCCTTATAGTTTGGTGGACGGACATTCTGAGACACTGTGTTCTGTTTTCATATCATTTAGTAGTTTTACACATTGCATAAAGCTAAAACTATTATACTAGTATATTATTTTCTTCCATTATTATATTATATAAAAGCAAAGCAAATTAGTTAGACTTTAAGATGACCTACTTAAAGGTACATTGTATAACTTTTCTAGTGGAGGGTCCTTCAAATGCATTTCTCCATGGAGATTTTATTGCTTTGTCTGTAATATTTCACAGTATGGCATTAAAAAATTCTATCCGCACTGATACCAAACCAAGCCAAGTTACAGTTCAGATCTGTGGAGAAGTAGCCCCGCTCACAGTCAGAACGCCTGTTTTTTTAGTATTTTTAAGCTATAAAGCCACCTGTAATTGAATAAATGTAAGGTAGGTTTAAAGTCATACTGTGGAACATTCCAGGCAGACATATCCATAGAAAAAAGGTGAAAAAAGGTTTCTTATTTTTGGTTCTATATTGAAAAATGAATGATTCACGGATTCTTCTCTATTGGGTTGTTTTTATTACTATAACTTCTATAACTTGCCTTTCACAATGAAATGTCAGTTCTTAGTTTCTGATTTTATAAAATAAATTTGCCCCCAAAAGTGCGACTTATATATGTTTTTTTCCTCTTTATAATGGATTTTTTAGCTGGTGCGACTTATAATCTGAAAAATCTTTTTGGTATGGGCCAGTTGCCAAAGCCGCTGTACTGAGACACCATACAAATAGCCAAGCCTTTTTTGCTGCAGTGGGGCAGATTAAATCCTTCTCCACCCAAGTTGATCTGCTGCCATCAAAACAAATATGAAAAAGAAAGGAAGTGTTCAGGCAGTTCTTAGTCACTCTTGCTCTGTGTGCTGCTCACCTGTTATCCGACACACACTCACCCACAGCCCCAGAGCTCTATGCTGCTGGACCAGGGACAAAAGCTCATGGAGGGCTACTGGATCCAATGGGCGGTGCAGTTGCGAGTTTACATTCCACTATTGTTGCCTCGTACAATGCACAAGCGCATCCTCCTTTACAGTATTATCACTATTGTCTTCCTAACAGCTATTCTGGGCCGTTCCGCGCGCCGAGGTGGTTTCCGCTTGTGAAGGATCCATTTTCAGCTCATTGAAGTGGCGTTTTGTTATTAGGGTTTTGGCTCTAAAGGTCAGAGGGATGTCCCAGCTCCGTCGTGTGTGAGAAGGTGTCTGGGGAGGAAGTACTACAGAGACAGCCTTTCACCTCTCTCTCCCTTTTGTTTTTCCTGTCTGCCCCGAGGAGAGATTCTTTACAAAGTCATGTGACACCTGTCAGCAACAACACAATGTACACAAATAGGAAAACAGCCATTGAAATGTAGGTTAATAAAAGCACTTGCATTCAAATGGGATAAAAAGGCTGTGGTGTCTGATTTTTTTCCATGTAGTTGAGTGCTACTGGTTTTTCTCAGTACAGGTTTATTGTATAAGCCGCCTCTGTGTGCTGTCTGCATCAAGATATAAAGCATTTTATTGTCCACAAACCAGGAATTGTGCTGTTAGAATGCTAGTTGTTTTTAGCTTTATCAGCCTTAGCAGCCAAATTCTTCTAAGAATGCGTTTGGAAAGTGAAGAATAATTTGAACCTCTGCAAACTGTTTCAAAAGAACTAGTTCTGTTTTTCACATTTTTAAGACAGCACCCGTAACTACTTTTGGTATTTTATATTATGTAACATAATAATAATATCATAAGTGTACGTCATGATTGTGTTTTATTGTGCTTGTCATTGACAGTTTGTCTATTCTGTGAAGTTGTCTTATGATATTTCTATCTCTTTGACATGCCAGGGACTACAGATGTAAAGCAGCCTTTGGGCTAATTCTGACATATTTACAAGTATTTTTTCATGTATATGCATTGTCCCTTTAAATAAAACAAGAGCTCCGCCAGCGGGGCAAAATACGCCCGTACTTTGAATTATTGTATATAGAATTCTAGAATCGGAATTCCACCAATCAGATCGCAGCAACAGAACTTAAAGACACTACAAAGCTTTAATATGTCAAAGCTCAAAGAAGCAGAGAATGTGGGTTGTTCTCGCTTTCAGCAGCAGAACATTTGAGGAAGACAAAGCTTCAAAGACTTCAAAGCTTTGAAGTGTCCACAGATGGACGGACAGACGGACGGACAGACGGACGGACGGACGGACGGACAGACGGACGGACGGACAGCGCCATACCATAATAAAAATTGGTGCGGAAATGACCATAGTTATTGGTGGGCAAATTAGCTGTGTCATAGCGATCAGTGTAAACAAACAGGAAAGATTTAAGATTTGTAATTTCTCATTTAAGTTTAAATTAGAGATGAAATTAGATAGAGGAATTTGGTCACTTGTAGGTTTTACTTAGGCCAACTGAGAAATATTTTACACTCCTACTACATAATAGTACTATATTTGCCTATTGCAAAACTACAGATTTTCTAGGCCTGAAGACCCATTTAAAATGATCATAAAAGCACACCAGCTATTGTGTTTTGTTTCATTCACACAAGTTTAGCACACAAATCCTGTATATTCAGGCTAAGTTCTCTCAAACTGAAAACACCACCTTGTAATGTCATGTAGTACTGCAATACAGGAAGTGCTCCACTGTGTTTTTAAACTCCATACACCTTCACTAGAATCATTTGGATCATTTCAGCCCTGCAATGTAGAAATGAGAAGGCAACATTATAATATAGCTTGTATAATATAGAACTTTTAAACCCTGTTTCCTATAGTCAGCCCAGTATGGCCCATATACATGTGAACTTCATTAAAACGTCACACAATGTCAACATGACGATGATGAATGGGCGAATAGTCAGGTCAAATATCTTCATTATCGATATATTTGAACAGCGCGACCTTTGACTTGTGATATTTGTTCCCACCAACCTGCTGCTACAAGTGTCACTCAGACTATAAAGGCAACTTAATCCAATCAAAGTCAGTTCCTCTGAGTCATTTTTCATAGTAGCCTAACAAACAAATACAGTGGTGACAGCTAGAGCGAAAACTCCCTCCATTTAAGTCCATATGAATGACATTAAAACGTATTGATGCTACACTTCCAGGCGTAATTATGACTATTATTGTCAGATCTGAATTACAAAGGCTGGGACATTTGATTTATATCATGTTTGTCTCGTCATCTTCAAATGTTTAGTGAAGTCAGCTTTCTTCAGCATGTTGTTCATTGCTGTATCAGACACAATGGGCTGGTGTGACGGTTGAGAAGGCGGTCTGCGCTTTTATGGATGTTTGGGGGATTTTTCTTTTGTTTTGCAGCTTCATAGATAAGGTTAAAGGGCCCATATGATACTATTTTCTGATCTCTGTTATAGAAGTTCTCAGTTTTGTTACTTAAGTAAAAGTACAGAAAAAGGAACAAAAACATACTCAAGTAAAAGTAAAGGTATCACTTGAAAAAATCTATTTAAGTAAAGGTATTAAAGAACCAGCTTAAAAATGTACTTAAAGGATAAAAGTAAAAATATTTCATGCAGATTTTTTAATAAAGATTCAAATGTAGTGACTTTGATAAAGACTTTTGATCATAGACACATCTACAATTTTTTCTTGACTGTTTTTCATTGTAGTTTATCATTTGCTCAAACTACAAACGTGTTAAAAATAAACCCCTCAGTCTTTTCAGCAGGTTTTACACTGTAATAAAAAACAAAAAACCTTCACATTTCAGTCCTGTTCATAAATGTAGTGGAGAGAAGGTGCAGATAACTTCTCTCAAATGTAGGAAAGCAAAAATAAAATGAATCCACTTTTAAATTTACTTCAGTAAAGTGCAGACACCTAAAATGAATTCTTAAGTACAGTACTTTTATATTGTTATATTCCACCACTCGTTATAACGTTGTTTCCACATCACAAACCTAAGTGTGTTTTCTTTCATGTTTAACACACAGACCCTGTGTATTTAGGCTGAGTTCTTCTTAAACAGAGAAGACCCAGACTCCCACGTGACAATTCAACAGAAATATACAAAAGCATCAAAAATAAATCATCTAAAGCAAACAAGAAATGTATTAAATTTGTTAATACGTTATTTTCAGCAGATAGAGCATTTTCAAAGCAATAAAATGTGATCTAAATATATTATGTGTCAGCAATTAATACCCCATAGAATTTAACACATGAGAATCTACAGTAACTGTTGGATGATCACCCCAACCACACTACACTTCAGTAAGAGCAGCTGGCTTGACATTTCACCACATAGAAAGCCGAGCCGAGATGTCATAAACTTTTGCAGCTCCAAAAAGAGAAAAGCTGAAGAAATAAAAGATACCAGAGCTCGTACTTTAACTTCAAATGTTTAACAAATCATAAATTTATCCACACTCATGAATCGTTCACAAAAAGTAATAAAATAAAATGTGATATTGGGTATGCTTTTGGTCACCCACGTGATCGTCGCTGCTTGTGTTGTGGCTTTTTAAAAATGGCAGCCTAAACTTGAACTTCTAACCTTGTGTAATCCTATAGGTTTCTCTCAAACCACTTCAACATCATTATAACCAAGTTCATGGGTCGTATAGAGCTTTAAAATAGTAGCGCTCGACTTTGATACAAAATACTGTAATAAGGAAGACACGCTTGGTTTCAGCACGACAACTTTGGGTCACAATGGACATCTTTCAGTAACATGATTTTTGTGGTTTCCTTCCAAATCCTCGTAAAATATGCCACTCAAACTCTTCTAGCTTCTATGGATTAAAGACCAGGCAAAACCAAGCAGTTCCCTTACATTTGATCAAAGTTCTGTCTCAAATTGCGTAACAACTGCTAATCTACAATACCGCCAGATAGTCTCCTGTTTACTGGGCAGTGGCATAAATATACAACGATAAAAAATAAAATTCAATCCAAGCATTGGTTTCTTTCCCCTTTCAGCTCTTCCACTGTGTTAGTAGTCGGGCTTTCATGTGTAACCAGTCAAATATTTGCATGCACTTCCAAATATTATGAGAGTTCGTTTTCAGCAGTCCGTAGCGTGCCTCCTGACGCAGTGGTGAGGATATTGGTGTTGGCGTACGAGCACACAAAATCTCATAAACAGATCTGAGAAGCAGCTGGTCCCACTCACCTCTACAGCCTGGCACCACAGCCCGAAACTGACAGATCTGACCTCCCCCAAACGGTTTCTGAACAGGCAGCGCACAGAGACAATTATAGCAACACTTAAAACACGTTACATAGAGCTGGATGAAAAACAGGTTTGTTACGACGCTTGTATTGATGATCAGCGTTTTTATTTTATTAAAGGTCCTATATTGCGCAAAATTGACTCTTATCAGCTTGAAGAATGTTGGAATGTTGTTATCTCATCAAAAACATATCTGGAGTTGTGTTTTGTTTCATTCACACATGTTTAACTAATCATTTATTATTGTCTGTTTTCATCTCCAAAGCTCAAAATGCTCCGGTCCACATTGTGATTTCATGTGGTGGTAACAGTGACCTTTTACCTTGAGTTCAGTAGAGATTGGAAATGTCAGACTTGAAATTATTCACATTATTCTAGTGAAGGTGTGTGGAGTTTAAAAACACAGTGGAGCATTTCCTGTATTACCACGTGAGATCACAAGGTGGAACAGAGCGTTTTCAGTGTGACAGAATAACTCAGCCTAAAGGAGGAAACAATGACAACAACAACATAAACAACATAATAACACTGATTGAAAATAGTGTAGTATGGACCCTTTAAGTACAAATATTGTCTATGAACTGATCAACCAACCATCAGTGCCACTTGTCAGTATAGGATCGGTATGAGTACTGTATAATTAGACAAATTGTGTTTTTGCAGAGTCCAAAAGAATAGCTCAAAGTTTCTAAAAAAAAGTCCTGGACTTATAAAAGATGATAGACAGTGAAAAATTAACAATGTTTTTTTCTAGTTAATAAAAGGTCCTCTACTATTCACTAGGGGTGTAAGAAATAATCGTTTCAGTGATATATCGTGATACTTCTTTGCACAATTCTGGAATTGATTCAAAATGCTTCTGAATCGATTTAAAAAAAATATTTTTTACTAAAATGTATTTGTTGCAGTCACTGTTCTCATGATTGACAAAAAGGTAATAAATTATATTTCATACAATTTGGTGCACGTGAAGGTGCAGTTGACAATATTATAAGTGATTATTGATAAATTGCAATACATCATCCATTATTTTAGTATCAGGATATATCATGATATATCAAATTGTGACATGTGTATCATGATATGTATTGTATCGTCAGACTCAAGGCAAAGCACACCCCTACTATTCACACTTTTTTAGAATTTTTCAGCAGTTTGCTAGTAGATTGGCAGCACATAAAATAGTAAAAGTGTGTTGGAAAAACTCAAAGGCTGTAGTTTTAAAGAGGACACTCATTTTTTTCTGATGGGGGACCAACCACCTGCTTGTCCCCATGGAGAAGCTACTGCTGTTCCTGTTTTTATTACCCAAAAATACATGTATTCTAACTTTGAGGGGGTTCGCCTCTCTACAGATGTTACTTGTAACTTAGTGTAATAGCATCAACTACTTGTTTCCATGCAGATACACAGGTAACAGGTTCTGTCACCAGTATACAGTATTATACAGTATAGTGTGTTTTAGGATGCAGTTAAATATTTGTCCCAATCAAATTATATGTAATTTTCAGCCCATCTGCAAGCGAGCTGTGGAATCTGTCAGGTAAAATAAAGTGGTTTTCGTTTTCTTTCTCTATAAACAAAATGTAAGTTTTGAGTTATTATGGCTGCGGTGGCATGCCCTTTTCCTCCACACAGTTATTTAATCATTTCACTGTTTTGGGTCCCAGAACACATTACATATATACTTTTATTGTGAAGGAAAACAAAATTATGACATGATCATTAATTTAGATGCCATGCAAGAGCTGTGATCATTTCCATAGAAATTAAAACTCTTTTTCTTGGCATGGAGGTCAGATTTCTCGGGAATAGATTCTGCAGGTGTGGGGTATATTTAGTTTAAAAGTTTGGTAACACATAACAGCCAGAATTTCAAATGGGCCAGAACAATATAGCTACAAATGGCTTCTACATTTAATCAACAAAAAACTGGCCTTAAACCAGAGTAAACAGTGACTTGATGAAGCAGCGATGACAGATGTATTGGAAGAACGCTCATTTCATTTTGAATTGTAACCTGTATCTGTTTTACCTTTATCAAGAGCAACTGTTTTTGCCTGAAGGAATCAATGACCCAAATATAACCCTGTGATTAAATGTAATTATTTACTACATGCAGATAGAGAAAGATAAATAGGCTGATTGGGAAACTTGTCTAGTAACTTGTCTTATATATTTTGTTGATTTTGGCCCATTTCCTTGTGTTAAGATCCCCTTTTTTGGAGTGGAGAACTACTTCATTGAAAGATCCATAAAGTTTTGTACTATCCCTTCCTCAGAACACGTATAAAAACACAATACTCTGAACCTGAGTGAATCATTTCATAAGCAAATATTTCTAAGCAAGCTGTTTGTATTCTTTTCACAGAATAATGAAGTTATACTGGCTGCGGTTACATGTGCGCTCAAAATCTGATTATTATCAGATTTCTGGAGTTAGAAGTTTATTAAAATGAAATGTAAACAGCAAAATAGTAAGATTTCTTTCTGATCATGTATCCTTTGATTATTCACACCAGATTGTGCCATTTCAATAGTTGTAAAGTGCCAGATATCAGATTTCAATCAGATTTTGGTGATTTTGTAACCACAGCCAGTGATGAAAATGTGTTTAACAATGAGGAATTCACTAACCAATTTGAACTAAATGGAGATAGACAGGGAGGGCATCTGATAGAATGTGTTTATTTATCTGGGACAGTCAGTACACGTATACAACAAAAGGAGAATATAACTTTATGCCAGGTTATTTTTTATAGAGGAACCCAATTAGGTTCATCTGACTCCATAAGTTTTAGTGGAGTACATATGTACAGTATTTGCATGCATTAAATTACAAAATATCTAAAAGACCTGTGTTTTCATAATGAGTTGACTCAACTCTCCACAGATATGACCTGTAACTTAGCTTGGAGCCATCATGCTTGTCTCAGTGAAGACAGATAAGTTTAATGCCATACTCTGGTACCTTCCATGGAGAAAATGTGGCCGCTAAGTTGCAAAATGCCATTTTAAATAAGTGGCTATTTCTACAGTCCACTGACAGTTTTATTTTTAAATGGAAAACTAAAATAACATGGATCAAATCAAGTGAAAAGTTTTACAGCAAGAGCCATGTAATTTAGATGACAACTCCTTTCAATGATCTCAAGTTTTGTACAATCCATCTCAACAACACTCAAAAACACACATACGAACAACATATAAACACATTTCTTAAATTTCAACATAAACAACATTTTTTTTTGAGTGAGACCGGATGAGAGACAAGTTGACTACACTACAGAGGGTTACACAGACTTGTAGCTCAGGACCTCATCAGCTCTAGCAGTGAGTCAAGGGCAGTCGTGTGAGTGTTTACAAATGACTCCAATGACCTAACTCACAGCAAATGTAGTTCAGGTGTAAAGGAAGTGGAGATGTAGCTCAGCACGTTAGCCATGGAAATCCTGCCTCAGAAACAGGACCACGAGTGAGTGAAAAGGCTAACCAAATTAAGAATGGAAGAATTAGACAAATCAGGGTTGAATTTCAGACCAGTCCTGCTGTAGATCCGGAAACTCGCACATTTGAACAGGAATGCATGTCTATTTCTGTTAGTTTGAAATAGACAACGTGTGGCTCCAATTAACAACATAATTTTTTACTAAACATGCTCTTTAAAAAGTAATACAGTATGTTGCAATATACATATTTGTCATTTTAACTTAACTTTTTTCTGGCTTTAATGAACAAGACGGAAAACTGTCCTCTTCTTTATTCCAGTATTCCACTTATCAGGAATTTTAAAAATGTAAGTTAAAGGCACAGTAGGTAACTTTTCTGGTGAAGTCTGTAATCTGTTTGTCTCCATGGAGATGTTAGTGCTTTTCCTGGAATGTTCAACAGTATGGCATTAAACAGATCAGCTTTTTCATTTCACTGCAGGTGGTTTTATTTAAAAAACAAAACAAAAAAACAACAGCAAAAAACATACTGTGAGCAGGGACACCTCTCCACAGATCCGACTTATCCAAGTAAATTGCATTTAATACCATATGCAACATTATAAAGCAATAAGCAGGTGGCAAAAAGTTACATACTGGACCTTTAAACTTCCATTCACCAACTGATTAAGTGGTAAACAAAGTCCAAGTCAATTTTTGTGAGTGATTCAACTCTTCAGGTTCTATAGAGTTCGCCAATTATTAAAATCTTATGCTAAAACATAGAAATGTCTTGAAAATGTCGACATTTGGTGTGGAATTACATTGTTTATCTGTGTGGAGTGACATCAGCTGTAGCCTGCTATAGGTCCCTCCATAGTCCTGATTACTGAATGACGTTGTAATGTAAAGCATGAAGCTAGTCAGCTGACTCCCACACTATATAGGCCATATGTCGTTTTCCTGGGAGGCCTTCTTCTTATCCCTCTTTAGTCCTCTTTTAAATCTTTAAAGACCCTACTTAACCCCTAGTAATCATTTTAAGATGTCTGAAACTCTTTCAAGGTGGGGTACATATCACTATTGATGTTCGCGAAATGTAATGGATGCTAAGCTAAAATTATAAACTCCCAAAGTTCAAAGAGAATTTCCATCTTGTACCATGGACCCTCTAAAAGCTTTTTAATCGGAACAACGCCCCATAAAAATGTGTCTTATCCTAAACAAGACAACCAAGAATGGAGTCGATGTCAAACCAACACTGATTATAACTGCGATTGTTCTAAAGCATTTCTACGAACACATCTTTCGCTTTCTGGACATTTTATTGGATATTTATTGGACCAAACGGAGAATGAAGGCTATCAATAGCACATATTTACGACATTTTCCTCTGTTAAGGAACAAAAAACAGCAGAGAATCAAGCTAAAGCCCCCATACTCACTGCTAATAGCATCCAACTCGCATGGACAAAATGAACTGGCTGTGAGCCCAACGTGCATAAGGGGAAGTGTGTGTATGTAAAACGATGGATGGAAAAATATCTTAATTAAAATGGAGGACCTAAAGTAAAAGCTTGTTCAATCAAGACGGCATTATTCTGAGCTTAAATGAGGCCTGCAGCAGAAGCAATGGGCAGTGATTGGTGAGTGGAGTGGACTAAATGAATATTGTCTTTAGAAAGGCTGGTTGCAACTTCAGAATTATTTTTATACATTTTCTGTTTTGTTGTTTCTTTTTAAAACGTATGATTCAATTTGTGCTATTTAAAAGTGAGTGGTATGGATTATTTTGATTACAAATTACATTATATTACATTATTTCATTTGGTATTATCACCTGCTTGCCACAATAGAGATAAGCAGGTGACATTAGGGGTGTAAGAAAAAATCGATTTGGTGATATATCGCGATACTTCATTGTGTGATTCTCGCATCGATTCACGGGTGCATGCGAATCGATTTTTTAAAGTCATGTTCGTCATGAAAAAATCCATTAACTGTTCTGAGGATTTAAAAAATTAATCTAAATGCATTTCATCCAATTTTGGTCTCATGAAGGTGTACTCGACCATAATAGTATACATAATTTCTGATAAATCACCATATATCGCCCAGGGTTTTAGTATTGGTATACATCGTGATATATCGAATCGTAACAGGGATATCGTGATATGTATCTTATCGCCAGATTAATGGCAATGCACAAACCTAGTGACAATACTCTGGTTTTTAACACCGTGTGAGTTGTGTGGTCCTCTGTGTCTTTTATTTATTTTTACGTTGTTATATTGTTGTTGTTTGTTTTGCATTTTTATTACTGATTGATATTCTTGCTCTTATTTGATTTTACTAGTTTGACGAGTCTTTGACGAGGACTAGTGGAGTTAAGTAGAGCTTTATTTAGAGCTTTATTTTTTATTTCTGTTGGATATGTTTCATTTGTATTGGGTATCACTTTGTTTATGAAATGTGCTATATAAAGTGGACTGGATTGGATAGATACATTTATTGACATATTGTGGGACATTCAAGTAAATGGTGGAATCTCCATCAGAAAAGTTACATCCTTAATTTACATTATAAAGAAACTTGTTTCTATGTTAAAGGTACACTATGTAACGTTTTGGATGGGCAGTCTGTTGAATGTTGCACAGTAAAGCATTAATGCCATACATATATTTAATGCAAAGCAGTAACATCAATCATTTGGCTCGCCTTCCACCAGTAAAGATACACAGCGCACCTATAAGCTCCCACATAGTTTTCATGGTCGCCTCTTAACTGCCAGACTCCACTTAACCCCTTTAATAGAGACCCTGAGATTAGCCGTTATTTGTCTGGACACGGTGACGGACAGATGAATGGTGGGCACGAAGGAGGCACCGATAGTGAAGGTTTATTGGTTCAAATTTGACCTTTGACCTTCACCCCTTTTTCAGGGTCCAACTTCTCCCAGGATACATCTGCGTTTAAATCCATAGATAGGATTCTGCAGATAAGAACATGTTTCTCTCATCAGCTTTACCACCAACTGCAAGACCCACCAATTTCCACTACAATTTCGGTTATTGCACGCTGGTTACTATAGTAAACTTGCCAATAACTATAACAATTACTGGCAAACGAATAGTGTATCTGATGAATGCTTGCGGGCTTATAATATAGAAGAAATGACTGCATCACTTTTTACTGGCAGAGCTGCAGTGGCTATTTAAAACAATCAGGTTAAAGGGCCTCTATGCGTCGCAACATCTGACTTGCATTTGTTTACATTCATTTATCAAAGCAAGTCTGATATATTTGCGCAAGAATTTTTACTAGTCCCAGAAGACTATTTGAACAGAGAAATTGGACTTGAACTGCAAATACTCGAAGCCATCTTGCATTCAAAGGTCTGCAGAGACTTCGTAGAAACTAGTGTTTATAGTTATTAAAAGTTAAAAGTCTGCGTTATATATGACTAGACAGTTTTAATATGCATAAGATCACATAAAGCATTCGGAGGTTTCGCTGTGATATGTGGCAAATTGAACCTGTTTTATAAGCACTAATATTTTGTTTTCTATTGTAGCTATGACAACAGAGCAAACTCATTTCTCAGAGTTTGGTACGTGTTGTTTTAAAGAAACTATAGAAGATATAGTTAAATCTCAAGGAGCAAGAATGAAGTTATTTGCACTGCTCTGGTGTTGATACTGAAACGCTAAACCTTATTTGGATGCAACTGCCAGTGTGGAAAATACAAGAGGTCCAGACTCAGGCCAACGCTCACAAAGACCTTGGACACTGCAATAAAGGCACTAATAAGCGCTATCAATTTTATGCTTAAAAATACATCAGACTTTTGTATTTTCTTTGGTGGAAACTGTTGAATTTGATTTGTCTCAGATGGCTGAGCACTAATTATTCCCATTAGGAAAGATCTATGATTCTGGGTCACAACAGTAACAATAGAGTTTTGATGTTAACCCAAATGGAAATATTTGAGTTTGCGGATAAAAAACATAAACTTTATCTGTGAAGACCTTTATTACTGTATTTATGTACTGTGTCATTTTTCCGATGGAGTCTCTTGTTTGCGTTTATTTACTAAATAAGGGTCAGTGCACATTATTTCCCTTGTGTGGTATATTTGTATACCTGTAGTCCCATTGGCAGGTTAATGACAAGACAGAAAACAGGCACAAAACATTCAGTCCGGTCATGTCCCTTTTTCCACAGTATGGCATTAAATGTATCTCTATGTAGACAAGAAGATGACACCACCACCACCACGTCGAGTTAAAGGCAGATCCATGGAGAGGAGAGTCTGCTCATAGTAAGGAATGCACAATTTGCAAAGTAATTTTTGCCATCAAAACATCTGTAAATTGAAAAAAAAAAGCTAGATAGGTAAGTATAATATCACACTGTGGAACATTACAGGCAAAGCAGTAACATCTCCATGGAGACAAGCAGGTGTCTACCAGAAAAGTTAGTGTACATGTTCCTTTGTATAGTAGACATTAGGGTTGGGCGATATCCAAATTTTGATACCATTAAACCTCAGCATTTTACCGGAATATACGGTATTACTGTGACAAATTATGAATTATTTTGTAGCTGCACCTAAACCATTCAGAAACTGAATAGCAGCATTATATTTGAAGATGAGGCACAAGTTCTGATCAAACCAAACTTTGCCAGCATGTATCTCCCTCCATTTAATGATCTGGGACGCACCAAGACAAGAAAAGCACAGAAAAAGCTGATTCTGGAATAAAAAGTAAAAGGCGTCAGTCCACAGTGTGTGATATTTCCCACTGCAGCATGTTGTATCTGACAGACCCGCGCTCTCGGCACTAGGAGATGTTACCGTCTTTCCCGTGAAAGTCTGACTTCGCCCTCAAGCGGGAAGTTTCTCCTCTTCAGCGCGTCCCCTCTTGATTCTCGGTGTTCAATAAAACGTCTGCATAGCAAATTTTCACCTCAACATCACAAACGAAGCGTCAATTACATTTTTTTTTCTTCTTCCTCGCTGCATGTGGATGGATACCTCCGTGCGTAACGACGTTTGAATAGGAGAGAGAGCGGAGGGGAGAAAGTTCGCGCTGTGCCCCGTGTCGGAAGCGACTGTGGTGGGATCTCTGGCCTGATGCAGGGTCGTAGCTCCGTCAACATTTGCCGCCTCTTCTGTGTGATTCAGCCTGAAGCCAAAATGCTCCTAATATTATATTAAGTCCTTATGTGCTGCAGATATTTTTAATGACGGTAATGAAACTGATACCGTTGCTACCGTATTACTGTATTCCCGCCCAACCCTAAGAGACATGAGATCTGAAATGTAGACAATTGAGTCAAATTTTTGGCAATAATCATCAAAAAAGTAAAAAAAAAAAAAAATCAAAACTACAAAAAAAAAACCATGTAGTCTATGAAACTATTTTTACACAAATCTCCTTCTCAAAGCCTCCAAAGACAACAGCCATATCTCCTTTACGCTAAAAAGGAAAGTGAATCATAAGACGTTAAACTCCTCTCTCTGTGTTACGTATGGAGTCCAGCACATGTTCTTTGGTGCAGTTTACGGCTGTACCTGCTCCTCCTGGGCCCGCTACATGAAAGTACTTTTGACATGCCAAATAGGAAATTATGCACGATGTTCCTAATCAAGTGCTCAGCTAGAACAAAGACAGAGCACTCATCTCGTGGCATGGTTAAGAGGCCCAGATGTGTACTGCGAAAATGCATCATGGGCGTGTTTGAAGAAATACTGGAAACCTCCTAATCTTCTTTTGAAATATTACTCATTTCCAATCATAATTTCAAAATGTCTGCGCCCCTTCCAGCTATAATTGCAAAGATAAATGTGGCGGCGATCAGCTAAATTCAAAGTATGACTAAATAGCGTTGTTATGGTTGTTTAGACTTCAGTAGAAATCTATCCACAAGTTACAAAACACAGCTAATGAAATATAAGCTAGAATGCGCGCCCACAACCACTTTGGCATATAGCATTACTCTGGGCTTTTTAAAGACTTAGTGCGAGACATTGTATGCGATGCTTTTGCGCTGACCCGAGCTGTAGCGAGTGAAAGGGGTGATTTAAGAAGACCACAGAACCCGACTGTTGTTTTAACCATTTAAGGGTCTGACCGCAATCCAGCGAGCAGCAGTGAGAGCAATTTTTATATGCTCGTAAAGGCGCCATTTTACGCCACGCTCGGAAAACACAGCTAACTGCTAAACTTTTGAACTGTTTTGATCAGAAGAGGTTATACATGCACACGCAAAATACAGACTATGATAAATTGGTCAAATAAAATGTCTGCCAATGTTTTAGAAAAGATATACAGTAAAAACAACTTAATCATTTATTTATTGGTAAAAGTTTAAAGTTAAATATTTTCATAGTTGTTTGTTTGGTGTTTATTCCAAACTATAGGGTATGGGCAGGCTACTATGGTTCATTTTGGTTTGTAAATAACATATACATACAGCACAGTCAGCTTTATTATGCATATCTTTATATAGTGGTTGCAGTTTGCTATGTCCTCATGTTTAAATTAAACTTAAAACTTTTTTTTTGGCTTGTCTCCATGAAGATGTTTTGACTTGGCTTACAATGTTCCCCGCAGCATCATGGTTATCTACGTCTATTGAGATAAGCAGGTGAAACCATCAGGCCAAGTTACAGCTCAGATCTAGGGAGAAGCTATGTTTTTGATGATATTTTGGGCAGTAGGTTAGGCTTAAAGCAGAGCTTTAAAATCAAAATCAAAAGCAAAATCAACTTTTCAGAACTTTGAACAATATTATAGTGGTTTCCACTTCTCATTCACCCTCTCAAAGTTGTATTTGGAGTGATGTTTGCGCAATCTTTAATTGCATATTTTCAAGCCAACATATTGCAGATCAACTTCCGTTTTCAGCACCACCGACATACGCCCGGTGTGACGTACTTAGTTTGTTCTCCAATTTTATCTTTTTACCTTTTATCTTCCTGGTCTATAGTTAACCATCGGAGGTGCCAGCAATTGTTGTATTTACGTTTATGGCAACGCAAACTTCCATTGCGCTCCGTGGTATTCTAATGCGAAACTGAGCTATCTTCTATTAGTCGTTTTAGATGAATATCATGTCCAAATTATAACATAATGATCCACGGGTGCCATCGATTACAACATTACTGCAGTCTCAAGCACAATAAATCTTCTATAAAGTGTCTTTTATTGTGCCCTTGGGTAAATTTAGTTTGCACTGCTATTAGTTGAGAGACATAATTCAAAAATACAATGAGTCCTGGGACAATACTGTCTCTGTATCTTTGGTCTTGCATTGTGGCATATCCGGCGTTTGGCCTGACGGCAGGTACTGAAAAGAACTCTTCAGGGAGCGGCTCTGGTCATGCATAATACTGGAATGTGTCTAGTCTCAATAAAAACATGATGTACTTGACAACTAACAGACAATATATATTTAACACCGTATTGTGACTCACTCCAGGCAACAAAACAACATCTCCATAGTGACAAACGAGTAGCATACAAATTACACAATGCACCTTTAAAAGTGAAAATTGGCTGTGGCACTTTTTTGCTTGGTTTTGCACCTCATTTAGCGAACATGCCGTCTTGTAAACATTATAATGGGCTACATTTGCGTGGACAATACTTTGTTTACTGCTCTTTGATAACACAGATTTTGACCTTCTGCCCGACGTAAACAACGATAAAACTTACACCATAACATTTAGTTTGCAGGTTGTTCTAACTCTGATTACATGTTTATTTTTCTTTGCGCTTCCTCCATATTTTATGCATTTAAAATCTGGCTAAGATTTCATGGCCACACGTATTCTTGCTAGCAGGTTGATGTAATTGGTTGAGATTTTGGGGTCGTAGTTACACCTATATTTCCACAGTCCATAGTCCCATTGATAAACAGTATAAAACAGTGAAGTAATGCGATGTCTGCCTCACTCAAGTCTTATACAGAATGTGGCTGCAGGCTATTGGACTGTAATGTTATTGCAATGTAAATGCATACTTCACCTTCACTGGAATATAAAAATAGTTGGAACCAAGCAGCAAAAGTTCGAGAAGTTGTGTCGAAGTATATATTCTCTATAGGGCAATCACTTTTTTCATAATGGGAACAGTTGAATAAATAACTCTAAATTCACTCCTTAGATTGGTAAATGTCACTTGTAATAAATTCACGGGTTTTCTTCCATCTCGACTTATTACTGGCAATATTAAACCTGATACTCATGATACAGCATTGGCAAAGATGGTTACAAAACACTGTTAACTTTTTGTGTTCTAATAAAATGTTTTCGAAAATTTGTGAAACTAAGTCACTTCCAGCAATAAAGCTCCCCCTGCAGCTCACTAATGAGAATACATTTTGTCATAAAACACAAAAAAGCACTTTTTTTCCTTTTTTTCAACCCCCCTCCCCAACCGAAAATGCAGATTTAAGCATCACAGGGACTTACAAAGACATTTAATGAGGTAAAAATGTTACTTAGCTCTGCTTTAAATAACCAGCACCATGATTTATTTTGTTTGATATTTGGAAATGTTTGTAGTTTTCTAAATTGTTACATAAGACTGTCAGGTATCAATAAAAAAAAAAAAATCTTGAAAATTACTGAAATTGAAATAAAGATTGCTTATAAAACACATACCAAATACAGTATATTTAAATCTAAAAGTATAAAATAGAATCAAACTCCATTGTATCCTGATCATAGCACCGTGGCGAATGAAGGACTAAAAGAAAAGGCTAAAAATATACGTATAAATTGCAGTATAATACAATTTGCACCTGTTCCCACTTATACCGACAGTTTAAGCTAAAAAGAGACATTTCTTGGCAATGACTCAAAGTTTTCTCATCTGTGCTACATTGAAAACACACATACAAACAAGCACCTTCTCCACGGGTGAGCTGTTTTACCGATATGCTTTAGTGCACTTCGAGGCCACACAGTCTTCTTTTCTTTCTCATTAATCCCTTCTTTTTTTCCCTCTTTATCTCTACGTCAACCGTCTCCCGTGAGGGCAGAGAGCTGCTCTAATAAAGCTCTTGTACTTGACTTTGAAAGGCCATAAAAGCTCGGTCTGGGCAACTGTTAATGCGGCTGGTGCCAAGAGGGTGAAGCGCTGGTGTCCACACATAAAGGTGCACTGTGTAACTTTTTGGTTAGGGGTCTGTCACCTTCTTGTTTCCATGGATATGTCATCTGTCATCAGCCCTACTTTACATTTATCCAATTACAGGTGGTTTTACTGATCAAAAATACATAGAAAAACAGGCATTCTGGCTGCCTCTCCACAGATCTGACCTGTAACTATGTTTGTTCTCCATGAAAATAGAAAGGTTTAATGCCATACTGTGAAACATTCTAGACAAAGCAATAACATCTTCATGGAGAAAAGTATTTGACGGGCCCTCCACCAGAAAAGTTACACAATGCACCTTTAAGGAAATAAACAGATTAAAGTTTATTTTTAGATTAAGAAACAGTATTATAACTATTTGTCCTACTGTTACTCCTTTAATTATCAGCAGAGGTGGGTAGAATAACTAAAATTTGTACTCATGTAAGAATAACGTTACTTCAGAATAATATTACCCAAGCAGAATTACAAAGTGGTCCGAAAAATTATTCAAGTAAGAGTAAAAAGTATTTGGAAAAACTACCACTCAAGTAAGAGTAATTGTTGGGATGTAATGAATTGTAATTTGAAGTTAATATAATTTGAGGGATTGAACAAATCTGACAATACAAATCTGGTATCATCAATGAATAGAGTCAAAAATGAGTAAAACTAAATCATATCTGAAGGAGCGCTGCAAGCAATAAATGTTCAAATCAGAGAAAAACAGAGTGGAGTGCTGAGGTCTACACGCTTGAGGAAATATGCAGATTAAAGTTTTTGTAAGATTTCCGATGTCTACAAGTAACAGTATTATATTCTTAGGAGTTCATTTTGTGGTGGTTTTACACTTTACTACTTGGTACCATATCTTTAAGCTTTATTCACTTTTTTAGTTAGACATTTTAAAGGCATGTAAGCGTTAACATTTATTTCATTCACACGATTGAGAAATCCATTGTTATTAGTCTGGCCACATCCCCAAACCTCAAAGTGCTCTTTTCCACCTTGTGATGAAACTGTAGTTTTCAAGTTAACAGCTCCTTTTACCTTTAGTTCAGTAGACATTGGCAATTCCAGGGCTGAAATCATCCAAATGACTCTAGTGATGGTGCATGGAGTTTAAAAACAGACTGGAGCGCTTCCTGTATTACCACATGACATCAAGGAGGAACAAAGTGTTTTCCATTTCAAAGAACTCAGTCTAAATATGCAGGATTTGTGTGTTAAACATGTCTGAATGAAACAAAACACAACTCTGGGTGTGTTTGTGATGAGGAAACACGATGTAGATCAGAAAATAGCGTATTAGGGGCCCTTTAAAGTATAACATTTCTACCTACCTTTAGTTTTCTCACCAGACCTTCACAGTAAATGAAGTCTGAGTCATGCGCTGGAGAGCACAGGGTCCCAGGTGCCTTGTCCCACTCTGTGATGATGTGATGGGAGCATTTTTATAAAACCGCTGCATGAGGACACTTCTTCAGCAATGCTATGAATTATTCAACCCCCATCTGTGCCGTTGGACAACTCTTATATTTTTGGGAAGCGAGATGCAGCTATAGGATCGGATTTTTTATACTGAAAAAGATTAAAAGCCTGTTGACCTTTTTTACAACGCGTCACCTCAGAAGTTTGCTGCGTTGCCAGACACTTGTCTTCTGTGGGTTGTTTAAATTCAGGGCTGTCAGCTCCCATAGCATTGCCATACACACTCTTCTAAACTGAGATGAAAGCTGCGTTGCCAGTTCTGCCAGGGTGCCAGGTTTCTCTCACTAAATGTGTTCACTGTGTGCACTGAAGACCACCAAGAAACTGAGTGTTGAAACCAAGAAGTTGCCAGATTTGCAGATTTGTCAACTCGTGCCAAAGTGTAAGAATCCACATGGTGATAGAACTGAATATAAAGGTATTTAAATGAGTTTGTATAAAGATTTTCCACTAAAATTTGATCCACGTAACGGCTCACTAAAGCATCAGTTTGTGCTTGGATGTGAACTGTAGACAGGTGAAAATGCTTAAGAAATATGAATAGTGGAAAGTATAAAGTCAAGGCACAAAACGTCCCTCAAATCCATGTGATTTTTGGGATAATTTTATGACTACTGACAGGCAGTGAATAACACTGATTTGATCTTTATTGGTAAATTCTAATGCTGGGATATGAGACCAGAGGTGGATGAAGTACTCAATTTTGTTATTTAAGTAAAAGTATCACATGAAAATATCTACTTAAGTAAAAGTATTAAAGTACCTGATTAAAAATGTACTTTAAGAGTAAAAAGTAAAAGTATTTTGCAGAGGTTTTAAAACAATTAAGAGATGAAATGTAGTGGTTTTGAAAGGAATTTAACAGATTTTAAGTGATTCAATTGATTTTTTTAAAAATTTCTATCCACTTTTGTGTGTTTGCTCAAAGCTGGGATATTAACTCAAATTAAGAAAAAAAAAGTCTCCACCATTTCAGCAGGTCTCAGACAATAAAGGAAAATACTTTTTATTTTTCAGTCCAGATCTAAAGTGTAATCGAAAGTACAGATACATGTTCTCAGATGTAGTGAGTAAAAAAAGTAAAAAGTATCCACTGCAAAATGTACTTACAGAGTACAGATACCTAACATTTCTACTTAAGAATTGTACTATCATTTTTGGACTTACCTTCCACCACTGTATTATAGGTTTAATCTAAATAGTGGAAGAAGGTTGTCTAACTGGACTTGGACCACAGAGTGTGACAAAGCCCCACACTCATGTAAGACAGCCCAAACACAGCTGCAAACTTGTATCGCCTGTTTCTTAAATGCAGCAAACTTCTCTGTCTCGTATCATTCAGAACAAAATATCAAACTTTTACCTGAGATTAAGTTTGAGTTATAAAGTTTGGCGCTTTGTTTGTTGATTCTGCAGAAATCTGTGTGGTTTCCCAGTCTTTTATTTTCCTTTTTTACATGTAAGTGATCATGTTTGTTTTGACAAGAAGACCAAATAAAGCTCCAGAGCCACTCGTCTCGGTAAAGTTTTGTCAAATCGTGTGGTTCTGGCTCGCCACAGGAGGAAGATGGACAACACTTACAAAATCATGTGGTTGCATAATCAAAAGTGCATGGTTGAAGAAAAGAACATTAAATCTGCAACTCAAGTAGGAGGAGTAGAGTCGTCCACAAGTCATGGGTAGAGAAGTAACAAAAACTGAAATATCGTATTGTCCGTCTCACAATAATGTCATGAGAAATCATGAAATACAAGTGTCTTTGCTTAAATTCATTCTTATGGTACAGCAATCCATCTTCTCCCGCTTAATCCATGCTGGGTCGCGGGGGCAGCTTGCTGCCCAATCCTCATAGCACCTGACCCCCCTTATGAACAGGAGGGTGGACGTCATGGTCCTTGATGTTAGTTCATAGGGGGTGCTGCATGTTTTGACTTAATGGGGGAAACCGGAGTGCCCGGAGGAAACCCATCCAGACACGGGGAGAACATGCAAACTCCACACAGAAAGGCCCGGGCGATCCAGGGATCGAACCTGCAACCTTCTTGCTGTGAGACATGAGTGTTGCCACTCAGCCACCGTGCCGCCTTTACAGCAATAGTAAAAAAAAACAAAAGAAAACAGAGAGAACTAAATAGACCATAATGCTTTGCTCTGTTTAAGTGCAAACTATATGAAGAAATAATTGTTAATAACCATTTTTGAATGTTTGGATAAGGACAGAACCGAAAGTCTTGTGAAGGCATCATTTAAAAAGAAAAAGTAGAATACTCACTATTTTGTCTTCACAAAATACTGCCGTAAATATCTTACTGTGAGATACATATTGAGAAAATATCACCCCGAGTCATGGGTGATAATCTGTGTTTTTATTTGTTTATTTTCCTATACAGTTTTTGTTAGATGAGTCAAACTCTGCACATTATCAGTCTTGGATCAGTGATCAGAAAAAGGCAAAATGTTCAGTTAAATACTTCACACTAATTTGGAGAAGCATCACAGAAGCGAAAAATAGAACAGTTGGGAGAAAAGTACATTTCTATCCTGTCCACAAATGCACAAATCTCTTTCCTTGACTCTTTTTTTCAAACAAGATATTCTTTCTTTTTCCTTTTTTTTCTTTTCTTTTTTTTATGAAGACACTCCTCTGCTATAGAGATTTTTACCTTCTGGTATGAGCTATCATCTCTAGTGCTCTTCACCTGTGAGTCAATAACTTGTAAAAAATGTATTAGATTTTTTAAAGAACATTTTTAAGTATTCATTATTATATTGAGATAAGAGACTTTTCAATACTTTTTCATCAAAATTACAATTTTGATATCACCCCACCCCTCACCTTTGCCCATTCAGGAGTCCAGCACCAATATCTAGGCCTGTCACAATAATTACTGTAACAATCATTCAGTACTATAATTATTTTTTGGGTCAATCTTTATCATAGTCCAATTGGGAAAATGATATAAGATTTGAGCTGAAGGAGGTTGAATTATGAACTTCGATAACTCATTATAGACACAAACGAACTACTTAACTGTCACATTCTGTCGTGTATTTATTGCAGCTCATGTTTTTTAACCATATGGTACATTTATAATACTTTTTGGAGGACAATTTTGCTTTATGGTTTGATTTCAATATTACCGTTTATCGTCTATATTTACTTCAGCAATATATCACACTTGAAAATTTGTTATCGTGACAGGCCAATGTCTTGACAAAACAAGCATTATGTCAGTATAAGCTCTTACCATTTTCTCAGTCAGGAAAGGACCATAAAACTCAAAGTGCTCTGATTGCGCAAACATCAAAAGACAGCCAGATTTTCAGTTAGCATTAAGAAGCTCTATTTCGTTATAACTACATCCCTGTAGTCTCCGTACTCAAGACATGCTCAAAAATATAAGGTTACCTCTTTCTAAAGCTCCCAGAGATGGAACACATTTACTCCCATATGTATCCACTCTCTGGCATTAAGTACTCTTATGTCCTACCGAATTAAGGGACATATTTGGATGGAAAAGCGACTCCTGGCCAGTAAGTCTGAATACGTCTCAATATTAGATTTGTGGCAATGGGGGCTGCCTATAATAAGTGCTCTCTTGATGGTTGAGTAATTCAATTTGGGGACTAAAGCAGCTGGCCAGTCTGTTCATCATGGTTTTATTGTATTTGAGATATTTTAAAATATTCTTCATCTTGGACAATCCATAGACAATAGAAAGTAATAGACCATTTGATCAGGGACAATGTATTAGATCAAGTATAGAGCGTTTTGACTCGTTGCCACCAAAGACATTAAATAGAGTAGATTGTGGAGGGAAGCTTATATAATAGCGTTTTTATAAAGGCATTCTACCGTAACAGCAGATAATGACTTACTGAAACTGTAGTTTTTTTGTATTGATTTTAATGATGACTATATAGAAACCAGAAATCAAATATTCAGAGAGTGATCAGTTGATTTGATTAAAATGTAAATGAATGTTAAAAATGACTAGTGAGATGATTACCTTATTTTCAGATCTATGTTTTAATGTTGTTTCCGCATCCAAAACATATCCACGTTGAACCTTTAGTTGAAGCTCTAATGAACTAAATGAAAATAAAAAGGAGCTGTTAACTAAAACTACCACTTCATGACATCACAAGCTGGGACAGAGCATTTTGAGCTTTGGAAACTAAATGATTACGCAAACATGTGTGAATGAAACAAAACACAACTCCAGGTATGTTTTTGATGAGGTAACGACATTATAAAATGACTTAAAGCTCACAAAAATCGATCTTGTGTGATTTAAATGAATTCATGATGAAATCCAAAATTTAGTGCTGTGGTAATTGATTCTGCAGATATTCGCAATGTTTTTCAGTCTCCTGTCATATGTTTTCAGTTTTTCCTTGTACGCAGCCATATTTATTTAGACAAGGCCAAACATGCATGTCCCTGACTGGATAATTCACGTGTCAATCACGTCCATCTGAACTCAAGAAGATTAAACTGTGACCAGAATCAACTCTTCATGAACTACTGTACAAGTATATCAGTTCCCAGGATACTAGTTTCTATTCAGTGTCCTGTATTTGCTCTCACAAATACACTATTTCAACACTAGAAGCAAGGTGGGTGGAGTGAAGTGTCTTGCCCAAGAGCACAACAATAATATATGCACTAGTCTGAGAGGGAAATTGCATTTACCACAGACCCACATCTTGATATACCGTATTCTTCAGACTATAAGTCGCACTTTTTTTTCAGGGTTGGGACCAAATATATGAATCAAAAAGGAAAAATCAAATCGTTATCAGTTTTTTTCATTTTGGTTTTAGAGACAAATAATAAGAAAAGAGTTGTTTTTTCATTTTCTTATTTTTGGTTTTATATTGAAAAACGAACGAACGAATGACACACGGATTGTTCTCTACTGGGTTGTTTTTATTACTAGAACTTCTATAACATTCCTTTCAAAATGAAATGTTGGTTCTTGGTCTCTGATTTTATAAAAATAAATTTCCCCCTCATAGTCTGGTGCGACTTATACATGTTTTTTTCTTCTTCATTAGGCATTTTTTGGCTGGTGCGACTTATATGTAATATTCTAATGTATTCTATCACTGCAGTACATGTTACCTCTGATACCAAAACTATCATCCAGTGTTAAAAGTCCATATTCCCATTATGTCAGGTCACAGGTTCTCCTCCTGAACCACATGTTGTCACGACCAAGCTAATTCTCGCTAACATTATCACACCCACAGTCCCACGTCGCTCTGCACTTCTGATTCCTCGCTCCAGGCGCTGTACAATAATTATGATTCAAATTATTCCTGACTTTCTTGTGGATTACAAACCACCCAAACATGTCCACCAGAACGTGACGCTTGTAGTTTCTCACTGTTGACATTCTTCTAGGGGTCAGATATGTTACAGTACTTATCACTCCACCATTTTTCTCATCCGGTCTGCGTTCTGAAAGTCCACTAGTCGAGGTGATTTAGTGAGTGCTGGGCCTGTCCCTGATCTCTGGACATTGCAGACAGCAGTGGCAGTAAAACACCCTACGCACATGTGACCCTCCTCCCTGCACTAATGAAGACCATAAAGCAGCACGTTTGACAAGCAGCGAACACAGCCGAGAGCCCCGGGCGTGTTTAAAAGAGTCTCCAGAGGGGGCGCACCGCTGAGGGAGGGGACGGCAGGACACGGCCATATACCTCAGGCACGACGGGGAGAGAGGCAGACCCCAAAACAGGTTCGGTAAGTTTAGGAGGGTCCCTCGGGTGCTGAGAGGTGCAGGTGCAAGGAGGTGTCATGGCGGATAGGGTCAAACAAAAGCTGCTTGACTGTTTCTGCTTTGTGTACTGAAGTGGGTTGGGAAAGCAAAGAGGTTATATCATGATTATTTGACATTGATAACTACTTCACGCGAAAGCCAAAAATGTGTCTTATTTGATGATTTAGAAATTGCTAATGGATTGCAGTGTCATGCATCAAAGTCAAATGGATGTGGTAATAAAAAAGAAATGTAACTCTCCATTAAGGTGAAATTTTTCTCATAGACCACATAAAGAAGTGGATAAAGAGAGTGTGAGATCACCCATAGTGTTCAAATCAAGCCAGATGAAGCTAATTGAGGCTAGCAGGTATAAGGGTGAATATGGAGCCAAGTCCCAAATTTGGAATTCTGACCACAAGTATCACAGCAACCGAGAGCCAATCCGAGGCTGGCTGGATTTGACCGTTATTAATGTTCATATTTTGATTTACAGACAAAATAGCGAAATAAAAACACCAGGGTCATAGAGTGGGTTAATACAGACATTTTAAGACTAAAATGACAAGTCTACAGCAGCAGGTACAAAGAGAGGGGCAACCGTTTTCAAATAGAAATTGAAATTTACTCCATGGAGCCTTAAGTGCGCTCGTGCTCACTTCCTACTAGGAACGCAGTGACTAGCGGGTTAGCTATGTCCATTACAGTCTATGATTCTACTACAAGGCGCTATGGATTGTACAAACATAAGAATATTGTTCATTATTCAACTTCATCATTAGTAGAAGCTGCTCTGTGGAAAGCTGAATGAGATACACCACCACACTGCATAAAAGTAAATTCTAGATTTGTTAAATTTACTTGTATTCAGAATTTCCATTTTCCAGATTAATATTTAGAATTTTAATCATTTTAACTTTTGGCGCCATACCTTGTTGTCAGTGCCCGATCTCACTAGTAACTAAGCAGGGTTAGGCCTGATTAGTACTTGGATGGGAGACCAGGCAGTAGTACGGCAAGAGACTTCACCAACCTGTTTGAATGTGGTAAATGAGTGTTTACTGGCTTGGTGGTGATTAAATGTGCTTTGTGAGTCCTGAAGGGCCCGATTTAAATTCATTGCATGATTATTATGATTAACCTAGGCTTGATATTAGATTTTCGCAATGATGAACTGGAAGGGACGAGGTTCAAACCAACAACCAACCACCATCTGGGCAACGGTTATACTAACTTTGGCCTTAAAATATTGTTTAGTGGCAGCTAAACTTATATCAGGACAAATTTCCCCAATGGCAAGTTGCTTGAGAATCCATTCAAATAAATCATATTTTACAAGTCATTATTAAAGTAATAAAAACAAATTATAATAACTATAATAACAGAAAGGAAACTATTTGGCTATATTTTAATAGTCCTTGATGTTGACCATGTCTGCATTTCTGTTTTGTTATAATACTGTCAACTTTACTCTGGCATGGTGCACTTAAAGACTGTCTCCATGGAGATGTTATTGTTTTGTCTGGAATATTCCAAGGTATGACTTTAAACATATCCATCTAGCATTTATTCATTACAGGTGTTTCTACTGTTCAATAATTATTCCTGTGAAAACGGTTGCCTCCACAGATCTGACCTGTCCTGTAGCCTATAGTTGTCTCCCTTAAAAATGTTTAGCTTCTAGTGTGGAACATTCTTGACAAAGCAATAACATTCACATGAAGACAAGCAGGTGACGGACCCACAGCAGAGCAGCAAAGTTCTGCAATGCACCTGCAGTTACTAAAGAATAACTCAACAGCTCAAGCATTTCAGAGCAGCTCAGTCCATTATCCCACCGAAACAAACAAAGCCATAACAACAGAGACCCAACATGATTAAACCAGTGAAGCCTGCTCCGTAACTGCTCAACTTCAAACGCCATGAACAGCAAGACGTGGGGACCTTTTGGAAAATTACGCTACAAAAAATTAATCAACATCATATGAGAGAGGGAATTCCTGGGACATATGTGGAAGTACTTGAAGACGGCGGCTGCCAACCAAAGGCTTTAGCACGATGACTCCCCGGTTGTGTTTTTCCCAGATCTCGTGGAGGAAAATAAAATGTTAGCTTGGCGTCAGATTAAGCGCAGGCGAAGGGGGGTCAAGAGCCGCATTATTATTGAAAGTACATCTGCTCCGTCAGCACCTTGCAGATTTACATGCAAAATAGACTGGAAGAGGTCGGAGGGGGTTTTAATGAGTTTTGATAGCTTTGGGAGACAAGTTGAGTCTGAGAAAACTGCCAGCAACAGAATAGGTTACAGGAAAATGTGTATATGTAGAAAGACAAAAAAATATATCGTGGCATGAGGAAGATCCCTGGATTGAGACTTCACATTATATACTAAGTAAGTGTGCACAGTTTGTCTCATTTTTCATACACAAAAGTGAATAATCAATAAAACACCATTTAAAAATAGAGGTAAGGTAGGTACACTTTGTCATTTTTCTTGAGGAACGTCTGCCAACTTCTTGTCTCCATGCTTTATAATTCTTCTGCAATATGATGCCACAAAGCCAAGAGGTAAGCTCACTCGCAAGTATTTTGTTCCCAATAAAAATACCTGCATTTTAATAAATACAATTCAGTTTAATGTCACACTGTGGAATATTCCAGGCAAAGCAACAACATCTCAGTGGAAAAAGACATTTATTTGAGACCAGGCGGCAATCTGGGGCAGGCGATTATTTCCTTCCTCACAAAAATCTTGCTCCCCAAAACTGGAGAAATATGGTACTCAGATTCTTTAAACCAGTATGACTATAACTTAGGCTGCTTTCTATACAGACGTAGGCTACTTAAAGTGAAATGTTACATCAAAATATCTATGGAGCTGGAGTTTCCTCACATTTGAAAGTGACTCCTGAATTACAGTGAATAACAGACGCAGCGAGTTTGGAGCAGCAGAGTGAGAACGTTCAACTGCATCAGGGCACAAGGAGCGAGCTGTTTTTTTTCAGCGCTTGTAGTTTCTGCAAATTAACCATGTGGTTTCAAGTTTTGTTTCTGTAGAGACAACACAAGCATCAGTCTTGCGTCCTGTTGTTGCAGCACAAGTTCTGTCTTCCAGCATGTACATTAGACTCGCCGTTTATTTGGAACCGACAGCAAAATATACACCTGCACCCGGCACTTAAAGGGGACCCGGCGGTTAATTGAAACCCTGCTCTTATTTGGTATTTTACGGTAGTCTGACTTTAAAACTTCCCAAATTCACTCTTCTTCACTCTTTCTTCATTGCATGCTATATTTTATTCATTACATACATGATACTAACTTATTCTCAATATTCTGGCCCGTCTTGCATTATGACTGATACAGACGGGGTCAAATGTCGCCATGTTTTTCTAGAAGCGTGTGATTGAGGTCCCAAAAGGAAGCATTTCACTTTGAATTGTTTTTTCCCGCGTCCCAATGGAGATATGAGGTTTCCCACTGCAGCCCACTTGGTCTGGACATTATTTTTATTCACAGGAGGACGCGTGTTTTCAATGGCCCAGATATGTATGAGATCTTGTAGCAGATTCCTTCTCCGCTTTTAAGGCAAAAAAAAGTCTAATCTCACAATATTTATCAGCTAATATGGTGTTGTTTTCAAAAGGAAATCAAATGAATCATGTGGAAGATAAGTAAACTTTGCGCTTCATGAAATCCTTTTAGGTCTGTGAAGTTGTGCTAATTTTGTCCAGTGGGCGTGGGGGTCATTTTGTTAAAAGACGCCTAAGGGTAATGAAATGTTACTGCAAATATTTTGATTACTGCTGGCCTGAGAGCAAAAGCATCCTCCCTGAAGATGTAGTGGGCTTTGGAGACACTCATTATAGCCTGTATCTGTAAGGAAACTATGATAATGGTGTTTTAAATTAAAATCTTCTTTCAAAGCCTTATCTTGGGAAAACTATGAATGTTACGCCTTTTTTGAGAAAGTTATATTTAACATTTGAAGGTAGCTGAAAAAAAAAAATGCAATCACAAATGTAAACAAATAAAACTACAAGGCAAATATATATTTACATTAGCTGGCCAAATATCATCTGTTCTTTTTTTTTTTTTCAATTTTATTTATACATTTCAATAACAGATTACAAAGTATGTGTACCAAACATCATATTTGTGCATTTTTCTCCCCAACAGATAACCCCATCAAAAAAATTATAAAATAAATAAATAAAGTAAAAACGGATAAATAAAAATAAAAGTAACACTGAAATTAAAATTTAGAAAAGTTAAAATATATATATATATATCATCTGTTCTTACTGGGATTTCTGCTGCATACATTACAAAAAGTCGAAATCATCGTCATTCAAGTGAGCAATGCATAAAATCAGCTTAAAGGTCAAACATATTTAATAAATATCTCTCAAATATACTTTAAGAAATCTTCTAGCATCTGAAACAGAGCTTGGTGGTACTATGGCTGAGGTGAGTGACTAAAAATCTCACCTCCAAAGCAAACAGGTTTAGAGTGAGCGTGTTCTCCCTGTGAATAAGTGGGTTTCCTCCGGTCTCTCTCATCACCCCAAAACATGCAAAATAAGTCAAATCCTCCAGCTAAGGTAGTCCTGACGAAGCTGCACCGTACTGCCACACCTACTTCTCCTGTCAGTTTTCCCCAGCAGGATTTAGGAGTGGCTCCAATGCACTGCACAAATTTCCATACTAGGACAGCCTCTGCTCATTAGAAGTGAGGGAAAAGCTGTTCAATAGATTCATTAGTCTTGATATCTGTGCTCACTTACCTCCGTGACGCAAGTTGGCCAAAAATGATGCACAAAAGACTTTCTGTCAAGTCTCTAAAATCCCTCAGCTTTCTTATCTATTAAATTAAGTGTGGAAATGACTTAACCATATGAGTTCCACTATTATATTGACTTTGCCTCTTGTAAAATCAGGTAGGCTCATTTAACACCATTAATAGTCATAGCTGTATTACAGGAAAGACCCGAGGCGCTATTGGCTATAGAGTTTTGTTTAAACATTCAGAGAGTTTTATAGAGCTGTTCTCTACTTAGCATTGAGTCAGTGTGCAAACCTATCACATTTTACCATTCACCTCCTAACCCCTTTCAACTGATATGAAAGCCTGATGTTTGGAAGACACTTACATGTGCACTATGCTGAGTTATTTACTTGTAATCACAATTTGTTTTCTGTTCTGTTTTTAAGCTATTCCAGCCGCAGGGAATTATAGTGTGGAAGTAACTATTTATTGTTGGATGTGGTTTTAGTTTGTAATAAAAAAATTACAAACTATAAAAATAAAATAAAAAATGTGAACCCTGAGTCTCAGCCAGGTGATAAACCGAGTTAGAACCATGACGCTAATTTGAGAATAGGTTACAGACTATATTGATAAACATTTGATTATGATCAGATGCATAAAACGTACTACAAATATGACATAAAAATATCTTTTGTCACTCATTTCAGAAAGTCAAACCCATATATTTTATAGAGTGAAGCGTTCAAGCCTTTATTTTGTCCCTTTGCTGGTGCACCTTTTCTGACCACACTTTAATCACCAAAATTTCAAGAAATAAAGTCTTGAAAGCTTCACTCTGTGTCAGGAGTCTATATAACACATGGGTTTGACGTTCTGAAAACTATAGATTTTTTTTTCATCAACAAATATAATACTGCTCGGGAATTTTATATGCTGCATTTGACCCATCCTGGGACCAAATCTGGGGCCTTCTTGCCGTGAGGTGAGAGTGCTACCAACCACCGTGCCACTGTTTTAGGATACATAATCTTAATGATTATTTTAGCATGCCTCCCCCTCCACTGCATATGGCATTAAACATATCTATCTCTGTGAAGACAATGGGTAATGCTAATAGGCCAATTTACAGGTCAGATCCGCGGAGAGGCGACCCTGCTCACAATAACAATGCATAATTTTCCAGAGCATTTTGAGCAATAACAACGCCAGCAATCTAATATACTGCAATCTACAATGCCATACTCTGGAACCATCCAAGTAAAGCAATGACATCTCAGTGAGGCTAAAAAAGTTACTTAGAGCACCTTTAAGTATCTGTGAAGTGACTTTTGCTCTCTGCTGAATATGAAGTACTTTATCTGTTTGCTTGGAGGACCCTGATGACGTAGCTTGTAAAATGGTCTTACGTTTATTTATTCAGTCTCCCATTGCTCGGGCGAGACAGGGAGGAATTCCACAAAAGCCAAACCAAACTTAAACTCAAACGGATGTAGCCACAAATCTTGGGACAGTACACGGATTTCTTATTCGTTTTATTGGACAGAGGAGCTCGTTCTCCAACACGTTTCTACAACTCCACGCAAGCAGTGAGATACAGGACTACATTCATACCATGCTCCATACACCTGTACAACAACTTATGTAATAACCCTATGTCATGTGAATCACTATTTCATCTCTGCACTTTTTCCTTTATATTTTTCCCTCTGACCTCATTGCTGCACATAGCTTAGATATTTGTATTACTATATTTATATCATTTTTACTTGTACATATATATTTGTATGATTATGCTTTATTTGACACCAGTCTATTATTTTTGCTATTTATTTTAAATTAATTATCATTTAAATCATTTCTATATCTAAGGTTAAGTTTACGTTTTTTATTTTTTTATTTTACAGAAAGACTGCATAGAAACATTGTCAACATTTTTCAGCCATAAAGTAAAAGTTTATTATTATCTATATAGTTATTAGTAGTATATTATCTATATAGTATACTATCTACACAATCCAAGATGTTTTTGTATCTTGTATTTTTTTTCTCTTTTTAAAACAATTCTTGAAAAACAATTGACCAAAATGATCTTTTCTTATTACTCCAACAACAAGGACAATTTCTTCACTATTTGATAATACAAATCACCTGCTACACTGTTTATAGCATTTTGTCAATAAAACTTTATTTTACGAGTGTTCTGTTTTTATTTACATTGCGATGATTTTAGGGTATTAGCTTTTTAATTAAGACACGATGCATCACCGCAAATCCCGTAAACACATGCCACAGAAAATAACTTCATATTTCACCTAATACCCTTTTGTAGTTTTGTTTGTATCTCGACAATAAAAAAGGCCCCACGATATTAAAATGTCATAAAGTTCAAAGGGGGGAACTTGATGAAGAAAAGTCGTTTTTTAACAAAGGCTTTTCATCCATCGAGTGTGGTCTGCAGGAATCCCAGGCATGTGTAGTGCAGTGCAGTGTGTGTACCTCTGCTCAGTGTTGCCAGATTTTCAGAGCGCCTTTGGAAAAAAGCCCAAAACATGAGACACAAGCACCAAAAAGAAGAGACCCATACAGAGACCCACCAGTTAAAGGTGCACTGTGTAACTTTTCAGCTTGAGGGGTCCGCTACCATGGAGATCCTATTGCTCTGCATGTAATGCTCCACAATATATTGCGGTATTATGGTATAACTTATCTAAGATGCATTTATTTGATTATGGGTGTTTTTATTGCTCAAAAATACCTTTAAACACATGTATTCTTACTGTGAGTGGAGTCACCTCTTCACAGATCTCTCCTGTAAATTGGCCTTGTGGCATCTGCTGATTGTTTAATGGAAAACTTTGGAATATAGGAGGTAAAGCAATACCATATTCATGGAAGAAAGTAACTGCTGGGCCCTTCATCAGAAAAGTTACACAGTGCACCTTTAAACTAATGAATGTTCATATTTTTAATAGCTTATTTAACATCAAAGATGGTCATTATTAAGTCGATGTGAAACAGATTTTTAAAAAGGATAAAAATCAACGCTTTTATTACATGAAAGTGACACATGGAGCGACCCCACAAAAAACAGGAGACTCAAAATTTGCAAGTGAAAAAAAAATCCTAAAGAGTCACTATACAGTAATTAAACAGACTTGAAAAATCCATTTTAGGGAAGCAACAACTACCTCAAAATAATCGTAACTGTATAATCTATACAGACACCACTAAAATACATAAAAAAAACGTTTCATAACAAAGAATAAACAATTTCTGATTTTATCACTAATACATTTTATAAATATTCTCTGTTTAGGAGCCTTCAGTCAACAAATTTCAAACTTTACTTCAATATGGATAATGTATTTAATAATCTCAGTGAACAATAGAACAAAATCAAGTGACTAAGCAAGAAATTTATCGCTGACTAAGATCATTTTTACTGCACTACTCTGCTCCATCAGGACAAAGGCTCTGGCCCTTCCCACTCTCCTCTTTGACGCTCAAGAATGTCTGAGTGAAACCCTTGGCGACGCCGAGAGGCTGCAGCTTTAATTAATGGTGGTGCTACAGAGATCAAAGGGATGGCCAAAGTTGAAGAGGCATAGCCCTAATCTTATGGGTGAAGCACTTGGCTCAAGTAGAAGTAAACAACAAAAATATGGCAAAACTTCAGTAACAGTATTGGAGTTATGCTGTAAAGGGCAGTTGTTCAATCACAACTAATACTGCTTTTACCATACAATGCTATTACTCTCTACGTAATTTATACCAGTTATGGGTATTATGTGTACAATCGCATATGTAGTAATACAACCCACAAGCTACCAATTATAGTACAATAATTACATGCAGTTAAAAAATTAATAAGTTTACTCTTTTATATTAAATGATAGTGTACTTAAAGGTGCACTTTGTAACATTTCTGGTTTACCTGCTTGACTCCACATTGTTTTTTCCTGGAACGTTCTACAGTATGCCATTTACTTTAATAATTTCCATGTAGGCCAAGTTATAGGTCTGATCTGTGGAGAAGTAGACCTCTCCAGTGTTATAATGCCTGTTTTTGCAGTAGTTTTGAGAACTTTGTACATGCTCTTGGTCGGTTGCATCTGTAACGAAGAAAATTTCCCCTCGGGGATGAATAAAAGTAATTCTGATTCTGATTCTGATTAAAAACACTTGTAATTCAATATATAAATTTGTTTAATGCCATACTGTGGAACATCCCTGGCAAAGCAATAACATCACCATGGAGACTGCCAGAAAACTACACGTTGCACTTTTAAGATATGTCCACGGAGGAGGCTATTACGTATAAGTTACTTCTACTTGGACTTGTGGTAGTCTGCAGTCACTGACTAACATTATATAAATACTGCCATTACTTTCTGGCTGTTCCACAATTACCACTAGGGCTGGGCGATGGCAAAAAGAAAAAAAGAAAACACACATAGAGATTTGCGTCTCCAAACTGACAGATTTAGGCTAAATGTTTTAATTAAAAAATGCTCAAATGCTTGGATCTTGATTAAAGATTAGATTAAAATTGCTCAACCATATTGACTACTACTTGTATTATAACACAGTTAGAGCCTACTGCAATATTATGATAATCTAGGACATCAAAAAATATATTTTAAAAAATCATTATGAACATAGTCGCTTGAGGCATGAGTCTCCTGTACGGCAATTTCACACATTCGTCAGAAATGTTTCGGGTTATTATAATTTTTGTTTGTTTGTTTGTTTTTAATGGATTCAGGGCATTGCACTCGTGTAAAACAGCATATTTAACTGCATGTCCAGTAGAAAACAGCGCGGGGAAACGTGGCTGTGTGCATGTAGCGGCTGTAGCCTACCTGTGCTGCAGAAGCGCGCCTCAGCCGGGTGTGCGCTCTCTCCTCCAATCCGCTCACTCTCCTCCTCTGGCCTCTCCTCCGCTCATCCTCCACTCCTCTGGCCTCTTCTCCGCTCATCCCCCACTCCTCTGGCCTCTCCTCCGCTCATCCTCCACTCCTCTGGCCTCTCTTTCGTCCATCTTCTATATTCGCTGCTCTTCTTTGTAAATCCACAAACCAACGCGCTTTCTCCCCTCGTCATTCAACAAGTGCTCCGGGGTTGCGTAAAAGCCTAGCGCTGTGGTCGAGACAATGCGTGCTGACTTTTTGTAAACATGCTTTAATTTATGCGATAAATCCTGAATATGTCCACGATTGACGCGAGCAAAACTGAAATCCACCTACAAATAAAGTTAAATTATGCTAGGTTAACCATGAGGTTGCCAAGGTGTTGACGTCCGTCGCCATTTTTAGTCCACCAGAAACGAGGGAATGAAAGGTTCCGCATCGATAATTAAAGCCGCATTGAAAACGGACTATTTCCCCGAGTTTATCTTCTGCGTGAGTGTAAATAGATGGTACAAAATCATTGATACTGTGTACAAAATATACTCTTTAGGTTTTTGGATTGGATACGTGGAGTAAACTATCTCATTCAGTTTTAACACAGTCAACCAAGCCACTATCAGCCCCTTAATCTTACACAGCTGACATTATTGGGACATTGTTTCTTCCTATTAGTTACTGTCATTTAGTTTTTAAATAAAGAGATTTGGAATAATTACACGTATATCTCATTCTGCCCTCTGAGACTTTATAGAGCCAGATGTGTGCCTTTTGGAGCTTGGGACCCACTCTTAACACCTGTGGTCCACTCCCTCATAAAACAGAATCAAACTGTTTCCCAGGGGTGACTTAAGGGCATGTTAGCCGATAGGACGCCCCGGCAGACTCTTGGTGCTTGTTTCATTGTCCCGGACATGTCTAAAAGTCACTGGTGTTTACACAGGGACCGTCGTTGTCATGGTTTCTGACAAGAATTTGGGGATGACCTCAAGATGTCTGTCGAGATTATTTAGGAATATGACATTTGCTGCAAAGTCACTCTGGTTTGTACTGTCAGCCAGAGTTCAGCTGCAGTTTCATGGTAGATTTAGGAGTTTTACTGACTATGCAGTTTGTTTAGTCAAGTATAATACAATGGAGAACAGGCATTTGACATAAAACCATAAATGATTAGGGTTAAGTTGAACTGTAATAACTGTGTCTGATGGAATATTATAATGATAACCAACTCTTTGAATACATTACATCATAAACGATTTGTGATTTCTTTTAACTGATAATACACTTTATTTGTAGCCAAAGGGAAAGCTAGTCCACAATATTAGCTGTTAATTTTGATTAAATTAATATCTTCTTTTTCACATCCCAGTAATGTGGCAACCATTCAAATTTGTTCATTCCCAAACAAAATTTCCAGGTACCAATCAGTCCAAGACGTCAGCAGTGTCTTTGACGTCAATGTTAGGAATCCTGAGACAGCTTTACTGCAACATTGGGAGATTTACAGAATCCTTGGCACAAAGATCAAAGCAACAAATGATGACTGAGTCTGAAATAGTCCAAACTAAGCAAGCCTTTATCAGTTTCTGCAAGCTTGTATTGATTACAGTTCAACACCACTGATTGTCAGGGCTAGTAACAAATTACAAATACTGACATTACTAATTTAGTCAACTTTTAGGACAATTGAACTTTATGAGTTTATTTAAACTCATTTGTAAATTAGTCTAATCCTAATCATGTGATTGTAATAAGTTACATTTTAAATCCTAGAAGTCACTGAGTACAACACAATAATTCATCCCAATGGCTGCCTCATCTCTGAATATCTGCTCCGCTCTTGCTGTATAAACACACATAACTACACCAGTGTCAGAGCATATGTGGATGGTGGTTTAAAGTAACTTAATTCAGCGAAATGATCAAGTTTTGTGTGAAAGACTCATTTAAAACACTGCACAAAAATCTGTCAAAAGTAACTGGTACTAGTACTTTCTGATGACCTCATAACGGGTTCAATGACCAATAATATTTAATACAGATGGGGTACTTCTAACATTATTATTGTCAAAAATGCAGATTTTTGTGGTAATACAATCAGTTTTGGGGTATGGTCAATAATAGAAATAACCCGTTTGCCTTTTGGATATTTTATGGCAAAGTACAGTGTAATAAATATAAAACACTGCCTCTTGACCCCCATCTGGGAGTATTATCCCATTCATGACTCTGAAAACCACACATTTTTCATGCATATACTTTTCACTTAAGTATAATCTTGGCAGTTGTATTTTTACTTGTAATTGAGTACATCTGTATCCATGTTAACTGTACCTTTACTTAAAGGTCCTATAGTACACATTTTTGATTCTCGTGATATTTAAGCCTTGTTATATTGTTGTTACCTTCTCAAAAACATAGCTGGAGTTGTGTTTTGTTTCATTCACACATGTTTGAGTAACCCTTTATTATTATTAGTCTGTCTACATCTCCAAAGCTCAAAATGCTCCGTTCCATCTTGATGTCATGTAGATGCAGTTTTCAAGTTTTTCAAATCTACCTTTTACCTTTAATTCAGTAGAGATGGGCAAGTCCAGGTCTGAAATTGTCCAAATGATTCTAAATGAAGGTCTACAAAGCTTAAAAACAGTGTTTTCTGTTTGAGAGAAGAACAGGATTATGCAAGATTTGTGTGTTAAACATGTGAATGAAACAAAACACAACTCCAGGTATGTTTGTGATGAGGAAGGCCCCACATAGATCAGAAAACAGCATAATATGGGAGCTTTAAATGTACATTTTCAGTGTTATATTATGGTCCTTGGTCTCCCCTATATCAACAGCATTATGTGGCCAGGATGTGCAAAAAAACTTTAAATGAAAAACCTGTTTAAACTTCCTCCGGGACAGTCACCACCTCCGCCCCCCTCGCTCTCTCTCCTACCCCAACCCCAGCCGCTCGCGTCCTGCTGCCATGAGGTGTTTAATGACTATACGAAATTCCCATAGGGCACTTCTACTGGGAACACTCACCCCCCCTTAACCCCCCTGTACCCCTCTGTCCCAGGACGGTGATGGATGGAACAGGCTCGAGTCCACCAGAAGCTTTATTTATGAGTAAGAGAAAAGCGCTGTCTGTCTGTATGCCTATAAGTAAGACATGTGACATCGCGGTGAACTATGAGCTTGTAATAGCGATTGTGGAGATAGGGGAAGTGGTCCCAGTTTAGAGTATAGACATTCCAGAGGTGGAAGTAAGGCAGACCACCATATCAAGAGATCTGCTCCTTCAATTATGTGTTATAGGGACTGGTTACAACTCAAGCAGGTCTGGAAGTGTATTTGACCTCTCGCACAGTGGCACATGCTGGCTGCAAGATTTAAAACTTCCACTATTTAATGTAAAGTTTTTTTAAAAGGAAGTATTCAAACAACATCAACAGATCTTCTTTTTTTCTGTAGTGGCTCTTTCCATTTTAAGCTGAAACAATCAGTCATCTATTCGCTTGTACGCTATGATTTGCAGATTGTTTTGATATACATTTTATGCCAGATGCCCTACCTGCAAACTTGTCTCTTCATGGCTTTTGGCTTCCTGTTATGTGCAACATTTTCTCATTGAAAAGATATGGTATTTTATTTTAAATTATTAATCGCTATGGTAACAGTCCTAATGTCTGAAACCTATAAATGGACCACCTGTACTCAGAGGTAGTACATTTGATTTTACTTGACGAACTTTAAAATAAAATTGTACTTCTTGGACACGATACTCCTACATTATTTATGTGTGTAATAATACTCTTATGTAAGTGTAAAAAATTATGTTTTATGTTGACAATGAGAGATTAACAATGTGAACATTTGTATTTGTTGCACCACTTCTTCAAATATGATTTTTTTTCTCTCATTTCTGCAAACATATTTAGTGATTTATTAAACATTTTGTCTTGAAATCACATTAACTTCACATTGCAAATGAGCTCTTAAGTCTAGACTTTTACTGTTAATAGATGTTTGGCATTTTGTAGCTTGAAGAAACAGATTTTGCTGAGGGGAAAGTGATGAAGTGAAATCGGCGCTAACCAGAAGAAAGGCGTCAGTCAACACGTGGCACGCAAAGGTTAAGCTAACGGAAACCAAGTCCACCGGTTCAGCCATTAATGTACAGTTTATTGTCCCAGTGGAGATACTTATGCATTTGACCCATTCATCACTGCACCTTCAACAAGTGCAAACTCAGAGTACCACCATGAAGAATGTGAAACAAAAATAGAGCTATAATTTTTCCAAATGCTGACCTGTTCTCTAATGGTAAAGTAATTATCCTAAAATAAATGTTTCCCATTCACTGAACATAGATGAGTTCAAGTCATTAATAATAAAACCAGTGAGGTCATTTGTAAGCTACTGACTGCTGGTTGTAGAAAGGATTGTTTTGACTCTATAAATTTAATAGTTTTACTTTTTTATGAGTTTTGGAGATTTTGACCAACATTATTATTGTATTATTGTAAAGAAATGTACTTTAAAGCGTCTGTACCCGTGTTGACCATGTCCCATTTCTCACATCCCAGACACTTGTTTTCACATGGTTTTCATCCAGTAAAATAAATAAAGATTAAAATGTATAGGCAATATCATTTGTTCTCCTTTCCCCCCACAAATAATGACATGAACTAAGTGGTGGGTTTTTATGGAAACCACCTACATAATATTGTGACTATAGTAAAATGTGGTGCTTCAATGAGGTTCTAGTGGATAAATGTACCCACTGCACCACTGCCAGTCCCATCTAGTACAGCAATAACAGTTTTATATTTGATTATAGCTGGGAAGGAACAAGATCTCGTACCATAAGGTCTTGCAAGATAAAATTGTGAAAATATTATGCACATGTGGAAAATGATCTCATGATTTTTCCCCCCATGTATTTACATTGGGCTCGGACAAAAAGTCTCTTCAGAAGCTGCAGTTTCGAATGCGAAAAACTGCAAAAATATAAAATAAAATGAAATTCTAAATTGTGAGAACTCTGAACTGAAACACAGAATTTATTTGTTAGAAATTATATCACCCGTGGAGCCAATCTCATGTCTCGCCCGTCCTGAACTGTCAACATTGTCTAATACTTATAAACACATAAAAAAGGAGCTTATCTATACCTATTATTCCAGTGTCCTTGGTTTTTTTCTTGCTGTAACTTCATTGCAGTCAGATGCTTTTTCAAACTCATGTCAAATGCAGCAGGAAGCAAAAGTAACAGCTCCCGTCTCCATTTTAGACAACACTGATTCACCAAACAGATGCCTCTCATGTCCGGAAACCTGGAATAAAACACATAATTAAACAACATTAGAAAACCATATTTGACTGTTACATGTGTTTATCACCACTTTGTTAGCTTTGGACTTGGTAGTTTCGACAACAAATTTGAATAACAACACCAAAACCCCACTACAATTCAAGTGTAAGAGATCGTCCAAGCACTTAAAAAAAGAAAAGAAAAGAAAGACTACATCTAAAGAAAAGTTTTATGGGATGATTGATTTTATTTACAACAACTTGGTGGGACAATATCTAATAAAGTTGTCTGATATTTGAGTCAACACTTTTGCATCCAACTTCTGTTAAGTAATGTGTCTCTTTCCTGGATGTTGATAAAACAATAACAATGTCAATCTAAAAACATTTCAGTTCTGACCATTCGCAGACTTTGAAATCTTATAAATGTTTGGTTTAAAAGCCGATTTGGTTGTTGTGGTGTATGAGAAAGATTCCTGGAGCTTGTTTATGGCGCATTGCTAGACTCCCAAGAATCTGCAGAGCCTATTGTAATACATTGTAAACCAGTGCTAGTCCAGACTTCCATCCGGCTTTGGGAACAGATCCTGGTCTGGTCCCAGGTGCCAATGGGTCTCCGAGGACTGGCAAAGCAAACCAGGGCCAATACAAATGAGTCAGAGGGTTTCAGTGAGGTCTGCTATTGCAAAATGCCTGGTGACATAAGCAATAAAATAAATTGATATCCAAAAATGTTTTTGCCAAATGCACGTATAAATAATTGGATTTTTATTATTTCTGTTTGTATGATTTGCACTGCTTCATAAAAATCAATAAAAAAACAAAGTTAAGAAAACATTGTTTGGTAACCTTGGTAACTTGGTAAACTCCTGCAATGGAAACAAGATGAATACTTTTATAATGTACAGCAGTAAAAAATAAAGCTATGACAAATACATGGATGAAATAGAATCAAATAATAATCCAGAAATAAAAAAGAAAACAATCACAGTTAATTAGAACATTTATGTATTTACTAAGCACTGGTACAAGTGAGGCAAATATGTAAAAAAAAAAAAAAAAGAAAAAGAAGGAAAAAAGAAAAAGAAACATGTATTTGTACACTCCACTGGCTCATAAAAGATACCTGAAAGCTCCTTTAAAAGAACTCAACATTCCAAGTACTTCATCTGAAACATTCCCATTACGGCTTTGGCATTTTCGCATGTTCATCGGTGGAATCTATGACAACAAACTTGGACTGAGTTTGGCGTTGCATCCATTTAAGTGATGATTTTTATGGAGTCACTTTGGAAAAGCCTGAATCCTTTAATAGCAGTTTAAAGACATTCGCTGCACCATTACTCACAGCTTTAGACACTTTCTCAGGACCAATTATCCAAGTCGTCATCACATTTATAATCTCCTCCACACCCGTTTATTCTGGAGCACTCTGTTCTCACTACATAGTTCCTCTTTGGGGTTTTTATGGGACATGAAGAGCCCAGGGTTTGGAATAGTCATTATCTTAAAGTGCTGTACAACCTGATGGCTTTTCATGACAGAAGAACTATGCCCTTCTAATAACTTCACTGACTCAGGTCAAGAGACTAACTGAGGCGAGGGGTTTTAAAACGGGGCTATACAGGAATGAGGGATGGACGCTGTTTAATTATTTCGGTGTGCCAAAATGATACCCGTTTTTTTAAGGTCCTATATTACGCAAAATTGACTCTCGTGAGCGTTTAGCCATGTGAGAACTTCGTTGCATAATCAAAAACGTACCTGGAGTTGTGTTTTGTTTCATTCACACATGTTTGAAGCTCCACTTTTTGATGTCATGAAGCCGTAGTATTCAAATTAACACCTTTTACCTTTTGTTTAGTAGAGATGGGCAATTCTAGGCTGAAATCATCCAAATGATTCTAGTGAATGTGTATGGAGTTTAAAAACATTTCCTGTATTAGCACATGACATCATAAGGTGGCATAGTTTCTGTTTGAGAAAAATACTCAGTCTAAATATGCAGGTTTGTGTGTTCAACATGAGTGAATGAAACAAAACACAACAAGGTATGTTTTTGATGAGAAAATAGAATAATATGAACCCTTTAAGACCGGCACCATAACAATTCCTTATTTGGTACCATTTCCTGTATCATTATCTAGATAGAATGACATTTTATATTTTCAGTAACATTAGCATTAGCCCAAATGTATACAGTTAAATACTTACATTTTAGAATTACTGGCATCAGGACTTCCAGGGTCGACATCTGATAAGGGTCACAGAGTCGAATTCATCCCGATTTAAACTCCTCTAAGCTGGGCAGATTGTGGTGATTTTTGACTGGTCTCTCCAGGGCTGTAGCCGCAAAGATAGGAAGCAATTTCCAGTGCACTTGGAGCTGATTGCAGAGCCAGTCCAAAGGGGGTCTGCATAAAAAAAAAAAAAAAGCGATTTCATTTTTGAATAATCAGGAGCAGACCCCAAGAAGAGTTCCATGTGAGACTGAGTTCAAGTAGCCAAAAATCTGTATTGAGGAAAACATCAAGTAAACGTTCTTTTAAAATGGAAAATGACAAGTAGAACAAACAAATAAACTACATATTTAAGTTTGGACAAAGCAAACGGCTAAAATGAAAAACAACTGGACTAGAATCTGCAGATACAATGCCACGTCCTACTAAAAATTACTTGCTAACCTTTGGTAATGGTTTAAAGCTGCACTAAGTCACTTTTCTGAGAACCTTGCTTGTCTCTATTTCTTCACCTAAAATGTTTCAGATCTATCACCGTGGAGACCAGCAGTTAGGACCAGACCTGTGGACAGATGAGCTCACTCAGACTCAGAGTGCATGTTTTTTGAGGTGTATTGTTTTTTTTGTGTTTTTTTTCAATACATGGGGGATGGATGTGTTTGTTTGTTTTTTGATTTTTTTTAGCTTTCTTCCATGCTATGACATTGCTCCTTCATCAAAAACATACCTGAAGAGGTTTTAGATTCATTCATACATGTTTCAGTAACTTTGCGATCTCTTCCCGGGCCCTATTTAAATCTTCCTTACAGTTAGCAACAATTCTCCAAAAATACACAACAATTCTCCATAAATATACAAAAGCATGATACAAAACTGTACGCAACAACTTCACAAACTTGATTCGAAATGCACTGACTCAGTGAAACTTTATATTTACTTTTATATTTATTCATATATCTATTCAAAAAGCTGTTGCATGTATGTTAATATGTTGTTTTTGACAAATATAGCATTTTCAACACAATAAAAGGTAACACAGTGAGCTAAATATATATGTGTTAACAGTCAGTACCCCAAAGTATTAAAATTCCCCCTGTTTAATGAAATATTGTGAGATATTCCAGAAAAAGTTGCTGCATAAAGACAAGAACATGGCAGATCCTCCACCAAAAATACTAATCCAACTTAAAAAAGTTGCTCAATTACATGTGATCTGCAGATTTGACATAATAATAATACATTTATAACACAATACAACAATACATTTGATTTAGAAAGAGCTTTTCTAAAAACTCAAAGGCACTTTACAAAGAATACAATTAAAAGAGTACATACAAGTTAATAGACAAAATATAAGCATGATTTAAAAGCAGGCTTGACATTAAAAGTGTTTCTAAATACCGGTAGATGCGTTTTGACATTTCAAGAAACACACTTGCTTGCACTTGGTTGAAACACTAACATTTATAATGACTCTGTTTCTATTTTCCACAACAAAACTCCAGCACATACAAATATAAGCGAAGTATAGTATAGAATTTTAGTCCTGAAGTATCCTAAAATAACCCGTGGAGCAGAGGAAACAGCGGTGAAACATTCAAACACGCACAAAGGCACCATGCAGTCTGTGGCGTCCATGGGGCCGTGGGGAGAAAGGAGTTTGTTGTTTTGGGAATATGCCACTGTTTACCCTCAGCACTTCACAGTCTGTTTGCTAACGTCAGTGCAGTGAGAGCTGTGTGTGGATCGCTACAATAGAACCGTGAAGAAATGGGTCATTAGTGGTGAGGGCATACAGCTACAAATACCACAGGACTGAGAGGTTGTTTATACGTTTAGTTTTGTCAATTTGGAAATAACTGAAAGATTTGGAGATTCTAAGAACGTCTTTCACCTCTGCCAGTGCTTAGTTTGCTTATCTGGACATTTTTACAATGGACTTTTTGAAAATCTAGTAATAAGGTGTGTGACGGTGCATTGTGTAACTCTTCTGGCAGAGGGTCCGTCAAATGCTTTTCTTCATGGAGATGTTATGGCTTTGTCCAGAATGTTTCACAGTATTAAACCTTTCTATCTTCATGGAGACCAAACCAGACCAAGTAATAGGTCAGATCTGTGGAAAGGTGACCCCCCCACTCACAGTCAGAATGCCTGTTTTTCTAGGTATCTTTGAGCTATAAAACCACCTGTAACTGAATAAATGTGAAGTGGAGCTGTTTAATGTCACACTGCTGAACACGTCAAGCAGAGCAGTGACTTATCCATGGAAACAAGCAGGTGAGGGACCCCCAACCAAAAAGTTACACAGTGCACCTTTAAAGGCAGCCTTCATACGTTACATTATTAGTCATACAAAACATTGTTAATGTGAATAAAATGCAGTTGATTATGTACAGTTATATATACATTTATATACATTATGAAGCAATCCTTTCTTGCTAAGAAGGTGTCGTTCAGATGAAGAATACCCATCATGCACTAGGACCAGCAGAGTTCTAATGTGTATCATGTTGTTTTGATTTAAGTCAGTCTTTGCCAGTTTTATAACCTACTTTGTAGATTTTCCACGGAGATAGATATGTTTTATGCCGTATCATGGAAGATTATAGCCAAAGGGACAAATTTCAAAGGGACAAATGGAGACAAGCAGAAGGAAGCCTTCAAACAGGTTATGAGTCATGTTTGTGGATATGCGAGCCTGCTCAGAGTAAAGATACATTTTTATGTTTTTCAGAGCAATAAACACACTCAACACTTAAAAAACAAACACAAAATTGTGTCTAATTTTTGGCATACTGTGGCTTTAAAAGATTTAAATCTATTCTTAATAACTTAGTTTTTTTACCCCATAGCTGATAAGTCCACATTAAGCTTTCAAATAATAAAAAAAGAAAACATTTCTAAACAAAGTAATACCAGAAAAGCTTCTCCATTGTCGTTATATGAAAAATCCAAAGGGAGAATATTTAACCTGATCAATAAGACGCATTAGCCTGAATTCTTTGGATCTCAATTCACGACTGGCCCACAATATTATGATGTCATCTCTAACCCAATAGTTTCTTATTGGCAGGATTTCTCATTTGGTTTGGCCTATTGTGTAGAGAATTTGACCTGTACAACCTGAACATCCAAGTCAAATGGTGAAGGAGCCATTTTGTGGAAAGACGGTAATACTTGACAGATGCTCGTCTACAAAACGCTCTGTTCTTTTGGCCGTGACACCAATAGAAACTCTCGGAAATGACGATTCACATGTAAAACTGATATATTAGCTTGGAATGCCAAAATTCTACCTCCCCCGAATCTGTAAGAGACAGTGATGGATGAAGTACTCAATTTTGTGAATTAAGTAAAAGTACAGATACAGGGGCAAACAATTACTCAGGCAAAAGTAAAAGCATCACATGAAAAAATCTACTTAAGTAAAAGTTTTAAAGTACCTGTTTAAAAATGTTCTTAAAGAATTAAAAGTAAAAGCATTTTGAGAGTTTTAGAACAATTAAAGGAAGAAATTTAATTATTTTAATAGAGTTTAGCAGATTTTAAGTGATTTAATAGATTTTTTCTTTAGGCTGTTTGATTTACTCAAAGTTTGGACGTTAACTCAAATTACATGTGCTAAAAATAAGTCTCAGCTCAAATCATTAAGAAAAGTACTTTTTACTTTTCAGTCCAGATCTAAAATATAGTGGAATACTTAATGTACTTAAGTAAAGAACACATACCTAAAATCGTACTTAAGTATTGTTCTTTTACCCTTGTACTTCATTACCTTCCACCGCTGGCAAGAGATTTTCTTTTTTTTTTTGCTACAGCTGTCCATGCAATTCAATTATCCCATCGGATATTCATCATATTCCAGGCAGGGATCACATAAAAGTTTTTGGAGATGAGTTTGACTTCCATCTCCTTTCCCTGCTTCCAGGAGCGGATGTTGCTACATTTAAGGTCAATGGCGGATGCACCACTCCCTTATCAGGTCATGAGCGCTAATAGCCTAAAACAAATGGGAAACAGGAGACTTGTCTGGCTGCCTGGTCCAGAGTTATGGATGAGACAGGGTTCTTCCGCGAATTTGGTTGAAGTTTCCTGCAAAGTAAGAGGTAATTTAGAACCATTTGTCAGGGTTTTAAGACTGTAGAAGTGATCTGATCCAGAGCACCAACCAGTGAAGAGGAACGTGTTTATAGACGGGTTTGAGTTCCAAGCGGAGACTAAAAGGTAAGATAATTGGTGATTTATTAAAGGCGCCGTACCTGATTTTTAATGACTTAAAAATGTGAAAAACAGAACTGATTCATTTTAAACTCTTTACAGACGTCCAAAGTTGTTTATCATATATCTTATATTTTCCAAGTCTCCAAATAATTTAATTTTGGCTTTTTAAACACTTTGCATAACTTTCAGAGGCCAGAGGGCAGTTTTGCCATCAGAGTAAAGTTAACAGCAACTAGCATGCTCACAGTGTACTTGCTGATTATATTGGACTATAGACACTTAGATTTAGATAGACAGTACAGAGCTGGATTATTCTGACCTCAAGCATGGCTTATACAATATACAATATACAATTATACAATATATCTATACTTTTTGCTCAACTTCACAGTAAACTGTAGGTTTTGAATGACCTCATTGGTTCATCTATGGTAAGAGCTGGATCTTGTTTTCCTTTGTCTCCATAGAGATGTTATCACTTTAACTGAAATGTCCCAGGGCATTCAACATATCTATTTCTATGGACTCAAGCAGGTGACAGCATCAGGCCAAGTTACAGGTCAGATTTGTGGAGAGGCGAGCCCGCTCACAGTAAGAATGCATGGATTTTATTAGCTGCTGATCTTAGTTGTGTCAATGAAGACAAGTCGTGGTTTTGCACGCAAGTTAGACATGATTTCAAAATGGAAACAACATCAAACCAATTCCACTGTTTTTGAAGCTGCATGATTTTAATATCATCTTAGCCTTGGTTATTCATCGTGAGCTCTTAAAATGAATAAACAATCTGGTTTCTTAAAACAAAATCAATAAGTGTAAATGTGCCAGTCTTTTGAACATTTAATTGAAATAAACTAAACTAATCCCATCTTTATCTCTGAGTGCACTGCTGCATCTCATCAACAGTTAGAAGAAGAAGGAGCGGGTAGAGAACAGTTTGCATTGTTAACATCACTATTATTATATAGAACACAAACCGTCAGGCTACCAGTGTGTCATTTTTCCCATTACATACATTTTGTCTACCGTGTGCTAAATATGTTTAAAATACTTGAATTTGTATTTGCCTTGTTGTTTTGTAACATGAAAACAAGAAAAACTGCCAAGAGTAGATTTCTGTGGCATTCATGTCCAAAAATTGGTTACTTAAGTTGAATGATCTGAATCGCATCAGATTTTTTAAAATAACCAAATCTTTTTATTTCAAATTTTACATATTTTTACAATGCTCGCAGTTGTAGTTGCAAGTTGAACCAGCACAAAAATGAGTAGCGAGTGAGAGCTGTTTGCACAGAACATATTTGGTATCATTGTCTATTTTCTGTTGTAGTAATACAATACAATATTTAGATTATACATGATTTCAAAGTGTAGACGCACCCTAACATTTAGTTTGAACAATTTAATGAACTCTTAGATGTAGTCATTTGTCTCTGTGATTAGTTTAGAAATAAAATGACTCCTCACACTGGCTTCTGTCATATAAACAAATATAAAAGAGTCTTTGAAATGAACAGATCCAGAAGTTTCAGATCCCATGAAGGAGCCGACAGGATTATTCCAAGTCACCATAGTGTGCTAGACTAATTCTGAAACGTTAAAATCATACCAAGAAACATTCAATGCAAATTAAGTCTGATACAGTTTTGAAAAGAAAGGAAATCTCACCTGTCAAACTCATTTAAGATTTAGGTTTTCCCTGACATTTTCTGGACTGCACTTACACACAAGTTGCCCTTTCAGCTTTGTCCGTTTCTCTCAGTTGGAGCCAGGGCTGGAGAGAAGGCAGCCAACCTCAAGTTCTCGGCGGGACACAGGAGGTGAGGAGATCGGAAATACATCTGTCAACAAACATTTTTAAACCATCACAGCCCTGCCCGAAGTCGTCCAAGCAGCCTGCGCTCCCATCGTCTTAAAGGTGCTGTACCTGATTTTTACTCTTTTAAGAAGGTGAAAAACAAAACGAGTTCATTTTAAACAGTTTGCAGTGGTCCAACATTATTCCTCCCTCACTTTCCTTATGCATTCAGAGCATAAATTATTCATCACCAAGTGCTTTTCACAATTTACATAGGCCAGAGAAGTTTTGTCGTCATTGTAATGCTAATAACCACATGCTAACAGCGCACTTCCTGATTATCGGACAATAAAACACCTTTATAATCATATGTAGACAACACACATCAGTATTATTTTGATCTCAAGAGCTGCTTATACAATATATCTATAGTGGGGTGTGATAAATATGACTCAAATACACAGAAAAAGATCAGTTACAGCCACTTTAATTTATTGTCTAAGATTTGACTTTTTGAAAATACTGAATTAAAATAGAAACAAAGCACTAGCACCATGCATAATGTCATTGAGAATATATTTTGTTACAGATTTAGCATGGAAACCTGTCTTTAATGATTTGCAGGGCATGTAAAGGCACTGAAAGAGTTTCTGCAGCCTGTCATTCAGTAATTATCCGCAGAGGAGGTCAGTGGACTCGACAAGTCAAAGAGTCTGACATAAGCAAGGCCGAGCGGTGCACACACAAACAATTAAAGTGCCGCTCTGAGTTTGACGTGGTGTAAACAGCTGTCGAAGAGATGAGAGGCTCTGAAACTCTATATCTGCACTTTAAAAAGCATTTTCTCTATTTGACACATTTGAACTGGGTTTTACAGTCAAGACAACTCCAATATTTGATTTATGCTTTGTTACAGTGTCTGTTTTAATTTACTTTATTTTATGAAAAGTATAATAATAAAAGCTTTTTTATGTCCATGTACCCCAGACTTTTCATCAACAGTTGCGTATCTCCTACCCTTTTGAGGAAAGTGCCTGCACAAATCATACAATATACAGGCCAATAATCTAATAATAAATAGAAAAATATGGGAAATCCAAATAATGAATAAAAGGAAGATGACACACTTGTTTTTTTCCATAACTGTCATTGCAAGCTACTGTTTGGGAACCTCTGATGGTAAGTTTTTATTATTGTAGCCACAGCCGCCCTGGGGTAGACTGACAGAAGGGAGGCCGCCCATCGACCACCAACAACAAATAACTTCACATTCACACCAAACAAAGTGGGTGAGATGTCTTTTTCGAGAACACAAGAACAAATATCACACCAAAAGGACCATATCAGGAAAAATCCAGTGTCAAGTCTGTAGGCTGGAGTTATGATGCTAATAGATGTATTTTACCAGCTAGAATGACAAAATGTATTTAATAAATATGACTGAATTAAAATGGGTGGCCCTTGACATGGACAGGAGGGACTGTAAAGCTTCAGCTGTCTCTTTAGCAACAGTAGCCACCAAATAAGAATGCTTTAATATATTTATTTATATATTTCTAACATCAGGCAGTAATTCCATCTGGGAAGCTGAGACATGCTTGAAGTAACAAGGAAAAGCAGCTTGTCTAACAATTTTGCACACTTACGGCAAATTCCCCTTTGCTCTTGACACGCTCATTAAGTCAATTTAGTCCTTTCATACGGATGATAAATGCGAGATCCCCTCTGTCATCTGGTGGTGCTACAAAAACAATGACCCATGTCCATCCAACAGCCCGACCCAGCACGGGGTCCCAGGGCGGAGCAAACTCAGGGGTAATTACAGCAACATCATCCAACAAATATGCTCCTCTGAAACTGTGGCACGAGCTCGATCACAAGTCCAGATCTCCAGATGGTAAGAGCAGAGCGCACTGGTCATGCAGGTTCACCTCTGACCTCCCCACAGCTGTGAAGGAACCTGGTAAACTGCACAAGGATAAAACAAGTGCAGCAGTGGAGCTGTAATGAGGAGAGTACTAGCAGCTGGATGGCTCCATTTATTTTGCTCAAAGGGCTGTGGACTGTGGACATGTTTTTGTCATGTTGGTGTAAAAGACACAGGAAGTTTAATTACTCTGACACAACCCATTCAACACTTATGACACTGGTTCTCAAACTGTGGTACACACGCTCCTACACATGGTACACGGAATCCTCTACTTCACAGATATTTGCAGCATTTACATTCTGTCACACTTTTGTCCTTTTTTGGATTAATCCTGGTTTAATACTGCAATGCATCATTTGCATGAGCCTTGTTTAGACCTTGTTTGGACCTACAATCATCTTGTTATAGACCTCTTTTCAAAGCTGGTGGTCAGTGGTCATGTGGTCATGTAGACATGTTAAGGTATGTGTAAACAGTATACTGTTGTGATAAAAAAAAAATAAACTTTTAGAAATCTGGTGGTACTCGGCAGATGAAGCATTGGTAAATCCCCTGGTGTGAGAGGTTTGAGACCCTCTGGTGTATATACTAAAGCAGGCTATGGCCTGGATCAGGTGCCAAATACAGTCCTCAGACCTATATTTCTTGGCTCTCAGACTTTCTACTGAATTGGCCCAAATGAACTGCACATTAACTGTGTTTCACTGCAGTGTGACTGGGATCCAGTACTTTACAAACATATGAGTTTGGTCACTTGTGAATCTCCCTGAGATAATGTTACTGACAGGTGGATTAGCCCATCATGGTGAAGTGAGGCACTAAACTGAAATAGGAAAAAAAATATTTTGGGTGACCAGTGAGCTCCCTCATTTCATGTTAAATAAACATTGCTCTGTTAGAGCCTGGCTCGAGGTACGACTGAGGTAGTGGTGACCAGACTGGTCTGTATAAAAGATACAGGAATATAAATCCCACTTACAATGAACTAGAAGTGATGCAAACTTTATATAACCAGTAGCCCATAATGTTAATTAAAAAAACAACAATCCAAAACACGAAAGCCCAGTCTTTATTTCAGAAAATAAAAATAGGTGTAGCCTTCCCCCAAAAAATCAGTGCATAAGTTGTTGCAAGGCAGAATTCAAAAAGTCCCCTTGTACTAAGAAATCCGAGTGAAATTCACATCACTGTCATTGTGTCAATAGTGTCTCAACACATATTCCACTGAGTCAGCACTGTTGTAACTGTGGCTCATCTGAAAGACTGCGGCTGACAAAGATTACCATCACATTTCCATTGAATGTGCAAGACTTCCAGGGAAACCTTGATTGTTTCCTCTGTTTTTTTGAAAAATAAAGCCAAGTGTCATTTATTGTGGTCAATGTGTCAGTCCTATAAATATTCATTGGTTTGCGCGCTCTTGGGAAGCCCCTAAATTAGCAATAAGCTTATTGCATTTGGGGCTTTGAGGGAATTTTTGCACCTGGAGTACAGTCGAACCCAAGTGGGACAAAGATCGAGTCCTTTACCTCTGTCCAGGTTAGCAGATGTTTAGTCACCATGATACATTTTGTTAACGTTCATGTAAAGGATGTGATCTTGGCTTTCTCAGGGAAATTTGTCTGTGGAAGTGAGGCCTGAATGGAAACCCAGTCTGGAAATGACATAATGACCGTGCATTATGGGTGATGTAGTGAAACCTAATACGGTCTGTTCTTCGCTGGCACCACCAAAGCCATGCTTGCTGTTGCCACGGTGATTTTTGTTTTTGAGTTTTTAATCTATCTTTTATGAAGCTCCATTTGGGAAGGATTATTGAATTTGAGGAAAAATCATCGGCAAATGCAACTAAAGCAGTTATCCAATTTAAAACTGGATAGGACTTAAGTTAGAGGCGGGTGGTACTCAGTTTATATAATTACATTTACTCCTACTTTGATATTACAGTTTAACAGTACTGTTACTTGAGTAAAAGTAATAAGATCTAACACTACACTTAATTCCACCACTCTTTCTTTTGTTTTATATTATAATTGTTTTTTATCCTTTGAAAACACCAGATTTTTCTTACTTTACTTCTTAATATGTTACTCAAGTATAGTTTGTTTAGGCGCAGTACACGCAATATACATTTACAGCTACGAAATAATGATTACGGGCAAGAAATAAACACTTTATTATTATTATTATTATTATTATTATTATTATTATTATTATTATTATTATTATTATTATTATTATTATTATTATTATTATTATTATTATTATTATTAAACACTAGTGGATTCAGTTACAATAGGCAAATGTTCTGATCACATCTTCATCTGGTCTGTTGGTTAACTGATGTGTCTGTGTCTAATATTGTAAAAAAAAAAAAAAGTGTAAATGTCTGAGTTAAATAATTTTTTTGCCAACATCAACATCTATCACTGCACTACAAATGAAAAGTAGCCTCCATGAAATCGTCATTAATGCATACTATGCTTGAAATAAATACATTTCTATTTATCTTCAAAGCTCAAAATGCTCTGTTCCACCTTGTGAGCAGCAGCTTTACCTTTTGTTCTGTAGACATGGGCAATTCTAGGTCTGAAATGATCCAAATGATTCTAGTGAAGGTGCATGGAGTTTAAAAAAACAATGAAGCACTTCCTGTATTACCACATGACATCACAAGGAGCAACATTTCTATTTGAAAGAAGAACTCAGTCTAAATATGGAGGATTTGTGTGCTAAACATGTGTGGATGGAACAAAACACAAGTCCAGGTATGTTTTTGAGGAGGAAACAACATTATAACAGAAAGAGATTAGAAAAAGGTGTAATATTGGCCCTTCAAAAGATGCTTGATTTGTGTCTTTTTTATAGAGCGCATGACCTGTTATTGAATTAAAGTTTATGTGGTTCAACCAAGTCCTTAACTAGAACAAAGCGTGGCAAATTGTAAACATATTTCGTCATAGTCCATCAGGCCTGAACCTTCAGGGGACAGAGATGACAGTGCGGTGATGTGAGTGGCAGCTTTGGCTGGATTCAACCCATTTTTAAACAAAACAAATCAAAAATGTGACAGACTTTGAGGACAGTTCAGAAAAAAGTCCCTTACGTACTTTTCACAAAAATGTTAACAGATTTTTAAATGGATGAAAACCAATTCGGCACAAGTGACGCTGGATAATTTGTTCATTTGAAAAGTTTGGCCCAGGTATGGGGATTAATTTTATGAAAGTGAAAGCAGCAGTTCTTAAAAAAATAAGTAGTGCATGCTTTAAGTACAAAATGTGTTAAAATGTATTGTTTTTTCTTTTCCCTGCTACTGTGCTAATACACGTGAGTCTTTCTGCCATTCATAAAAGTGAACATGAAAAATAGATGTTAAAGGTGCATTATGTAACTTTCCTTGTGGAGCTGTCCATGGAAAGGTCATTGCTTTGATTATAATGTTCCACAATACGGCATTTAACTTATCTACCTACCTACCTACCTGGAGACAAGCAGGAGATTCTACCAGGCCAAGTTACAAGTCAGATCTATGGAGAGGTTACTCCACTCACAGTAAGAATGCATGTGTTCACAATAAAAACACTTTAATAATAAATGCCATACATACTGTATATATATTTTTATTGCAATACTGTGGCGCATTCCAGGCAAAGCAACATCTCCATGGAGAAGCAAAATGCAGATCCTCCTAAAAAGTTCCATAGTGCACCTTTAAATTTTATAAAATGCAACACAAAACTTAATAAAAGTTCAAAAAAAAGAGACAGAATGCCTCAAATTGTATATACCTTCCATTACTTTATTTATATTCTGTACACATTCATACTAGATGACAATATTGGATATCATTTACTACAAAAGGCTGCATAAATAATTTAAATGTAGAAATAAAATAAATACGCAGTTCATTCTCTATAATCGTCCTTCTTGTGTCTCAAAGCAGCCTAAAATGTCTCTCTGTGTCCATTGGAGACAGCACTGCAGAGGACCACACAAGTAAGATATGTACACTCGCATGACAAACCAACTCCAGACGCTATTTCGAAAACACAATTCGACAAAAAGCAAACATCGCCAGCACAGTTTGGACAAATCAAGTCAGGAAGTAATATGGCCACAAACACTGAGCCGCAAACAATTTCAGGAAGGGTAGAGAATACTTGTCGTGAATCGAGTCCCACCAAGGAAGACGTTTGTGATGTCTATAGATCGAAACCAGGTATTACCACTTCCTGTTCCAAATTAAATATTTCTTTTATTTGCTATTTTTGATTTCACATATTTACAGAAGAGGATTGCGCGGAGCAGTGGGACTGAAACGATTGGAGAGATTTCGCAAAGTGTGTGGGAACGTGGCATCTTCAACCTGACGCCTCCCTCAAAAGTGCAAACAGGAAGTGGCCTGTGAAAGAGGAGAGAGGAAATACACCGATATACAAGCTTAACCTCATTTTTAGGGGACATTTCCACTGGAGAGGTAACATGCTCTGCGTGGGTCAGGTCAGGATGTATCTATGGCAACAGCTGATAATAATGAGTAGTAGAATGTGTTTGTGGGTGACATTTTGAGGACTTACGACAATGAGAAGACTGGATTTTCTTATGAATTGTTAATTGTTATGGCAATTGTGCATTTTTTTTTCACAATTTGTAAATTTGTGTTGTCATTAACCTTAGACCAGTGTCTCTGAACTTGTATAGATGCGGTATATGAATGTATGTCTTGGTAGAACCTTCTCACCTCACAGAAAGAAGGTTAAAGGTTCAATTCTCGTGCTTATATATCAAGTTTATATGTTTATCTCCTGTAAGACGCAAAACCCAAAACATGCACAATAAGTTAAAATCTTCCAGCTAAGGTAGTCCTGACCAAGCCTAGCTCAAAATCTGGAGATTGGTCCCATACTGCTCCCCATAGTTGCCTCAGTGGTACAGAAGGATGGGTCAAATGCAGAGCATAAATTTACTACAGCTGCACAAGGTCTTGGAGCAGTGAGGATACTGGGTTCAATTCCTGGACTGGATGGGACCCTTCAGTTTGGAGTTTGCATTTACCTTTCTTTGTTTGTGTAAAGCAAGAAAAAAAAGACCTGTAATATATTTATATTTTGTGCATTATCTTAGCACAGCGTCAGTATAGTGTTCATTACTGCTGTTTAAAACAAAACAAAAAACGTTGATTATTTCTCTCTCAAATCCAAAGCTAACTGTGACTTTTGTAGTTGTAGACTTAAGTGAACCGGCACAGAAATTTGGCTGGGATATTGGTCAGGAATCTCTAGCTGGAAGACAACCTGCGGAGCATGTTTAGGTTGGGTTGATCATTTGTATTATTATTTCACTCCTCACACTCGTGGAAATGAACCTTCAGATTCACAAATGACAAAGCTGTGTCAGAGCTAATATAAAATAATGACGTCCCTTTTCATTTTTGTCCAGATTTTCAGTTCGAGCCATGGAAAAGGCGCTACTGTGGCTGACGAGCACAGATTCGGTGGCTCCAGTTGGGACACACTGCTGCTCGGGGCTGTCCTGATGACTGAGGAGCTGAGGCACTGTCCAAAACCTCATCAAAACCTGTCAACATCCAACGTCTGACCCCTTCCTTAGCTGCTGTCATCTCCTCCGAACCAGAGCCAAAATGGAGATGGATTACGACCATTTAAAAGCAAAACCTGCCTTTCACCTTGGAGCTCTTGGAAAGCGATGGCGATGTGTTGTTGTGCGTATCCGCTGGGTGTTTGTACAGGTGGACCGGAAACATTCAGGTCTTCTCATTAAGTCTGAATCAGATAGTGTCATAGCGATTACGCAATATTTTCAACAGTTATGTTTATCCAACTCAGTGCTACAGCTCTCGACCAGCCAAGCTCTCAATAATGGTATTTGTCATGCATTATATCACATATGGCTGAGAAGCAGGACTGCTAATGATGTCCATGACTTGAACCAGCCCAGCGCATATTAGCTTATGAGTCTCATCTCCTCTTTGCCGGAGATATATTCTTGTATATTATATCTAGAGTCTGTCCAATTCAAAGTCATTTCAGTACATGTTGTCTGTGAGAGGTGTATTGTTTTTGTTCCTGTCCTGGGACAACCGACCGTGCTTCCTGTTTCTCTGTGTTTTGGGCACCTCCTTGGCCTCTGATTGGTTGTGGTGGGGCCTGAAGCGCTTACACTTGCAAGACGTCACCACGCGGATTTTATAAGTCCGAGTGTTTCCGTTGGGACACTGGAGCTGGACCCTCTTTGTCCGGGAATGTGCCGGGATGCAGCGGTATTCAGAGCCATTGTTTCTCCACCATTTGCCCCTCGTGATGGAGTTGGGGAGGAGGTGGCTGGGCATACACTGTCCTGAACACACCAGCTCCCGGATGGGTTTGGCACTGCGGCAGGATCCATCTGTGATGTAGCGAGTGGAACGCAGCTCTCTGCAGCTCAGCTCAGAAGCACCTGGGGAGAAAGACGGAGTTCATGATTAGGGTTATGGCTTCAGTCCAGAATAAACTGTTTGGAATGGACAGATGGAGAGAGTATATGCTGTTTCTTGAATACATTTGTGGAGAATGTTTTGTTCATTTTGCAAAACCATTAAGACATTTCTACTTTTGTTTAGATGTTTTTTGTTTAAAGGTGCACTATGCTAACTCTTCTGGTGGATTGACTTGAAGGTTCCACAGTATGGCATTCAACTTTCATTTATAGGGGTGTTTTTGTTAAAAAATACCTTGGAAAACATACAAGTGCACTGTGAGCGTGGTCACCTCTCCATAGATCTGACCCAGCTGCTGGTTGCTTGTTTATATGGAGACAGATTTATTTGCAGGTTTATTGCCCCACTGTGGAAAATTATAAACAAAACATAACATCTCCAAAGAGATTGTCAGACCCTCACCCAGACCTTTAATGTGGGTCACATAAGTACATGTGATGTAATGTGGGTCAAATAAACCAGATTATTAGCAGTTATGTGCAGCATGTGCATTAGTTTTAGTAGTAAAAGAATATTCACTGGTGTATGGTAACAGAGAAGAGGGCTACAGGGGGTGGTAGGACAACTAGTAGCAGTCATATTTTTGTATTTTTGTAGTCCTGATAATATCAGTAGTAGTTGTAATAATGGTAGTATTACTAAGTAAAATATATTTCAGTGTTACTCAGGTACCACCTACTCATTGTGTAGATCTAATCCAGATTCACTGTCTGAATTTGAATTGTGTGATTAGCTGATAATAGCATTTGACAAAGGCGTCCAACTGGCAGTACTCATCTGATAGCATATCCAGACTATGGGGCCATTAAACAACTCAAGCTCAATCGAACATAATGGAGGGTTCATTTTAGAGAGGAAAACTGGCATTGGACACTGGCCCTCAGGAAACCCGGGGCAGAGAAAATAGCTGTGGTCTAGTTATTTTAAGGCCGAACATTTTGGCGCTATCTTGGACATCTGCCAGACTGATTTCAGATAACATCCACGGCTTGTAATCCTATATAGTAGCCGCAACTTTTAACAGCTCCAGTTATTGTCCCATTTTTGCAAGAAGCAGTGAAATGTCGGTTAACAAATGATACGCTAGCCCAAGGATCTAATTCCCTACGTGGTTTTCTTTAGGGTTAAACAAAGGGTTTATGTGCGGTGACTTCCCTTTTCGAAAACCTGATCTCGTGTTATTCTGTTGTGGCCACTAAGGGATTGCCACAGTTGTACACAATGGCTACCACACGCATCAAGTGGCGCTTACCACACAGACAAGCTGTTGTGTGAAATTAATACTAAAAACTTGAATTCCATTTCTTGCTTTCTCCAGCCTGAGAATGGACCTAAAAGTAGTAGTGTTTTTTTCAGAGAACTTTGTCAGACAATATGGAACATGCATTTACCCCTAAACTGTGATATATGGATACAAGTTAGCTCACAGCATCTGTACCACTGCAAAACAAGATAAACTAAAATAACACTTGGTTAGTTATGGTTAAAGAATAAGAGGATGTACATGGTTTAATGGTTGGGGGAAATTATCGCTGACATTTTAGAGTTTGAGCAACTGTGAGAGATCAACATCAATGCTTGGACAGAGGTATAAAGATATGTTCACTTTAGTACGGTTTAGTCCTGTTAACTGCTTATTTCATACTGGTTTAGTCCTGATCTAGTCCAAGTTTAGGTCCAGGTTTAGTCCCAATACTGATGTGTGTTTGCAAGTATGAATGCACCCTAAACCATAGCGTTTCCATTATATTTTCTCTTCATAATAATTTAGCTTAGCCCAGTGAAGCGACTTCTGTTGTAATATTGAGCAATTCAAAGTACATTGAAATAACTTGCTTATTTACTTGCATTTTATCCATTAAAAAACAATCTCTGGCACATGTACATTTTAACGACTTGTAAGCAGATCACAGCAGACTACTGTACAGTTGCACGAGCTGCTAATTCTCCCTGTGTGATGAGAGGGAGAGAGGCGTTTGGGAGAAAACTGGAGACAGGCCAGGCCAATGGTCCAAACCGCACTGACACCGTGACGACCGCGGACAAAGAGGCTGCCTATTACTGTCGATGAGCTACCAAAACTGTTTTATGAAGCCTTAAATTACAGCCATAATGGAACACATAATCTGATTTTTTGCATTCTCGGTACTGTGCTTACTCTAGTGACTTTTAGCCTACTGGACTTTTGTAAATAATATGTTTTACTTATATATTTAAAAAAAAAAATCTATGGTATTTTTAGCTACATTCTACCACTGACACTCATGTTCAATGTTATTCTTATACACACATGTGTTGGAAAAAACAACCAAACATCTAAATGTAATCAAATTTTTTTTATTTTTTTAAATGTATGATCACCCCAACTAGATTTTAATTCTTTAGTGTCCACATTTTTTGCTTAGATAGCCTATTATTATTATTATTATTATCATGAAGTAAAACTCTGAGTTGAAAACAATGTAGCTCTCCCCATCTCTTCACCACTAATAGATAATGACTTCTTCCCATGCAATCAATAAGTTAATTGTTGAAATGAAGACTAAATTGTGATGAATGTGCCACCCAGTTTGACAGAGCTTGACCCAATCAGAATATTTTCTTTGGTAGCAGGTGGGAGTAATCTCAAAGGCATTCTTGCATTTAAAAGGCTCTCCCAAACCACCCAAAGAAAACTATTGATGTATAAACTTTGGCATTTTCCATTGGAGAACCCACGTTGTTGCAATCACAATTACGCAGAGAGCGAGTAAGGCCCTTCTTTCTAATAGTATAGGAAATAATGAGTGAAAAATGTTGATTCGTCTTTCAACGCTTCATTTAAACTCGCGGAGTGCAGCAGAAGCCACAAAAATGCCTCTACATCACACGCCACCACCGCACATTTGCACTGGGCACAAACTCAACACTGCGCTGGAGCTGGTCTTAATTTGGTAATTAGTGGGAAGGAATTAACTCAAATGAAGGGAAATTTCTTATATTGTGACAAGATGGGTTCAATTATACAGACCTGGGCCTGTATTTGGTTTTCAAAAGGTGAAAGTTTGACGATTCCACTTGAGCACTTGAGAACAAACGCTCTTGCTAGTTAATTTGCATAATTATGGACATGGAGTCTATTAATTTTCACATCAATTATGACCTAAGACTGATTATATTTATTTATTTACTTACTTATTACTTTTTTTTTTTAAATAAAGAATTGGCGTTTAATCTAAAACAAAACCCAGCGTAAAGTATCAAGGCTTTCTTGTTGTGTGCGTAAATTAAGCACAAAACGAGTCTGTCAATCAATTTCCCATGTTTAAATAAGTTAAGTTATTCTAAACGTGCTCCAAAGTGACGTAAATTATACAGATACGCACACATGTCTGTTATTTGTGACCTTTGACTTTGCGTAATTTGCGTAAAACTTCACATATCAACCATAACGGTGCACTTACTATATGAAATGGTATTCGCTGTCCTCCCTCCGTTCTTCGCCCTGTTATTCAAAGTGTGGTTGTGGTTGCCGCTGTTGGACGCTCTCGCCATCACTTGTTGTTGCGTCCGCGCGTTGGCATTGGCAGCGTACTCCGGTAAGTTCTCCGTAGCGTCGTTGTTCAATACTTTCCAGTCCTTCGCCGCGGCGCAGCATCCCTGGAGCAGCAGAAGCAGAACCGAGCTGGAGACGAGGATTATCACAGCGCACACCTGCATCGTTCACCGGTACGTCAGGCTATGCGCATGAAGACAATACGGAATATTCTGAGAGAGGAGCCGTGCCAATGCGCTCACGTCCGCGTCTGGAGTTATGCAAGAGACTATAGGCGCGCGCGGCTTTTAAGACGAAGAGAGGATGACAATTAAAGAGAGAGCGAGGGAGGGGCTGGAGGAGCTGCGCTGAGACTTCATTCAGAAAGAAAGGAGAACTGCGAGGGATGGATGGAGAGAGAGGGAGGGAGGGAGGGAGGGAGAGAGAGGGAGAGAGAAAGAGAGAGAGGGAGAGAGAGAGGGAGAGAGAGAGGGGAGAGACGGCGTGAGCGAGAGAGAAAGAGAGAAAGGGACAGAGAGAGAGAGAAAGATGGAAAGAAAGAGGGAGAGAGAGACAGAGAGAGAAAGAGACAGAGAGAGGGGGGAAAAGAGAGACAGGGACACAGAGAAAGAGAGACAGGGAGAGAGAGAGAGAGAAAGAGGGAGAAAGAGACAGAAAGACAGAGATCAACAGAGAGAGAGACCGACAGAGAGGGAGAGCGAGAAAGAGAGACTGAGAGAGACACACAAAGAGAGAGAGAGAGACAGAAAGACAGAGATCAACAGAGAGAGAGAGACAGAAAGACAGATAGAGAACAAGAGAGAGCGAGAGAAAGAGGGAGAGAGACAGAGAGAGAGAAAGAGAGAGAGAAAGAGAGTGGGAGAGAGAGAGGAAGAGAGAGGGAGAGAGAAAGAGAGACAGATAGAGAGAAAGAGAGAGAGAGAGAGAGAGAGAGAGAAAGAGAGAGACACAAAGAGAGGAGACAGGGAGACAGAGAGAGAGGAGACAGGAAGAGAGAAAGAGAGACAGATAGAGAGAAAGAGAGAGAGAGAGCGAGAGAAAGAGAGAGACACAAAGAGAGGAGACAGGGAGACAGAAAGAGAGGAGACAGGAAGAGAAAAAGAGAGACAGAGAGAGAGGGAGCGAGAGAGACAGAGCGAGAGAAAGAAAGCAAGAGACAGAGAGACAGAGTCAGAGAAAGAGAGAGAGAGACAGACAGACAGAGACAGAAAGAGAGACGGTGTGACAGAGAGAGAAAGAAAGAGAGAGACAGAGAGAGAAAGAAAGAGAGAGACAGAGAGAGAAAGAAAGAGAGACAGAGAGAGAAAGAAAGAGAGGGACAGAGAGAGAAAGAAAGAGAGAGACAGAGAGAGAGAAAGAAAGAGAGAGAGAGAGATGGACAGAGAGACAGAGAGAAAGAAAGAGAGGGGCAGAGAGACTTAGAGGTGAACAGCTTTGGGCCTGTTCCAGCTGATGAAGTGTGCACAGTGTATAGAGCCTATTCTTATGACTTCCTCTGGGTTACGTGTCCACTAAGGATGTGGCAGCTTTAGATGTGGTTTATTTTGGACTATATTTTACAAACAGCTCAATCCTTCTTCCTCTTGTATCTTTCCGGCTTTGAAAGGCTAAATGAGGCGATTTAATTATTTGTTGTATCTCAAAAAAGAAACACGGACAATAGAGAACAATTGTGTTCAAATAAGGTAAAACTTTTCATTATTATATTTGTGGCTTATTTGACAAGTCTTATTCTATTCTAACTTTAATTCAACCATTATTGTTTGCATTGTTCGCTTTTTGTTAGTCTATTGGATGAATTTCAGTAAAGTTGTCATCAAATTCAAATTTAAATGAAAAAGCTTTATGAACCCACTGTTGTTGAGTTCAGACCTTGAAAATTCTTAAACCATCATTGTTCCTTTTTACAGTTGTACAGAATGAGATAGTTGTTTTTACGCACAAAAGCGAAAAAAAAACAATGAAACAGGCATGTAATGAGTCATTTCACTCAACTGTGAAAATAACCACAGATGAGATGAAATAAAAATTCAAATGGATTTAAGTGCTTGGATTTGACGTCAAAAAATATATGACGCGTGTTATGCAATGCAGCATTCCCACATCAGCCATAACTTTTATTTAGCGCTTTTGTAATTGGTTTAAAAAAATGTACAGTCCCTTCAAAACCCACTGTATCATTAATAACCTATTGTGGCCACGGATGCTGACAGATCCGCTTCCTACTTCAATTCAAACACTGCCCCCTTCAGGAAGAGTAAACACATGAGAAGAAAAGATGGGATTAAGGTACATTTAAAGCTATTGTGTATGCGAGTGTAGACATGCCACTGACGGCAGGAAGCCAGACATAAAGGCATGAAGTGCATTTGTAAACCATTCATTTGAGGCGGAGATGCTCCATAATGATAAACAGTGTCCATGGTGTTCCAGGGTTGTGGTTGAATGCACGGTCACACACTCTGAACGAGGATAGAAATGGAAAATGCCAAAAAAAAATTAAAATTATACTGTAGGATGCAGCTTAAACAGCCAATTATAATTATTCACTTAACATTTTCACTACAATCTTGTTACATTTTGGTCCAAATCTGTCAGGCTGTTGCACATTTCAGACAAGTTGATGAACAGGACATGAATTTGAACTTTTTTTAAACATATTTTTTTCATATTAAACAGTCATTTCCACATGTTATTTTTAAAAGCTATTATGAAATCTTCCTGGTAAAGGGTGCACCACCTGCAGGCAACATCACCAAGACAAATTACAAGTCAGATCTGCGGAGTAACCATGCTTTTTTTGTTTTTCAAGCTATTCTTAAGCAATAAAAACACCTGTTATTAAATAAAAGCAAGACGTATAATGCTATATTGTGGCACATTAAAGCAGTTACAGGACCACCCACCAGAAAAGTTAAATACATGAAATAATTTGACTTCTGATCCTTTGCAAACAGAAAAATCAACTCCTCCTCCAATATTTTGACATTATCTTCCTTAGTTATCCAATCCGTGGTAATGTCTCAATACTGCATACAGTCTATAAGTATTTAAAATAACACCTTTAAATATCAATATGTATTTCAAATGAAGGTTTAGTTGCTCCGAGTGTCTGCGTAGAGCCAGACCCAGATTACAGCCTTTCCTCCGACATCACTACAGTTGTCAGTCCAAGGTTATTTTAGACTTTTGGGGGTTTGTCGAACTATTTCTGAACGCGATAAGAGAAGAAGAGGCCACAATAACAATCAGAGATGCAGCCAGTGGTGACAGAGACATCGGCTTTCAGTGCTAAACCTCTACAAGACATAACAATGTCCTCTTTCCTTAAAGGTGCACTGTGTAACTTTTTGGTTGGGGTCCTTCACCTGATGTCGATGTCCTTGATGTTGTTGCTCTGGCTGAAATGTTTCACAGTATAACATTAAAAACTATTTCTGTACTTTTATTGGGGATGGGTGTGAGCGGTGGATCAGGTTGTGCTGCTGTGTAAACTTTGCGCTCGGCTGTGCTCTGATAGATGTAGATCAGCCAATACCAAACTGTTTCTGGCACTTTGTAATACTATATAGCCTATATATAATACATATGTCTATTATACGTATCTATAATTTTGGCCTATGTGCCCCCCTAAAAAATGTGGTTTCTCATCTGTTCACACAGTTCTCAGGTAGTTTTTCAGAACACTTGACACAGCTCTCATTCACAAAAACATGATCAGTGAAGTCAGCTTCTTTGTTCAATACTACAGGTCTGTTCTCACGTGCTAAAGGATTTTGGCTCAAACTCTGTCACTTTCATTATAGAAATGCAAATATAATGGAAAAAATCTACCATTTGTGAGCACCAAAAATCTAACAGCAAAGGATTTCACATGAGTCAAGCAGGACTCAGGTCTCAGCAGTGAGTCCAGACTATGTGAATATAGAGACTTAATACAGATTTACACACTGTGAGATGTGGAACTGTCTTGTTAGATTTTCAAGAACAAATGACATATGGTTAGAAATTGTGTTGATGTATTTGCTTCCAATGTCTTTCCATTTCCTTCAGCATAAATCAATTTTATATATACAGTATACAGTCTATATAATACTGCAAAATGTTATGCAAATTTAGTAGACAAAATAAAAATGTGTGTAACTTTATGTATATTATTTTATTTAGTTCTGGTTTATGGCATTGATGTAATGTGAAATCTATTGTAGGTAACTGGGAGCTTTTCCACCTCTAACAAAATGATAAAATGCCCTAGAACTGCAGCTTTATCCTGTAAGAACTATTTGTGAAATACAGGAACGAATTAGAATAACTGCGATTGGCAGATCACAATTTTTGGTACAATTGTTGGTATCAGTGTGACACCAAGTACTCAAAAGTAAGTAACTGATTCAAAACAATATCTCTAAAATGTAATGGTTTTTAAACCACTGTTTTGTGGAAATATTTTGGCCTTAATCTAAGAAACAATCACTTCTGTACAGTAAAGTGAACACAAAATGAGAGTGAATTTGATATGAAAATCATTATGAGAATCAAAATGTTCTTGTTTCCTGTAAGACTCCAGAGTGGAAAATAGCTCAATTTTGTCCTTAAATTAACCTTAAATGTGTATTTTTTCTCCTTTACTTGATTGTTAGTTGTCCAGTGCATATGATGTTATGATCTGACATTGATGAAGTCTTGTCTCTCTCTTGTCCTGCACCTAAGTCCAGTCCTGTGAGGGCTGCTTCAGCTGTGTAGCCAAATGCCAGGCCCTGGACAGTAAACAGACTGTGATGATCCTGAAGGAGCAGCAGTTCAAAGGCATGGTGCACGAGGTGAGTCATGTTTGCCATGTTAAGATGGTTGGCCAAAAAGAGTTTCAAAGGATAGATGACTAAAATTAGACAAACTAAATTATTATTGAAATAGTCAAGCATATATGTCCCACTTGCCCATCCCTTTCTACACTTACACGTTCTACCTGCTCGAGTGAACATACAGCGCCCTGTAGCAGCTGGGATGAGTGTGAGCCAGTCTATTATTCAAGCAGCTCTAAACTCTTGACCCTCCTCGGGGTGGCAGAAAAGGCCGTCAAGTAGAGGACATGCCCCACGCCCGAGCAGCTCCTGAACGCTCCTGTTTCCGGAGGAGTCCTAGATTCCGAGGCCTTGTGCTGCTGTGTGCTGATGTCATGTGTCATGACTTTTATTAATACATTCATTATTATTGCACCATTCACTTGTTCTGGTCTTGTTTTAATTTTTACAAAATTCAAATATGTAAGTGCCTTAGTGTCTTTTGGTCTGAAGAAATATCTCTGGTTTTTAAACTTTGGTTTCCATGGTAACTAAAAATGTCACCAAAAATTCAATGGGATGAAAACAGCTCTTAATCGAAAAATAAGATGGCAAATCAAAATTTGTGAGCACCAAAAATCAAACAGTCAAACAGGAAGGTCTCAGGACTGAGTACATCAATAGACTAGAATTGGTAATGTACTTTTATATTTGACATAATACAATACAGACAAGCACAGCTTTCCCATCTCCAGATTCATCTTTTTCAACTTTTTCACGGTAAAACTGGGTTTTGGGGGATGATTGTTTTGAATCCAAAACTGCATGGTACTGAGATTTAATTTTCAATAGATAAAAGTGCCAAAATACCCCAAACACATAAATTACCTTGAAAAACATGCATTCTTACTGTGAGTGGGATTGACTCTCCACAGATCTAACCTGTACTTTCAGGTCACATGCTGGTTTCCCTGGAGCTAGGTAAATGAATGCCATTCTGTGGAACATTATAGATGTCATCCACAGAAACAAGAAGGTGGTGGACCCTACACAGGACAAGTTACATAATTCAAATTTTATTAGACAAGACATTTTACAGACAATTTTGCTCTAAACGAGTCCTTTTACAGAAGTCAGTTCTGGTTCGTTCTGATATGAAACAAATGCCTCTGCTTACATAGTTAGATCATAGCGTCACTTTAAATTCTGCCATCACAATTAGAAAAAACGTAAATCTCCACATGACTACAAAGGGTCTGCGGATCTGATCAATGAGCAGTTCTGGGCCTGGATGTGTTTGAAAGCCTCATCATTTGACACTGTCTCTGCATCGACTCATTGTGTTTACCTCTTTGTTTAAGTCTCACAGTTTAAACCAGATGCCCTCCCAGTGTTCACAGTGTTCAGTGTTTGGTCTCACTCACTGTCATTATGATGAACGACAGTAAGTGATCTACCACACCTTGGATTGGAAGTCTTCATGAAAGACTTTCTAAAGTGGCACAAGGCGGAGATAGAATGTAAGCAATTTGTGTTTCTTGGACTCAACTCAGGAAAAAGTGAACGACGGGGGGAAAGATCAAGTCATTCACAGATTCAAAAGCTGAGTGTGAAGCATAACCTCACAACAAGAAGGTCCTGAGTTCCCTTTGATCTGACCTGTGTCTAGTTAATATCTGTCTGTGTGAATAGGCTTTTCAAAAAGTAGAATTCATCTCAAATTGTAGAACGACATTTGAGAGGAGAAATGATAAACGAAAACAAGAAAGCAGCGAATTTCTGAACACGTTTGTAGAGATTTAAACTACAGGTACAAGAAGATTTTTCTATAAAACAGATATAAGAGGAGATTTTGTTCTTTGCAGAGGACATTCTATAATTCTATATAAAAGAATAATTGCAGCCTGTTGCGATTTGATAATTGCGTCAAAGCAAATTTAGATTTCAATATAATGTGCAGTCTGACTATCGATATATCTTTCTCTACCCAAAGAGCATCTACTCCTACAAAGAAATACAGTCCTCCTGGTTAAAGGTCCTTGATTACGCAAAACTGACTCTTGTGAGCGTTAAGCCATGTTATAATGTTGTTATCTTCTTAAAAACATACCTGGAATTGTGTTTTGTTTCATTCACACGTTTGAGTAATTCTTTATTATTAGTCGGTCTACATCTCCAAAGCTCAAAGTGTTATCTGTTTGAGATATGCAGGGTTATGCAGGATGTAAATGAAACAAAACATAACTCCAGGTATGTTTGTGATGAGGAAACAACATAATGTGATATGGGCCATTTAAATGTATTGTATCCATACATATTTTTGTGTAGTAGGCCTATCTTTCTAGCAACAGGAGGTCACAGGGAGGTGAGTGAGTGAAAGGAGACAGGATAATCTCATGTCTATTGAGAGATTCCTTTTATGTGGTGTTCTCATGAGAAAAAAGGAGGTTTACTCTTGACTGTCACGATCCACATTACAAGCATCTTATTGTTTGTGTTGGAGCTTTTCAGAACATTTTCAGAATAGAAAGTGCCCCAGTGACTTTTGTGGTAAGTGTGAGGAACTGAAATGTAGGCACACCAGGACACATGGCCACAGAGATATACTTAGACAAAAGAGAAAATAGATTGGACTCATCCACGCGATAAAGAGTTCTGAGTCATTTTCAGCTTTACCACTTTTTAACTGCAGCTTAAAGATCCTATATTACACAAAACGTATTCTTGTGAGCTTTAGGCCATGTTACAATGTTGTTATTTCCTCAGAAACATGGAGTTTTGTTTCATTAGCACGTTTGAGTAATCTTGCATTATTAGTCTGTCTACATCTCCAAATTCCACAATGTAATGTCATGAAACAGTAGTTTTAATGTTAACAGCTACATTTTACCTTTAGTTTAGGAAAGGTTGGAAATTCTAGGGCTGAAATCATTCAAATGAGTCAAGTGAAGGTGTATGGAGTTTAAAAACACAGTGGAGCACTGGAACAGAGCTTTCTGCTTCAGAGAAGATCTCAGTCTAAATGTGCAGGGCTTGTGTGTTAAACATGTGTGAATTAATGAAACAAAACACAACTCCAGGTATGTTTGTGATGAGGAAACATTATAACATAGGTCAGAAAAAAGCGTAATGTGCAACTTTTAACTAGGCTTAATAAAGCATGAAGAAATGTAACAACATAGTACACCCATGGGTTTCAGAATGATGAAAACCATAGAAAATACCAATTGAAAACAAAATTTTATATCTTTTGAATTGCAAATTGTTTGTAACGTGTATAACAGGAAGTTGAAACCCATGAATACCAAATACATGGAAGCCTATATGAGCACAGTGCGTTTCATATTGACACATATTCTCCATATTAAACCAAGAGCTCGGATTTAAAAATAGCAAAATGTCTCTGATGAATGAACAGTAGCCTGGACTTCACCCAACATTGTAAAATTTCCCAGAATTCATTCCAAACGTCAATAATTAAGCATGAAAATATACAGTGTAAAGTCTGCAAAATCCACATGAAGGTTATTTTGAGAGTTGCAGACTTTTTTTTTAAACAAGATTAATAAAAGTGTTTAACAGACATGTGTGAATAATCCTATAACTGTTCATTATAAGCAATGGTGTAATAAAGAAGCTGGTGTTTGGACTGGTCGTTTAAAAGGTGTTCTCACTCATGTCGTACAGGGACCACCCAGAGAGGGGCTCCTGACACAGTCCAGCCTTGTGCTCAGATGAACTCTGCTTTTCTGCAGAGCTTTTCACTCAAAATCACCGTTTCAGCACAGAATGTCAGAAGCCTGGGGAGGATCCCATAGTAGAAAATTTCAGCTAAATTAAAGGTGCATTTTGTAACTTTTCTGCTTGACTCTATGAAGATGCTCTTTGTTTGCTTAGAAAGGTCTACAGTTTATCCATTAAACTGGTCTGTATTTGCATTTATCCAATTACAGGTGACCGATTGTTAAAAAAAAGTATCAAAGAGTCAAAGTCAAAAGTCAAACCAAAGGACAGAACACACCCTGAATATTCACCATAACACACAGGAAGACCCACTGCCAACAGACAACAAGTGCAATAAAATATCAAGTGAATAACCGAAACCTGAGATCAGCTAAATCCTGGGGTGTGCCAGGGAAGGGGCTTGAGGGGGCACTAGTCTCCCCTAGAATGGCCAGTGCACCCCCATAGCTCCACCTGACTTTTCCACCTGATTTTTGCCCCATTTTCATAACACATCCAAATTTTTAAATGGTAACCACAGACAAGTCAAAATTAGTCTACAATAAAAACAATAATTCCATATTAATTATAAAGCACTACAGGGTCCATTTAAACTGGTTAAAAAAGGAAAGCAAACACGGGAGGGGGTGTGAGGGCACAATAAAAGGATCTAAATGAACAGGTTAAGTGTCCCCATTGAAGCACTTATCACCCCTTTAGCTCCTCCAATGAAAAATGTCTGGTGCCACCCTTGACCAAAACTGACCACTGCAGGGAACAAAACCACATGTACTGTAATAATGCCCGGGTCATCCGTACTGAAAGCTACAAATATTAAATCGATCTGCTCAACGTGTTTATGTCAAGAGCAGGATTCAAACTATTGACCTTCAAATCAGTGGACAAACATTCGACCAACTGAGCTAAAAAATATTTGCAAAAATATTTGCAAAAATATGGATATCACTTGACTGATGCAATTACTGTCCCACTGTTTCTGGAATGTTTCACAGGATGGACCTTGGATAAACCTTTCTGTCTTCATGGAGACCAGACCATGTTACAGGTCAGATCTGTGAAGAGGCGTCCTCGCTTGCACTCAGAATGACTGTTTTCTTGGTATTTTTAAGCTAAAAAAACATCTGTAATTTAATAAATGTTAAGTAGAGCTGTAAAATGTCACACTGTGGAACATTTCAGACAGAGCAATGACATATCTATGGAAACAAGCAGGTGACCTACCCTCCACCAGAAATTTTACACAATGTACCTCTAAGTTTTTATTTTGACCCAGTTTGACTAGTAAATTAAGACATGTGCAATTTTGTTTTAATTTAACGAAACTCATTGTGCCAATAAAGTAAATATTAAAATTAAAATACTGCAAAATCATCGTTATCGCAAAATATAGTTATCGAATATTGCATCTTTTTCTCATGTCGTGCGGCCCTTGTAAGAAGCCGGCGAGACACATCAACATATAAAGCAGGTAAGCAAACACTGACAAAAATAGCTGTCACTTTACAGTTTAATACTGAAAGAATGAACATTTCCCAAATATATGAGTCATGTATAAGAGGGCATGTGGCTCACTGGTTACAGCTGCAGTGCATATGTTATTTTCCCAACTACGTGATCATTTTCTCATCCAATCAAGCCAAATAGCCGAAAAAATCCAAAGAAAATACCCCCAAAAATGAAAGACTGCAGATTTTTAAGTCCAGTTTAAAGTGACTGGTTCCTACACAAACCACTTGGCTGCGATCTCCTAATATTGCACAATAATAAAACTAAATGTGTTTTTCTCCACAGCCCATGAGCATTACACATCACCACGGCAACCAATTAAACCAGATTGCTGAGGTAATGCATGGTACAGCGTGTTAACAGCAAAGATCTGTCAGAGCAACGAAGTGAACTCTTGACCTGAAGTACATGAACCACATCAACCTTCTCATTTTCTCCTCTTTCTATTTTTTTGCTCTCTTTCCCACCCTCTTCCTCCCCCCTCATTTATTCTTTCTCCTTTTCTCCTCTCCACCCCTCTCTCTACATCGCTCTTACTCTCGCTTTCATTTTTCGCCCCCTCCTCTCTCTCTCTCATTCTTTTTCTTCCCTCTCCTCTCTCTTATTTCTCTCACTTTCTCTCATTCTCATTCTTTCACTCTCTCCCTACCCCCAACATACAGTATTCTTATTCCACTTATTTCTCTCTCCCTTCCCTCTTACACTTCTCTTTCATTCTTCTTTTGTCTCTTTTCACTCCCACCTTCTCTCTTCTCTCTCCATCTTTCTCTCTTCTATCTCTCCACCCTCCTCCCTCCATCCCTTTCTCTCTGTAACGCTGTAGGAAAAAGTGCTGTGAGCAGGTGAGGCTAATTTCAGAGCGGTGCATCTGGGCAGGATTATGTTCATTGTACGACGTGCATCTTTAAAACTCATTTCCCAGAAGAGCACGACATAAAACTCCGGCTCTCAACATGTCGCCGCAATCAAATCAGCAAGATATTTAACTGAAACAGGTACTCAGGTAAACGTACCAGGAGTAACAAAGGTAATATTTGGGGGTCTCATACTTTTATGTTTGGAAAGTCGTGTCTTTAAATGTCCTTTATAATGCAAAATGAACTCTTGTGAGCTTTAAGCCATGTTATAATGTTGTTGCCTCATCAAAAACATATGTGAAGTTGTGTTTTGTTTCATTCACGCATCTTTATTATTAGTCTGTCCACATCTGCACAGCTCAAAATGCTCTCTTCCACCTTGTGATGTCATGAGATTGGCAATTCCAGGGCTGAAATCATCCAAATTATTCTAATGAAGGTGTATGGGGCTTAAAAACACAGTGGACCTCTCCTTGTAATAAGGTGGAACAGCGTGTTTTCAGTTTGTGTGCAGGGTTTGTGTGTGAAACATGTGTGAATGCAACAAAACACAACTCCAGGTGAGTTTTTTTTTTGCTAAGGAAACAACATTATAACAGCAGAAAATAGCTCAATACGGCCCTTACTGCATTGAATTGAATCAGAGCATGTTATAACTATTCAAAGTGATCTCTAAATCAGGGATTATCTTAACAGTTTCAGTCCAACAGTCATTCACAAACTCATTTACTGTAAAAAAGAATGTAGCTTAAATGATCGCTTTAGGTAGGCCTACAGTTTAGAAGAGACTTTATTCATAGTTTGACCAGACGTCCCTATTTATCCGGGACAGTCCCAGTTTTGAGCCCTGTGTCCCCTGTCCCAGCAGAATTTATCCAAAACCAGAGAGTTGTCTCAGTTTTATACAAGAAACGCCCCAAGTGTCTCTATTTTTGACCAATCTGATACATGCCAAAAGTAAAGAGAGGTATAAATTGTCATTTGTTTAGGTAAAATACAAAGAATGTGCCAAAACAACCAAAACACAAGGAAAATGTGACTATACGGATTCATAGTCAGAACAATTTTTCATAATTACAGACTCGTTACACAGTTTTATTATTACCAGCCACCAAAAAAACAGGGATGTCCCAGTTTTTTTATTTTGAATTTCTGGTCACCCTATTTATTCATTATATTAGCCAGGTTAACAGTTTAATTATGTCTGAACAATTTGGGGGAAAATTTCTAACTGTGTTTTTTGACATTCATTGTGATTGGGATTAGCTTTGCCATTTGTTTCCATAATAAGATTCAGCTCAAAGTTCACCTTTTACAATCTTCCAGAAGAATTGACTAACACAAGAATCACATTTCAGAACATGTGCAGATCTAAACTTCAAGGTTAGCACGCTAGAAAGATTCTGACAGGATATTTAGTTTTCCTTCTCAAATTAAAATACCAGTTTCTGATAACAGTTGACATAAGTCTAAGTTTCTTAAGTTGAACACTGCTTTTTGCTGTGAGCCTGAGCAGCTCTGGGACCAAACTGTGGCTGACAAAGAGGCCTGAGTTTCAGCGCTGTCACCTACAAATGCAAACACAGCTCGTACTAAACCAATATTTTTAAGAAATCTTAATTGCTCTGAATCACTTGCTATGAGTGGTTAGCATCAATGTGAGAATAATAAAAGCCGAATAAAACAAAAGTCATTGCTACATTAACCTATAGTAGAACATTTCCGACATACACTACCAGCCAAAAGTTTTGACTCACCCTCTCATTCAGTGTTTTTTTCTATATTTAATACTTTCTACATTTGATACACATACAGAAGACATTGAATATATGAAGTAAGACAAACTGAATTATATAGTAGAAGAAAATATTATAATGCTATTAATTATGTTTCAACAAAGCAAAAGCTGTGTAGTACGAGGATTTGGAGGAGTTATTTAACTTTTGTTCCAAATTCCAAACATCTTACTTCATATATTTGATCTTATATTATTCTATATTTATATCAAATGCAGAAAATGTGTAGAAAAAAAACATGTAGAAAAAAATGCTGAATGAGAGGGTGAGTCCAACCCTTTGACTAATGTGTTTATTGGCAGAGATTCAAGTATATACGCTAAAAATGCTATTGACTAGTTGCTTAAAGGAATGACTTAAAGTTTTATTTTACACTGCCTGAACCTGACAGACACAAAAGCAGCTGTCAAAAGCAGTTTTTCCTTATACTCAACTCTTTGCCAGCTATTTGCTCTTCTGTCACTCTTGAAAATAAATCGCAACAGAGAATCAAGTGTCTGGGATAGTGTCAGGCAGGTTTCCCGTTATTCTTTATAACAAAGTGTCTGAGTGAACAGAAAAGAGACCCTGTCAGAGAAAATGTCATGTAAAATAAATAGATTAGATTTTACAGTTTCCATTTTCTTTTTATCAAGCAGCTTTTACCAAACAATCAGGTCCGTCAACAGAAAGTTGGGTGCCCGGGGCAAGAAGCCTCACATGGGTCCCCCATAGAGGGGGACCCACGTGAGGCTTCCCCCCGGACCTTTCTGTGTGGAGTTTGCATGTTCTCCCTGTGTCTGGATGGGTTTCCTCTGGGCACTCCAGTTTCCCGGAACATGCAGCATCCCTATGAACTAACATCAAGGACCATGACGTCCACCCTCCTGTGGGCACCACTCACAGAGGGGTTCATAGGGGGGGTCAGGTGCTATGAGGATTGGGCAGCACGCTGCCCCCACGACCCAGCCGGATTAAGCGGGAGAAGATGGAGGCCCTGCACACAATACATGATGTCTTGCTGTCTTGTCTCCCAAGAATAGTTTAAAATCAGGTTCAGGACGCTTATTAAGTTAGAAAAGGTTTCAAAGAAGTCATCTGGATACTATTTTTGAAATTAAGATATTTTGGTTTTGACTCTCATCCAGAAGTCTATTTCAATTTGTTTGCACTGTTTTTAATGCATTCCAGTAGCAAATCTAGCTTCTGAAACTTGTATTCTATGTCTATGGTAAATGAAGGAGTCAGTAACCTTCCCCCACTCCTTTGCAAACCTGCAAGTCACAAAAGCACTGTTAACTTTAAACTTCAGCTATTTGGAGAAACAGCTATACATTAACCACACCACCAATAATAACACACAATCGGTGTCATAAAACAGCAGAGAAGAGCATTACCAGGGGCGACGGTTGCTTGGAAGATGTTCTTAGTGTTTAGTAATAATTAGCACTGCTCCACAGATGTGCCCCCCTACCCACCCGCTGGCACATTCCCAAATGAAGATTAGACTATGGTGTTTAAGATGAGAGGTGAAATACACACGTCATGTGCTTTTGATTTGATGAAAACCTTAAAATGAGCGAGGAGATGAAAGTGTTGGTGAGAACATTATGAGGCAAATTCAAAGTAAAACACAATAATATAGTAATATACAGTAATACAGACTATAGATATAGTTTATCTGAATATATGCATATTTATGCATAGTACTGACCTTATTCCTGTTATATTTGGAAGTTTTTAACAGCTATATTTATCTCTTTAACAGACAATTTTGTTGCATTCTATTGTTGATATTGCACACTTGATTACACGTGTCTTTTGAACCACAGCTGATAAACACATGCTATTTTTTTTTACTGTGACCTAGGCCCCTGAAGCCCAACAAGCCCTCACACAACACGGAATGTATTGTGTTGCCTTAAAGTTATGTGACTTTAAGATGGGGTAAACCTGCCGAGTGGCCCGTGACATGTGAGGCCACTGCTACAAAACAGCTCATATCTTCAAAATGGTGAAAGATAACAACTTCCCGTTTTTTGGCCCTCAATCTGGAGACTTTGGGCTTTCAAAAAAGCTCTGGTTTGTTGAGCTACTCTGTGCAGAAGCTTTGTGACAAGCCAGAGATCAATCATGAAATCGATGGAGAACATAGCTCCAGTGCTGTGCACTAAGAATGATGGGTAGATTGCAAAGAAAATTCAAAGTTCTGCAGTAGTAAAACAGAAAAAAAATTGTTTGATTTTAGATTCAAATTTGTAGTTCATCCTCTAGCACTCATCAGATGCATTTAACAGACATATGGCATGTGGGAATAACAGCTCCCAGAGCCTCTCTGGACATGCATGTCCCCAAAGGTGCTCTCCTGTCTGATGATGATGCTGTGCAGAGGAGACAGGACTTTGTTTAGGTCTTTCCTCTCAGCTGCAGATGGACTTTATCTTATGTTAAAGGAGTTTAGCTTTCTGAGAAAGCAGAACCTGCAACTTTATATGCTGTAAGAGCAAAGCTGACAAACAAAAACAAGAAAGGCTTTGCTGATAGTGTCTGGCCTTCTTGGCTGAGGAGGAACAGTGTGTTTGGTCTGAAAAGGCATAAACTATTCAAACTCTGCCCCTGCAGCCAGGTGTCTCCAGTGGACACTAACACACTTATGTCAATGCCTCTTGCTCTTGTAGTGGCCATTTGAGATGGCAGCACACATTTCTTAGACAGTTTTTAACCACAAATTTGTAATTTTAGATAGTTTACCATAAACTTCAAAAGGCAGCACTGGGACATATCTCCAGGATGTTGCTCAGGAGGATTTCACTTATGGTGTGTGTCTTGGGTTGATGGTGGAAACTGATGCCCAGAGGAAATCCATTTAAATATGGGGAAATGTAAGTAAGAGCCTTTCAGCCACCATGGCATTAAACTTGAATAATATAATTTAAAAAAAAAAAAGCTAGTAAAATACCTTCAAAAACATCTCTCCATTGATCTGACTTGTAACTTGCTGCTTTTCTTCATGGAGAAAATAAGTTAAATGCCATATTCTGGTACATTGCAGGGAAAATAATAGCATCTCCTTGGAGACAAGCAGGTGGTGAAATCCCCACCAGAAAAGTTACATAGTGCAGCTTTAAATGAGGTTGTGATATATGGCACATAGCAGTAATAAGCTTCTCAGCCTTACACAGTTAACTCAGATGGATTTTACAGTGGAAAATGATAAATTCACTCTCTCAGCTCCGGGTCTGTGCTCATTCAGAGGGCTGGACCTGTTTCCTGTCCCTCACTAATGAATCATTTGCTTCATAAACAAACATCAAACAGGACTTCCACTCATATTCATCAGCTTTGAGATCATATGAGGGACATGTCACTGTAATTATCCTCTCCCCTCCGTTATACTAACAAGGACCTGCTGAGTTTAAACAAGCCCATCCAGGAATTAGACAGTGACATCAAGTGAAACCAAAGCTCTCCGTAGCTAGAGTTTTGAGGGATGATAAACATTTAGGCAGCTATTGTGGCGAATGGCCATAACTACTTCTCAAGTGTGACCTTTTCCATTATAATTTACACAAGCACATTATAGTGTTGTCACAATTCTAACATTTCTTTACCTAATTTTAATATAAGGAAGGAATAGAATAGAAGGAAAAATGCTCCAGTGTAATTTTGATTGCATAATGAAAACACATTATATAATTTTCAACATAAAATTGTGTGGTTTGTGGTTTTACACTATTTCTGACCAAAAAATATTTGATAACTCTAAACTATACCTTAAAACCACCTTGATTTTTCGTATTTCATCATTAAAGGTCATATATTACCCAAAATGGACTCCTATGAGCTTTTAGTCATGTCAAAATACCATCACGCCTTTGAGTAACCCTTTATTGTTAGTCTGTCTACATCTCCAAAGTTCAAAATGCTTTTCCACCTTGTGATGTCATGAAGGGGTAGTTTTCACATTGACATCTTTTACCTTTAGTTCAGTAGAGATTGTGAAATTTCAGGGCTAAAATTATCCAAATGGATAGGGGGAGTGTTGCAGTTTGCGTGTTAAACATGTGTGAATGAAACAAAACACCAGGTGTATCTGTGATGAGGAAACATTATAACATAGATGTGAATATGGTATAATATGGGCCCTTTATTATTTATAATCCCTTTTATTTAAGAGAAAGTAGTCCAAGTGAATAATTACTTGTAAACTCTTTGGTTTCACTCATTGCAAGATTCAAATGAGCTGAACTCTACGCTCAGCACCATTGTCACCTGTTACTTTAGCTCCATCTAGTGGAAACAGTAAACATTACCAATGAGCGCATGTCCATGGGTTGCAGAGGGATGTACAACTGTCAATGTTGGCATAGAAATTAACAATTTAAGACAAAATATGCTCTTTTAAATAGTCCTCAAAATGTCACCCATAACAGGTAGGTTTGTCTGCAGGTCAAGAGAAATGCACTTTTTTATGTACTAGAATATATTAAGGCCATGATTTACTTAAACATAGCTGGGACAAACACAAATGCAAATGAACATTGAGGACAAATCTATATGGTATACATTTTTTGTTAACATGGTGTCGAAACTATGGCTGATATATTAAAAATAAAGACGCACTCAAGAATGATGTTATTACCTCAGCCATTTATTGTTAAACATTAAAAAGAAAAGACTTCTTCCAAGGTAATATATAAAATAACCATTTAAAATCAAGTGCACTTCAACAATGTCCCAGTCCCCTCTCTCAGGGTGAAGTGGAGAACTCAAAAACACACATAGGTCTTTGCAGTAAGGCTTTAGGTGGGCTTCTGTGAGGACGCTATGCAATTTACAATATTATTTCTACATAACACAACACAAGAAAACAATGGCACCAACTTAAACAGGTTATGAGGCAGTGTTTGTTGTGCTAAATTCAGCTTTAGCTTCTTGTTTGAGTAAAGTAACAGCACTGACTTCTGCCAAAACTATTAGTAAATGACTTCTCTAGTTAAACACGTGTTGGCCTCGGGTCACTTCAGCTCCAGATGAGTTTCCATGATGCAACATTTTAGTCATTTTCGATCAGGGTGTTTTCATTTTATGGCAATCATAGGAAGTCATTTGTTAGCCAATTTTAGTGTAGAAAGACAAATTTCACCTGACGCAACAAAGCAATTTATATACAATTTGCTTTTTTTTTTAGCAGTTACTTTTGGCAGACCCAGGTTTGACTGCTATTAGGAGAGACCCACCCTGAATACAAACAGTAAACCAGAACTGAGCCAGATGCTGTTGGACAAGTGGGTCATTATCACACCATCAATACCTGTTTCTTTCTATACTAAAATAACCATGATTACAGGTGGAAATTATCCAAGTAACAAGACAAAATTTAACTGAAGAACAATGATTAATTTACAATTCAAAGTTCAGTACATTCATATTATGAAACAATCATGTATACAGTATCACCCCAGAATATATGGTAAAATCAGCAATTCAATTGCTTAATGTGGTTTACATACTCAGTATATACGTACATAACATTGTACATCAATGGCATTTCACATTTGACCATTTGCAAGAATACATAGCCTTTATACAACTCACATAGAAACACAGTACAAAACCAGGCAACTCCCTTACACTCTGAGGCTTCACTTCTGATTGACAGTGTTTTACATACCTTTAGAAACAAGCAGATTAAACTGAAATTGTGCAAATCAGGTTTGAACAGCAGGTGGCAGTGTTAAGATACACATAAATGTATGAATGTGTAGAAACAGACATCTTCAATATCTTTGCTTTGAAGGGTACTTCTTATAAACACTCCAAAATTTGCCCAAAAATACAAATTTGAAACATCAGCCGGTAACGGCCTATATACTGTAACCCTATATGCTCTAGTGTGTCTGAGCACAGGCAGTTAGATGCTTTTAGGTGTGTACCCTCATTCTAAACCAATGCAAAGGAAACGACCAAAACTTCAAATTGTTGCTTTTTTTTTGTCCTAGTGGGATGGGCAGTATTGATGGTTGTACTGCACACACTGCTGCTTCTCGTGTAGCAACATCAGTGTTATTGTACAAGGCCAGTTACACCATCTGTACTTGAATCAGGGCCAGATTGTAATTGTGGTGTGGTTTGGGGTTTGTGATGAGGTGACATAATACTTGACAATAGCCTGGAGCAGCTCACCTCTCCAGCTACAAGGTTTTTGCAGTGTGTCCAAGCTGATTTTCAAACGCAGTCAAAAGGGTGTTTTAAATGAATGAGCAGATATGTGTATATGTGCTAGGCCTGTCACGATAACAAAATCTGAACTAAAATATATTGAAGAAAATATAGACGATAAAAGATAATACAGAAACAAATTTATGCCTCTAAACCTAAAGCAGGATCATTCCCAGAAAATATACTAAATAAATAATATGGTTCGATACACAAACTGCAATAAATAAAGCAGAATAAAGTACTTAATTTGTATCTAGAACAAGTCCCTCTACAGCTCAAATATTTTCATAGTACAAAAAAAATGACAAAAAGTTCCCCTACTAGTACTAAGAAAAACTACCCACAATATATATTGGCCCCTGAAACTTATAGTTCTATATAACATATTTTAAACGATAAGTCAATATAGTAATTATCGTGACAGGCCTACTATGTACATGTTTTTACTAAAATGTCATAGCTCCATATGAGAAGCATTACTGTACCTGCCAATAATAACGGACAGGAGCAGTAATAGTACTGTGAATATTCTATTCAAATTAGCACTACTGCAATTGGAGAAATGATATTAAAAATACTGACCCAAATCTAGGTATTGTCTGAATTATACTGATATCAAGGGTTAAATGTGTTAAAACAGGCTAGTAAATTCTTGTGAAAATATGGTAAATTTACCACAAAAAGTGCTGAAATATCACTTTATATCCTTGGTTTTTTAAATTGTTTCCATTGACAATGTAGTAAAACGCCAATGTCAATATAATGGCACAATTTAAAAGTACCCACCAGTCATTTATCTACATGTATAAATGTGTATCTATACATGTAGACTTGCATGTTGTCAGTATTATTATAAATATCATTGCCATTAAACCGTATACTATGTGATTATGATGAACGAAACGTACCTGTATGACTGGTCATTGTCGACTCACTAAAAATATGACGCATGCCTCAGTGCCCAGATAAGCATTCAAACCCTCACAGTTATAAGCAGAGTTTGCATAATCGCAGTAGTATATATATTTATATATCTTACACATAAATGATGGTACTTTGCATGTACACTTGTAGTACTTGTACATGCAGAACTGAAGGTGCCGAGTACACTGTGATGTCATATAGGAGACAAAGGGACTACATACCTACACATTAGACACATTGCGGATACATTCATATATGTCAACACTTAATATGTATATACAGTATACATGTATATGCTATTATGTATACAGATATAGCAAAGGTGGGCTGGGTTATGTCATGAAGCTTAGGCCCTATGCTTTCACCAGGGATGTCACAGTTTACATTTTTAGAGATTATTGTAAGAAAAAACTGCAGAATTTAATTTACTTTCATTCAGCCTGCCTGATTAAAATGACTCTAATGTGATACACTTTGACTATATATTTATATCGATACATATAGCTCTGTATATGTTGTTTAAAGTTTCACTGTGTAACATCTCAAGTGGTGAAGGGTCCACCACCTGCTTGTCTCCATGGAGATGTGTGTTGCCAAGAATATTCTCCAATATGGCATTAAATTTATTAACCAGTTTGATTTAACGGTCACACTTTTCTAGTGCTTTTCTACCATAAAGGCATTCAAAGAGCTTCACATCAAGAAACCCCTCACCCATTTACACACATTCATACACTAATGTTGAATTTAGCAGAGTATGTATTTACGTCAAGGGCGGGATTCAAACCATCAACCTTTGGATCAGAGAAAAAGCACTCTAAATACATTTAATAGCATTCTGTGGAGCTTTCATGGTAAAAAACGTCTCCATTTAGACAAGCATGTGGCGTAGAAACACCCGCCACCAGAAATATTACATAGTGCATTCAATTCAATTATTTTGTGACATAAATAGTCACGATAATCAGTTAATTAATCAGTTAGTCTTGACATCCCTAGCGTTCACTCAGTAAACATTTTCAAATATGCATTCACGATTCTACATCTCACCACTACATGTACTACAGTTAAATACATTGATATAAGAAGTGATTATATGATTATATGGTGTCTATATGTACGTTTACTATCTGTGATTACACTTAGATGGGGGAGTATTGACATATATTGCAATGCTTTGTAGAAAATCAAACTTGTGGATTTGTGTGCTTGGGGTTACAGGGTATGGCACACTAAAATGGTGGACACGAATGGCTGTGTCAGGCAGTGGATCCACTCATGATGATGGGAGAACAGCTTATAACATTTATTACTAACACCAGACTCATGTGTAGTAATAAGGGCATGTTTATCTTAGGGTTATTCGAACAAAACTAACATTTGGTTTGAAGTTTAGAGTTTTCATTAAAATGGAGAAGTTGGAACCCGCTTCAGTAATGTAAGAAATCTTACCGTTTTTAGGACAAAACATATTTGGTGATCATTTTAGAGATTTGACAAAAAGGAGAGAATTAATATCAAGTTGGAACTCACTTTAGTGATGTATGAAAATTACATATTAGAATAAAAATGTTTACTATTTGGAAATAATTCTACATACAGTGACAGACTGCATATTTTGAGGCTATCGTTACAATGACAGTAACGGCTGTTACGGCTAAATTTGATTGAGGATTTGACAGGGCATTCAGCAAAATTCATGATGCTGAATTACACAAATTCTTTAGGCAACAATTGTGAATAATTTTGTAGGAAATATTGCAAAAAATTATATTGTAGGATTATTTGACAGCTAAAAGAGATCAGGTAACTGCTTTTTAGTAGATATGTTTACCTAATAATCACTGTATTACTCTTTTTTAAAAAAAGAGAATTTTGATCACATGAATACTGCAGAACAACGCCCAGTTTTTAGGTTTTTAATGAACTTCCTACTGTACGGACAGCAGAGGTCACTGTTCAGTTTCATTATGTCAACTACTTAAGAGTTTTGAGGCAGGTGTTTTCTCCAATTTACCATCACTACTACATAGGCCGTGTCTCAATTTTGTTTCCTAGCTTCCTTGTCTCCTTTATTCCTTTGCTGACTCTGCTAGTGAAAAGTAGCATTTCACTTGGAATCACAATGGCTTTTCCTTAATCAAGACATCACGAAGTCAAAGAGACAAGTAAACAGAATTGGGAAAGGCCAAGTGCTGTTTAACAAAGATATAAAACATTTACAGTTAGTTGTGCATTGAATACTAGCGCCCCCTCGGGTGTGGAGGCCTCATTACAAGAATAAGGGTCTCAAAAAAGTAAGTGGAATGTATTTATGTTTAACTATCAAACATTATGAGACTTCAGATATGAACTGCTGGCAACAGGTCAGCGACTTTGCGGCAGTGGACACTATGGAATGATTGTGCTAATATTCTACTACAGATAAACAAATTAATAAAATCAATATATAATAGAATGATTATCAACACTTGTGGATATTGAATGGTGAAAAGATGACAGTGATTTAGAAAAGTAGAAAGAGAGAAAGAGTGAGAGAGTTTAAGAGATATTATTTAAACAGCAGCGTGGCTATGTGGGAGGAGTGTATCATGTGAACTGCTTTAAAATACCCCCAGGTGAGTCAGTGCTGGTTTTGAGGTGGGGCCAGTCTCAAGGCATGATGGGAGGTCTCGCTACAGCGCTCGTCATTTGGTCTTGATTTTGGGCACCTCTCCTTTCAGTCGTCCCTCCTTCACCAGTCTCTCGTTGAGCTGGCAGAGTTGGCGCAGGAAGCCGTCGTTGGGGCCGATCTCCCTCTTGTGGCGGACCGTGGCTACTGCCTGACGGGCGTCCATGTTGTGGCGAAGCATCAGATACGCGATCACCATGGTCGGGGAGCGGCTGTAGCCTTCTCTGCAATGAACGTACACCTTTCCTACAGAGAGAACATTTCAAAAGAAGGTCTGAAATAGCAGCAGTTTATATATGTAAAATAATTCTTGCTCCTGTTCAGATATACTGTAAAAGTGAGACCACTGTGGGCTGTCTGCATCTAATTAGAAATCTTTTTAATCCTCTGTGAATGAGGAAGTGCACTGTTAGCATGCTAGTTGTTGTTAGCATGTTATTTATGATGGTAAACTATGCGTCTATGTCTATGAAATGTGCTTATAAACACATCACAATGAATAATTAAAATGCTAGGAAGATGTTAGTAAAGTGAGGTATAAGTTTGACTTGCTGCAAACAGTCTAAAATTAACTTGTCAAAATGAGGTAGGCCACGTCGCAAAACATTTCAAACTTCACCCAACTCATTTGTTTGTGTGATCTCGGACAATGAGGTGAAATTAATATAATTATCAATATGACAACTGTTACATAGATTAGATATACTGTATTAAGCAGAATATGAGTAGAGATGCAAATACTGTATCCGGTCCAATATTGGTTAAGGGTTCAGCAGGACAATCAATTAATGTATTAGAGGGGCACTGTAACTTTACTGGTGGATGGTCTCTGTTGCTTCTCTCCATGTTATTGCTCTGCATAGAATGTTCCATAGTATAGCATTTAACTTGCAAATACCTTGAAAACATGCATTCTTACTGTAAGTGGAGTCACCTTTCCACAGATCTGATCTATAACTTTACCTGGCTGTGTCACTTGCTTTTCTCAAGGGAAATAAATATGTTTACTGCCGTAAAGTGGAACATTTCTGGCTAAAAAATAACAGCTCCATGGAGACAAACAGATGGTAGGCGTTCCACCAAACAAATGAGAGTGCACCTTTAAAAGACTGCCGGTATACACTCCCCTGTTGAAACTGATCACTATGGTAAGCATATTGTCACCAAAATATAATATTGGTCCATCAAAATTGAGGAGAAAATGATTTTTCTACATTTATTTTAGCATTCTGTTGTTTAGTCATAATCAAACTTCTTGCAACAATTCCTTGATAAGTTATGGCTTGAGAAACGCAGCACAGACTATAAAGAACAGAACAATGTACAAAAGAAGCTACAATTTAAACAATGGAAAGTGCACATGTGCTGGGTTTGATTCTGTCGACACAGCAACTTGTGTCGGCCAGCAGGGGGAGGACATGCAAATGTTTGGCCCTGACCTCTGCTACAGATGGGAAAAAGACAATCATCTTCCTCCATATCCACCAGCACAATGTGTCCTCTAAAGTATGAGCTATAACTACTACATATGTACAGGCTATATATACTTGTGCTGTCATTAAACTAGAGATTAGAATTGGGTTATGAACACTTATAAAGTAGTGCTACTGATTGGTCTATAAGGTCTTAATAATAATGCAATAACCAATAGTTGTATAGGTTCAGTTCAATTGAAACATAAAAAAACAAGTAAACTATCAAAGTGCATTTAGGTTTTGAATATTTTAAAGCAACACCGTGTAACTTTCTGCAGGTGGCACTGCATGACTCCAAGGAAATAGAAAGTTAAAACCACATTTTGGAACATTCTTCATAGAGAAAGACAAGCTTTTGCCATTACAGCCAAAAGGAACAACATTTGTTTGGAGATAAGCAGGTAGAAGCCCTCCTCCACGCCAGGTTTGTGGAGATGTAAGCCTGCGTACAGCGTTTTATAATTTTTCAGTGCAATAAAACATCCCAAATTTAAAAATAACAAAACAAAAAACCAACACATAGTCATATTTTTGTATATTTTTTTAACTTACAATGTAGGACTTTAGATCATAAAACACATTTACACTATGTATTAAAAACAGTTCTTCTGTATGTAAACTTAAGCCTTATTGTGATATGGTTACAGCATTAGGTAATAACATTCAACAGTTTTTTAAAATATATTGACCAGCCATAACAACAAGGCGTGTTTGTTTGGAGCTCGCCCTTGTTTTGCCAATGTGACCGATTGCTTTGTCATCCAGAGAGACAGAGTTTGTCCACGTATCAAGATCATATGAGGACCACGGACCTGTCCAGATCTGCCCCATCTGCACAAAAGCTGTAACTCTATCCCTCTCTCTGCCCCCTCCTCTTATGGCTTCTCTGTGCATCCATCTCTGCCCTGAGTCTCCAAAGCTCTGAACAGCCAGTGCTCTGTCAATGAATGACCTCTCCAATATCTAATCAGGCCTTCTCCATTGATCTCTGCTGTTCTGCTGTAGCGTCTTGTTAAAGAGACAATATTTTAGGCTTAAAGTGTCACTCAGCTCTCTAAGGGTTTCAGAATGAAGCTCCTGAAGCTCTTGTGGGCAAAATGAGACTGCTGTGTGCCGTCGGCATCTAGTTATAGAGCGTTTTAATTCTCCACAAAAGACGATGTGCACTGTTAGCATGTTAGTTGTTGTTAGTGTGTTAGTTAGCTCCTGTCTTTGAACTGCAATAGTGAATTTTAAACATGTCTTTTGTGATAATAGGCCTATATGCTGACCTAAGTCTACCAATATGTTATAACCATTTGTCTTCAGTGCAAATAATTATATTACACACTATACATAAGTTTTTAGAACAATTTGTGGGTCTTGCCATAGATTTTTGAAAACTGACAAATTCATAACCTAATTTTGCATATTACATACCGGTATTATCTAAATTAACGCATGTATCTTCCCACCATTTGAAACACTTTTAAATTTCAGACATACTGATGAAAACTGATGAGCTACAGAGTTGTTTTACACAATAAACCAATTATTTGTTCAAAGGATAAGTACAGGACTACATATTTTAACCTGATATTATAAACATTCTTCACTGCTCTCCTCATCTTACACCTGTCTCCCTCTTTGGTCCTAATGGAAGACTTTGGTGTGAGGAACATTTGCCAAACCTGACGGACAGTTAAGAGCCTCCTCTGTCAGAGCTGATGGTAAATCAATACAGGAAAACATGGTTCAGACTATAATTAAACACAGCCCATGAGAGAAGAGCGATGTTTTCACTATAAAGGGGAACAAGGTACATGGACTGAACACATATACTGTAAATTATTTTATGTAGAAAGCCACATTCAGTACAGTGGTCTGTTTTTGTTTTTGATCATTTTGTTGAAAGAGCTGCACATACATTGCAATAAAAGAGTGCTGTCAATACAAAATATTCTGTCTTTGCATAGAAAAAATAGTTTAGACCTTTATAAGCATGAAACTGAATGGGATTCTTGTCATAGTTTAGGGGATTTTCTTCCAAATAAGAACATGAAAAACGAGTTAGTTTCCTAAAATTGCAGCTCTACTACATGTTTGAGATTTTAATGGTTTATTTTAAAGTGCACTATGTAACTTTTTCAGGGGAGGGACCACCACATGCCAGTCACTACATGTTATTGCTTCGCCTGAAATGTTCTGTACTACGGCATTAAACTTATCATGTTTCAAAAATAAGATGACATTATACTTGTGTTAATGTTAGTCCAAATCTTAAGCACAACTGTTTGTGTGATTGTTTTTTAGGTCTCATTTTTATTTATTTTTGAATTCACTATTATTTGAACAGATGAATTAGTTGGGTAACAGTGTTGATTTTGCTTTTGCCATCAATAGAAAAAATCTGAAAACCAATGTCTAATAATAAATCTAAGACTGCGGTTACACTTGGGATATATTAAAGGGTTGATCCCTGCTTAGTCCTGATCTAGGCTTAGTTTGGTCCTGTTCTAATCCCAGTTTAGTTCCTACAGGACTGTATGCAGGACCTGTTCTCATCCAGGACAAAGAGCTGTGTTATATGGAGCAGCACTCAGGAGGGAGTCACATTTAGACAGAGACTCATTCAGGCTAATGCTCCATCTTCACCTCCGAGACTCTTATGACACTGACTGAGACATGCCATGTGTGGGACAATAGAAGACAGAGTAGGTTGTTTATTGCAGTGTTGCTTCAGGGCTCATAGTTTGCATTTTATATAAAAAAAATCATAAGAATATCCTAAATGTAATAAGATATAGATATTATTATATTACTGTGAGATGTACTTTTTGTGGACCTCTGACTTTGCAAAATGTGCACCCGGCTAATTTCTGTGGTGTTTTAATTTAGCAATCCGTGTATTAGGTCTGAAAATTATACAAATGGAAAATGTACAACTGAGAAACACAAGTATTTGAAAACACTGCAATTTTTGTAATTAAATATTTTGTTGAAGAGAAATTTTAATATTTTTTCCCTATTGGATGTTTGTTTTGGTCTAAATGAGCACACCTTTGTTTACCAATTTACACTTCCTTCTTGACTGTCCCTGCGATCACATTATCAAATTCAAAACACTCTAATGCAATGTGTCTTGTATATTTGCCAAACCTTTGCCGTTATTGTGCGCTAGTGCCTTGTCGATGAACTCCGCCCCCTCCTCGAAGTAGGCACTGAGGTTGAACTGCTCGGTGTCGTTGGCCGAGATCCCGTGGTACGTGATTCCCGTCCCCGCGTAGAACTCAGCGCTGGTATTCACATGCATAAACGAAGTCCCCTCCGCCACGTTCAGCACATGGGTCACCCCCAACTTCTGCAGGCGCATCGTGTTCTGGGCCACGAAGCTAAAAGGATAAAAATACAAGTTCAGCTTTATCAGTGGAGAGCAACAAGTAACCTCTTTTTTAAAGTATTTCTGCTTACAGTGGTGAAAAGTAGACAACATTTCCAAAGTACTACAGATGTAAACTAAAAGATCTTTGTCAGCACAGGATAGTCTGAGTATTATGTTGTTATAGCCAGTATCCTTTATGGAAGCAATATACAGCCCATTACAATGCATTAGAGTGAGAGCTGTATTAGCAACATCTGTATTAGAGCTGTGTACAAAAGCACTCAGCGAGACTGGCTCAATACAAGAGTTTTTTGTTACAGAAGAACAATTGTAAAATGTGTTTTCAATGTTATCAAAGATATTTAAGAACCACACCCTGAAATTCTGTGACAGCAAAATGCTTTCGCAAATTAGTAATCTTAATCTGTTTTTTTTTTGTTTTTTGTACACTTAACAAATTTTATTGTAAATGTTAGTTTAGGTTTCAGTTAAGTTAGTCGCTACAGTGGCTGTGGTTAAAAACTAACCAAAATCTTAATATCCTTTATATGATAATAATCAGATAATAATGTGATTTTTTCTGTGCATTGTAACCAGTGCTCATCATGAAGATTTAGTTTTACAATAGTAAACTAAATATGAAATGCAACAATTAATCAGAATGATCCGTCCTTCACTCTTCAGTCGACTAACCAAAAAATGGATCGTTAATGTCTAGTGAAGTTAGCTGCAGTCCTATACAACAGTAAATATTTTTTTCATAACCAATAAAGAAAGCACAATTTTGTAACTTTATGAGGTTCTTCCAGAATCCAATCAGGCCATAAAGATCCAGGGTAACAAAGCAGAGGACAGAGTCTGGCCTTGAGCCATGGGACAGTGATACTGTCCAACAGAGACAGAGAGAGGTCCAGCTATCGACCGCATCTCCTGTTTCAAGAACTAATGCTTCATGGGGCGTTAAGTGTTACTAATTAGCGCATCTGAATTTATGCTAGCAGTAAATATAGTGGAAAAATGTTTCATTTAATAGTCAGTGTATTCTATAAAAATGATTAACCAGTGGCTTCACAACAACACTGAAGAAAATAAATAATATTTGAAACAATGACAATATTGTGACTACCAATAGACATATTTCAGAGGGTATGGCTTGGAGATTTGGGAAAAATGTGTTATCAAAATATTTCTTGTCTCAATTTCATAACAAGATTCATAAAAACAAGGCAGACTTTTTATTTATACCTCTAGAATCATTAAGTACAGTTAACAAACAAAAAAATGTCAAAAAAACACTAAAAACCAAAACCTGCAATAATCTCCAAACAATTACCTGTCCAGCCCTAAGCCCTAACTCTAACTAGTGCACACTGCCATTGTGTCCCTGGGCAAGACACTTCAGTCATCAGTTTGCATGTGTAATGAATGTGAGTGATGGTTGGAGGAGCGGTTTGCTCAGACTGGCATCCACGCTTCTGTCAGTCTACACCAAGGCAGCTGTGGCTTCTGAAGTAACATATCAAAATCTAAACAGCGAGTGATTAAACACATTTAATTATAAAACTATTTTGAGCCTCTGGAAGTGATAAAAAATGTGATTATTCTTGTGCAATTATTCTTGTTTAATAGTATTGATATTCTGCCCCGTACATGTAAAAATGTATGTGTCTATTAAAGTTTAAGTGATCCTTTTGATACAACTCAAAGAGGCATATTCTGTGAAACCCAAGGCTGCTGTGCGTGTCTATATCTGGCTCTGTCAATAACTGAGGCGAGGACGGTGACCTGTACCAATCCCACGAGGCGCCGCTGTACCATCCAATAAAACAACACTGCCTTCTGAGAGAGAGGGAGAGAGCGAGCAAGGGGGAAAGATTGAGTGGACAGAGTGAAGAGAACGGGCGGGTAAAGGAAAGACTAAAGGAAAGACAGGGAGAGAGGAAAGAGAGGAGAGAAAGGGGGGATGATAGCGATAGAAAGAGATGGGTGGAGTGGGAGAGGGAAACAGCGAAAGAGAAGAAAAAGAGAGACATAATGAGAGAGAGGGGAGAAAGATAAACAGAGAAAAGAGAGCGGGTTCTTGTGTCATGTACAGGGCAGCACACAGCTCTTCATCCATCTCCTCTCTTATGTGGACATTTAGCCTGAGCACTAAGCACACACACATTTGACTGTAACACATGAATGATGCATAAGACTCAAGCACTCAGCCGGTGCGGAGCTGAACCCTGTAGACTCTGCATAAAGAGCTACAGGAAAGCCAGAACAAGAGCTGCATAATCATAATGAAGTCTAAATTACGATTCAGTTGCAATCAGTAGGCCTGTCATGATAACAAATTTTGAAGCGCAATATGATGCTTCAGAAAAACTGAGATAAACGATAATATTAAAACTACTTTATGCCACTGACTAGGGCTGGGCGATATGGACCAAAAAATATATCTCAATATATTTTGCTATATCTCGATATATGATATATATCTCGATATCTTTACAGGAAAAATAACCCCCTCCCACACTACTGCAAAAACAACAAACAAATTTTATCTGATTAATATTCATTTAGTACTGCACTTAAACACTCTGCACCCCTTTTTGGACCCTCACCCACAGTTTAAAAACCTCTTCTTTAAGAGAACTACCACTGGTAAAAAGTGGCTAGAATTTTTAAACCTGTATTTTGACATTCCTAACTGGAGTTACATTCTCTTGTTTTAAAGTGATGTTTAGTCTCTGCACATTTACCAAACCAAACGCACAATGTGACAAATATGACTGCACTTAGTATTCACCTTGAGTCTGTGACAAGACCAAGTCCAAATGCGCTCGAGTCCGAGACAAGACCAAGACAAAGCTCTCGCTTTGGAGAGGGAAGTCCAGCGGTGTGGGGGTGTCTACTGAGTGGTGGGACAGGTGTGGGTCCTGCTGCGGGGCGCTCCTCGGTTAAGGGGGCCTTATTGTGGCTGCAGAAGCACTCGCACAGATGCGCCTGTTTGTTTTCCCCGTTCGCACAACGAAATATTTACTCGCAAATGCGAGTGAAATGGGCGCACTGTAGAGCCCTGGTCCTAGTCTTGGTTTAGTCCGTGACCGAGCCCCGGGCTCTGCGGCCGCGTTTAGTCCTGGTTTAGTCCTAGTCCTGGTTTAGTCTGCGGCCAGCTCCGGGCTCCGCGGAGGAGCTCAGGGGACAAAAGCAGGAGGCGGAGGCGAGCACGACACAGAGAAGGCAAAAACAAGCGAAGCGGCGAAACCAGAAGTAAACGTAAGCATTATAGCGATATATCGATATGTTAGAATTCATATCGAGTTTAAAAAATATCTCGATATATTTAAAATATCGAGATATCGCCCACCCCTACCACTGACACAATGACAATAAAGTAAGATAATCCCAGCAAACCATTTTTAAACAGACAGTATCATTCAAAAGACATGAGCTGCAACAAATAAACAGCAGAATGAACCCACAATTAGACATAGAAGTTAGTTATTCAATCCTCTACAGCTCAATTCTTATTTTATTACAACAAAAATACCCCAAATCTCCACACTTCTCCAAAGAAAATGTACGCAATAAATACTGAGACCCAAAATATATTGATCCGTATTGATAAATCAATATAGTAATTACTGTGACAGGTCTAGCAATTGGCAAAAAGCAAATAGCAAATAACAAATGCTGCAATTATTGAGGTAATGTACTATCCTTTACAAATCATATAATCTCTTTATATTCATGGGCTCTTTTTTCATGAAAATGTTGTTGTAAAACTAGAGCTCAATTTTGATACTAAAGAAAAAGCTTATTCAATTCCTGTTCCAAAGGCTACATTGAAATGAAACACCACCCCATCTGCTTGTCTCTGTGGAGATGTTATTGCTTGGACTGGAATGTTCTACAGTATGGCATTAATGTTGTCCATAGAGACAAGCAGGTGACGCCACTAGGCCCAGTAACCGCCCAGATCTGTGGAGAGGCGACTTCTTGCAACCTAAAATTTTAAAGGGTTCATTTTTAAAAGCATAAACACCTGTAGGAATAAACACAAGATATGTATGTTTAATGCCATACTGATGCAGAAAGATTACATAGTGCAGCTTTAACATCAGAAGCATTGATGTACAAGCCTATACTGAGAACTCAAGGCTCTATTCTAATTGTATGCAATGACATTAATAATAAAAGCTGTTTAATTAATAATACCATGGTCACACTAGTTCAGAAATATGCATCCACTATATTGTACTTTCCCAGTGCAAAAGTACATTGAGTTCATCTGTGTGCGATGGTGCATTTGTTGTATTCACCTGGACAGGCCTGGCCTCTGTCCTCGCCCTGCGATCTGCAGTCCCATAACATTTATTATTTAACACGAGCTGAGCAAGAAACAAGTGGCTCTTAAAGCAAACAGCCACACCTCCAGCTGCTCCTGTGTGGACCTTTACAAAGACATTACAGGCTGTGCAGTCACTGTGGTATGATGGCCCAAAGAAGATGGTGTTTTTAATGGGGCTAAATCTGGACTGCCCAAACTCAGACCAAAACAGTGAGTTAATATGAAAGGTCTTATCTTACACAGACTCAGATTATAAGGTTTCTATTAGGGATGGGCATGATTAGTCGATTAATTGATAATTGATCATTAAGAATTTCATCGATCACGTTCATTTTAATCGACAAACCAAATGTAGGTTGCTGTGCGTAATGTAGCATAAGGAGTCGAGGCTGCGTCTCACAGCACAAACACTGGAGTTGCGGCCCCACATTCCCACAGAGCCATAGCCGAGGGATCTTGGCTCCTTGGAGATCACTATATCCCCCAATGAGTGCGTTTACCTGCACATCAGTATCCCGGGTATGATCGGGTTTTTTGAGTATCCCGGTTTCGCATGTATACGCAGCATCTTCAACGCGACATAGGCACAAAACAGACTCACCAGCCTCATCACATCCTCTGTCACAGAGAGAACACTCATATAATCCACGAGTCGTGTCCTTTAGTCCAACCGAAGCTGACTACATCAGCACACTGCATTAAACACATTTTAATCTCACACGTGGCTCGATAGTGGTGATGGTTTATATGTTGTAAAGTTGAGTTTATTTATGCAGATTAGTAATAGTAATAATAGTGATGATAATTTTAATATAAAATGTTAATGATTAATCGAAAATCAATCATTAATTTTCCCGACAATCGATTAAGACAATTTAATCGAATGCCCATCCCTAGTTTCTATCCCATCAAAAACATACATGGATTTGTGTTTCATTCACACATGTTTGAGTAACTCTTTATTAGTCTGCTAGAGATGAGCAATTCCAGATTCCCATTTGAAATCATCCAAACTATTAGCGTGAAAGTGTATGGAGTTTAAAAACACAGGGGAGAACTTCATGCATTACCACATGACATCACAAGGTGCAACAGAATGTCTTCTGTTTGAGAGGACAGCTCAGCCTTATATGCATGGTTTGTGTTTTAAACATGTGTGCATGAAGCAAAAGATAACTCGGGTATGTTTGTAATGTGGAAACAACATTAGAAAGATCAGAAAACAGCATAATATGGGCCCTTTAAGGATGACTACAGTAAAAAAGTCTGAAGCGGAGACTATAGTTATTATTACATACAAGTCAAAATCCAACACATGCACAATAGGTTAAATCCTCCGGCTAAGTTAGGCTAGAACTAACCAAGCCGACAGCTCAAGATCTGTGTAGCACGTGGGGACCAACTGCTCCTGACACATTCCCCCAGCACCAGTGAAGACATATTTCCCTAATGGGTCAAGAAAGAAATAGTGAACCTTAATTAAACCAAGAATAAACATGCCCTACAAATAGTGCAAGATGGTAGCTCTATTAAACTAGCTGTTCCTCAATTTGTGAATTGAAATGGCAACTGATTTAAAGTAAAAGCTTTTTGTAATATTATACAGTCATTTATTTGAAAATAACTGAACCATAATCAGGACTAATGTATCAGAGAACATCATGAGGTCCAGAAGGATAATTTCTACCTATGTATATACAGTTTAATGGTCACATACATTCTTAAAGGCACTGTATCTGTATCTGTATCTGTATCTGATTTAACCGCCTTAGCAACATGAAAACAGAATTAGCTAATTTTATACAGTTTGCATCCAAATTATTCACAGCGAAAAATTGATAAAGTGAGACAAGCTGATAATAACACACAGACATATTTATAGACAAGCTCCTAGAGTTACTTCCTGGATCGAGGATGATAAAAATGCAGACAGCACACAGAAGTCTGATTTGGACCCTTTTGCAATAGTCCTAGATATCTGTACTAGGACAAAACTAATTTTACTTTAGGCTGCACAAAAAATAAGTACAGCCCCTTTCACCATAACAGTGGAAAATAAAACACTTAAAATAACCCGTCTGAATGATTTCATATGTTACTATAGCCCACATTAGTAGATGCTGTAGAATAGTGCTGACCAATAGTGCATTTGAAGTAGCACAGAGCTGTACTAATAAGATGCCTCAGCACAGACTTAGAGCGTCCCAGTGGACAGAGAACAGGCTTTAGTCCACCATCGATCTATTCTGCTCCTCGGCCATTTGTAATATCTCATTAGACTTTCACTACAATGGGAACAGCAGTAATCTCATTAAATACAGCTTATGCTTTATTAAATTAATTATGTAGCCTCCATTTTGATAACATGGACTACCTGTTACGCAATAGTGTGAAGTCACAAGTTGGTAAAAGGTCACTTTTATAAAAAATATCTTATAATGGTAAAGTTTATTATCCATAATATGTCTGTATGTTATTATCATCCTGTGTCATCTTGTCTCATCTTGATTTTGTCCTATTTTAGACTTAGACAAACTTTACTTGGGCTCTATACCAGAGAAACTGTGTAAAGATGAAATAGTGATTGATATGACATGAGGTTATTGATTATATAATGGTGAGTTGTTGTACAGTTGTATATAGTATAATATAGATCTAAACCCATATCTCTATGCTAGTTGTGTGATTGTTTTTAGTATTGATAACTAATTTTAATACTATGTGTATCGATTAGTATTAGAGACTGAATTCTATGTTTTTTTCATGGCCAATACTGATGCTTATTTTGTGCAGTGCCCTCTTCCTGTTAAAATGTTCAAATAAAGCATTATGCATATTTTTAGAAAGCAAAATTTTAGCAAACAAAATAGCCATGTTATAATGTTTCCTCATCACAAACATATCTGGAGTTATGTTTAGTTTTGTTCACATATGTTCAATGCACAAATCCTGCATAATTAGGCTGGGTTCTTCAGAAAACACTCCCCGTTGTGATGTCATGTGGTAAAACAAGTGCTCCACTGCATTTTTAAACTCCATACACTTTCACTAGAATCATTTCAGCCCTGAAATTGCCAATCTTTCCTAAACAAAAGGTAAAAAGTAGCTACTACATGACATCACAAGGTGGAACGGAGCATTTTAAGCTTTGGCGTTGTAGCAAAACTAATAATATAGGGTTACTCAAGCGTGTATGAATGAAACAAACCACAACTCCATATATATTTTTGATGAGATAACAGCTCACAGGAGTCAGTTATGTGGACTACAGGACAGTTAAGGCCAATAGCTGATATCATAAAAAATGAAACTATCCATCCTATCTATCAGTGTCTAATCAGTAAATGGATATTTATATCTATTGTTTGGACTACTCTAGTGACCAGTAATGATAAAGCACTCAAGTCTGTCTGGGACAAGCCAGATTGGCACATCCACATTGATGTTGTCACTCTGAGAGATACAGTAAAGTGGTTGTATACGGCTCTGACCTCCCTCCTCCTCCCTCTCTGCAGCAGGCACCAGTGCCAAAAGATGTACCAGAGACAAGCCAAGTTCGTCCAAGCCATCAGACAGTTGAGAAAAACTTCCAATTCTGAATACAAATGTGAAATAGCTCTTTCAATAGACCATTTACCATAAGTGGACTGCATAATATTAAGCAAAGTGATTGTACTACAGCTACTACAAAAAGGCAAAGTAATAAAATTGCTATAACACTGAGATGGAGATTTATTTTTTGGAAATGAATTGTAACTGTCTTCAAATTTAAAAAGCACTATTTAGGGTGCATTCACATTTGCATGCTATCACCACATCAAAATTAGGATTATTTGCTCTAAACCTGAAACTAAACCTGGACTAAACCAAGACTAGCCCAGGACTACAACACCAAACCAAATTTACATGAAGACCAGTACACTGGCCCAGACCAGTAAAAAAAAAAAGGACAATCCAGTTATAATTTTGGAAATTTATAGTTAGTTAATATGGAATACATAGTTTTGTTCATTTAATTAATGTGTGTTTATTTATGTGTCAAGAAAATTAAGGGAAAAAAGCAATAAGATAACATTTGTAAAACAATGTGTTTCCTTGTGTGGCTATTGGAAATTAAATTTGCCAAACCTTTTTTCCAATGTGTCCTGGGAACTGGCCTAACAGGAATATGAGGCTGTAAATTCCTGAAGACTCAGCATGTTCATTACAGAGCCAATAGTTCACCATCAACCAACCAGTAGATTTATGTCTGTAGCCCTACTATGGTTAATATACAACACCATGATGTATGAGTGTGCTCTGCAGGACCGACTGTGTATGTGGCCATTACTTCAACTCAAGGCTACTCCACTATAACCACTGCTGCTCCTACTGGATCCATGGATTCAAAATTGAGGGTCAGAACTGTTAAGAGATGTTAGGCTCACGAATAACATGGGCCTACTGAAAGAAGCGAGTTCACAGATGGAAATGGTTAATCACATCTACAGCGTGGTCTATTCACCATGATAGTGTCGCTAAATCACAAGAGGAAATGATAGCTTCATTATGATGGACTTCATAAACAGAGTCTACATTGCATTTTCTCTGCACGTTTATTTTAGGTATAATGTATGAGTGTCTGCAGACCTGACAGATCACCTGTGTCTACAATGGCAGCACATAAACACTGGGTAGAAAGGATCCAGAGTCTCCCATGGGTGCCACACAGCTCTGAGCAGGGACTGGGCTTTGCTTTGTGGGTGACAACAGGCTGTCTCCCGCCCTGTGCGCGTGATGTGCGCGTGATCTGTGCGTGATCCGTGCGACATGCGCCACTGTTGTCATTGTCTGGAGCTACAGACCTGTTTCACCTGTTTCACCTGTCACTGAGAGGCACAGAGAAAATGACGCACGACTTACGCGTTTCCGATGTAGATCCGCGGGTAGACTTCGTTGAAGTGCTGCGTGGGGAGTTGGTAAAAGCCGCTTCCATCCGACACCAGCTCGTTGAGTTGTTGGACGGTGATCTCTCCGCTGTGCGCGGGGAGCACGGCGGGGGAGCACGGCCGCGGTGGCAGTTTGCTGGGGCTCTGGTGTTTCTTCATGTCGCCTCTCCTCGGGGCTCCAGGTGCTTGAGTTCCGCGGTCAGCCTCGCGTCCCTTTCCGCTTCATCTCTGCTGCATATTCAGCTCCACATGTGAGTCGTGCCTGGCTCAAGGTGTCTCCCGGACGCGATCTGCTCGGATCCATCAAGTCAAGTGCTTTTGTCTGAAGCTGGAAATCCGCTGCGGATTTCAAAATAAGAGGAAAGAAATAAGACGTTAATACCTGAAAACTAATGCAAGGATGGGTACATTGCACATCACAATTCAATTATTGTCAACATGTCGCTCGTTTTGAATAAAGGTTTTCTGCAAGAGCATGTTGAGACATAACACATCAGATAAATAATAAGACAATGGTGATGACTTGATCGATTCACGAAAAACGCATGAATTTGAATCCAACTTTTGCATAAATAAACTGCTATAAAACAATGTCAACAAACGTGCTCAATTATTGCAAAGAATATAATTACGGTAATTATTTCTATTCCGTTTAGTGCTTAGATGATTTAAAAAAAAAATAGACACATATCGTTGTAACTAACTTAAACTACAGTCCAAGTGTGAACAGGTCTTAACAGGACAAGGTTTCTCGATTTTGTAAAAAGAAAAAATATATACATATATATTAATATGTAATATTAGTTAGTATGTATAATAGTGTATTTTGAGCACAAGAGGGCGCAGTCTGCCAACTCAAAGGCCAGGCTCTGTGCCGTTTTGCCAGTCTAGTCCAGTCACCAATAGAAACCATCAGTAAATGCTTATCACCACTAGATGGTGCTACTTTTACATTGAATTAATCTTTTTTTTTTAACATATAATCTAAGCATTCAGAAGGTAGAATTAATTTATAAATTATGTTCTTTGAATCTGGTAATTGAATTGTGCGGTGTAATGTGTCCTACCATGTAGCTTCGTCAACATTCTGTGTGTTATGAACACGACATGTCGCCCTATGACCTGCGTTCACATCTAAACAGAACATATGACACTTGTATTCTTAGGGCAGGCACCGTAGCGCAGGTCTTATCATTCTTATTCTTATCATACATCGTGGGTGTAGAATAGTTGTATGCTATACATCCATGAGCGCAGTGGGTAGAGGTGGTGGCCCGTCCGCGGACCCCACCGCCCCCCAGTGGACATGCGGAGAACTGCCGGCCTGTGACCTTGACCAGCTCTTTGGGCTCTTGGAGCTGGTGCCGTCACAGCGGAGACACCATAAGGTTAACTTTGTATGGTTAACTTTGTTAACCTTAGCCGATATCCCTGCCAACTTTTTTTTAAAAGTATAAAATAACTTTGCAGAACAACAGTTTTGGTCATTTTTAATTCACGTGCTGCGTTCTGCTGGTCAGTGTGTAAGTTGGTGTTTACAGTCAGTCCACAGAAGACTTTCTGCCTTTACAGGTGGGTTAAGTGTGCACAAGCATGATTTCTTTTACAATATAAGGGACACAGGAGGCAATGTAACACTAAGCCAAGTTGCATTTTCAGGTCATTTCAGGTGTTATGTCATTTCAAGTACTGGTGTAAGGTAGTACAAGAGCAGGCTCTGCTTCGCTGTGTAGAACCTGTAAAAATCTAGTGTTTCCGTGGCAAATACCATAGGTATAATGTATGAGTGTCTGCAGACCCAGATTTTATTTTCTTTATGGAGGAAGGGAAACTACTTCCCGATTTTAAACTTGTGGCCGAAAATGCCTTGCATCCTATTGGGACTGAATGAATGGAGTTAAGGGAGCTGAGCTTGCAACTGCACATTGTTAGTTTGCAAGAGATGATAAAACTACTGATTAGAAGAAATCAACTGACATTATATTTCAAGCCATGTAAATAATCCTATGGAATAAATGTAAATAGTAGCAACAGTGCTTGTTACCACTAGATGGTGGTGTATCTTTATATTGATTTACTCTTCAAGATTGTGTTTAAATTAGCTGCAGCTATATTTTTAATAATCTAGGCATTGTGAAAATAGAAATAATGTTCCTAGCAATCCATAACCTACATAGTTTGTTGACATTGACTTACAGCCTTTTAATGCAAAAGTTGCACTCAAATTTATGGGTTAATCAACCAACTCATTACCACATTACCATTGTCTTATTCTTGTGCTGTCTCAGTTTACTCTTCAGAAAACTTCCAATCAACTATAGTGACATGTTGAGGATAATTGAATTGTGATGTGTCATGTGTCCTACCTTGCAACTTCATCAACATTCTGTTTTATTAACACAACCTGCGTTCAGTCTGACATTCACATTTAAAAATAACATCTGACATCTAATTACTTGGGCACAGTGGGGCACACAGCACATTATAATAACAGAGAGTGCTGCAGGTCCCGGTCTGTGTCTGTGTGTAAAGAATAATTCAGTGTAATCTCTAGAATTCAATATCCTCCTTGGAACGGAAGAAAAAGGTTTATTGCAATATATTTTTGTGATTTTCTGTCTGTTTGGGGGTAAATGAACACCTTAGCATTTAGCTTTTGCAAAGGTTATTTTTATATATAATTTTTTGTATTAAATCCATGTGGAGTTAACAACTTCACAATAACAATATTTTTGATGACCAACATCTCTGACACGCTTCTACAGTCACCACAAAAAGTTTTTAGACTCCCTTTTCATTTCTTACATTTTTTATCATAGTGCAGCCACAAGCTAATTCCTATGAGCCTCATTTGAGCTGCCAGTCTCTGCCCACAAGCCTCTAGTTACAGCCCAAACAGGTGTGATGTGAAATTCCTTATCTGTAAATGGATTAGTGCCTAAATTAAAGTGAGTTGAGCTTATTTCACTACATTTGTATTCTGTTCAATCATGATTTAATTTTTATTATTTATATGATCCTATGTGATCTATGAGCTGTGGAAAAACACAATATTATGTCTTTTCTTGCCTTGCTGCCTATTACAACCTTCTGCAAAAGTGTTCTTTATTCTTTACTCTAAACCAACTCAGAGTGTCTTTTAAAAGTGATTTATCAACATGGCCTCTAATAGTGTAACTCAATACCTGATCAATGAATTGCCTTTATTAAAATCTTTTTTTTCCATGTAGTTGAGTAAAATTAGTTTTGTTCAAGTGTAGATATTGTAAAAGCAGCTCTGATTAGATTATTCTCTTCTAAAGTATTCTTATCCTGCAACTGACAAAGTGCTCTGTTAGAATGCTAGTTTTTGTTAGCTTTAATACTCTACTGATATAAACTAATTGTAGCAAATATTTAGATGCTTGATATTCAAAATATATTAAGGAATAACTTCAAAACTGTTGCAAACTGATAGAGATACAGTGCCTTTAATCTAATAATAATAATAAGTGATTGTACACTTATTATTTACCAATATCATTTACTGCACTAATTCTTTTATTTCTGACATTTTCGATAAACCGTTACTCCATATCCCTGCCTACTCCACAGTTAAATGTATTGATATACTGGATGCTTGAGTCATGGTGCCAGTCATGTTTTTTGTGTTTCCATAGCGATCTAAGAAGATGTGATGTAATACCATGGCAACCAGAAATCTGACTCCATTGTGTTCACGCGCGGGTGTGAGTCGAGTCATCTCCATCAACACACACTCGCTCACTATGTGGGCAGACACGTGTTTCTGAGAGGGCAAGTTATAGAGAGCGTTACTGTAGAAATATACATAGAAGCAATAATAGATAGAAGCCTATTTGTACTACTGAGAGAGGAAGTGTAATGGCTTTATTATCATTTATATACAATAATTATAACAATTAGAAATATATTAAAAGTGCATTGTGTATCATGTCTGGTAGACAGTTTGTCAAATACTTTTCTTTAAGGAGATGTTATTGTTTTGTCTGTCAGAATGCCTGTGTTTCTAGGTATTTTTGAGCAATAAAACCACTTGTCATTGAATAAATGTAAGGTGGAGCTGTTTAATGTCAGACTATGGAACATTCAAAGTCTCCATCTCCGTATCAACCGAAAAGTTACATAGTGCACCTTTAATACACATTCCCACATAAGTATTGCAGGTTCATGGTGGTCTTTTTCTGTGAAGTTTACATGTTCTCTCTGTGTATTTCCTATAGGATGACGGAGGATATCGTACTCAACAGCCATTATGACCTATGTCCTGTCAGTCATCAATACTGTATCATCGTTGCACTATTCTCCTTACGACCTCTTGTATATATTTTTTTACTTGTACATATACATTGATATAATTATGCTTTATTTGATTCTAGTTTCCTGATATTTTTTCTACTCATTTAGAATTTATTATTACAATTTACATGTTTTCTCTTTGTTATTATATTATATTGTGACGTGTGAGATACTGTGTCCAAGAAATTTCCCTTGTGGCTCAATAAAGTTTGTCTACGTCTAATGTCTAATGACTACCTTAAATTGCAGAAAAAGGCACACACTGTTGTATGTGGTAGGACAGGGACAGATTCAGGAAATGTATTCTCATAGACAATAACAGCAAAAACACCTCAACTTGTATATTTTTTTGTTTATTTCTGCAATTGGAACGCACAGGAAGATGGAAATAGCTACTGGAGCCAACACAGTATTTCAACATGAAATTCAGGACAAGTGGATTTCTTTACAATTCACATTTCAGCAAAGACATTTTTGAACAATATATATAAGTGGAACATAAAGGAGGGCATATCCATTTTCATGTCCATTACCTACACATACACAGTGCTGTAACATACTGTGTCACAAAAGCAATGTTTTTTGCTTATTCTCTCAGCTGGATTTGCATTTAAATATAAATTAAGTTGTTTTTATTGCCTTTAAAATAATGGACTGCTGCCACCACATAAGGACAGTAATGCAACATAAAAATGCAAACTAGACACATTAAAGTGATTTTATGCTTTCAGGGCCTGTGTACGTCCCATGTGGGTTTGACCAGAGAGGATAGAGCATTGATGTAGTGGTGTTTTTATTGACGGTTTTCCCTTTTCTCATTTTGAATCATGATGAGGCATGACCACGTAATAGGACAAAGACCACCTGAGTCCAGATCTGAGTAGAGTTCAGCGCTCTCCAGAATCCAATTTAAGTGAACATATTCGGTTTCGTTATTGTAATATAAAGACACAAGTGCAGTACAGCAGGCGAAGAAAAAACATCTGGGCCCCACTTTTAGAATACAATACAATGCTATCATTACTAGTGTTAGTGATGGCAGATATATTTACACCAGATGCCCTTCCATTTGCAACCAGACATGTATTCTGTCTAAGTAATATAATGGAGGATTTTGGCCCAAAGCACAACAACAGCATTGGGTAAGCAGAGATCAAATCAACCCACCTCTTTCAATGACCACTACTGCTGATTTTGTCATTTTGTTTAATTTAGAGGAAATTTTGTATTCGTTTTTTCACATTTTGTGTTTATTCTTTATTGTAACCATTGTGTAGTTCAATTTTAGACCTGGTATAACCCTGTATGGGTCAAATTATTTCTTAGGCAGCAATTTGAGAAAAACATTTACAAAAAACACTAACTCCAATTCATTATAATTTCAAAAATAGTCAAAAATAGTCTATACATGATTTTCTAACATTAAAACACAATTCTAATTTTAAATGCACCTATGACTCAGTCTAAAGACTCATAATACAATGCTATAATTAACACTATAATCGACTAAACCATTAAACAAGACATTGATATATGTACTTTACGATTTAAAGATTATTTTTTGCATAAAATGGTCATAATGGATGAGGGGATTGACTGTTTTCCCCAGAGACCCTCCTATTCCTTGGGGGCTTAAACGCTATTGTATTGTTATAACCATGACATAAAAGCTAACAGTATCTACTAAATATATAGCTTTGACTTTACATTCATCTCATCTTTCATCCACTATCATCTGTAATCTTTTGTGAAATACGACCACGACTTTCCAGTTCCGTGTGGGTGTTGGATGCAGTTGGAGCTGGTCTCTCTCCGTGAGGATATCCCTGCTATAAACCACACGCCCACAGGCACAGCAGAAGAGTGGTCGGATCAGCTCAGCACTATTTGTCAAAAGAGAGGAAAAAATATTTGTCCCTGGTGAAATGGGAAGTCAATACAAACTGTAAAAGCTTTAATAGTGTGGACAATGTGAGCAAAGTCATGTCTGTCTCATTCTGCTTTAGAAATTAATTCTGTTTTGCCTATATTTTTGCCTATATTTGGCCTATTTCATTTTCAAAACATAAAAAATTAAATCTTTACTAGGCAAAGTTAAAGGTGCAGTGTGTAACTTTCCTGGTGGGGTGGTCAGCCAATTGCTGTCTCCATATATGATTTTGTACCTTCATATAATAATATAAATGTATGTCAAATGCTCTTCCCAACACAGCTGGTACAGAGAATATTATGGGTATCAGACAGTCACGTGGCTTTTTCTTGTTCAGTGCATCATTTTGAGACATTATAATCATTCAAAAATAAATGTTACAAACTATATGGCAACAGTCTTAAGTTGTTATCACTCTTAAACTCAAGGTTGCACTGACTTATGTGGCTCTTTATGAGATTATTCTCTTTTAAAATCTTCAAATAGTTTACATATTTCTAAATAACAAATGCATTTAATCATCTTTCAATATCAAGAATCATGATCCAGGCCAATATTATGTCATATTTTGTATTTTAGTTACAGACAATGACTCTTTACATAACGTTCTTATATGAGAAAAGAAAAATGATCGTGAGGTCACGTTTTAGCCAGTTTTGTTGGAGGGTTAATTATGTTTATCTCATTTGAAATCACTTGAGGTAGAATACTCCAGATGGCCTGTATATGAGCATGTGCCGTAGACCTGCACTGCTCTTTGTAATAGACACACACATACAGCACATGGCTTTAACAGTGGGGTCTAAGCTCTTCCAAACGAGTCCATCTCCGTCACTCTGAGCTATTCACAGCACCGCTCTGCCCTCTGCATCCTCCAGCCTTTTGTACAGAGTCAAAGGAAGGAGATTTGTCTTAAAATCTGCAACAATACAAAATAGGCAGAGTTAACTATTGTGCAGTTTGATGGATATAACCATCTGGACCACTGGCAAGTTTAAATCAGGTCACACTGCTGCAAGTTAAGACAGTGTAGTGGCACCAACATGTGATGCAACAACAAATCTAAACATTTAACATCTTATATTATTGAACAAAAGGCAAGTTAACAAGCTTAACATAAAAAACACAGCTCTAAGTATGTTTTTGAGGAGGTAACAGCATTATAATATGACTTAAAGCTCAAAAAAGTCAGTGTAGTGGCAAAAAACATGTAATGCAACAACAAAAACGTTTTTAAATCTAATGATTTTAATCTATAGTTTAAGTTAATCTGTTACTTTAAAACTGTGATTTTTCCTGTTATGTTTGTATTTTTGGTTTGACTATACCATGAAATATACTAAACCATGAATATCTTATAGCTTATCCACAATACATGAAAAAATACATCTTATCTGCCACCAGAAACAAGTTAAGTTGTGCATTTATTTAGCCATTTAAACACAAATGTGTGAATATGTCAAGTTTGGGGAAACAATTCAATTCAGTTAAGATATTTCTTTCAAATCTGTAAACTTCCCATAGCATTATACAGGCCATTGCCCTCCATTTGAAATCATGACATCACATTTATGAACACCACCTATCTCAGACGTAATATCTTGAGACAGGGTATAAGACTTATACCCTGGACTTATACTTATACTATAAGTCCTAATTACAGTGTACACCGTGGACATTAGATGGTGATTTGGTGTGGCATGTGAGCGCCTGTCCTGGCCTCAGTACCATGGGGTCAAAGAGGATTCGCTGACCGCACACTTCTCACTCAGAGCAGTGTCCACTTCTCTATATTACATTCACTCATGCAGTACAGGGGCCCATTCGATATAAGAGACCATTCTACGAAGATAAAACATGAGATTATTTCATCAAAAACATGCATTCTTACTGTGAGTCTCTTCTCTCACAGATCTGACCTGTAACTTCACCTGCTTGTCTCCATGGAGCTGTTTAATGCCATAGTGTGGAATATTCCATGCTAATGAATCTGTTCATACAGAGGCGATAAGGTGCCTGATCCTCCAGCAAAAGAAAAGTAAAAGCTACTCTCTAAAAGCAATTCCATTCAGACTATTTGGTTCTTATCTCTAAGCCGAGACTCTGCAGGTGAAGAGAGAAAGTTAAAAAGTGTAATAAATGAGACTTGGAATTAGATATTTAACCCTGGAGAACCCAAGAACCCTTTTCTTCTTCAGAAAATTATGAACTATGCCTTAAATGATTGCTATAAGTTCACTGAACACCAAAATATCTACTTTTTCAATTTTAACCCTTTATTCCCTGATTTAGGATTTGGGTCAAATCTGACCCATTGGGCTTTAGGTGTATAATTTTAAAGAACGACTATAAGATACACTGCCAATGCAAACTGTTTTAAATTTAGGAAAACAATCAATAATTTACACCAGAACATTTAACAATAGTTATTTTTGCATGTTAGAACTGTATTTCTAATGTTTAAACACACTTTGGCCAACTGAAACAAGAACACAAGGCCATAAACGACTAATAAAAAACTAACACCATTGGTCTTTGCTTATCCAAAATCTTTTCTACTAGAGAGAGGAAATCACACTAGACATTGTGGTAGTCTTTGGGCTTTTAAGGTTAAATTTGACATTTTTTTCAATTTGGTTCATTTTTAGTAGCAGCAATTAACAGTGGTCAAATTTGACCCCGTGGGTTCTCCAGGGTTAAAAATCCTTCAGTAGGATCTGTCAAAATCCTCTTTAGCAAAAGGCTGTAAATTTTGGTGTGTGTAGGTGTTACTTTAAGGTGTGATCCTTATGTCCGTTGTGTTGTTTCCACATGAAAGCTTATATGTTATATGAGGCCAAACTGACCAAAAAACAAAAAGTAGTTTCGTATCTCCCCTGAAAATGGGTGAGATAAGAACAGATCACATGTACTCCAAATATCCGTACAAAAGTCCTGTGACTAGTATTACAAGTCCCTCTATAACTGTACTGCCTATATTTCACTATACTCCTGAACACAGCTCGTACATTACCTCTTTGACATCACTTTATAAGACTTGGAAACAAAAGCCCTATTCAGCTTCACACAATATGCAGAGTTTAATGGCTCCTTTTGAGACTCAGTGGAGCAATGTACCATATATAGTCCTTTCATTCATCGCACTCGTAAGTCGTGGAGTGACTCAAAGTATTTCTGAAAGCCAGTGTGCAAAAGGATTTCAAGATGCTGCAGTTTTGTATAAAAATCTTTAAATGACAGAGTTTGAAATAGTGAGTTTTTCACAAGGATCACATCACTCCGTCTATATCAGTGAATTATTAATAGAAATCAAGAGCAGATGGATCTATTATTCAAGAAGGCTGCTAATATTAGGTTCAAATCTCATAATGTAGAGTGGAGAACTTTGGAAATATTGTGCCCTGAATTACAAAAGTTATTGGGGGCAAATACCTTAATGTTTAAAATGTATTAATGTGGTAAATTTTATCTATTATTATCCAACTATTCTTTCATTGCTATAGATTTTGGTTGGTTTGTATTGAATGGAAATGTATGCCCTGCTTTTTAGATACTTTATTTGTTACTGTGTGTACTGTGAGAATGGCTGTTACTGCAATAGGCTTGTACAATAATGCTCTTTACTGTGAATAATTGGAATAATAATTTATGTGGGAGATATAAATACAACTCTGTAAGCTGGAAAAACAAGATATTTTATCCTTTATGTCGTTTGTTGCCTTGTTGCCTATTGTAACCTTTTGCAAATGTGTTTTTAATTCTTTACTCTAACCAACACATTCTGAAAACAGCTCTGATTAGATTATTCTATTTTAAAATATTCTTACCGTGCAACCAAGGAAGTGCTCTGTTAGAATGCTAATGTAAATTGTAATGTAAATGTAGAGAATATTTAGATGCTTGATACTGGAAATACATTAAGGATTGTGTGTATATGTCTTAGACCTCCACCCAGTATAAGGTGTTTGTCACTGCTGCCATACGTAATTGAACAGTATTTCTGTTTACCAAAATGTCTTTTTATGTTTCTATAATTGCAATATTTTTATCTGAATATCTTTTTATCAAGATACTATTGTTGCTATTGATACATTTTCAAGTGGATGGGTTTCCTCCGGGTGCTCCGGTTTCCCCCATCAACCCAAAACATGCAGCACCCCTATGAACTAACATCAAGGACCATGTTGTCCACCCTCCTGTGGGCTCACCACCTGCAGAGGGGTTCATAGGGGGGGTCAGGTGCTATGAGTATTGGGCAGCAAGCTGCCCCCGCGACCCAGCCGGATTAAGCGGGAGAAGATGGATGGATGGATGGACACCAAAGTCTCATCCAAAGTCTCTGGGAACAGCAAGAAACTATTTGTAACTCAATAACAAAATAGACTTTACAAAACTACATAAAAAACAATGCAGCAAGAATGCAGCTGTTATCTGCTCACACAAAATATTCACATTTTTGGTTATTATTTGTCAACAAGGACTATTTTGTTATTCCAACTGATCATTGTCTTAATTAATAACAATGAAAAATTTGAAACAAGTTTTTGATTTACTATGAAGTTATTTATGTTTTGTAGTTTTTTGACAGGTGGTCTAATAGGCACTGTAGACTTTTTTTTTTTTTTTTTAAGGTGTCACTTGTCAATTTGGAGATACAGCCTAATGTAAGGAAGTGATTTTTTTACCCCCATTTTCAAATGTACTTTACTTTTTGGATGAGAATTATGTTTTTATTGGCAGTTTACCATCCCTATATATAGTCTATTTAATATTACAGCATTTTACAATAAATAGCAGTTTAGGGTCTTATAATATTATATATTTTTATTATTATACATTTCAACACGTGGATTTTAACCCAGTGTGAGTGAAGTAACTGATAGCATTGTCTTTTCAGTGAGCTTTATTATGCTCTCTTTACACAGCAAACATGCCATAGCCTCATTAGCATTAAGCACTTCTGTTTGAGAATAGGATTTCCCCATTTTCCCCAACATGATTGCATTCGCTGTGTTTGACCTGTAATTACAATGAGCTCCTTGTGAACACCAGATTACTCCTGTGTTATTTCTACTGCAGTGATAAGCCCAACTGTTGTCTTTGGTAATGACACTTTGAAGGTAATTAAATATTGACTGTAAGGAAAGTGAGGGTGGGTGTGAAGACAAAGATACTGCTTGTGAGTACTGGCAAAAACACAGCATAAATTAAAGGCCCCAGCTATTTCCTGATCTATGTTATAATGTTGTTTCTTCATCACAAATGTAATAGGAGTCGTGTTTTATTTCATTCATCCATGTCCATTACACAAATCCTGCATATTTATTCTTCTCTCAAACTGATAACACTCGTTTGGATCATTTCAGCCAAGGAATTCTCAGTCTCTACTGAACAAAAGGTGAAAGGTAAATTACAGCTTCATGACATCACAAGGTGGAACAGAGCATTTTGAGCTTTTGAAGAGCAATAATAAAGGGTTACTCAAACGTGTGAATGAAACAAAGCACAAGTCCAGGTATGTTTTTGAGGACATAATAACATTATTAAATGGCTCAAGAGTTCACAAGAGTCAATTTTGCATAATATAGGACCTTTAAAATGTGGATAAGGATAGCAAATTTGTCACCTGTTATATATGCTGATTAATATTTAATGTTTTATTATCAGTTTATACTTTGTACTTATTTTGTAAAACCTTTCTTGCTTTTATTATAGTCTTAGTCTCCTTTTACTAATATAAAGCCCTCTTATTACAATACAAACTTGCACTAAAGTAGTTATTTATTGGTGGTTTTCAGATCAGAATGATGGCAAACATAGAGTGACCAGACGTCCATATTTAGGACTGTCCCAGTTTTGAGCCCCGTGTCCCATGTTCCAGCAGATTTATCCAAAACCACTGATTTGTCCCAGTTTTCAAGTCCCAGGTGTCACTATTTTTGATCAGTTTGGTACCGTCAGTGGTTCAGAGGGCAACATACTGTCATTTGTTTAGCTAAAATACAGAAAACCATGCTTGAAAATGACCATATGGCAAAAATGCACTCAGTTTCACCAACAGAAGTCCCTTAGATTAAGACTGACCCATAAATGAGTCAAGAACGGACAATGTTACAAGATCTTTTCACAATTTGAATTATACCAACCCACCTGGGTATGTCCCAGTTTTTAATTTAAAGATCTGGTCACCTCATACTTTCAGATGGACTAAGAGCCAGATTTCCCTATTGAACAACATTGTACATTTTAACATTTTAAAATTTAATTCACAGATGCTCAGTGTCTAGAAACATTCAAATCTGATATTACAACAACCCCACCCCCATCTGTTTTTAATATTATTGGCCTATTGAATATTAGGATGTTAACTGAAGCTATGGCAAATAATGTCGGTATAGATTTAGTGAGAATTAGGTTAGTTGGAAGTATTTATGGCATTAAGTATTTTACATAATAACATTCTTTCTTATAACACATGGCGGGGTTATGTCACAATTGTTTCACTGTTTCACTGCAGAGATTAGTTACAGATTATGTGGTGTAATTCCACTTGCTGATATATGTTTGTTAAGAAGCATAAACTCTTTTGAACAAGGTGGGGCTATATCTTTTCATCCGCCACCAATATTCTAGACAAAGCAAAGAGATTTACATGAAGACAAGCAACTGCAGAAAAATGCCAGTCTCATCAAGCCAAATTACAAGTCAAGTCAATGGAAAAATCAGACCTTTTTTGCTGTATTTTGTGCAATAAAACATCTGTCATGAAAAACAGCTTTATTATTGTCTGAAATGTTACACAGCAGGGCTTTAATTAACTTACAGTCCTGGCAGCATACAGGACAAACCTGTGGTCTCTTCATGTCATTCCCAATTAGCTGGAAAAAATGAGGGATACCAGGGAGGGCATCTGGCATAAGATAATTTGTTCACCCAGGAAGAATGAATAAGAGAGAATAGACATTACACAATTTTCCTTCATAAATTACATTGACATATATGATTTTCCACACAAAACAGCATTGTTTTAAACCCACTTTAAACTGTGATGTGGAAATGTGGCCCATGTGTGACTTGTTAAAGAAAACCTATTGTGCTTGTGTCTGCTATACAGCTTTAATGACACAGTGGATCATTCTGTTATAATTTGCACATTTTCACAAAATATCTAAAATTACTTAATTTTATCTAAAATTACTTAATTTTATCTAAAATTAAGTCATTTTAGATGTGTTCCATCAGCAATATCAGCTCCCCAATGGCAATCATAAGTCTTCATCACAATTATGTGCAACAGATTAAAAAAAATATTGTACCAAAATGACCAACGCAGCCCAATCACTGATTAAAAAGAGAAAATTAGAGAATGAAGAAAGTACAGAGCAGTGGGTGTATGGCAGTGGCAGTAAAAACTGAGGTTGACAGATGTCTACGATGTCTTGAAAATAAGGAATTAAAGATCACTAACATGCACAAATCACTCCAAATACAACTTCAAGAGGGTAAATGAGAAGGGGACACAACTATAATATGGTTTTTAAAAGTGGGTTTTGCCAAATAGATCTGTTTTAAATGTAAAAATGTGATGAGTAACTGTGGACTTCACCTTTGGGCCCTTCCTCTTAACCCTCTTGTACTATGTGCCTAACCTTGACAGTGAAGGCTCAGCTCCAGTGCCTGCAAGCTCCACTGTGCTATCTTTAGCTGAGTGCCCAAGCTTTCACAGTGCTCTCCTCTCCTCTTCTCTTCTCTCCCTTGCAAACTCACTCATGCATGCTTTTTACTCAGCTGAAATCCACACATGCACAGTTGTAGCGTGCATATGTGTGCCTGCTGCAAGAACTGTTACTGGGCAGATTAGATGGGGCAACCTACTTCTACATCTAGCACATGTTTAGATCTGAGAGCAGAAAGCAGAAAGCAGTGCCGTCTCTCACTCTGCCTCGAGCACACCAGAGCCATGGGACCACCAGTCAAAGCAGCAGCACTCTGATTGGATAATATTACAGCAAATCAAATCACTCAACATGGGCAGTAATTATCAATGATTTATAAAGAAAACGTGAATACTAACATAATTGAAGTGGTTCCTGCAATATAGAGTCACCATTTTTGCTTTTCGTGGTTCATTAGGTTTGAGGCTGAGTTCACATCAGCAGTGTACACATGTTTACATTAAGGCTAATAGGATTCTCCATCATCTGTTTGTTCAGAGATTCTGTTAAATGACCCAACTATAAATTAAGCAATTACACTATTTGCACACACAATTGTACATGCTATTGTAATATGCTCATTTGCTCTGAAACATATTTTTGTAATGGGTTGATTGTCAGTTTGCAAAAGCTTTGCTGATTATTAGTAAACTGCAAAATGTAGAAGAAAATGGAGATTTATCTATAGAAATGCATTGCTGTCATTAGGTACATTTCTCTATTTTACCCATGCTTTTACTTGGTGGTAAAATTTTATAATAACTGCATCTTAATTAGCTGTAATAAAGAATGAACAAAATGGCCCTTATAACACTATTTTCTGATCTGTTTTAATGTTGTTTCCTCATCAAAAATACACCTGAAGTTGTATTTTGTTTCATGCACACATGTGTAACACACAAATCCTGTATATTTCGGCTGAGTTCTTCTCTCAAACTGAAAATGCTTTACAGGAAGTGCTCCACTGTGTTTTTAAAGTCCGCACACCTTCACTGCAATCATTTGGTTCATTTCTACCCTAAAATTTTCAATAGCTACTAAACAAAAGGTAAAAGGAGCTGTTAACTTGAAAACCATCACTGTATGACATCATAAGGTGGAACAGAGCATTTTGAGCTTTGGAAATGTAGACAGATTAATAAAGGATTTGTTAAATGTGTAAATAAAACAAAACACATCTCCAGGTATGTTTTTAATAAAGCAACAACATGACTTAAAGCTCACAAGAGTCAGTTTTGTATAGAGGAATATACTCTATTGAACTTTCATCAAAAAATCCCAAAAAAAGTTTGATATGTCAAGGAATCGGGCTTTCTGAAATTTCTCAAACTCTCGGGGGAAAAATGCAGAAAAAACAATTATTTTTAAAGAAAAAATGAGGAGAAATGCAGAAGCTGTTCTAATAGTATAGTGGTGGAAAGAGGAAGTGATCAGGGCGGGATCAGGTTATGTCACCTTGTAAATCCCATTAAAGACGTCTGTACTGGGCTTAGGTCAGCTCCCTTGAGGCTGTGGTGTTAGAGAATAAAACTAACTTTACTTTTAATTTCACATCATTATTTACAGATTTCAATTCATATTTTGAGATAAAGTAGTCAACAAGTTCCCCAATCTTGTTTCCACAGACAAAACTTCATAGATTATTGACTCTGTATTGAGTTTTGCAGTTTATTTGATTCATTTCTTTAGCCATCACAGCTTTCTCAAAGTTAGTCCAATCATTTCACATTTTTTTCATTCACACTTCTAATAAACACACAGTTGGTACAGCCTTCGCCCACTAACCCAAAGGTTTACAGTTCTACCCCTGCTTTATAATGCAGTTTGAGTTCACACAGATTCATTTTCTCTGTTTGCAGTAAGGAACCGATCAATAAAGTATATTTTCTCAATCAAACTTTACACTATCTTCAGTACACGTGTAGTCACATGTAGCTGTCAGCTGAAAGGATACAAAGACATATTGTTAATAATAATAAGAGAATGATCTAGTTCAACACATATGGATTTCTTTGTTCTTGTGAGAAAGAAAAAAGAGAAAATGGGTCAAACAGTTGTCTTTGTGAAGCTTAGAAAAGAATACTGAAGAAAGAATACAATCAACAAGGGGCGCTCACACAATTTAACTAATGTGCAAAACTGATGCAAAAGTGTACCCCAGTGAAATAGGTACGAAACAGCACAGAATCTGCAAAAAGTTCATCTGCATCAGTAAGTATTCAAAGACTTGCAGTTTATTGTTCATGTTCTGTTGGTCTCAAATGTATTTTAGTGCTATCTGGTTTCTTTTTTCACACTTTTTTCCCCTTCTTTCTTTGCCGAGGAGGGTCTAAGAAGGGGGATGCAGTGATCTTTCTTATCACTGTTGGGTAATCTGTTGTCCAATTTCTGACAGTTTCACTAATTGATTTTTGAACTTTCTGTTGGTTGAATCAACAATTTTGTGAAGCCATGCAAGATGACAGTAGTTGCGATGTTGTTCTATAAAAAATCCATTGAACTGAAACATTTTTAAGACCGTAACAATTATATTTTTATATTTTTATCTCCTTATCATACCCGCCGTATTATTGAAAATCAGATCTGCAACTCCTGGTCACTTTTGGATCCAACAAATTCAAATCGCAAAGGGGCAAAAGTGCAGCATTTTGACAGAATTATTTTTTCTCTGCATTACCTTTGACAGCCACTTCTATCATGTCAACCCAATACTAGATAGCAGTGTTGACTTGTATCTCCGACCTCTCCTGCATTGCCCCATCGAATATTCACTAGAGTCTCATTTTGTGTTCTCTGGGCTCAGACCACCAGGCCACGCTCCAGGAACTTGATACGCCGTCTCCCTCTGTCCTTCTGCTTCACCTTTTCACCAGTGGTCCCCTGACACCCGTCTCCGAGCAGCAGGCAGTGTATGCAGAGGAGAGGCCCGCTGTAGGCTGTTATGCTGCTCTTGTCACAAAGGGGCGAATTTAAAGGTGCACTGCGCAGCTTTTCTGGTGAAGGGTCCGCTACCTCCTCGTCTCCATCCATGTTATGACATTAAACATATACATCTAGCATTTATTCAATACGGGTGTTTCTATTGCTCATAAATACAGCAATTCCTTCTGTGAATAGGAGCGACTCTCCACAGATCTGAACTGTAATGTAGCGCAGTTTTGTAACCTGCTTGTCTCCCGGGTGATAGATAAGTTTAATCTATAGTGTAGAACATTTTAGAAAACCATTTCCTTTAAGGGGTAAATGCTCATTCACTAGCAAGGACCACACCAGTAGCACATGTGCGAAGCGAAAAGCATTTATTATATGGAGACGAGGCGGGTCGGCTGGGTTGAGACTCAGGGTGGGGGTTCAGTCTCAATCTTCACATGGCCCAGCAGGAACGGGACCCCCCCTTGTAGGCGTCTTGTGTCTGGAAGTGAACAGATATGGGTTGGGAGGGTGGGGTCGAGTTATTCGAGACGAACTGGGTTGCTGGGATAGGCTGCTGTAAATACGCTTCTGGGAAATTGAGGCATGGTAGAAGTGAGCTGTGATTCACTGGAGAGGAGGCGAGGGCGGTTGAAGTAAATCATATTAACTACATTTATATTTTACAATGATCAAATTGTTTATTTTTTATTAAAGATGCACTCTGTGGCTTTTTTGGTAGGTCCATGACTTACTTGTATCATGGAAAGGCTTTTGTTTTTGTTCATTAAATGTATCTGAATAGCATTTAGTCATATACAGGTGTTTTTATTGTGTTGAACGCCTGCATTTGTAATTCAAGCTGTTTCAGGTAGATTGAGCATTGCAAACGGAGCTTAAGGTTGTCGTTGCATCTTATTGAATTTTCAGTTATACCAGCGGAGACTTTAAGATGCTAAATATAAAATTTCAACAGTGACTGCCCACCCTCCACTTCTGGAACAAAATTTCTCATAAATTTTTCGCATAGACTTTCTGAAAAGATGTCATATTAAAAGCTTGCTCAGGGCTAATCAGTTATTTGGTAACTAATGAACACAAGACCTACAACTTTATTTAAAATCTATTTCTGAAACGCTATGGACTGCCAAGTTATTAAAGAAGTTCACAGAATCTTACATTAAGGAAAATCATGCACTTCAATCACAAGCCTTGTATATAAACTAATATATGGTCTTATTATGCTGCTCTGTCTATGGAGGAGTTCAAATTCTGCCTTTCATTACAACAGCACTTTGCCCTTGACAGAATGACAGCTTATTTAGTCACCAATTTGACGCCTGCAGCTTATTCCTTCACACTTTCACATTTCGATTTAGCTGCAAATAAAAAACTCATTTAAAGAGCCTGTACCTGATTTTCCCCATGTATTTCAGTACAGATGTATTGTATAAGCAGCTCTTGAGGTCAAAATAAGACCACTGTGTTCTGTTTGCATCTAATTAAAGCGCTGTATTGTGCAATTATCAGGAAGTGCAGCGTTTTTTAAAAGTGAAATGTTTTTTGCTTGGTTTCAGATCATCGGATTCACAACTGTTTCTGCATATTTTTGAAGGGTTACGTCTCCAAAATACTGTTTCACATTCACTTTCATAGTTCTTCTTGCTTCTTGTGATAATAACGACAGCAGGAGAGCAAAAAACCTAAATGTTATATGCCCTCCCCCAGTGCGGCTCTCCTTGCAGTTCCCAGTGTCATTAAAAATAAATAAATAAAATGGCTGGCTTAATGGAGTGTGACAGGAAAACTCAAAGCCTGGATCCGAGGGTTTCTCCACATTGCACCATTTGTGGGAAGCACAGACAAGAGTTGCACCATCCTGGAATTTAGCTTCCGACCATTCAAAATAACAAGAAATTCAATATATCTATTTCTGACAAGACATTTTATTATTGCTCTGTTGATTAAGCTGCAAAACCACCTACCTCACAATGAAAACAAACAACAATAAACCTGCTAAATTCATATTTTGGCGCATACTCTAGAAAGTATTATGTTTATTTTCATGGTTTTCATAGTGAATTTGAATAGTGGGAGTCTGTTGTCATGTTGTGTGTGTTTTATTATAATACAGGAATATAAAAAGAAAATAAGTACAGTATAAAAAATGGCAAAAACTGGCAGCTGCCAATTTAGCCCTGTCCCAGTGCCCTTTTTATGGATCTAAAAGTTTAATTGAAAAAATATGGAACAATGGAACAACTGCCTCATCCATGAAACTTGGGCACCTTTTCATTTAGCTTAAATTAGTTTATTTTTTATTTATTGGGATGGGATTGCAGTGTTTTTTCTATTAATGTGAACTAAAGTTACCAGTTCTTTTTCCACAAATATATAGGCCAATATACAAATGGTGATGAGGAAACCTAAATGTATAGTTTAAGTTTAAATTCTTCTTTCAGATGAATTAAGGATAATATTTTTAATTTAAGTCATTTTAACCTGCTATTCTATGCTATTCATTACTCCCTTTTTTGCAGGGTATTTTCCTATATCTCACTTAAATAAAGATGTCCCTATCTGAGCTCACACCTTTTCCACTTTCAGTCCATTATATTTATTGAGCCACACATCTTTGGCCTGTCGCACAATGGTTGACAGTTTGACCTTTTCACAGATAATTTCTTAATGGTATGCAGCCACACATAAGGGCAGCGTGGCAGGGTACTAGCATATCTCCTGTCTAGACCAGAGTTAAGGCTATTTGTGATTAGAGTCGTGGTGGAGGGAGATTTCTGGCCACAATCCCAGTTTTTGACCTACATGTTTGAAGACTGCAAACAGGATTAAAGCAGCAGGAACTTAGAGCTTAGTTTTCAGCAATGGGGTCAGAGGAGAAATAAGAAGTACTGAGGAATAGACCATCAAAAGATAATTTGGGAATACAGTGAGTAGTTGCATGATAATGTAACTTTATCAGTATGAGAGGTCCAATATTACCTAAAATGGACTCTTGTGAGATTTAAACAATGTTATACTGTTGTTACCTCCTCAAAACCAGACCTGGAGTTGGGTTTTGTTTCATTCACACATGTTTGAGAAACCCTTTCTTCTTAGTGTGTCTTCAGCTCTAAAGCTCAAAATGTTCAACCTTGTGATGTCATGTAGTGGTCATTTCCAAAGCAAAGGAGAAATTCAATTCTGCGAACTGCAAGAAAAAAAATTATGATGAAATAACATTATAACACAGATCAGATCAGCGTGATATGGGCCTTTTAAAGAAGAGCGACAGAAAGATTTTAGTTGTAAGTAAAAGCCTTAAAATGGAGGTAACAACATTCATTTCAGCCACAAGGTATCTGTATTTACCCCAAAACCAGAAGATAATTGGTTTTACACATGTCAGTAATTTATCTTCCTTATTGAGAAATAGAAAGTCTTCTCTCTCTTCTTACTGGTTTGTCGTGACCAAAGTTTTCAAAAAATGTAAAGCTTGTCATTTTAATGTGCCCATAAAAATCATAGCTTTTTCTTTATACTGTTCTTCTGTGTAGAAACATTCTCTCAACTCTCCATCCATCCATCTTCTCCTGCTTAATCCGACTGGGTCATGGGGGCAGCTGTTCAACGCTCAGTCCTCTGTGCCCCTGAATTCTAACTCTCTATACGAAAAATTTCAATAAACAATTTTTGCTAGAACCATGGAGTGAGAATGCTTCATCTCACCTAATTTCCCTGAACACTAACACTGTTGGTGCAAGAACAATAGACTTCAAAACAAACATGGTCATAGCTGTAATAGGGGATGGCAGGAGGAACAGAGCGTCCACTGTGCACCCCTCATTTGAAAGAGGAAGCTCCAAATACCTAATTGTATCCGCATGGGCTCCTCTGCACAGCCGTGGTCCTGTCCCAACAAAAGCTCTATGATGTTACTGTAGTAAAGTTACACAAGCTGGAGAGATATTAAAAAGAAGATGTGCCTGGTGAGTAGTGTTGTCATGATACTAAAATTTCAAACACTATTTCAATACTAAGAAACGGCCTCCATACTCAAAACCAAAACTGATACTACTGTGATACCTAAAAACACTAGTATTACTTCCTTTTATATCACCATGTGACTTTATACAGTATCTGGGTAATCCCTCAGTCACCACAGGTAGATTCCATAGTGGTTCATGAGTGTATACATAAGTCTATGTGCTCTTATACTCAAGATTATTCTAAAGCTTCAAGAAAGGTTCATTTCTGTCCTGTGAAAGTGACTTTTTTAAATATCGATACCTGCTCAAATAAGTATCTAGTTTTGATACTAGTTTTAGTATTGATTAGTATCTGATTTTCTATACTTTTGACAACTATTAGTAACAAATGAATATGAAAAAAAAAAACAGAACAAAACATGCCTACTGGGTTATTAATAAGAATTGTATCTTAATCTTGTTATTTGTTAAACAATAATTGTAAATGCTGTTGGAGGAAACATGTGAATTAGCACGGGTTTAGCAGCTCATATTAATGTAATCCTGAAACAGATTGGAGTTCAGGTGCGGGCAGCACTGTGAGAAATGAAGAAGGGTGCTTTGGACTGCACTATTTTTATCTTTCCTGGCTTTACTTCTCTATAGTTTTGCAAGCACATGAACGTATGTGGAATTGCATTTATCTGTTTTCTATTATCTTATATACTTGATCTCTGCATTTTATTGTGGTGTGGGATGTTATAAATTGTTTAACACCCACACAGTCCTTTCATTTGGCCAAAGACAGGTGCTGAAGATGTTGTTGATGCTCTGATAATGGTCAGTTGCTGCTGTAGCCACGAGCTCCGGGGCTCACGTGCATCTTCACTTCTCCCTCCCACGTGTCGCATTTCTCTGAATCTACAAGGTGCAGCTGAACTATAAGACCAGCAGAAAACACAGCTGCCCTCCCCTGCAGAGAGGGAGAGGGAGAGGGGGAGAGAGAGGGAGAGAGGGAGAGGGGGAGAGGAGAGAGAAAGAGTGGGGGAGAGACAGGAGGTGGAGAGAGAGGGAGGGAGAGAAGAGAGGGGAAGAGAGGGGGAAAGGGAAGAGAGGAAGAAAGGGAGAGGGGGAGAGGGGAGAGAGAAAGAGTGGGGAGAGACAGGGGTGGAGAGAAAGGGAGAGAGAAAAGAGGGGGGAAAGAGGAGAGAGGGGAAGAGGAAGACAGGGAGAGGGGAGAGGGATAAAGGGAGAGAGAGGAGAGAGGGAATGAGAGAGGAGAGAGAAAGAGTGGGGGAGAGGAGGAGAGAGAGGGGGGAGGGGAGAAAGAGAGGAAGAGAGAGGAGAGAAGAAGAGAAAAATGAGCAGGGAAGAGAGAGAGGGAGGGGGAGAGGAAGAGAAAGAAAGAGGAGGGGAGGGGAGCGAGGAGAGAGGGAGAGAGGAAGAGAGGGGGGAGGGGCTGAGAGGAAAAGAGGGAGGGGAGGAAAAGGAGAGAGGGGAGAGGGAGAGAGAAAGAGAAAGGGGAGAGAGGAGAGACTCTCATCCATGGGAGTTTATGGCCTTGAATTTGCAGGCAGGACGCTGTGTCAACAAAGACACTTAATATAGACTGGTTCTACGTGCAGGGCAGAGTGGACTAGATCTACTCAATATAAATGTGTATATGACCCGTCAAATCACATACTCCTGTTTTTATTATATGATTCTTTTTCTTTTGCATTAGTTTAAGGCGTTTAATGCAGCCTGGGCTCTTTCTCCGACAAATTTCAAAATGCTATTGCCATTACACACCCAAAAAGAACACAGCTTTCACTTTTTTCACACTCAAGCCATAACTTTTGCACCAAAGTTTCTGACTTTCCAAATTTTATTCATACTTGTGAAAAACTGTAATTCCTTTCACCTAAAATTCAACCTCCTCCTGCTACTGCTGAAGCCTATAGCTGCCCCGGGACCATCTGACAGAGGTGGCTGTCAATCTGCAACAGCCTCTCCAACCACCACAAAAATTCAAAGCACAAACATAAATAGACAAGTGGGATGTAGTGCCTTGCCCAAAAACACAATGTCATCTAGAATTGAACTGCAAAACTTCCACATATAAAGCAACAACTCTACCACCAACCCACTGCTGTCTGAAAAGTCCATTGGTGTTGAACTGCAGAGTTTAAAGCAGTTTAACTTTGCTTGTTTCCTGTTTGTAAATGAGTGCACCAGAGCCAGAGGTTAGGGCATCTGTGTTAGGGGCACGTGCCAGCTGCGACTGTGGGTAATCCCAGTCTGTAATCGGTGAAAAACAGTGTGACTACAAGCTCAACATCTGCTACAAGTTCTGCCTCTAACAAAACATGAAAAACAAGAGAGACTTGGAAAATGCACCATTGAAAACCCACCCATAATGAAAGGGTGTGGTTTATTTGAGATTAAGAAACTATCCATATGTTTCAGAGTAATGGAAAAAGGACATTAAGAAAACAGTCTGTCCTCTGAAACTATAGTAAGTACTCAAAATGGTTTCAATTAACAGCAAATCAATGCACTCTACTCTTTTGTCAATTCTGAAAGAAACTGATGGTTTAGGATCATATCAAGGTTAAAGGTTATACTTTACTGAAGCAATCTAGAGTCTTGTAAGTTTTTGTGAAATTTTAAACAGATTTCTAAATGTCACTTTCAGGAGTTTCAGAAATGGAAGGTTTTATTGCCTTATGAGTAAACAGGTTCACAGCATTAGGAACTTGCTGCGGTACTTAGAGCGAAACGTAGACAAACGCTAAACATGCAATAAATAAAATAGAATAAAATAAAGTTTGACAGCATGCTTTGCTCTTTGTTCTCTCTGGGTTTCCCAATCTGTTTAAAATCATGTTTATTTCAATTGTGCTTCATACTTGCTCATATAGGAAAGAATCCAAGACTTTCAGATAATACACATGCAGATTTCAGTTTCTAGTTTCTAGGCAGCATTTTGGGTACCAGTCACCATTCAAAATAGAGAATATTTTGATTTGCTATGGCAACAATGCAAAGGAGAGGTTACTAAAATTAATTTAAATGCATTTCCACATTTGTTTCTGGTTAGATAATATCTTTGTTGCTATAGGATGAAGTGTTTACATTACACTAGCCAGTATGTAATGTTACTGGGATATGAGAATGAAAATTACACACCCATTAATTTAGATTCAAGATGTCCACAAAAGTCTGTTCTTATATACTGCGCCAATTGTAAGTCAGGACTTTCTTAATACCATGACACTATTCCCTTTGCAGTCTCACAAGTTCAGTGGTGTCTGGGCAATTTCAAACCACCAAATCCAATATTTTCATCATATAGTAATTCCCTTGTGCAATGAATCATCCTAGAGGCCTGGAAATGTGTTTAATAAAAACATGATAGTCTAAACGTAATAACAGGGATGGTTGTGTGACTATAGATCCACGGTGCATTTAAGTACAATCAGACATTTTAGCTCCACCCGATGTATAAAATGCCCTTTTCACTTGCAGGAGTTATAGCTTCGGAGCCTCCATAGATAACCCCGGGGGTGTGACCAGACACAGTATGGCAAACTAAAGCTTTTCAATCCCGTTCTCATCCATCTAATTCTGTGGGTTGACTCTAAATGAAGGTCCAGTGACAGCTTTATGACCTTTTGGGGAATAAAAGCCAGAGCAACTAATCTCTCCCCCTCTCACACAAATACTGCAGAGGCTATAGGACGGTCAACAAGAAGCACACTGCATGGTACTGCCAGCAAGTCACGTTTAATATGGGTTTAGTAGTAAACTCGAGTGATTTATGTGGGGCTGTTTTTGATGACATTAACATAAGATTCTGGTCACTGAGTTCCTTTACTGTTTGATTTGATTGTAAAATTCTACTGACTGAATGTGTCTTTTGTGTGAATATCTATACTGAATCTAATGCATATAAAAGATCTGTACATAAACATAAAATAAAAAGAATCAATATGACAAAAAACATCAAGAAATTCTGTATTTATTTATTGTATGGAGAAATATAGGTAAACAATTATTGACACATTTTTACAGACAGAGTAAAGTGAACGGTATTAGCTGTTTTTAATTTGCAGAAGCATTTGTTTTTAAATACTTGAAGTAATTTAAGTATCTTCTACCACAATGACCCTGGTAACAGTGAATACAATACAAAGAAAGACAGGAGGCATCGGTATCAGCTGTAGTAGTTAATAGTAGTTCTAATTGTAGTTATAATAGTAGTAGTGGTAGTTGTAGTAGTAAGTCTGTAGTAGCAGGAGTTAAAAGTAGTGCCATTACTCTTTCTACGTAAGCTACTTTTACTCCCAGATTGATATTAGGCCTACTTTAAATTCTATACCACGCACCAAACTCTTTATAAACTAAAAATGAGCCTTTACTAAATAAAAAAATAAACAAATTGCATAAAAAATGTAAATATATCTCCAAATCTTCCCTGAAATCCACTTAGAGGAGGTGGACTCTTCTGTATTGAATAGTATTGATCCATGCTTCCTCCCTTATCCCCTGCCCCCTCTGTATAGTCTCAGCTGCAGTGGACAAAAGCCCCCTGCCCTCCACTCTGACCCCTGAACCAACTCGTCCCGTCACTGTTACTGACTGACTCCAGCCCTCGCGTTTCCATGGAGACGCTAAATTACATCGTCTTTGGTCCCGGGTTTGAGGCGCTGATAGGACCTGGATCTGTGCCCATTGGCCTGTTTCTCTGTGGGGCAATAGAAAGACAGTAAAAGCAGTTAAGTTGAGATGGCGCTTGGCTGTAAAGGAGAAAGGAGACATTTTATTGTTTACAAGCCCCCAGGTGAGTAGTTAGTTTCAGATTGGAGTGCCTTGAGATAGCAGTGCAATATTCGAGGAGAATGTCATATTTGAAGAGCTATGTCCTGTGTATGTGCAATATGCATGAGGTCAGTAAAGTGGTTACAAAACACATCTTGTTAACATCAAGAAAATATTAAAATTTCCTAGGCTCTTATGATGCATTTTTACATGATTTCACAGTGGGCATTCTTGAATTTAAATCAGAAACTGGTCTAGAGATTTCACAGGTTTGTATGTTTTTTAGATTTTACCTGTAAACATACTATAAACTATAATATTGCTACCATGGAACTTGCCACTGTACACAAGAAGTTTATTTGCATTTTTACAAGATGTTGTTTTGCCTTAAGCTCCATAAAATTGTATGAAATTTAGCATTAGGGTGACAGTAGCTCAGTTGAGCGTTTGACAAAGGTTGATAGTTTGAATTCCACTCTCAACATCATTGAGCAAGACACTTAACGCACCTCATTCTCAGTGTCTATGTGTCCACTGGTGTGTGTGTGTGTGTGTGTGTCTGAGTGTAAATGGGTGAGTGGGCAAGTGGTTCCTTGATGTAAAGCACATAAGTAGGAAAGTGCTATAATTTTACCATTTACCATTTAGCAATTTACATGAAGGCAAAGAGGTAACTCCACCAAACCTGATAAAACGCTGGTAATTGAATACATGCAAGCTAAAACAATAGTATATAATAGTGTATAAAAGTGTGGAACTATAAAAACAATACCATTTTTATGAGACAAGCAGATGATGGACTCTCCACCAGAAATCGTGCACATCTTTCTGGTACAAAAGCACCTAACAGTAATAAAGGGATTTGCAATATAATATAATCCAGTATTCTGATCAAACTGAATCTACTCTGATAGGGTCTGCGTACATTTTTGTCGCCATAATGACATAATTGCTTTGCTTGGAAGGTTTCACAGTATGGTACTAAACTGAACTATCTCCATGGAAACAAGCAGGAGATGCCACCAGACCAAGATACCGGTCAGATCTGTGCAGAGGATGTCCTCCGGATTGTAGGTGTGCATGTTCTATGAGCAATAGAAACACCCATAACTGAATGAATGGAAGATGGATAAGTTTAATGCCACACTGCAAACCATTTCAGACAAAGTAATCTCCATGCAGACAAGCAGGCAGTGAACCCTCTACCCAAAAGGTTACACAATGCACCTCTAAGTCAGAATAGTGAAAAGATTTACAGTGTATATTTGTGTTATTTCCAAATGTTTATTTCTTTAAGATAAGTCACATCAAGATGAATCAACTTTTCCTTTCTCTTACACTGGCTCTGGTGTGAAATATTTGTCGAATCACTGTTGTATTTTGCACAAACAAAAGAATATGCTTCATTTAATTTAATTTAATGCCAAATTTTTGTCACCACAGGCTGGCCGTGTGTTTTGTCTGTTGCAATCAGCGCATCGCTATGCAAATGTATTCAGACACCAGCTGCTGTGTAGAGAGGATATCACAAAGACACCCTTGAAACTTGCAACTTTTTTAATGAGTCCTCTGTACTTCATGAATACTGTGGACAGGTAGGTCAGAGGAGTCAAGTGCAGCTATTGTGAACACTGCTGGACTTGGCCGAAGCAGCGGATATCTTAACTAATACCGGATCTCATACAAATAGGGTCAGAAATGTGTGAAAAAATGATCAGAGCGTGAGGTTTGTTGCATAATATGATTTATGAGTGACAGCTGAAGCTTTAGTGGGTAAGCCGGTGGATTACAGACGTATGTAATTAAATAGGCATAAGTAAATCCAACAGAAATGTTATCTAACGCTTTATAATGCATTTGAGGTATACTTTCTGGACACTCACTGCATTGTAGTGTTCATTAACTTTTCATTTTGTGCAGTCATGCTAAACCTGGCTAACTATCTGCGACATTGGCCTCTCTGACAATCATACTCCCAACTACTGGATTAAGAAAGTGTTTTGCTTAAGGACACAACAGCAGTATGCACTAGCTGGATCTGGGAATACACTACAATTAATTAGCTAATATTGCAATTGTCTCAAGAAGCATTTGAACAATTTATCTTGAATGTATGCATTTTTGTTAACTTTTCTTTGTCCATTAATACGAAACATAGTAGTTGAATTATTCTTTAGTTTTGCATGGTCGCCCATATATTTATATATATTTTTTACAATCCTGAGACACTTAATGAACTAAATGACAACTGACCTGAAGGGGTTTATAAGGTCAAATCACAAAATCTGCTCCAACTCCTAACCTTTTCACCACTAATTGGTGCAATTTGACTGTTAGCAGCTGCAGACTGGGAGGTGGCAATCAAAACAAATGGGCTGTTTTGGCTTCTGTGGGGGAGGGACAATGGGGGGTATAAATACAAACCCTTAATTACATTCTGCTTTGGATAAGAGGAGGTGTTTGGAAACCTCTGGTACCAAGAATGACCTTAGAGAGAAGAGATATTTTGAGATATAATGTAAATTTCAGGAAAATAAAGAAGGCAAAACCAGGATAAACCCAGATGTAATCCAAAAAATAAAGATGCACCATGTAATTTTTCTGTTGGAGGCACCACCTGCTTATTACTTTGCCTGGAATGTTGCACAGTATGGCATTAAACTACCTTGTACTTATTCTAACTATAGACTTAACTGGATCTATACTAAGCTATATCCCGTAGTATATAGTGGTCTATACTTTTGACAACTCGTAAAAAAAATAACCTAACCAACAAATCAGCATATGAACATTAACTACATACACGTCACTTAGCTACAAGAGTTCCTCACACTACTCCCTACCAATGAGAAACACTGATAAGACAAGAAACACTGATAAGACAATAATCTGATAAGACAAACAATCGTAAAAATTCAGAATGGAGAACTTACATTTCAATACAGTGCTTTGTTTTATTATTTGTTTCAGTTGTTACAAAAAATGTACAGTCATAATAAACACATCTTTTGTACTAAAGCTTTGTGGCAATTACAGAAAGGTATGTAAGAATCATTTCAAAACTACTATTTCTTGGTGCTTAATTGATAATTGATATATAATTTACATTAAAGTCTCTCCAACCCAGCATTAGCTCTGGATAAACCATTGTAGGGTAACGTCCAACCGTACAAGTGGGTCAAATACTGTGTGAGCATGTGAAGAAATACAAACAATACAAGGTGTGCTAGTCCAAAGGCTGGAAAAATGGACGGAGATGCGTCAGGGAGGGCATCTGGCATAAAAACAACCTTACTCTAACGTAATATGCAAATCAGAAGCCATTCAGGTCAAAGAATATGCTAGTCCGGCGACAAGAGGTAACAAGTCGTATACTCTTTGTGCTAGCCCGCACCATGGATAAATAGATAATGCAACAGGGAAGGGCATCTGGCATAAAAACACATATGCCAACTTAATATGCAAATCACAGCACAATAGGAAGCTTCTGTTTGTCTTAGAAAATCAAACAAGAGTCCATCAGATAACATGCCATGTACACTTGTGCTAGCCCAAACCCTGGGTAAATACAGTAGAGAATGACATCTGGCATACAAACCTATATGCCAAAGTAACATCAGGTAGGGCATCAGGTTTAAAAATATAAATATATGTGTATTAGAAGAAAGATGGTTTGTTATGGAGAACCTCATATAAAGTAATATTACTATTCCAGCCACACACACTATATATTTGTGCCAGTCCCAAGTTTGGTTAACTTGATTATTATTATGATTATAAACTGGGAATTGTCAACCATACATAGAAAATAAGATGTGAATATAAAGACATTTTAACATATCATAAATATTCTTTAACATCTACTTGTAAAATGTCTTCTAGTGAAAAATCCTTGAGCACTTAGTGAGGACTAATTGCTTTGAACATGTTCCTTCAGCTATCACCACTGCCAACTATTGTGAGTGTTCAATACTGCATCAGCTCCTATGGCCAAATCCATTATCTCTGCCCCGAAGGTTGAGCGTGGTTTAGTTGGCACAAATTGTTCTCTCATTTAACAGACCATTACAACTGGAAGCTGTGGATTATGTCCCAGTAGAGTCCAATCTGTGCAAATAAGATGTTTTCTAGTTTACCTCTTCCTAGTTTTGTTATGTTTCACCATTTTCTTCTTTTTTATAATCATTTCGTACAGTTTTTCAAGTCCGGGCTGGAGTCCTTGCCCGTCTACAGCACTGCAGCCTTGTATATGATGCAGAGTGTACATGGTAAGTTCATGAATGGCCAGCATCTTGTCCACTTCGGTCACTGATAGTGCAGATTCCTGGTCTTGTTTGTTAGCCAGGATTAGCACTGGGATTCCTTGGTTTTCGGATGTGCGGGTGATTTTGTGCAACTCTACTCTGGCTTCCTCCATTCGCTCCATTTCGGTTGAGTCCACCACAAAAACGATGCCATCTGTACGCCTTGTATAGGATTTCCACAATGGACGGAGTTTATCTTGACCGCCAACGTCCCAAACCTGGAAGTTGATAGCTCGCGATGCCCCCATGGCTACTTTGATTTTTTCCGTGTTGAAACCTTTAGTTGGGATTGTCTTCACAAACTCCTTTAGCTTCAGTCTATACAGCAGTGAAGTCTTGCCTGCAGAGTCCAGTCCTATGACGACTATATGGAGCGAATGGAAATTGGGCAAAAAAGACGGAGTTCCTGGAGCGATATCGGTTAGCTGGTTCCCCATCTTTATCTAAAATATTTTAATCCAAATGATTCCTGGTTTACTTCAGTTGTGCTGGCATGGGCAGGATCAGATGGTCTGGCCTCCTTAATAAAAACACATAAAATAAGTTAGCATACAACTATCACACAGTAGCTCCACACATTGGTAACTTGGTGTGACAGAGTGAATACAAAGGGAGTATTAAGAAATTACAGATAGCTTTAGATAAAGACAGGGGCAGTAATCACAAACAGTCCTTTCAGAAAATTAATGTTTACTTTCAGATAACAGACTGCATTTAAATGTAAGGGGATTCACAGCATTGTGCACGGTTAGGTTTCCTGAATGCCAATTTGACATACAGCATACTGAGCAGGTTTGGTTTTTATAAGCATATCATTTTACTTGGCCTTTATAGCCTAAAATTGTACAATACAGTACAGTTTCTCACATTTAAATGATATTTCAGCTGCAAATAAGTTAAGGACCCAGATGTATGGCCCTAAAAGTTCCTGTAATCCACTTTTAGGCTCTCAACCACCAGAGACGAATATTGATTTTTTTTCTAGTTACACATTAAACTTGTCTTTAATTAAAAGTTAATATAACACTAACCTTGAGTAAACCAAATCAAGCCATCCACATACATCTACCAGTTAAACGACTGCACATTTATTTAACAGCTGAACTCTATGCACTACATTTTATTTTAACCATTGCTTTTGGATTACTTGTTTAGTTTTTACAGATAGGACAACATTACAGCGTTAGTTTACTGCAGTTAATTGGGTGTCCTGCTCGGGTTATCTTTTCGTATTTGGCCCTGGTTAATCCTCTTATGCTCTAAACCTGACAGAATGTGCAGTGCGGCAGCGTGTACTTCTACTATATGCAACTGCAGTAATAATAATCCCGTTGTTGTTGACATTGTGATGCCATCCAACTATGCTCCTGCAGGGACCATCGCACGGCCATCGTTTAGTTCCAGGAAAATAGTAATTTGTTGTTCTAATAGTTTTAACTGCACTATTCGATTCAAAGATGATCCCTGGATTTGTGATGTTCTTATGGGAACACTGAGTTTTCGAAAATGCATCCGCGATTGGCTGATTTCTATCGGATAGTGTGCGTAAAATAGCCCAAAAGCCACTAAATTTAACTTAATCTGTCGCACTGAAGCGAACAACAAGATTTAGTCGCTCAAATTGTCAGTAAAGAAGAAATTAAACAAGTTATCTGCGTGATACAGTGCGGTTTCCAAAGTCTTACCTCCTGGATGCGCTGCGTAAAACATCATCCACATGAAATAAACACATCCATTGCTTAGTTCATGGATAAAATTGCGATATCCAAAGTCTTCGTCTCTTCGGATCGAGTTCAGAGGCAGTAGCAGCAACACGGATGGATAAACGCTGAATGCGAGGAGAGCCGTGCGAGGGAAAAGCATCTGAAGACAGGGTGACGTAAGAATCAGCTGGGACCCTTTGAAGCGCCCCCCAGAGGCGGAGTAGGACACTGCAGCACATCAGAGGCAAAACAAGCAAAATATACAGAATATTGGTGTGGTGATGTGGTAAGGCTGTGTGGAAAAGGTGAGGAACCGTGATTGTATTTGATCAGTCTTTGTTTTATTATTATTGAATATAGATTCTAAATACAGCTTATAATGATATGATATGTAAAATAACCCAGAATGTTGACGAAGTTGCAAGGCAGGGCACTTCACACATTAGGCTACAATTAAAATCCAATTGTCGCTGAATGAAAGTTTTATCTAATTAAAATTTGAGTGCCACAAACTTGCAAAGAATACAGTTATTACAATTATTTCTACCTTCTGAATACTTAGATTACCCAAATATATATAGGGAGTATACGCAGTAGCTAACCTTTGCCAAACAATCTACATTAATTAATATGACCATAAATTACCAAAATGTTGTTTTGTATATTTACTTGATGACTGTTAAAATAAACAAAAAAATCTGACATAGTGTCTCCGATTTGACATTGCGGCTCTAGTAGCAATGTCAAGGGCAGGCGCTCATCCGCTCTGTGAGAAACCCTTCTCTGTTGGTGTTTTCTCTCTCTCTCTCTGTTCAGCAGCCGTTCTTTATTATTTATTTATTTATTTATGTTTTTTTTCTCTCCTGAGACTCGAGACTTTTCTAGAGGCTCGCAGCCCTTCTCTATTTCTTTTACACGTCTTATATGTCTTATATTTAACTGTGACGTTCAGACGGTCAGGAGCTCGGGTCTGGGATGCTGTAATCTGCGAAACAAGACCTGAAATAATAGACGCTGAAGACATTTCTTAAACTTCCTGCACATAGTCACCTCTTCTGTGCTATTGTTTTGATTGTTTGCATGACCAGGATGGACAATGGGACCTTTTCTGATTCTGAAGACGAAGAAAAAATCTAAAAGTGTACCAACCACATGACCAAGTTTTTGTAGCCACAAACTGCTACAGTTTAAATTCGTAATAGCATTGACATTTGAATTGACGGAATAGAAAATAAACAGTTAAATAAAAGATGTTGCACAGGAGGGACAGTAGACACTGTCTCCATCTAGTGGTCGTTCACCCTTGTAGTCAATAGTCAGCCGCTGCTAGAGTGCATGTATAACATTATAAAATGTAATGTACTAACAATAAACAATCACATTGTTTTTCAGTGATATAAAGTGCAACAAGGAATGTTAGTACAAAGATAATGTAAAGGGGAAAAGGCCTACAAAACACAAATTAACACTGACAAATGTACAAAAATATGTATGTGTGAGTTATATTTGCCTGACCTGCCGTTTTCATGCCTACTTCTGTTCATAATACAAGAAAAAGTTACAGGAAAAGGTAGCAAACTAAGAGGCCAATTTTCTTTAGCCTTAACTGCTGTTTTCATGCTTACCACTGTTCATAATAAAAGAGAAAAGACAAAAGAGGCCAAAAGAAGCTAATGTTTTTGCTGTATTCCCCAGAACTGTAATAGATAAAAGGTGTTTTGTAGGTTAAGTATTCACAACTTTAAAGGTGCAAGGTGTGACAGTTCTATTAAAAAAAAAAATTAGGGCAAATTTTGGCCAGCGTCCAGAGATGTCAGAGTGGAGATGTTTCTGAAGCGCACACTGACTGTCAGGTCCTCCATTTATTTCCCAGCCAGAAACAGAGTGGCCTGTGAACCTTGAGCCAGTGGAACAGCTCTCTCAGAACTGCATATAATGCCCAATGTATCAATTACAATACAAATGAAAAAACATATATGCCCAATGTATCATGTACAATACAAATGAAAAAACAGATATGCCTAATGTATCAATTACAATACAAATGAAAAAACATATATGCCCAATGTATCATGTACAATACAAATGAAAAAACATATATGCCTAATGTATCATTTATGATGCAAATGAAAAAAACGTTTATGCCTAATGTATCATTTATGATACAAATGAAAAAAGCATATGCCCAATGTATTATTTATGATACAAATGAAAAAATATATATGCCCAATGTATCATTTCCGATACAAACGAAAAAACAGATATGCCCAATGAATATAAAAAATGATGCCTTGATTTTTAGTTTTTTTTTTTTTTTTTAGTTTTTAGTTTGTTTGTTTTGTTGTTGTTGTTGTTTTTGTCTAGGTCTATGAGAATGTTTAATTTGACATTGCAGCTCTAGAGAGATACTAGTGAGTGCTGATGAAGGCATCAAACAAAGGTGTGAGTTATATTTGCCTGACCTGCCGTTTTAATGCCTCCTACTGTTCATAATACAAGAAAAAAGTTACAGGAAAAGGTAGCAAAATAAGAGGCCAATGTTCTTTAGCCTTAACTGCTGTTTTCATGCTTACCACTGTTCATAATAAAAGAGAAAAGACAAAAGAGGCCTAAAGAAGCTGATGTTTTTGCTGTATCCTTAGAACTGCATGTAATGCCCAATGTATCATTTAGGATACAAATGAAAAAACACAGAGCGCCAGAGACCCCCGAGTGTTTCGCAGACCCAGTACTGTGCGCCCCCGGGCCACGCCAGTATCTGTCTTCGTTACGGTTCATTTTGAACTTTGGCGGTGTAGACAGAGTAATAATAAAAGTAATAGTAAATCAAACATTTGTGAAAAAAAAAACACAACTGAGGTATGAGGAGGTAACATTATAAAATGCCTTAAAGCTCAATTTTGCGTATATGTACTTTGCTTATCTTTTTTGCCAAAATATGTAACTTAGGTGAGTAGTTGGACTGATATTTTTACTGTTTATTCACTGTAAGGTTGATGTTGTTTGCTTGAGCACAATGAGTTGACTTAGGTATATTCCATGTAAATAAGTATCACAGACATTCCATAAGTTCCCCAAAATCCACCTTTTTGTGCAGCATTCATAATTACAAGATACACGATTAATTTTTTCAATAAAAACTAAACAAAATAGCCTACATGAATAATATAAATGCATTAGTGTTAGTTGTTGGTGATAGAGGTCACAAGCAGGTCTGCTCTTTGGAAATACAGTGTGACTTCTTTGCGGTTTCATTCCCAGGTTTCTGTACAATGGCCCTAAAATGGAGGAAAACATAATAAAAATCTTAAGAACGTTTGCCTATAAGTGATTTACTTTAAGACTTTAATTAAAATCTGAAAAATGCCATATTTGCTCCAGTAGAGTTGACAGTCTCTTGAAACACATGCTCAGCTTCTTGTTCTTTGTTTTGGAGCTCTGGTTTGTCACTTTGCGAGTAGCGCTGCCATAGATCTGTTTGATAATTCTTCCTTCTTAACGCACTAGTCACAAGACTGACATCAATGACATATTTTTCGGATTCATCCTCGAAACAAGACAGTTGACAAGCAAAGAAGATCAAATTTGGTAAATAAATAGTTTATTTCTTCAAGAAAAATAAATATATAAATACATAAATAAAGCAATAAATAAAGCATCCGTGGCTTTAGTTGGTTTTAGTGGGTAGTAACAGGTCTGCTCTCTGCAGATGCAGTTTGACTTCTCTGCGGATCCACTCCCAGGCTTCTGCACTATGGCCCTAAAATGAAGGAAAACAAAATAAAAATCGTAAAACCGTTGCCCTTTAATAAGTTTATTTTAAGCATGTATTTAAATCTTATTATTTAAAATCTCATACCGTTTGCTCCAGCAGAGTTGACAGTCTTTTGAAATACATGCTCATCTTCTTGTTCTTTCTTTTGGAGCTCTGGTTTGTCACCTGAACACAAGATCGTGTTAGTAATTTGGCATGAACAATAGAAAAATAGAAAAGACGCACAGTATTGGTGTGACTCGGATGGGTCTTGTGTGTTTTAAGAATAACCTTGAACTTCAAAATGTTAAAGAAATTGATCCACTTACGCATGATCGGAGTCCATCCGCTTGCTGCGTCATGACGTTGAGAAAGTCATCCACGGCGCTCTCGTGCCAGGACGCAGCGGTCTGGTCCTCCTCAAACAGGGCGACAATCTCATCCAGAAGCTGAGCCATGAATTTGAGCCTCTCCTCTGTCTAAAATGGAAACAATCCGTCATTACTTGTTTTGAAAGGTTTCATGTTTTGTTTATTGGTTACGTTTTATGCGCAATCCTATAATTCATAATTTGCCTACTTACAATTGCGTTAGATGCAAGTTTATAGAGTTCATTTGGGAAGGATTCGGCATCCTCAAGATCAACGTCTTCAGTGGAGTTGACAGAGCTGAGGGAGTTGTTCACCTGGAATATAAATGTAGGCGCAATCACGCATCCATTAAAACATATGTATAGATACAAAATAGATACACATATACGCATCGTTTGGAGACTCACCATTGCGTTGAGAAGAACCAGAGAGTTATCTCTGTAGTCTCCATAGTTGTGCTCAATCCACCTGCAGCTCAGCGCGGAGCTGGCCCCAACCAAAGCGCAGAGGAGTAGCATCCTGAACATCATCATTGTGCTTGATGAAGTTGTATTGCTAATTGTTCGCCCTTGTATTGTTAATAGAGTAAAGGTTTGCTGTGACTGTGGCTGAACGAGCCATGGTCCAATTTATGGAGAGGATCATTTTCAGTTTCCAGTCACCTGCGGGTCCGAAGTGAATGCCTGAAGCCACTTTTCTCATACGTCCAAAACCTCAGCATTTCACATTGGAGTTCTAATGAAAACTGTCCTATTCCGTGCAAAATGCAAAATCCATGTAAGATGCTATCGATTGTTTATAGTTTTTACTAGTTTATTGGGATATTAATTTGTCAGAGTATTTTATTATTCATGAGATATTTTACGATTAATTTTGATTAATTTCTACTTTGAGACGGGTCCTTAAATTAACATTTTTGATGGCTCATTAAAACTATCGAGCATATGACGCGTGAGCAAGTGAGAAAACACTGATGTTAACTTGAACAGTTAAGTTAAAGCTTTTATCTTTCAACTTCTTGGCTGATCAAATATGTTGTGCCAGTATAGGGTGTATGTTTGCTATCAGTATTAGACTTATTCTGATTTATTCAAGTGGACGAAGAAATACGTTTTATTAATCAGGACTATTAGATGAGAAATAGTTGGAAGTACAATTGTTTCCGAGTTGAAAATGAAAGAGGCTGCGGCGCAGAGGCTGACGCAGCGCGCCCTGGTTCCTCTGAAGTGGAAAGCGCTGAGTGACATTTCGCTTGTTGTCCACAACGCGGTGAAAATAACTGTGAGAACTGCATTTCAAACACGTTTAGGTCTACTGGCTCATTTGAAGTGGATTGTTTATATATATATATATATATATATATATATATATATATCCATCCATCCATCCATCCATCTTCTCCCGCTTAATCCGGCTGGGTCGCGGGGGCAGCTTGCTGCCCAACACTCATAGCACCTGACCCCCCCTATGAACCCCTCTGCAGGTGGTGAGCCCACAGATATATATATATTTATATATATATATATATATTAAAGAATATGGTTTAAAGTGTCGAGTGTAGAATAATAGGCTAAGGCAGGGGTTTGGGCTATTATTTCTTCCATGGTGGTACAAACAGAAAATATTGTGGAGTGCCCGGCCAAAATGCTTAACACATTTCTATATAATATTAATTGTATTTCTTTATAAAAAGCAGTAAATAGTATTGTTTTGACAAGCTGGTAAGACTGGTAAGAGTATATATTTTATGACAAAGCAATGAAAAAGTGAGGTTGCCTTACAAAAAAAAAAAAAAAAAAAAAAAAAAAAAAAAAAAAACCTCTAAAATAAAAGCAATGAGGCTTTACTCCATGCACGAGGTAAAACCAAAGCTGCAATGCCCAGGTCTGGGCTAAGGCATAAATGAACAACTTTGAGCCTTAGTTGGTCAGGGAAGAAATTCATTCTTTTCATTCTTACAGCAAAACTTCTGAAGATGAATCATTTTATTGTTTGGTAAAATAACCTCGGTTATATATCATCAGTGGATAAAGGCAAATTACAAATGGAATCTTGGGTTCAGGGTAATTCATAGAAAACTGAAGTTAGGCCTATGACTTCATTGAGTTAGTTGTTAAAACGTTTCCCTGAAAATCACGGACCCCTCCAAAAGAAATCTGCTTATGCTCCGTTTAAATCAGACCAAACACTGCGCACAACTTACATTTATTGTTAAATATCTTACATCGGACTTCTTGATTTATTTTTTTCCCTTTCATTTATGACTTACTTTGAATTTAAAACACTGTAGGTATAAAAGTGCATTGTGTAACTTCTGGTGGAGAGTCCGCCATCTGCTTTTCTCCATGTAGATGTTATTGCTTTGTCTGAAATGTTTCACAGTGTGGCATTAAACCTTTCTATTTTTTGACTTACTTTGAATTTAAAACACTGTAGGCATAAATATACCAAACCAGGTCAAATCTGTGGAGAGGCGAGCCCACTTACAGTCAAAATGCCTGTTTTTCAAGGTTTGAGCAATGGAAACAATAAATGCAGGTCTGTTTAATACCAAACTGGAACATTCAAAGCAGAGCACTGATATCACTGATAGAAACAAAAATAATGCATCTTTAACTGGCTTGAATAATATCATAATTACAAAATTCTAATTTGAGCTTATTATATGATTTTTAATTGTTTAATTTCTGATTATCGGGCAAATAATTAAGAACCTTTCAAATTATGATACAACAACACAAACGTGTAAAAGTTCAATAAATATTATGTTTTATTGGTTTAACAGTGTAAAAATACAGTACAAATATGTGTAAAACATAATTTCAAGTCAATTCTATTTTAAATAATCTTCATAAATACCAATAAATACATAAATACATAAATATATAAATATATAAATATATAAATATGAGGTAAGTTATACAATTAAAAAGACTAATTATGAATAGAGGATTCTGATGTTTTTGTGCTTTAAGACGTAGCCAGCAGGTGGACTCTATGGAGATGTATTCGGACTTCCTCCAGGACAAATTCCCAGGCATCAGCGCTGTGGTCCTGTACGAAAGAATTGTACAGTTTAATCAACATTTCACAGTAACCTATTTACCTATTTATTTATTTGTTCAAAAGTGTAAAATAATTCTCTTTTTTCCTCAGTAATTAAAGCTTACCATGTTCTCCAGGACGTGCCGTGAAAGTCTCTTAAAATACAGGGTCATCTTCCTGTGATTCTTCTTGTGGTGATTTAGAGTTTGCTTTCCAACCTGGACAAAGACAGAACGGTCAATCAAGCACCATTTTATGACTATTATTTAATCATAACAGGTGATCTTTGGATTTGACACTTACGCAACGTCTTACGCCGTTTGCCTGCTGCGAAATAATGTTCAAAAAGTCATCCACTGTGGTCTCTGGCCAGGACGCATGTGTTTGGTTCTCCTCAAACAGGGCATGAATCTCATCTAAGACGTGTGCCACAAAACTGAGGCGCTCTTCGCGCTAAACAAAAAAAAAAAAAAAGAATTTCAAAAAAGACCATCACAAAATAATAGTTCTACCTGGAATAATTATTATTTAGGGTTTTATTGTGCCGTAAGTTACGCTAAACCTTCACTTACCGAGTCTTTGGAGGCGTGTTTGTACAACTCATTTGGGAAGGCCATAGCATCAACCGGCTCAATATCATCAGTGGAGTTTATTTTCTAGATAAAAGAGAGATATTAATAAACACGTAACATAGGCCCTCCTGCTGTGCGTAATTGTCCTGAACTTACCATTGTTTGGAGAAGAGCCAATGCGCTTTCGCTGTATTGTTTAAAATCCCTGTCCATCCATCTGCAGGGCAGCGAGGAGCCTGCACTGAAAAGGAGGCACACCAACAGGATCTTGTTCAGCATCTTGTTCAGAAGGTTATGGAACCAAGTGTCTCGATAGCTGCTCAGTAAAAATCTTCTGTTTTGTGATATGGATCCAATTCACATGTATCCTCGGGCTGATTGTTTCTGTCATGACGATTAAAGCCTGAAGCCTTCATTTATATCAGTCTACCTGAGTTCTTTGGTGCCACCCGTTTTCGTTTTCCTACTGGGGAAATCACGGCCAGTGGCTTTCAAGGTGCACGACTTTCCCACTTTCTTCGGCAACATTAGGTTACATCAGCAACAAGACAATAAAGCGTAAGCTATAGCCCTCAAAAATATATAAGTAGGCTATTGAAACATTACAGACAGTGGTGAAACCTGTGCGTAATTGTGCGTAAACGCATAATCAGGGCCAAATCTTCGTGAGTAATGATGCTTATCCGTAATAGTATTATAATACATCCATGTCTTTTTTGAATGGGATATTTGTGAATCATCCTTTAAAGTTAAATTCACATGACCTTTTTTATGTTATTTACCTAATTTAATCTGTTTTATTTGATCTATTATTCAGATTTGATACGTGTGTCATATCCTATTGTTCCATTTTCTTTCTGTTTATTGTTTACATTAAGCTAATTCACGTTGTGGTGGTTTCGTCACCTGTTGCACTTTATAGCCTGGATAAGTACTTTTGAATCTCTCACGGGAACGTCCCTGTACACGCGCGTCTTACCTGTGTATCCGAAAATGAAAGTGGATTTCGTCAGTGACTGAGGCAACTTGCACAGCACCTTCACCTGAGATTTACGTGGTGCGAATTCTGTTTATTGTTACGCTACACTTTGCTGACAAACACCACACAAAATAAAACATTTTATACAAGTTCAGACCTATGTAAACTAATGTAGTATTTTCTCCCTAACGAAATATGACCAAAACTGGCTGAGTCAATTGCGACGCTTAGTGCCAAACACGTGTACTGCATCAGACCAGGCAGTGCGCACACGTTAAAAACGAATGTGTCGTTAAATATCAGTTTTCTTGTTGTTGTTGTTGTTTTTTTCTTCTTCAGTTTTGCCGTATTTAGAAATTGTAGGCTTGACTTGAATAAACAGCATCTGCCTTCACCCGCCTTCATGGACTACAAAGCCCAAACGTATGAGAAATGCAGTGCTGTCAAACAAGTGAACTGCTGCCTGCTCTAGTGTGCCATTGTTTTAATTGTTTGCATTGCCAGGATGAACAATGGAAATGAAACTTTTTCTGATTCGGAAGCGAAAAAATCTAAAATTGTACCAACCAAATGAAAAGCATCTGAAGACTGGGTCAAGGATCAGCTGGGACACTTTTATGTGGTAAGGTTATGTGGGAAAGGCTGGGAACCATGCTTGGAGAAGACAAGCAGAGTGCAAAGCTGATTCTGAAGAAAAAAAACACGTGTACCAACCATATGACCTATTTTTGTAGCGATAAACTGCTACAATTTAAATTCGTAACATTGAATTGACGGAATAGAAAGTAAAATGTTTAAAGATATCGCACATGATGAACTGTAGACACTGTCTCCACCTAGTGGTCATTCACCCTCATTGTCACAGCCGTGGCTGTTACAGTGCAAGTATATATACAAAGCCAATGTAAAACAATAAATAATCACGTTATTTATTGCAAAAGTGCTTACATTTTTCAGTGACATAAAGTGCAACAAGGTATGTAAACACAAAAAGAATGTAAAAGGAAGTAGAGCTACAAAACACAAATCAACACTGACAAAAGTACACAAAAATGTTAGAGCAGAAATTGTTGAAGTCTTGAGGGTTTAAGGGCCCATATTACACTATTTTTGAATCAAGGATATAATGTTTCCTCATCAAAAACATACACATTCACACATGTTTAACACACAAAATTCTGCATTTAGGCTGAAATCTTCTCTCAAACATCCATCCATCCATCCATCTTCTCCCGCTTAATCCGGCTGGGTCGCGGGGGCAGTTTGCTGCCCAATACTCATAGCACCTGACCCCCCCATGAACCCCTCTGCAGGTGGTGAGCCCACAGGAGGGTGGACAACATGGTCCTTGATGTTAGTTCATAGGGGTGCGGGCATGTTTTAGGAAACCGGAGTACCCGGAGTACCGGAGGAAACCCATCCAGACACGGGGAGGAACATGCAAACTCCACACAGAAAGGCCCGGGTGACCCGGGGATCGAACCCGCAACCTTGTCAGACTAATAATAAATGAGTCAATTTTATATAATATAGGAACATACAAGACATAGCTATCATACCGGACTTATTTTTGTTGAATTTTCCCTCTAATCTTTTACAATAGAGAAGCAGAATAACATGAATCCTTCTTTAGACATAAAATGTAAAACATACCATGAGCAGAATAATGCCCAGTAGTGCCAACACAAGCCGAATATTACCTTCAATTGTATTCACATTATAAACGCCATGGGAGAGCACTAATTATCTCAATGTAGTGAAAGCAGATAACAGATCTGTTTCTTGACATTTATCACTTGTTTTCATTTGTCTGCACTGATGGGGTGAGGGGCAGTGGAGTTGGTGCCACAATCGACATATTCATAGGTCTCCAGTGAGAGCTGTTCCATGTGTGAGAGATATGAGATGTTCAGGGTCATTCTGGAAAAAAATAATTGTCAAAGTCAAATCAATGGGACATATATGCTCAAAGGTATCGCTGCACAAAATGGTTTCTATAACCATTCTTACAATTACAATATTCATGGGATAGTTCTTATTTTAATTAATCCTTTTTATTTTAAGTAATCTCTAGTAAAACCATACAAAGAATTTACTTTATAACCATTTAGTGGCTCTAAACACTTGGAAACGAAATAAACCTACAAAACGTGTCCACCTAAGTATTCACAACTTTACAGGTGCGATGTGTGGGAGTTCTGGTGGAATTTCCAGCAATGGTCTAGCAGTCTCTAGCTGGACAGCTGTTCATTTGAGGACCTACGCTTGAAACTGGTAACTATAATTTAAACATAACAAACATTTCCTGTTTTTTTTCCTGTGGAATTTGTGCTTGACTGACAGCGCTGGACTTACTGTAGTGCCACAAATATGGTGTGAATCCTGAAACTGGTCTTGCAGTAGGTGCTAAAAATACGAAACAAAGTGTTGACATGAGACTGGTGCCTGTTATTCGATTTTGATTTGACAATTCACTTACTTTAAGCCTGGGTCTTTAATGGACAGGTTGGTTAAGACTTTGTACTGTGAGAATAGAAAAAAAAAAGACTTATAGATTTAGATTTGTAATTAGAAGTGCACAAGTTAAAAGCATTTATTTACACTGTAGGCACTTAAAGTCAATCAAATAGAATAAACAGGTTATTTTATCATTTGTAATGAAATACATAATCTTATGAACAGGTGCATCACAAATCTTTTTTAGTTGGTTAATTGCTTTGCCTGGAAGGTTCCGCAATATGACATTAAAGGGGAACACGGGCACGTTTGAAGCTAATGGCTGAATACTGTCAGAATTCAAAAAACAGCACAGATCATTGTTGCCTCGGCGGAGATCTTGCCCTGTCACGATAACACATTTTGAAGTGCGATATATTGCTGAAGAAAATATAGACAATAAGATAAACGATAATACTGAAATTAATTTATGCCACTGACACAATAATAACCGAATAGCAGATTTAAACACAAAAACTATTATATGTACAATACTGTAAAAAAAATAAATAAAAAAAAAACATGAGCTGCAATAGATAAATAGCAGAATGAAACACTTAAGCACTCAAGTTTGAATCTGTAATCAGTCATAGAAGTTATCAATTCGATCTTTTATGGCTTAAACCTTATTATATAGCTAAAAAAAACAAAAATTTCCCAGTAGCGTAATGAAAAAGTACACATGATAAATATTCATCCAAAGAAATATTGTGTGACCTTTCATATATTAAACGATAAGTTACTAAAGAAATGATCGTGACGGGCCTAATTACGACAGCATTATTTCAAACTGTACTTACTGATCTCTGTGACTGGGAGTTGATGAGGGTAGAGTTTTTTAAAGTTGTATTGCCCACTATGGTGTCCAGTATGAGCCCTTTAAGTTTGAGCTCTACAACATGAACTGGAACAAAGTTTTCATTGGAGATGTTAAAAACGTTCTGTGAAAAAAAAAAAAAAAAATGTTACAAAAGAAGTGAAGTGCATTTAAACTTAAACTTAGGCAGTTTATCCACAACAGAAATTATTTGGACACAGTAGCTCACACATCACAATATACTCTAATAACAAAGAGCAAAAATATAAATTGTAATTACAAATTACAAATAAGAAGCAAAAACATCAAGAGACTGGTGTCAAAAAAGGCACAATTATAAAAATGCACATGTACAAGAAAAAATAAACCTGACAGACTTTGAACTTTACTGCTGTGAAAAGATTACAGTCATGTGAATGGAGCATTTTATTGGTTCATGACCCAGTTTTACCATGTAGCTGATGGTAGAAAACTGAAAATCCTATTCGTTTGCATGTGTTTTCTTTTTACAAAACGATATACCAAGTTATAATGCTTCTGTTTTCTGATTATACATCATCACCAGATCACCAGTCAAAAATAAATCTTTTAAAGGTCGTGTATTACAGAAAATTGACTCTTGTGAGCTTTAAGCCTCGTTATAATGTTACCTCCTCAAAAACATACCTGGAGTTGTGTTTCATTCACACGTTTGAGTAAACCTTTATGATTAGTTTGTCTGCATCTCCTAAGCTCAAGTTAACAGCTCCTTTTACAACAAGAGATTTCGCAATTCCAGAGCAGAAAACATCCCAATTATTCAAGACAAGGGGTATGGGGTTTAAAAACAAAGTGGAGCACTTCCTGTACCATCACATGACATCACAAGGTGGAACAGCTTGTTTTCTGTTTGAGAGAAGAACTCAGCCTAAATATGCAGGATTTGTGTGTTAAACATGTGTGAATGAAACAAACTCCAGGTATGTTTGTGATGAGGAAACATTATAACAGCGATCAGTGTAATATAAGACTGTAACAGGTGATCTTTGGATTTGACACTTACGCAACGTCTTACGCCGTTTGCCTGCTGCGAAATAATGTTCAGAAAGTCATCCACTGTGGTCTCTGGCCAGGACGCATGTGTTTGGTTCTCCTCAAACAGGGCATGAATCTCATCTAAGACGTGTGCCACAAAACTGAGGCGCTCTTCGCGCTAAACAAAGAAAAAAAAGAAAAAAGAATTTCAAAAAAGACCATCACAAAATAATAGTTCTACCTGGAATAATTATTATTTAGGGTTTTATTGTGCCGTAAGTTACGCTAAACCTTCACTTACCGACTCTTTGGAGGCGTGTTTGTACAACTCATTTGGGAAGGCCACAGCATCAACCAGCTCAATATCATCAGTGGAGTTTATTTTCTAGATAAAAGAGAGATATTAATAAACACGTAACATAGGCCCTCCTGCTGTGCGTAATTGTCCTGAACTTACCATTGTTTGGAGAAGAGCCAATGCGCTTTCGCTGTATTGTTTAAAGTCCCTGTCCATCCATCTGCAGGGCAGCGAGGAGCCTGCACTGAAAAGGAGGCACACCAACAGGATCTTGTTCAGCATCTTGTTCAGAAGGTTATGGAACCAAGTGTCTCGATAGCTGCTCAGTAAAAATCTTCTGTTTTGTGATATGGATCCAATTCACATGTATCCTCGGGCTGATTGTTTCTGTCATGACGATTAAAGCCTGAAGCCTTCATTTATATCAGTCTACCTGAGTTCTTTGGTGCCACCCGTTTTCGTTTTCCTACTGGGGAAATCACGGGAAAGTGGCTTTCAAGGTGCACGACTTTCCCACTTTCTTCGGCAACATTAGATTACATCAGCAACAAGACAATAAAGCGTAAGCTATAGCCCTCAAAAATATATAAGTAGGCTATTGAAACATTACAGACAGTGGTGAAACCTGTGCGTAATTGTGCGTAAACGCATAATCAGGGCCAAATCTTCGTGAGTAATGATGCTTATCCGTAATAGTATTATAATACATCCATGTCTTTTTTGAATGGGATATTTGTGAATCATCCTTTAAAGTTAAATTCACATGACCTTTTTTATGTTATTTACCTAATTTAATCTGTTTTATTTGATCTATTATTCGGATTTGATACGTGTGTCATATCCTATTGTTCCATTTTCTTTCGGTTTATTGTTTACATTAAGCTAATTCACGTTGTTGTGGTTTCGTCACCTGTTGCACTTTATAGCCTGGATAAGTCCTTTTGAATCTCTCACGGGAACGTCCCTGTACACGCGCGTCTTACCTGTGCACAGCACCTTCACCTGAGATTTACGTGGTGCGAATTCTGTTTATTGTTACGCTACACTTTGCTGACAAACACCACACAAAATAAAACATTTTATACAAGTTCAGACCTATGTAAACTAATGTAGTATTTTCTCCCTAACGAAATATGACCAAAACTGGCTGAGTCAATTGCGACGCTTGGTGCCAAACACGTGTACTGCATCAGACCAGGCAGTGCGCACACGTTAAAAACGAATGTGTCGTTAAATATCAGTTTTCTTGTTGTTGTTGTTGTTGTTGTTGTTTTTTTCTTCTTCAGTTTTGCCGTATTTAGAAATTGTAGGCTTGACTTGAACAAACAGCATCTGCCTTCACCCGCCTTCATGGACTACAAAGCCCAAACGTATGAGAAATGCAGTGCTGTCAAACAAGTGAACTGCTGCCTGCTCTAGTGTGCCATTGTTTTAATTGTTTGCATTGCCAGGATGAACAATGGAAGTGAAACTTTTTCTGATTCGGAAGGGAAAAAATCTAAAATTGTACCAACCAAATGAAAAGCATCTGAAGACTGGGTCAAGGATCAGCTGGGACACTTTTATGTGGTAAGGTTATGCGGGAAAGGCTGGGAACCATGCTTGGAGAAGACAAGCAGAGTGCAAAGCTGATTCTGAAGAAAAAAAAACACGTGTACCAACCATATGACCTATTTTTGTAGCGATAAACTGCTACAATTTAAATTCGTAACATTGAATTGACGGAATAGAAAGTAAACTGTTTAAAGATATTGCACATGATGAACTGTAGACACTGTCTCCACCTAGTGGTCATTCACCCTCATTGTCACAGCCGTGGCTGTTACAGTGCAAGTATATATACAAAGTCAATGTAAAACAATAAATAATCACGTTATTTATTGCAAAAGTGCTTAAATTTTTTAGTGACATAAAGTGCAACAAGGTATGTAAACACAAAAAGAATGTAAAAGGAAGTAGAGCTACAAAACACAAATTAACACTGACAAAAGTACACAAAAATGTTAGAGCAGAAATTGTTGAAGTCTTGTGGGTTTAAGGGCCCATATTACACTATTTTTGAATCAAGGATATAATGTTTCCTCATCAAAAACATACACATTCACACATGTTTAACACACAAAATTCTGCATTTAGGCTGAAATCTTCTCTCAAACATCCCCGCTTAATCCGGCTGGGTCGCGGGGGCAGTTTGCTGCCCAATACTCATAGCACCTGACCCCCCTATGAACCCCTCTGCAGGTGGTGAGCCCACAGGAGGGTGGACAACATGGTCCTTGATGTTAGTTCATAGGGGTGCGGGCATGTTGTAGGAAACCGGAGTACCGGAGGAAACCCATCCAGACACGGGGAGGAACGTGCAAACTCCACACAGAAAGGCCCGGGTGACCCGGGGATCGAACCCGCAACCTTCTTGCTGTGAGGCCTGAGTGTTGCCACTCAGCCACCGTGCCGCCAGAGATATTGTCAGACTAATAATAAATGAGTCAATTTTATATAATATAGGAACATACAAGACATAGCTATCATACCGGACTTATTTTTGTTGAATTTTCCCTCTAATCTTTTACAATAGAGAAGCAAAATAACATGAATCCTTCTTTAGACATAAAATGTAAAACATACCATGAGCAGAATAATGCCCAGTAGTGCCAACACAAGCCGAATATTACCTTCAATTGTATTCACATTATAAACGCCATGGGAGAGCACTAATTATCTCAATGTAGTGAAAGCAGATAACAGATCTGTTTCTTGACATTTATCATTTGTTTTCATTTGTTTTCATTTGTCTGCACTGATGGGGTGAGGGGCAGTGGAGTTGGTGCCACAATCGACATATTCATAGGTCTCCAGTGAGAGCTGTTCCATGTGTGAGAGATATGAGATGTTCAGGGTCATTCTGGAAAAAAAATAATTGTCAAAGTCAAATCAATGGGACATATATGCTCAAAGGTATCGCTGCACAAAATGGTTTCTATAACCATTCTTACAATTACAATATTCATGGGATAGTTCTTATTTTAATTAATCCTTTTTATTTTAAGTAATCTCTAGTAAAACCATACAAAGAATTTACTTTATAACCATTTAGTGGCTCTAAACACTTGGAAACGAAATAAACCTACAAAACGTGTCCACCTAAGTATTCACAACTTTACAGGTGCGATGTGTGGGAGTTCTGGTGGAATTTCCAGCAATGGTCTAGCAGTCTCTAGCTGGACAGCTGTTCATTTGAGGACCTACGCTTGAAACTGGTAACTATAATTTAAACATAACAAACATTTCCTTTTTTTTCTCTGTGGAATTTGTGCTTGACTGACAGCGCTGGACTTACTGTAGTGCCACAAATATGGTGTGAATCCTGAAACTGGTCTTGCAGTAGGTGCTAAAAATACGAAACAAAGTGTTGACATGAGACTGGTGCCTGTTATTCGATTTTGATTTGACAATTCACTTACTTTAAGCCTGGGTCTTTAATGGACAGGTTGGTTAAGACTTTGTACTGTGAGAATAGAAAAAAAAAAGACTTATAGATTTAGATTTGTAATTAGAAGTGCACAAGTTAAAAGCATTTATTTACACTGTAGGCACTTAAAGTCAATCAAATAGAATAAACAGGTTATTTTATCATTTGTAATGAAATACATAATCTTATGAACAGGTGCATCACAAATCTTTTTTAGTTGGTTAATTGCTTTGCCTGGAAGGTTCCGCAATATGACATTAAAGGGGAACACGGGCACGTTTGAATACTGTCAGAATTCAAAAAACAGCACAGATCATTGTTGCCTCGGCGGAGATCTTGCCCTGTCACGATAACACATTTTGAAGTGCGATATATTGCTGAAGAAAATATAGACAATAAGATAAAGCATAATACTGAAACTAATTTATGCCACTGACACAATAATAACAGAATAGCAGATTTAAACACAAAAACTATTATATGTACAATACTGTAAAAAAAACAACAAAAAAAAAAAACCATGAGCTGCAATAGATAAATAGCAGAATGAAACACTTAAGCACTCAAGTTTCAATCTGTAATCAGTCATAGAAGTTATCAATTCGATCTTTTATGGCTTAAACCTTATTATATAGCTAAAAAAAACAAAAATTTCCCAGTAGCGTAACGAAAAAGTACACATGATAAATATTCATCCAAAGAAATATTGTGTGACCTTTCATATATTAAACGATAAGTTACTAAAGAAATGATCGTGACGGGCCTAATTACGACAGCACTATTTTAAACTGTACTTACTGATCTCTGTGACTGGGAGTTGATGAGGGTAGAGTTTTTTAAAGTTGTATTGCCCACTATGGTGTCCAGTATGAGCCCTTTAAGTTTGAGCTCTACAACATGAACTGGAACAAAGTTTTCATTGGAGATGTTAAAAACGTTCTGTGAAAAAAAAAAAAAAATGTTACAAAAGAAAAAATGTTACAAAAGAAGTGAAGTGCATTTAAACTTAAACTTAGGCAGTTTATCCACAACAGAAATTATTTGGACACAGTAGCTCACACATCACAATATACTCTAATAACAAAGAGCAAAAATATAAATTGTAATTACAAATTACAAATAAGAAGCAAAAACATCAAGAGACTGGTGTCAAAAAAGGCACAATTATAAAAATGTACATGTACAAGAAAAAATAAACCTGACAGACTTTGAACTTTACTGCTGTGAAAAGATTACAGTCATGTGAATGGAGCATTTTATTGGTTCATGACCCAGTTTTACCATGTAGCTGATGGTAGAAAACTGAAAATCCTATTCGTTTGCATGTGTTTTCTTTTTACAAAACGATATACCAAGTTATAATGCTTCTGTTTTCTGATTATACATCATCACCAGATCACCAGTCAAAAATAAATCTTTTATAGGTCGTGTATTACAGAAAATTGACTCTTGTGAGCTTTAAGCCTCGTTATAATGTTACCTCCTCAAAAACATACCTGGAGTTGTGTTTCATTCACACGTTTGAGTAAACCTTTATGATTAGTTTGTCTGCATCTCCTAAGCTCAAGTTAACAGCTCCTTTTACAACAAGAGATTCGCAATTCCCAATTATTCTAGACAAGGGGTATGGGGTTTAAAAACAAAGTGGAGCACTTCCTGTACCATCACATGACATCACAAGGTGGAACAGCTTGTTTTCTGTTTGAGAGAAGAACTCAGCCTAAATATGCAGGATTTGTGTGTTAAACATGTGTGAATGAAACAAACTCCAGGTATGTTTGTGATGAGGAAACATTATAACAGCGATCAGTGTAATATAAGACTGTAAAAAAGACTCCTTACACTAAGTTATTTTACTTTTTACCTTCTATACAAATCGTCCTCAATTTCTGTTTTCAATTAATAGGTCAATATTATTTACTTCTTTATTCAACTATACAGTATAATACTTCTAATACTATTTTTTATCATTCACTCAACTTGGAGCCAAATGCACAATAGTTTTCCTGATAGCAGCACATATAAAGAAGCACTATGTAACTTTTCTGGTGGAAAGTTCTGCCACCTGATTGTCTCCATGGGCATGTTATTACTTTACCTGAAATGTTCCACAGTATGGCGTTAAGCTTGTTTATTTATATTGGGGCAGGTCTGTGGAGAAGCGACCCCCACTCATGCCGTTTTTAACTAATACAAACTAATTTTAATTGAGGATATGCAAGAGTGATATATTAACACACTGTAAAATATTCCAGGAGAAGCAATAGCAGCTCCATGAAAGAAAAACACCAGAAAAGTTACATAGTGTTTGAATCCAGACTCACATACAGAGAGATCCTTCTGGACTTCCAGGCAAACTTACACTTTAAAATCACCAGAAATTGTGGCCATAAAAGTCAGATTTACATCCTAATGATGCATTTGACTGAGTGAGGACACTTACTATGACTTCCATTTCAACAGTTTTGTTGGTGAAGAACACGGTGGCGGACAGGAGAGACACGGGGGTCAAAGTGACGCTCCGAGGAAACAGGAAGAAGAGAACCAAACAAGAAATCAACAAGCACAGAATCGTGGATATGCAGACGTACAGTTTTCTGCAACAACAAACAACACCAATCAGATTCCATTAGTTAAAACATCTTATATCACACAAAACTGACTCTCGTGAGCTTCAAGCCATGTTATAACACCGTTTTCTCCTACAGTTGTACTTGGTTTCAGGTCACATGTTTGAGTGACACTTTATTATGAGATACATCTCCAAAACTCAAAAATGCTCTGTTCCACTTTGTGATGTCATGAAGTGGTAGCTGTCAAGTTAGCAGCTCCTTTTACCTTTAATTCAGTAGAGACTGACAATTCCAGGGCAGAAATTATCCAAATGATTCTAGTGAAGGTGTGTGGAGTTTAAAAACACACTTCCTGTATTACCACATGACATCACAAGGTGGAGCAGTGTTTTGTGTTAGAAGATCTAAGTATAAATATGCAGGGTTTATGTGTTACACATGTGAATGAAACAAAACACAACTTCAGGTATATTTTTGATGAAGAAACAACATTATAACTTAGCCTGAACTCTTCATTACAATTAAGCGTAGGGGATTTATTTGTACATTTTTTCTCAGTATTCCCCCCAAAAAATCTGATCAAACAACATTTTTTAGATAATGGTGTAGACAATATTTCCCATCTCTAATCATAAACAAATCAGTAAACATGTTTAAAATGAGTAATAAGTATTAATAATGTATGCCACCATAGCCTTACAGTTACCATTTGACCCCAGCACCACTAGATGCTATTTAGAAAAGCCAGGGGAGGGGGAACAGGTTTCACATCTACCAGCTACTGGTGAAAAAAATCTAATAAAGTTACAGATGGTAGCTTTAAAAGACAATAATATGGCACACAAATGTGTTGAAATTGTTTCGTTCTTACGTGCGAGTTGGTTTCAAGCGTTTGTCATTGCACGGTATTACAGCAACAAGCTGGTCCTCCTGACCTGGGAGAAATCAGAGGAAATAAGAAGTCTAACCTCATAGCTTTACTGCGCCACAAATGCAGAACCAAAAAAATGAAATGAAACCACAAGAGAAAAAAAACACACTTGAAAAAGTAGTGGTACAAAGGAAGACTAGAAGTGAAACAAATGTCCCATGATGAAGCAGAAACGGCAGCTTTAACCTGATACAGGTTCGATAGCAATAATCCACCTATTTAGACCTGTGATGGTTAAAGTATATTATTGGTTAAAGGATATATTATTATATTATGCTAATTGCTAATTAACTAGGGTTTAAGTGGTTTAACTGTGCTTTAATATTGTTCTCACCAAAAAGATAACAGGAGTTGAGTCTTCAGAGTATTGTGAAGCTTTTGCAATATTGTAAAAAAAAGTTTCTCTCAATAATTTTGATGTGTTGTTGATAAGTGGACAATATTCCAATAATCAATGCAACAATATATCACCAATATGTCTAAATGTCTGCAAATGCCTTTGTTAAGGTACATGTATTACACTGCAACATGTTGCAAAATAAAAAAGGACAGAAATATCACATTATACTTTAAGATGAAATATGTCCACTGCATTTAATCAGTTACAGGTGGATTTATTTCTAAGAAGTCACAAACTGTAACTTGACCTAGTGTCTCCATGCAAACCAGCAGGCGACAAACCCTCCACAAGAAAAGATACAAAGTCCATCTTTAAAGATTACATGGTCAGTTTTTCATGTTTTATATGCAGCATTTTAAATAGTTTTATTACAGTACACATTATATGTACTTGATATTCAAATTCAGTTGTGAAATAAGTCTTTTCTGGATATATCTCCCAGATCTACTGTTTAAACATCTCGGCAACAGCCTCTCTCACCTCTGGGTATGCGGCCTGTGCCTCTGCAGGTGGGGCAGGTGGTGTCTCCAGAGCAGGGTTCATCCATAGTGCCATACGATGGAGGATACTGCATAAACCCTCTCACTTTATCCACAGTGCGTCTCAGAGCTGAGTTCTCCAAGGCTGATGTCACCATCTCTGAAGATTTAACAACTATTTAGTGTACAGGAGGTACAGGGGGAGTTTAAGTTGGTATAAAGTTAATACATTTAACTGTTAAATCCACAATATGTAATTTTTAGTCACAAAACAGATAAAAATGTTTTTATTTTTATTACTTTTGGCCTGGAGGAGGCCTCCTTCCTGCTTGTTTCCTTGGAAATGTTTGGCTGTAATATTACGCAGTGTGGCATAAAGCTCCTCTGCCTCCAAAGTATGTTCCAAAGTATGAGTAACTTTCTATTTCCACGGAATCACGCGAACTCCAGTAAGTCAGACCTTCTGAGAGCCCTATGTAACTTTTCTGGCTGCATTCTTTTCTCTCCACAGATCTGACTTGTAAATTCTCTCCACAACAATATAACCTACATAGGTTTAATGCAATACTGCGGAACATTTTTCTAACAGCATCTCCATGGTCAATATCCTCGACCACAAAAAGGTACATACTTTTAGTACAATAATAAAAACAAATTTTTTCACAGGTTTCGTAAGTTTCGTTTCCTTGTATCCTTGAAGTTCTTTATTTAGCAGAGGATATTTATCGCAACGTTTAATGCGTTGTTAAAATGTGTTTAGTCATCCCGTGGACGCAAATCAAAGCTACTCACCTTACACTCCAAAGATCTGCTCCGTTTAGTCCCTAAAAGCGGCGTGTTTTTAGGCAAACACAATAATGTCGCAGAGAAGTGCGCATGTTTGACCAAAGAGCACGAGCGCACTTCCTTGTTATGAAGTCTGACAGGGCGGGAGTCACGTGCTGTCACACTTTGGACAGAGGTGGGTCCAGATGGGGGGCAAAAGCAGATCAGCCTATTTATACTGTACTGAGCATCACTTCAGCCTGTTTAAGGCTGGTTAAACATCCTAACATACTAACATACTAAACATACTAACTGGAATTTAGTGTCAGTTAAAGGAACAGTATGTACGGTCACCTGGAGGCGGCTGTCACTTTAATGAATTCATCCACATAGAAAACTAAAACTGTATGTTGCAGCATTTTCCGTCGATAGCATAGACTGTATAAAAGAATATATACGGTCTATGGTCGATAGAGATAAAGCAGCCAGGTCCACTCCTCAGGATGGTTTGTGCTACGTTTTTTTTTTTCACTATTATTTCCTGTTCTCTTATATCTTGGGCCATCACAAGTAGATGAGGACCACCTCCAACTCGGTCTCAGGGCCCAAAAAACACCCTATTTAGGAAAAGCTGCTGGCGAAATTATGTTACTGTAAATATTAAGGTACTGCAACTGCATAAATGGTTAAACAACTCTAAACTTTTATACCGTACTGTGGAATATTATAGCCAAAGGAACAGCACTTATATGGAAACATTAACAAGCAGATGGAGACCCAATTAAACCTACACTCCAACTGTGAGCAGGTTTGCCCCTCCAAAGATCTGATATGTAACTTGTCATGGTGGTGTCAGCTGCTTGTGGGCAAGAAGATGGATGTGTAATGCTCGTCTGTGGAGCAGCATCTTTTTTGTTGGCAAAAGTAGGTTGCTTTGACAACTATTGGCTTTAGTGGCTAATTTGTTACGAGAAATTCAGATTGAACTATTAACTTAACAAATGCATGTTTTTAGATAGTATCAATTCATGGGTGGCAGGACTTTTGCTCTTTCAAAAGCTCCATTATTTTGTTTTGAGTTGTTAATTGCTATGGCAAAAGTGTCATTCTGAAACCCAAGGATAGCAGCCTGACAAATGAGCTTGAGAGCATTGAACCCGCAGCCTCTCAGCTTAAAGGAACAAGAACATATTACATAACTCTTTTTTTTTCAAGTGTTATGAGTTGCACGAGACAACACTGAGAAATGTAGTTCAGAGCAAGTTAATACAATGTAGTGTAGCCAGTGTTTTCACCTCTGTACTTTTTACAGGCACAGTTGCATAAAGCGAGCATAGCATAGATACAGACTTAAGTTACTGATGTGCAAATAGTTTATTGGCCATTTCTTAAACAGCAAAATGGTATTCATGTTCACATCTGTAGAAGGCGTCACGCAAATGATAATGCATCTACTATTCAGAAGCATTTTAGAGAAGATATTTAAACATGAAGAGGAACAAAAAATTTAAATGGAAACATCAGTCACCATGAATTAAACTACACAAACATATAAAGAAAAAAATAACTTAATACAAATGTTGATCTCAGTAAAATGTCAAAGGCATTCGAGGAAAAGTAATAGGGGATCGTTTCACCAATACATTTTTAGACTTATCTGCAACATACAAACTGTCCTATTTAAAATAAAAACAAAAATTTAAGACCATTAAAAAGTACACTTGCTTTCACTTGCTTAAAGGTACACAATAGTCTCCATGGAGATGTTGTTGCTTTGGAATGTTTCACGGTATGGCATTAAACTTATCTCTCTTGCAAACTATCTTATCTTTATTCAATTCATTTTTAATGCTCACACTTACTGTGAGTGGGTTTGCTTCTTCACAGATCTGACCTGTAATTCTGCTCGTGGTGTCACATCTCTGTGTGTATAGATACATTTAATGCCATTTACTGTTTAATATTGTAGAACATTTCAGGTAACGCAGTAACAGCTCCGTGGAGACAAGCATGTGACAGACCCTCCTGCCAAAAAGTTACACAGGAAATTAGATTTGACTTAATTTGATATAACCACATAATCAAAATAGATGCCTTTACACCTATAAATACTATATTTTTGTTGTCTTCTCCCTTAAAACATGTTGGATGGTTTTGTAAAGCTTTCTTGAAGTTACAGACAGGTCTAAAACATGGTGAAATGGGCCCTTGGTTCCTTAAGTTTGAGGAATGTGATGTTGGTGATATTTTAAGATCCGTGTTGAATTGAGCTGTGGCTTGGTTTGTACTGTAAAGATATGACATAGCAGAAGAGGGCGTGGACCATGACACAAAGCATAACATTTATCCACTATGACGTTGCTAAAATTCACGAGATCACGTCTATAGCCTCTATCTGTCATGGCTCGTGCAGAAAGCGGTAGAAAAACTAAAATGTGTCTTAACAGTGATTCATTTGAACTGTTTCTGAATACATTCCACATGTCAACATCATAATATTATTAACAGTACTCTTGATACAGGAAAAAAGATTGCATTGTTTAGGCAGATTTTCACTACAATGTTTAAGAATTGTCATAAAGGTGCATTGTGTAACATTTCTAGTGGAAGATATGCCACGTGCTTGTTTCCATGGAGATGTTTTACCATATGGCATTAAGCATATCGATCTTCCATTTAGTCTATTACAGCTGTTTTTATTGCTCACAAAGCTTACTGGGAGTGGGCCCTCCTCTCCACAGATCTGATTTATGAATTTGTTTCAAAATTATGAAAACTTAGGACTGTTGTTGTAGCAATAAACAATTTAAAACCAAATATCCTATCTTTTGTATGGTAAAAAGTCCTAAAAATGTCAAAAAACCTATGAATAACTTCGTCTAGTGGAGTCTTCAGCTCGTTTCTATGGATACAGCCAATCTAATGCCATACTGTGAATCATTCCAGGCAAAACAATAACATCTCCAACGAGACAAACAGGTGGTGGACTCTCTGGTAGAAATGTTACATATTGCACCTTTTTACTGCACTGCTGACTCTGAAATTAAACTTGTCCCAGTAGCATCCACATGTATAACTTTGTATAACATTCAGTAATTATCATCTTAATTATCTAGCTATGCTCCTGAAAATGACAGCGTTTTACCAGACCAAGAAGCAGCTACAAGCCATACAAACACTATGAAGAAGCTTATACACAGTTCAGTCCTCTCCACCACCCCACCAGATATATAAAGCTCTCATGTCCAAGTAAATCAGGAATATGGCAAAAGCTTAAGCCGCCATGTTAACTCATCTTAAGTGCTTCTTTAGGGATAATAATAACTCTTAACTTTTTCAAAAACTAATCTCTTATTTCTTATATCTGTGCCATGTTTATGTTTCTTAATTTTTAAAACTAGGCTATCCTAAAAATAGAATACACCAATCAGGCAAAATATTATAACCGTACATTTTCTTGAATTTGATATCATCTCGTGATCTAAGATGGAGAGCAGGGGGCAATAATTCTATATCTAAGCAGAAAAAAAAAATTGTATTATTATTACTTTGACCAGGTATTGCATCCACATATGTTAGTTATTTAGTTTAACTGGCTAATACTACAACATTTTGAAGTTAGAGTGAAGCTATAATTTTACCAGATTTAATTTGCACTGACAGGATAGACACTGAGCTAGTTTTATTTCTCAATAGACCCAGTAATTACCGTATTTTTTGGACTGTAAGTCGCACTTTTTTTCAGGGTTTGGGTGGTTGACTTATACTCAGGTGCGACTTATATATAACATTTTTCACACTGACAGTCCATAGACCAAATATATGAATCATATATATGAATCAAAAATGAAAAAACAAATCGTTATCATTTTTTAATTTTGGTTTTAGAGACAAATAATAAAGAAAAGAGTTGTTTTTTCGTTTTCTTATTTTTGGTTCTGTATTGAAAAACAAACAAACAAATGATACATGGATTGTTCTTGATTGGGTTGTTTTTATTACTATAACTTCTATAACTTGCCTTTCAAGATGAAATGTCAGTTCTTGGTCTCTGATTTTATAAAATAAATTTCCCCAAAAAGTGCGACTTATATATGTTTTTTTCTTCTTCATTATGCATTTTTTGGCTGGTGCGACTTATAGTCTGAAAAATACAGTATGGACATTGGCCATAAATCTGCAAATCATCTGCAATAGACAGTTTAAAGGTGGTAAAGACTTCTACCCTCTGCTTTAATATTTAACTATAATCTCTTTATAATGTTATGAAATCTTGTGAACACAACCGACTGGATGGCTCTCCTCACATGCATCGCCAGTCAATAATACACCAATATTTGTTCCTTTTGACCCCATCTCTCATTTTAATTGCGCTCTACAGATAAAATAAACTTGCTGTACGAGATTGGCCATTTTAGAGATGCTCTGACACATTTCCTGCCAAATTGAAATTCAATCGAAATTTGAGTGAATGCAAATGCCAAATCATAAACGTTACAATTTTGGAAGAACCATCCATTTCCTCCACAAACAACACAACAGCATGTTATAGTCTACAGAAAACTGGTAACCCTGTAGTTTAGCCGCTACAAAGATGTTCTAAAATGTAGTCCTTAGCTTCTATTTCAGTCTTTCTGGACACATTGTGAACTTCCATTATTAAAACCTAAACTCTAATAGCAATTGCAATATATACTGTAATCTGTATTCATCAGGCATCTAACAATGATATGAATGAGAAAATGTGCACTTGTCTAACAGCTTACTTGCCAAGGTTTAAGTTTTAAAACTAAATATGTTAACCTCCCTTATCTGTGGTTATAATGTTGTGCCTGATTGGTGTAAAACAAAGATACATTTTAAATATTCCTTTCCACAAATTTTAAAAAGATAATTTTATATTTTCCTTTTTAGCTTTTAAACCCCAAACTCCTCTTTTATTGGTGGGTGTCTCCTGCTTCGTTTTGGCTTTCCTCAGCCATTTGAACCAGTTCGTTGACCGTATGTAGCAGGCTGTATCCGTGCTTCCTCAATAAACGCTGGTTCAAACGGTGGTCTCTGAATCCCATTTCCAGCAGCATGGCCATCATCGAAGGGTCCTGTCTCGTGGCTGGGTCGATGCCACGCTAAAAATAAAATAAATATGTAAAAAGGATGTGGGGTACAAAGGTGAAAGAAATGACGGCGTAGGTGTGAACTGATGCAAGGGGATTAAAATGACAGTGGGTGATAGAGCAGTGAGTCATGGTTTATAATGCGTCACTTCCTGTATTAGATATTATTAATAACCATCTCAACAGAGGTGGGTGATACTGAAGTCAAAAGTCAATTATTTTTATTCTGGTAAATTTAGTCAATATTACGCAAATCCTTCAGAAATGTGCCAAATGTGCCAGTGAATGTCTTAGTTCAAGCATTGCACAAAACATGAATGGAGTTAAAAATACCTTTAGAAATACCACTTTATGCTCTACGTTGGTTTATTTTGTAGCCATTTTAAAGAGATAGTTCAGGATTTTTCACATGAATTTGTATGGCAGCAGCGCGGAGTGATATGACAGAAAATAGTGCCAAGCGATTAGGTCTGACTTTTTTGCGTTCACGTTTTGTGATGCAAATGTATCACTCTATTGAACACATATTGTTTTGAGAAGAAAAATGCTTTGTTTTCGTGACCCCAGCCAACTTGCCGGAATACTTTCATCAGCACCAAAACTGGGAAAGAATGTAAAAAATCCCGAACTATCCCTTTAAAACATTTCTATTGACTATAAAAGGTCCTGTGCTGTGCAAAATTGAAGCTTTAAGCCAGGTTATAATGTTGTTACCACATCAAAAATATACCCAGACTTGTGTTTTGTTTCATTCACACCTTTACTATTAGTCTGTCTACATCCCCAAAGTTCAAAATTCTCTGTTCCATCTTATGAAGTCAAGTAATAGTAGTTTTCTTTTACCCTAAGTTCAGCAAAGATAGTCAATTACAAGGCTGAAATTATCCAAATGATTCTAATGAAGGTGTTTGGAGATTAAAAACACAATGGAGCACTTCCTGTATTACCACATGACATCACAAAGTGGAACAAAGTGTTTTCTGTTTGAGAGAAGAACTCAGCCTAAATATGCAGGGTTTGTGTGTTAAACATGTGTGAATGAAACAGAACACAACTCCAGGTATGTTTATGATGAAGAAACAACATTATACAAGAATAGAGCAGAAAATAACGTAATATGGGCCCTTTAATGTACTTTATTCTCTGTATTTGACCCATCCTTCAGTTCAAAGGAGGCAACTTGTCAGGAGTAGGACTTGCCATTAAAATTTTCCATATGTTTAAAAAAAGAAAAGAAAACAATTATGATATTTTCCACAGTATATCTCCCTTCACTCATATGCCACATTAGCACTCGTAGCATTATCATATCTTATAGTATTATACTTTAGTTCAGTGTTGTGTCTTTTACCTGTATGGTGCAGTTTGGTCCAGTGAACAGAGCTTTATACGCAGAAGCTGCCACAGATAGAGCACCCTTTACCAGGCCCTCTGTGATGCCACCTTGACCCCTACTGTAAAGAAAAAAATAAAAAGACATTGATCAACAGAATAAACAAATCACACACAACACTATCAATATATAGATTTAGATCACTATTTATGAGTAGTCTTAATAAAGGCAATGACTAATTTATTATTAAAATAATCAATGAATAATTGAATATTCGATACTCGTTTGAACTATAAGACTAAAAAGGAGGGTTTATCACAAAACGACAACATTGCAGGCTATCTTTTGTGATTTTCATGAAAATAACATGTCAGGGTTTCCCATTAACAGGAGACTATGGTGGGCTCCTAGAGTAATTTTCAAACCCATATTGTAAGTTGTAACTAGCTGAGCAAATGCAAAAAACAAAATTATACTAAAACAAATTATACTTTGTTTGTAGTGTTACTGTTAACATATAAGAAGTACACATAGAAGTAACAATGGTTAATCTGTAATCAATGATTTTGTTCCGTAGAAGCAATAAGTGACATGTACACAGCTAAATATTGTATTAAATTTTTTTTTTTTAAATGGATCAGTTGTGCCACCATAGTCCAACTATAAACCTGTGGGAAACACTGCATGTGAAAACAAAATCATCAATCAAACCACAAACCAGGCACACACAAACACACACAAACACACAAACACACACAAAAAAGAACTACAGGCATATGAACCATGCAAATGTCTCCTCTCCTTTACCATGGCTGCAGTGCATTGCTGGGTCTGGGGTTGTATGTCTCAAAGGCACTGGAAGCAGAGCCAGCTGATCTTGACAAACCAGATGAAACTGCAGATTCAAAAACAAAAATAACTCTTTATCAGTAATAGTACAACTCATAATCAATGGAACAACAAAACTTGTTTCCTCTTATTTTCTATTCAAAGTTTTCATAGTGTCTTGGCAAAGCTTAAAACTAAAACAACACAGACTTTTAAATAATAATAATAATAATAATAATAATAATAATAATAATTAGTATTTTGATTAAAACTTAAAGAGTTTTTACTTTTTTGTTACAACACACAAAAACATAAATGACAAAAAAATGACCCAAAAGCTTTTAGATACTTTTCATTCAACCTTTATTTAAATGATTTACCGTTGAGGTGGACTCTTGGTTGAGGTTCATATGGCTCACAAGCTGGTGGACTGGGGTCCTCAGCTAAATACAGTGCCTCTGACCTAAAACAGACATGTATAACACAATATAAGAGTTGTTTTGGTGATAGCTAATGGAGATCGCTCCAGATAGTGCTCCATTCTAAAACCGTTGATTTCCTGTTAAAAAAAAAAGGCAATTCATTCTCTGCTGCTGGCCCCACCTCTTCAAAGTGATATAATTTTTAAAAAATTACCACTCAGCATTTTTAATACTGTCTGTTGGAGTTTGACTATATAATGATTAATATGGTTAATTATATTATATTATTAATGACTGACATTCAATAAAGTATAGCTTAAACAATATATTTTGGGGCTCAAAATTTATTATGCATACAATTTCTGTGGGGAGATTTGGGGTATTTTTATAGTAATACTATAAGATTTGATCTGCTGAATAGTTGAATAAGTGGCTTCTATGGTTAATTATTGGTTAATCATGCCTTTTAATGATATTTTTGTTTTAGAAATAGTTCACTGGGGTTAACTTGCATTATTGTTACTGTATCATTGGCATAAAGGGTAAGAGTTTCAGTATTGCCATTTATCACAATATGTGTCAGTAATAATATATCACACTTCAAAATCTGTTATTGTGACAGGCCAATGAGGAGCTGACCTTGGCGAGTAGAGGGTGGGTGGGGGGAGCAGGGGGTCCACACGTCCCGGAGGCGGGACCACTTCAGGCGTCAGAGTGACCGCATCCAGAGTTTGGGAAGCACATAGCATCTGATTCACGCTGCTCTGGACGGGGGGACAGGACACAGGGGACATGTCAACTACTGTCCCACCCTCCTCTGGCTCCACCCTCTCTGTTAGCGACGCCGCCCTGCTCAGTTTGGAGGCAGGCTCTCCTTTATCCTTGTCTTGTTCTACGTCCAGATTGGCTGCAGTCTCGTTTGCTGCATTGTCACTGGCTGCAGGGTCGTTGGTTGTTGTGGTTGTGTCTGGCTGGGACAGAGCGGAGCTGTACATGGACTGTCCCAGAGGGCGGCTGGTGTCAAAGCAATCGGGGAGAACGATGATGTAGTCGTCACAAGAGGAGACTGAGGAGGTTTGGCTGCTCACCTGTGAAAGAAAGAGAAATTTTGTCACTCGAAGGGAATTCAAAGGGAATTCAGAGTGATATCATAACTTCCTGGTTCCAGCTCATCAAAAACATGCTTGGAGTTGGTTTTGTTTCATTCACACACTCATTCTTCTCTCAAACTTGAAAACACTCTGTCCATCTTGTGATGTCATATGGTAAAACAGGAAATGCAGGATCTTTTACACCTTCACTAGATTCCTTTGGATTATTTCAGCCCAGGAATTGCCAAAGACTACTAAATAAAAAGGTAAAATGTAGCTGTTCTTTTGAAAACTACAGTACATGACATCACAAGGTGGAACAGAGCATTTTGAGCTTTGGAGATGTAGCCAGCCTAATAAAGGTTAATCAAAAATGTGCAAACAAAACAAACACAACTCCAAGTATGTTTTTGATGAGGTAACAACATTATAACATGGCTTAAAGGCCACAAGAGTCCATTTTATGTAATATAAAAAAAAAAAGAAAAATATTAAAAACTAAAAATATTAAACAATATCTACGGCACCAGACACACTTACACCCAAACAACATAAAATAAGGGTTCCTCCAGGAAGTAAAATTGGACTGAACCATGGCTGAACCAGGACCAAGTCTACATCAGGACTAAACCAGGCTCAAAAGTTGTTGGTTGGATACTGTATACCTGTAGGATACCTTCACATTTGCACATTCAGCACATCAAAACTGTGACTAAACTAGAGCTAAACCTGGACTCGATCAGAATTAAACCAGGACTAGAACGCTGCCAAACTGAGTCAGCTCAATTTAGGAGCAAATATCAAATTTTTTTTTTGGTCCAGTTGACAAAACTCCATTTTTCTTTTGCTATGGACTCTTCCTGGACGACTGATACAGACACACCCTTGAATAATGATCTATTTCTTGACCCTTATATAAAAATCTAGTCATTATGTTTAAAGTACATTAGTCACATTACTCACTCTATGTTGACTTTAAAGAATCCGAGGTACTTTTTTTGTTGAAATAAAATCAATGACACAAGTTGCTTACCTCGTCCCAGTCTTCCGTCCTATTTGCCCGTTCCTCCTTCTCGTCTTCATTCACCTCATTGCCATTAAAAACAACAACTTCATCATCTTTGTCGTCATGTAAAATAGAGTTTTGTTTTTCTGGTTCCAACAGGAGAGCTGCATACAAGTACAACAAAACAGACATTAATGTAAATCAACAAAGGACTTAATAAGGTTAGGGTTTTTTTTTTTAATGTACCTGTAGTAGTTTCCTCATCATGTGTGACAGATATATTTGGGAGTGGAGCCAGACTCTCAACTCCTGTAGGGTTCATTTCTTTAACTGTCATTTCAACATCTGTATTTCTTTCAAGGCAAATGCTAGGACCTCTGGAAACCACTGAAATGAATGAATCAATATTAGTATATTATTAATGTATCTTTAACTATGTAGAGTGGTTAAAGTTATTTGGTAGCAATTTCTAATAACTACACCTTAATTAGTCTTGATAAAGCATGAATGATATTGTATGAAGAATGACTCAGGCTACTCAGAAACTATTTAAAGCGGTAAGAGATTAGAGGTTGGGGTATTATTTAAGTTATCTCTTTATGTTTTATCAAGGCTAATTAATATACAGTTATTATCAAGAGTTAACAATAGTTTTGCATTACATTGTGGTTTGTGGCTGCTGTGTAGAGTCCTGCGCATTGGTCTATGTTCTGGCGGTTCATCCAAAGTGAGTGAACGAATAATAGTTTCACACAAAAACTGAGCGCCACTGATTTCCTCGTCTCTCTCCTCCTCCTGTGTTACGGACTCCAGCATCTCTCTATGGGGCTTTAGTTTTGCCCCTTTGGAAAAAATGTAGAAGAAAATATTTTAAACATTATCACCAAAGATTCCTTGTATAGGATTTATCGTTAATCTTACCAAAAAGTGTTCTGACTCCTGTAACTTCAACATCCTCCTTTGTTTCTGATTTTATTTGTGAAGTTGTGGCCTTTTCCAGCACAGGTATGTCATGTGGCAAAGGGGAGATGCAAGGAGTCAAGTCTGAGAGAGCAGAAATTATAGGATTAAACTGCATCTTCTTGGGAGCACTTTATTTTAAAAAAGTTTAATATTTATTAGCTTACCAACAGGAGTATTGTTGGGCACTTTTTCCAACTCTTGAACTATATTTATATCAAGCAACTCAAATGAAAGTAAATCCTAAAAGAACCCCACAAAAAACACATTACGACTACACTAGAAAACTTTGACTGTTGGTATAGCGCAGTGAGACAGTGCACCTGGGCCGTGAGCAGGTCCACTGAAGGGAAGTACAAGTCGTCATGGCTGATGTCCATTGCCAGGATGGGACCAGTGTCTTTTGGCCTTACCTCCTTCTCTTTTTCCACATACTTAAAGTCGTCTTTCTGAGGTGAAATATCACATATTAACTCTGTCATAATAGCCACATGCTCAGTTAGGGATGGTAATGTAAACTTGCCAGTGTTTTCTTTTGAAGAGCAAGGTCACTGCGACTGTTGCCGGGGTCGACCACGATGCTGCACCAGACGCGTGGGCCGAACTGGCAGCCGCAGTGGGCAAGCCGCCAGTGGGACGTGTAGGTGCCCTCCATCACAGGAGCCACAAATGAAACATTGACAACGCCCACTTGTCCGGGCAGCAGTAAGGGCACTGGCACCTCCCTCTTCTCCTCTGACGCCAGGCCAAGGTTGCCCCACATGAACACTAGCTGTGTGCACCCACACATACACAAAACACAAAATAGGAATACACATGCGAAAAGGAACCAAGACAGGAGCATGCAACTAAAAAGAAAGAGCCAAAGGTTTAAGGGATGAAAGCTCAGACACAAAGAGAAGACAATCAAACTAAATGTCAGACATCCAAATAATAATAAGACGTTACTTTAAGGGAAAGTAAAAAAACTCACACAGGGTAGGAGGGGTAAAGGGTCTTAGCTCAGTATTAGCTGCACTTGTTAAAAGTAGGGAATGAGTTGAGGGGCGCAGAGTGAAGCAGGGCACAGAGAGAGTGGGTCTGTCCTCTCGGCGGTGGAGGTACCTTAGTCTCTGAGGTCCAGCCGATTGTGCCCGAGTTCTTCATCTTCCAGTATTTGATGAACTTGGTACCAGGCTCCAGACGGGTGCCGTCAGGCAGATTTTCATCCAGAAACAAGGCAGCCATTGTGGGCACCAAGGACGTGTGCGAGACCCCAGGACCCCTAGTTTCAAGTGTACAGAGCATTGTTGAAAATAGCCCTGGTTTCTTTAAATACCCATCTCTTTTGTTCTCTATGAATCAAAAAGCAGGACCCCAGATTTTTTGCAGCTCAAAAGCATTTTTCTTAGAAAATCTATGAAGCAGCAGCAGCAGTTTTCACATTGAGGTAGTTCCAACATTTCCACCACCCCAGATCAGCCAGCGAAACACTCATACAGACTAGATTACAAAGATGGCATATTTTTGATTTTCTTGGGAAAAAAAGATTTTGCATCCATGCTGGGTTTAGGTACCCAGCACTGAAGGACGCCCCTTCCAAGTTGGCGCTTACTCTGGACTGGAGGTCTGGGGGTCGGGGCCCAGGGCAGAGATGGGGCCTTGGGCGGGGCCTGGACCTGAGGCTGTCTCCGTGGCGACGCTGGGGGGTGCGGCAGGAGCCTGGGTGGAGGCGGATGCCACGTTTGTCAGGTTGGCTCGGGCTGAGGTAGAGGGCCCACTCCACTGTAGTCCTCTCTTTTCCAGGCGCAGCTTCTTCTTGATCTCCTTCACTTCAGCTCTGAGCTGCCTCCTTTCCGCTTTGAGGCGCTGTCGCTCGGCCTTGCGCACTGTCCTGTCTCCTCGCCTTGGGAACCTGGTTTGAAATGTTATCAGGAAGACCTATTTGTTCACTATGGACAGATATTTGACCCAAAAAAAAGACATTAACACAATCAATAAATAAAGAAGTATCAAATCTACCAATAGCAAAAAGGAATGTTGACTGAGAGAATGAATATTTCCATTAGTCTCTACCTTAATTCTCCGGACGGCCCATGCTCAGGGATTGAAAGAGGTGTCTTCGTTCTTATGAGGTTGTGGCTGGGGTCATGGCTATGTCTGCACATCTCACACAGGATGCAGGATGGACATACACTGGAGATGAGGTCATTCACCGTGAGTTTCACACTGTAGATTTGGAATGGAGACAATGTTGTGAAAGTACCTACCTGCATTTGTACGCCCCATCAGAGGTGAGTTTGTTGCAGCTGCTGCAGTTTGGGGTGTAACCCAGAGACTCATTTGAGGTGGATGGGCCTGCGCTGGGGCCCGGAGGAGCACCACCACTCGCACCGTTCACCTCAAGGCCTCTGTCTGAAGACTTGTGTGTGCAGCATTGACCAGAGAAATCACTGCACATTCTCTCCACCACTTCTTTAACCACTTCATCTTTAAACTGTGATACAAAAATACAATAGTTAATAAATCTTTTGAAAACCAATACTTTTTAAAATCTATTTGTTGAAATTGAATTTACCTTCTCCATATAGGATCTAAACCATACAGGAGGGGGCTCATCTTCTGGTTTGTTTGCCTTGCTGTCTTTCACTGCAGCCTGAAACAAAGAAAAAGGATTTCCATTTAATTATTCAATACACAAAATGTACACATTTGACTAAAGCAAAAGACTTCTTACAGCCTCTTTCTCTGGTGTGACTTGAGTGCCTTTGTCCACAGTCTTGACCCTGGAAGGATACGGAGGAGCAGGTCTGAGATCCCCTTTAAGTTCCTTCACTTCCGTCTTCAGTGGTCCACATGCCTGTCCCTTCATTTTGTACACGTTCATGTGCAACTGGTTCCCCTGCTTCTCTGCACTCTACATGCCACAAAGACAAGATATACACAACATAGTGAAAATACAGCTCAAATACTCAAAATATTTTAAAGTGACTTACCTTAATAGCTTCTTCATATTCATCTAAAAACAAACAGTATAATGTGAATAAAAACATGATCAACAATCTCTTCCATAGTTAAATGTTACAATCATATACAAACATATACACAAGTAGGGTGTATAGAATGGTACAGAAAAATATAGGAAATATTATTATATCATTTTACTTAATTATTTTATTTACTACAATTAAAGTTTCTTACCTTGGCTATTTATACAGATCTGAAAGGAGACAAAATGCAAATATGCTGGTAAATGAAATTCAAATGTACTACTATGTTGATGTTGTTAATGGCTGTAACAGGCCTAATATTATAGAAAAAATGTCTCATAAACAGGCAGTGTATTGATGCCCACTATTTGCCATAACCTTTTTGAAACTTAATGAATCACTCATTAAACAAAATCTGATTGAGAGTCATTATGTAAATATTAATTGTATTTCTGAAAGGAATACATTATTCTTACCTCTTCGTTGTCCTCATCAAAATATTTCACTTGAAAATGGTTAATCCCAAATGACGCCTTAATCTGAAATGAAATATTATAATTAAATATTGCCTCTGCATAACAATGTTTTGAAACAGTAGCACGCAAATTCCTGTCTACAGACGTATTCGCTGGTCTCTCCGATAGAGTCACGTATGGGTGAAATGTTGCAAAACGACAACACTAGATTTGTTAGCCCATTTATCCAAGACCTTTTGTTATTCCTAAAAACTGATGTAAACACACACTTTGCAACGATATCGAGAGGTGTTCAGATTGTCTTTTGTTTACGAGCCTAGGCCGTGTCTGGGCCTGCTTTTCGCCAAACTGCGCCAGCGTTTAGCCAGCACGCTTTTAGCTTACCCAGGTTTCCACCGATTCCCACTCCAATTTATCCAGATCTTGAGCCAGGAAACGCTTTACATTCCCCCTGAAATTGACTTTAATAGTAACAGGGAGCCCCATCTCAACCTTTATGGGAATTTTACAGCTATCATTGGTGGTGACACTGGTATCTTTGATCCCTTTTGCCCTCGACCGTCTTTTCTTGTTTACATCGTCAGCTGCGTCGGGGAAAAAAAATACAGTGACGTTTCGCGCATGCGCACTCAAACAATTAGCGGGACGCATTTTTATTCCGTCATCTTTAAGCTCGCAAGTGTGGCTGCAGACAACCGATAAGCCACACGTTTTCGAGTTAAATTAAAGTTTTTTAGGACCTTTCTATTATTGTTTCACCTCGTACGATGTCTTCGCTTCTTAAGGTGGACAATGAACTCAAAACTAAGGTAATGGTATGCAAAACACAAGCACACTTTAGGCTACTTAACGCGATGTTGGCATTTGTGTGCTAATGGTTTGGCTGATTTTAGCGTGATGCAGGCTAATAGATAACAGTGGCTAACCGGCTCGTTTCCCGCTTGTTACATTAAACCTGTCAAATATCATTTTCTTTTCTTCGACGGACCAAATGAAGGCTGAATCTGGAGATTGCATTCATCACTTGCCTAATAAGCAAATGCCAGTCACCAAAATGGCAGACCACATGTGTGAAAACATAGGCCCCGAGTTACCTGTAGCCGTCATACTAGCTTCAAAACAACATACCGGCGTGGGCTATTTATCATGTATTTACTAAAGTATTATGGCTAAGGTTTAATTTTTTCGAAGCATACGATTTTGCATTTGTCTGGATTTGCTGACACCTGTTTAAATATTTTTAGGTTGATTCTTTCAGGGAACGTATCACAGCAGAGGTAAATACACAATCATTGCACATCTGTTAAAACTTTTAGCCAGATTATAAACCATATAGGCTAGATAAATATGGCATTATTCTCTTACAGGCAGAGGATCTAGTGGCAAACTTTTTCCCCAAGAAATTACTTGAGCTTGATCACTTTTTAAAGGTATTTAGACTTTTTTTTTGTTTTGTTTAATTTAACCATTCTAGCTTGTATTTTACGCAGGTATTTTACCATTACATTATGCTTTTAGGACCCCATCATCAACATTACAGAACTGAAGGAGATTCACGCAGAAATAAACATCACAGTGCCAGACCCAATATTGTTGCCAAACCTCCACGACGGCCTCGAGGCGGTAAAGTTCTACCTTTGTACCGTTGTTTTCAATGGTGATGGAAGACAACACATCGTGATTATCCTTTTTTTTCTTACAGCAAAATGCAAAAAAGCGAAAGCTGGATGATGGAGGAGGGGATGACATGAGTAAGTACAACCACATAGGTTAGGGTTTTAGAAGAACATATAACATAATGAGAGACATTATGTGAATGGCAAGACCATTATTTATTAGTAATTTTTCTTGAATGGTTTATCATTGTAAAAGTTATTTACCTCTGAAATTATTTTTATCTTTCAGTGACTGGCACCAAGGTCTTTGTTATGCCTGGTGGCATGATGAAGAGCAACTCTAACCTTGTTGATCTTATAGAGAAAGTCAAACCTGAAATCAGGACACTCATTGAGAAATGTAACACCGTAAGTTACTATACATTCATTATGTTAAAATGGATGTGTTTATAGCTTATTATTGAAGTTTTAGATTTTTTTTTTCTTGTTCAGGTCAAAATGTGGGTTCAGCTTCTTATTCCAAGGATAGAAGACGGCAACAACTTTGGAGTGTCAATCCAGGAGGAGACAGTAGCTGAACTACGAACTGTTGAAGGGGAAGCAGCATCCTACCTCGACCAAATATCAAGGTGATAAATATTCTATACATATAAAACTTTCTGATTATGTTATATTAAATTTATATTTATGTTGTTTTATTTTTATTTTAATATTTTTCAGATATTACATCACCAGGGCAAAGCTGGTTTCCAAAATAGCAAAATATCCTCATGTTGTGAGTATAGATTGTAATTACACATGTATACAAAGCCTCAACGGGTGTGCAACAGCACCATCTAGTGTCTTGTTGATGTGAACTAACAAATGTGGACTTTAGACTACAGTACAACATGTGTAATTTATATATACAGGAGGACTACCGGCGCACGGTTACTGAAATTGATGAGAAGGAATACATCAGTCTGAAGATTATAGTATCAGAACTCAGAAACCAATATGTAAGTTACTGCTTTTAAATATGCCCTACCTATAGCATTTTTTTTTTTACATTGATTTAATTTTTTTGTTTTTCTTTTTAGGTAACATTGCACGACATGATTCTGAAAAACATTGAAAAAATCAAGAGGCCTCGGAGCAGTAACACGGATGCATTGTACTAATGTTGATCATTGTTTCCTGGGACAGCCTCCTACATTTCCCATCATGCATCTAGAGCTGTTGTCATTTAGCTCTGTTTGTGGCCCGGACCCTCAGTACAATCGGCACTTCCAATGCTGTCAAAAATGGACACATAACTCATTCATGTTTTGTTTTAAATGTAAAATATGTTTCTTTTTAAGCCCTTTAAAGAAATAATTATCCTCTTAGAAACAGAGGTTAGGTCATAGACACACAAATGCGCTATGTATTTTTTAATTTTAATTAAACATTTCTCCTCAGTCTTTTGTGGGTTGGCCTTTACTTATTGAGGATGAAACTTAGTCAATTAAAGTTCACTGGTCTATTAATTTTATTGGCTGTCATATAATACATATGTTTTTGCATCATGATTGATATCTAGTTATGCAAGTATACACCTTTGAGGGCAACAAATTATTCTGCAACATTTAATTCAGATATGAGATAGACATTTTCTTATTCTTTTTGGAAATGCCAAAATTCATTTTTCTGCTATATCTACCAAGTTAGATGTTTTAATCTAACCCCTTACTCAGTAATTGTATTTTCACAATTTGTTATAATTGTTAGGGTAACTCCTTTACTTCTACTTCTGACTGCAGTATTACTTTTAACAGTACTCTCAATATCTTTCTTCCACCTTTTTAAAATAGCGTTTAATAGATTGTCCTATTTTCTTTATATCTTTTTATGGCTTATCAAAGGCTGATTCAGTCCTATGCTCTTTTGATCGATCAGTGAAAACAGCTTTGAAAGGACAAAGGTGTGTAGTTCAGAAGGTAGACTCACTTTTGACCCACTCGGATGTAGGGGTGAAAGTCAGTAGGCGGGACAGCTGAGTGACAAGCATGTTTGGGTTAATATTTAAAGGGTGTTCCCTGCGTCACCATTAGGGATTTCTCAGAAACTTCAGGACACAACAAACTTCATAGGTTGAAAAACAAATTTTATTAAAAATCTACATTATAAGAACGTACTTAAAGGATGAAAAAAATTTAAGTTATAAAATGCATATTCTACCTTTCAAATGTAAAAACAGGCTCAAATAGGCTACGTAACGTATAAAAAGCCTCAGATTTATTGAATACTTAAATATTGTGAAAATGTTATGAAATATATTCATTATATTCAGTGCAAAATATTCTCAATTTTTTTTGCGTTCGACTGGAAAGGGCATCTGAAGTTAAAAAACGTTTTAAAAAAAAGGTATGGCAATTACCCCCAATGAAAAGAAGGATTTCATTGACCATTTCATGTTTAAAAATTTGATACAACATTCAACATTAACATTTGTTAAACAAAGAAAAACTAGAACAACTAGAAAACTAGAACATTTGAAATTACAGTTTTTTGTCTGCCCTTTCTTCTGTAAAAATCTGGTACAGCACCCAAGGAACTAAAGTGGTGGGAATTAAAATAACCAGTGTACTCTTAGCAAACGAGAGGGAATAAAAACTCATATGGTTATCAGAGGAAAAAGTCCATCCATCCAAAATGTACAGTAGGGCTAATGAAATTGCCACACACCCCATCCTGAAGGCATAACTCCTCTTTTTAGAGTCTTGGTTTAGGGGCAAGTGGAGACCCAAGCCCAGTCCACAGATGGTTCCCATGTGACGGAACAGGCTGGCGAAGGGGCTAGTATCCAGGTGAATCCACTCCAGATGGACACACCATTTTTGGGCTTTATCCATGGTCCAGAGTAGGTCCACGCCCAGAGCTTCGAGCAGAAGGTAAAAACCCACAACGAACACGGCGAGGAAGAGTGTGGTGAAGAGGTACTTTTTTAGACTGGCGCTGTAGATCCACTTGAACTGAGAGATGACCTCAGCTACAAGAATACCTGCAGGGATGTGAAGACCTGGTTTATGATCATAGACTGTATACATTAATACAAATCGTGAGCATGGAGGTGCTTCCCACTCCATCGACTCTGGGTCCAATTGACTTTATATTATATGAAAAATTGTCACCCCTCTCTCTGTAACTGCTGCAGTGAGCCTCATCATGTTGGTCTTAAAATTCACTCTACATGATGCTGGTGGGTTTTTTGTCTGTAAATAAATTCCTAGTCCTTATATGGAACTCTGCAACAAATTTGCCCCTCAGTTAAGGTACCAGTAGGCCAGGTTATAGGTCAAATCTGTCAAGCCCAAGCAGAGGAATCCATATTTTTAAGCTCTGTGCCATATTGTGTAACATTCAAGGAAAAGCAATAACATCTCCATGAAGACAAGAATGTGGGCCCCTTTCAGAAAAAGTTGCATATTGCACCTTTAAATTATTATGGAATTAAAATGCAATTTTCTCATTTTAGTCAAGATTATCTCTAAGTAATACATTTAGACTAGGTTTTAGGTTTAAATTTTTATCGTGATGGTTTCTCAATTCAAAGAACTTTATTTTCCCTGTTACGCAGCTTTATATATCATCATATCATTCAATATTTTGCATCTTAAGTAAGCAAAATAGCAGTGTTACACTGACCAGTGAGCACTCCAGCGATGACTTGATGAGGGAAATGAGCCGCCATGTAAACACGAGACATGCAAACGACCAACAAGATCAACCCCATCATAGCGCTCAGGCACATCTGCAAGAATCTGTCACAAAGTTCATGAAATGTTATTAAAACTGTAGCAAGACTGTAGATGTAAAATGGAGTTTAAAGCGATTATTTTGTCTTTACTTGTATAACAGTGGTGGACATTGCTTCTCGGTTGCCAGTGAGAGGAGAGCTGTAATCATCACGTACCACACCCCAGCAGCACCCATGGCATGACCCGAGGGGCTTCCTACAAATAAAATAGGTGAGCGTTTTGTTGAATATTACTATTAAGGACCAAGGTGTGTGTTCATGTGACAGCACAGCATTATTGATCTAGTTGAGCTAGTTTGCATTTAGACTATAGTAGATTGATGATTTGACCTGGTTAATGTCCATAAAGAGGCCAAACCATGACAAAAAAAATAAATACAGTTTTAAAATGACACAAAACTCTGTTTTCAGATCACAAAATAAGAGATTAGTAATTTTCTCACATGACCAAAAGTGCCTGTATTATACAGACATAATTGGTGTGAAAAACACAAAGCGAATCCTTAAAATGATAGTCATGTTTGTTTTTGTTGTTTATTTTTTTGTTGGAAACATTTAATACAGTTTGCAATTTTTGTATTAAAAATTGCAATTGGCCAAATCTATCCCAAAGTTTTGTTATTTTAAAGAAATCAAATTTTGGTACCTCTTCAAATGCATTTAATATCACTCAAATTAAGTTATAAAATGAATAATTTGACTTTCAATTGTAAAAACAGAGCCCATTATAATTCAAATGCATTTAATATTATCAAATCAAAGGGGAAATCATGTTACAATGGATCACTAATCAGTGGAGGAGTGTTTACCAGAAAGGCGTAAAAATCTAAATCCCTAGTTCAGTTGTACATGTATCTTGGTAAGGTAAGAGGACATTAGTGAAGCCTTATACCTGGCCCAGTCTCACATGTGATGGGAAACTGCCGGAGAGAAGGAGCTGGACCTGCTCCATAGAATCGTGTCTCGCGAACCCACCAGTACGGCCGCTCTCCAAACAGCACCCTAATGTGACGAAACACACAGCTTGGGTTTCCATGTTTTGTTGTGGATGTTACGTTGACCTGCATTCATTTCCTTGAGATTAATCCTCACCTTAACTATAGTCACTACTCTCCTTTCTTTAATCTAAACCCTAAACATAACCTAGAATCACATATACATACTGTATCTTCAAATCATAAATCATGTTGTTGATCTAAAAAAGATTACATCATGGGAAGATAACAAGAAAAGGCAGGTCACCAGAGAGTAAACAGATATTAGTCCCCACATTTCCATGCACACTGTTACTTATTTTCTCATTTCAAAATATATAAACGTTACCATTTCAGAACTAGGTTGAGCCAATCCCCAATCACAGCCACCCAGATGAGGCGGATTGCAGTGTCCCGTCGGAGGTGAAACCAAATTGGGAAAAACAGGAAAAAAGTCATGTGCAAATCTGCAACTGACGACGCAAGGTTAAACAATCCTTCATAACGTTGATAGTTTGTTTGTAGGTGCACGGCCAGCTCGACCCCCCAGCTGTGCAAGAGATCCATAGTTCCAGATCCAAATCCAGGGAGTTGTGAAGTTTAAGAGCAGAGCAGCCTTTTGATGGTGTATGTTTTTGTGGTGTATATGTTAGCCCCACTGGACTTTAATCAAGGTTAGCACATTTGTTTGCTTTGGGGATGGTGCAGATGGGCTTGGTGACCTTTGACCTGAACATCCCAAAGTCTGGACAGTTAAACTTTTCCAAGAAATTCTCTAATTAGTCAAATTCTATCTCAACACCGCAAACAAATCAAACATTTTTGATTAGATGAAAAGCCAGTGATTTTGTCCTGGACATGAATGTGTGTAGACTGTAGTGAAATTAATTTACCGTTTAAGAGTGAAAATTTAAAAACAAAATATTACCAGACTGATTCTGGTTAGGTCATCATGTAACTTAAACTTGCCATGGACCAACCACATGATCCACAAACAAAGAAGAGGCGGGCCCAAGTTTCAGCCATTTTGTAACCTTGAGAAAGGTCAAGGGTCAAGAGCCAAACCATGGAGGAGAGGATTTATTTATTCATTTGGATCATTTGGATGTTTAAGCTTTTATTTTATTTGTGTAAGACATTGTCACTCAGTAAAATACATGTTTTTTTATTCAGTGCACCTAAACTGAGGGTGCAGATATGTTAAATGAGGGTGTGATGCCTTTGCTCCTCGTAGACCGGGGCCTGAATGCACTTGAAGGTTAATTGATCATGCTTTATATTTCATAAACATTACCCAAACATAAGTCCTTGTTTTAGAAAATGATTCAGTTAATCAAGAAAGTTCTAAATCATATTTCTTCCAATGATACAAAGCAAATTAAAGGACCTGCAGTAAACGTAATGACAGACTTCCACAGTTCCATGTTTATCTCACTCTATCTCCTCAGTTCAGACATGTAATCATTGACCCCCTTATGTAACCTGCAGATGTGTTACTTGTGCTTTTCTAACACATTGCCAAATCCTCCCTGGTTTGGGTGTGTAATAGGTGGTTGTTTGCGAAAACAAATATATTGTATAACAAGCCGAATTGGAATTTAACATGACCACAGTAAGAGTAGTTAATGCTAATGAGGATCTAAATAAAAAATACAGTATCATTAAAAAATATTATTGCATAGATTTTCCTATTAGACCATTTTTTGTACAACTGGAGGGAAAGTATTTCACTGCAGTTCATTTGAGCTGACAGACATCAAGTCCATTCTAGTTGGTTGTTTCAAATAGATGGGCCAAAAGATTATAATTAAATATATTATCCATAACCCAGGTCAGTATATGACCCCATAAGTCCTACCATAGAACCCCCACCGCCCTTCACCTCAGTGATTGATTGATCCCTTTGAATGTTCTTCAATCACGTGCACACAGCCTGCTCTCTTTTATCTCCCCATTTCCACATTTCTATTGCGCTTCATGACGTCAAACAAACTCAGTCCATTCTCCTAACATATGTACAACTTGTTTGTCTGTTGGACGTCCCCGAACTCAGTCCCTGTGTTTTATTAATGTTCAATGTCCAAAGGTCAACGTGAGCATGCGTTTAGGTGGTGGGTCCCTCGTCTATAAAAACAAGCTGCACTGTCAGGGATAGGGCCAGTGTATTTTGCATCTCAATTGGGGTTGTAGTTTAAACTATTTCAACATGTTTAGTACTGTAATGGACGCTTTGCAAGGTTTTGGGATCACGAGCACCCACTATCTACAAACAAACTATGAAGATGCACAGGGCTTGTTTCTATGGGTGTCATGGGCGGCCGATTTAAGAAACACATTTTTTATTTTCTTTCCTCTTTGGATTCACCTGCGTGCCTCCGTGGGCATCAAACTCATCTGGGTGGCAGTGATAGGAGACTGGCTAAATTTAGTGTTCAAATGGTAAGAAATGTGAAGGATTTGAATATGAAATTTTGTGCAAAACAAATATTAACTTCTTGGTTTTCTTCTAGGATTCTGTTTGGGGAAAGGCCGTACTGGTGGGTGCACGAGGCGTCCTACTATGGCAACAGTGTCCGGCCACATATTGAACAATATCCAATGACATGTGAGACTGGTCCAGGTAAGAACAAAACAGTTAGTTTGCATTCACAGACACACACTGCATCAAAAGTGCAACTAAACTGGTACTAGATCAGGACTAAACCGGGACTAGATAAGGATCAGCTAATCAACAAGGATCTACTAATGTGGCAAGTTCACTATCGCAGCTACTACTGCTACTACCTGTACTGCAGTATAATACAACTGTGACTTTAATGTTACTATTACAACTACTACTACTCATGTGATCCCCATCACTTTGACCCTCACTACTGCAAACACAACCACATTTACGTGTACTTTTAAAACACTTTACATTATCATACATTATAATATGCAACATATGTTCATATTGTATCTATACAATTTGACATAATTTTAAAAGCAATTATCTTGAAAACTATTAAGTCTGGCTCAATAAAATTTAGATGTTGAATGTCGTAAGTTTATTATGCGACTTTGTTTATCAGTTGGTGAAGTTTTTGCAAATTTTGCATTGAAGGCTGTACAGTCTTGGGTGACTGTGTGCGAGCAGATTCCAAAATGCAAAATGACTTCTCTTTGGGAGTGAACGGCTCAAGCTGAAAACAGAACAAAAATAAAGCATTAAATATAAAATGTGTGTAAAATCCCTGTCAGGGAGGAACAAACTACAATGAAACTACTCTGAAACTAACACCTATTGAACTTGCTCTGAGTGTGGGGTCATTTTAGCACAATCATCTCCACCTAAAAACCATGGGACACTCCTTTGAAAGAGAATCCTTCTTTAAACACAAATGGAGGGCTCGGGCACCATCTGTCTCCCATTTATAACTCCATCCTCAAACCTAAATCATAACAAACTAAGAAAACAGTAGGACAGCCAGGTCAGGTCCAGAGGTATGAAAGCTTATGGCCCTGAATGGTTATGCTAATATGACCCCACACTCAGTTCAAGTTCAACAAGCCGAGCTAACAAACAGAAACTGTAAATAAACAAGCAGGGGTAACTTCAGAGTAATTTCATTGTAGTTGGCTCCCTGCAGGCAGATTTAAGGCAGTGTCCTGCAGCATTCTGACCAGAACTGAAGAAGCAGCTTGGATGAGCTGCAAAACGTATTTGACCAAAATAAACTTTTGTCCAGCTGACAAAATGTATTTACCTTAAATATAAACTCTTGATCTGTTTCTGCACATTCTGATTTGAGATTATTTCAACAAGAACTGCCAAAATTATTGGCAATTATCAAATGTGGGGCACTCTGTATATTGTATAATATTGTATGGTTTATGGACCATATGTGCTTTCTGTATCCTTAATAAAGATTAAGAATAATAAAATAATAATATTTTTTCTTCCAGGGAGTCCATCAGGCCACGCTATGGGAGCAGCTGGGGTCTACTACACTTTGGTCACTTCTATCTTAGCGATCATAACAAGCAAGAAGAAAATTGGAAGCAAGAAACCCACCAAAAAAGACTGGTAAGAGTCTGTAAACCTTTAGGAAGTTCGGGCTGTATAGATTTTGGCATTGTGTCCTATTTATTCCTGTTATCACCACAGACACACTATCTTTCCCTGTAGAGTTGATCATTGACTTAAAGGATAGGAAGAAAGCAACAAAATGTACATGCACCAATGTCCTCTGATAGTGCATTAATTGTTATATTACTTGTTCCAGGGCATAACCTTTAACTATAATGGCTAATTGACAATACTAAATCCCTGTGCTCCTTTTGCAGGTATCTTAAGGTCATTTTGTGGAGCATCTTTTGCGGCGTCCAAGTCTGCGTGTGTCTGTCAAGGGTCTTCATTGCTGCACATTTTCCTCATCAGGTCATTGCTGGGGTCATCACAGGTCAGTCCTTGTCTAGACTAAAAATGTATTTTGCCTCACTCTTCACCCCCTCTTTTGCACCTGTACTGTGTCAAAAAAGGGAGGGTGTCTAAAACTGAACAGTTTGTATCTCATTTCTTTTTTCACTCTGCTTATAACCATTGAGTATGAGCAAAGACTGAGGAGTGAATAAATAATTACTCAAAGTGTCTCTCTATCAAGTTTCAAGAATAGCACTCTATTATAGGCTTATGATAGTGTTTTTCCCTTTGAATTTATTACAATTACCAGTTTTCATAACATAAAATTGTCCCCATTTAGGCATGATTGTCGCAGAGGCCTTTAACCGCACACAGTGGATCTACAGCGCCAGTATGAAACAGTACTTCTTCACCACACTCTTCCTCACCTCCTTTGCCGTGGGCTTATATCTCCTGCTCAAATCTTTGGGCGTGGACCTCCTCTGGACCTTGGAAAAAGCCCAAAAATGGTGCGTCCATTCCGAGTGGGTTCACCTAGACACCACCCCCTTTGCCAGCCTGCTCCGAAACATGGGCACGCTGTTCGGACTGGGGCTCGGCCTTCACTCTCCTCTGTACACTGAAAGTAAGAAGAGCAATACTATGGGGCAGAAGTTAGCGTGCATCGTGAGCTCGCTGGTTTTGCTTCATCTTTTTGACTCGTTCAAACCTCCCACCCACACCGCACCCCTTTTCTATCTCCTCTCGTTCTGTAAAAGTGCCACCGTGCCCCTGGTGACTGTCAGTATTGTCCCGTATGTGGTGAATGGGGCGCTCAATCTGCAGGGGAAGAAGAAGCTTTGAGATGAGACATTCAATTGACTTTACTTCATCATCTGGAATTTGGGCTAGAATAAGCTAAGAAAATGATTGAACTGTTTTGTATTCTTGGGTTTCTCCAAAAAACATAAAATATTTGAAATTGGAAACCTGTGAATGAAATATGTGAACACTATATCGTAATTACGAAATTGTCCAACCATCACCTCAGAAGCTAACAGTTAAACTCTGTGTTTCATGCCATATTTTTTATATTAATATATTTTTAAATGCTATTTGTATGTTTTTTATTATTAAAACTTAAAAATCAAACCATGGTGCCATTTCTTGTTTTAGTACAGCATATATAGATTAGTATGAATATGTTTACTATAATCTACACGTCACTTGAATATCAGAGAAAGTTAGTATTTATTTATTTAGTTTTTATGTATGAGACAAGGACAGTGCAACATATACATTAACCTTAACAGGAGACGCTCTGTGCCAGGTTATAGCACAAGAGCTAATTTTTATCTTTAGTCCCTGGTGCATTTTGTTTTTTACGTTTTTGTTATAAAATTCCAGTTTCTTGGGTGAGGGCTTCCCCGACCTTTACACAGAAAAGCATTCATCATTTTCTCCATTTACATTTTTCTACAAAGAAATTAATCATTTCAGAGGAAACTTTGTCCATACTGTCTTGTCAATGCCCAGTCAGGTCTTAAAGGCTCAGCAGGGCTTAAACCTGGACGGGAGACCTCTGGGTGCCATAGTGGGGCAGCACTGTTGTGTCCTTGGGTAAGACACTTCACCCACCTTGCATCCAGTGTCTATGCTGTATGAATGACTGTGTGATTGAGTAAGTATTATTATCATCCAGTGTTTTAAAGCATGTACGTCGTATATGTTCATTAACACTCGCTGTCCAAACCAAATAAATACATTTTTTTAGTTGTAGCGGTATCATTCTCTCAGTGAGAGAACAAAAGCCATTTTTAATTGATTAAGTTGTACTTTGCCATTAATGTCCAAAAGATAAACTGACAAATGTTGAACCTGAACATTTCTATATGTGACTTGACCCCAGAGCTCACTCTATTATAAAACACAATTCTGAATGAAATATTATTGGCCTGTAAAATGCTGTGATGCCATCTGGAACCTGAAACAATAAACCGATCAAGTATCCTGCTGTTAACAGTTCTAGTATCTGACACACTCATGTTTTCTTATCTAATACGGTTTTCTTATGTAACACTGGCACATTATCAGACTCCAGTAGCCCAGATGGCATCTAGTGGTGGGATGTGCAAATGCAACAGGGGTGGGTCGGCCAATATAATTTCAGTAGTAGCTTTAATATATCCAATATTTTTCATTGTCATATAAATTTTACATTTAAGGCTGAATGATTTGGGAAAACATCTAGTTGCAATTTTTATGTCACGCTTTGTGATTGCGATAAAATTTTTGTTTAATCACAATTTGTGTTTTAATAATAGGATTAAACGCATCAGGAAGAACTGACAAAAGACTGAAATATGAACTGATACAAAATACAAGAATCACATATAGAGCATTGTTCTTGTTGAATAGATCAATACAACGGGGCTAGCAGCTTTAAGTTGAATAAGACAAGATATTTTGTTGTACTGTTGGTACTTAAAAATGTCTGTCTTTGTTAACTGTGTCCATTCAAACCGTATTACAATTTTGATTTGATTGTGATAAATCTTGCAGGTTATTGTAGTGATTTAAATCAGTGTCTTATCTTTTTAAACCATTCACCGCCTCATTTTGTATGAAAGTATTGTGGCGGTGCTGATAGGTGAACAAAATGAGGAACAAAATGAACAATAGGTCAAACAGGAATTGTGTGCATATATTCTTTTTTCAGTGTTAAAAATAAACAAATCAATAAATCCAGGCTTTGACCTTCTGGTCTGAGGAGCAGCAGTGACATAGACTCTTATGTCATAGAAAAGATGAGGTGAGGGTACAACTCTGTAAACTGCACTTTGTCCATTCAGTTGCACATGACTCCTGCATGGTGATGACAATACAAGTTAAAAGGAAAGCATGGTAGCTATATATCTAATCTCTCTGTATCTATCCACAAAAATCCACTAAGATTCAGATACTCATTCAGTTCACATAGATTTATATGGGGCATTGTCATTTCAAAGTCTGTTTTGTTCATAAGGATCATGTCTAATTCCAAGTCCGACTATGATTAAATCTCAGCTCAAAACAGTTTTGTTTAGCTCTGCATATGACTGAAAGGTTTTTACTCCACACTCATCTCTTTTCTTTTTTAATGTTAATTTTATGATGATTATTTACATTTTTATTTGTTTGTGTTGTGATTTGATTGACTTTCATATTCTGTAAAGCACTTGGAATTACTGTGTGTACAAATTGTGTTAAAAATCAACCTGCCATTTATGAATGTTTTAAACCATATGGTGCCATTTCCTGGCCATAAAAGGCTTGTAAACAAACAAAGCGGGATAGATTCTGCCAGTTTCTAATTTGGACTTATCTACTTTTCAATGGAAAGCTACAGGACAGAGTGTTAGAGTTAAATAAGAGCGTTTCCAGTTGAATTATCTGTTACAGCTCAGTGTAGAGCACATGTCTCTGGTTCAGTTCTGGACGCCTTTAGCGCTAAATGTCTGCACACATAGCTCAGAGATTAAATCAGTCTATTGACCTTATATTTTTTTGTTTTTGAAAAGCAAAACAGAAATAAGGCCAGACACTGCACAAACATATTTTTTGTGTTTTGATGAGTTTGCTCTCAACTTTCAACAGTAAACAACAACATGGTCCAATGTCGATGTCTCCTGTTCAAATCCGTGCCCTTGTTTTTTATTGAAAGTCAAAGTGTGCTCTCTCAGCATATAAACAGGAGGGAGGAGTACTAACCATCATTATGTAGGGTCATCAAAAAGACATAAAGGCATAAATACCTCATTGGACCTCTCTTGAACTGGTGTTAATGTTTCTATTATTTTGAAGATCGTTTTGAAAACACTATCAGTGTACTGCCCACATAAAGGCGCACTTAACAGCCTTTCTGGTAGAGGGTAGTACACCACCAACTTCCCTGCATTGTTTTAATGTGCCATTAAACCTGTCTATCTCATGGAGACAATATGTATGCACGTTTTTTTCAAACAATTTAGTGAGTCTCCTTATCAGTGAATTTATGTAGTAACAAAAATATCTGTTATATCATTAACCAAACATGATGTACAGTAAGTATGGCTGGGTTTGGTTTCACTCAAACACACAAACATTGGGACTAAACTACAGAACTAAACCATGACTAAACCAGGACTGAACCAGAACCAAACCAGAACTAGAACAGGACCAAACCAAGTCTACATCAGGATTGTGACCAAACCAAGTGAACGCAGCTTAAATAGCCTTACACAAACAGACCACAAACTACACACATATTTTTCAATTTAAACACAATTTATTTTCTGCTTAAATAATTATTTTGTTCATCCAGTGTAGGCTATGTCCATACAGGGTTGTACCAGGTTTCGTCATCTTTAGACAGTGGATGCTTCGGTGCTTTTGTATGAAAAAAGACAGACACACAAATGTACACAGGAACAGAAAATCTGATCTTTAACAATACTGTTGATTTAAGTAAAAAGTACAATGTTTTTATCCTATTGGTATTAAAAATGAGATCTTCTGCTCTTGTGTCAAAATACAACCAATTAAATAAAGATTAAAAATCATCAAACCATCAAAATAAAAAGTCCCCTTTAAAAAACACAGCAGATCTAAAAGCAAGTAGAAGCATGAGCGTACAGACTATTCGGTGCACATGAGGCAGCTAGCGTTTTGAAGCTAACAAAGTCTACAGTCATTTGTATTGGTGAGTAATTGGAAACTGCTAGCTAGTATTTGTGGAAGCATAAGTATTTGAATGAGCGGAGTGTGTAGAAAGATTATAAAAAAATCAAATAAAAACAGGCATAGATGAGTTACTATGAGTGTCCACACAGAAGTACCATCGTAATAGGATTACAGTGCTTCGTATTAGCAGGAAAATTAGGAAAGTCAAAATAAAGTGACATTACATGCAGCAAAAATTTGTTTTTCTGAGTCAAATCAAAAAAATATTTCTGAGTAGTAACAACTGGATTCAAGAAACGTCCATTTTGTTAATCATCAAGCACTTTTGTCATTCATGTACATACAGCTTGTTTTGTAGTTTTCAGGAAGAGCAACATTGAGGAGGGACACTGAAGACTAAAGTGCCCATCGCTCCATACAAACTCACTGATTCTGCAAAGCTTTCCCCCCACTCATCAGTGCATAAACTCTATTGATTTATACAGTGTCAATTATTTACATTAAAATCACCCATTCGCTGCTAGAATTCATTTTTTCATACAGGAACCACCCAGTGCACCTGAATACTGTGGCTCCCACAGGAAAAGTCGACCATATAAGGCAAGTGTCTATCAGGAAGTCCGTTTTGTATTTTCGATTTCTGTCCCAGTAGCGCCATCTTTGGTCACACTCGGTCCCTGCGTTGTGTGTTGTTTGCGTTCCAAAAGTAGTGACATGCTCATGCGAAATCAAATGTATAAATGAAGTTGTTTTGCTTCTGTAAAACCATGCGTTTTTTTAAAAGTGAAAATTTCAGATTTTGGTGTTGTCAACATGGCTCCCGGTGCAGGTGTTTCCAGTTTGAGAATTCCCTCCAGGTGCGTGATGTCGCAGGTGGACGACTGTGGATCTGGGAATAAACAGGGGAAATCTATTCAAGATACTGAGATAACAAGTCATTTAATAGCCACTTAATTTATAATGACCTGATATCAATATATTCATCCGGACTTAAGCCGTTTTGACCAATTTAAATTTATTAAAGGCGCATTATATAATTTGTGACAACACATTGCTCTGTTATAGGCCAAAGAATACTGCAGTACCAGTCGTCTCTGTCAAAACACTGGTACAGCTTTTTGGTGTCATTTCTCTTGTGTTTTTTTTATTGGACCCTGAGTCTGAAATAAAGAGATGATGATGGTGATTATGATGAAAGGTACAGTGTGTAACTTTCTGGAGGAGGCAAGTCATCTGCATGATTCCATGGAAACAGAAAGTTACTTTAGCATTACCGGTATAATGATTCTAGCCAAAGGAGCAATTGGCCCTATTCAGGTTTGTGGAGATGCAACATTTGTAAGGACGTGATTTTTTTTATGTTTTCAATGCAACAAACGCAACCAAAATTAAAAAAAATAAAAAGTCTTTTAGTCTATTCTTTGGCCTAAAAGTTATATACTGGGACTTTAAAGAAAGTACACAGAGATAATTTAGTACAGAATTTTTGTACCAAATCTTGATTGTTTATTATATTAGAACCACTGTCATAACCATTGCGACTCAAAACACAATAAAACAGGAAAGTGAAATTAATGGATAATAGATAAATAAAAATATAACAAATCTCTTACCAGTTCATGAGCTTCACTGTTACGATTGACCCTTCTTGCCTTGTTTTTTGCTGCCTCCTTCTCCAGTCTACGAAAGGAAACCACAATCAGACCTGACAAACTGACACAAATTCAATTCAGGTTTCGAGTTCATTAAGTTCAGCAGAAGTTTTCAAGCAGCATGTTGAAAAAGAGAAGACAGTTGAGAAAGAAGATTGTTAGTTTGTTAGCGCAAATACAAGCAAACGAAAATTTGTCTTTTATGTTAGACATTAGTTTGTATTCTGGACTACAAAGATGGCGGCTCTCCGTTCAGTCCAACCTCTGATTTGCCTCGAGAACGCTTGCCCTTCTTCTTGCCCTTTCCCCCTTTTCCTGAAGAAGGGGCAGGGTCAGTGTCAGCGCCCCCTGCAGGTAAGTCATCAGCACCACCACCAATACCACCACCAACATCTACAGCCACAGTGACCGTCTCCCCCTCTTTTAACTCCTCTGAGTTGTACACACGACGCACCACCTTTCTGATCACCTGTAGGGGGCAGAGGTGAGTTAGAAGGACAGGGAGGGGCTTTGAAAGGAATGAAATGAATATGTTAATGTTTCATTTGTTTAGATGTTACTACTCTGCTGAAACAAATGCCCAAACATTTTATGAATGAACTCCAAGTGATTTTCTATTCAAAGTTAAATTAAGTTACGGTATATTTTATCCTTGTGTCTTATAGGATGTTTTAAAGGAACCATGTTTTGTGAAGTGCTATATGAAAGTAATTATTGTATCAGTATTAGCATGTATTAGAGCTACAACTAAAGATGATTTTGGAAATCGATTCATCTGGTAATCTTTTGATAAATCAGTTACTTATTTAGATGTCGATATGTCTGTGAATTTGAGGTTTTTAATCAATTTGACCAAGATGAAGCCAAAAAGATGTCATTACAGAAGTATATGTACATAAAGTATATTTACAAAAAATTGGTTGTTCATTAAAAACGTAAATTTGACAAGTTTCATGTGTCATTTTAGTGTAATTGCTGCTCTGTTTACATCATAAAACTCCTTCTTTCAGCACATGGTTTGGAGTCTGTATAGCTCAGAAAACCATTAATCAATTAATAAATTACTTACTATAACTATTTTAAGATTTGATTAGTGGTGATTAATCAATTAATGTTTTAGTCCTATTGTGTATATTATGTCTGTACAAATGATGAGAAGCCTTGTTTTTCTCTTACTGGTTGTTTTTTTGTTGAATTTATATAAAACTGTTATTTAACTTATCCAACTTAAGCAATATTTTTTGTTGAATGTATACTTTATCCTTCACTTCAAAATTCAGAAACAGCCTTAGAAAAATGAAGTAATGAAAAATTATAGTATTTTGTTAGCTTTTAGTAGCAAACTTCAGGACTCCACATAAAAGCAGTGTGTTAGACTGTAGGGAGTGATGATAAAATAAAATCGCTAAAGGTCGTGTGGAGAGGAGGGAGCAGTTACTTTTCTCGTGACCAGATTTCCGTCTTCGTCTGTGAACTGCTCCTCTGTCACAGACTCCCCAGGAAGGTTTTTGGCCTCCTCGCCCTGGATTTAGTATAAACAAAAAGGGTTGAAATAATGGTAAAGTCAAAAACAAAACAGCAGGAATGATATGTATGATAAAAGTGTTAATTTGCATGACAATAGTGTGGAAATATTACATAGCACATTGAAAAATGCAGCCCAGCTTATGCAGCCAGATCAACTAATAGAAATGCAAAATGAAAACAATCTGCAAGAATAATATATCATCTTTAAAGCTGCACTATGTAACTTTTTCTGGTGTAGGCTCTGGTACCTGGTTGTCTCTAAAATGATTTAAATTCTAAAAATGTTTCACAGAATGGCAATAAACTCCACAGAGAAAAACAGGTGATGGCACTGGGGCAAATTAGAGGTCAGATCTGTGGAGAGGCGACCCCGTGCACTGTATAAATGTATTTTTTTCTATGTATTTTGTTAGCAATAAAATTTATTGAATGCAAGGTGGGTATGTTGTAATGCCATACTGTGGAATATGCCCGGAAAATAAATGCAGACAGACCCTCCACCAGAAATACATAGTACCCTTTACTTTTAACCATAAACATGAGATTTTAATAAGCTCCAAATGTCCAACTTTAAACAGCAACTAACACTTTACCAGATAAACTACTGTTTAAATCAGGCGTCATGCTACACCCTGGTCAGTTACTTATTCTGCGATCTAAAACAGTCACTATCTTCTTTGTCTATTCAACCTGGAGACTGGCAATCCAACAATCCAAGCAAAGCCATAGAAAACAAACAGAAATAATCATGCTACACTCCAATCGATGACTGTTTACGCCTGTGCACACAGACGCCTGACCTTGAGCACGACCCTTCGGCGATACACTCGAGTGGTCACTGTGGCCTCGTCATCGGAGTCTGAGTCTGCGGCTCTGGCCCCTCCCTGACCAAAGCATCCCAACAGCCCCGTGGACAAATTGTTTTAAGAGAACTTTAATTATAAATGTGATAAAATAATAAAGCGACTTTCTGTAGGCCTATGTCAGGAATTTGTCTATATTTCTTCTAATTCAGGAAAAGCAGCTAAGGTATTTTGTTGGATGAAAACCATAATGCCAACTGCCAGTGACAGCTGATTTTATCCAGTCATTCATTCTAAAAAATGTTCCCCACCCATGGTTCAAAATAAATAAAATTGACATTAGACTTGCTCACACCATACTCACCATACAAACTCTAAAATAACTTAATAAATGTTGACTTGAAGTGTCATAATATTATTGTCTATATCAACGTTTAAGTCTGACCTGGGCTTTGCTGCTCTCCTCCTTGGATGCCTTCTTCTTCTTGGTCTCTTTCTCGTCTCTCACGGCGTCACTGTGGCCTCCATTTTGTTTCTCAGTCTTCACTGGCGGCTGCTCAAGGGAATCAGCCAAACTGTCCGGGCTGGACAAGTAGGAGAAAGAGTCAAGTTATATTTTTATAACATTAAATCAATGAATTCATCACTGCATTTATATAGCACATTTCAAGACACTCAAAGTGCTTTACAGTTCACAGTCAGTGATGTAAGCTACTATTGTAGCCACAGCTGCCCTGGGGCAGACTGACAGAAGTGGGGCTGCCAATTTGCATTGTCGGCCCCACCATCCATCACTCGCACCCCACTTTCATACTGTGAGTGTCTTGCCTAAGGACACAACAACAGTTTTTGTGACTGGCGCCCCACTGTGGCACCTGGAATTCCCAGTGGTCTCCCATCCAAGTACTAACCAGGCCCGGCCCTGCTTAGCTTCTGACATCTGAAGAGATCAGGCTTTGACAAGCCAGTATGGCCACAAAAAAATAAAAATATAACTTGTTGATAGAAACTCGTTGGAGGACTTTTATCTTCACGGAGTGCTTCAGACCTTTTTGACCGCATAAATAAATATTTTTTATTTAAAGTTTTTAATACTAGTTTATTAATTTGCTATGGCACAAATAATACAGTACCAATACATCAAAAATATTTAGTTTTCAATTGTTAACTGCTATAGCAATGGCCCTAATTTCTAATCATTCTGAAAACTACATCTAATGTGTTGTAACCACACCCACCTGCCCTCCTCTGGCCCTGGACTGTCCGGTTGTCCTGCAGACTCCACTGCTGCTCCAGACGCTTCGGCTTCCTGCCAACCTGAAACTGAAGACATGTCCCTCTCTGCTTGCCGTACTTGTTCGAGAATCGCATTGACCCTCTCCTCCGTCATCTCCTGGTCCTCCAAGCCTCCCTCCAGCTTGATGTCCTCCAGTAAACTCTGTATCCGCTCTTGGGTCATCTCCTCTTCCTCCTCCTCTTCCTCTTTTCTGTCATTTTTGTCCAAAATCACATCGTCGGCATCTTGTTCAACCTCCAGATCTTTGACTTGTTTCTCTATGGATCTTCTGTCATTTCCGGGGCTCTCATAGGAGACTGTCACCTCTCTGTGTAGGCTGGATGCAACAATAACATCCTCTTGGGGTGCTAACTGAGGTGCGACTGTGGCAGGGTCACTACTGGAGGTACTTAAAGTTTGATTCAGAGACAAATCTGTTGGCCTAGTAACGGAGGTCCTATTTTGGGATTCTACATAAGCTTCTCCAAAGAAGTCTTCCGATCGGAGAGGGGTGGGGGGCTCGTAGTTGAGGGAAGAGGGCGTCTGCAGTTCCAGATCTATATTGTGGTATCCTAAATGGGATGGGAGGACCAAAGGTTTAGACAAGGAAGGTGAAGGAGAGGAGGCAAGGAGGTAGGAAGGAAGTAGGAAGGAGGGAGGGATACAGTGGAGGTGTGGATGGAATGAGAGGTGACACTTGAGCAAAAAGTGGCTTAAACAACAATATAGAGCTTGTTCAGAAGTATTGAGATGGTTATGTGATCATACAAGTAAATAGTTTAATGTTGTGAAATAGCTAAATGTATTTTTGCTGCTTTATAATTGTACTTATTTATATATTTTTAAGTTTTTGGGAATTTTATTTGAACCAGAAAATGATGGAAGAGTTAGGAATAGGGTTGTAGCAAAAAGTGATATTGAGATAAACAATCGAACTATTATTATATTATATATTATTATTATTATCACTGAGGTTCTAAAATAAGTATTGAGCCTTTTCCTTAGGATCAAAATATGTTTTGAAATGTGAAAACCCTAAGTGGGATGACCAAGTTTACTTTTTAACTGCAGGACTACTGTTAAATGATTGAGTATTAAACACATGAAACATAATAGTATACCTGTCCCCTCATATAACATACCTATATTTATCTGTATGCAGCAGGCCTTATATCATAATAAATGAGTTTATATGAAAAATGCTAAATCTATATCTACAAAAAACCTCAAACTTGTGAACAAGCACTCTCTGCTCAACATATGTAATGAAAAATACATATTGACACATGAAAAGTCACAAGAAAAGATGAAGATGGAAGACAACTTTAAGGAAACAAATCCAAATTTCAGTCATTTTTGTTTGTAGGTTATACCAGGCTTTGCTGTATGACAGACAATTTGTCAAAACTTGTAATAATCTGTTCATATTACATGAGTTAGTGAGTTAGTTTGTGTTAGTATAGTTAAATATAGACTTCAGGTACAGAGCGATCGCGCCTGAAGTGTGACGGGACACCAGGGGGCAGTGGGGAGGGCGGGGGAGAGGGGGGAGGGGTCAAAGGGCAAGGAGGAAGAGCAGGAAGTTTGAAAGAAACAGATTTGGCAAGCGGAAAATTAACAGGAAAAAAGAATGAGGATCCAACTGTACAAGGAGAGGAATGCAGAGGAGGAGAGTAGGAGAGACTGGAAAGACGTGGCAGGACGGGGGCAATAGGGAGGATATAAACAGGTGGAGCTCGGAGCGGGGCCTGGAATTGTAAACAGGAAGTTGAACTAGGAAATGGGAAAGTTGCAGGGAACAGACTCGGAATGATAGTCGATATTGAGGATTTAGGAAAAAGTGATTTTTTAAGGAATTGAGGGAATGTAGGAGAGCTAAGAGGTTTTACAGGTTTGGCTATAACACAATTCACACGAGACAAGAAGACAGCAGTTAGTTAGACAAAACGCACATGGATATAGCATGAAAAGACAGACATTTAATGCACAAGATGTTCAAATGAATGTTATTTGAAGCTGCAGAAGCCAGATATTTGCTTATATTAATTCATAAGCAAACCAGCACTTAGTCCGGGGCAGAGACGACTTGAAAAGATAGAAATTCCCACAAAATAGTTGAAGAATTGTAAAAAAAAAAAAAAAAAAAAGAAAACAAAGAAAAGCTAGCTAATAGCTAATCATGCTTGGTTTCTTGCATTACTTCCAGGGGGGTTGTTAATATTATATCATGTTGTTATGTCTCTGTGGTGCACATATAGACAAAGCCATATGTTTACACAAAGGAAAGCATCAATTCTAACTTAAGGTCAGTCTGTTAGATTAGCATCAAGGTAAGCAAAGGCAGGTTAGTGTTTGAAACACAACAGAGTTGGTCATTATTAAGGGAAATTTGTGTTAGGAGTTAGAAGAGAGGAGGGAGAGAATCAGGAAGAGGCTGGAACCAAAGCAGGAGAGCGTACAGTGGAGGCTTGGAGCACCTGGAGATGAGAGCTAGCTACATGGGAGCTAACAGCAGTATCACACACATAGGAAGTTAGCATTAGCATGATCTATTTTCAACTCATCTATATTACACTGGTTTAAAACTAGGCCAGATGTGTTGAAAAGACCACCACATATTAACAACAGTAGAGCAGGCAGCCTCTGACAACAAAGCAAAAGCCATGCAAATTTGTGATCCTCAAAATAGCTCCCAGAATATTTATTACAGGTTAGTTGTAGTTAAAATATTATTAGTAAACATTAGCATGACTTGTTTCATAGTTGAATCTTAAGCCAGTATAACCACAGTTACTAAAAATAGATATGATTACATTGTCATTTTCACACCAGAGAATGCAGGCGTTACTCAGAAAATAATGACAAATTAAAACATGTAAAATATGTCAGTTGCTACCATCTTTGAAACCAAAGAAGAATGATAGGTAGAAGGAGAGGGATAGACTTGCCACACTTAAAGCAGCATAACTTGGTTTTTATCATTATGTTTCCATGTATTTAAGAAGCTTAAAGTGTGTGAGTTTGTGTAGTTACATACACATAAACATAACTAAACCAAATTATGATCCAGTGCCATAGCCATCTGAAACATCAGATGCTACAATGACACATTTGCACAGGTTTTCTTAATAAAGTTCATGCTTTTGAACACTTATCAACAGCAGTCACACACACTGAATTGTCTCATAGTCCAAAATTTTACCGTAAAGAATCCTTCCATTACGACACTATGATAAAGCATATATTTTATAATGCATAGTACATAGGCAGAGGTGGACAGGAGTAAGAATATGTCCTGATCAGTTGTGAAGTCTGAGCTGGCAGATGCAAAAAGTCCTTTAAAATAAATGCGTAGGAGTAGAAATAGTTCAAGTTGTTAACCATTTCATTCTATCAGTGTAGGTAATAGCAGTTACAGACCTATAGTGCGTACTGGAAAGTAGACGCAGTAATAGTACTGATTATTAACAATAGTACAAAAAGTAGAAATAGTAGTTATAATCAGAGTCCTCATTGAGTTGTAGTAGCATTATTAGTTACCAAAAAAGTAGGCCTGCCACGATATTGAAGCACATTTTTTCCCAAAGAACAGATTTAAACCACAAAAACTATCATAAATGTACAATATTGTTAAAAATATCAGCTGCAATAAACAAACTGGTGAATGGAACTCTTTACTACTTAGTTTGCATTGATAATGTGTCATAGAAGCTACTAATTCAACTTCTATGGCTAAAATGACCTTAGAAATGGTTAATTATTGTTCTTCTATTATATATTGAATGATACATAGTAATTACCGTGACAGGCCTACACAAAAGTATATTTTACTATAGCAGATAAGTCGGCTGCTTCTGCTTGTCAAAATTTGAGTACCACCTCTGTCTATTGAATCTCTAAACTTACTCCAGATTTATTTTCCTTGTTTAGCATATTGGCCTTTGCTATGGCCTGCCTAGTGCCTATAGCTCAGAGTGGGCGAGGTGAGGAGAGATGGAGGGAGAGACTGAAGAGATAGACTGGAGAGGCAGTAGGCTAAGGGTGGGCTACTGTTTACCATCGGACTGATCCGGGAATACTGCGTTATCATCGGCAAAGCAGCGAGTGCCTGAAATGTTACCGTAGTCAAATATGGGCCCTTCCAGCAAAGTCACAATATCCAACCGGTTGATCTTAGTGAGCGCCGTGGTTAAGGCATCCGCTACAAGACAGAGAGATACAAAGTCAATGTAGTTAACAGAATATTATAGAGTAGAGGTAGAAAAGTTTTATTTGTACCCATTTCTTTTCATTTGAACTTTTATTTTATACACACAAAAGGTAGTTGTTTTGAAGGTATATACAAAATTATCAAGCAAATTGTCTATTATATGAAAACTGTTGGGTAGCTGCAAAAAAGTTGATAAAAATAAACTTAATTTAATGTTCGATACAAGGATATACGGTGATATATCAGAATTTTGATGCTTAACAGTTTGAAAGGTTTTCATTTTTACATTCTGCACTCTTCTCTTCCCTTCGCTCTAATTCCCTCTAATTTAAAGTCTCTCTCCATTTTAAAATTTTATGATTATTTATGTATTGTTTGTATTGTGATTTTAATGTATTTCTTATTCTGTAAAATGCTTTGAATTACTTTGTGTATGAATTGTGCTATACAAATAAACTTGCCTTGCCTTACTTTTTCTCTTTGTGCAACTCAACCAAAATATTTACCATACATCTGATTATCATTAACGGGAGAGATATTAGTTTTCATCAATATTGCACAGCTTTATTCATGGATTTCAGAGTGATAAAATAACTAGAACAGGTAGGAATTCAAAACAAAATATTACATCTTTTAAATGATCAAAATGGTCCTCAAAACGTCACCTATAAACAGGGAGCTGAAACCCACAAATATCATGTAAATTAGAATTAGTATTGAGGCTCACTTGTGGCATTTTTACCGTCCCTGTGAACCCATTTCTTTAGCAGCATGAAGCTCTGAGCAGTCAGAGAGTTGGGGTTTTCCACACGAATGAAGTTGATCTCGTCCACAGAGAAATTCAACTCTCTGGCCAGCTCTGAAACAAAACAAAAAATATTGTTAGTTGGGAAAAAATTGACAGGCAGTGGGGTATCTACAGCAACAAAGACTCTGGGTTTACTAAATATGTATTTGAAATATGCTATGTCATGATTAAATTTCGATATTAAAGACAAGGCTTGATATTGATTTTGAAATCACAATGATAATAAAAACACATTTTTGAAAACAACATAATGCAAATACTAGTACAAAATAACAGCAGTTTCTCTAATATATGAATGTGGTCTTTTACTAGTTCTGATTCAGAATAAAGCTTCTTTAAAATGTCAGTTCGTAATTTCTCTAATAAAAATACATGCTGTTTTTATATCCCTTATAAAAAGTATACTGTATACCCCATCCAAAATGACTTCTTTAGTTGTATGTCTTACTGTTTGTGAAACTGCATTGTCATGTTATTTGATAAGAGATGCTTTATTTGTCCCACAATGGGGAAATTCCAGCATCTTACACAACTAACCCACAGGTTGTAGGTAGATTATATTTCATGTCTTGATTTATTCTGTGTGGATGGTAATATGGACGAGGCTCTCAGCTGCCAAACAGTCAGAATATGTTGAAAGCAGCACTTGATGTAAGGTGTCGTGTGCTGAGTGCAGAGAGGCCCAATCTGTCCCCATAAATTCACCCTCAGAGAACATAATGTGCGTTACATCTGCAGCTTTGCCGCGGTAACAGGCATTAAATATAAATCAGGGCTTTTTCCTCGAAGGCCACTCACTCAGTCACCGCACAGACTCACGACAACGCAACTCCTGACATACTTCTAATGCAACTCGCTCACTTTCATAAATACAAGCAGGGCCACACCCAGTGGGAGACACGCACAAGACGCTGGGGCAATGCTGCAGTGCAGGTGGGCCGGGTCAGACTGCAGTGACCACACCCTATTGTTGAAAATAATGTTGTGTTCAAAACTAACGATAACTAATAATATACATTTGAAGTCACTGTTTTTGCACTGACAGTAATTGCACAAACAAGTAATCACATCTTCTAAGCTAATAAATGTTGTGTGCTATACTAAGTTATATACATACATAATTTGGTATACTTATATTTTAATTCATGTTCCTTATTGCTTTGTTTTAATATGAGTTTAAATTGATTACCTAACAAATGCATTTATTATGTCTGAAAAGACTGACCTAGATATTTTTTGATACATACAATTATCAAGAATTCAGAAGTGCATTTTTACATGTATTACTTTTTACTCAGTTAAACAAATCAATTGTGATACATGTGAATACTTATTGTATTTTAATCTATTTAAGCTTAAACATGGTGAATAAATTCCTCTGCAGTGCTGCACAAATGTATGGCACTATTTGTCCACCAGGGGGCAACAGACACCACAAAACAAATCGCTTTGAAGCTAGTTCAGATTATTCACAAGTGGGTGGGTCGGACACTGAGAACTCCTCATTGCAGTACAGTCTGTTTGGCAGCGCACTAACCCATGCTTAAAGAAACACAATTCTAGCAGATTTTACATCTACTGACAAAAAAAGATTAGGCGGTTTCAATAATAGGTTGTACCAACTGTAGTTTTTGATCAAATAAGGATAGTAGGTAAACAGAATTGACATAGATTAATATACAAGCTCTACATTAAATCATATTATGTTATATTAAGCATAAGGCAAAAGCACATTGGCTCACCAGTCCAGCTGAGTCCGAGGTGGTCTGCTACAATGGCCATGCGGAGGTCAGTCCTCTCACATGGGCTTTGTGGACCTAAATATTCACAGCATCCAGGAGGCAGGGAGGAGCAAGACAAATACTGATTACTTAAACGCAAATAAACAACAATAATATAATAAAATGACTCTTTATCTATTCTATATGTAGGCCTATAAAAAAGTGTAATTTTGGCCTTGGTACCATCAGGATCTACTGTACCTCTTAGTAGTGTGTGGTGATTTGTGTTTTAATTGAGTTTTGTGTAACTTATTAATGGTTAATGATCTTGTTTGGTTGAATAATTTATAAATGTATCTTAAAAGGTAAAGGTAAGGCGCAATGTAGGCTACTGGTACCAAACATATAAAGTGTTATCTGTTTTAATAAACTTCAACTAGACTAGAACTACTTAATAGACCTCAAAAGACCTCACTTATACAATACCAAAAGTTATTCAGTTAATATTAGTAACAGTTAAAATTCACAGCACTTCAAAGCTACTTTCTACAGTCAAGCAACATTCCCTCCCACTGAAGAAAGCAATTCATTGTCTTCACTTAAAATCACCAGCTGTACTGGTCTTCAGCATCTTGCGTAGCGTAGCGCGTTAGCTGGTACAGACTGTAGCCGGTGGTGTACAGATACAGTGATTTTCAAGTTCAGCTGATGAATTGTTTTCCCTGTGAGCAAAAGGACGGCGATCACCACGAAGAAACTACCTCTATAAGTCAAGCAAACAGACCAATCAAGCACAACACTGCACTGTACCTATGCCTATGGGAGTTTTGTTGAGTATGTGTCCCTCTAAAACATCTTTGGTTGAGTAAATAGAAATGAACAGGTGAAACTACAATTACAACAAAAGACTTTCCAAATAACTAAACTCTGACCTGTAGGTAGCAGTAGCTTAATATGTAAAGCAATTCATTGACAAACTGTAATGCTGGATCCGTTTTCATAGAGTTGTGTTCACTATCAATATCTGTAGAGCTAACTGTCTGTATTTTCTGGTGGTCTCATCTGCCCCATTTATTTGCCAGCCTACTCCATATCGGTGATAGCTGCCACCATAATGCATAAGTATTACACCTGACTGCGTGTCAAGTATTAAAGGGTTGCAACAAATTATCACAATAATAGTGACTAACTGGCAATTAAAATCATTGTAATCATATTTGAAATATATAGACTCAAAAACAAAGTGGCATTATTAAACTGATTTTGATCAATACTACACTTAATTAGATCTACATTTAATAATACTACACTTAATTATATCTAGATGCCTCCAGTCATTACATTATATATTATAGTCTATTCCTAAATTTCAGTGTAAAAATAAATAAATCATTGGACTATTCATATGATCAAAATAAATATGTTATCACTGACTAGTCAATCACTTAATTTATTATTAGTTGCAACTCTTGTGCTAAGAAAAAAGCACTAAAAATGACCCAACAGCCCAAACTATTCTAAAAGTTAAACATAATTATGTAATCACTGTCTGGTACAGTATCTATTCGCCCTGCCATACTGAGACAGCACAGCACAAGAAGAGGGACTAGAGACAAATACATCACATCACAGACCACCCACAATCCACCACCACAACACCTGCATGCATCTCCTCACATAGAGAGAAAGTAGAGTTCATAATAAGAAGGGTTTAAAAGAGTTTACAAACTCTCTGTGACAGGGGCAGCCATGAGTGGAGCATCAGCCTGACTCTCTGGCCTCTTCTGTCCTTCTCGTGTCCACCTACACATCCTGGCTGCTGCTGGCTCAACCTCAGCTGACACATGGCTAGGTGGGGCAGGCGGAGGTGTGGTGGTGATGGTGCGTTGGGTGCAGGTGGGTGGAGGGCTGGATCTCTTCTCTGACAGGGAAGTGTTCCTGCTTCGAAGCTTCGTGTCCTCAGTGGCCAGTGACTTTTCCGCTAATGAGTGTGAGGGTCTTGGCTTGCCCCTAGCTCGGTCCTCCTGACAGTTTGACTTTTTCCGACATGCTTCACTATTGGATTTACTTGTGGATTTTTTACTAGGACTATCTATAAGTATATGGTTAACCTCGACTGTTAGAACACCCTGCTTTTTGACCATAGATTTAGTTTCAATCTCTTTCCTATTTAGTGAGCTGTCCTCTAATGAGTGTGAAGATCCTGGCTTGTCCATAGCTTGGTCCTCCTTAAAATTTAACTTCTTCTGACATGCTTCACTACTGATTTTCTGTTTTTCTGTTGTAGATTTTTTGCTTTGGCTACCTTTAAGTATTTGGTTAACCTCGACTGTTATAATATCCTTCTTTTTAACCACAGATTTAGTTTCAATCACGTTCCTTTTTAGTGATTTTTTCTCTAAGGAGTGGGAGGATACTGGTTTTCCCCTAGCTTTGTCATCCTTTCTATTACAATTATTAACACTGGCTTTTTTCCTACATATTTCACTATTACTTTTTTCTAATTTGGATTTTCTGCTATGGCTATCTTTAATTATTTGGTTAACATTAATACCTTGCTTTTTAACCACAGATTTAGCCTCTTTCCTTTTTAGTGATTTCCAAATAGGAATTTTGCTTTTCTGAAATGAGTTTTTAGGCTGGTCACATCTTTTACTAAGTATGTGCATTATATTATCCTTCCCTGTTGCTTGCTTGTTAGCAAGTTGTGCTTCTGAAGACCTTTGAATGCATAGCTTGTGATTAGGATCCCTGACTGGTAATCTAGACTTGCATATCTTAGTTTTTAGCTCTTTGGCTGCAGTGTGTGTAATTGCTACATGAATGGTATCCCTGTCTCCCGTGATATTGTGTACTTCCACTATATTGTCCTCTTGTAGTGTGGGACCTATAGTTAAGTTAGATACAACTTTGTCCACCTGAGTAGACTCATATGAACTGTTGTGAGAATCAGCATTGCTACTATGGATGTTGTGTGTTGAGTCCATGTTTTCCTCTACCCCACCCAAAGTGTAATAATTTATAATACCTAATGATATATTGCTCCAGTAATCTGCCAAACTAGATGTGCTATACTTAGAATAGGCTGAATAATTTGAGATTTCAGAGGCTGTAGTTATGCAATGAGATGAATCAAAAGTGCTTGTTTTCAATTTGGAAGTGGTACTTGAAACATCAAGGTTATTGTCACTTGAAAACTTTGATCCTGTTCTAAAAGTGGAAAACGTGGGCTCAGTGTGAGAAGTAAAGTCGTGACATGTGCTGCTGCAGCCTGCTCCATTTGAGATCTCTAGCTGCACTGTGGTTGTGGGTATAGGTATTTGTGGGAAGCTCTCTGTGGACTCTTGACTGTCCTCCTCCTCCTCCTCCTCCTCCTCATCATCATCATGTAAGGCTAACTCTAAATCCCTGACTCGGTACCTGCCCGCTAAAGAGTAATGCTCACCAATCTGAAAAAACTGCAGCCTCTCCTCCACCATGTCCCTCTTGCTCATGTCAATTGCACCACTGCGCGTCATCTCAAACATCTTCCCTTCATGGAAGGGGAATGGGTTAGGCTCGCTTGTGGGCGTGCTATCGTCCGTCGGGGTTCGAGCCGGAGTGGTGTCCGGTGTGGTGGCCTGGGACTGCTCATCCACAGCCAGGCCAAACGGTTTAGGCTCACCGTTACCCCCCTTGGTCCCGCCCATGTCAACTTCATCTCCACTTTTACTCGGCCACGGGTCAAAGTCCAGCCCTTTAGTGGCAACAGTCTTAAAAGTGGAGTTAAATTCTTCCTCTAATTTGTAACTAAAATAAGTGTCTGAAAACCCTTCATTATCCAAGGGCTTTGGATCAGTTTTACCATTGTCTTTTTTCACACCATTTGTTTTTCCATTTGTGTCTTTTTTGCAAATGTCCTTCTGGTATTCCTCTGGCGTTTTCTCCTCCTCGATCACCTCCAGTTTAGTTGGAGGAAAAGACCGGTCAGTTGTCCTAAAAGACTCAGATGCCCACACATCCCTCCTGCTGTCTGGATACCCGTACAGTTTTAGATCAGCCTGTTCACTTAGTCCATCGTCCTCATCCTGAAGTTCATATCCATCTAACGAGTCTATCTCTGTTGCATCAGTGTCATGGGAAAACTCTGCTGTTGTTGCTATGGAACAGTCAGTAATAGACTGGTCATTACCATTCTGTTCATAGTCGTAGTCCTCTCCTTTACCATTGGACCCTTTTGAACCATTGGTATTGGATCCATTGGTACCATTTGCTTCTTTGTTATTCCCATTTTTATCATGCTTTTTAGATTTTCTCTCTTTCTTTTTGTCCTCCTCCTCCTCCTCTTTAGGTTTAGATGTTAACTTTTTACAAGGGATTGGCTGGAAGATAGACTCATCATCTTGCTCCTCCTCAGTCTGGCCATCTTCACCCCCGGATGGTATAGGAGTTGGGGGTTGGATGCATATTATTGGCTCTTTAAGAAGATGTTTATCATGTTCCTCTTGTAAATTCACCTCCATCATTTCAGTTTCTGTTTCTGAAGATGCACAGGACCCTTTCCTCTCTGTATCAGACTTATCTGATGATGAATCTAATGGAGGTGGGGGTGGAAACTCTATGTACGCAATACCTTTATCTCTTTGGATATCTTTTCTTTCTTGCACTATTTCAACCTGTCTATCATCGCCTGTTGATTGCAACCTATTCAAGGCATTCAACTCTTTTTCATTATCATTAGTTTGTTGTTTATTTGCGTTGACTACATCTGTGTCAGGACTATCTTTGCTGTCTGGAATCACTTCTTTGAATGTGAATACTGCTTTCTCCTCTCCCTCTGATTCTTCAGATACCTCCATTATCGGACTTGGTTTTCCAGGCATAAATCCCATAAAACCATCTAGAGTTCGTGTGGTGAGATCGTAACTAATCTCTTCCGAACTAGGAGTCTCTGGGGTTATTGGACTTTTCCCTGAACTATCTATAAAAGAAACTTGCTCCAATGTATCTTCATCAGGACTAATAATAGGGCTAAGACCATTTGACTTTTGCTTAACATTATTGGATCCCTTGGCATCCCTCTCTGCCTGTCTACCAACCTGCACACCCACATATACTGGTAATGTCTTAATACCTTTGAAATTTTCTTTGGTGGTTGACATGGTAGGGGATGTAATAAGCACCTCTCTGGGACTGGAAAGGTTGTTTGAGTTTGAATCTTTTGGGGCATTGTCCAAAATTTCAAAAGTCAAATCTGTCTTTCTTTGGGCTACATCAACGCTTGGCCCTTTCTTAATTAACGTTGGTATTTGTGAAGGCCTTGGGGTTGTAGGTGATTTGGGAACTGGAATTTGAGATTCTGACTTTTTCCGAAGATTTTTGTTCAACTGTTCTGTTTCTGCTTTTGATACTTCATTTATTGTTTCTATCGTCTTTGCAACCTTTCTGAGTTCATTTACGTTATCTACAACTTTTATACTGCTATCTTTGGCTTGTATATCTATAACACTTTTAGTTTGTTCACTATATTTCTGAATTGAGGCAATATTTTGGTTTGCCTGACTGTCATCTGTCAACTTGGAAGATTTTGGTGGTGATGTTGTTTTACTGCTTTCCTTTTCAACATCTTTATCAACAGAACCTTTTTCTGCCCCTTTTATAAATACTGGAAGTTTACTCTCTTGTATCTTTTTAACTGACGGCTTTGGTTGGACTGGTGGGGGTACTTTGGTGGGACTAGCCTGACTGGCCTGCTTTTGGGCTGCAGCTTCAAACTTCATTCTCACTGCGCTGACTCTAGACGTAGATCTCATTGGAGAAGATGGTTCAGACTCACTAGCTCTAACTGGCTCAGTTACATGGGATGTGGCACTTTTCTGAGGGCTGCTTGGTAAACTTGAACTTTTCTTTTCCGTTGTTGTAGTGCTAGTAAATATTTTACCCACAGAAGCCTCCTTAGGTTGGCTTTTTTCTTGGGTCTCTATTCCTACTTTAGACTTTTGTTGTGTTTTTTCAGGGCTACTGCAAACTGAACTTGGCCATGATCTTGGTTCTTTTATTTGCCGTTTTATCGGCTTTCTCTCTGGTGACTGCAACTCATCATTCAACTTTTCAGTTTTGTCACGGAAGAACTGGGAAACTTCACTCAGTTTTTCCTCAGCCTCCTTAACTGTCTGGTCCACCCTGTCTTCGTAAAGTAAATTCTCCCTGCTCTTGCTATCATGCTTGTCTTCTGTAAATCTCATCCACACTGCATGTTTAGGGCTGCCCGGTTCAGTTGTGTAATGGAGAACTGTAACTTTATCAAACTGCGCTGATTCGTCCCTGTGTGAAAATTTGCCTGATTTGGGGGAATCCTCTTTGGATGACCCCCTTTTGGGACTACTATCTTTTTGTGGGCTAGCGTCAGTGCTCCTACCAGATTCAGGACTTTGGTGCCGCTTTTTCTCAATCACTGTCTCTTCTGTGTCTGACTGAGAAGCTGAAGACACATCAAGCTTCTCGGAAAGTAACATTTTTTCAGCAAAATTGTATGATTCACCTCTTACCTCTGAGAGCTCATCATCACAGTATTCAATCGAATGTTGGCTCAATAGTTTAAGTGCTTTGTATGAATCATCTGCTATAAGCTGTGCAGAGCTGGGTCGACTGTCCTCCTCTTGGGATACAGGAGTGTTGACCCGGGAAGTTTCTAGGAAGGAGGGCAGCGTTTCCTCTGCAATAAGCTCCTCCTCTTCCTGTTGAACATCTTCAAAATCTAAAAACTCCCTAAATCCACGCTCCCCTTTATAAACATACAGTTCTGGATGTTTCTTGGTCTCTCGAATGATAACTTCTGTTGGTTCTGCAGTGCTATGTCCTTTCTCAATGTGTACCTCAATTATTCTTTCAACTTTAGGTTTAGACTTATCTAGGAATCTTGGCGTTAGCTCATCACCTTTAACTGAATCCTGACTAGCTTTATGTTCAAAAAGTCCTGCTAGTTCCTTGGATGGGTCCCTTCCTGACTGAAACGCTTTCATTATATCTCGCACCGACATTCCCTCCTCTATCATTTCTGCACTGTCTGAAAACTGGGGTTTATGATACACCATTCTAGTTGTTGTGGTGATTTGAGTTTCCTCTTTAAGACACACACTTTTACTCATTATTGAATCGTCTTGTAGCATCTCTAATGCTTGTGCCGAGCTACTTGGTTCAAAGTCTATGGCAGGAATAGCAGATGCAGCCTCCTCCATGGATACAAAATCAGCTCTAGCTTCACTAACACAGGGGGGAATGGGTGAGTCTGTAAACAAAGGCTTAGGCCCTGTACTTTCTGCACTTTGGGGGGCCGATGGGGTCTTTTCACTTCTCGTCTCAAAGCCACTGTCTGACAAAGGGCTCTTATCCTGCTCATGGGACAAATCTTCAGGTGATTCTAAAATACTTTCTGCCCCTTCTGCGAGTTTGCTCAAATCTTTCTCAGATGGTGAAGTGTGCATTGCGGAAGCTGGGGGTGGCATTTTAAGCTTATTCTCTTGTAGTGTCATGGATGGCTTAAGGATACGCTTTTGTTTCTCCTCACAATCCCTCCTCACCTCCTCTTCATATCGACTTTTTAACTCTGCCATTTTGGAAAGCGAGCTTGCACCAATTTCATTTGTCAAGTAATCTATGACCTTGGCCAATTCATTGTCTTTACTTGATAATGCTTGGTGTTTGAACAAAAACTTGCTTTCTTCAAATGGAGGGTAAAACTCAGACAGTCTTTGTGCCTCTTCGATCTCATCTTTAGAAAACTCCTCCCACTCCTCTTCTTTGCCATCACTTAAGATATCTTTCTGCAAGATCTGACTAACTTTAACTAAGTCTTCCTTTACCTTTTCCACTAAAGTATATGGCTCCTCATCGTCTAGTTTCTCTTTGGGTGTCCCTGTATTTGAAGTCTGCACTGTCTTAACTGCAGTTGGCGTGTCTGTTTGTAAAATTGCTGTCATCCTCATCAAATCCTCTTTCATGTCTGCTACATCTCTTAGTATCTCCTGATTGGAAGCAGCTGAAGGGTGGATAATGGAAGGTGTAATGAATGGAGGAGATTTCAATTGGGATTTTAATTTTGTAGCAGTAACACAAGTCGACAGTAAAGAAGATGAAGAGGAGGTGACAGAATCAGGAATTGCCATTTTGAGAGACCCTGGTCCAGGTTTGGGTGGGGAATCTGGGATGACATTTATTAATGAATAAACAGGTAATGTTATTTTATTTGTGCAAACTGTTGAAGTGGACGGAGGCACTGCAGATCTGAGGGACCCATAGCCTGAGCTAACTGGTGCGGCTCTATGTGATGAGGATATTGATTTGAGAGTCCCGTATCCGGACACTGAACAGGAGTCTATGGCTTCGTTAATCGCTGCACTGAGAGTGGAGGTTGCAGCTTGTGTAGTGGCTTGGATCCTTTCCTGAAGACTAGTGCTTCTTTCGGATACAAGTCGTGATGAAGGCGAGGAGGGCGTGGAGGAAGAGGAGGGATACTTGACCGGGGACAATGAACCATTCATTAATTCGGATGATGCAATTGTGGTCTGTCCCATTGTGGAGAGTGAAGAAAGTGGAGACCTACTCATCCGTGATGACAATGTTGAATCTACTGAGGTTTTTATTGGTGAGATGTTTTTGACTGATTTGATTGGGGATCCTGTTTCTGATTTATAAGGCAGATTATACATGTTTAAAGATGTTTTTGGTGATGTTGGCGCAGAAATTGAAGACCCATTGTTGAGTGAATGAAGTGGGGAAGTTCTTGAGGTGTAAGCTGATGCAAGATTTTTGATTGATGCTGGATCTGTCGCATACTTGGAGGGGCTTCCTGGAGGGGCATAACTAGTAGAGCTCTGGAGTGAATATTGGCCTTGCTGTACAACAGTTTTGATTGGGGAAGCAACTCCTCTACACCGGACAGGGGAAGATGCCACAATTTCAACTGCAGCTGCTTTTACTGGAGATGGTAAGGTAGTTGGTTGGGTTCCCAATGTTGTTTTGATGGTGGGGGAAGTTGGGGACAGAGACCAGGGAGATTTTAGTGGAGAACCAGCTGGTGGTGAGTGGGGCGGTGAAGTGGAAGAGGCGATTGGACCCCCCAGTCCTGCTGTCCTTGCTTGGACAGGGACGGTAATAGGAGCAGCCGTCCATGGTGGGTAAGGTCGGGTTGGAAAGACAGGTTTGTGAGGGTAACCAGCAGGCAGTGTTCTTGCTGGTGTGCTTCGCTCAACTGCTGTTTCTTCAAATGAATTGTTTTGGAAAATAATGGTGTGGGACAAATGACAAAGGGGAGTACAAAAATGTGTGGAGGAATGTAAAATTATGTGGGGCAAGAAAAAAGAACAACAAAACATGAAAGAGGAAAAGACCAGAGGAGGAAGAGTTGGTCAGTGACACAGGTATCAGGTATCAGTATAATTAATTTTACAACACTGACAGAAGAGGAATATTTACAGATGTTTGCGTGAGGATATAAACAAACCAGAAGCAACACAAATAAAGTGAAAGGCACATAGAGCAAGGAAAGGAAAGTTCAAATGAAAATGATGTAAACCTTGATAGCGAAAGAATGGCAAGACAAATGCACCAGGAAAACACAAAAAACCCTCTCTTTAAATGTTGTTAACATGTGTTCCTTTATGGACATAAAATCTGCTTTGAGTGCCTTTTATCTGTTTGATTGAAAGAAATTTACTATAGTTCTTTGATCCTAAGACAAAGCCATGGGCTGCAGAAAATAGGCCGCTACTATAAATAATATAACAGAATTTTTGACAAAACGCACATTAAAGTGCAGGATAGATTCAGGTCCATTTTGTCATGCGGTTTTGTGTCAAGCAATGTGCCAAAAACTGAAAAATGAAGCCAAACTTAAGACCTCAAAACATGCATTTTTGTCCCAATGAAGATTCCAAAAGAAACTTCAAATTCAAACTAGGACAAATGTCATTTCAAAATATCCAAATTTTGCCTTAACTTCCTGATAAACTTTGACAACATTGTGTCAGAAAGTCAAAGGAAAATTTCTGGTGTTGCTCAAATCAAACATTTGAAAACTCTACAATGAAAATTAACCCAGAAGAAGTTCCACTCACAATATGGGGCAAGCACAGCACAAAACTGAAAACCACTGATTGACCCATGCAAAAATACCATGTACCATGTTGTAAACAAGCGTGTAGACAGAGCATGTATATGTGGGTGAGGAATATGCATCCAGTACATTCAAATTATCACAACTAATTCTGTATTGATCATCAAATAAAGTTAATAATTAATTGAATTGGTTAATAATCTACAGTATTCTTCTACCAAGGGGTTGTTAGTAAAATATCACACTCACTCTGTGCAGGCTCGGCCAGATAGCTGTAGCGCTTACGTAAGGCTAGGGAAGCAAAGGTATGACGTCTCTCTGTCTTTTCAGTCTGCAACAATAGCAAACAACACAACACCTTTCAGTTCTGGGAAACCCTACATTAGTATAAAGTGGTGCCAAATCAACATTTGGCTTAAATACTATAATGATGTTAGTAAAGAGTGTCTTTATATGATTCAACACAGCAGCATATTTTTATTTATCAAACTGTGCTGCCTTGTTACAAAGTGGGTTAGTTCACAGAAATGTAGAAAACAGTCAACTTATTTTTTATGTGCATTATATGCTTATATACTAACTTATCCTTATGTACATATATGGTTCAAAAACTTAAAATTTGATGCATTATCTCTAACCAAATGCTACACTATAAAATTGATAAGATGTAGTATACCATATGATGTGCAAACACCTGCTATATAGAAACATCAGCAAGGGTAAGGCTATAATATGCAAAGCAAGGGCCGCATAGTGCAGGAAAATGGACAGCACGCAGTTGGAATGGTGTGGTTTACCTCTTCCTCTGGATCTGACTCGACATCCTGGTTCCCAAGATGCATTGCAGGAACAAGGGTAGTAGTAACATAATGGAGAAGCAGGGGGAAAAATATCAGGCCGTGAAATAGGATAAGCCTCTTAAGCAAAAACTGAGCAAAGCAATAACAAAATAATATATGCACCAAAAATAAATAAATAAATAAAAATAAAGCGCAAGAAGCAATAAAACAGCAAATAAGGTCAAGCCACAGTAGCAGCCGCAAAGGGCCCACAAGCCATAAACATGTCACCCAAATAAAAAAGTAGATAAATTAAACAGCCAATGACAAGAACCCACTGCATATATAATTATATTTACACATAAAGCTTTAAACAGATAAAAGACACAGTGGCGGCAGATTGGCCATAGTCTTTCTCTGTCTTGAATTATTATCAATGGGGTGGTATTTTCCCTATCCGTGAGAATGGTGATGGAGGTGAGGACAGAAATGGTGCTAAATAGATCGTACCTTCTTCACAGCAGGAAGTGTGATGTTGAGATTGCAAACAGCGGTCTGAGGAAGTCCTTTTATGGTCTTACATTCTTTGAGGAAAGTGAGGCGACCGCAGGGCTCCTGGCAGGGATCATGCACCTGAACAGAGATAATCATTTCAAATGGGGTACAGATTTCTTTTGTGAAGATGTGATGAGTTTGTGTTCAGTTATGAGTAGATTCTTCCAACACAGTGACTACTGAGTGAATTACAAGCACACAGTTTGATTTATAGGCTAACACATGGTTGCGAGTCCCCATATAAAAGAATAGGTTTCAGTACTTTCTATAAGCAACTGATCTGAAAAAAACTGCACTATTTCCTATTGTCATTATATTTTACTAATTAACTACCTATCTATTATCTATAAATTATGTTAACATAAAGTTTAGCTACTTTCATTCATCACATAAAAGGTATTTAGCTGATACTACTGTCTGGCTGCACAATATGTCCTGTTATGCATGATTAATCTATACAAAAAGTAAAATATGGCCAATCAATAAGATTTGGCATTAGAAGTAGGTTAGAGCTTGCTGGTGTGATGCTGTATTTTAAGCTTGGTCAAAGAGAGTTTAGTTTAGTACTGTATGGTAAGGGAAGAGTGAAAATATGTAGTAGCAGTAGTAATTTGAGCCAGTATTTTGTACCTTGACACAGAAGGGCAATCGATTCTCCTTAAAGGCATAGAAGTTAAGCACTAACTGTTGACCAGCTTTAGTCAAAGGCGTCAAGTTTCCATAACAATCCACATAGATCGGCCGACCCTCAAGAACCTAAAAAAGAATACACAATTACTATGAACAGTGGATTCTCCATTAAAAATGAGATAAAAGTAGGGAACAATTATTTTTGTAGTTGATAGTCAGTGATTCATCTTTTGATAATTGTACATTAAGACTTTTTAATATATTGTCAGCCAAATTAATGTTGAAATATGGTGACTGAGTATTAATGATGAAAATGAGAAACTGTTTATTATTTTTTGACATTTTACTTTGATAAAGCTCGTCAATTTGTCATAATCATTGTAGCTCTATTAAAAATACATAAGCGCCTCATTTACAACATACCTCTATGTCTTTGCTTCGTGCCACCTCTTCAAAGTTTTCCTGCTGCTCTAGCGTTTTGTCCACCTTGTCGTCGGTCATGCAGAAGCACCTGAGCCTGGACTCCACCGGGTCATTCATTTTGGCAAACACCACAAACTTCGCCATATATGGCACACATATAAGTTCCCGGTACAGCTGAGTGGCCAGGCCTACTGTCTCTGGGATCTGGTGACAGTCTGCTAACCAGAACCTGTACCAAAACATTATACATATTAGACAACATAAACTTGTCATAAATTATAGAAAACAAGTGGATTTTGTTGAGTAGTGTTCATTACCTGGCTGAAACATTGGTAGTGAAGGACACGCAGTCGCTGACAAAAGTAAGAGGAGTCGTGCCAGTAATGTCCTCCCACTGTGCTGGAGATGTACCACCTGAAAGCAAACAGACAGAACTATGAATTATGAAGTTAATTTACAAAATATATTGATATGAAATGACAAAAGCTTAAGTTGACGATATTAAATTATTTGAACATTTGTTTTTCTTGAACTGTTCCTTCAGATTTATAGGTTTTGTGCAAAGTTTTTGGTGTTTGATCCTGAGTTAGAGTATCCAATTTATAAATACAAGTAATTAAAAAAAAGAAGTATACAGTATTTTTGCCGATTCAGAAACCTCCATGACTTATGCTTATGTATGTGTGTGTTTTTAACCATATTTGTTTTACCATCTCAGGTATCTCAGTTAAATACCTGTGATGCTGCAGAGGAGGCGGAGGCAGGGTGTGGAGTCTCCCTTGTACCCGTTGGTGAGTCCTTCTCCGGACAGAGGTGGCACCGGGATCGTCATGGTGATGGGCTTGTGGAACTTCCTTCTTCTTGGCTCCACGGTAACGATGGGGCTGAAGGTTGCCCGGTTACCGATGATCTTCTGCACCAGCTCCTCGGGGACCGGCTGGGCCTAGGACAAAGAGAAAATAAAAGAGAAGTAACATGATTTTAAGGTGTTTTAACAAGGCAAACAGTATATTTAAGTTACTAGACTACATATGAGTAGAATAATTGTATAATTCTTTTATTATTATATGTAGTAGTAGTAATAAAATATTGTAATTCTTATATTACGAGAGTCACAGCACTAAAGATGCAAACTTTATTTCAATACTAAGGAATGGACAATGATACACAATGATAATTTTTTTTAAACAACAGATCAATAAATCAACAATGTAATTTTTTACCAAAAAAAATAAATAAATAATAATAATAATAATACTGTGTTTATGTTACCACTACCACATTCTAAAACTATTCAGGACAGGTCAACATGATTTTATTTGTACTGATACTTGCACAAAAGGTATCGATTTAAATCCTATTTTTCTTTTGACAATTATGGACACTGTGAACAAAGTGCTGGTTTTAAATAATTTCCATCATGGATTAATCAAGTTTGAACTGGCGTAAACTAATCAGAATTGTTTTCGTCATGCACTCTGCCTAAAGACAGGTGCACAATTCTTATTTTGTGTTTATAAAGATTGTCACATGGTGCAAGCTGTGGAGCATGAAATTGCAATCCACCACACTGCGCAATGTTATATAAAACTAAATTGTAATCACAGTCTGTAATCATGTTAGATAAATTGAACAACTGAACAGCCCTTGTAGGTTTTAAAAGTTACATTCAAATCTAAAAAGAAAAGACCATGTACCTGCAGTCCCACTTTAATTTTCTTGGTCAGTGCCCCCTCTGGGAAAGAAGCCTGGACCAATGGGAGGCTCCGGCTGTACAAAGTCCCTCCCTCTGGTCCCATGTGGTTTGTCTCCTGCCTGATCCGCGACACAACAGCAAAGTATTGTGGGAAGTCCTTGGTTACAATACGGCATATTCGTTTCTTCTCCAGTTCATCTGCACTGTCCAATTCTACAAACAAGAAAAGACAAGACAAATACAAATATCTTTGCCGAATCCAATAGGCTGTTGCTGTGGGAATATATGTAGAGCAAGATAGCTGCTGTACGCTGATAATTTACCTGAACTACAGACACAGCATTGTAAGCTATCCAGCCCACAATGCATTCTATATGGAAGAATGAAACCACATTTGTTCAACATAGAAAGTATCACGTTTCAAGACTGATATGGGCAAAGAACTATTCACTTTCAGTTATTATGAAGAGTTAAGACTAAATATCCAGTTATCCGAGATACATAGTATTAGATTTGTGGCCATACCGGCTTGTCAGCCTGATCTCGTCAGATCTCAGAAGCTGAGCAGGGCTGGGCCTGGTTAGTACTTGGATGGGTGACCACTGGGAATTCCAGGTGCCACAGTGGGGCGCCAGTGGCAAAAAAAACTGTTGTTGTGTCCTTAGGCAAGACACATCACCCACATTGCCTAGTATGAAAGTGATGTGTGTGTGGCAGGACTCCCTTGAAAAAGAGATTAGTAATCTCAATGGGACTTTCCTGGGTAAATAAAGGTAAAAAAAAAAAAAAGATGCATCAATCCAGTTTTTTCTGCTCCAGTACCAATGTTAGAACTAATAATAATAATAATAATAATAATGCATCAGTTTTATACAGCGCTTTTCAGGACACTCAAAGACGCTTTACAGAGCATTATTCATTCACTCCAGACCCGGTGGTGGTAAACTACTGTTGTAGCCACAGCTGCCCTGGGGCAGACTGACGGAAGCAAAGCTGCCAATCTGCGCCATCGGCCCCTCCGACCACCAAAATCACTCACGTACACACCACTTTCATACTAGGCAATGTGGGTGATGTGCCTTGCCTAAGGACACAACAACAGTTTTTGTGACTGGCACCCCCTGTGGCACCCGGAATTCCCAGTGGTCTCCCATCCAAGTACTACCAAGTACTGTAAAGCGTCTTTGAGTGTCCAGAAAAGCGCTATATAAAACTGATGCATTATTACTAACCAGGCCCTGCCCTGCTTAGCTTCTGAGATCTGACGGGATCAGGCTTTGACAAGCCAGTATGGCCACAAACTATGAACTAAGAACTATGGCTTAAGTATCTGCCAATACTCAATATCTTTAGATACCAGTGCAGAGACAGAAAATATAATTCATTATCTTTAAACACAAGCAACATATGGTAAAATATGATCCAAATGTGGTTTGTAACTGTTGTCGACTGAAGCAATATCTTTGAACCAATATCCGATCCATCAAAAGTTTCAATATCAGCGCTGATATCTGGTCCCTACCTAATATATGTAGTTATTTTGACAACTTGAAGACCAGTTGGCTGAGAGTTGGTTAGAAAGCATGAATGAGTGTCCCAAGATTGAGTTTATTTATTGTAGTAATTACTCCTATATTAAACCATATAAGTACCTTCATCCATCCCATTGAGAATCTGGTTGAGGTCGTCTGTTTTACAGTCGTACAAATGTTCCTTCCAGGTTTCTCCATTTTCACTCCTCAGCAGAATGAGTTCCCTCTCCTGGCCCCGCAATGAGCCAAAATGGGGGATCTCCACTATCACTGGCCTGCCAATTCACACACACCTCATAAATTAGCAATGACCTTTACAAATGTGCTCTATAATCCATCTTAAAGGCACTGTACCCGATTTGATTTGAATTGTTTGCAATGATCTAAAGTTATTCCTCACTTACCTTATACATTCTGAGCATCCCGATTATTCTATATGTGATGAGCTTATATTCGTTTTCAGACATAATGGTAAAGCTAACAACAACTAGCATTGTAATTTCTAATATGACCGAAAGGTTTTTATTCCTCATTCTTCGCTATTAATGCAAATTTTATAAAATTATTTATGTTTGATTTGTTTGTCTTGTTTGTGAGTTTTAATGCCTTTCTTATTCTGTGAAGCACTTTGAATTATTTTGTGCTATACAAATCAACTTGCCTTGCCTAACTGCGCACTTCTGATACTGGAAGAGTAAAACGCTTTCTAATTAGATGCAGACAGTACACAACTGACATATTTTGACCTCACAAGCTGCTTATACAATATCTATACAAGGACAAGACAAACTGCTCAAATAGATGGACAAAATCAGGTATAGGGCCTTTAAGTAAGAACAGATCATATACAAACAGTGAGGGGAGTCATGGCAAATGCTTCCTCCATGCACAATATATGTCATAAAACTTTGGTCAAGCAAAACGAGACAGATGAGATGGGTTGAGGGGAAGGAGGAGAAAGCTGCACAGCCCTTTATAGCTACAGATAAGCACTACATTCATTAGAGTTGAACCATCATTAGGTAAAGCCATAATGTGGAAGCTATTAACAGTCTTTTGACACACCTTCAAAGTATTAGCAGTATTTAATGTGATTTGTGCTTATTCTCCACCTCAATTCCTCATCGCTGCCCCAACATAAGAAAACAGTGCTATTTATAGTTCTGTGAAGAAAATCAGGAACATAAAATTTCATACATTGCACATTGTTGAAGGAAATAAAATTTAAATTTAAAAGGTGAAGTAACTTAATCATGAGAAGCAGGATGGTGCGTACTCGAGGAAAATAACTCATGCCCAAAGAAGCGCAAGTCAATTCCACACAGCCAATAAAACAATAGCTTCAGTGACCTTCAAATGTCACCACAAAAAATCTAAAATAAAAAATATTTAAAAGAAAGTGGCAAAGATTGTGGTACATTTTGTAGTTTTAGGAAGACCCTAAGTTAATATTGTGAATGTTGATATGTTATGTGAATACTGCTTGTAGAGATACAATATATATGAATTACTAAGTTTGTCTCATAGTGTGTGTTTTAAATGACGATACAAATTGGAAATTGCAATATTGGAAATGCATAAATAAAATTACAATAAATGGCCCATATTATGCCGTTTTCTGATCTGTTATAATGTTGTTTCCTCATGACAAATATTCCTGGAGTTATGGTTGTTTCATTCACACGTTTAACTAACAAAACTTGAACATTTAGGCTGAGATCAGTAATACAGAAAGTGCTCTACTCTGTTTTTAAACTCCATACACGTTCACTAGAATCATCTGGATGATTTCAGCCCTGGAACTGCCTGTCTCTACTGAACAAAAAGTAAAAGGGTTAGCAAAGGGAAGCAAAACACAACTCCAAGTATGTTTTTGAGGAGGTAGCAACATTATAACATAGTTTAAAGCTCTCAAGAATCCATTTTGTGTAATATAGGACCTTTGAGAAAATTATGGTCTTTGGTCTCATCAGTTGGAAATTTGTTAGTCATCAGCCAGATAAGTCAGACTTAAATGCCAGTAAGGGCATCTGGCTTAAAATCTATATCAAATCAATATAGAAAGCAAAGAGAAAATGTACTATTTAAGTGATTTATTTGTCATGCATTGGATTTTCAATATGATTTCTTCCCAAGACTACACACGCTAACATACCTAACAAAAGTCAACAAAGATGATTAAAATAATATTAAAAATAAAATTAAAATCTTCAGCATGGATCGGCCTTAGTCATGTGACCCTGACGAGGTGGGTGGGTACACAGGACGGGGGCTGGGGGTGGGTGTTTGGTTTTGGTTCGTACCCCACAAATTTAGTTCCTCTGGGTCCGAGCTGAAGCATTGGACTAACCAGACTCTCGCCTTCGTTTAGGGCTGGCAGCTTTCGGGGTAGATGGAGTTTACTGTGTCCACACCACACACACAGGGCACAAAGCACACGCTCACAAGTTAGTAGAGGAACACACTCAAACTTAGAATGTAGTTTGTTATAGATCAGGATCCTCGGTTAATAAATTTTTCATTTTCATTGCTGTCGATATGAAATTTTATTTTTGTGGTTGAAGTCAACATTTTCATTTTAAAGGGACTAGTGTTATATAGCAAAGGTTCAATAATTCAAAAAGCAAAAATTCCACAGAAAAGAAAATAATATTTTGTCTCCATGGGGTCTTAAAGATGCTAACCCTGTAGTTTAGATCTCTGCAAATTCTTCAGCAGTTCATATTTGGGTCTTTCAAAAATATTTTGACACCTGGAAACTGGTAAAAAGTGCTCTTTGAACTGAATCTTAATTTTTTACATTGCATTGCATAATTTTCCAAAATTGTTCAGCTCTAGAGAAAATAAAAGCAATTTATTTACTAGATAAACATCACGTTTGCAGGTGTACGTTTATGGCAACTTCTCCAGGTAATGGATTGCAAAAACTGAAAAAATATTTTTCAAGACTATATGTGGACTGTATAAGGCATTTGCATCAAAAACTACAATTTGGTATGACAATGATATAATTTATATCTGATACAAAAGTAGCCACAGCATATATTTACTTATACAGTACTTTTAAACCCATTCACTCACACACTCAGATACAGTTTAAAGCCAGATGGTTGGAAAAGGTGATGACCAAAAGCTGCGTGTTGATGTCAAGTCAACATAATCAAAGTGCTTCAAAGCAAATAGCAAAACAAAAGTGGCTTTAAACTGTTCTTACCCCAAAAACTGTGCTCCCGCTGGTCCCACCTCCACCAACCGACTGGCCAGTCCCTCCCCCTCCACCATGGGGGGAGGAGACGCCAGCTTGTGCCTCTTGACCAATCGGCACGTGATCCTGGTGGGCGCGGTGCACTTCCTGGGCGGGATGATGATACGCATGCCATTATGGCGACTTCCTCTCATAGACCCGCCCCTCGCATCGACCATGAAACTGACCAGGAACCTGTATTTGATCAAAATGGATAGAAATATACAGAAAAATTAAAACAGGTGAGGTGCTTATTTAAGGGAACTGATAAAGTTTTAGTTGAGGTGGGGTCTCTTCTCATGCTGTGGTCTTCAAAACACAAGTGGTAGGTAAAATAAAAAATAAAAAAAAATTAACAAAATTTGGAGAATTCTCAGTCGGTATGGCCCATTTTAATTAAAAATAAGCTCATCATATTTATTATGAATTATCAATACATAAAAGAGCAACATACCGGCTCAGGATTCTTAAAGTTATCCTGTACTGTGTTAGATAAAAAAATATATTTTAAATTCTTGGAAAATAAATTCACAAAAACCTTCACGCACACAACCACACCATGCAAAAACAGACTTGTTAGTTTGCTGAAAGAGAGTATACAGTATGAGTTGCAAAACAGATTACTGCCATAACAATCATGTTAAATTCTGTATTATATTTTTATGCACTTTCATTTCAGTACTTATTTATTTGTGCATGGAATAAATGTTACACAATACAAAGCTGTGCTTTAAGTTTATAATAAAACTGTAGCAATTATCTGCTTTGCAACTTTTTTTTGCAACAATTAAAATGTGTGTATGAAAGTGTCTGCAGCAAAGTTTCAAATGTGACAAACTGCCCTGAGTGATTACAGAAACATCCAGGGTTTTAACTCCTGTGGCCTGTGGCATCAGTAGCTTCTAGCTTTGTTTGGCTGTTTTAAATAAATCCTATGCTCTATAATGACTAATTTTATTGCTGGTCAAAACTAATATTAGGGCTTTCTAACTAAAAAATCAGCTTGGGTCGTTTTAATTGAGGGGTCTACAGCCAATCAGTAAAAGCATGTGGTTTGGTTCAGACAAATTTATTGTTTATTGTCTATATTCAGGAATTAATATTGAAAGCTAATGTGACTGTTTTTTTTTTTGTTTTGTTTTTTTTAATAATCGCCAAAACAAAACAGACCAAAAAACAGTGAAATTTTCAGACTCATATTGCCCAGCCCAAGCCTAAATAACTACATTTGCTTTTTGGGTCAGTGTCAGACACATTGCAGTCAAAATCCTGGAATAATAATCATTTTAAATCAATAACTAACAATACTTTTCACAGCAACATGTGTCACTAAATAAGTAAAGAAACAAAAAACTATTTTAAAAAGTCAACCGCTCAAACTGTTAAATTGCTCTCACTAGGCCTGTCACTATTACACTTTTTGAAGTGCAATAAATAATCCTAAAGCAGAATTATCCTTAAAAAACTATTATAACTGTACAATATTTAACAAAAAGGGAAGCTGCAATAAATAAAATGCTAAAATAAACACTTAAGTAGTTAAGTGATTAAGGCTAGCGCATGTAGTTTTAGAAGTTATTTATATCAACCTTGTACAGCTCAACTCTTATTGTAATACAAAACAGCTCCACATTTGTCCAAAGTAAAAGAACCCAGGATAAATACTGATCCCCCAAATTATTGCAGCAACTATGGTTTATGAACGTTATGAAGTTGTATGTATTGTGACGGGCCTAGTGGTCACAATACAGTTGAAGTGCAGAAAAGTCAAACACAGATGTCATGAAAATGGGTTGTGTATAAAAAATCTAAACTGGTGTGGTTGTGTAATCAAACTGAAAACCAAAAGTGAAAAGTGTTGAAGGGAGAAACCACAGGGAAACCATCACAGTCACCTGCTGTCGTACTGCGGGAGCGGAGAGGAAAAACTGCAAAATGGAGGACAAAGCAACGCAGGAGGGACAGGTCAACAAATAGGAGCCACTCAGCACATGGTAATCAAGAACTATGAAAAAATTACAGGTCCTCCATTTTCACACAGTCATGGTGGAAAATGAGGAAGTGTAATTTTTTCTGAAGATAAAAGCAACAGCAAAGACAGTGAGACAATATGCAAACTTCATCATCCTTTGAATCTTGGTAAGAGGACATTACAAAAACTATGGAGAGATGTATCCTGGGAAAATATGGCAAGTTGCATAGACACAAAAGGGTATATACAGTCATACAACCATTCACTCTGCAAGAATGAAGTGCTTAAATTCAGTTTCATCCATTTTGTTCTCATGTGTTTCAGATTGCTGTTATTCATTCAGAAACTCACGGATATTTGCCTCTGGAAGGACGAAAGTGATGACGTACGGCCGGTTTCTATGTAATAGCAATTTCGGTTGCTATGAAGAGGCCTTGTGTTTTGTGTTTTTCTTTTATAATGAAGTTTGAGATAAGACTAGTTGGTGATACATTTTGCCTTAATGTTACTGCTAATAAGTAAAATCATTAAAAACGTTTTTTGATAACCTTGGTCTTGAACTTTTTCTTATCATCACTTTGAACCAATCAATTCCTGTGAAGCCTTCTGTTTAGCTCCAGCCATTTAAAAACAATTGAATAAAGCCGGAGGACTCAGAGAGAAAAGTGGGACTTAATCCACAACCTCTATACTGAAAGTAGAAAAGACGACAACTCTCCCAAAATGAACCCAAAATACAATATCAAACATTTGTATCCTCTCGTTGCAATGGAGGTGATCACTCTCCTTGTGTTACTCACCCAGAGTGGATCGGTGAAGAAACCAGATTAACATTATCCAGGGCGTCTGCAGTCCAGCTATATCTCCTCAGTGAGTCGTTGTCACAGTCCTTAGCCACAGACAAATGCTGCGAGCAAAGGAAAAATATGCATTGATGTAAAATGGTAATACGATTTGTAGTTTTTCAATCACAATCAAGAATATTATGTCCAAATGATGGATAATTAATGGAAATAACCACATAATTAAAAATGAACACGATAACCAATGCACTGTATTTATGGGTTTCAGCGTAGGTGACATTTTGAGGACCTCGCAATTCAAATGATATACATATATTTTTTAAATGGTCAAGTTTTATGGCAAAGGTCCCATTTTTTCATGAATCTGAAACCCATGTACAACAGAAAACACTGTAATTAAAAAACAAACGTGTTATATACCTCACCTCACCTCATTTTACAGTACACTTGAGAATTATTTACTTAATTTATTAAATTTAATACACTGTGGAGAAACTTGTAATTACATAGTACTTGCAAGGGTAACACATTTTAATACCTAAACACTTAAAGAACAGAACAAAGACTTAATTCATAACAAAGAAATACTTTATTAATAATTATTCAGGCTTAGGTCACTACATAAATAATAGTGTAACTTCTAACCCTGACATTTTAATTAGTTCATTCTTAACATGAATATAGATCTATAATACAACACCTACAATAGTTTACCTGTTTGTTCATTATGAATTAGGCCTTTGTTCATGCATTATTAAGGGTAATTAATAAATGTAGTAGGCTGTTACAAAGTGTAGCAAAAAAAAAGTGTTATCTGAAAATATACTGAACCAAAACATTAAGAACACTAGTGTAGAACTACAAATGAAGATTTTCATGCACATATGACAGATGCACATGACAGTGGGTCTCTATGGAGTACCTTGTTACGCTGTTCGACAATGAAGGACTTTTCCTTACACATGGCCTGCAGCAGCGTGAGAGGAGACAAGACATGATCTGTCACAAATCATGCTCCTGGTGAAGTGCACCTGGGCCTGTTATAGTCTACGTGAGCCCTGCCAATTGTGTCAACTCATTTAAAGTGCATATGGCAGGTTAGACTACTCCACTAGGCACAATAAACTTTATATTTTATTATATTTAGGATAAAGATATGGTTTTTTTCATGGCTGAAACCAATTGTTTAGAATCCAGAGATACCAATGGCTGATAAGCTCTGCTGATATTTTTGGGCAGATTAGATTAGATCATTTAAATTTACTAGACTCACGTCCAGCCCTTTTTACAACAAACCTTTAAGAGAACTATATAATATATATATATACATTTTTGAGCAGCTATCTAAAATAAAATGTCAAATGTAAAATAAAATGTGTGTGTACTTTTAGGAAGCAGATCAATTAAAACAAAATATCTCCCCCTGTTGGATGTTTAAGGCAGATAGCCGATAAAATAAAAAAAATCCAAATATCGGCATATATCGGTCTAATCTCTGATCTATAATTTAGGATATATGAAAAAAATATTTTAGAGAAGTCATCATTTTTACTTCCTGGATGGATAAAGGCAACAGATGTGACACAGGGGTAATTCCATTAACTTAGCAAGCATCAACTAGGTATGTATATTTATATGGGACAATGTATGTATGTATGTATCTGTGTGTGTATATATGTATATATGTGTATATGTGTATATGTATATATGTGTATATGTATTTATGTGTATATGTATATATGTGTATATGTATATATGTGTATATATGAGTGTAGGTATGTCTATATATGTATACAGGGACCTTCAAATTATGTAACTGTCCTGAAGGAGTAAATAAAAAAGAGAATAGCAAGCATCAACTATAATTTTAAGAGGGGCCAAAACTAAATTGCACAATATAAGACAAATATGAGCTGCCAGAAAAATGCCTTCCTTGTGTTTAATCTCTTTAAGTATTTTGGACGAAGCTTTACAAATTGATGACACAGGTAAATGTATTCTACTTTAGAAATCAGAGCTGCTGCCTGTGTTTTTGTACATTTTGTAATCATATTTTTCCCCAAAACTGTCACTTAACTAATGTAAAATATGATAAATAATTACCATAGGCACTATCCCAGCAAACTAAGTAATAATTACAAAAACATGAAAACCTGTCATAGGCACTTTAAATAGAGTTTCACCTAAATTTAACTTGCTGTGTCATTTAAAACAACTTAGTCCAGAGCAGTAATCCTTTCTATACAGTAGCACTAATGGCTAATCTTGTTACTTCCTTCAGTCATGGTCAACAGCCTCTCAGGTTTAAGAGGATTGATGGCGTTTGGCGTGGCGGGGTCTAGTCCAGTGCACTTGGACACACGCCGATGTCTGGTACAAGCCCGCTCTAGTTGGGTCATTTGGCATCATATCAATAGCTTCACTGCGTACAAAAGATGCATGCATGAAGGGGTAGACAATGTTATTTTAGATTTTTAAAAAATTATATGACCTGGTAAAAAATGGGCAATTTTGAAAGCTTGATATATTGAAATTAATCATCAATCCCTATGCTCAGACATGCAGGCTATTTTCCCCACCCACTCCTCTAAGTCTCTATCAAGAAATCAGTGAGTGAATATGATCACTTTAGTTACCTCTTAGGGTGCGTCAGTAGATTTAAACAGGTTCTAAATTGGGACTAAACCCAAACTTAACCTGAACAGGACCAAACCAAGTTCAGACTCGAACTAAACAAGTAAAGATAATCAAATTCCACTGTGATAAAAATTAAATCATGACATGTAATCTCTAAAAAAAAGACCATAATTATTTTTGCCATATTACCCATATTACCCATACCTCACAATACAATATATAAAAAGTATATCAATGCTGTTGGTTACAAATGTGTTCGTAGACTTTCTGCATAAACATAGTGTTTTATCATCACTGGATGAGTTTCATTTGTGTAAAGGGAGGAGTGTTTACTATAATCTCCGAAGATGATTGGTCCCAGCTGCCTTTTTATGACATGGGCTAGGTACTTACACAAACTCAAGAGACACAAAAATGCTATTTGACAGTACACTTGTAATGAGTCATTTTGAGCTTGCAGCACATGTTTTCTTCTCTGATGCCATACCCCATCAATTTTATGTTCATTTACATTTTACAGAATAAGTAAAATATCTTGTAGTGCACGTACCTCCTTGTTGGCCAGCATCTCTTCAATCATCATGCTGTCACGGGTGTAGGAGCTGCGGTTCAAAGTATGGGACCTATCAGAACTGAAGGAACGCAGGCTTGGTGCATTTACCAAGACAAAAATCACAAGACGGAGACGAGAGGTGAGGGGTGAGGGAGGAGGAGAGGTGGGGGGCACAGGGGGTGAACAGAAAAAACAAAACACAAACACATTAAATGCATGCAGCTTCCAGGAACCTGGTATGTCACCTTTAACAAGAGTGACCACAGGGAGAAACCAAGGTATACTGAGATACACTGCAAAAGTTTCAAAAACACTTTAAGTACCCTCAAAAACTGAAAATCAAATGAGCACATGCCAGGCAGCAGGCCATTTGCAGAAGTGACAACTGGAGACAGGGACGAGTGAAAAGGAAAGAGGGAAAACACTAACCAAAACTATTATTATATTATTATTGTATTATTTCTGTAATTAAAATACTAATCTGAATTTACATATTGTTGCATCTTAGTGCTTGATCCGGGTGTTGCTAAAATGTCTATACTTTTTACCTGACAATGACAATATATAAAACAAAATCAAAAAGACATTTATATATTTTTTGTTTGCTACGTGACTGATAATCACTTAGCTTATAATACATAAATCATCACTTTCATCATCAGTTGCTGAAGGAGTAAAACTATTTATATGAGCTGGCTGCAGTAAAAATGAGTCCATCCCACTATATCAAATGTGAACATATTCATAGATAATACTCTTTACTTTGGTTTTGGTCGTATCTATGTAACACAATGGACACTGCAGATACAGGTCTCCAGAGGCTGTGTGATGGAGCCTCGAGCATGAGTTTTATGTGTTTTTAACTTTAAACAATGGGGACGTTGAATATATATTTTGCTGTACAGTCAAGTACAGACTGTAAGCACAGAGTAGATGCAGTAATAATGGGTGTGCGACTGAGGGCTTTTATGGGTAAATAAAGAGCATTCCTGAGCAGTGACATGTGATCGCTGTTTGCCTGCGAAATCTCAAACCGCAATTACACTCAAGCTATTTCCACTTCACACGTTTGCGCATGTGAAACAATTAGCTTTAGCCAGGCCTGTCGATAGAACTTTGGGGGCCCGGGGCAAAGAACCTCACATGGCCCCCCTCTATTATAAATTCATTGGAAAAGGGTCAATACCCGGGCCTCTTAAACAGTGGCGCCCGGGACAACAGACGACTCCCCTGGCTTGAGTGGCACGCAGCAGGAATGCTATGATGCTATGCTAAAAACATACAGTGCAACACAATGTGATAGACTGTATATGTCAATTTAAAATAAATTAAACAAGGTAGATGCAAAACTGATGCAGATGTATCAGTTCAGGCCCCTGGAAGCTCAGTGAAGGTAGGCAATGTAATGCAGATCGCCACCTGGTGACCACCAATGCACATAGACTCAAGCATAAATTAAAATCATAGTCCACACCATTAGGATTTCTATAACAGGCAAATGATAACTGTGTGCAAATTGAAATACCAAACAATTCAGAAAAAAAACATTGGACACTGTAAATAAAATGTTTGGTAACACTTCATAATAACTACATCATAATAAAGCATGAGAAAATACTGAATTTATAATGAACAAATAGTTAATTTAGACTGATTCAGGCTCAGTAATTATTTAATACTCAAACCCTAACTCTTAACTCTAATTTTTTAATTAATAATGTATTTGAGCAAAATATACCTTGCCCCAGTACAGATATTTTGTATAAGCAGCTCTCAAGGTCAAAATAAGTCGCTAAAAATGTAGGTACAGGTACAGCAGTTACTAAACCTGAACCATTCTTAAAAAACTATTGTTCATTAGAAATTATGTCTATCTTTGTGATTTATTAAAGCTGTAAAGAGTGTAAATATTATAAAGTGTTGCCAAATGTTATCTTAACTTTCAAGTGCCTTAGCTTTTTCAGAATTGGGGTTGTAAATTAATCATAAAAACACAGTATACATAGCACCACAACTACTAAGCTGTTAGTGAATCATGTTAGTGAAACAATATGGGATACACTGGGGGTACACTGGACCACAGATACTTGTACTTGGGGCTTTAAGCAGGTTAAAGGGGCAGGGCAACAAGGGGAAGTGAGGGGGTCCCTTTATCATGCCTGTTGCCTTACCTGGCTTTTGGACTAAAAATTACATGAGACATAAGGAGAGAATGAGACATTATGGAAGGAAACAAGAGGGGATAGAGAGAGAGGCAGAGGAGTTGCAGTTTGCTGGATTAAAGATTTACTTAAATATATTCAACTAACAACTATGGCATATCATTATTAGCCAAATAAGCAGCCTTAAAAATATAGTCAGTCCTACAAAAACATACTTCAATTTTATCAATAATGAATTAAACCCTTTTTGTCTCATACCCCGAGTACCTCCAAACTCAGCTTCTGGGCAAACATTGTTTTACTAATGTAGTATTATATCATACTTTATTATTTTCATGATATTTATGTCCAGAATCTTCCAAACATTCATTAAGATTTAATATTTATTAAGAAAAAAATCAATACCATCTGCTATTTAACCTAAAAATAATTCCAAGGAACTCCTGGTTGGGAAACACTGAAATGAGTCAGATTACTTGACCAGACACCCGTTATCTGCCTTATGATTTCACTCAAAACTCTCTACCTCTCTACCACTGTAGTTTACTTTTTAGTATTTATAAATTCAGTTATAAAACCAAGCATTCCACAAGAGCTGCAGTTTTCACCTTTTTGCAGATCCATCACAGTTTACTTGTGTTGCTTTGTCTCATATATTGTGGCCATAACCTTAAGCTTGATCACTCCATAGTACTATATTTGATTTCATAGTAGCCTCATGTTAGCTTTGTGGAGCTTTTTGGTTGGTCGATTCAAGCAACGGAAAGGAAGAAGGGTGGAGTCACCAAAAGTCAATTGTGATTATGTTGAAGATAGTGAAATATTAGACGGGTGGGATTTCTATATTATTTACACATGAGAGGTTTCCATCTTGGAAACCAGGGGCCCAAAGTGGGTCGTGGGAAAAATTACACATTTCCAATGCACAGCTTGTTGGAAAGTTAACTATAAGTGACACCTAATACTTTTAAATGAATGTAATTTTAGATGTGTTATATGGATATCTTTTAGTTAAGTTAAATTAAAGTCCACAAAATTATTCACGATGCATTAACTACTAAATAATGTCGAAGCGCTCAGGTCTAACTCCTATTACCAAATAAGGGCCCACTGGTGAAACCTCTTTGGTGCATTTGTTTAGTGCTCAAGGCCATTGCTATTGACTGTGTCTCTAATTTCCTGTGGTTCCTGGTCCATGTGTGTCACTGCTCAGATATCCAATAGCTCCGCCCCTCTGCTACAGCCCATGTGTCAATATTATCACAGTTTGTTTCACAGGGCAAAAAGTTCAGCTACAGAGAGATGCACTGATCCCATTTAAAGCAGGTTAAATGTGTGGTTGTGCTAGTTACATGAAAAACTACTTGGGGAGCTACATAAATTTAACAGAAAATGTAGCAATAAACTCAAAGTTACCTACAGGTAACTTCTACATAAGGTATTGTTTTGCAGTTACAATGACTATTCTTAAAGGTGCAATTTGTAACTTTTTTGGTACTGGGTCCACCACATGCTTGTCTCCATGGAAATGCTATTGTTTTGACAAATATGTTCCAGTATGGCATTAAACTTACTTTATCTATCTGCACAGAGGCAAGCAAGAGACACCATCATGGCAGGGTTAAAAATGCATGTTTTTAAGGTGTTTCTGAGCAATAAAAACAACTGTAACTGAATCAGACAAATGCAACATTTTTAACTAAAACACAAAAGTCTCAAGAAAGTCAAGCAGTTTAAACACCTCCCTGCCTGAAAAGTTACACATTGCACCTTTAAATAATATGATTAGTCTATTCTTAAGATGGGAAGTGGGATAATGCAGATAATATGATAACTCCAAGCAAAACTAAACCAACACTGAATGATCCGTCATTGGCCAGCTTGGTCATTACTGTGTAATCCATTCTATGAAATGGAATGAAAGCATTACATTTTTAACGCAAACCAAAACTACTATCACTTATGGGAACTATAGGAATTTCTCAGATTTCTAGGCTCCCTTTTCACGACAACCAGGAAAAATTGTGTATTTTTCAATAGTTATACCATAACTACGAGAACATATTAACCTTTACTGTACTCTTGGGTAACATATAGTATGAAGCTTGAATTAACTTTATTTGACACTAATTGTATATTATTATCGCATACCTTTTAAGCAATACCTTTTTTGAATATATTTCTTGTTCAGTGATAGTATTGGCTTTGACTCACTGTCTTACCTTTGCGACCGAGCTCCAACGCTAAAGCCCATGTATCCCTCCTGAGGCAGTGAGTCGTCCCCCAGCTCCCTCAGGTCCTGGGGCGCTAGATACTTGTCCGTGTCCCCCGTCATCGCATCATCACCTACAGACCAACAAAGATGACAACCAGGTTAGAAAAGTCAGTTAAGTTTTATGGATTTAACAACGGACAGGTATAAAATATGAAGTCGTGATGGGGGAAATAAAGTAAGGTAGGATTTCACAAACTTTTTAAAAGCCCTGCAGTAATTTAAAATAATACTAAATACAGACATATAAGCATAACTCATGCTTAAACCTAGAATAGAACTGTAAATTAAACAGGAAAAAATAACAACAAACCAAGTCAAACCAGGACTAAACTATGACTAAAACAAATAAGGACTATATCTGGAACAGGAAATTATGCTTGAACTGGAAATGAACAAAGACTAATGACATATTTAGGACAAACCAAAGCTGTAAACTTCAATTTTACGTATCAAAAGCAGCACTAAAGCTGCAATAACACTTAGTCTAAAGTCTAAAAAAGATAAAATTATATAATTATCTGTTATTTGCCTACTGTCTGAAGCCTGACCCTACAACCTGTTCCAGTGTTGGAGAACAGTTCAACTAGGGCAGAGAATTTTAGCCAATCGACTAGAATTTAGGCTATTTTGTCCATGCAGGCCGCTATAGTTTTAGTTAGACTGATCAATGCTGCCTCTGACCAGAGGCTCTTTCCAGTTGCGCTTTTGTCCATCACCACCAACACACAGAAAAACAAAAGTCTTTCTGTCACTAAATTCTTTTTGTCCCAGGGCAAATAGTGGAAAACAAGTCACCAGCTAACACACAAAAAAACTTTTATACAGACAATTTAACCTAAAATAACATGAAAGTGATAAAAGTAACAGCATAGGAGTACATGAGGCTGCAAGCATAACTGCAGTTTTGGTTAAAAGCACAGCATACACAGAACTGGCAACCAAGAAAACCATTTAAAAATAATTTGACATACGTTACAACAAGTCCAGAATGCAGAAAGTTAGCAGTGTGTTCTTGCTAACTGAAGTCAAAGAGGTTAGGACAGGGGCGCCGTGGTAACAAGTGCATGCGGTGAAAGAAAGACAGGCATTCCAGTGGTTACAAAGCTTCAGAGACCCCCGCAATCCTCCCCAATCTCTGTTCCCCCTACACCCCTACCGCTACTATTACTAATACTATGGCAGCCCCTCCCCCACAACTTCACAAACTTTGAATTAAACTCACCTCCTTTGAGACACTTCATTTAGCCAAGCGGGACTATCCTGAAAATCGCCCCAGTGGTTCTAGCTACCCCTCGGCTGGTCTTTCCCCTCTCTCTCTCGTCATGCATGCACTGTCCCAGGAGGTCCCACCCACCAGCCCCCTCCCACACACTGCCTATCACTGTGTCTCTCTCTCTCGCTCTTTTTTCTCGCACACAAACAGATCGGCTTTCGACCGCCCATCCCACCCCTGCACTGGGATTATCCTGCGTGTGTCACTTTTGGATAGCTAGTGGGACAGAAATAGTAAAGTGAGTGTGTGACTGGCAACGCGTACCTATACACGATGTGCTACTGGCCAAAGAGTAACTGCAGCTACAAAGTTGATTGATTTTCTTCCATTGTCATATTAGATACACTTTTGGTCATACAACTATGTATGCATCTGCACTTTCTTTTTTGACCACTAAAAAAATCTGGTTTCTGGTGGGATAATGTTGTTTAATGATTCAGCATATTTTTTGCTTGACCGATTTATCTAGTCTTCATTAATTATACCTGCAGCTAGCTTGTATCATTTGGTGGACTGATTCAAAATAAGGACAAAATATGTTTTAGACCTCAACCAAGTCTATATAATTAAAAAGGCAATTTGAAGTTGTAACCTTTCTGATGAAGGAAACTCAACTTTATTTCTCATGTTTAACAGTATGGCAATAAACTGTATCTAAGGAGACAAGCAGGTGACACCACCAAGTTACAGATAAGATCTGTGAAGAGGCAACCCCGTATTTTTCTGACTATAAGTCGCAAAAAGTGCACAATGAAGAAGAAAAAAACATATATAAGTTGCATTGGACTATAAGTTTGGGGGAAATTTATTTTATAAAATCAGAAACCAAGAACCAACATTGCATCTTGAAAGGCAAGTTATAGAAGTTATAGTGATAAAAACAACCCACTTATAGTCCAAAAAATACGGTAGTAGATAAGTTTAATGCAATTCTGTGGAATATTCCAGCCAAAGCAATAACATCTCCATGGAGACAAGCAGGTGGCCAACCCCTCCTCAAGAAAAGTTACATTGTGCACCTTAACTTACTTGTGAACTTTTGTGAACTTAAATAAACTAACTTGTATCTATTTGTGTAATCGTGTATGATATCCACGTATTACATAACAGGTTATGTAATGTCAACATATAAGCTCTGGGTAACAAGATTCAAATTAAAATTGTTTGACACAAAGTAAATCCTATGGACCATAACCCAGGCATTCAAACTTGATAATAAATTATATAATAATTAAGTTAATTCCAAAATATTAGGCAGACCAGATGCTAGGGAGTCTAGAAACTAGTGAAAACTTCACCTCTGCACATTTTGCTGCTTGTTGCATTTTTCATACACAGAAAATGACCCAATAATTCATAGTTTTGGAGCCTGTTTTGAGTGCCGCCCTGATTTTGCTGTGTGCTATTGGAGACGTTAATCATTACTGTCCCGCAGCTGCTCAGTGCGTGCACTGGTATAACTCATGTTTCACTTATAAATTTAGATCACGATTTAGATGGAGCTGCGTAAGCTGTACAAACAAAACATCAACATTGCAATAACAATTACAGGAAAATGCAAATCTGAGTTAGAAAACCAAAAATCACACCAAAATTAAATCAAACTTGTTAATGGGTTAGTTGGGGACTTACGAGAATAGGTGATGTATATATTTCCCACATCAATATCTGTTTAAATGAAAAATATGAAAGATTTTATTATTCCTTTTATTATGTTTTCGCTACTTGCAAAAATGTGCTGCAGGCAAATCTTGAGCATGTACTGGCATAGACTCTTTGGTGTTGGTTACAGGAGCAGCTGAGGTGAAGGTCAAATCCATAAAACATAACAGCAGTCCTTGTTTTGGGCATTTTAAGTTTATTTATAGTTGAAAACAGTGACCCTAACTTCACCTGATTTCAAGTTTATGTACCGTACCTAATTACTGTCAGAGGAGTCCCTGAGCATCAAAGAAACAACTGGTGTTTTATTGTCAATATAAACCTGTACATTTACTCCACTGGGTCATTTAAGTTGTGTTTGGGCTTTTATAACATCCAAGAAGTAAACTAAAAAAAACACATTAAATACTGGAAGACTGTCATGGGTTTCAACCTCCAATATAGGCAACATTTTCAGGATGTAATATGGTATATGTGGTTTTAAATTGTTAATTGCTATGACCATGGTCCTAATTATTCATCATTCTAAAGTCCTAGAGACCATTTCTATAACTACTTACTTAACTACTTAAATAGTCGAGCACCTACATATGTCATGTATTCAGATAAGTACACAGAAAATGTACCATATATAATTAGACTAAAATGATCTAAAATACTAGCATTACCGCGCCTCACGTCATGCACCAAAATTACCACTGTATACATGCCTTCATATGTCAGTTCAAAGTTCAATGTCATGTGCTTTTTGACCCCTCTGGCCCTCCGTACAGACATGTGCACAGACAGAGCTGACACGGTGCTGTTTGCTTTGCTCCAATGTGTGAACTCACAAAGGGCGCGTTGCTAACAAGCTGCCGAAGACAAAGGCGCGAGTGTTTGCGTGCGCGCGGTCCTCTCCAGCCAATGAAATGAAATCTGTCACACATACCCACAATGCCGTGTGCAGACAGTCGCTATAGCAACCAGAAGGGAGGCAAAAAAAAAAACTGCATTGAATGAGCTTTAAAATACTGTAGGCTCAAAGTGGGGGCGCACTGATCAAATATTGTCTGAGAAAAAACTAGAGGAGGCGGACCAGTAAAATCGTATTCAGTAATACTAGAATTTCCTGGACTAAGACAATAATAAATGAATAATATGGATTAACACTTAACCATTTATGCCACTGGCTGCAGTCAGCTAGAGGTAGTAAATAAAAATAGCAAGTTGAGTTAAGGGTCTTGGCCCAAGGACACAATGGTAATATGCGCTAGGAGAAGAGTTACTTTTTTTTTATTTGAGGGATTACTCCATCTCATTTATAGTTGTTGCTATTTAAAGATCATACAATGTACAAAATTGACTCTTGTGAGCTTTAAGCTATGTTATAATGTCCTCATTTCATTCACGTGTTTCAGTAACCCTTTATTATTAGTCTGTCTCCATCTCCAAAGCTCAAAATGCTCTGTTCCACCTTTTGTTAAACATGTGTGAGTGAATCAGAAGACAACTCCAGGTATGTTTGTCATGAAGAAACAACATTATCAGAGAGGAGCCTAGTGTACATACTTTTAGTGGTTAACTAGAGCAACAGATGAAACCTAAACAGGCATGGGAAAAACATGCAAATTCTACACAGGCCCCACTCTGCACAGGAGTTTAACAAAGGACACTGTTGCTTTAACCCAGAAGTACAGAAGCTCAGTAGGTGAATGACTACATTGTACCATAAGTATATTTTTTCTATACTGCAATTCTACATTTTCCTTGTGTTCTAATGGACTTTGTCTGTAAACATATGGCAAACTTAACCACATATTGACCCAAAGTTGTTATAGAAAGTAAACTGCCAAAGAAGCAAAAAGCAAAGCAACAGAAGGAGTGACAAAGAAGCAAAAGAAAACAAACAATGGATGGAAAAATACCTTCGTCCACATCAGATAAATAGTCGTCTGTGATCATTTCAGGAACATTGGCCCTACGCACTGTGTGATTGGGATGGAGGAAAGGGTTAGAACAAAACAATAATGATGGAAAAATCAAATAGAAAATAGTCACACTTTAAATACTTAACATATGGTCATTTGAGACAGTAAAATAAATTAAAAAATAAATGAATAAGTGAATGGTCAAAACAAGATGATATAATGGAAATGTACTGTGTAAACTACAAAGAGAATTGAAAGGTATGTGAAGTTCTGGGAAATTTTGTAACAGAAAATTTTCAACTTTCAACAAGTATTATATAAAAAACAAGAACAAATTATTAAACAAACGTAGTTATTAGATTCAGCTTACTAATCAAACATCAAAACAGTCAGAAGCGTATAAAGATCTGTAAGGAACAAGGTATGAAAATGTATGAAGAAGTCACTGTGAATTGTCTGTGGATATATATTTTAGCTATAAACCTTATTTTCACTTAAGGCTGTTTAGATTGTAAGTCCTCAATACAACTACAGGCTTTAAAGCGCCAAAACCTTGAGAGCCCTGAACCATGACACAAAAACAACATTGCAAGTTTGCTGTCATAGCAACCTCACCTTCATCGTCGGACATGTCCAAAACTTCATTCATGGTCTCTGGGACATTCATCTTGTGCTTCTCTGTCACAGTCTGAAACAAAACAAAAAAATAATTATCTATATATCTGTTATTTATCCCTGCTCATTTAATGGATTATATTAGTTTGTGAGATTTTTTCACTTGGCACCACTATGGCCACAAACTGTTCAGACAAATTGCCTGGGCTAAAATTAAACTATAGTACAATAACAGAACAGAATCTGACCTGAGTAGTTATAGTCTCTTCCGTGACAACTTTGAGAGTGTCCACCACAGAGATGTATCCGAGTCGTTTGGCAATGGACAGAGCACTGTTTCCATTCTGTAAAAAAACAAAAAAAAAAAAAAACATAATACAGTAATTTAATAATAGTTACTGCTATAAAACACCAGCTAGTACACATTCACACACCTGATTACACAGATACTGAGGGCAAGGGTTAAGTGTCCTGCCCAAGAAAACAATGACAGCATTCATCTGTGGGAGATGGATTCGAACCACCAACCTTTGGATCCATGAACAAACACTCTACCAAGTAGCTACTGTTGCCAAGTATATGGACTTCTTTTTGTCCTTTAGAGCCTATTTTATACTTATTGAAATACCATCACTCTTAAGACCAATGCCAAGTATAGAAAGTATGAATAAGTATAGAAAAAAATGACAAAAATAACTTGGTATGCCTATTCCCAGTGAAAAGACTTTGTAATAACATTTTTTAAGAATGTGTTGATGTCTGTTGTACAAACCGCAGTGAGTTCGTTTGGAGATGCCCCGTGGCGCAGGAGCAGGTTGATGATGTGAGTGTGCCCCTGCTGAGCGGCCTGGTGCAGAGGAGTGTACCCGTTCTGTAGACAGATGAAAAACAGAGAGAGATGATGAAACAAACAAAACACACATTTACTACAGCTCAAAACCATAGAAACAGTGAGAAATGTACCTTGGTCTTAGCGTTGACCTTCGCCTGGTTTTTCAACAGGAAATTGACCATCTTTATGTTGCCGTAGTGGCAGGCTACATGGAGAGGAGTGTAGCCCAACTGTGGCGAAACAAACAGTATATAAATGCATACTTTTTATGTCTTTATTACAGTATAAGATGACATCCTCCATATTATTTTCACTGTAATATTATACAATTGTAGTTTAAACCCATTCCTAGTTGTATCTAAAAGATTTAATTTAGATGCAAAGCCAAAGCTACATATTTTTTTAGTATTGTTATTATTTTTTCCCCAGAACCTTCCAAGGAACACCATAAAATTAGTATTTAATCTAATTTCACAAAAGTGTAGGTGCTTGTACTAACACAAAAGGTTTTCAAGCATATTAGCCCATGTTAGCAAATACAATCAAATATAGAATAAAATGTCTATGGGGGTTAATGCAGGTTGTTTTTAGCATCTATGATATAAGACATATAATACATAAGAGGAAAAGCAAATCAACAATATAAACTACTAATCTTACCTTGGTCTCTGGGTCAATAGTCGCTCCTTGATTTACTAAAATTTCTGCCACATTGACTTTATCCTCCTGTGCAGCCAAGTGGAGCGGAGTCAGGCCAGACTGTGGACCACAAATAGGAAATAAATAGACCAATCTAAAAGTTACAGTGTAAAAGTAAAGTTTCTTGTTCATTCTTTACCTTATTGCCCATGTTGATAGGAGCGTCCCGGGCCAGTAGTAGCGTAACCATATCGACGTTGCCTTCTTGTGCTGCCAGATGAAGAGGAGTGATGCCCTGACGCGTTACAGTGTTGGTGGAGGCCCCGTACTCCAGCAATGTCGTGGCAATCTCCATCTGATTCTTCTTAGCTGCGATGTGAAGAGGAGTGTATCCATTCTAGGAGTAAAATAGGACAAATACGTGTTATAGGACACTGATAACTGAGAACAACAAGTATGACTGGGCAATTAATTGATTATTGATTTAAAGGGGCACTGTGTAACATTTCTAGTGGATTATCCACCACCTGTTTTACTCCACGGAAATGCTATTGCTTTGTCTAGAATGTTCCACAGTACAGATTAAACCTATCTATCACTCAGGAGACAAGCAGGTTACAATTTACATCTGTGGAGAGTCACCCCTAATTCGAAGGACTGTTTGTATTTTTGAGCAATAGAAACACCCGTAATGAATAAACACTATATGGATATGTTGAATGTCATACCACTGAACATTCCAGGCAAAGCCATGACTCCATCTCCATGGAGATGTTTTTATAGCTAGGTAGGTAGCGGACTCTCCACCAAAAAAGATGCGCAGTGTACCTTTAGTAATAAATCCTTTTTTAGTGTCTTTATAATAAATACAGGGGTTTAAAATTCCCCAATTGTCAATTAAATTACATTTTTATATGACACATGTTCATCATCATTAATTTTATATTGTGGCTCAATAATATAACTGCACAATAGCTCATTTGTGCTAACATAAACAAAACTGAACTTTTGTTTTTGTTTCATGTGGATTCATTCAGTAGAAAGTGTACAAAAATAAACCAGATTTTGCATTTGGAACAGATGATTCTAATATAAAATTCTGACCCACCCCCCATAACAATTTTATATTACGCACTCCATGAAATCACTGAAAAACTATTTTGTCATGGGATTCTGCTTTCTGTTACATGCTGCATCTTGAAGACTTTCTCCCATTGAAAAGAGAGATATTCTGTTTTAAAAGCTGAATCACTATGGCAACAGCCCCAGTTTTTCATGAGTCTGAACCCATGGACTGGAAGAACGAGAGAGACAGATTCTTAGATCTTAACAGCATCCGGTCATCAAAACACTCCCATCCTCCGTAGAGTGAATTCTAATTGACTAAAACTAGGTCATGGAGCTTTCACACAGATAGAGGCTGTACTTTAACGGCCTCACAGCCTCACGTACCTTGGCTGCAGCATGCGGCGACGCTCCCTGGTTCAGCAGGAGCAGCGCCACCTTCTGGTTATCATAGTGCGCTGCCACATGCAGTGGGGTTAGTCCACTCTGAACACATATGTATACAGGCGGGTTAGGCAATGACGTTCCCTTCAGTGGACCAGTGTGAAGGATTAGCAGTGGTGGTTAGACTTTTTAATAACTACACTATTTATAACATTAATAAAGCATGAAGAAAGACTTAATTCATAATGAACTAATAGTTTATTAAGAATGAATCAGGCTTAGTACCTAGTAATTAAGGGGTTAGGGCATTGACTCTCAAACTTCTCACACCCAGTACCACCAAAAAAAATATTTGGCTTTCTGAGTATCATGAGATTTAAATCAAGTAATAACAGAACTATTTCAGATCTAATCTAGGACTAATCCAGGTCGAAAGTGAACTACATCATATCCACTGTAGTTCTATCCAAGAAATCATCCCAAGAAGGACAAGAATATTGGACAAAGAGAACTCTAAATTAGGCAAACCCATAAACTGGAGAGTTGTTCAAGTACCTTAAATATCTGAAGTATCAATTAAGTAGGTATTAATCCTGCATAATTTTTAATAAACATTATTAGTCTTTTTCATGCTTTATAAAGGTGTAGTTATTATAAAGTGTTACTGCAGTAATTAAACATTTTGCACAGTAAAAACCTTTTGCAGTTCTGAACACCATTTTTAGTTGGAACTGAAAATAAGACAAAAGGTTCCTACTGTACCAAAACGAGCTGCTTGAGCTGCTTTTTATTCATTTTGGTACATTCTTCAACTGGTAGACATTAAAATGAATTACGTCAGATATTCATTGGGAAAATTAACTGGTAATTTAATTCACAGCTTTATTTATGAAGTATATTTCCTTGAATTAAAACAGAAAATATTTGGGCAATATCTTATCTTTGTAGTACTTCTACTCCAGTCTGAGTTAGCTGCAAATAATCTACCTTTACCTATCTGTCCGCTGCATCCTCTTCTTTCACAGCAACTAACTTGGATCTTTATTTAATCTTTTGCTCTAGCCCTCCTATCTGGCAACGGCAAATTCAGTATCCAGTATCTATTACCGCAGCTAATGCATCTGTGCTACCTCTAGGTCTCCCTGTTTTGTTTTTGTAACAACTTCAGAATGGTAAAGCTGTACATTTTTGAGTAAAATACCATATACGGGGGTGTCTACCCAAAGAAGATGTTAGCACAAGCAGTAACTGTAATATTAAAATGCCGTCTGTTTAGCTCTATTTCTTTAGTTAGTCTTACCTTCCCTGCAGCGTCGGCTTGGGCACCCTTTTGCAGGAGCAGGTTTGCTACTTCAATCTTCCCATATTTTGCTGCTACATGCAATGGAGTAAACCCCTTCTGAAAATAGAACAGAGACTTAAATTACACACCTTTTTAACTTTTATGGGTAACTAATTGAACACTATGTGCATTCCTTATTTGGTCTGCTAGAAATCTGCAAGAAATGTTATGTCATAGCATCAGGAGTCAATTATTTTGTCACTAAAGGCTGACGTCACACTGAAGTCTCTGTATGAGGTGTTGAAAATCGAGGTGCAGATAACATACCACAGCAATGGGGAACAACTGTCTTTACTTATAAGCGAGGTATGTGAACAATTAAATATATATAATATAATAATTGGTCTTTCAAATACTGTGTAGTCTGCTGAATGCCCTGCAAATTTTTATGTCATACTGGAATAAAAGGGATTAGAGTTTCAATACAATAATATACTGTATATACCAACATCAAACAATAAAACTGTTTTGTACATACCATTACTAATTAACATATGACAATTACTGCAGTGTACTGGATTATTACTGGAAAATAACCAGTTTTAGTTACTGAAATATCTTCACTCATAATTGGACCAGTATTGATATAGGTCTTTATTTTGTATGTCACTAGTCTAATGTGTCACAGCTGTATTGCTCATTGCTTTGCTTCGTTGTGAAAGCATTTTTAACTATTCTTTATTTCTAATCAACACTGTCACTTTTTTGTACAGCAATAGAAAGTATTAGAAATAGCAATAAATAGTAAATGTCCAGGTCTATAGTGTTACCTTGGTAGTGACCCCCTGGCCTGCTCCCTGGTCCAGGAGGGCAGCAGCGATGTCCCTGTGCCCCTCTCGCGCTGCCAGGTGGAGGGGCGTGTACCCGGAGCTGGTGGTGGAGTCTGGGCACGCTCCGTTGGACAGGAGCTGCTGAACAATGTCTGGTTTGCCCAGTCGACTGGCAATGTGCAGGGCTGTCTGGTCATCCTGGAAAATACAGTGTGCCATTTTACTACATGCTTTACATATGAGGTACTTACTGAGAGTAGTAGTGTTAAAACTTAAAATGAAATAATTGGCAGATATGTGATAGTTTGTAATTGAGTCCTGAAGTACTTGAATGTGTACAAGTGCTGACATAAACCTGAAAATTAGAATTGTAGTAATGTACCAGCCTACCAGTAATGAATTCAGTAAAAATTATATGGCTAATAAAAGTGCTCCAGACTTGAGGGAGTCTACTTCATACCCAAGTGGCCAAGACAACAAGGAATTCCCATTATTTATCCAATCAAGCACTCACTGACTTGTAAAATGTAATTTGCTAAAAGTCATGTAAACAGTTGTATAAGTATAGGTTGGCCTGTTGTACATATACTTACATTACGTTACCATACATCTTACTATTTCTCATTTGTTTATTTTTTGAATTCATATATTTTTGGTTACAACTGTTCCAGTGTTATTCTAATTTATGGACTTTATGTTTATGTGTTGTATGTATACTGCAAATACAAGTTTTACATTCACTAAGAAAATTAACTACAAATTACACTATTCCACAATTATCTACATTCTTCAGCTTTTAAATTTCATAATTAATTCTATGCAATACATGCCTGAAGTTTAATTTTACCATTAATTAAGATAACTTGAACACATGTATTACACAGCTCTCCTGTATTGGGAGAGGATACCTTCTTTTGTGGTTTCTCTTTGGGTTATTTTGAGAGTTTCCACCCCCTGACAGATTTGGCCACAGGAGATATGGCTGTTTTTGTAAAGTCCTTTGAGGCAGCCGCAGGGAAAGTGGTTTGTATAAATAAATCTTACATTATCTGAATGAGGCACCAGGCGTATGACACACTGTTTTCTGTGGAAGCTTTCAGTCATTTGTTTTTGTATTTTAGCCCATCTGTCACGATAACACATTTTAAAGCCCAACATATTGCTACAATAGATATACTGCGCTTAAAGGACCTATATAATGCAAAACTGACTTGTGAGCTTTATGCCATGTTATAATGTTGTTACCACACCAAAAACATACCTGGAGTTGTTTTGTTTCATTTACACATGTTTGAGTATCCCTTTATTATTAGTCTGTCTACATCTCCAAAGCCTAAAATGCTCCTTGTGATGTCATGAAGTGGTAGTTTTCAAGTTAACAGCTACCATTTACATTTAGATCAGTAGAGGCTGGCAATTCCCAGGTTGAATTTATTCAAATGGTTCTAGTGAAGGTATGGAGTTTAAAAACACAGAGGAGCACTTCCTGCATTAACTGTTTTCTATAAGAGAGAACTCAGTCTAAATATGCAGGGTTTATGTGTTAAACATGTGTAAATGAAATAAAACACAACTCCAGGTGTGTTTGTGATGAGAAAACAACATTATAACATAGATCAGAAAATAGCGTAATATGGGCCCTTTAATGATAATAATCAAACTATTTTATGCCACTGATACAATAACAATAAAATAAGATAATCCCAGTAAACATTTTTTTAATTGACAGTATCATTAAGAGGCCTGAGCAAACCTCCCCACTTTTACAAAGAAAATGTACACAAAATAAATGTAGAGCCTCAAAATATATTGTTTCATATATCAAACGATAAGCCAATATACATTTTTCCTGATAATGTCCATTCATTCTTTGTAATACATTCACGGTTATATTTATTGTCTTTAATTTATACATTAGGATGGTGGAACTAGTAGGAGGGCTGATACACAATGATAGACAACCATTAAAGGGGCAGTTTAGAGCCATCTATTGTCCTAAACCAGCCTGACCTGGGCAGTGGGAGGAGACGGGGGACCTTACTCATGTCATGATAACACAGAGAAGATAGAAGCCACAACCTCTTTAAGTCCTAACTCCTACTTAAAGGTCCTATATTGACTCTTGTGAGCTTTTAGCCATGTTATAATGTTTAAAATCATCAAAAACATACCAGGAGTAGTGTTTTTATTCATTCACACATGCTTGATTAACCCTTTATTATTAGTCTGTCTACATCTCCAAAAAAAAAAACATAGATCAGAAAATAGCCTAATATGGGCCCTAGTCTAGTCTAGTTGTATAAGCTAGTATCAGCTAATTTATGGAACAGATGAAAGGTTGCTAGCTATAAACACAAAGAACATTAGTGTCAACATTATGGAGCTACCACTCAATCAGGGGCATTTTCAATCCCAAAGTTTTGCATAAACAAAAAACCTTATAACTCCCACTCGCTAGGAGAATGGTTTCCCAAATGTGTGCACTTCAAATAATAAAAATATGGCTGTGGATACATTTTAATATCATTTTTTATTAAAATAATATGCATAAATTGATGAAGTAATTTCTAAATAAACTGTAACTATGAAACAATTAATAATAGCAATAAAACATGCAAAAAAAAAGAAGTTCTAATTTTGTGTTTGGAGTTTCACGGTCATTTTAATTGATTATTTTTAAAGATGCACTATGTAACTTTGCTGCTTGTTTCCATGGAGATGTCATTGTTTAACTGGAATGCTTCACTGTATGTTCCACTGTTTTTTTATGGCAAATACTTTTTTTTTTACCTTAGCTTTCGCATCCACTCTGGCTCCGTTCTGCAGCAGATACCTCACCACATTGGACTGTCCCGCTCGCGCTGCCATGTGGAGCGCCGTCTCTCCTCTCTGCAAAAATCACAAATACCACAAAAAGTCTTCAGTTATTCCCAAAAAACTTCCTGGTTCCACATTCCCAACAAATACAAAAGTCTTGAGAACATCCAGCAATGAATAAAAACTTATTGAAAGACAAAAGTGTATTGTTCTTCCCACTCAGTACACTCTGACGTACAGTGTCCCAGGATAGGAAAAGCAGGATACCCCCTCTAGCCCCACCCCCTGTTTAAACCATAATGACGTCCCATAGGCTGAGTTACCACGGAAACCTGGCCACAGCAGCAGTGTGGGCGAGCAAATAGTTGGGGTAGGAGAGATAGGGCTCTGTCTTTCCCCTTTCCACACTACACTATGTTTTGTTTATAGACTGCTGGCTACTTGTGGCCAAGTGCTATTATTATAGGAATATCTGTTTTCGTTCAGGCGCTGCATTACGTTTGTCAAACATTTGTAATTTAGTTCAATATTTAAAGTGGGGCTAACCACCTAAACTCCACCCACAACCACATTTCTTAAGAGCTGCTAAACTGGGCAGTATTTGGAGGACTAAAGAAAAGAGTGAATGGGGAGGAGGGGCGGTGTCTGGGAGTAAAAGGAACCGTGTGATTGGTCCGTCCACACTTCAAACTCCGCCCCTGCAGCCAGGTGTTTATGATCAGCAACACCTGGATTTAGTCAGGACACTCCTGTGTGATGTCACCAAGCACTTAAACTGCAGCGCCCATGAGAACAAGGACACACTCACTTTTATGTGTTTTTGAGCACAAAGCTGCAAATCTACCAGGTTTTCATTAAAATCATCAAAAATGAGCTAGGAACAATAGACAATGTTATTAAAACACCATGTACACAGTTCAATAGCATATCCAGTTGCACATTATAGACGTGGCCAGGAGCATTGAAAACTTATTCTAAACTACATACAAACACAAAAATCACATATATTTCAGTACATTTTCACGGAGGTCTAAATATTAAAATAAACACATGCAGACGATTATTTGTTGTTTGTGGAGAATATTTTGCCTGAAACTGATTATTGTAAATTGTAATTGTAAGTATAGTAAAATTAAAATTTTGATTCAGAAGCGATTCATCTTTCAAATCCTTGTGTAAAACTATGTTGCACAGTTTAAATCGCATTATTATTATTATTGGGTTACCTTTAAACTGTTAAAAGTCATGTATACTATTCTACGGATTATGTGTTTACAGGGGCTTTGGACTCCCAGTCTCTTGTGCAACACGACTGACTGATATTGAAAAGGGAGAAGCACTCACCACGTTGCTTGTGTTTGGTGACGCCCCGTGGTTTATCAACTGATGAACAATGTTGTCATGTCCCATAAAGGCAGCCACATGGATGGGAGTGAGACCAGACTGTGGAAAGAACGACAACATCTAAAGCAACAGTATCTCAGGCAGGCAAAAAGTAATATCCTTAACTTAATCAATATTTTTGCAATATTGCAGTAACCTGCACTATCAAACATGTGGACCAGGAAAATATATGGGTGTTTGTGTGTTTGTTATGAGAATAAATCAATGTTACACTTCCAAAACACATGTGAATGGTCTGTACCTCAGTGACTGCCTGTATAGATGCTCCATGTTTCAGGAGCAGCTCCATCACTTTGACTCTGTTCTTCTTACAGGCGATGTGCAGAGGCGTGAACCCATTCTGAACAATAACACATAGAAAAAAATCAGATTAAAAGTTAAAAAGTGTCATGGATGCCAACAGAAAGTGCAAGAACTCCACCTGCTTGTGCACTGAGGAAGGAAGCAGTTAGAATATATGAAAAAAGAAAACTATTGGTTAGCTGTGTAGCAATGGAAAAATGAGCAATGCATTGATCAAAACAAGTTAAGGTTTCAGTGTAAAAACATGGAGAGCACTTTCTGGACTACCACCTAATGACATAATGCAGTGGAAACAAGCATTTTAGCTGTTTAGAAGGAAACAGCATAGAAAAATGCCTCATGACATGTGTGAATGAAACAAATCACAACTCCAGATGAGTGTAATGAACACACAACATTGGACAGTTAAGCATAATACAGCAACTTAATTAACCAAAACACGTTTTCATAAACTGCAATAGTGGCATTGGTTCCAGAAAGTGCTCGGAAAATACCCTCTAAAATCCAAGTTTTTTTCTTACAAACCAGACGAGCACGTGTGGGAACAATTGAGTCAACCATGAACTGAAAAAAGCATTGCACCACTCAAATACACAGTCAACCCACACACAGCACAAGCTGCTCCTGCCTCTCTCTCTCACCTCCTACTCTTTTTTTCTGTCTTCATCCATCTCTCCTTTCTATCTTTTTCACTCCCTCTCTTTCTCTTTGAGGTTTCTAGCTTAATCCTATGACTTCATTTCCTTGTAGTTTTTTTTTCTTCTTTTTGCTTTCTAATGTTCAAGTCCCAGAGCTGTGACCACACCCAGATGTCTTATATTACAGCAGACTGATTTTTAACTGAGCATAAAACACAGTCTGGATCTACGATAAAAAGTATAGGTTTGCAATGGTTGAAGAATAACCTTGGATATAAAAATAAGTGGAGTAAAATCTTAAAGGTGCCGTACCTGGTTTTTACTGCCTTTAACATGGAAAAGACAACTGCAGTGTCATTCCTCACTTACTGAACATTTTAATTATTCACCACAAGGAGTTTAAAAGTACAACTTTCCAAGGCCAGATTGGAGTTTACAGTACTATTTTCAGTAATGCTAACCAAAAGTAGCATGCTAACTGCGCACTTTTTCTTGGATGATAAAACACTTCATAATTAAATGCAGACACCAGACAGCACATAGGAATCTCATTGCTACCTTAAGAGCTGCTTATATAGTACAAGACAAAAATTAGGTACAGTCGCGGGACACGATCCAGTGTGTTTACGTTTTGATTTGACAAAAAAGGGTGTTCCAAAAAGCAGTACTGGACTGGCAACAAAAATATTAATATCAAAAAATATTAAACCAAAATTATTAGGCTAAAATTAGAAACTGAAATGCACAATTTACAAGGAATTATGTTAAAATCTTGCTCTCATGGATCTAATCTGGTATCTTGTCTTAAATTATGTCTTATCCCATCCCAAATGAAAAAATTTGATAAAAATATGATTAGCTTATATACAGTATGCGTTATCTTGTGTCCTCACCAGTGCTTTGGCGTTGGGATTGGCCTTCTTGTCCACGATCACCTTGGCGACCTTGTAGTGTCCACAGTGCGCGGCGACGTGGAGAGCTGTGAGATAATCGTTTGTCACATCGTCCACCGGGACCTCGTGATGCAGCAGCAGCTGGACACAGTTCAGGTGGTCGCCCTGTGTGGCCATGTGCAGAGGGGACAGTCCGTTCTAAAGGGAAAGATGAGGAGAGGAAGAGTAATGGGGTATTTAGGGCAGTAATGGGAGTGTGCTTCTATATAGGTGGGACTGGGAGATATACTGACAATTGTTGTTATGGAGATATATACTGTATTGTCTATAGCAAGGCAAGACAAGGCAAGTTTTGCATCACACAATTTGTACACAAAGAAATTCAATGTGCTTTACAGAATAAGAAAAACATTCAAATCAGAGTATAAACTAATCACAACGTAAATAATCATCATAACATTAACATTAAAAAAGAAGAGTGTGGAATAAAAACCTTTTAGTCATATGCACAGCTAAACAGAACTGTTTTGAGCCTGGATTTAAACATAGTCAAAGTAGAGGCCTGTCTCACATGGTTCAGGTTTTAGCATCTAAGATAATATTTATCCCCAGAGCTACATACACCACAATTTGAGAAAGACTGTCTATAGTTACACCTCATTTCTATCATCTAACATCATGTTTTAAAAATATATTTTTTATTATTTTGAACCTTTAACTTGTTTGATTGTGTGGGAGAAAATTAGAATATACGGGCCATTGTCTCCTGTATTTATGAGTGATGCGGTTTAAAATGTTTTATATAATAAAAGAAGGAGGACAGTGTGTTTCTAGTGGCATTTCTTAATTATGTGATTTGTATCCATTTATATATACACTGTATATGTGACAAATACCTTGGTTTTGGAGAGGATTGGAGCTCCTCTGTCCAGAAGCATCTCCACCACCTGCTCATGTCCACTCCTGGCCCCACAGTGCAGCGGAGTCAGGCCATCCTACACAACAGGATACAACAGACAAATCAACACACAACGGCATTAGAACTGGCACCATAATTTCCAAAGTTAAAAGAATTTGATTAATTAAATAATTTCCAGTTAATAAAATCCAGTACCTTGGTCCGTGCATCTATTTTGGCCCCTCGCTCCAGCAGCAGACGCACCATGTTTGTGTTCCCACGTTTGGAAGCTACGTGCAGCGGAGTTATGTCATTCTGAATCAGAAATCAGAATGATCATCTCACAATTAGTACCAACAACATTGCAACTGTTTTCTTCACTATTTCAAGTTCCCTTGGAGCAAAAAATACAAACACAAACAAGAATTTAATTGCGATGCAAGTACTGAGGAAAAGGCAGAGGGAACAATGGCTTTAAAATATTAAATTTAGAACCAGTTATCAAATTTACAGTTGAAAGCCAGTGAGATGAATGGCTCAATAACCCCCTCTAGAGGAATCTGCAGTATCCTGTGGCATATTTGAATAAATGTTTGAAATATGTATATATTTTTTAAATGCAGTTGGCTTAGTTTTTTTTTTTTTACTTACCCTTACTGACTACTGCAGAATACAAAGAGATTTTGCATAAGTGTTTTTGTCCATTCACACTTGCAGAATCACTACATCAAAACTGCGACTTAACCTGGAACTAAACCAAGACTAGACCAGGACTAAACAAGAACCAGACAGGACAGGACCAAACCAAAACTACGGCTGAAACTGGATCCAACTGTGAATCTATCCCTAAAATATAAGTGCCATTTTTCTCATATAGCCCAATACTACTAGACCAAATAAAATGTATTTGAGAACTCAGAAGAAACCAAGAACTTTACAAATGCAACTGGGTGATATATGAGAGTAAAAGTACTGAGTTTGAGTTACAGTTTCTTCCTGGTGTCGTATGTGTGGCAGAGTGGCACGGACAGCTGCGGGACAACCCATCATGGGACACAACATTCCTGCACTCTGCCCCGCCCCCTGAAGTATAAGAGTATTTGAGCACGTGTTTTGAAGTACTTTGGTGTACATACCCTCGCCTTGAAGTCCACAGCTGCTCCTCTGTTCAGTAATAATGTGGCCACGTTGATGTTGCCATAATGTGCGGCGATGTGCAGGGGGGTAAAACCACTCTGACAAACACAAAATAAGAGAGGAAAGAGAGGGGGGAAAAAGATATTTTAGAGAAGAGGAAAACAGGTTTAAACCTGTTCATAATGAGCCACTGCACAAAGCATCATGGGACATTATGGAGCAGTTTGGATGAACACAGCAGTAGATAAGAGCGGGACAGTGGAGCGCAGCAGACCAGGGCTAAGCAGTGGTCAAGCATGCTTAAGGATTAAGTCATAAAAATGTACTGTGTGGTTCTGTGGCAGCTGCAAGCAAAGTGTCATACAAGTGTTCAACAAGGGTCTAGTCAATTATATTAAAGGTGCACTATGTCACTTTTCTGGTGGAGGGTCGTCTTTTGCTTGTCTCCATGGAGGTGCAATTGCTTTGTCTGAAATGCTCCACACTATGGTATTAAACTTGTCTACCTTGCTTTTCATCATTTACAAGTGAACGGGGCCTCTCCACAGCTCTGACCTGTAACTTGTCCTGATTGTATTCATGGAGATAAGTTCAATGCCATATTGTGGATCATTCCAGACAAACCAATAGGAGGTCCTGTCATTGAGAACTTTACAGTCAAAGTGTTCCTGTCAAGTGAAAAGAAGCATCAAGAAGAACATATCTGAACAGGTCCAGTTCAGTGGGGCATTGGCTTTCAGCTGACAGGAAACAGGGCACCCATAAAAAATAATAATAAACACACATGCAGGTGTGCACAGTGCATGCAACTGTCATGTTAAAAAAAAGTAAAAGTAAAAAGTAAAAACGTGACTTTTAACTTTTTTGAACCATAAGTCAAAACTATACAAGTAGAGAAATACTTACAATATAAAACCAACAATAAATAGAAGACAGTGATATTTGAGATTCATTGATTACTTTCTATAAACATCAATTGGATTTATGTAGGAATGGACTAGGTTCATGTTGAAAATGTAATCGTACTAGATCTATGAGATCACTAGTAGATCATTGTACAGAATGGAAATGTGTTTATAAATGTCCAGAATATTATACTTTAATGTTGAGTCAAAGTTATCAATCAAAGAACAGGTATTTTTGATTGATACAAATGAATGACGGAAATTGTGATTTACCAAATTTTCAATATATAGTTCAACAACATGACAGATCTAAGTTAGTTCTATAGCCAAACTATAAATAAGCCATTTTGAAAATCTGTTACGTCTATATTTAAAGTCAAGTTACATTTGTGCGCCCAAGAAGCAAGACACTGCAAGCAGCCAAATCACAAAGCTGCAGATTCAAAACAGGCATAGAGTGAGTCGCCAATAGCAGCCAAGTTATTCATGCCATAGAGCATAAACCATACGGCAGCAACAGGCAGAAGACTTCAGCCTGAAATGTGACAATGAACGAGAGGAGAAAGAGAGGTGTGGAAATGTACCTCTGTAGTCCTATTCACCATCATCTATAGGGATTTAAAATAGGGGAAGATTGGGCAGGTAATAGAGAGGAGAGGAGGAGGGACAGGAGGGAGAATGGGGCGGTTAGTGCACCACAAAACACACCAAGGACACCATGTTTGCACCAAGCTGTAGATGGATATGAATGACTTTATGTAAAACAATTCAATGAGCAGCATTTCACATAAATTGAGGAGACTATGGTGGCCCCCCATAGTTTAAGTTTTAGCCACTATAGTAATATGGTGATAAAAATGATCCTTAATAGGACTGAAGGATTGGGAAAAATATCTAATTGTGATTTTTCATTGCAATTAGATTTGCAATTTATGTTTTAATAATAGGATTCTGGTCAATAGTCACATTTTAAATGTCCAAAATAACTGACAAAGACTGAAATATGAACACACACTACTACAAGAATCACGTTTCAGAACATGTACAAATCTAAACTACAGGGTCAGTCATTTTTTATGCAGAATGATACTGAGATATTGAGATGAGATATTGGTGAAGGAAATTATGTGATTTTTGATTTGATGGCAACTAATCTTGCAGTCCTAATACTTAATACTTAATGCTTGTGGTATTGTCATAAACATATAGAAGTAGCTATATTCAGTCTGTAATCAGTATCATTTTGATCAGTAGAGGCATGTGACTTTTTTTTTTTTAATGTATTAAATAAAAGGATTCAAAAATCACTTGCTTGTGCCACCATAGTCTCAGTATAAACCTGTGGGAAACACTATATTTTAGCAGGTAAGATTTTCCTAATTGCATTGTGGGAACTGTAGTCCTGTACCTTGGACTCAACATCTGCATTGTGGTCGTTTTGAAGCAGAAGTGCAGCAGCTTTCGTGTCGTCTTTGCGCGCGGCGATGTGCAAAGCAGGGAGCCGAACTTTTCCTTTTGTGTCATTTTCCAACAACAGAGACACAACCTGGTCATGGCCCTGCTGCAGAGCCACAGCCAGGGGTGTGAAGCCATCCTGAGAGAGAAAGAAGAGAGAGGATTGTAAATGTATAAGGAACACTATTTTAACATTTGTGAGTTTAATAAGACAATATGTATGAAAAATGAGTGAATGCATGAACTATATTTTGTACAACATTAATGGTATGGTAATATGATATATTATAAGTGGTAGTAATGATACAAATTTCACAAAATTACATTGAATTAAGACAGAAATAAGTTTCAGTTTGTACTCTGTGGTTTAGTCATGAGAATTAGCCAGGAATAAACTAGTTAAAGAGCCATCCTCTATGGTAATTTATGGTCACATTTGTGGTTAAATAAATAAGATCAGAATCTATGTCAATTAGAAGTACAAAATATTATTAGGATTACTTCTTGGATACTATACATTTGTAATTATAACATATGAGAGAATATGAGTTAAGATACAAGCCTATATGTGGCGTCTGAGGCTAATTAGCATTTAGCCTTAGCATTTAGCATACTTGTCTCTCTTGCTTCTTAGTAAAAGTGTTCATGTAATAATGGCATATAATAAGATATAGTCTCTTGTAATTACCTTATATCACAATCCAAGTATTTTAGTAAAGCCACATGCACCTTTAGATGTAATTACTGAAAACTCTAAGCTAACCAGATGTAGCTTAAGTGTTTGCTAAAGAGGAAGGAGGGGCAGGAGTTCACTAAACTATGAATGTGATGCTATACTTTTGCAGTGAAGTCTTTGGGCTGTAACTAAAAATTAAAAAATAATTCAGAAATATATCTTTGACCTGAATGTGAAAAATAGAAATATATATGTTGATCAACAATTTGAAAAAAAAAAGTTTATTTTATTACTATGAATTTGGTCATATTAAATCAAAACCAAGCATTTTATCATTATTATCATTTTGAGTCTGCAGATTTAAGCTTTCAAACGAGGCTTTCAACACCTGCCCAGTTTTAGTTTTAATTTGATTTAGGCTGATATTTTATACAATGAGTTTGTCTTTAGTTTGTCCTTGAGCATCCAAAAATCTCTCTACCGCATCAGATCTGGATCACTACTCCCTCTCTCCTCCTTCCAGATGCTTCCTCCTTGTGCCCTTTCTTCCTTGCCCGTTGTTTGCTTTCTTGTCTTGCTCCCTTCCCCTGAGTCCTAGCTCTCGCTCCCTCCTCCCTCTGCACTTCAGCCCATCATTGGATCAATAATGCATGCAGAGAAATGTATATCCATTCATACGTTTGTGTTAAATTATTCATGCACCGCAATTTCAGCAATCTATGATGGACTTAGCTTTTATGCATAGACTTGGAAACTAGTACTAGTATACAGGAAATTAAATCAGTTTTTTTTATATAGGCTCATTATGTGGCAGGGATAATGAGGTACTATACTGTACTGAAGGCATTCATACAGTTTGGAAAGAATATGTCTTGACTTATTTGACCTGGTACCAAAGTAGCAAGTGGCCATAATAATGATCATAGTAGTAGTAATCACAGTAGACCACTTAGTATTACTGTTAATTAAAATTAAGAAGCAATACTTTTACTATAGTTAAAAATAGGGGAACCTTTCCTGGACAAAGTTGTAATGTGACTTTCTGACTTTTGGTGCACTATGCAACTTTTCTGGTGGAGGGTACATCATTGCCTGGAATATTCCATGGTGTGACGTTAATCTAGCATTTATGCATTAAAGATGTTTCTATCACTCAAAGATACATAAATTTCTTCTGTGAATAGAGGTGACTCTCCACAGATCTGAACTGTAATGTAGCGTAGTGCTGTAACCTGCTTTACTTTCTTGTAATACTGTGGCTCATTGTAGACAAAGCAATAAAAAATATATTGAAATCTCTCAAAGCAGTAGGCCTATTCTAGATTTTTAGGATTTATTTCCCATTTAAAAATATAATATTTTATTGTAAACTGTTCATCGCTATGCCAATGGTCATAATTTTTCATTCTTCATAATTTATTATTCTGGATATAACTGGTTTATTGCTTGATTGACTCCCAGTTGTGTTTCTCTCTGTGGCTCGGAGCTCTGAGTGACTTCTAACACAGAAAATAAAGATCTTTCTGGGGAGAAGTTTGTCATTGTCACTTTTGTTGCGGCGCCGGTTGTTGGCAGTTGGCCGCTACTACCGCAGAACCATCAATCACAGTGACACAAGAGACTATACATCTACAGCCAAGGCTAAATACTCACAAATAACTATGGTCTGTATTTATTATGCTGTATTTCCTTCTGACAAAAGATCTACACTACAGTTTGGATTGGGCTAAGCTACATTCAGTTAGCCATCAGTAATATACAATAGGATGGATGGAGGCATTAACCAGAGATCCAGATACGAACAAGACAAAAATGTGTGCTACTACACAAATAAAAAACTGACACCTCAATACGATATTACACTTTTTTTTTTACTGCCACATCTTTAATTATCTACAACTAAACTATAATAATGGCAACCACATTTCACAACTACTATACTACTATTACTACACAAGCTACTTCAACGACTCCTTGGCTACTACTATCCACTAATGCCTTACTACTACTCCTACTCCTACTACTGTTACTACTACTACTACTACTACTATTGCCCTTCATTCTACACATTGACAAATACTCCTACTATTGCCAGAATGCTAGACCTGCTACTGTACAACTACCATCCACTGAACATTATTCTGTATTTCTTCCAGTCAGCTCCAGTAGTGTACACTCCATAGTAATTACAGGGAGGACATTGGTCGCGGCTGATGGCAGGTTCAGGTGTAGTGTACCATTAGCTTCTGTTATGAGCTGTGACTGTGGGTAAACAAACATTATGGAGTGCACTGGGCTGTCTGGGGTTACCCGTTTGTTTTGTACCTCAGTGGCAATGCTCTGACTGGAACCGTTGTCCAAAAGAAACTGCACCACGTCCAGATGGTTCTCCTGTGCCGCCATGTACAGAGGAGTGAAGCCATTCTGGGGAAGAAAGTGGAAAAAATGCATTAATTAGTATAATTATAATCTAGAAGGTTGTTATTGTATGGCAGGCATGTCCAAACTATGGCCCGGGGGCCAAATGTGGGCCTCAGAGCAAATTCTTTTGGCCCTTAGGCTTCCAGGTGAATTGGCCCATACTACAGCAAGTAGTACTTTTTACTGCATGTTTTTGAAATCTACCTTGATCAAGCAAATGTAATGTGTCCTTTTGAGGGTCTAAGCATGAACAAAGGTCTGGAGGGTCATTAAAACCTTTTATAAATGCACATATTTGAATTACTCACTGTTTTGACCACCAGTCTATGACCCTCGATTGGCCCTCACACCGGTCTGTGTTTTAATATGTGGCCCTTGATGAAAAAAGTTTGGACACCCCTGATCTAGAAGGTTGTTATTGTATGGCAAATAGATGTGACTATCTACCTCTTCTCTTATGGGGTAGTCACAACAGGTCTGGCAAGACATTGGCCATAATTGGTGTATTTACTGTACAATAATTCAACAAAACTAATGCATTGTTATTAATAGCTCAAAATAGAGCCAGGAAGACACTTAAAGATCTTTACATTGCATTATTTATTCACTCCATACTTGGTTTGGCTTCCAGTAGTTCACTACTTTACTTTTACTTTGATTTTGCCTTCCTCAGCAGTCTTTAGAGATCAATCTGTAATTCAAAAAGATTAATAAGTCAAAAATTGGGCATTTTAGGCATTATTACTGCATAGCACCAACTGTGATTTTATTTAAAGTTTTTAAAATCAGTATACCATGTACAAAATATGTAAAATAAGTGTTAACTTGGTCTTATACACATAAAAGCAACTGTAAAAGCTACCAGAAAGGATGACGGACTGTTTTTTTTTATTTTATTGTTTCTTTTTTACTTTAATGTTAATATTTTACAGATACACCTATCAAATCATATAATATAAATAAAGGTGTTTTTTTTTCCTGTGAGTTGGCTCTAGTTGCCATAGTGACAGGGCGGTTGCTGACGGTGAAAGTGGGACAGTGCTGACGCTGCATTTTCAAAGCAGAGACAGCAGGCGCTAATGCACTCACACACAATCTCACACACATTCTCACACACACACACACACACACAGCAGAGGAAGCGTAGTATCTATAGTGTAGTTTAAGTACTGCAAAAGAATATTGCTCAAGTCACATGTAGCACTCATACTTCTTCAACCAATCTGTACCAATAGGTCGACATAAAATAAAAGTCTGGACTATATTTTGTGGACAATATAGTTAAGATAATAGTAAACCAATGGAGAATTACTTGAGTTAGAGTTCATCAAAAGGTATTCTGCCATTATAGTGTAATAAATGTAAGTATTTACCAGGTGACCTAATACTGATACCTAATGTGATTCTGGTTTTGGTTAATGCATCTCTATGGAAGGTTTGCATACTTTCAATAAAAATGACTGCTTACCCCCAAAATCTTAGTTTACAAATGTATGAGTTCTATATCTACAACCATGGGACTATAACAGACAAAAAAATCTTTGAATAATAAAAAAAATACTGAAGATAACTCAATAACATTTAGCATATACTGTACCTGTGATTGTGCGTTGACATTGGCCCCGTGAGTAACTAGCTCCTTCACAACGTCTGTTTGCCCCGCGAGTGATGCTATGTGTAGGGCTGTGTTCCCTTTCTGAAACAAGAAATACACAATAATACAATCTAATGAGTATAAAGTGTATTTTTTCCAGTGTTTTCACATTTGTCTAACACTTAAAACTTAAACACATATAAAAACAAGCTTTAGCTCCTTTCTGTAAGATTGCAAAAATATTGTCTGATTGTTGATATCAGGATATCCCCAAGAAATACTGAGCAATTGTGTTATCTCCCACCCCAAGTAACTGGTAGGAATATTAAACATGATTATCCCTGGTCTCATTGAGTAAATATTTGTTTCAAACCTTTGTGGCTGCGTCCACATTAGCCCCATGTTTGATGAGTTCAGACACAACTTCAACATGGCCCTCCTTCGACGCCAGGTGCAGAGCATTTAGGCCATTCTACAGGAGAAATAAACATGTCAAAATCACAACACTAGGGCTGCAGCTAACTAACCGTGCACAGCAAGATGGATTCTCAGGATATTTGTGGGTTCACAAACTCACGAGAATCCATTTTGGCCCCCGCTGGAGCAATAGGGCCCAACAGGCGATGGGAGACCAATTACAAAGCAGCATTTATGGTTTGTGTGGAAGCCAAATAATCAAAACAACCATGGGGACACCAACAGATGTACTTCAGCCTATTTTAACTTCAATACAGACTATTTTATGTGTGGAAAACTGGTAGATGGTAAGCAATTTGTGCATTTGGGAAAAGGGAAGATGGCTGTGCTTTTCTCTCAACTGAATTTAAGTAAAGTTTGCTTTTTCGGCTTGTTCTGCTGTTGTAACACTTCGACCAGTCAGATAGTCATCACAACATTCAGCATTTTCCAAATACTTACAACGAGAGCCATCCCACGTTAATAATGTGTAGAACGAATGAATGAAAATCCCAAATTGTAGAGTCGACTAGTCATCATTAGTGGATGAATCATAGCAGCCCTGTACTAAACCATGATATTTTGGTACAACATTCTCATTACAGTGTAGGAGAGGAGGCCTACCTGATTACAGATGTTGATGTCCACTCCATTTTTCAGATAATCCAGAGCTTTTTCTAGATTACCAGCCCGAGCTGCTCGAAGGTAACACGCATTTACATCCGTCTGAAAAACAGCAGAGAAGGAGACATCTTTAGTCATTTTAAGTGTATCAGCAGATTCCCATCTCTGACAGTTTGCTGAATGTCTCTCCTCACTCTTCAGCCCTTACACACTTATATCTGACAATAAAACCTATGGGCTAAATCTTAGAAATAAAGTTTCTTTCATACAACAAAATGCAACCACCATTCAACAATATCCACTGTTTAATCTGTGAAAATAATACAGATATTGTGGACACAATTAAAAAAACACACACAACATATAGTTGAAGGGAAATAAATGCTTCTAAAAAGTCATCATACCCTTCACAATTTATTTCACACAACCTTGTGGTACAATCATACTCTTATCAGGCACTTTTCCTCAGTATTTAATTAAAACATTCTTTAGTGATGGGAAGAATACTTTTAAAAGGTATTTAGTTACAGAATACTGAATACTTGCATTAAAATGTACTTTATTATGAATTCTGATACATGGGCCAATCAGAGTACTGTATTCTAAATACTTAGAATAGTTTTATATCAAGATGCATTTAAATGATTGTGTTAAGATGTAACATAGTATTAATAACAGTTTTATATTTGTTTCACATATTTTAAAGCATTTCCCATCACAAATAGCGATGAAAAAAATCACATGCCCTTTTTTCTGTTTTTCTCATTGATTATGTGCAGTTTTACTCATAGATGACATGATCAAATACCCTAATGTGTTCCTTAGATGTTAGAAAAGTAACTGTATTCTGAATACCACCAAATGAAGCAGTAACTGTACTGGAATGCAGTTAGTCAAAATTAATATTCTGAATAGGTATTCTCTGCACACGTATTCAGTTACTTCCCAACACTGACACCCTTAAAACTTCACATGCATTTTGTTTTTATTTGCAATATCTTAACCAACAGAGACAAATAAACAATATAAGGTGCAAACTTCCTTGTGCCAACTACCTACAACATCTTTTTCAACATGTCTTGCTTTAATACCGCTTGGAGCTTGCCAAATCCAAACATCTACAAAAAGATTAGCTATTTCTGTTAGAAGCCTGGGTGCTAGTGTTGTAAAATGCAGATATGCCATGACACCTCTGAGCCGATGCATCAAGGCCCTGTGAAAGATGGAGAGATTTGATGATAGAATTGGCTTGATCTTTGCCTGTTAAAATTGTTCAAATTGTTGGGTGTGGCTCAGCACGGGGGACAGTTAAATGCAGGATGTTTAGAGTTTGTGCTTTAGGGACATAATGAGATGGAATCAGAGAAGTGTTGAAACGCTACAAAATACAGAGTAAAGAGTGAGAGGAGGAGGCCTGGGAAAAAATAAACAGTCTCTAAGAAAATGGTGATGTCTGGACTAGCCCTGTCATTACTATATTGACTTATCGTTCAATATATAATAGCTGCAACAATAGATTTTGGGGCTCAGTATTTATCATGGGTGCTTTTCCTTTACAATAGTGGGGAGATTTTTGCCACTTTATGTAATAATATAAAATTTGAGAACAAATAGAATAAATAACTTGGCTTGAAAGCTTTTTAATGATACACTGTCTTTCTAAAAAAATATTTACTGGCATTATCTTGCTTTGTCTTACTGGCATAAGGTATTTTCAGTATCATCATTTATCGCAATATTTCTCTGTAGCGATATATCATGGCTAAAAATGTATTATTGTGACAGGCCTAATCTAGATAGATGATTTAGTAACTTCTGTCACACATATTAGAAATGGGAGATGTATTGAAAAATGTATACTGTCATAAACGTCATATTAGAGGTATGCAGAATTTGAATATACAACTTACTGTCTGAAAAAATAATAAATAATAATAATTTTAAACTAAAAACCAAAAAAATTTAAATCTAATGAAGAAATGGAATTCTTTGAGGAAAAATGCAATTATTGTTTTTCTCATATCACCTAAACCTCTCTTTTATAAATGCCATAATGTAAAAAAGTATATATGTCAAGGTATCCAAGGTGTTTTTTGTCAGTACTGCACCCCTACAACACAAAACCACAAAAAAATATAGTCTCTAAGTTATAAAAATTCAGTGAGCGATAGTTCCAATCCATATCAAAAAGTTCTTCCAATATAGCTCTGACCATATAAATAATAACCAAATAAAAATTCAGTACAAAATACAAGTACTATATGTTATAATGATGGTGATTTCTTTGTAATAACAGTACGGTATGTCTTAAATTATATAACAACACTATGGTTTGGCTACAGACAAAAACAACATGACTATATGTAAACATTCCACTCTGAGCTCCACTTGTTTTTCTGTCCACAAATGTTACATAAAACTACAACATTTAAAGACATCTTATCTTGTATGTAGCTCTATATTCCTATATTAATCGAACCATATTCTGTAAAGCATATTTTGGTAGTAAACGCAACATTTCTCATTATGAAGTTTGTTGAGGTTATGACTTTAAAGCGCCCTGTCCCTGCCCCTGTATTCCCAGTGGCCCCCTGCACATCCGCTGATCCCAGTATTAGAGGCTGCTGACAACATAGACATGTTCAGTTTGTGTTTGTGGAGATGGACCAGATAAGAGCCATTATAAAGTCTATTCACAGCCTGGGAATCAGCTCAGGCTTCAAAAGACACTAATCTGTCTCCCATAACTGTGTCAACAACAAGTACACACAAAGACACATGTGGAACTTTTGAAAAAAATATTAGTCGCCATTGTTTAGAATTTCATAATAAACAATATGTCCAATCCCAACTGCATCCACTATTTTATTTTCAGTGGTTCGAAATTGAATCTTTCTGGGGGTAATTTGAGTAGCTCTTGCTTCAAACACAAATTCATGCTTTGCTAAATTAAAGTTGTACGATGTAATTTTTCCTGCTTGTGTCCATGAAAATGTTACAGTATGAGATGTATCTATCTTCTACTGACATAAATATGTTTACTGTCAAGCTGTGGAACATTTCCCGGCAAAGAAATAACATCTCCATGGAGACAAGCAAAATGACTAGAAAATATTACTTAGTGCACCTTTGAAGTATGAATTATTATCATGATTTACTTGTGTCTAGTGGGTTTAGTGCAGTCTCACACTTGCACATAGACCACATTCAAACTGGGACTAAATCGGGACTAAATTCAGATCTAATTCCGGACTAGATCAGGCCTAAACCAGGACTAGAACAGAATTAAACCGGGTCTTTCATCAGGTCTAAGCTGGGCTTAAACTAAGAGCCAATGAAGAGAAGAGTAAATACACCTTTAAACCATAAATAAAACAATACAGTTCAATGTATTTTAATGTAATTGATATCACACAGATTTCTGTGCGATTTTGTGTTGATTCTATACGTGCCCAGCAGCATGTCGGCAACAGCAGCCTTCATCAGTCAGGAATGTTTTGTTATCACAGCTCTTCAATGGGCCAGAGGAGACACAAGGACACTGTCCACTGTCACTATGTTGCACTTACAGTAGGCTCTGCTCTGCCTCCAGCTAAAACTCTACATTAGATCACCACAGGGAAAAACATACTGTGCTTAAAAAAAACTACTTTTCTACTCCTTGAAAGTTTACTTTTGTTAAATTTGTTTCTGAACATGATACAGTTGTTAAAATATTTTGATTTTGTTATGAAAGTGGAGCAGCAAAGGATTGAAAAATTACTAATTAAACAGTGACCAACATCTGTTCAAGGAAAATGTTGCAAGTTCAAGTCTATTCAACAAAGTATAGTCCTACATAAGAGAGCAAGCGATACTTTATTAATTACAGGGGAAATTATAAAACATAAAGACATTATGAACTTTTTCTTGGAACAACAAATCTGAAACAACTACACGAGGAGTGGCTTGTTTGTTACATTAAATAACCATAAGGTCCCTTTTTTCTATACCAACTTCACAAAAGTAAATCGTTTGAAACATGTATACTACATAATTCAGATGGCAAATTCAACACAACACTAGGCCTATTGACTTATCGGTCAAAGTATTCAATATATGAAAGGTGGAACACTATATTTTGGGGATCAAAATCATGTTCTTGTACACAGTTTCTTAGTGAAAGTGGGGATATTTGGATTATATTTGTGGTAATACAAGAGCATTTGAGTTGTAAAAGGTCGAATAAGTGACTTCTATGGCTAATTATTGGTTCATTCTGTTATTTATTTGTTGCAACTCAGACCTTTTAATAATACAGTCTATTTCAAAATTGTGGGATTATTTTGTATTATTGTTATTGTGTCAGTTTCCGTGTCATAATTTATCTCAGTATATCTCTGTAGCAATATATCATCCATCCAAATTTATTATCATGACAGACTTACACAACCATTGAACAAATGACACATATTTATGTCCTTGTGACTTTCTAATTTTGGACCAAAACAAAAATGTAAACAACAAAAGTGTGTGATAATAACTCCACAGTTACACATGCTTTACTGTAGCAGGCTGGTGCCATTTTGGTGTCACTTTATTTATCCCGCTCAGAAATGTCAGGAACGCTAAAGAGGCTCGCTTTCCAGAGCAGCTCCACATGTCCCGGGACAATCGTCAGGAGCGCCCCTGCCACCAATCAGGAGCGCGCCTTCCACCAATCACAGCTGAGCACATCCTACATGCCATATGCAGGCAGCAGAGTGCTTTAAGCTTTAGTAATTAGAAAACAATGGGATGCTAAACTAATTCAAATCTGCACAATTAACAGCTTATATAGTGTAATTGCTGTCATTATATTGTCATTATATTTACATTAGTAAAGTGTGGGACAGTTTAAAGTGATATTTCCCATACACTATGTAAACCATATTTTTTAAAAGTGATATTATAATTCTTCTTATAAAAAGCCTTAATTGCCATGCGTCATCTATTAGATAACTTTTTGCAAGTATTTCTTTTTTTATTCACTTCAGTTTAAGTGTATAAAGTATTTTGTTAGTAACATCAGATAAACAAGATGATACTGCAACATTAAAAGGTCACATAGCCCATATATTATAGACTGGTTCAACCGTATTTTATAATGTACAGACTGTTTCGACAACACTCCTATTCATTCAAAACAAATATGTGGTCAAATAAAAATATACCATAAAATTGCAAGTATTATTTACCAGAATGGGTTTGTTAATACTGTACCTCATATTTCTAATATGATATTAGAAGTGTTTTCATGTACTGTTGTGTAGGGAGCAAACTCAGTGCCAGTCATATGAACTGCTGCATACTGCATTGTGTAATGTATATCCCAGCAGCAGCAGTCTTAGCAATGACAGCTTAAATCAAAAATGCAAAAACAGCTAACATCAAGTCTTATTTCATTATCATTAGCGATAAATTACAGCCTATTCACTTACATTAACAGATATTTTGCTGCTTTAATTTGCATAGTTGAAGCCTGCACCACTTGCCAAGGTCAGGTCTCTGTATTGACCACAGTGCAATACAAAACTCTGAGAAACTACTGCAATACAACAAATACAAGCCTATGAGCATTAAAACTACATCTAGAATAACCATTCAAATACATGACAGAGCTCCACAGATCCATGCACTTTCACACTGCAGCAAAGTGGTGCAGGACAGAGCTTGCCCCCTATGGCTACAACATCATTCAGAAAGTAGTAACATCCCATTGCGTGCTATAATAAACATAGCACCTCTTTGCCAATGTAATGAATGAGACTTACTTCGGCCAAATAGTCGGCTGCCTCCTCGACTGCCATGTCTCCCTCAAAGCACTGCAGTTCCCAAGAAGTGTGAAATCTGAGCAGTCAATTACTACAGCTAGCCCAGGACGCTATAGGGGAGTGCATGGGACGGGGGACAGAGGATAGAGAGAGCGAGACAGGGAGAGAGGTGCAGAGGGAGGGCGAGTTAGAGACACGGGAGTGCTGGGTTTGGGCTGGTCCAAAGAGTGAAAGCAAAGGGTTAAATGGGAAAGTGTACATAGAAGTGGAAGAGAGGACAAGAGATAGGGGCATTATGTCACGGCTAAAAATACCTGGCGTTTGGTGGGGAGTGAGAAAGTCCAGAGAAGGGAGAGAGGAGGAGGGAGAAGGAGGGAGAAGGAGGGAGGAGAGAGGGGGAAAGGGGAGAGTTTCCGGCAAGTTAATCTCAAACCACGTCTCTACGGGACGGATATGGGATCACAGGGTACAACAGCAAAACACACTACTGAAATTAAATACTGGTCTTTTATGACAGAGAAATAATTAAATGTTTTGTGTAGCAGTTATGCAAAGAAAATATAACATATGGAAATTAATCAATGATATGAAAATAAGTGTTAAAAGAGATTAAACCTGGTGACGACTAGGCTATAATCTTCAAAATTACACAACCCACAAAACTCTATAGCAACAGTGTTTAAAATTTGCATTTAATTTCATTTTGTTACAATTACAATTTCAAACTTAATTGTGTAACTTTTTATATTATTTTGTGGTCTTAAACTAGTTTTGATAAATCAAGATTCTTTATTTATTATAAACTATTCAGGACATGTACAACTTTGCATGATATATGTATTTTCTTGGTTAAATTAATATATTAGTTTTAGTAGTGATATCTGGTATGAATTTTTTTGACCATTCCAGCAGGACAAAAAGTTGACTAAGACTAGACGTTTACTTATTTTGAAAACCCTGCATGATTAACTTACTTTTTCTTCTCTTTTGGGGTACACCCTGCACAGTGACCAGTTGACACGTACATGCACCACTGTAACTTAAGAAGGGCATATTGATTCATTGTCAGTCATCATGAGAATCCAACCCACAACCTTCCTGCTATGGGGCAAAAACACTGACACTCTGAGATTAATGAATATAGAGCAAGTACTAATGCGATAGTGTTTGCTCCAGACAGATAAACAAGGCCACATAGCAAGAATGGGCAGAAGGTACCTGACCTGGATTAATTAAAGAGATTGAGGTCATTACACTGCATTAGAGGCTAACTTAAAGTATACAACACAAAACTAGACTTCAGATGAGAGACAGAGATCCATTACTGACCAAAAATAAGAACAATGTGTTCCCTGAAGAAAATGAAAAATGGCAGAACCATTAAACCCCAGTAAAGACCCCACTTAAAAATGCTTTGAAATACAGCATTGTAATTGTATAGTGAAATTAACTCCACAATTTTGCCTCAATCACTCCAACTTTATAAACCTTTTTTTTATTCAGAGCGCTGCTATGATTTGTCTATTGATACTATTGATACAGCTGATGTCATCAACATCCCCTGGAGGTGTGCTGCTAATGGCAGACATGCTCTGTCTGAGGTTTTGTTAAACTATAATCTCCATTTTCACAATCTGACCATAAAGAATTTAGCTGGAACTACAACAGATGATTTTTACTGTTAAACTGTTAAAGTCCCTCTCACATAGCTTTAAATTCACAAGCTAGCTAGCCGTAGTCAACATTTTTTTCTCTCTCTCTCACCTTTTCCTTATCCTTAACATCCACCTTAACAGTATCATGAACAGTCGTACTGATCACAGACTCCTGAAAATGTGTTGCATTTCTTAAAACATTTTTGGCTATGTTTGCTAACGTGTGCATTGTGTCACTATAGTAACTTCTGAACATTCCACCATACACCTACATGTAAAACACCCCCAATGTGATAATCACTGTCACTGCAAAGTATCAAAGGATCTAATTATATGAAATTATTTATTTCTGGATAAAATGAGGAGCAAAAAGCCTGACTGTCTAAAATTACATTTCATATTTTTGAAAGAATTATAAATGTGCTTGTGGTTACAATTATTACGGAGTATGTACAGTAAGGACAAAGGTATGTAAATGACATCCAAGGTTTCACATAGATAGTAGTGAAACAATAGATAAGTTGTACAATATGAAACAATTGGCTTGTTCATTGTCTGTGGGTTATGTAAGTTCACGGTGAAAGTGGCTGCCTACATTTCAAAGCACCATTTTACCAGGCAATAAAACACCAGCCAAGCTGCTAACACAACCTTTTAACAAGGCTAAAAACATGACTAAAACAGATGTAAACACAGGTTTGTCATCACAACACATTTTGATATATTTCTGAAGAAAATTATTGCAATCAGTTGTTATAACACTGAAACTACTTAACGCCACTGATACAACTGAACCTTAAAGCAGGATAATCCCTATAAACCTCCTTTTAAATGTACAGTATTTTTTTAACATGACTGCAATAAATAAATAGCAGACTGAAACACTTTCATCATTACCTATAAGTTACTATACATCAGATATGAGTATTATTTGACCCTCTACAGCTAATTTCTTATTGCAAAACAAATAATTAAGAAATTGTTGCCAACTATAGTATAAAAAGTACACACAAAAACTATTGAGCCCCAAATACAAATTTTCTGGTAGTAATAATTGTGACATATTTATGTAAATAAGGTCTGAACCAGGTCTAAACCAGGACTAATTCAGGACTAACATTGGCCTGATGTTAAACCAGGATATAAACAGGCCATATTTAATACAGAGCTACACTAGGACAAAATCTATGCAAAATAATATGTTGCCATCACCAAAAACTGCTCTTTCACATTATCAAACAACCTATAGTCTTATTAATATATCAGAAACATTTCAATGTTCCTGTACAGCCAGATGAGGACAATATTTCATCTTTATTACACTGTCATGTTGTAATTTCCCATATCAGGCAATATCTGTGGGACAATTTCAAGGTTATGCCCGTACTACCAAAACCACTATCCCACGCCAGACACATACAAAAGCAGGTTTAATGGTCTATACAGTTAGTGTTTTATGACATGTGACGGAGACGAGGAGATGGGAACGGGAGGGAGGGAAAGGGTGTTGCCATGGTGACCAAATCTGCTGCAATTCGACTGGTGCAATTTTTTTTTTTTTGCTATATTTCTGAATGTAACATTGAGAGATCAGCCGAAAAGGCATTATATTACCATGATGATATACAAGAAATATATGGACCTTGAAAATATAACGGGAGTATTTTTCCACTATAGGAATCCATGTTGCAAATTCTTAAGCTCTGTTGAATAGCTCTTATAGTGCTTGTCCTATAAAAAATAAATACATAAATAAATAAATATATCTTATAAAATGGTGTCAGCTTTCAAATGAGTAGTTTTAATGTCCTGTGTTAGCTCCTTTACATTTGACTGTGCGGTACTGTGCTCACTGCAAAAATCTTTACTGTACATCAATGCATGCTAATTTATCAGTCTGCCTTTCCCTATGTTCTGGTCATATTTATTTTTTCTGGTCATTTCCAACCATATTATGCCCTGTATCAGCCCCTACTGGCCACAATGCGGTATCACGCCTATGCAATTGCAGCCCCAAAAATGTGTATATAGCAGATTTCCACAAAAGGATGACTAATTGAATCGTTTTTATGTCACAAAAATAAAACTCCATCCCAAAATATTGCTGAGTCTTAGAGCTAGAGAAAGATTTCAACTTATTCCAATTACATAACATGGCCCAGCCTCTAGGTTTTGTTTTGGTATGCCTGGCTTCCCATGGTTATGTTACATGTCCTGTATCAGTCCCTACTGGTCACAACGAGGTACTGCATCTAAATTAAACTAACCCATTTACTACAGAACATCACAATGACTCATGTATTTCACAGCTTTTAATTCCAATGTTGTAAAATACATCTACAATTACAAGCAAGTTCACTTTATTTTTGCTGTATCAGCTATTGGTAAAACAAATTAGCATAACATTAAATCAAAATACAAAACTGGCTAAATAAACTCTGACTAATTTATTTACTAACCCCATTTTGAAAGAACAGGAAGTGCTAATGTTAGTATGGGGTTGCTGTCCTGTCTCTTGTCTTCTGTCTGGAGCAGAGTGCTGCGATCCGATTGGCCGCCCGTTTACTGCAGTCTCCCTATACACAGCACTAGCACTAAAAACGCATCTACGTAGGTACAACTAATACAAAACAACTACGCTACTGTTTCTGGCCTTACAGTGGCGTCTTCTCACATGCTTTCAAATGTACATGTTCAGATGCTATTTTGGTCGTATAGCAGGGACTGTAAAGCAAAATGGTTGGTACAGTCTCCTTTAAAAGCAACAACCAATCACAATGCAGATTTTTTTTTACTCTATACATTACACTATTGTTTTCCTGTCTTCTTACTGGGTCATGGCATTTGACGTTGCCTATAGTTATGTATATTTATAGCTGTGCTGAGTGATAAAATAAACCAGCTACTGAATATTTTCAATTGCGCTTTCGTTGTCAAGACAATGCGGAGAAATACAAGGTGTTGTTACTGATTAAAAGTCAGGTTTAAAGCTGGCAGTGTTTGCTAATCTCTTCTGACAGAGACAGCGGCCATGAGTAAATTAGCATGCGTCGTAACCCACAAATACACAGAGTGGACTGGACCAGAGGAGAAGAGAGAAAAACGTCAATGTTAAATTTGAGGTACATGAAAAATTAGGAGCAAATTGTCAAGTCATTAAGTCAATATACACTCAAGGAAATGAAATGTGGACCCTAGTTAAATATATTATGTCACTTTTTCAATTTAATTAATTTGTTAAATGAAAATAGATCATATTTAAACAGAAATTATTCTTTGGGTCAACAAATAATAATAAAATGTAGATTGTGTGGAATATGCTGAAATTGCAAAAAGAAAATCTAAAATAGCATGAACACTGAACAAGGAACCCACTTAGAAATATTCAAAATCAATACAGCTGTGTAATTGTATGGACAAGTCGAAAATTTTGTCTCAACCATCACAGCGTTATATGGCCTTTTTTTATGAAAAGTGCAGCTATTGTTTACTATAGCACACTACAAATCATCACTTGTGTTAATAGTTTTTCATTATCTTAAAGTGGGATTGCCCTATTCCATAAATCATAATTATTTGGTTCATAATAGAAATCACTATTGTTTTGAAAATACTTATATATTGTAAAAATAACCCTGTACAGAAGCATTAATCCTATTTATCTCCGTGGCCTTACTAAGCCAAGTTACATTTCTTATATTGCCTGTTTTGAAGGATATTTAAATGGTATTAGAAATATTACCCAACAAAAAGCTAAGGATATACTGACAAAGGTATGCATGACAACAAAAATGTACTTGTAATAGATAAGTAGTGGTACATTCTGGCACTGTAGCCTGGTTCATTGCTGCTGTCTGTCCTGTGAGTTCACCTTGACAGTGTCAGATCCCCTTTAGGAACAGCAGGTTTGACTCTGAGCCTCTGTGTCTGTGTCGTGATCCTGGAGTCACCCCCCACAGGCCACACAGGGTCCAGAGGCCACACCTACTGAACCTGTATGAACACTGTACAAGGACCAGGTCAGTACAGTAAGTTTCATCAGTAAAGTTATGATGGTTAAGTAATGATTTATTTATTTGCTTTTCTGCTAATGATTGTGTTTCCCATTAATAATATATGAGACTAACCCATCAATCAGTAGAAGTTTGCAACATGCTTTAATAAGCCCATCACGATAACAAAGAGTAAAGCAGGGTTTAAACAAATATTTTAAATGTACAATAATGTTAAAAAACATAATGTGCAATAAATAAGTAGGTGAAGGAGAAACTTTAGTAGTTCATTTGCAACGACATAGTGAGTAATATAAGTTATTTAGTAAACTCTCTATACCTCAGATCATATTGTGGTACATAGAAAAAGTACTCAAGATAAATACTGACCTCCAGAAACTGTTGTTTGATCTTTCATATACTGAATGATAAATATAGTAACCATTGCTTTAATGTAAGCACAAAGTAAGAGAGCATGATTTTCCACCAATATTATGGGTATATTATGGTATTAATGTGGTTATGTAGAGTGTTTTCATTTATTATACAATGTTAAAGCTATATTTATTACAATGTAAGCATAACTAACTAAATAACTAACAATTTAGAAGCATAAGTGAAACCTAGACAACAACCCACATTTTCTTTAAGAGCTTTAGAAGCATTAATATTCACAACTCCCCTACCCGATTTGATGAAACATAAACAAACTAATGCATTTAAAATGGAGATAGATGACTGTCTACGGTAACCACTGACAAAGCTGACAAAAGAGGAAATATAAGACTCTCCAGGAGCTAAACTCAATTAGTCAATGAGGTCACAGTCCATTGAAATCTCAATGATCAATAACCACTTTACTGCAGAAGGTCCAGACGGCCCTTCTAGTCTAACTTGCATAAGGACATTAATGGTGGACTGTATACCTAGAATGTTCCACAGTATGACCTTAAATTTATGAATCTCCATGGAGACTTGCAAGCCAAATTACAGGTTAGATTGTGGAGAGACTGAAGAGGCTTTTAAGATGTTCTTGAGTAATAAATGAATAAATGCCAGACAGGTTAGTGTAATACCATACTGTGGACAAATAAACCAAAGCATTAACATGTCCATGGAGACAAAACAGGTTGCAGAACCCATTCAGAAAAGTTACACAGTGCACCTTTAAGTCAATTTATGTTTCTGATAAAACAATAATTCTCAGGAAGAAAATGTTGACTACCACAGGTTTTAACAAAGGTTAAGGCCTACATCTTCTGTCCCCTGTCGTTAGGTCCGCTACGTTTTCTGGATCACTGTACCATCTGCTTGTCTTCATGGAGATGTAATAGTTTTGCCTAGAATGTTCCACAGTACAGCTTGAAACTCAATCTCCACAGAGGCAAGTAGGTAATGCTATCAGGTCAAACCTGTGGAGAGACTGTTTTGTCAAAATTTGTTTCAGCAATAAAAACAAAAAAACCTGTGTAATATAACATAAATAAGTTCAATGCCACACTGGGAAACATGCCAAGCAAAGTAATAAGATCTCCATGGAGACAAGCACATAGCAGAGCCTCTACCACAAAAGTTATATTTTAGTGTGTATATTTTTATAATGCACCTTTAAAATCAAAATATAAAGAATGAAACAGACAGAAACTCAATATGAATACTACCAGACCATGTATCCTTTCAAATGTGTCATAATGTGGGCCTGTATCTAACACATGATGATGGTGCTACAGTAGACTCTCTGTGTGTTATCAGTATTAGTGAAATGAGAGGGCTACACAGGCTAACCCTCCAGAGAAACACTGTCCCAGATCTGTATCCTCTGAAGCAGGAGAGAGGAGCAGGGCTGAAGGCCACGAAGAACAGACACACAACCCACGATAAGAAAACTACAGCCTCATTTTGGTCATTATTTCATTGTGGAATCATTACAGTGGCTGGGCAAGGGATGAAGTGATATCTATCTCAAACTTTCTCACAGAGTCAAACTGATCAGAGTTAGAACCCTCTAACCATAAAGGCAGTCTAAGCAAATATGAGATTAAGTTCATTTCTGACAACAGAAAAGAATCTGTTCCACTTTGTGAAGTCATGTGGTAAAACAGAAAGTGCTCCATTGTGTTTTTAAGCTTCACACACTTTCACCAGAATCATTCAGATGATTTCAGCGCTGGAATTACTGGAATAACTATGATTACATGACATCACAAGGTGGAAGAGAGCATTTTAAGCTTTGGACATGTAGGTGAACTAATAATGCAGGATTTCTCAAACGTGTGTGAATGAAACAAAACACAACACTCGGGTTGATGAGGCAACAACATTATAAGATGGGTTAAAGAGTCAGTTTTGCATAATATAGGACATTGAAACCAAAATACAATCCAACAGAAACATGCTCTTCCCTTTGCTATACTTCTCTTTGGCTTCCTTCACTGTCTCAGACCTGTACAGCTCTGTAATGGTGTTTTCCATAATTCATAACACTCCGCTCTGTTGTGCTACTCTTTCACATTTTGTCATCTTTGTAAAGTGCCGTCAAGCTGAGAGCATCTGGAGCTCTGCATCAAACTAGAGCAACAATATTTGCATTTTTGAGATAAAAATGGTTTGAAGTTTGTGGTAAAATGAAGGGTAATAAGTAAAACAAAGATGTAACAAATACAACATTGTTCAATTAGAGATGTGGAAATAACATCGTGAGTATAGGTTTCCAATTTGAGGCTCAGTATATCTCATAATGGTGCTATGTGTGATCGAAACCAACATAAACTAACAGAGACTAGTACAGTACTTTGGTAATTTTGGTAATGGGACAGAATCCTAGACTTTTCCCCAAGCTATAGGCAAAGTTCATCTTGAACCAGTAATGAGCCTGGTTTACATCAGAACTAAACCAGGACTACACTGGTTTAAGAGGTCTATAGCAGTACTAAGCAAGTTCCTTCTGCAAAATAAACATAATATTTCCACTATTCCAATATGCTGTACAGACCCCATCCTAATACTACCACTACCATTACTACTATTACTACTAATACTCAAACGTATCGATACTCATTTGACGTATTCATACAAAAAAAGTCTCACAATTCACAGGACAGAAATGAACCATTCCTGAGTAGCTTTAGAATGATCTTGAACTGTATCAGAACTAATATAAGACAACAGAGGCCCATTGACCACTATGAAACATGCCTTAACAATCGAGGTATTACATAGATTTAAAAAAAGTGCTACGATTTAATGTGGAAAATCACAACCTATCATCTAAAGAAAGCGTGTTTTTTATTATCATCGTGGTATCTGAATCAGTATTGAGTATAGAAATCAAGTTTGAAATGTAATAGCATGACAACACTAATTTCTACTACTAATAATACTATCATTACTACTGTAAAAACATCTTGTCTTACATCTTAGACAAACGGGATTGTAATTTCTTCACAGATAATTAAAGTTAAATAAAATATATGGGATAATGACAGGAGCTATAGAGCATGAAGAGCAGACAGACTTCTAATATGAATCTGGGCTTAAGTTGGTCCCAAGGGAGTGCTATGATACAATGAGCTGCACCGTGGGGACCTCTGGATGCTTCTGTATGTCTATGTATGAGCATATCAACAATACAGACCCCTGACACATGAAAGAAAGACTGGAGGTGGGGGGAGGGGGAGAAACAAGTCCAAAATGTACCTCAAAGGACAAAAAAATGGTTTCTATGCAATGTATAATTATTCATCAATTCAAAATATGCTGGCAAGACAAGGTTTGCAGAATAAATCAAAATGTATAAATAAAACGAGGCTACAGCTAAACATGAATTTAACATGGCCTATTCTAGATTCTAAACCAGGAATAGCAAAAGAAAATATTCTGTTAAATGGACTTCAGTGCTTCAGACAGATAAAAGGCTCCGTCCCACTAGTAACCTGACCAGAACTGAAGTAGCAGCTATAAAACTTTTGAGAAATTACAGTCGAAATCACAAATATTAACAGGTCATTTTGACATTGCATGGTCTGGCATGTTCCACCATATATGACATTACAAATTATATGTAATGAAACACGGAGGTGGCATCACGAGGCCATGTTTTACGTCAGATCTGCGGAGATGCGACCCCACTCACAGTAAGAATGCAACGCAGCAATTTTTGAAGTGCCATAAATTCTTCTCCAAACAACAAAATATCCTGTCTTTTTGGGATAAAAACTGCGAACCCTAGTTTAGATCTGTACAAACTGAAATGTGATTCCTGTGTTACTAGTTTATATTTCTGTTTTTGCCGATTCATCTGGAGGTGTTGAAACTTCAGTGAACTTCAGAGTCCTCTTATTAAAACATAAATTGTCAGAAAAACTGTGTTTAGATATTTTCCATAATTAGCTCAGCCCTTAATGCCATACTGTAACCAAAAGAAAAGAAATATCTTCTTGGAGACAAGCAGATAGCGTAGTCTCCACTAGAAAAGTTACATAACGCACCTTTACGTATTCTGTTTACAAATCACCTTGAGGCAGCACATTTCTTTTAAATCCAGTGAACACAGATGTCTTTAATCCCCATACTATAACTATAGAGAGGAGGACATATTGGACATATTAGATCCCATATTGAACACTGTCAGAATGGATTCATTGATTTCTTCTGAAGCAGTCAGTCCCGGAGCCAGCAGAAAAAACAGCCGAACTGCAGTTCAGTCATTTAGTCAATTAACAAAGCAATCGTTCATACATAAAAACTGACCACTTATAAAAATCTATTATAGCTTTGAAGTGAGCAAAATTTGACAGTTACACGATCAACCTGTAAAATGCAAGAAAACCAATATCTTTCATTTAGTCGCTTCCACTTTATATGGCTGGTTTCTATCCATGGATTTCAGTTATGCAAAATTAGCACTGTTACTATAAAGATTAACATTTCAAAATATTCACGCAAAATATTTTATCTTTTGAAAGGCCAAATGTCCTGACAATGTCACCTAAAAAGAGGAAGTTTAATTTAATTTCGGGGATTCTGAATTTTAGAAGATCATTAAAAGTGCATAAAATATGACAAAATGATCTTGCCTACATGTCTATTCAGAGGACACTGTCAAAAATAAATGTTCTTTTAGCATATGCTGGACATAATTCTTTCCAAAATTCAGAAAATACAGTGGGCGATTTGAGAAAAATATGTAACTGTAATTTTTGAGAGAAGCATAGTGATTATATTTAGACTTGTGATTTGTGTTTAAATAGTAGGATTCTGTTAAAGTTGCCATGATAAACACGTCTATAAGAACTGACAAAAAGAAAAAGTAACACTTATGACTAACACTAAAGACTAATATTTCAGAACATGTTTGTATAGATCTAAACTAGGGCTAGCAATCTTTTATGCAGAATAAAACAAGATGCTTTGGTATTTGTGGAGAAAATGATGGTACTTAAAAATCCATTGTGATTAATCTTGCAGCCCTAGAGAAAAATAAGAAAACTCAATTTGGTCATGTTGTGGGAAAAAGGGAAAATAGGAGCTCTGCTGTGTAGCTCTATGTAGCTTTCAGCCTAAATGGTATTGCCTCAGTCCCAGTGGTGCCTGTAATGCCTTTTGTTCCCGCTATTGCTATAAACAAACAATACAGCCGGCCTTATATGATACACAGTGGTGTACCATTACAAAGTAAAAGTAGTAAAGTACTGTACTTAAGTATACATTTTAGGTATCTGTACTTTACTTAAAAATGCCCCGTGTAACTTTTTCTGGTGGAGTGTCCAGTGTCTGTTTGTTTCCATGTAAATGTTATTGCTTTGCCAGTAATGTACCACAATACGGTATTAGACTTCAAGCTAAGTTACAGGGCAGATCTATGGAGCGGTGACTCAACTCACAGTAAAAATGAATGAATTTCTGAGCAATATGTTTAATGCCGCACTGTGGGATATTTCAGACAAAGCAATGACATCAACACAGAGACAAGCAGGTAGTAACCCTCCCCTCCGAAAGTTGCACAGTGCACCTTTAAGTACATTTTAAAGTGGATACTTTTTTACTTTTATTTTAATATATTTGAGAGCAGACATCTGTAATTTCTGTTCCACTATGTTTTTTAATAGGACTGAAAAGAAAAAGTATTTACCCACTGAAAATGCTTCAGGTTTATTTTTAACATGGTGATAGTTTGAGCAAAGAAAAATATATAAATGAGAACAGCTAGGAAAAAACTGTTGATTCAGTTGTTTCTATTGAACAAAATTCACCACAAATCTTTATCAAAATCAATCATTTTTAAACTTTATTAGATCTCAAAATCTGAGAAAAATACTTTTAATTTTTACACTTCAGCTACATTTTTAAACCGGTACTTTAATACTATAACTTAATTAGATTTATTCATGTGATATTTTTACTTAAATATAGCATTTTTTTTACTCCAGTGTCTGTACTTCGACTTAAGTAAGAAGTACTTTTTCCACCACTGATGATAGAGGACTTCCTCTCCCACTCAGTCCAGAAAAATGTCAAATCCAATTAGCAGTAGCACGGTATCATATAAGAGTTCACACAATGTCAGTACAAAGTATTGTGTCTATTTAATTAACACAATTAGTATAAAGTTTGCCCCTCATGAGAATAAAGCTAGGGCATTATCATCATAGAGGAGAAGGTAACAGGAGAGGATAAAGCCCCAAAGTGATGCCAAGAACAGGTCCGGGGGCAGACAGCGATATAGATCTGCTCTGAGTGTGCTCAAAGATAGACGATACCCTCCATTACGTTACAATCGGCCCATGTCACACCATACATCACTATACTATAATACTACGGTCGGACCTGTTGCCTTATAAGAGCATGTGAGTATTAGGTGTTGTACTTGGGTAGCGACATACTGTATGAGAAAAAATGTGTCTAATTTTGAGCAATAAAAAATCGAATTAAAATAGTTTTCAGTATTAATTCCCAAATTGTTATCACCACCTCTCAATTAAAAAGGTACAAGATGATTATTGACGATTAGAAATGGCTGATTTCTTCATACAGGTTAAGACAATAGGATAATTGGGACTAAGTCTGTTAGGATATAGCATTAAGGCACCTGTGACTCTTAACTTAACAAAACAATTTTTTGTGAATTTATGAGAAGTTTGTTTTTGCTTTCAGTTTATTTTTGTTGCTTTATCTGCCTCCTTTACGGCAGTGTTTTGCTATTTTCTGAATATTTTATGCCAGATGCCCATCCTAATATTAACTATCCATATTTGAGATCATAAAAGGTGTATTGTCTAAATATGTTAAGAACTATTTGGGCATAAAAAACATAATGAAAAAAATCTACATACCATACTAGACATATAATATTTAGTTAATTAGTTCATCACAGCAATGCAATTAACTATGACAATATTTTATATATTTTACTACATATATATTTTTGCATACAACAAAGCAATAAAAATCGCTTTGCAGTGATATAAAAAAAATTAAAAATCCCACATTTCCTTCCACCCCCACAAAGCTAAGATAAACAGGTGGGTCTTGAGATTACTATCTGTGACATAACTATCTTTTCTGACAAGTTCTTTTTGTCAGTGAAGATAGAAAGGTTTAATGCCATACTGTAAAACATTCCAGACAAAGCAATAGCATCTCCATGGAGAAAAGCATTTGATGGACCCTCCACCAGAAAAGTTACACAATGTACCTTTAAGAGTACAAAAAATATACAGAGTATGTTTGTGGCGTGGCTAAGTCCGTATCCAAGATGAATACAACAGTAAAATATTAACACACATGGCAGAAGTGACCAAGTGGCTCACCTCTCTTTATTTCTTTTGACCTTGATGCTAACGGGGTCATGCCCATTGATTACGGATGACAGGTGGCTAACCCTATGCTAATGTTAGCTTATATACTAAGGCTATTTAACAACACAGCAAACAGATGAGTTCAAACCACAAGTCGCAACAATCCTGAAAGCAACGTAAACAAGCTAGGTTCAGATTTCAAGCTGTCTTTTTTTTTTTTTTTGCCAATATTTCTGCCCAAACACAGAGCCATATTTAGGAGCCAATTGATTTTCTAGATCTTAACTTTGTCCTTGCAAGATGACGCAAAAAAAGCTGCAAATGGGTGTGACTGCTGGAATCTCCACACAAAACGCACCCTGAGATGATCATACGTAATATACGTATGTAGTAATTCTTATTGGCAAGTTTTAATAAGATAATGAGAGATTTTCATGTCTTGAAGCAGTGAATAGTGTAATTTAATTTTGGGTTTAAAGTAGAATATGTATTGCAGCAGTGGGGCAAGTGAAGACAGAATTTTCCAGGTGTGGCAGGGCACTTAAGAGATTAAATTTTATGTATCATCTTCCATTAAAGGAATGGTTGATTTACACGCACAAGCTGGTAAAACAATCTATTTTAAAACATATACGCACTTTCTGTAAATTATGAACATAACCATCCAAATAATGGTCCAGTCTAGAAGTACACTTTCCTGGCTTTAACTCATCTATCTTCATGCCAATCCCACCACCACCCCCTTCTCCCAATGGGACCCCCCTTTGAGACCCGTGTGACAAAAGAAAGACTCAGGAGCAGCAGTAGCTATCAGCGCTCTCCACACAGCACCAGACCCCCCCTCCCACCTCCTCTCTCCATCCTGCCCAACCGTGTCAGCCAATTCCCCCACACGCTACCTCCTCTATCCCCCGTCCGATAAATCTAACCTTTTTCTTCACTTCTCGGGACCTCTTCCTGATTTTCTTCTTCTTTTCCTCCTCCTCTGCGGCGAGGTTTTCGTCCGCTCTCTTCTTGAGCTGGGAGGCAGCGTGCGCCATACCGATACGTTCCAATTATTCCTCACAGGTGGTAATGGAAAAATGCACAGTGGGGCAGGTCTTGGTGCTTTCTTCTCCGCTGCAACGATCACCAAAATGTCTGGTTATTTCACATCAGGCTCTTGTCTTTTGTTTCTTCTAGCTCCCATTGTGGTGCCTACTCAATCACTGCAGATGTTCCAGGTTGGGACATGCTTCATTGATAAGACCTGATTGAATGAGCTATAAAAAAATCACAAAAATCACAAAAAACATGAATCCTTACAAAATCTTAACCGTCCATTGTGTCCTTAAATTTGTCTTCTTGGTAATCGCCCCAAAATTTGACTATTGAAAATCCATGGTTATAAGTAGGTTCACGTCCAAAATGACTAGTCCATATCCTAGTAATAAGCCCAGTGCTTTAATTACCCCGAATTGAGCAAAGCACCATTGAAAGCATCCCCCTGTACAGGAGACACGCTCACACGAGACAAGACAGGAGCAGCGTATGAACCGAAGAGAGAGATGACACGCGAAAGGAGGCTGAGGAAGAGGAGGAGGAGAAGGTGGCAGGGGAGAGGGAGGGCATTTGGTGAGAGGGTGGTTGTGGAGGGGAGGAGGGTGAATTGGGAGAATGGGGGAGGAGGGAGGGGTGTAGGGGTGAAAATAGAGACAGCAGCTGGGACAGTGGAGGGATGAGGACTTCTGCTTAGGACCAGCTGGCTTGGGTTGCAGACAAAGAAACGGGCAAAATGGATTGCTCAGCACATAATAATATAATGCAACTCAATGGGTTAAAGAGAAAGGATACACAGATGTTTGTTCAAGTGGGAATGCAATGAGGAGAGGCGATAAGATGGTGACGAAATCCCCTAATTAAGAGGGAGATTGTTAAGACGAAGTCACTTGTGGTGAGAGTTGAATGTGTTGATATAGACGACCTTGGAATACAGTCACGAGGAGTCAAGTCAGGCTAGTTCTTAGTCCTTAAATAAAAAATAAACATTGCAATCAAATAATGAGAAAAAAGTGAATTTGCAACAACAATCAAAGCAGGTGGCATAGACTATTACCTACACCCTTCCAAATAAAGATGCAATTAGTTATATTAATCGTAACTATCAATGACTGAATTAACGAACAGCTATTTTTTAATGAATAGACCAACTGTTGTCTGGACTATAGACAGTTTTTTTTATTTTTTTTATCTCAAAGCAAGCTCTGTTTTTAGTCGCAAAGTACAAAAGTAGCAATATGTGGGATTGAAAACAACTACAACAAAAAAATCTTGAGGGCACAGTAGAAATTGTTTGACTAGTCAACAAAAAAGATGCTGATTTTGCTGCTGGCTCGGCAACCAAAACAATCTTAAATTAACCTATAAAACCTATATGGCAATAGTATTGTGAAAAACAGAAGTTAAGATTGTATTTGTGCATACCATACCAAGTCCATAGTTACAGGGTTAGTCTAAACCCTTCAGCACCCATTACCCATTTGTAGGAAAACAAAAGGATTTACAACAAGGCTATTTGCGCCATAGCATTTAACACATTCTTCTTTCCCATTGGCATTTACCTTTTGGGGTCATCACTAGAGAAAAAACTGGCTCCTAGGATGCCGTAATTTGCATAATTTGGGGAAAAGGTTATATACCAAACTGGGACTAGTGACATAGCTTGTGACATAGCCGGACTGCATTTAATAAATTATTCACTCAAAAATGTACTTCATAATAATTTGATCAGATATGGTGCCAATTTTTTGTATCTTAAGGAAATCACACTAAAGTTTTTGTAAAGACTGCAACTTTCAAGGAAATATTCTCGATTATCTTAAAATTAATGAGGATTTGTGCCTTAGGTCTTTCTGCTCCACACAGGAAAACCCCAGATGAATAATTAAAATCCTTCCTTTCAAAATGCAAATCTGTATTTTAGCACAATTTGGCAGTTTAACATGGCGAGCGTGGTCCATTGCTCTTATCATGGTTTTGGGATGATCTCATGTCTCATCACACTGCAGCCTCTCAATATTTACAACACGAAGGAGCGGATTGGGCAGTGTCTCGTGACGGGGTCATGTGACTGCAGGGGAGGCTTCCTATTGGCTACGCCCCATGTGAGAGGGAGAGGTAACTGGCAGTGTGTATGGACAGAGGGACAATCCTGTTAATGACCATAACAAAGGCTGGCGGTATAAAAGAGAAGAGATAGAAAACAGAGGAAAATACAATTATCAGCCATTTTAGATACAAATTTGACAATAGCTGAATTATAGAGAAGACATCAACCTTTTAAGGGGATTCTAAACATCACAACATTGCACAGGACCATTGTTTTAATAGAGAAGGGTGCAGGCAAATTTGTTATTGTTTATTGGTATGGTATAATATTGGACCTTATAATTAATATAAATGATCAGGTTTGAAAGTTGAAGATTTGGACATTTCTTATGATATTTCATATAGTAATGCATTATTGCTTAGTAAAATATTATGTCAAATGAATGATCACAATTAGCAAATACTGTCCTAATTTAAGTAGCATAAAAAACAATTGTGATTCTTGTATTAGTTTAGCAGTTCAGGTCATATTTCAGTCTTCTCTCTTCTCTTTTTCCAAGCAGCCTAACCTTGACCTTTCTTTATAGGCATGTTACATGAAGCCAATAATGTAAAACTGCATTAAACCAACCACTGAAGACACAAAAACTTTGACTAAATTACTGATTTGAAACGGTAGTTACAGACCATGTGATGTACAAATTCCTCTCCTTTATCCTGATTACCTCATATTAAGTGATTAAAATGACATTCCTGTTAGTTTAAGAAGTCTCCTACTAGATCTATCCCAGTCTCTCAGGATAATAATGCTACTACTTCAAATAATCTGTCAGGAATTATATGATCCAGATAGACAAATCCTCCATTATATTCATCTGTAAAAGAAGCTTACATGAATTAGCAGTGCTGGCTCTTCAAAGACTTTAAGCTTGTCCTAAAAGTGGCAGAAGGTACATGGAGTAAGGTCCTCTCTGTATTTGTTATCACTACTTAAAATATTGAGGATACATAATTAGGAAATAGGACACTCAAGAGACACATGACAAAAATGTGGGTTAATGACAACGCAAATACGTTCAAACAGATGCAATAATACCCGATACGAGCCAAGATTCAAGGCAAAATTATCAATAAGTGAAAAGGTATAACATTTCTCATGGATTTTTCAAGATATTTTTGAACAATAAAGCCCTGTTATTAAATCAGTGCAGGTAGATATGTTTAATGCCATACCAAGGAACATTCGAGGCAAAATAATGATAATGATGATAATATAAGACAAGCAGGTAGTGTACCCCTGATCAGAAATGTGACACAGTGTACCTTTAAGAAATAGAGAGAAAAAAAACAGTATTGGCAGATGCAGATGCTCGGTGTTCAGTGTTAAATAATTCAGCATTATTTCATTCTGTGGTATTGACCTCCCCCTAGTGGTTAAAGGTGAGAACTGCTTTATTATGTTTACAAAGGACTGGCTGTAGTTCCTCCGGTGGCCACTTGAGGGCAGCATTACACTGTCAACAATGCTCTGTGCGCTGTGCTGTAGTTCAATTAAAACAAAATAATAGCCTGATTTAAGCCCTGTCTCTGTGGGTTGGTGAATTCAAATGCCAACCTAAATTACCTTTTTAATTAGAAAGCACCTCAGAAAAACTTGGAGAGACCTGAATGTAGTGAGTAACGGAAGGCGGCTTAGATTGACCGCCATGTTTTTGTCTCCAGGGCAGCTGTGACTATGTAAGTATCTACCATTAAGACTACCATTTTAATCTAACTATTAATATGGTCATAATGCCACAATACAGGGTAGCTATTCATCAAGGAGCAAAAATAAAATGCTTTAAACGTGCATCATGTAACATTTCTGGTGTAGGGTCAGCCAACTGCTTGCTTCCATGATGCCTAAAAGGTTCTACACTATGACATTAAACATCTATCTTGCAAAAAATACCGTAAAAACACAAATTCCTCATATGAGTGGGGTCACGTCTCCTCAGATCTGATCTGTAACTTGGCCTGGTTGTGTCACCTGCTTGTTTTCGCAGAGGTAGATGAGTTAAATGCCATACTGTGGAGAAATCCAGGCAAAACAATAACATGAAAACAAACTAATAGCACACACTCCACCAGAAATGTTACATAGCACAACTTTAAATGTTGGCTGTGTTTTACTGGATCAAGATGAACTGGGAAACCTCAACATTATAAGTGATGTGAATATCGAAAGATCCTAATAAAATACAATATTGATTTTACTAAGAAATCACCAATAGTAATTTGAAAAAGATCCATTGCAGCCAAATCAAATGGGAAAGAGCAGCTTTGCATGATTTTACGCCTGTTATCATCCTGAGAGCACCAGGTGGGAGGGACACTGTAAACACTGCATTACATCATTTCAAAATAAAAGCTTAAAATAGTCTCCTCCTGCCTCTACTGTTTTATTGATTTTATGCACAATGTTCTGAGCCATTTTAAAACAGGAAGTGGGCATTTGACATCAAAACATAAACATATCCAAGTGTTTTATTGACCATTATGGAAACAGGATGAATAGGTTTTCTTATGAGTCAGTGGAACAGTAATCACAACAGAACTGTGCAATTTAGTGAATTTCAATCAAAATGTTTTTGCTGATCAGTAGGGACTTTTTATTACCAGTTCTGCAGTTTGGAGTGAGGGGTATGTGCACTTTATAACTAAGAAAAAAAAATCAACACTAAATGAATTCAGAAATAATGTTTTTTTATTACCCAGCTAGAAATAACACATTTATTGGTCAAGACGAGAAAAATATCTAAAATCAAATCAAATTATCAGGAGGATACCAGTTCTGCTGATACTGCCCTATCAGAGGAGGAAAAAACAAAGCAGCTTTATGTTCGAGAAGATCATAAAATTATTATCTATATTACTTTGAGAGGACAAATTGGCTCTTAAGTCTTTCCTATTTAACTTATCATTTATATTTATCTAAAAAGTCAGTGGCAAAGTTGTATTTAAACATATTTAGATAAAAGATAAAGAGTGTGCTTGTTTATAATCTCTTTCTTACACCATGTATGACATTATGTAAGTGTGCAATAAAAGGTAATAGCAAACTACTCCACAGTTCCACTATAGTACAATGCAATGTGAAATTTAGGAAGTTTACAAAACTAGAGTAGCTTTGATAACAGCCAGTGTTGTTTGAATTTATATCATTTTCTTTGTAATATGATTACACAGATTACTTCAAACATTGTACATGGCTAATTATCTCACTGACTGTCCATTATGCATACAACCAGAACACCAAATTATAACATAAAATATTAAAAAGTACTTGGCCATCGTGTCTAATGTTTATAATAACTCATCATAAACAATTGATACCAGTAAAAGTTATATTTGATTTGGACATGTCAGCCTCGTACCTGGGGACACAGCTATGTTTATGAAATTTAAAATCAAAAAAATACTGAAAATAAGCCAGGATATATTAAAACCCTATACCCTATCAAACAGTTATAATACACTTTATCAACAGGTTGCTTTGTATTAATTGGACATAACTTTTCGATATTATGGTGTAGTGTCATTTACAGTCATGTCTGGTCATACACTGGGCCTTAAGCTTATGAACTGCTTTTAACCTTTCCCATTCAAATGACCTTAATGGACTCATCACTTAATTAATTTACTATCATAACCTGTATATGACCCTAATTCAAACCTAAGACACCTCATTATATACACTGTTCAGTACCACAGAAAGTCCTGGTGTATTTACTGGTTGCATGCAGACTGAAGTAGAATTAGATCATATGCTAAATCAAGGGGGAGGTGCAGCAGGCTCAGACAAACCATAAAACAGATAAATGTCCATTAACAACACTTGATTTCATATGGGCACTGTGGTAATGCTATCGGACTTATATGAGAGTGGTCTAAGCTCCATTAGGTAACTCTGCCCTTCTCAAATGTCAGCCTCAATAATGGCTTCTGAGCACCCTGCATCAATGTGGTCCTTTCACTTTTGCTATAATAATAATAATACAAGTGAACATAGTGATTAGAAATATTGTCTGCAAATATAAAGCAATCATTAGGATCTCATATCATACAATCAAACAATCAGCGGCGGTTTGAGCACATGATATTGTATTAACATCAAATGAGCTACTAGAGAGAGCAGACCACCACCAAGGCACCGGTTTAATATTGCAATGGTAAAGACAAGTGCAAGATCAGAATTTGAAGATATCTAACTCGATGGAGACAGATAATAAAATCTCCAAACATACCATACAGTGCACCTGCTACTGAAAAGCCTCATATTGGTTTACTAGTCAACATTGCATTAAACATGGTCAAACAATTACAAAACTATAACAGCTACTAACAAACGCTATTAGCTAGAATAGTGATGTCACAATACTACAGTTTCAAACTTGATTTTGATACTAAAGAACCTGAAAGCGATTCTGAAAATCCCTTTTTTAGACAATACTGTAATTTTCAATACAGACTATTTATTATGTGATTTTTTTTTCACTATTGATGCTGTTACGGGGCTTGGGGGTAATTTACATCACATCTTGTTTGTGTTACTTTCATTCGTAGCATTGGTTTGTAACAATACTAACTTAAATGAGTATCTAGTTTCGATACAAGTTTTTGTTACATGTCAGGCAAAGAACCCAAGAGCAGACTGTGGATGGAGCTGACTGGAGGAGCTGCTGTGACAGTTTTAGTATCGATTAGTATCTGATCTTTGATACGTTTAGCAATCCTTAAGTAGAACTAGCATAATATAATATCCAGACTTGGAATCAGGACACTTACAATTTTGGGATACCAGTACTTGAACAATCCCTGTTTTTCAGTACAGGTCTAAATTGTACTTTTGTGTACTTTTTCACATATTAGTCAGTGAGGCAACTATTTGGTTTTATCAGTCATTTGTGGGGACACTGCCAGCGCCTAGTAACTTTCGATAACTTGCTTGAACTTGCTTCAACTCATAAAAATAACGTAAGATTTAGAATTCATTGTGTAACATCAGTTTAGGTAACTATTACATCAATCAAACCTGAACCTTGGATGATATTGGCTGTCATATATGACGTATCAGCCTTGTAGGGATTCTTGGAAATTTGTATTAGAATCTGGCATCCCACCTTTTAACTGCATAATGACACATCTGTATCTTTAGCTGAACAGCTTTTGTAGCCAGCTTGTCCAGACAGTCACTTACACCTATTGAGATTAGGGGTGCCAAGTGTGCCGGTCTACAAGGTGTGGTAAAGATAACCAATGGGGTAGACACACGCAGTCCAAGTATGTGATAAGATGCCAAAATATTACAAAAATACTCAAATGAATTAATATAAATTCTCAATGTAATCCTGGTATTTTTGGTATTATCGTAAATGTTGTTATGTGAAAATGTCTGGGGTCGACTTTGGTCTCCAGCTGGAACTCTGCCAGCTGTCTCCACGGCAACCAGATACACGGGCCACAAATAGATCCGAGCGGCGAGTATCCCGACGCCGAGGTGAGGCCATATCAAACCGAATCACGTCCCCCCTGTGATGTTTTAAATCCCTCCACTGCTTAAAATAGTCCACATTAAAACAAATATGAGTGACACTAACATGAGGCACTGAAGCAGTTTTCTGTCATGATGTATCCAGAGAAACACAAAGGACAGTGTGCTAGGGCCGTCCCAAGTCTGGAAAACATGGTGTTAAGAAAGGGTTGTGTTCAGAAGGGCATCTGACATCAAATCTGAACCAAAGCAATATCCAAATCTGACAAGATTGACTTGAGTAGGAAGTAATCCTTAAAGATGCACTGTGTAGCTTTGAAAAGGAGAGGGTGTGCCAGCTGTATATCTCCATGAAGATATTATTGCTTTGTCTGGAATGTTTCACAGTATAGCATTAAATTCAACAATACAGAGACAAGCAAGTGAAGTGCAGGTCAGATCTGTGGAGAGGTAACCCTGCTCACATTACTCACATTAAGAATGCATGTTTTTCCAAGGGAGTTTTTGAGCAGTGAAAATCACATGTAATTGAATGAATGCAAGACACATAATGCAGTGTCATATGGTGGAACTTTCCAGGCAAAGCATCTCCATGGAGACAAGTAGATAGAGGAACCTCCACCAGAAAAGTTACATAGTGCAGATTACAGTGATGAATAATTCCCCTGAAGTTTCCTATCTTGTCGGATCTTGACCATAGGCATGTTTGATTGCATTTTCATAATATGGAAAACTCCACAAAGTCTTAAGATCTCTCAACAACAGCAACTTTTGCTAACAATCCCATGCTAATAGTGTTGAGAGCTAAATTGTCGCTAATGAGAAAATCTTATCAAGCTTCATGTGGACTTCATTTGGACATGCCGCCTTGATCCGGTCATCTACTGAAATATCATCAACACATCCATTGTATGTGTTAATCTAATCCCAGTGTGATGATGACCCCATTTGACATGTTACATGGTTAATTAAACATGCCCTTCTCATTACCAACAGTCTATTCTAATCCAGGGTTTATAAGGATACCGCTTTGTGTAAATGACCCTCATGTCATTGGGCACAACTCAAGAAGCATAAAAATGTTTTTTCAGTTTCTAATTATATGTTTAAAAAGGAGACAGATACTTTCTTTCCTTTCTGCATTTCCTGAGGGCTAAAGTGGACATGTAATTCCAATTTATTAATGCAACAGATTAAACATGTCATTTGGACAAAACAGTTTCACTTATTGTGTGCTTGATACAGGAGAATAGAAATATATTTTGTCACTGTCAGCAACACAGTTTGACAGTATTTATGTAATTATAAATTAACCTCGCTCACACCAGATTAAACTGAGATCTACACATTATCAGTCTGGGATGGTTTTCACAGAAGTGATCAGAAAACGCAAAGCATCATGACGACTGTTTGAATCTGATTGGTCGAAGAGTCACAACAAGTTGAAAAATCAAACTTTAGTTACATCCACTTGAGAAAAGACATCTTCCCTGTCCCCAAATGCACAGGGTCCACCACATGCCTAGATTTTATTGTCACTGCACAAAACAACAAAACTGCAGCAGTAAAAATGAATAAATAATTCTAATTCAAGGATTAATAAATGTAACTAAGGTTAAAATGCTAAAATTTGTGTAAAAGCAAATTACCAAAACAGAACCAGAACACAGAGCAAAAAAACACTGAATGAATATTATTTACACACGTTACTAGCAAACAACAGCACTTTTGTCTAAAAACATAAACATGAATTACTATTAAACTGCATATTTTTAATAGTTCAAAGTCCTCAAATTTCACCGATAAAAGAAAATGGTGATGTATGGACTTCTGAGTTTCATCTGACAGTCTAATTCTAAACTCTTTTGGATGCTATACTTGAACCTCATCCAAGTTATTTCCAGGGATTTCCAGGTACGTTTACTGATGAAATAAGATCTGATTCATTTCCGGGAGACTCCAAAATCTTTGTGTTATTTTTGTCAGTATCTCCCAAGCCTTCATAGTACTGGCCATAATAATATGACAATAGTGTTTGCCTGTGCCTTGTCTCACACAGGCACAAACCTCTTTAGTGACGTCCATCTCAGTGTGAGGAACAGTCTGGGTTTTTCCACCAGGCGCCCTGCCAGTACACACTCCCCATCCCTCCCATATACGCTGTCCAGAAAGCCCTGAGCCTTCTGCCTCTCCTCACCACCATCACACTACTGTTACTGCTACTGCTACTGCTTTTACATATCTGCTGGTCTATCCAAAAAGACAGAAAAATCTAAACAAGCCCAAAACGTCAAGCTTGAATGATAAAAAATGATGTCCATGGGGAGATGGGGAGATGAATGGTTTTGCTAATACAATTACATCATTGTCAGCACAAGCCTGTTGCCATAGTGATGTAGTTGCATTAGGCTAATCACTGTACTCTGGTCTGACATGTTTATTTGAACGTTTGAGAAATGTAGCTTTAAAATCTAATGGCAAATTTATGCACAATTAGGAAGGTGCCATGAGGACAAAGAAATATTATTTGATTGAACAAGCAACATGGAGACAAAGGATTTCCTACCTTACAATGTCAAAACATAGACTGTCCTGAAACAGAGGGCGTCCTTCAGGGATCAGGGATATCAGAGATATTATAAAACTGGAATAGTGTTTGAGTCAGTTCAGATATTGTTTTAGATTTACAAACTGGTCAAATTTTAAGTGCGTATTTAAATTTTATATTACTTTGTTACCTGCCTAAAGGTAAAACATGGAAACTAGCTCTGCTTTAAAGGTCCACAAAATGACACAAAATGGATTCTTGTGAGCTTTAGGAGTTGTGTGAATGAAACAAAACATGTTTGAGTAATTCTAATTGAGTAGCTCAATAGAGATGAGAGGCAATTCTAGGTCTGAAATTATCCAAATGAATCTCTTGAAGGTGTATGGAGTTTAAAAACACAGTGGAGCAGTTTCTGCATTACCACATGACATGACAAGGTGGAACAGAACTGAGATCAGGTAATAGTGCAAATAAGATATTTAATCCATCATATTTTCAACTCATTTAATGTTCATTAATATGCATTGTCTATATTAAAATCAATGTATTTCATTTTGCAATAGGAACATCAGTTACAAAAGCTAAAACAAATACGTAATTCTACTTAGAAGTCCGACTTTTTCCCCCTTACTTGTAGTAGAAATGTGGAAGATTAAGTCCAATACTATAGACTGCTGGTTAAGATACACTGGGAGTGGATCTATAACTGACTGAGTGCCAGGTTTTGTGTGAAGCCAGCCCAGCACAGGGAGGACCACTGCTGCTTAGTCAGTCGCTATGGCATTAAACTAATTCACTGTGATGGCCGTTAGCACATTTTACCCCAGTCAGGCAACACTCAGCACTAACCTGATCAAATGAGAATATTACATGCATAACTCCCGATGGGTTTATATAAGCAGAAATTAGTCTGGGGAATTAGACATGAGAATTGCCAGGTTCAAAATATCCGGGAGATTGAACCGTGAAGAGGTTTTGTTTTTTATGTTGTTATTGTCATGTGTGATTTTTATATTCAAATATTTTTCTAGGGCAGCACAAGATTGTAAAACTAAAATTTAAAATGTCAAAAAGGATATCGAGATTTGCAGTGTTTCTAAAGGAGCACTATGAAACCTTTCTGGTGCAGGGCCTGCCACTTTATGTCTCTATGATGTTGCTTTCCCTGAAGTTCCACAGTATGGCATTAATTACATCCAAGAGAAAAACTTTCTAAATACGTATCAATTCAATATCCATATATGTAGTTAATACGATTATCTTAGGTTCAGGAGCAGGACCACGCCTCAACCGCCCTCGCCTCCTCTCCAGCAAATCACAGCTCACTTCTGCCACGCCTCAATTTCCCAGAAGCCTATTTATAGCAGCCTATCCCGGCAACTCAGTTCGTCCCGAATAACTCAACCCTACCCTCCCAACCCAGATCTGTTCTCTTCCAAACATAAGACGCCTACGAGGGAGGTCCCGTCCAGCTGGGCCATGTGAAGATTGAGACTGTACCCCCCACCCTGAGTCTCAGTCTCATGCTTTTCGCTTCGCGTGGTCCTTGCTAGTGAATCATAGGTTATATTAGAGCTGGGCGGTATGACCAAAAATTGATATCACGGTATTTTTTAAAATTATCACGGTATCACAGTATTTAACGGTATTTTTGTCTTTGGCTATGTGGAGTGTGATAGAGTTGGTAATATCATTCCAACGTTTGCTTTTCTTGTCATAGACGGTCCCTTTAGCAAACGCGCCTACCAGGGACGTCTGTGTAGTGTTTTGTGCTGCAGTGCCAACGTTACGCAGAGATTGGGGAGAAGATGCAGATTTTACTTTCATGCAATCTTCGTATTCCAGGATGTGATTGTGGCGGAGGTGGTGAAGCAAGTTGCTTGTGTTGCCTCCTGCAGCTAAAACATTAGCTCGACAACACTTACAGATGATGCGTGTTTGATCCGTGTCAGATTTTTTAAAACCGAAGTATTTCCAAACAACAGACATGGCTCCCTTTTTCGGAATGAGTTCTGTGTCTGTGTCTGTGTCATTTTCTTCGTCCATGCTCACCGCTCAACTCGCTATCCTTACCACCCTAGTCTCTGCCACTACCACGCTCTCCTGCAGAGTTGGCTTGTTTGGTGTAACACTGAAAAACAGCCCCCGCTCAATCTACCGCTGTGCAACGTTCCGCCGCTCTGTGTTGCCGACATATGCACGCACACACGGTATGGCGGTAAATAAAAAATTCATATCATAAAAATAAAAATTACCGGTATACTGGTTCAAACGGTTTACCGCCCAGCCCTAGGTTATATTAAACATTTTTAGTACTTTTTCCCCTTCAAAAGATATATAAGGATGGATGGATCTACCTCATATTTGTTCAGATGTTACAGATGTTTTTTTTTTGTTTGTTTGTTTTTAGCCCAAAAATACCTTAAAAAAGGCATTCTGACTGTGAGTGGGGTTGCCTCTCCACAGATCTGACCTGTAACTGGTTTGGTCTCCATGAAGATAGGTTTAATACCATACTGTGGAACATTCCAGATAAAGGAATAACATATCAATGGACACACAAATTTGACGGGCCCTTCACCAGAAATGTTACAAAATGCACCTTAAATGCATTTCATAAAAACCTAAGTGCAGGAAGTTCAAGTCAAATAGTTAAAACACTGCAATTTATCCAAAACTGTATATATTTTATTACGTATTTGGTAGTTTGGTACTATATACACTGCCCTACAAAGTTGATTTCCTTTCAGTAATATCTATTTCAAGCCATAATTCCTTCAGCACGCTGTTCCTGTGCCGTTAATAAAGAAGTCTGCAGTGTTGGGCTGGAGTCAAGCGCTGAGTCAGGCATCTCCAGCTCTCCTAAGTGGTCCCATCCCACTTTGTTCCCTTCATCCCAAACCATTCATCTTCCCCTATCAGGACTGACCAATAAAGTCCTCTATGTCCATGTGTATCTGTGTGTGTACCCGTGTATGTGTTCTGTATTGTCCAAAGCCATGCTAACATTGCTTCCTCCTGTTCCCATGAAATGTAGCCAAACGCAGCGTCGGGCTCTGTGGGCTAGCTCAGCAAATTCACAATATGTTGGCTGTAAAAGGCAAGAACTCTGGGCCTCACTCCTATTATTCCTCTATATGCTTATGAGGCTAAAATATAACACACACTAAAGGGGTTGAGAATTAATGCATGATGAATAGATATGGACACAATACAAGTCAGCTACAGCGTGATCCAGTGTGCAATAAAGAGCAACTTTCTACCAAACATGAGACCATTACTGAGGCTGTATTGATTGCATAGTTCATCAAAAATGACAGAATTAGGGGTGCAGTATGTAACTTTTCCAGTAGAGGGTATGCCCCAGCTTGTCTCTACGAAGATGTTATAGCTTCCACTTAGGCCTGTCACAATAAATGAAGCTGAAGTAAATATAGATACATGATAATATTGAACCATACCAAACCATAAAGCAGAATTATCCACAAAAAGTATTCTAACTGTACAATACTGTTAAAAAAACATGAGCTGCAATGCATAAATAGCAGAATGCAACACTTTTGTAATTAGATTGTATAGCTTTAGCTCATAAACCAACTTTTGACAGCAAAAGTGTAATCATATTGCAGAAAAACAACAACCAAAAATTCACACTATTACAAAGAAAGAAGTACTCACAATAAATATTGACCCTCAAAAATGAATGTATCATCTGTCATGTATTGAACGATAAGTATTTATCGTGACAGGCCTACTTCCACTCTTGGGACCTGGCTTGGTGCTAGTTTTGGAGGAGATAGTTAAAGGTACTATATCCAAATTTTTTGAAAAACAGTGAAAAACAAGTTCATTTTAATGAGTTTATACATGCACTTTCTATGTACTTTCATAGGCCAGAACAGAGTTTTGCTGCCACGATAATGGTAACAACAACTACCATGTGAACTTCCCGATTTGCGGAGGATAAAAAATACTCATAATTAGATGCACAGACAGCACCACAGTCTTATTTTGAAGTTAAAAGCAGCTTTAACAATATATCTGTACTATCACATTAAAATGTGTGTACAGCCCACTTAAATAACTTTGTTGAATGAGTCAATAATATAAAATTATAAATAGAAAATAGTAGGAACTAGCAAACATCTTCATTTACACATGCTATCTACTATGTGTAGAATTTACCACCCATGCAAATCTTCATTGAGAATTATGCATGTCTGACATTTAGTCTTCTAGTATTTCCTGCTTGCAAACCTTTGATATGAATACACAGGGATACAGTTGAGGCAGCAATAATTCAGGATGGGCACTGGACCAATTAACACTGGACTTCACCACCACCACTTCCTGTGAGTCTAACCTGGTCCAAATCCACCAGTGGATTTCTATGGAGCACGGAGCAGAGATCAGGTTTTTCTAGCAACGCCTGTCATCGGGGAAATGATGAACCGAGTGAGATGTTGACCAGCCTCATGCCCACAAAATGGCAGATGGCATTCCAGTTAGGATTACACCGTGGGATAGGGTAACCTGTACCACTGCAGCCTCCCACCACGGGGTAACGGAACCTGTCCACGTGTTGTCTAGGAATGTCTAATTAACCAAATTATTTGGTGAATAGATTTGCCTCTTGAAGTGGCTGTGTCAATAGAAACTGTGCAAAGATATGTTGGGAAATCTGAGCTTTTTGCATTATGTTTTCACCTAAAACAAATCTAAAAAATTAAATTGAACATTTTAAGCTTGTTAAAATAAAATATGACAAATCGAGTTCCACATTATGGTGGACATAGACCTGTCTATAACCATACAGCACAAAACAAGAACAACAAAAGAGAGGCATATCACCCTTCTACACACCGGGCAACACCTGAAAGAAGAGGTGGACCTAGGCCGAGGGTGGAAGAGCCAAAAAACAAACCAAAGGTTCAAATGGATTCGGCTTCACAGAAGGAGACAAAAAACTCACATTTGTGCCAGCTCGTATAACATTAGGACTCAAAGAGCAGAGAAGCACAAACAGGAAATTGAATCCAAGCAGGCTGCAGAACGTGATGACAGGAAAGAAAGTCCCTTATCCAAAATTCAGGCTCCTCCACAAACAAAGGCCCCAGCACCATAACCTGAGCCAGAGGAGAGTGCTCCTGCTTTAAATGGATTTTGACTAGAGAAACGACAAAAAAGGAATCACAAAGAAAGAAATGAAGGAAATAAACACAACTCCAGGTATGTCTTTGATATATAAATAAATTTAAAAAATAGCGTCATAGGGGCCCTTTAACAGTACAAGTGTATCAGCCTTCATAGTGAAACAGCATGGCCTTGGCTGGCTCTTCAAGTTTATAAATGGTTAGTTGCTTGTATTTCACTGTCAGATATTACATTTCATCTGCATACTGATAGAGCTCGTTAAATGATTGGATGTTTATGTCAATCTGCACAGCTCCATTATTAGAGGATATAATTATCTATTTATGAGAGACAGAGAAGAACGAAGCATCCTTCGTTAGATCAGACGATGGGAAACTGCATTTGAGGAAGAATTCAATCAAACAATTTTCTTAATGCTATTGATTACAGACGGCTGCCACTACATCACAGCAACTCAATGTGAAAGGCTCCTTATTTACTTCACTCTGGCTGCAATCTATGACTTGGGCGTGTGTATTGTAATTGTTGTTAATAAAATGAAATAGGCTGTGGCTTTGCATTTGTAAACAAGATGGCTGAAGTAACACATATAAGAACAGATTTTAGACAGAGGATCACTTAGAAAATATGATAAATATGAATACTTAATCATCAGATCACAGTTCAGCTATCAACTATTGAGCAATGTGAACTCGTAACTGAAAATTAAAACAAAGGAGGATCTCAAATTTTTCATGCCAAGAAAGGCTAAACAATATAAACCAATAGGCTCCTCACGATGTATGATTATAATGCACGGTATATTCCTATATGTACTGTGATGAACGATAATATTGATACTACTTTATACCAATGACACAATAAGAATAATGCAAGATAATCCTAATTAACACCACAAATACCCTGAATCTTCCCATTTTTACAAAGAAAATATACACATGACATGATAAATATTGAGCCCCAAAATATGATGTTCCAGCTTTCATATATATTGATCGATACGTCTACATAATATTTATTGTGACAGGGGTTTATTCCAGAGTAGACCCGAATTATCCTGTTCAAAAGAATGTGAACTACATAATCAAAACAAGACAAAGGTTTTGGGATGAAGATGTTTCGCAGCTCATCTAAGATGCTTGTTCAGTTCTGGTCAGATAGCTGGTGGACACTGCCTTATATCTGCCTGAAGGTTCTAGACTTATTGAACTACACAAAGTGAGAACTGTGCCTGAGCCAGATTTGCATAATCATTCAGGCTCCAATCTGACCAGAAATGAAGAAGCAGCTTGGATGAGCGGCAAAATGTTTTCCCTCCAAAACCTTTGTCCAGTCGTTTCATACCTGGACGACAAAGAGATTACACAGACAATGTGAACAACCAAAATAAATTCAATTCATTCGTTCATCCCACTGTCTAATATATAGATCACAATCCCTCTAGTATGTAAGCAGCTATTTTGGTGTACGTGAAATAACTGCTTGTAAAATGGTTATATAAATAGTTCTTTACATTGTGACTTGAATCACAGTGATCAATTAACCAAATAATCTTTACATCTAGTTGCAACCCTGTAATTTCCCCCAGTGTGGGACTGGGTTATCTATACCTACATCTTATCACTACAGTCTTATTGCTTTACAACACAATCTGATTTTAACAGAAAACCCCCTGATGCTTTAAGTGCTGCTAAACTAGTGTTCAGCAGCTCGCACTTGTCTTTTATTGAAAACATTGACAGTATTGACACGATGGAGGGTGTGGGATGAAATGACTAAACGTAGGCAGTCATGTTACATAAGGCACAACAGTTTTTTCACTAAAAACAGGACCAGATATAAAACAGCTCCAAACACGCATGCACACATATATATTCTGGCACAGGTACTCTTTCATTTGGGGCTAATCAGAATGCAGTTACTTTTCTAAAATCAATGGAAAGGAAAGCAGTACTAAAGATGGATATGTCATTGCTCTGCTTGGAATGTTCCACAGTTGATCATCAAGCAGCTCTACCTTATATTTATTAAATTACAAGTGGTTTTATAGCTCAAAAATACCCAAAACAGGTATTTTGACTGCAAGCGGGCTTTCCTCTCTCCAGATCAGACCAGTAACTTGGTCTGGTTTAGTCTCCATGAAGATAGAAAGGTTAAATACCAAACTGTGAAATACTCAAGTTGAAGCAATAACATTTCCACTGAAAAAGCATTTGACGAACCCTCCACCAGAAAAGTTACACAATGCACCTTTAAGCTTCAAACCACACATAAGTAGTGAAAAAAAATATAAAACACTGCTCTTGTGGTGAGGCAAGTGAGGCAAGTGATAAATAAATATATAACAAACAATGAAACGAATATAAAGCTGTTTTTAATCGGATATTGCATTATAACTATATAACTATAATTTAAAGGTGCACTGTGTAACTTTTCTGCTTGTCTCCATGATGATGTTATTGCTTTGCCTGGGATGTTCCACAGTATAGCATTAAACAAATACATTTATATTTCAATTACAGGTGTTTTATTTCTCAAAACTACTGCAAACACATACATTATTATGGTGAGCAGGTCCACTTTTCCACAGATATGACCTGTAATTTGGTCTGGTGATGAGGCCTGCTTCACTCCATGGAGATAGTTAAATTAAATGCATAACTGTAGATGATTTCAGGGGGAAAAAACAACATGGAGGCAAAGTATTCAGAATACAGTACTCCGATTGGACCATGTATCAGAATATACATTACAAAATCCATTTTACTACAGGATCCAGTTCTGTAACTAAATACATTTTCAAAGTTTTCTTCCCATCACCGCACATAAATCAGATATTATAAACATTTTAGCAGCCGGTGTCTCCCTTTGTGACTAAATGCACGGTTTGTATATATAATAAAATAGTGTGGTGACATTTATGACGACTGCGAGCCAGTTCACATGCTCTTTTGCCATTGCTTCCTGTTCACTGTGCAGCCTTGAGACTCGGAGTGGGTTTGAGTTACAGTAGAAATGTAAAATGCATACCAGACACAGGCAGTTTCAGTGTTTACACTTAGAGACGCTCACCAAAACGGACTTCAGATTTCAGTACAGATCCCCAGATAAGATTTGGACAGAAGCAGTGAATCAGTGGGGGTGTAATGTGGCAAATCTGTATGCTAGGAAATGAAATTTAAATAGTAAAAGAAAGTGTGTGGGGGTTTATGGTTGCTAAGTTAAAGTGTGTAATTTTTCTGGTGGAGAAAAGTTACACACGCTTATGCATTAAACATATCTATCTCCATGGACACAATCAGGTGATGCTATTAGTCCAAGTTACAGGTCAGATCTGTAAAGTTTCAACCCTGCTCACAGTAAGAATGCACATGTTTCAAGCCATTTTTCTCAATAATAAATGCACCTTCAGTTTACCTGCTTGTATCTGTTATATAGTTATAACCTTTGACATCTCTGGATCATTTTGTTATAATTTGCACATTGTAATTCGCAATATTCATCTAAAATAATAAATGATGTCACTGTAAACGCCACCACAACAACGCGCTGTGTAGCTGTCGGCCCCTCTTATGGATATCTGCACATCAAGCTAACAAGTCTCCGATTTTTTTCTCATTTGTACCAAAATGACTACACAACGCTGTAGTGCTGCCGCGATTATTCGACGTTGTCGACGTGTCGAATATGAAAATGAGTCGACTACAATTTTTTTGGTCGAATATTCGCCTTTATTTATTTTTGGTCTCAAACGGCTCGTACAGAGACCTTTTGCTTGCCCGAGATCAGGTATTTCCCCTCCACACCACTAGTAGTACTACACTCGAGGCGGACACCGGTGCTGCTGACAGCGGCTACATCCGGGGTTGACGCCGAGGTGGCTAACCTCGGCTTCACCAAAGGCTAACAGCAGTGGTATATAATGGCACCGCCAAAGAAAACAAACTTGAGGAAGTATTTGCCGTGCGCACTCTGCTGGCTGGTCTCTCTCTTTCTCTCTTCCCCCTTCCCCCGATTTGAGCATTTGAGAAAATGCCAGCGGCCGGTGGGTCAGAGTCGGATCCAAGAACAGTGGCGGCGACTTCTAGACCAAGACCTAAAGCCTCGAAAGTCTGGGAATACTTTCGGACAGATGGTGATAGAGTGGTTTGTACACTCTGTAAGACTTCTTTGGCTTATCACGGGAGCACGACCACGATGCATGAGGTATTGAGAATACCGTTGCAATATGCTGCTCGTGCATACTCGTTAAATTGTGTGTGCATATCGTTGTTCAACATTGTCGAATGAGCACACACAACAGACATAACAGCAATAACCTTTGCAACTCACACACACAAGGTAACCTCCCGGGAAAATCTAACACACACACTTGTGTGTGTTAGAACCGCTTGTTTTTTTTTTTTTTAATTAGTCGTTTAGATTAGTCGACTAATCGAAAAATTAGTCGAGAGATTAATCGTTAGAAAATTAGTCGTTAGTGGCAGCACTACAACGCTGCCTTATCCTACACATATAATCGATTAAAAAAATAAAACTGACAAACTAAGTAAGTACAGAGCAGTTGTTTATGTCGGTAGCAGTGAACACAGGGGTTTATCGGCAAAATAATCGATAAAAGATTATTCAAACATGAGCAAATCACTCTCAATACAACTTCAAAAGGGTAAATGAGAAAGGTAAACAACTATAACATGTTTAAAAGCTCTAAAAACTCAATTTTGCACAAAAAGTCAGCTTTAATATTTAGTTTAAAAAAAAGGGATAATAGAAAATGTATGAAAAATAAGAAAAGAACAAGTTGATGATGACGGATGATAAATAGAGGAAACAAAGACATCCAGAGGCTCCACTGTGATTCTGCCCTGTGTTGTCTGGACTGAGCTGTTGCTAAGGACTCTGGAGTGACGAGATAGGGCCGTGGAAAAACAGTCTTCACACAAGTACAGTATGACTAATCCTCAGTGTGGAGCAAGGACAATGGAGAGATGGGAGGGCATCTGAGGTACCATTCTTTGGGAGGAGGAGGAGCTGGGGAAACGATTGCGGCTGAAGTCTTGAAGGATCAAATCTATAATCAGACCTGTTGAAATGTGTCTATATTGTTCTCTGCCTTGTCTTTGTTTACATTATTTAAAAATCTCTTTGTTTTATGTAAAATGTATTCTTGTTAAGAAAATAACTCTTAAGATATTACATGAAAAACTTTACAAAGGGCTTTTTCTCAAATGGACTAAACATTTAACTTTTTTTTTTTTTTAACTATTAGTAATACTCAATGTTTTGTGGGACCAAAGCAAATTTCTAATTTTGTTAATTGAAAATGGCAAAATAGCTTTTTCTGATTCAGGCTTTTTTTCTTGTTATAAGATAATAAAGTTCTGGCTGAATTCGTCTCCAAAAAGACACTAACACAGGATTGGCAGACCCTATTGAATCTTAATTTGATTTCAATTGAATTATTTTCATAGGGCTAAAAAAACAAAACAAATATATTGAAACAGTGTGGATAAAGGTAAAAAGGAATAGCCTTATAGACCTATATTGTCCCCCCATTAATCATTCTTTCACACAAAGAATCAATTTTGACATATTAATAATTTGATTCAAACAAACCAGTTCATGAAGTTTAAAATGAGTAACTCATTTGTTCCCCATGACAGAAAACATGTGTCTTTTCATATAACCGACTTGATACAGATCACATCCAGTTTATCCCAATTTTATCCACAAAATCTAAGAGAACTTTCAGCTGATTGTGAATGTCAGCCATGCCAAATGTAATTGCAGGCTTGTGTTTCCCTGTGAAAGTCGCGCTGTCACAAAAATTTCAAAAAGCAAAAGCGCGAGAGGCGTGTTAATGTAACCACGGCAACAACCCACTGGGGACAGGAAGTGAGAGCAACCACTCTGAATCAATCAAAGTTGGTTTGGCACGAAACTGCACTCCAAATAACAGCTTACTGTAACAATGGACAATTTTTTATTTAAAATTTTTTGATTGAATATTTTTTTCTTTCTCTGTGGGGAGGAGTCAGACACTAATCTGAGATTTTGTTCAAAAAAGCGCCACCAAAATGTTACTGTATTGGTTTGTTGTATAAGGATCTGAGGCAAAATGCAAATTATTTACCAATCAATGCATATTCCTATACTTGTGGTCACTGCATCGAGTCTAAACAAGACCGTGGATACAAGGTAAGCTATTCAAATTACTTTTCCAATATGGCTAAATGATGCCTCAGAAATGGGATGATTTCATTTCCCTCTCACTCAGACTGCCCTTGATCCAGTTGTAACTTCTATGTTAAAGAGAAGAGCAGTGCCGTGATGTGCTGTTGCGGTCACTGCCTTGAATCGGCACACACCAGACCACATGTTTACAAGATAACTACTTATTTATTAAGGAAAATGCTTGTGGTTGGCTCCAACGTTCGGCAAAAATAGACTCCCAATGGAAAGAATCCAGAGCGCAGTGGCACCTTCACTGGCACCACCAGGTCTGCACTCCGCTCTTTACTTTGAATTATTCGACCAGAGCTGCACAGGTTAAGCCTGGGGTTATCCTGGAGGAGCTCGGGGTAGAGCTGCTGTTCCTCCAAATATAACACGACTGCATAATTAACCAGTAATTAGCCTATGGAACCTGCTGCTATGTTTTTCTGTACAATTTCCTCAAAAGACTTGAAGGAACTGTCTGGGGAGATCAAGTCTGACTCTGCGCACCAAACACAATGTTCCTCATACTGCCAGACCCCGCCCCTCTTAGCCCCTCTAGCTCCCCTCTAGCCCGCAGACCCCGCCCCTCCTCGCCCCTTTAGTCCCTCAAACCCCACCTCTCCTTCCCCCTCACTCTCCCCTTTAGTCCCCCAGACCGCGCCCCTTCTCACCCCTTTTGTCCTCCAGACCCTGTGCCTCCTAGCCCCTCACTCTCCTCTTTAGTCCCCCAAACCCGCCCCTCCATCCCCCTCACTCTCACCTTTAGTCCCCCAGACCCCGCCCCTCACTCTCCCCTTTAGACCCCCAAACCCTGCCCCTCCTAGCCCCTCACTCTCCCCTTTAGCCCCCCAGAACCCAGCCCTCCTCGCCCCTTTAGTCCCTCAAACCCCACCTCTCCTTCCCCCTCACTCACCCCATTAGTCCCCCAGACCCCGCCCCTCCTCACCCCTTTAGTCCCTCAGACCCCGCCCCTCCTCACCCCTTTAGTCCTTCAGACCCTGCCCCTCCTAGCCCCTCACTCTCCCCTTTAGTCCTCCAAACTCGCCCCTCCTTCCCCCTCACTCTCCCCTTTAGTCCCCCAGACCCCGCCCCTCACTCTCCCCTTTAGACCCCCAAACCCTGCCCCTCACTCTCCCCTTTAGCCCCCATAACACAGCCCTCCTCGCCCCTTTAGTCCCTCAAACCCCACCTCTCCTTCCCCCTCACTCTCCCCTTTAGTCCCCCAGACCCCGCCCCTCCTCACCCCTTTAGTCCCTCAGACCCCGCCCCTCCTCACCCCTTTAGTCCTTCAGACCCTGGCCCTCCTAGCCCCTCACTCTCCCCTTTAGTCCCCCAAACCCGCCCTCCTAGCTCCTAACTCTCCCTTTTAGTCCCCCAGACCCCGCCCTTCCTCTCCCCTTTAGTCCCCCAAACCCGCCCCTCCCCTCATTCTCCCCTTTAGTCCCCCAAACCCCACCCATCCTAGCTCCTCATTCTCCCCTTTAGTCCTCAAGACCCTGCCCCTCCTAGCTCCTCACTCTCCCCTTTAGTCCTCCAGACCCTGCCCCTCCTAGCCCCTCAAGCTTCCCTTTAGTCCTCCAGACCCTGCCCCTCCTAGCCCATCACTCTCCCCTTTAGTCCTCCAGACCCCGCCCCTCCTCACCCCTTTAGTCCCCCAAACCCGCCCTCCTAGCTCCTAACTCTCCCATTTAGTCCTCCAGACCCCACCCTCCTAGCCCCTCATTCTCCCCTTTAGTCCTCCAGACCCCACCCTCCTAGCCCCTCAAGCTTCCCTTTAGTCCCCCAAACCCTGCCCCTCCTTTCACCATCACTCTCCCCTTTAGTCCCCCAAACCCCATCCCTCCTCCCCCCTCACTCTCCCTTTTAGTCCTCCAGGTATTGCTCAGTTTAGCAGCTTGTTATAACTGTGGCTGTAGGTGGAGTTTAGGTATTTAGTTCCACTTAAAATTTCCACTGCTGATGGATTAAAAAAAAAGAAATATACTGCAATTACAAAACTACTTCATCAGCTTAACTTCACTTTAGTCGTACTTATCAAGACAGAAGCTTTAGTATTTGCACTGAGCGCTCACAGCCTCATACTGAACAGACTCGTTTATCATTCCAGGAGTATTAAAGTCATCAATTCTTCCATGACCCCCTAATCTCCCCTTACATGAGACGGAGCCGAGGATACAAGGCAGAGTATTGTCCGCTGGGAGCGACCGGCGCACCTGTAGCACTCCGCGGAGAAAACCCCATGGATATGTGAGCACAATTACAGGAGCTGACTAAACATAAGGCGGAAGGAAGAAGATGCAAAGCTAGCAGCAATTTTGAAGCGCTCTGTGAAGAAATGCCACAAATATAAGTACGCAGTGAGCTGGTTAACTGCCAATACCACCTTAAATAAAAAAGTACTTCTTACTCAGGAGGAAAAGTGCTGAAAGAAGAGCTTGTACAGAGAAAGAAATCTCCAATGAATCTACACAGAGCACAGAAATACAGTTTTAATCATGGGATGTACTCTTCTGGTGCCAGTTGTACAAATGTGCTTCTGCTTACTGGTCCAGGCCTAGACCAGGACTAAAGCAGGTCTAAATCAGGATTAAACAATACCAGTAAACTACATTGTATTCATAACCATACAGGGAGTGATTCAGGACTCATAACATAAGATGAGTCATTTTTAAAGGTCCTATATTACGCGGAATTGACTCTTGAGAGCTGTTAGTCATGTTACAATGCTGTTTACCTTCTCAAAAACATACCTGTTGTTTCAGTAATCCTTTATTATTAGTCAGTCTATATCTCCAAAGCTATAGTATAGTAGTATTTTTTGAAGAGGAAGCAATATTATAACATAGATCAGAAAATAGCTCAATATAGGCTCTTTAACTTTCAAGTTTCCATTGTTTCCAATTCATTCTCTGCAATATTCAGACAATTAACAGATAATTCACCGAAGCAGTGACTGGTAGATATTAAACAAATCTTTATAAACAAAGAATCATCATGAACAACACCACAATAAAAATAAAACATTTCTGATCAGACAAAACATCATGGCAAATTCTAGTTCCCATTTAAACTGATACATTTTCTTGCGCTACACAAAAATTGCCACTTACATAAATACCTATAGCTCTAAAACTATATAAATTGTGAAATCCTTTTGTATCTGAAGTATAGAAAATGAATAAATTGAATCAGACATTTTATGATAAACAATATTATAATAAAATCAATAGAGTCAAGGCATTAGCAATTATTCTGATCAATATTATCTGCGCAACATCGATGTAAGATAAGAAAGTGCCAATGACTCAACTGTATTTTCAAATAGTCTGGCCGATTTTAATCCAGACAAAAAATAAATTTAAAAATGCAAAGTAACTGTGAACAAACAAAGACATTATCAATTTAAATAATTGTTCCTTTTAATAATATACACTGTAATAATATAATCAGTGAGCTATTCAAAGCCAGCCCTCCTCCACAGTCTGAATCACACAGCGTGCATGTCTGTAGCTATTGTTTACAACCTTAATTCCCTTGTACCTTTTTTCCTTTCTTTTTGCGAGTGGGTGTCTTCTTCTCTTTGACCTCTTCACTCATTGTCCCAGCTTTGTTCCAGCCGACCCCCCCAAAAAACAGGCACAAATCCCCCCCAGAAAAGGGTCTTCTTTCTTATGATTTAATCCAGCATGGGTAAGCAGCAGGCAACCGAGGAGAGATAGACACTCTATGGAAAGCAAAGCCAGAGACTACTTGTTCACACCCACTTCAGCCCATGAGGGAGGCTCCTACACTCACTCTCTCCCTCTCTTTTTCTCCCTCTGTCTCTCTCTCTCCTCTTTCTGTGGATAGGCAACCGGGGTTTCAAATAATAACTTAAAGTGACAGGTTAGACTATACTCCTTTCACTAGAGCATTTTCAGAATCATTAAAGATAAGATTTTACTGCAAATCTTGTCTAGTTTTTCTATTTATGTTTCTTTTATTATTTTGAGGAGGTTTAGTTTTGTAAATTGTGTCTTATTTCCTGGAGTTCCAGCAGTTCTGACATATATAGATGTGATTTCATAACTGTTCTAGCAACCATGTTAACAAGGGCCAAAACTAAATGCAAACACATTTATTTTGTTTGTTAGGTTTAATCTGTCAGAAAAAATATATTCTGTATTAGAACTCAGAGCTACTTTCTGTATTTCTTTTGTATTTCTCTTCTCATCTTTTATTCCGTTTCTGATCTAAAACTATGACAATATACAGTATGATATAATATATTTACCACAGGTACTACCCCACCAAATCATGTAACAATTAGAAAAACTGTATTTGAATTGTAAAGGTGCATTGTAGAACTTTTTTGGTATATATATATATATATATATATATATATATATATATATATATATATATATATATATATATATATCTTCCCAGAGGGAACAATACCAGACATTGAGGACAGCTACAAGTACCTTGGTATCCCACAGGCAAATGGCAACCTTGACGAGGCAACAAGGAAAGCGGCGACTGCCCAATACCTGCAAAGAGTACGGCAGGTCCTACGAAGCCAGCTCAATGGCAAGATCAAGGCGCAGGCAATAAACAGCTACGCGCTGCCAGTGATCAGATACCCAGCAGGAATCATAAGTTGGCCAAAGGAGGAGATACAGACCACGGATGTTAAGATACGAAAGCTCCTGACCATGCATGGAGGGTTCCATCCCAAGTCCAGCACCCTGAGACTGTACACGAGCCGGAAGGAAGGAGGCCGAGGACTAGTGAGTGTGGGAACCACTGTCCAGGATGAAACATCCAAGCTCCACAAGTACATCAGTGACAAGGCCCAGACTGATGACATGCTCAGAGAATGTCTCAGACAGTGGGGCACAGAGGAAGAGGTGCTGGAGGGACCATCATGGCAGGACAAACCCCTACATGGGGCGTTCCACCGGAACATATCTGAAGTGGCTGATATCAAGAAATCCTACCAATGGCTGGAGAGGGCTGGTCTGAAGGACAGCACGGAGGCACTCATCCTGGCTGCACAGGAGCAGGCCTTGAGCACCCGAGCAATAGAGGCCCAGATCTACCACACCAGACAAGACCCAAGGTGTAGGCTGTGCAAAGAAGTGCCTGAGACAGTCCAGCACATAACTGCAGGGTGTAAGATGCTGGCAGGGAAAGCGTACATGGAGCGACATAACCAAGTAGCGGGCATAGTGTACAGAAACATCTGTGCAGAGTACGGGCTGGAAACCCCAGGATCAAGGTGGGAAACACCTCCAAAGGTGGTGGAGAATGAGCGGGCCAAGATCCTGTGGGACTTCCAAATACAGACTGACAGAATGGTGATGGCGAACCAACCAGACATCGTGGTTCTGGATAAGCGAGAGAACAAAGCCGTGGTGGTGGACATTGCAATACCGAGCGATGGCAATGTCAGGAAAAAGGAACACGAGAAACTAGAGAAATACCAGGGGCTCAAGGAAGAGCTGGAGAGAGCCTGGAAGGTGAAAGCATCGGTGGTGCCTGTGGTGATCAGAGCACTGGGGGCCATGACCCCCAAACTGGATGAGTGGTTGCAGCAGATCCCAGGAAGGACAACAGACATCTCAGTCCAGAAAAGTGCAGTACTGGGAACAGCAAAGATACTGCGCAGAACTCTCAAGCTCCCAGGCCTCTGGTAGGGGACCTGAGCTGATGAGGGTGAGAGACCAACCACCGTGGAAGGTGAGAAATGCGTTTATATATATATATATATATATATATATATATATATATATATATATATATATATATATATATGGTAGATCTGTTTAATGTCATACTGTGGAACATTCGAATCAGCACAATGACATATCCAAACAAGAAGGTGACAGACCCTCAACCAAAAGGTTACACATTGCACCTTTAATTTCTTATACATGTTATGCTACTGGACAAACCCACCCACGTTCTACAAGTGAAAGCCGAGCAAGCAACAAGCTGCAGGGGGCGTTTAGTATTTATAGCAATCAATCTCACTTGTGTGTACAGTAGATGTGAGCTGGAGACTGGAGAGAGGGAGGATAATAATGATGAGAAGTGCAGCTAAAGTGGAGTAATGGAATAAATAAGGGAAGGACGGAAATGTTGTGATGGAGACTATGTGTGCCAATTGTCTTCCAATGTGTTGTTGTTTTGGAATTGGGGCAGTTTTGAAATGGGCAGGCATCCTCTGCTGACTGTCCATCAAACTCTTGTGAGCTTTTAGCCATGTTAGAATGTCATTACCTCATCAAAAACATACCTGGAGTTATGTTTTGTTTCACTGACATGTTTAAGTAATTCTTTATGTTTAGTCCGTCTAAATTTCCAAAGCTCAAAATGTTCTGTTCCGCCTTGTGATGTCATGAAGTAGTGGCTTTCGGGTTAACAGCTGCACAGTGGAGCATTTCCCGTATTACCACATGACATCACAAGGTGGAACAGAGTGTTTTCTGTTTGACAGAAGAACTCTAGATATGCAGAGTTTGTGTTTAAGCGTGTGTGAATGAAACAAAATACAAGCTATGTTTTTGATGAGGAAACAACCTTATAAAATAGATCAGAAAAAAGCGTAATATGGTCCCTTTTAAAAATCAATTTAATCTCATTAATTCTTTCTCTAAGACATAACAATGCTGTAAATACAACAATATAAAGTAATACTAAATTACACAAATCAGTGAAATCCCCTGCGAAATGTGTAAAATATGGGGTTGATTATGGATAATATTGTGAATAATTGCTTTGTAGATATACACAGATTTGACTGTCACATTTATATATAAAATGTTACAAACTTGTTATTATCTCTCCATAAAGTTATATTTTCTGCACTTTTCGTCTTAGTCTTATACGCAACAAATACATTTAAAGACACATTTTATCACATTTCTGTTGGATTGTAAAAAATATGCTCAGATTAATGCTAACAGGAAGATACTAAAAAAATAAAAGTTTTTCATTTCTGTCAGTATCACCCTTCTGTATTAGTATTTCAGCAGCAAAGTTGGACAATCCCGAAAACCGTCCTGTACTCCCATTCCTGATGTGATTAAGGCTAAAATCATAGATAATCCAAGTATAACCAGACGCCATGGAGACAGACGACAGAAGCATCATGATCATGTGACCTGAGACTGACCCGAGAGTTTGACAGAGGAACGCAGCGTCAGAAAAAGCTCTCCTCCTCACGACCACGAGACAAATGAGTTTAACACAGTTCAGATTCTACCAGGACTTTGTCAGTCTGTGAGAACAGCTCTGACGTCGACGTGTCCAATCTGCCAATCACACTCATCTCCTGTTAGACTCCGAGGAACGAGGAATGGAGGGAACGGGAGAGAGGGAGAGGGAGGGAGTGAAAGGGAGGAAGGAAAGAATAAAGGGAGAGGGAAAGAGAGAGAAAGAGACAGAGGGGAGGGCATAAGATAGAAAGAAAAAGAGGAGGGAGGAATTGAGAGAAAGACAGAGGAGGGAGCATAATAGAAAGAGAACGAAGAGCGAGGGAGAGATGTTGTTGTTCAGGAGGATAAAGAGGAAATGGAGTCATTGAATTGAAAGTGAATGATGGACTCCAGGGCTAGACAGGTTTTATTAGTCTGCTATGGCCCCATATTTAAGATGGAAAAACAATGCAAATATGGTGACAGGTGACAAAATATCTAAGTATGAATTGTATTTTTTACTGCTGTTTTTGCACATCAGCTGTTGAATAGACACTAAAATATAATAAAAACAAACAAATCTGATAAATGTAGATCTGTTTCTCTACATAATGGTACATTCCAATACCACATCCACTTAAGAAAAGTCTAGTTTATAAAGTCTCCATGTGTTGTTGTTGTTGTAATAGAAATATGCTGAAATACAAACATTATAAAAGATGATATTGATGCCAGATTTGAGCCAAAAGTGTTTGCTTCATTATCGAACCCTAGAGTTAGTGTTACCTATATAACCAACCATCAGTGTTATCACAAGTGACTTTAATAAATGGCCTTTAATAGCCCTTATAACACTGTCACTTCTGCCTTCTCTCCATCAATAATTAAGGGCAGGGGAAGGTCCTGCTGGGACAGAGGGCTCAGGCTCTTTGTGTGTGTGTGTGTGTGTGTGTGAATGAGTCTGGTGGTGTATTGTGACTGGATTATACCATTGTGAGAGCCTTTGCCCAGAACAATTATAACTGCACCATGCACTGAAAGGCAAAGGGATTTCAGAACTGCAGGCCAAGCTTTATGTTATAGGACAAACAAGATACTGGAATGATACAAGCTGGTGGTAAATTTTAGGCTAAATGTATAAAAAGTGGGAGAAAGATGTTGTGGACTTCATAATGATGCTTTGAGAGGACGCTGTACTGACTCTGTTTGTGGCCTTTCAAGTTTAACTTTGTGCTGACACCTGGTGGACATATAGGGTCAAGACAACAACATCTAAAAATCTTTCTTATAGTCTTAAGCCCTATTTACACGGAATAAGTACAACCTGGGGACATCTGGTAATTTGCAAATTACTGCCCCACCTCTGTGTTACTTGAAGCGTGTTTGCACAGGATAAGCCAAGTTCGTAAATTACTCTATTTTACTGACATTGACACAGAGATTGAAAGAGAGAAGAGCGCAGAAAGAAAAGAAAGATAGAAAAGGCACGCAATTACAACAACAGAGATGCAGATTCACATGGGTAGTATTATCACTGGACATCTGTATTTGGAAAAATATAATAGGTAATTTGCGGCAGAATTTTTACTTTACAAATTACAGACACGGCGCATTTGGATTAAGACCTCAGGCGTCCTCCACAATTATTACAAATCACCAGAGGCCCACAGATAATACTAATCCTGTGTGAATAGGGCTTTACATTTTTAGGTTTGTCGTTGAAGTAGATTGAACGTAATCAACAAATCTACAAATAAAAAAAGAGAAATTTCTCACCACATGACAAAAGCGACAGTTGTATAGGTTCAGATGAAAATGTATTAGACACTAAAAATAGCTATAGTCATTTTATTAATACTCTTTTTTTTAATAATAATAATTTTGTTTTGTGTCTTTGTTCATCTAAGCCTGTCATGATAATTACTATATAGACTTATCGTTCAGTATATGATAAATGACACAATATATTTTTAGCTCAACGTTGCAATAATGGGGAGATTTTTGTTATTTTAGTTGTAATATGATTTGAGCTGTAGAGTTCTGGCTAATTATTTGTTCATTCTGCTATTTATTTGTGATACAGTATATTTAAAAATATTTACTAGGATTATCCTGCTTCATTTTTATTGTGTCTGTGGCATAAGTAGTTTCAGTATTATCACTTATCACAGCATATCTCTGTAGAAATATACCGTGCTTTAAAATCTGTTATTGTGACAGGCCTACATTCATCTCCAAAAGCAGTTTGTTCAAACAGATAACATGTTTTATCGCTGAATATTTTCCACTGCTTAAATCTATTTCTTATAGCTCTGTGCTTCTCCTCTGAGCTTCAGAAACACAAACACTAAAGTGCAAAGCTGTAACTGCCCATGTCCACACCTCAGGGTAACATTATACTTTTATTATGACTATTTTCTTACAGGCTGCTATTACTGCCCCACACCAAGAGGGAGCGGTTTCATAACAGGATAAAAACTGAATTATAGCTTCGATTTGCTGCTTTATTTGGTTGCTAAGATAGGATAATGCATTAAGATTATACACAAATTAGGGACAGCGGAGAGTTTATCAAAGAGGTTATGTCTAAAGCTGTCATGATAACTACTATATCGACTTATTGTTCAGTATCAAAAGCTGGGAGTATATGATAAAATTTGATCTGGTTGAATATGACTATGATTCATTATAGATACAAACTAAATACTAAAATGTTTCACTCTGCTGTTTATTCATTACTGCTCATGTTTTTTTAACAATATTGTAAAATCTGCTCTTGGGTTTTTGTGTCGGTAAAATACCCTACTTCCACTATCACATTGTTTGTCATTTGGTGAATCTGCATCAATAAAGAAAACAGAAATAATCTCTACTCTTGGCAGTTGGTTCCATTTGGTTCTCATCCGACCTATTATTGGGCAAAATAGTGTCCCGGGCAGTTGCTTCTATATGGTTCTCAATGCCTTTTAAGGTGTATAATAGGCCTGGGCAAAAAATTGATTTAAAATAAAAATTGAATTGGCAAGTCAAATCGATTTGTTTTTTCAGAAAATTGATACTTAAGATTTTTTTAATACAGCGCGTACATTTTGCATTCATCAAGACTTAGGCTTTCCGTAGTCACTTCCTGCAGTGCGTCTCTCTCCCTTTCCCCTGAGAACGACACATGCACAAACTGTCACAGAGAGAAAGCTCATATAATCCACAGAGTCATGTGTCACGGTTTAGCTAAGACCCAAAATCACGAACCACGACTGGTAAACGTGAAAGTGATTTATTACAAAGATTCTGGAAATAATACGGAAGGCAGGCAGACGGACAGGCAGGCAGACGGGCAGACGGGCAGACGGACAGGCAGGCAGGCAGACAGGCAGGCGGGCGGGCGGACAGGGAGGCTGGCAGGCAGGCACCTGGACACAGGAAGAGGTAAGTCCAAGAAATACAAGGCAAGGGTATCCACACAAATCTAGAGCCAAGGTTTCACTAACGTAGAGTAGACAACGAACTGGCGAGGACTGGTTGGAGAGCTGGGGTTCTTGTACTGCAGGTGATGAGTTGATGGGATGCAGGTGTGCGCTCTGCCAGCAGGAGGGAAACGCCCAGAGGAGGAGGAGACTCAGGAGACACAGGAGGGAGGGGAGGAGAAGAGAGGAGGAGAAGGCAAAGACCAGGAGCGGATCCTGACATCATGTCCTTTAGTCCGACAAAAGCCGACCGCATCAGCGCACAAAAAAAGAGCTGCTTTTTTCCCCGCATTTACAGTTTATGCAAATGAGTGAGAATTTAAGTTTTGTTTCTATAAGACTATAAACAAATGTGCACAAAGCTGCATTAAACATATAATCTCAAACGGGCTGATGTGGATCTATAGTGATTATGGTTTATATGATGTAGAGTTGAGTTTATTTATGCAGATTAGTAATAGCAATAATAATGATGACAATTTTAATATAAAACGTTAATGATTAATCGATAATTGTTCGTTAATTCTCCTGGCGATCGATTTAGAAAATTTTATCAAATGCCCATCCCTACTGTGTACCATATGAAATGCTTCCAATTTATTCGGTGGAGAAGAGAGGTTTTCACAACATGGTGAAAGTTTTGGATGCTTGCTGTATGGTCAAATCAATTCGAATTGTGAATCAAGTTTTTTTAAAATTAAAAATCTAACTTTTTTTTGGGAGGGGTGGGTCACCAAGCTCTAATGTATAAGCAATATTGTTCAGTCTCAGTTTTGTTTTCAAATAGCTGTTTTTACATTAGACTGCAAGGTTTAAAGGGGAAGAAGAAAGGGGATAAGCCATGTACAGCACCTTTAAAGCCAAAACGTATTTTGAGATTTCCATGCTACATTCCTCACTGTAACATCATCGCCATGTGAACAAGACAAAACAGGGATTTTCTCCACTCCTGATTGGCTGTCGGCAGAGGGTGTCAACACAGCTGATGAATGTGTGAATGAACTACCCTGGGGTTTGTACCATTACATCACAACAAGCATCTTATCACTCTTCTGTGTGTTTATTCCCAAACAGGATCACAATATAACTTGTAGATTGAACAGAGCTGTGTGAACTTGTCTGAACACAAAACTCACTTAGAGCTTGTAAAAAAGACAGGAACCTACATAAAAGATGAGGTAAGCCAAGATAACTAATAGCCTACTCAAAATTACTATGAAGAAAAAGTAAGATCAGACTCAAACGCATAATCAAACAACACTGGATCCACATATACGAGTAGTTCTTCCACTGAGTCACACTGCTGTAGAAATAGGTGTACCAACCTCAGTGTCAGTGCTTGAATTACTACAGGATATTTATAGAACTAACACTACATGCCAATTATATGTACGCCATGACTACAATTTTCATATTTTCTATTGGAATGTACTGCTAATTAGAATACTAGGGCAGTGCAAATAATAATCAAAAGATCTACCGTAAATTCCGGACTACAGAGCGCACCCTATTAAGAGCCGCATGCTCAGATTTATGAAGAAAAATCAATTTTGTAACTATATGAGCCGCACCATATTATAAACCGCTGGCCAAAGACTAGGCGGGGGTTCGCTTCTGTGTCCCCGCCGCCTGGAGCGCCACCGGGACGGGCCGCGGACGCGGTCCCCGCTGAACTCTGGGGACGGACTCGCTCACTGGTGACACTTGGGACACACACGCGCCACAGGCACTTACACACCTTCACACACTTGGGACACACACACGCGACATGCACATACACACCTTGGCGCTCTGGGAATAAACCACGGTAGCGATCGCTTTAGCCTTCAGTCTGATTTGTACAGCGGAAACATCGCGGCCGCTCTTTGCGTGTTAACCCAGTCCTCTGAAAGCTTGGTTGTCTTTTTACACTGGCTCAGTTCTTCTTGCTGGAGCCTCCACCTTCGCACTATCTACTCGTTTATGCCAATTTTACGGGCAGCAGCTCGATTTCCTTCTTTTACTGCCAGAGTGATCGCTTTTAGTTTAAAAGCTGCATCATATGCTTTTGTCTGGTATTCTCCATGTTGATGAGGGTTAGCAGAAAGACTGAAATAAGGAAGTTGTGATTAATCATACAATTTCATTGGACCTCAGTGAACTACTTATTCATTTTATTGGTCCATGTTTTTCCCGCGATGAAAAAAAAATAAAAAAGCCGCTTCATATTACGAGCCGCAGTGTTGAAAGTGTAGAAAAAAGTAGCGGCTTGTGATCCGAATTTACGGTAATTGCTTTGGGTTTTTTTGAGCTGAGGAGTCTATAGCCAAAATTGTTTGTTTTAGTTTAGTTTAGTTTATTTATTTAATGAGACAGGGACAGTGCACAATCTACATAAACTTTAACAGGAGAGATGCTTGTACCAGGTTGTAGTGCCAGTGCTCATTTCCACCTGTCGCCCTGGGCAGGTTGATGTTATAGTTCATAAAATCAGACATACAAAGAAAATGTTTTTATAATGACCACAGCATCATAACAATTCTGGATCCTCATTCAGTTCTCTCAGCACCTTAAAATCACCACATTTATCAAAATCATCATTCAATTCATTCACTCGAGAACATCACACTCACATTATGGGCACAGGTCAGTAAAAGTCTGTGGTTTGGAGCAGAGTTCAGACTTTTATCAAAGAATTTGAATTTTTGTGCTGAATGGCATGAAATAATACATTTGTTTATTGTTTATTGAAAGCCATATAAAAGAAGTATTTTTTAATGTTCAATGATATAGTTGAATTACTATATTTCTATATTTTTACTTGTACATATACATTTATATAATTTTTCCTTATTTGACAGCAGTCTCTTGTTAATTTTACTACTTATTTTGAATTTATTATTACCATTTATTTTTGGTCTTTATCTTTATATTATATTGTAATGAGTTACGGTGTCCAAATAATTTAACTTGTGGATCAATAAAGTTCGTCTAAGTCTAATGACTAAAAAAAAAAAAAAAGATACAACATAGCAAAAACAAAAATCTGGCCAAATTAAGATTACTTGAATTAAGAAAGTTTTATCATGACTTGAATAAATTTCACACTTGACAAGTAAAATGATCTGCCAATGGAACAACACTTTTTGTACCTAAAATGTGAAAATACATCTTGCTGTGAGGCCTGAGTGGCAACACTCAGGCCTCACAGCAAGAAGGTTGCGGGTTCGATCCCTGGGTCGCCCGGGCCTTTCTGTGTGGAGTTTGCATGTTCCTCCCCGTGTCTGGATGGGTTTCCTCCGGGTGCTCCGGTTTCCCCCATCAACCTAAAACATGCCCGCACCCCTATGAACTAACATCAAGGACCATGTTGTCCACCCTCCTTTGGGCTCACCACCTGCAGAGGGGTTCATGGGGGGGGTCAGGTGCTATGAGTATTGGGCAGCAAGCTGCCCCCGCGACCCAGCTGGATTAAGCGGGAGATGATGGATGGATGGATGGATCTTGCTGCACTTAAATAAGAAAAACAACTTTTTGCACATAAAATAAGAAACAAAATCCATGAATTAAAAAACACTTATTCCATTGGTAGATCATGTTACTTGTCAAGTTGAATCTGCTCAAATAGAGTAAAATGTTCTTAACTGAAGTTATTTTACTTTAGCTATATATTGTTTTGCAGTGAAGGAAAAAGCCCAGAATAACAGAATAACTTCAAGTGTCAGAACAGATTTACTTCATGATATGTCAAGCTCCATGTTTTTCATACTCTGGTCCTGTCACAGAGCATAACAGCAGCTCGTGTCCCTGTTTCAGACGCAGGTCAAAGATCCACCGCAAACATGAGACTTGAGAAAAACACATGGCTTAAACTAATGAGGCGTGACAGAAGAGCAGAGCTGGACTCTGTCATTTACACCGCGCACTCAACAACATGTGTTTGGAGACCACAGTTACCTCACACTGACACGGCAAAGATACCGCGCTGTAGGGTCAGGCATACTTCTGACCATTACCTTTTTCAGATACAGTGAAATGCATTGATACTCTGCAGTGACATCAAGCTGGGGGTGTTCTACATGTATGTCTGTGGTGGAATGTTCGGGAGTTTCCGTGATGACACGCAGTAGCAAACACTGTCCAAAAAAAGTTTGAAACCTCAAGAAAAACTATTAAATGGATTTAAATAGCACATTTTCAGGAGACTGTGATCAATAGGAGCATTCAGGGCCCTGTTTAGGAGCTTGAAATTCAACAAAAATATGGTAAGAGTGACAAACTGTAAAACTGTTGGCCAATGCTTTAACTTGGGAGTGTAATTTTACATGTGAAATGTTTGAGCATTAAAAACATACCGTATTTTCTGCACTATAGGAGTGTAAGTCGCACCAGCCAAAAAATGCATAATGAAGAACAAAAAAACATATCGCAATTTTTGGTGGGGAAATTCATTTTATAAAATCAGATACCAAGAACAGACATTTCAACACTTCAAACTGTCGACCTTGGCTTGGAAGTCTGCAGCAGTTTTTGGGACATCGTTGTCCGTGCTCTGATAGGCAGTTGCGTTGCATGAAGCGGTAAAAAGCTTTTTTTCTTTTCTTCATTGCAGTTCGAGTATTCTCCACTTTTCACTAGTCTCTTACAAGTTTCTCTCTCACTTCAAACTTTCTTTCTGCTGCTCAATCACTGTTTTCGGCTGCATATTTCACAACTTGCGATTTGTAATCTGCAGAATATGATTTTCTTTTTGGAGACATTTGTGTTCAGTCTTTCTCAATTGTCTTTATATGATGATGTTTAAACTTAAAATTTTTTGTCGTACAGGAGTAAAAGGAGTAGCAGATACTGGCACACAAGCCTAGAGCGCCCCCTCATGGCTGTCAGTGTGAAAATAACAAACATGTGAAACTTTATATTTTAATATATAAGTCGCACCTGAGTATAAGTCACAGCCAAACTATGAAAAATACAGGAATTCAGAAATGCAAAATAGATACAAAATTCTTGGCAAAATAACATCTGTGGACAAGGATGTAGCGGACTACCATCAGAAATGCTATGCAGTGCACCTTTAAATTGGAAATGGAGAATAAACAAATGAACAAATAAACAAAAGGAGTCGGTGACAGAGTTTACTCGGTGGGTTTGTTTTATCTGACTGTTTTGGTAGAGATGAGATTCCGGGAGAGATATTTCCATAAATCAATGTAGGCTCCATAAACAAGCAGGGATTCTGTGTGGCAAGTTCACCTTTAATCCATTCTCTCCATAAATCACAGCACATACAAGGCGGGCAACGCTCCAACTGCTGAGGGGCAAAAACTGTACAAGAGTCGGTCACTGTTTCTCATTCATTTATGATGTCATTTTTGTGTGTTATTAAAGACGACATATTGTGCTTGTGTCTGCTATAGTGTAAAGCATAATGTATAAGACCTGTGGATTATTGTGTCATTATTAAACTGGACATTTTAAATCTCAATATTGATCTAAAATGACTTAATAAAATAAACAAGCCCACTGACTTCTGCATTAGAAAACTACAGTGGGAGAAGGGGAGTCAACTATAACATTAAACGCTCTGAAAGTTGATTTTACTGCAACACTTCACACAATGCCTTCACTCCTTTAGAGATTTTAACAAGTAGCATATCTTCTCCTCAAGTTAGTACATGTTTAATCAGAAGCTGTAAAGTATATCTAAAAATGTGCTGGTGGCTACAGCAGAAGGAGTAGTAGTAGTAGTAGTAATAGTAACCTAGTAACTGCAGTAGTAGCAGTACTAGTAGGTCTGGTAATAGTAAATACAAAATTCTGACATGCAGTAACTTCCTGGGATGCCCTATACATATTAATGAGCAGATTGAATATCAAATACAATGTCCTGCCAACAGGAAATGAGCTTGGATTCATTTTTGGTTGCTAAGGAAGCGCTAAGGGGGAGAGAGAGGCCCAAAGCAGGATGACTGATGACTGAATACAGATCATAGAGATATCACCAGCATGCTAAGTCGTTAAGTCACTTTTGTTTATTTAAGGCTAAACTGGTTTGCTAACTACACAAGAGCAGTGGAGAACCAAAAAAAGAAGGGAAAAAAGTTTAGGAAGAGACATTAATCAGGCTCATAAGATTAAGTATGTGGGCGAGAAAATGAGGAAACTCCACCTATCCATAGTGAATACATGGATTGTTGTAGACTATGAACAAGTTTATTTAAAAGTGCATTACATAATTTTTTCTGGTGCACTGTCTCTTGTTACACAACCATAAACAAAGGAAAAAAGTTTGAGAAGAGACCAAGTTTAGACAATTTACCAAACAGAGATCAAATAAGGCTCATAACATTAACAGTATATGGGCCAGAAAACACGTGAATACTGTACATGGAAACCTGTTTTGGACTATGACCATTGTCGAGCAATAAAACTTCCATTGGGATTAACAAAGTATATTTAATGGTACATAATAATATAACCTCTCCATGGAGATGTGACTGATTTGCCTGGAATGTTCCACATTAAAATTAAACTTATCTATCTTGAATTGCATCTATTACTGGAGTTTATTCACTGAAAATAATGAAAACATGTCTGCTTACAGTTAGCAGCCTCTAAGATCTGAACCGGTGACCTGTTTGCCTCCATGGAGATTGAATGTTAAAGCAATGCTGTGGAACATTCCAGGCAAAGCAAAGACCCTCCCACAGATGCTAAGGTGCCTTTAAAAAAAAGTAACAAATAAAAAGTAACATAAATCTATATAACATATGTGTGGAAGTCTTCTTTTGGTTTAAGTTCCTAATGCATTGCCAGAGTGAGTTGGCAATGACACCATTTTAGGCCTGGTCCCTGTCCTTTGAGCTGCCATTGTGTGTGTAATAAATCAGAAGCACAGAAAGGCATTGGGGCTGCTGTGTCTGCTCTACATCAACACATGAATGAAGGAGACTGGACGATCTATTCAGCCTTAATAGTTCACTTTCACTTTGCTTGTTAACCTTTTCATTGGGCCATTATGTCGGACAAGGTTCTTTGTGCTAAAATGTCATACTTTATAGGGTACAAGACGCCAGAGTGGCCAAAACTACACAATAGGACTTGGCCAAAGATGAGTATGACCATATAAGGGAAAGGGTCAGGGGTCAGGTTTGGAGGAAGCAGCAAATCACATCAGTCAGATCTCTGTATGTGGTATTTGACATGGACTGAAAGAAAAGGAAACAATTCACAGTTGCAAATTATCTGAGATTTTTTTTTCTGTCAAAATGGAGCAGGAGATTCTGATGTAATTTAATGTGTGACTCATGGTGAAAACGTCGTCCTTTTTAAGTGCGTCATTAGCAAGAAATTGCTCTTGTTAATACAAATAGCTAAGGTTACCTCTAAAAGCAATATGCAGCAATGAACGTACAAGAGTCATGATATTGAGATGTGACGGCATGGTGGTGGAGTGAAGCTGTGCCCTACAGCGAGAAGATCCTGGGTTTGAATCATACACTGTATATATATAAATGGACAATGCTAACCTGCTAGCCGCCACGTTCCCAATAGGAAGTGAGCATGGGGGCGTTTCCAACTCCACGGACTAGAGCTCCAGTTCCCTTTGTATTGATAAAACATTGCCCCTTTCTCCTGTAACTGCTACTGTCATGTTCCTCATTTTGGTCCATAAACCAATCCTATTCCTTAAGGCCACTACACACTACTGGATTTTTCGGTTTTAAACAATTTTTAAACGTGCAACAAAATGCGTACACCACAGATATGAGGAGAAACTTATGAGACTTAAAATCTTTGATCTCTGTCCCTCTGTCCGTCACTCCTCTGCCCCTGACGCTCTGTTTTATTGGCTGTTACTATCAATCTGACACTGACACCGTACACATGAGGAGCAGCAGTTTCAAAATCACACACAAAGACAAAAAGTCAGGTTACGTCTCCCCAAACTCAGGGAGAAGAAATTGCAGCCAAAATTAGGCAAATCCTCCTGTAGTGTGTGGCGGCCTTAACATTGAACTTGGCTCCAAATTCGCTCTTATAACTGCTCAGTGAGCTTTATTTGACTGGAGCCGACTGCTGTGGGTGACATCACATTCCCTCAGTCCACGATCAAAACAGGTTAGGCTGGCCTATAATGACATGATGCTCATTAAAATTCTACATCTGAAATTCACTGTAAAACTGAATGTGTAATGACAAATACTACTGTGCATCTCAGTGGTACTAAGTTACTTCTGTAGCCAAACTTCCAAGGGCAAACTGACAGAAGATTGGCTGCCAGTGTGTGCCACCGGGCCCCTCTAACCATCAATCTTTCACACACACATGCACCATAATTCCTCTCCCACTCCTGCTCTTACCAGCTAACTACATCGGGTTGGCTATGATCTGACAAGGTCACTAGCTAATGTTTTCAGCCTAGAAGCAGTGGGCCCCTAGAGAAGGACACCAATCTCCCAATAGACCCTTTTTATAACCAGGCAAATGGATCAACTTATCTCAAAATTGTCTTTGGAGAATAACTTCTGATGGGATGTCACAAGGGTTAGGATGTTGGTTGGTTGTGTGTGTGACCTGGTTACCATAGTTTATCTTGCACCCTGACCCATGTCTACCTAATATTATTCACTTTGAATGTAATTCACTACAACTCACATATAGTATAGCAGTACATAAGTCAGCTCTTTTAAATATTTAATTTAATTTTAATTTGTTGGGCTGTTCCTGAGTTTTCAATGTAATGATACCTTTCTTTTCAGAACATTTTTATGTGCAAATTAATAATAATAATAATGCATCAGTTTTATATAGCGCTTTTCTGGACACTCAAAGACGCTTTACAGAGCATTATTCATTCACTCCATACCTGGTAGTGATAAACTACTGTTGTAGCCACAGCTGCCCTGGGGCAGACTGATGGAAGCGAGGCTGCCAATCTGCACCATCAGCCCCTCCGACCACCACCATCACTCACGCACACACCACTTTCATACTAGGCAATGTGGGCGATGTGCCTTGCCTAAGGACACTACGACAGTTTTTGTGACTGGCGCCCCACTGTGGCACCTGGAATTCCCAGTGGTCTCCCATTCAAGTACTAACCAGGCCCGGCCCTGCTTAGCTTCTGAGGTCTGACAAGATCAGGCTTTGACAAGCTGGTATGGCCACAAATTGTCATTAGGTTTGGGCCTTGACCATAGACCATATATATGAGTGGACATAGCTAACCCATTAGCCGCCGTGTGCCAAATAGGAAGTGCTCCAGGAGGCTCTTCCTGCTCCTTCTCTCCCTTTTTCCCATTGACGTGGCCATACCGGCTTGTCAAAGCCGGTCTCAGAAGCTAAGCAGTGCCGGGCCTGGTTAGTACTTGGATGGGAGACCCATTTGTGCATTCATTCTGGCCTACTGGGGTTGTGTTGCATTTTTTGTATGAAAAGCAGTCTAAATTAAGTTAGATTGATTGATTGATTGACTGATTGAAATCTGCTCTTGGGTTTTTATGTCAGTAAAATCATTTATTGTGTATATTTATTTCAGCAATATATCATATACTTCGTGACAGGCTTACTAACCCAGACAGACAGGAGACCTCATATGACCAAAAAAATGATTAACTAAAGACTACGTGATGTACCTTTAGTGAAGTGTGGCTGAGTTGTCTTGCTGTTTAATCATTACTTATTTGTGTAACAATTTAAGAAAAACACAACATAGGTTTCACAGATTTCAGGTGAGTGTTAGTTCATCATAAAACCAGGCGTGGCTGTATTTGAAGTCTGCTATTACATCACACATTCCTCCAGCAGTTTCCTTGTAACTCTACAACACCTGTGGCACAACTGCAGCATTTCCATTGAAAATACTGTAAACAAATACTATTTACAAATCGCATAAAAGTGCAAAAGTAATGTAATACTTATACGTAATGAGAAATGTGATCCAAATAGGTGACAAATGCAGAACAAGAAAGGCTCCTGTACATATTGTAACTTAACACAATTTTTATGTATAGTATTTCTAACATACACAATAACTACATGAAAGTTAAAGGTGCACTATGTAACTTTTCGGTTGGGGGTTAGTCACCTGCATCTTAGCTTATATAATAGCTCACAGCTTACATTTATTAAAGTTTATAGTTTTATAGCTCAATAATACCTAGAAAAACAGGCGATCTAATTGTTTTTTTTATTATTATTATTATACTATACTATAAATATGTACAAAGCTATAAACTTGTACGAATAAAGATAAGAATAAGCAATTTTCCAAAAGTAATACCACTTTGCTGATGGTTCCAAAGTATTACAGAAAGTCAGTGGTTAACAGTTAATCTATAATTTTTGTATTTAATAACCAATTAGTTAACAAAAATGTGCATTAGTCTGAGTCAGTTTTCCAGACTTTCACCTCTATGCATCAAAATTAACATATTTTTTCCCAACACCAAAAACTCTTCTCTTTAAAGGTCCTACATTATGCAAAACTGACTCGTGTGAGCTTTAAGAAATGTTAGAATGCTGTTATCTCCTCAAAAACAGATCTGTGTTTTGTTTCATTTACACATGTTTGAGAAATCCTTTATTATTAGTTCCTTTGTTTAGTAGAGAGTGGAAATTCCAGACATGAAATTATCCAAATGATTCTAGTGAAGGTGTATGGAGTTTCAAAACACAGTGGAGCACTTCCTGTATTACCACATGGCGTCACAAGATGGACCAGAGTGTTTTGTTTGAGAGAAGAACGTCTGAGAGAAGAGGCTAAATATGCTTGGTATGTGTAATACACGTGTGTGAATAAAACAAAACACAACTCCAGGTGTTTTTGATGTAGAAACAACATTATAACAGATCAGAAAATGCACCACATGATCCAAACATCTGACGAGCACAACACAAAAGCACTATCCTTATGGCGACACAGTTCCTCTGTTCCTCCAGGACATGGATACAAATAAAGCAAATAAAAAAAGAGATAAGGAGGCGATTGCAGTGTCAGCCTGTCCTCATCTCTGTATGTGAGCCAGCCCTGTGTAAGTGCATTGTAATGAGAAGCCCACTCAAACCAACGCCATCCCCCGTCATGGTTTACACACTGGTACGTATTCACCCACAGGCCAGATGTGCAGACAATAACAGGGCTTTTGTTAAATCATGGGGTCATACGGATACTACTGTGGTTTCTGAATGGGTGATTTTATTAATGGGTTGATGTTTTGAGTTATGACACTGTCATACCAGTACAATCATGCATATGACAGCGACAAAGGAAAAACACCACAATGTAATTTGGGAGTTATTGGTACAAACCAATCTCTCTTTTTATCTCAACGACAACGTTCAAACAATCCATCAGATATGTGCTTTTTGTGAAAGTGTTACAAACAGTGTGAATGGGCTGTGAAATTAACCACGAAAGAATAGATTTAATTGTATATTTTATTTGATAATTTGCTTTTTTTCCTTCAGTTTTTGGACTTTTTGCAGCACTCAGGGATGCACCAATCAGTGTATTGCAAAAAATATCCAAATGTATTTTGTAATTGTATGTTGTTTATAATTTTCAGTGTATCTAAAGGCTGCCACACGCTGCAGGACAATTTGCCCGATTTTGGCTGCGATTTCTTCTCCTCGAGTTTGGGGAGGCGAGACCTGACTTTTTGTCTCCGCTGTGCTCGCCATGTCACTGTTAGATCATAACCACCAAACATCAGCAACGCTACAGTAACAGCCAATAAAACAGAGCATCAGGGGCAGAGGAGTGATGGACACAGAGGCGCAAGATACAAACTCGGGATATAGCGAAAATAAAGACTTTATTACTATTATTATGCAGCTCAAATTATTACATCGAGCCTATATAACTCCACATATACTAAACAAAATGAATAATGGACTATCCAAACTTTGTTAGCATGGGTGTGGGGCAGAGGGCACACTCATACTCATGCACATGTTGTGGCACTGCCCTCAAGTTAAATTATTTTGGAAAGCTGTAACTGAGGCTGTCTTACATGTTTGATGTTCAGATCTCTCCGTGCCCATTGTTGTCCCTGCTTGGAATAAGAACTCAAGATTGGGTTTTTTTTATCAGCTAAACGTATCATCATGATGAACTGGAAGAAACATAAGTGCTTTGACACAGACAATTGGTACAAAGACTTTTTGGATTTAATTTCTGTGGAGCAGTCTGCCCAACTGTTGGACACAAAAAACAAACACATCGTTGACCCATGGACGATGACCAAACTTCATCTGGGCAAAGTAGTGTAAAACAAGTGTATATATGCAAATATATACACTTGTTTGTTCATTTGTTTGTTTGTTTTTTTGTCTCTTACATATGTGTTGGTTGTATGTTTTGTTTTGTAATATGTTTGTTTTGTTGTGGCATAAAATTACAAAAAATACATACATACATATATATATATATATATATATATACACACACACATATACATATATATATACATATATATATATATACACATATATATATACATATATATATATACATATATATATATATATATATATATATATACATATATATATACATATATAAATAAATAAAAAGACTTTATTACCCACCTCCCATAAAGTGGTACATTTAAAGTGCAGCATCTCACCCACATTATCCATGTAAATTGTCCTCTGTAAATAATGACGTCCAGTCCACAAAACTGTGCTATTAATCCAGTTTGCTGCGTTCTTTAAAAGTAAAAAGACAGTTCCTGTGTGTGTTTGTTTATACCCACACAGCGCACAGTGAAGCTGCAGATTAGCGATAGTGACTCTACTTCCTGTGGACTTTATCGCTAATCTTTTGCTTTAAAAATCCTGTATCTGAAGTATTGCACCACATTTCACAAATAATAACACAGTTTTGACTTGTATCTAAACTAGAAGAGCTCTGATCTTTTGAACACTTCAGAGTCTCAGAGTGAGTAGTTTTACTGTAGACAGGAAACAGCTGACGTTATTGCGCTCAGAGCTTTATAACCTGTGGTCTGCAGATGTATCTCGCTGCAGTCTTCGCGATTAGAGATTTTAAGTCTCATAAGGTTCTCCTCATGTCTGTGGTCTGTGCTTTTTGTTGCACATTTAAAAATCATTTAAGACCAACAAATCCTGTAGTGTGTGGCGGCTTTAAGTATATTCTGTACACTAAACAGCTTTGAAAATGATTAACATTGTCCAGTAAATCATCTTATTACATATGTTTATAGACCAAAATGGAATTTCAAGTGAACTGATACCCCCTCGATCAAAACTGTTCAATAATGGCACCAATCTCCAATATCGCCAGCACTTTTTAAAATGGTTTACATTTTTGGTGTTGTTTATGTTCATGAAATTACTATAGAAAGTATTTTAAAATAGACTGAGATTGAAATAGAAAAAAATAAAATAAAATAGATTGTGATTGAAATAAAACATATGTTCCCCCATGCAGCCCGACTTCAATCAGCCCTGTCTTATTACATTATTGCCTAAAACCAGAAGATGCTCCTTCATGTCTCGTTTGTTTAACCCAGAGTAACAGACACCATTACCTCACCGTGACTGAGGTCATGTTTGCCCCGCTCCCTCTCCTCCTCCCCCTCTCCTCACTCTCTCCCTCCTTTCCCACTCTCATCCCAAAGCCAGAGCTGGTGAATCAATAGCCCCCTCGCCTCTGCACACACGCACAGGCACATGCAGATCGCTGACTAAGCCAAACTTTTCTCACTACATGAATTGGAAACTCGTGCAGAATTAATTTATACAAAACGGCTGACCTTAGCAGTGTCTACTCAGTGTTAAATCAATGTGCAGTACATCAACTAATGGGGCCTAAAGGAGATGTTGACAAAGTATATGTACTTTTATCACTCATTTATTTATTAACAAATTATTATCTAATATCATTATGCAATATGGACTACTAGAATTAATCAGCGCATACATTTCAAGAGTTGTAAAGTTGATTCTTTGCTTGAATAGAGGGAGGGCATCCAGCATAATTGGTTGAGCATTTTTGGTTCATTTTGATTGAAAATGGGATTGTTTGGTTAATTGATCATCATGACAACCTAAATAAACCTCAATGCCAAGTGTTTTTTATGAAGCTGTTTATGTTCTATTAGCCTGTACCAGATTTTATCAATCTTAAAATGAGTAATTATTCACCACATTGAGTTTATAAGGTCTTCATAATTTTTCAGAGGCCAGAGTGGAGATTTGTCAACAATTGCCATGCTAACAGCCCACTTCCTGATGATTGGAGAAGAAAATGCTTAGATGCAGAGTGATTAGATTAGTGAACATACCGGCTCATCAAAGCCTGATCCCATCAGATCTCAGAAGCTAAGCAGGACCGGGCCTGGTTAGTATTTGGATGGGAGACCACTGGGAATTCCAGGTGCCACAGTGGGGCCAGTCACAAAAACTGTTGTTGTGTCCTTAGGCAAGGCACATCACCCACCTTGCCTAGTATGAAAGTGATGTGTGCATGCCAGGACTCCCTTGAAAAAGACATTAGTAATCTCAATGGGACTATCCTGGTTAAATAAAGGTTAAATAAAATAGATAGTACACAGTGGACTTATACAAATACAAAGAAATGCTTATGTATTCGTTTGGACATGCAGTGTGAAAAATGTAAAATTACAATTGTGAACACTAAAATTTTATATTGTGACATCCCTGGAATGGTCCCTATTAGGGCATTAAACATACCGTTCTGGAGACAAGCAGGTGAAGTTTCTGGTCAGATGTGTTCAGAGCAAACTATGGTAACACCTCTCACAATAAGAAAGCATGTTTTCGCAAAGCATTTGAGCAATAAAATGAGGCAAGATAAAGTTTAATGCTGCACTGTAGAACTTTCTTTGCCAACTATGATGACTGAGATTAGCAGATGTTGCACGGCGTACCCTCTTTTATTAAAGTTATGGTGCATCTACACAATACAATCATTACAAGTGCATTTAAGTCCATACAGCATTAAGTCTACCAGCCGGTATACGCATTGTTAAAAAACAAACCAAAATGTAATGACACCATTGTTCTTTGACCACTATCTACACACAGGTGCAGTTTCAATATTTGCTTTTACTACACTAAACCTCCACTCTACATATTTATTACCACCATCACCACACAGACCATTTCTGACCACAATACAGAGTCAAACATTAAAAGGCAAATGGGAGGAGACACAGGCTGGGAGGCAATCAGGAAATAAATATAGTCAAATATGAACCAAAAGGAGAAAGACACAGCCATACTTTGTGATGTGTGTTTAATTTTTTTTATAAAAAATTACAATCTGTAGAAATCGGTGATTGGATTGTCTGGACAAGTTGAATAGTTTCCTTGAGCTAAATTGAAGATATTGGGATAATTTATGTATACTCCACTTGACACAGTCTATAGTGCAAAAGTTATGTAATGTTTTGGAACAAGTAGACTTGGACAAAGCGATTTCATCATGTACACAATCATGATGGGTTATTGTTACAGACCACATGTTTAGATGGCAAAGTAACCCTGACCTTCCATATATTATAAAGTGTTATGGTTACATCTAAGGTCACCAATTAAAACTGAAATTTGCATTACGGTAGAAAAAACATTTGAAATTATCTGCAACATATGGGAGGGGGGGTCTATTAAAAATAAAAATACACTTTTACACTCATAGGTTTATGAGCAACTAATATAACAGCCGTGGGCCTATTAATTTCCTTGCTGTACAAGGCAAAGTTTGTGCACCAGTTAATAACTGTATTAAGTTACCAACAGAAACACAATCCAGCTCAAGTCTCGTTACTTTCTTGTCCCAAGAAAGCAGGAATTCAATCTGTCAAAAGTATGCATGCTGCCCGTAGGCTGAATGGTAATGACTTCTCATATGACACACCATCGCTATACGTCCCTTATATCGCCGTCGTGCAGTTTACCGTAAGATAACAGATCTTAAAGTCCGCTTACCTGCTCCTCTCGGTCACCTGTGGCGGAAGAAGCCATGTTGAGAGCAGCTGCTCTGGTTCACAGGTAAAAACTTTTGGAGCGGGGACCAAACTTTACGCACAGAGAAGATCCGACGTTCAGAGTTACGCACGGCACAGGCATTAGTTCCTTAGTCCAAATGTTTGGTTATTTTGGGATTTTCAGGGTAAAAAAAATCCAGGAAATGCGAGGATCGGTGCACTGAGCGGCTGGGAAACTCCAGGTGGAGTGCAGTGTGCCACTGCAACCCCTGGAAGACTAAAGTGAAACTAAACACACCGCCGCAAGGTGGCGGTGTTAGCGCGGGAAAAACTTTATACACAGACTGATAGAATAAAACCTGCCTTATAACAAAGACAATTATACTCTACAGACCTCATGAGAATTTGTGGTTGAAAATGGTTAATTATTGCATTGGCCATTTGATTCTGGGTCTGAGATTATAGGAGCTACCGGTACTCAAAATCTGTACTCGAGTAGTACCAAGAAATCTACCTCTCAAAAAATGTAAAATCTCCTTGAGTTAGTATTTATGGATTTCAGCTTCCTGCTTTAGGCAACATTTTTAGGACCTTTTCCCTATTCAAAAGTTATCTTACATGTTTTTTTGATTCCTATGGCAAGAGTCCCACTTTATCAGTCTGAAACCCATGGATACAAGGATTACTGTTTAGGTACAATAACTTAACCCAGTATATATTTGAGGCTGAAATTGTACAAAGTTGTAAAATAAAGACAATACTTTGATCTTTGTAATCCATGTTTTATTATGAAATGATGTACAGGGGAGTGGTTACTGCATAGAGGAATACAGCTGGTTGATCTGTGTCTGGAACAGTGCTTTGAGCTCGGCCCGTTTGGCCTTCAGCGTCGGGGTCAAGAGTCCGTTCTCAATCGTGAACATCTCCGGGTGAAGGTGCAAGTCTTTCACCTGCAGATACCAAAGATACAACAGATAAGATACTGGATTCAGGGCAAAGTTATGCAATGTTGGTAAAAAAAAAATATATAAAAAAAAATACAGTGGAAGTTTCAAATTTTACTTCTTTTGCCAAGGTTTTTTTGTAAGTTTAATTAATTTACTTTGTCAACTTTGTTTACATATCAAATGCCAAGAGAAGAAATTTAAGAAGCTACAGGATCCAGGGCAAAGTTATGAAATGTTACTGTAAGAAGTAAAGCCAAATTTGAAACTTCCACTGTCTTAGTGTTTGTTTTTTGTTTTATTTTACTCCATTTTAGTTTGTTAACGGAGCAACCTTCAAATAGTAAGATACAAGAGATAAGCTACAAGGTTCAGGGCAAAGTTGTGCAATCTTAGCACCTTTTTATTTGTGAAGTGTCCTAGTGTAAAAAATATATCTCGATATACAATATACATCTTATTGTGGCTGCAAAAGCACACGCACAGATGCGCCTGTTTTGTTTTCCATGTTCGCACACCGAAATATTTGCTCGCAAATGCAAGTGAAATGGGCGCACTGTAGAGCCCTGGTCCTACTCTTGGTTTAGTCCGCGGCAGGAAGTAAAAGCCAAAATTTATTCCACTAAATGTAGTTAAAATGGTTCGGGAGTAGGACCACGCCTCAACCGCCCTCGACTCCTCTCGCAGTTCACTTCTGTCACGCCTCAATAACCCAAAAGCCTATTTATAGCAGCCTAACCCGGCAACCCATTTCGTTCTGAGTAACTCGACCCCACCCTCCCAACCCATATCTGTCTCTTCCAGACATAAGACGCCTACGAGGGGGTCCCGTCCTGCTGGGCCATGTGAAGATTGAGAATGAACCCCCACCCTGAGTCTCAATCCAGCCAACCAGCCTCGTCTCAATTCAATAAACGCTTTTTGCTTCGCACATGTGTTGTGGCGTGGTCCTTGCTAGTGAAGTGATTTTAGTCTAATTTGGCAACTGAGCAACATGTCCAAATACCAAAAATACAAGATTTAAGGAAACACAAGGTTATGTAATCTTAGTGAAAGAAATAAAGTCAAATTTGACACCGCCATTATCTCATTACTCATTTTTTTCTGGTTTAGTTTACTCATTTACAAAACAAAAACAATAGAGAAACATTTCAGATACCAAAGATGTAAGACATACAAAAAGTTACAGGATTCAGGGCTTTGTTACACTTATTAGCAAAATAAGTAAAGCTAAATTTCTAAAAGTGATAATAGAAAGTTCATAATACACTTTGACAAACCTGTTCAAATGACTTGAGGCCTGCTTCTTTTCCCAGTTTAGTCATATCTGAAAGAATGGCCTTCTTGACTTCCTACAAAAGGGAGAAAACAATTGGATATTTACAAATTCTCTGTATATGCATTTTAATATGCATTTTAGTGCTTGAGTTACCTTGTTTTTACACAGATCTTCCATCTTGCCTTCAATCCCCAGATTTTCAGCAAAACTTGGCAGAATCTCAGGATCAGGGACCACTACGGCGATCAGGCAAGACTAAAGAAAAGATTGAGGATTTCATTAAAAAGGGCCCATGTTGTGCTATTTTCTGATCCAGCTTATGGTTCCTCATCACAAAACCTACCCGGACTTGTTTTTAACTCACAGACCCCGTTTATACAGACTTTAAGAGTTCTTAAATTTATAGTTCTCTTAAATTGAAACCGTTCCACCTTGTGATGTCGTGTGGTAACAGGAAGAGCTCCACTGTGTTTTTAAACTTCATACAAACTTCTCTAGACTCATTTGGATAATTTGATTGCAGCCCTGGATTGGCTAATCACTACTGAACAAAAGGTAGCAGCAGGTAGCCGTTAACTCGAAAACTACTGCTTCATGGCATCACAAGATGGGTTTACTCAAACATGTGTGAATGAAACAAAACAACTCCAGGTATGTATTTAGGAGGCAACAACATTATAACATGGCTTGGTCAATTTTGTGTAATGTAGGACCTTTAAAACACAAACTGTATGTACCATGCATATAATATTGGGGTGTGTCCTGTTACCTGCAGACTGTCTCCATGCACAAACACTTGGGCGACTGGTCCACTCCGTACGTACACGTTTTCTATTTTCTCCGGTGCAATGTACTCTCCTTGAGCTAGCTTGAAGATGTTCTTTTTGCGGTCGATAATTTTCAAAACTCCACTCTAGAAAGAAAAAAAATAGACAGGAGCTTATGACCTTGACCAAACCCACACCAAGTCTACAGCAGAAAACAGAAGCAGAAGTTAAATGGGCTTGAACAGGACCAAACCAGGACAAGCGTGAACCAGCTTTAGTTCCTTCTTACCGGTAGCCATTTCCCAACGTCTCCAGTGTGAAGCCACCCGTCTTCATCCAAAGCCTCTGCAGTCTTCTCTGGGTCCTTCAAGTATCCCTTAAACACATTTCTGCCTTTGATGCAAACCTGTAACACCACAAAAAGATAGAAGTGTGTCATCTTCATCCAAGCAGTGGTTTAACAGAAATCTAAATCTGTACCTCTGTTACTACAAAACCGTATGAACTAGAGCATTTCAGCAATAAATATATTTTCAACTTAAGTGTATGCAAGAAAATTTTTCTTTTATTAAGAAATTTACAAACCCCTGTAGTCCAGGTCTGTGCTCCTCCAACCCAGCTGTAGGTTTATGTTATCATGAAGCCCAAAAAAGACCAGTCATCAGTGGACCAACCAGAGGCCTAAATGTTTTTGTTTTGTAGTCATATTGTTGTCATTTCAATAAATATCTGCGCTATTTTCAGTCAATTGTGTTTTATGCTCAGAGTAAACATTTCAGAAGCTATGACATAAGATAATACGAGACTGAAATCATTTAAGGTTTACTTACTTCTCCTTCACCGTTTGAGGCAAAATAATTCATTTCTTCAACATCCACAAGCTTCACAAAGTTGCAAGGTAGAGCCGCTCCCACATGTCCTGTTAGAAAACATTATTTGGTTACCAGGTCTTACAATATAATGACACTAGCTAATAGATTCATGTGTGAGGTATATTTGGGGCTAACCTGAGGTGACATCCCCGGGCATGGTGAAGGTGCAGGCTGCGGCGCACTCCGTTTGACCGTAACCCTCAAAGATCTGTGATTAAAATCAATATGTGAGCTTTAAATTACTTTATTATTCTTCATTGTTTTATGTTGCACCATAACACCAAAGTTTGTGAATTTTATCACCAAAGTATATTCCATTTCTGGCACAATGCAAATGTTTAGGGCTGCAACTAACGATTATTTTCATAATCGATTAATCTGGCGATTATTTTTCAACTAATCGATTATTAATCGGATAAAAATAAGGAAAGTGCTCCAAAACTGTGCTAAAAGTAAGTTAGCCGTGCGTCCTGGGTTTACGCACAGAAGCTGTGCTCGCTCTGCCAACCCTCTCTCTATTACGAACGCGGTCAGATCAACAAAGCTTTGACCAATCACGGTGTTCGTGGGCTTGTACCGCACACTGTGAGATGGACAGGAGCACCAGCGAATCACAGAGGGTTTAAGAGGTTAACTGGACTAGTTAATGGCTTAGAAACACATTGTTCCAATGCAATCGCGGCTAATATGTGCTAACTAGCTAACACCAAGCAACTTCGGTTTAACTTGTATAGTGTCAAACAATACGTTGTGATTAAAACGTTCCTATTAACTTGTACCAGTAATGCAACCCAACTACTTTTCATGTCAAAAAAAGGTTGCCAATATGTTTGTGAAACCTCACCAGAGTCCGACTGATTTTAAAGGGGAGACGCCATTTCTCAAGTGTCCTCTTTTTTCCCCCGTGTTAACCTTTCCTGTTCTCGCCCCTAACCGTGGTTGGGGAGCACAGGGAGATCGTCTTCTCCAGGGCCGGGGATTGCTTCCCTCCGGGGTTAACTCCCTTGAGGACCTCGTGCGTTTGCGGTGTATGAAAATGTAAATAAAAGGAGGCAGTTTCGCTGCAGAGTGGGGCTTTATTAGCTCACTACACTGTAGGAGTAGCACCTTTTACCCTCTACGTGCCCGATCGCCGTGCCCGATCCCTGAGAGCACACGCGGACACACACACGGAGCGAGACCCGGCTCCACTGCTCCGCGCGGACATACATCCAGCGCGCCCCCGGCGCGCGCACGCAATCACTCACCCTCTCTCTCTCTCCTGCACTGAGCTATAGACACAACACATCTCACAACACCCGATTCTCCCGCTTGGACTTTGTCACGTGAACTAGTCAACTAATCGACTATTAAATTAGTTGCCAACTATTTTAATAGTCGATTTTAATCGATTTAATCGATTAGTTGTTGCAGCCCTACAAATGTTACCACAGGTTTTCCTCATATGGACATTCATGGCTCTGAATAATGAGATTTATAGACTCTGCATTCATTCTTGACAACCTATAGTTTAAAAACCCATCCGACAGTTTGTTTGAGGTTCAGAACTGTTCATGAAGACATATTTGACTGAGGAAGAGTTCATTAACAATCATGATTTTATAGTTTTGATTATAGAACTCATCCTTCCTCACTCCATTTTAGTTTTTTAAAGATATATCTGGCAATGAACTGATTAACCCTTCTTTATCCCCATTTAGTGCTCAGACATTTGCACACAGGTTTTATTTAGGGCAGAGACAAACATTTTACACTATATGGAACTGAAAGTTGACAGTGACTGTTCAGTTGGTTACCTGGCATCCGAGAGCAGCTCTGAGGAAGTTGAGGACAGCGGGAGAGATGGGAGCAGCTCCTGTCACCATTACACGCACACGCCCACCAAAAGACTCCTACACAATAAAAACATTACATTGAAACACTAAATAAAGCAGTGTTACAATTGCTATAACCTTTTTATGTTACATGAACCATTTACCTGAACTTTGTTAAAAATAAGCTTGTCCCAAATGCTGTTTTTCCTGATGATGCCATCCTTGACTTCGGCGTACTTTCTCTCCACTGCAAAATTCAACAGCCACTTCTTAAAAGGAGTCTTGGCTCCACTCTGAACCTAAAGTAGAGGACGAAATCAGTCAAATTTGTAATAAAATGCAGACTTAACTATGATTTTCAACTTCATCTATAATGCATAATCTATAATAAGCATTTCCAGAATTTTATTTGGCTGACACCTGTATTTAAGAGTTTACTTTTGTAATGAAGTACTGTTTCACATACTTTGTCATAGACCCTGTTGAGGAGGCGAGGCACCACAGGGAATATCGTGGGCTGCAAAGTCTTCATGTCGTCGGGTAAAAGTCTGATGTCTCCCTGGAAAAATCCCACCCTCGCACCAACTCCGTATGCTGCCACCTGGACATGGAACAGCACAATACAGGGAAATACATAAAGTGCATATGACAGGTCAGACTCATTTCACTGTGAAAAGTTTAACAAACATCAAGATTTTACATTTGGTCCTGTTCTCCTGAGTTTAATGAATTTACAGATTTTACAGATGTGACATAAATGGCCATAATTCCATAACTGAATAAGCTTGCATTTTAGATGGCATTGTGTATTGTTGTCAGATATATTTTGATGTTTGATTATTAATATTGACTAAAAATTTGCTGCATTGAATATCAGCCTCCAAATATCTCTTCTGATTGAACATAAATTGATGTAAAAAGACTGCTCAGAGTCAGTCAGAACGTCTCATAATATATTATTTGCTTTATACAAAGCTGTTCTGTAGTTACTTGAGATAAATAACAGCTACTTAACACATTTGGATCAATTCTGTCTCATTTTTGTTTTAAGGAAATAAATGCAGCTTTCAGTCTCTGCTCAGATATCTGTTGATATCGGGTACTGACAGATACTTAAAGCTGTAGTATCAGAAGGAGAATTGAAAAAGCTGGATCCATCCATCCTTAATAAATATGGATTTCTTTATAGAATTAGAGCAACTTTTTCACCTTTTCATCACAAACTGCCACTAGACTGATGTAAACTATAATATTTAACATGCCATTCTCCCAAACTGAGTACTAATTAGAATCTGAATGTACTCGTTGAATCTTTATAAATCAAGTGCTAAACTAAGGAATAAGTTTCAGTGCAAATACAAAGTAATATTTCTACATTAGTGGCTCATACCTGTACAACGCGCTCAAACATGTGAGCTAAAGGCAGGAATGAGATGGTGATGTCTTTTGGGCTCAGAGGCACAGAGGACTGAAAAACAAATACATTTAGACAATATTAATCGTTTATAGAGACATTACAACTTCATTTTGTGGACTAATCATAGAGAAATAGATCTACACATCTGTAAGTATATATTAATCTTACCTCAAAGGTCCTAAGGACTCCAGCTGCATCAGACACTACATTCTCATGGGTCAGCATTGCTCCTTTGGGATTTCCTACAAAAGATTATAAAGCAGTCAGCTTTTATATCTGCAACATATCAAGATATTTTAAACAGACATTTTAAATACCTGTTGTGCCACTGGTAAAACACACAATACTGAGATCCTCTGGTTTTGGAGGCTGTTGAAGCAAAATGGTAGTGTTAATGAGATTAACGTTTTATCATAATACATTTTAGCACTGCTCTAAACCTTTTACAATCAGAGTGAGGTATTACAGTAAGCAGAACAAAATTTATTACATCCGAGTTTTCCTATTCTCAAATATTTTATATAGAATTTTGAATATTTAAGGTGAAGGTTTGCGGATTGAAGATTTGTACTGCGATGTTAGTTCTTTGTCAATACAATAATTTAACTTGTGTAGCAAAGTTAAACGGAAATATCAAATGTATGTATTTTACTTTGATTTATTTTGACCGCAACTAAATAATTGCCTTAATATAATATCTTGCACAGAAATAAACTCACAATAGGTTTTTGAAGATTGTCTTTTCCCAGAGTCTAAAACAAAAACAAACCAAACATTATTGATTACATAAAACTGCAAAAAAAGAGACAAAATTTCCTCTTGACCTCCACTTCCTCCAATGACAGGATCTCCACGCCGCTCTTCTGCCCGCGTTCCACCAACTCGGGGTCAAACGAATCCATGATGACGATCGTTTTGAGTACAGGAGTCTGGCCCTTCTCCACGTTCTGCAGCAGCGTTTGGGCTTTGGCTTGATTGTCACAAAGAACCAAAGAAATCTCAGCTGAAAGAGAAAAATAAATCAGCAAGAGGGGTGAGAATCTAAAAGAATTTCAGTCCAAAACATTTCAAATCCATAATTAAACCAATTTTTAATACCAATTACTGTTCACAAATTTGTCAAAAAACACATAACAGTTCAAAACTAAAATAGTTTAATTACAGTACTGTGCAAAAGTTTTAGGTAGGTGTGGAAAAACGTATCAATTTACAAAATGCAAAGTGAGTGAACAAATGAAAAAGCTCAAGTCATTAAGAACTCTCTCTTCAGCGTAAAGAAGAAGTTGTGTTGGTGATGGTCTGGCCCCCACAGAGCTCTGATCTCAACATCATGGAGTGTGTCTGGGATTAAATGAAGAGACAGAAGGATGTGAGGAAGCTCCATCCACACAAGATCTGGGTTTAGTTCAACATGTTTGAAACAAACTACCAGCAGAATTCCTTCAAAAACTGTATGCAAGTGAACCTAGAAGAACTGATCTAGATTTCCCTTTTGTTCATTCACTGTATTTTGTTAATGAAAATAATGAAAACACTTCCATTTTTGAAGGCATTCCTAGTTTACAGCATTTTTTCCACACCTGCCTAAACCTTTTGCACAGTACTGTACATGTGTAACTTGAGCCTGGCCATGGATTTCTAAAGCAGTTTAGGTTTTATTCACAACTATCCCTTACTATAAAGTATTTCCCTTGTGGATCAATAAAGTTCAAGTCTAAAACTGATGTTTAACAAATGTCATTTTGTTACTAGACCTCATTAAGCAATCATCTGATAAACCAGACTAGATACTGCTCAAAATTACACATTTCTTCACCCCCAAAAATCAAACAAAATGAGTAACCAACAGAACTTATATTCATATGAACCTAAAGGTAACTAAATTAAAACATTAGGATGTTTGAACAATAATTGCCCCCACAGCCTGAGGGGGGCAGGGATGGGGAGGGGCATTTGTTGTGTTTGGTGTTAATACCTCTGTCGATGATGAAGATGAGAGCTTCAGGTCCCAGTGTGTCGTACAGAGGGACAGCCACCATAGAGTACGTGTAACAGGCGAATTCACCAATGATCCACTGCACAGACAGACGCCAGTTACAGGCAGAGGACAAGTGTTTATTTACTTGGCCAGAAAATTGCCTTTGTGGATCTAATTTCAATTGTTAAATTTATTCCGTACAGCCCCCACAGTGTAGTATTTAAGCCTCATCTTAAGACCCAGTGTTATGCCCATTTTTTTAACATCACGTGGCCCTCTGAATGATTTTTGTGTTTATCTTTTTATTTATTGGTATTTTTGCCCCTATTTAATTTGACAAATTTTATGGTCTTGACAAGGACTAGTATTTACCTGTATTGTGCAGCTAGGAAGAGTTAGCTCCTATTTCATACCTCTGGTCTGTTTTGGGCAAAGATCCCGATGAAGGTGCTTGACCCGGGCTTCAGGCCTTTGTGAAGGAGCCCAGACCCCAAGTGCTCTGCCCTGTCGGACACCTAACAACAAAAATCTAATACTTTATACAATTATTTTAGCACAAAAAAACACTTCTGAGCACTTTTCAGTTACATGTTATACCTGTTTATACTTCAACCACTGGTAGGGCCGTCCAGGTTTTCGGTAGCCCAGACATGGACCGTTGCCTGAAACAAGAAATGGATCTCATTACATTTGTTTTAATAGTTGTTGGTCTACATACAATATTTGTAAATTTTTTGGTAGAGTGTCCACCATCTGCTTTTATGCAGATGTTATTGCCTTGAATATTCCACCGTGTGGCATTAGACTTTACAATTACAGGTGTATTTATGCTCAAAAATGCATTGAAAAACACATATTCTTCTTACTGTTGCTTCTACACAGATCTACCTCGTAACTTTGCCTGGTAGCAACATCTGCCTGTCTCCATGGATATAGACAAATTTAATGCCATGCTGTGGAACATTCCCTCCACCAGAAAAGTTGCATATTGCATCTTTAAACAAAAAGTACACTAATCAGCTATGAATTAAAGATGAGAACAGACCTCGTATCACTTTTCTGGGCAGAACAAACAGTGATGTTACGAAATTCACGACTTTACAAACTTTATCAGTGCACAATTCACCCACCAGAAACTTTCAAGCCCCTTTGGAAAACCTCGTAGATGGTCCTTGCGTCCTCGTAGAAAAATGACAGCAGGTTGTTGTTATCCTCCAACAGGGCGCTCTTACGGGCTCCAGCCTAAAAACAGGGAGAGAATCACATTTTCAGAACAATTATGTATTATGAGTGCAGGGCAAGAGGTGGAGCACTCAAAGAACATGCAATAAAATAAAATGGAAGTAAAAAAAAAAAAAGAAAATAATAATCAAAAGCAATTTAACCATATGTAAGGGATCAACTCTGAATGCAAATTACTTCACTATCTGGAAGGTTGTACATAAATATGAAAAATGTTAACTGCTTTGCCTTTAAATATTTTAAGAAGATCGGGAATGACCAAGTGTGTAGTGACCGTGTGAATGGTACATTTATACTGGTTTCCTGTCTCTGTTGTATGTGGTAAATTGTCTTTATTTTTTGTCTTGTTTTTAAAATACCCAATTGTATTATTTTCCAGTCTGTATAGGAGTGTGCAATTTGCTTACTTGTCTACTGTCTATATCCTGTCATGAACATGCATTCCTTGGAAGTCAGTAAAAATATTAATTAAAATCATGCTTAAATTTAAAAATAAGTCCTGAATAGCCATTTAGGACCCCAAATCCTTCATTTAAAAATGTGCCCAATGTAGCTTTTCTGGACAGGCTCAGCCATATTTTTGTTTCCATTATTGTTTTGCCTGGAATGTTTCTGGATTATTATCTTACATCTATCCAATTAAATGGGTTAAATAACTTGAAAAAACAGCATTCTTACTGTGAGCTAGCTTCTTCACAGATCTGACTTCTAACTGATCACTTGTTAGTCTCATTATCTCCATCACTCTCACAGACTGCACTTTTATATATTCGCTTGGTTATCCTCTTCTGGGCGTCCAAAGCAGCTCCAATTAAAAACTACTTCTACTCAGATTTTCACTAAGTCTCCTCTGTGTATATTCAAGCTCAATCTGACCTTTCACTGTACGACCAAAATATCTGGCATTATGAAGCTGATCAATTCACACAGGCACAGGAAACCTCCACATTTTAAAGTTCTTCTCCTCAGCTCCAGGTCCTGTCTTTTTGTCTCTACATCCTGTTACATACAATCTCATTTGCAAACATTACAACATATGGAAATTCTTGTTTACGTTTGAATTGTGCATCTTGTCCATCACCAGAGCAAGAAAAAGTGTGGGCAGAGCTTAAAATACTCAAATGTACAGTCCCAAAGGGTTCCAAATTAATGCCCAAATACAATTAAAAAGCCAATATTGAAAGATATTGTACAGACTAATTTGAATTTGAAGACTCAATGGGAAAAATATTGACAAATGACTTTTTAGAACTAATCCATCCTTGGGTTTCAAAATTATGGAAAAGTGGGAAGTGCTGCCACAGTGATTACCAATTTAAAACAAATTACATCTTGAATAAGAAAAGCCCTCAAAATGTTGAATACAAGAAGATGAAACCAATCAATATCAGAACATCTAGCCAATTATATTCAAGAAACTACTTAGTGTTGAAAATGATAAATTCTACTGTCTAAAAAATAGTGTCATTATCATTGTGGTATTAACACTTGTATTAACATTTGTATTGTCGTTTTCCTTAGTATCAGAATCAAGTTTGAAGGATTAGCAACAACTCTGGTGACCTGTATGTGCAAGATAAGCTTTCCTTTTAGGGAGTTTTACTCCATATGTACTTTTCATTCTTACCTTGACACCAATGGTTTGACACTTGAGGTCCACCGGGGGGCGCAGTGGGCCGGGTCTGGAGTTGAGGTAAAACAGTGCTGCAGCCGCCACAGCGAAGAGTGAGATGATGGCAGAAGTCGGGAGAGGAGAGAACAGGAACTGGAACAGGGCCTCCATGGTGCTGCAGGATAGAGGAGCTTTAACCCTGATGGCAACACATTCAGATTTCAAAACTGAATTTATCTAATCACAAAGGTCACAATTTATGTTGGCAATACAATGTCCTCTGCAAACTGCCTTAAGAATAAAACCAGCAAACGCAGAGGCTTATACCTCCAACATGCACAGTATTCTTGCAGTTCATATTTTAATCTTCCATCTCAAATTGCACTGCTCCTGGATGTTTAAAATGTGAACTGAATTCAGATTTGAAAATATGCATAGATTTCCCCCTCAAAACACTGCATCCTTAATCACATCATATAACTCCAAATATTATGATAGCCATATCCTCTTGGGCCACTTGGAGGCAGCACAAACAAAGATCTAGATCTTTTATTTAAATTGCAAGCACATTTCCATATATGAGCTCTATTTTAACTGTTTCATAATAACACATTGTATTGAGTGTTGCAGATGTCAAGTGTTTTTTTCATATCAACAGGATTACTGCATCCACACACAATGCGGAAAGTTGCCTTAAACACTCCATAGGGATCAAAATTTCAATACAATTTAGTTTTAAAATCATGATTCACAACACTCAGTTTATGTGCATCCAGCAATGAGAACTTCAAGACTGAAAAATAATCAGCTAATTGAACAGAAGAAAACATTTCAGAAGTTTAGATGGCTTAACTACAGAGATAGACCTATACTGCTAATGTAGTTTGCAAAATACACAATGCACAACTGCTGCCTTTGCTCGTACTAAATGCAATGACAAAAGTAGTGATTTCTGTTCTGATTAATATCCGTCATAATCTGTAATGGCACATAATACATACCACTCGTACAAGAGTATTTAGCATTTGTTCCTCTTACCTGGTGTTGCCACAGTCCTGGTGCAGCTGGTGCGGCTGGTGCGGCGACAGGGATAGTGACAGGGACACAGACAGGTGAGATCCTCGGCTCTGAACACAGGAAACCCATAAACACATCCAACGAAAAACCTTTGCACCTTGGCCCCCATCACTGATAAAACTAGCACAGATTTAACTACAGTCAAAACCTCTTACCATAACAGTGCATTTACATTTATAATTAGGGATGGATGATAATAGAAAAATATTTAATAGCAATTTTTCCTGATAGAATTTGCTACAAAGTTTAGATTTTAAGTAAAAAAAAAAAATAGTGAAAAAACACTGAAATATGAACTGACAACCTAAGAATTACATTTTAGAACATGAGCAGATCTAAATGTCAAGGTTAGCAGTTTTTGAGCAATAAGACAGAATACAGATATTTGTTTGCAGAGGAAATTATGATATTTCAAAAAGTCTTTATGATTTGCCAATTGCGTGCATTAAAATTGGAATTTCTATCTAATTTTGATTAATCTTACAGTCCCATTTAGAAAATTGTTTGATCAGCTATTCAGTATTGAGGTTAAATTACATAGTTATTCAGAAGTGTTGTGCTGGGACTAAGACACAATTGTATCAGTGGCACACCAGGTGAAAGGTTAAAAGATCATTATTTATCTCATCAGAATCTGGTCTCAAAGTACAGCTGAAGGCCAGGGAGAAGCTTGTACTCCTGACACAAGCATTGTTGTTATGTAAATAGTAGTAAGGGAGAAAGCAAGAGTCAAACGTAAAGAAAACAGAAAATGTAAAAATGGTCCTACATTACGCAAAATTGACTTTTGTGAGCTTTAAGGCACAATACTGTTACTTCATCAAAACAAGTTACAGTTGTGTTTTGTTTCATTCACACGTTTGTGTGACGCTTCATTATTAGTATGTCTACATCTCCAAAGCTCAAAATGCTGTTACACCTTGTGATGTCATGTAGTTGTAGCTTTCAGGTTCAACTATCGTTTACCTTTAGCTCAAGAGATTGGATGATTTCTGCCCTGGTATTGCCAATCCAACAAAGTGGAGAGAAGAACACAGCCTAAATATACAGGATGTTTGCATCTAGATCTCCAGGGATGTTTTTGATGAGGAAACATTACAGCATAGATTAGAAAATAGCGTAATATAGACCTTTAAGGTGCAAATTCTTAAAAATGCTCTTTATTAGTTCTTCTACTTGAGCTGTTATTTTTGCTCCTTGAATTGTAGGAGGAAATTAAGCCTTTGAGCACAACACTCACACCTGTGAGCAGCCTATTTCAACATTACTTATCATTTCACTTTATCAGATGATTAACCAGAGCGGCATGTAATATAATCATCTCTGTGGGACATACGGTTCCAAAAAGGCATAAAAACGATATTCTCGCAGCTGTAATGTCACCTGCATGCATTTGTTTTTGTTTGGTTTAAAGATAAAGAAAGGTTAATGTAGTAGGGCATGATCATATAGTCCTCTAGTTTCCAATCCGGGTCAGTCCTACAGGGCAGTAAAAGGTGCTCGTTTATCCTTGTGCATGAAAATTACAATTTAGGACGAGACAATCACCCTTTTGCTGGGTCTGTCACGATAATCACTATATCGATTTATTGTTCAATACATGACAGATGTACCATGATGCAATTTGGGCTGAAGGAGGTTGAATTATGAATTTCTATCACTCATAGACAGAAATTCACCACTTAACTGTTGCATTCGGCCATTTATTTATTGCCGCCCATGTTCTTTAAACAATATTGTACATATAAAATACATTTTTGAGGGATAATTCTACTTTATGCATTGATTGTCCTCCATATTTATTACTTTGTTATTGTGACAGAACCGCTGCATCCCTTTGCTTTTTTACTTTTAATGCCATTATTCATTTTATTGGGTCATTAAAGACATAATGTAACTTTTCCGGTGGGTGGGCCTCTTGTTTGTTTCAAACTGATGATGTCTCTAGGCCAGGGGTCTACAACTCTTCTAAGGAGAGAAAGTTTCACAAAACGAAAATGCCAAAGAGCTACTAGTTTTAGCGGTCACAAGAAAATGAGTAAATAGAAGAGCCATGCTGAGCCTTAGATAGGGTACAGTTCCATCATCCATTTATTGGTGTACAAAGTTAGGCACCAAATTTATACATTTACAATGGTAATAGACATTTAACCAAATTTTATTTATTCAGCACAATATGAATAGGTCAGAAATCATTTGGCGAGCTACTTTGAAGGGGGTGGAGAGGTATCAGTAGCTCCCAAGCTTCAGGTTGGAGACCCCTGCACTAGGTCAACTTAGAGGTCAGATCTGTGGAAAGGCGAGCATTTCACTAGTAAACTACATCATTTTGTGCAATAAAAAACGCCTAAACATGAATAAAAGCATGGACAGAGACAAGCAGGGGGCACATCATCTACCTGAAAAGTTACAGTGCACTTTCAAATGTTCAGCAACCGCATTTTATTTTGGTAGCATGAAATTCAAGTGTGGAGTAAGTAAGTTTGATTCCATGACTTGAATATTAATACTAGGGCACAGTTTCTTTCAGGCTGCCTTCCTCAGCACCATATTTCTCAACACGAGCGCCAGCACAGAGCACATGTGTCTCATCGGTACCCGTAGACTTAATTTATTATCCTCTGGGCAGGCCTAGATTTACGATGCACGTGATTATGCCTGGATTACACGTTGGTTTAGTTTTTACCTGGTGGGATGAGCAGAGGTAGTTACGGGGACAGGAGGCTCGGAGCAGGTGGACCCCCAGAGGACCAGATCCAGCTCAAACCGGCCCCGTATCTAAAAGCAATCTGGCCACGTGCGGTCATTAGCGGCGCCAACGACCAACGACGCACAGGTGTGAGCGCGCAGGAACACTTCGCACCAAACACGGCCCGACCTGCCTCTGCCTCGGCTTTTCACGCCCCTGATCCAGCAAATCCGCTCCCCAGAGAACAACACGACACTTTTCACCCTCTCCGTAACCACAAATTAATAATAAGCAGCTACTTGGTTCATTAGCGTGGTGCAGTTTGTGCGCAGTTTGCACCGTGCCATAGTAGGCCAGAGTGCTTTGAACTTTTTTGCACGTTTTATGATTAGAAGATAAGATCATTTATTGTGAAATTAATTTTAGAATAACCTATAAAATGTAGCCTAGCACAACTTGAGCAAACGGTAGAAAAATGCTCATACATTTTTGTTAATATTAGAATTTAAAAGTGAAGGTGCAGGTTATAAAAACTAGACCTATAAATAAAAAAGAGGACAACAGCAGCATCTTGTAAAAGATGTTATGAATATATGCCGGCGCCCTCTAGTGGAATAACAAAGGCATAATATGAGTTACAACGCAATTACAAAGTGCTTTGTGCTGTAGTTCCATAGTCATACTCATGTATTATTTTATTCTTCACACACTACTGGATCATACCATTGTAGTCTTAAATATTTTTGCTATTTAAAGTTTATTTTTCTTTTTTTTTAACTTGTTTAAGTTTATTTACTCAGAATAAATTAATTAATGACTAAAAAGTGGAGTGGAGTGTAGTCTACTCTACGTAGTAGCCTAATATGAACCTGTCAGACTATCTTCTTTGACACATTTGGTTACTTATTTACCTGGTAATGGCAAGCCATATTTTATTCTCACAGAATCTCAGATGTTTGCTCCATGTAGTTGACCCATTAATGCCACGTGCAGTGAGTGAATATAGTGCAATATTATGGCTCATTCATAAATTCATTCATTCAGTATTTTATTGTATTTTTTTATTGTTTTTTTTATCCTCCTTCCATCCAGGAAAGTTAACTCAAGTCTGAAATGCCCCAATGCAACCTCTGCACAAAAATAACCCAAAGCTAAATGACAACTTCAAGACACTGATTTAATTACACATATAAAACTAAAAGTTATGTAATTTCAGCATGTCAGTATGTGATTATGGTATGTCATTCTTACACTTATTACCCTAATTAAAGTATTCTGAGAATAACTTCACCAGAGATCAATTTTAAATTAGAACTAAATCTATAAAAACAAATGCACTGCATTTGCACCTACCCATCCCTCTGCACCTGTACTCCCTCTCTCCCTCCCCTCTGTCCAGCATCACTAAGGGGGATACTGAGGGGGGGGTATTTAAGTCTGATTACCTTAGTGCAAATTTAGATCCTTCTTTGCTCACCTGAAGGATTAACATCACCTGTGTCTACTATGATCCTTCCATTGTTTATTTCTTTCTCTTTTTTAACCACCTCTACAACAGCTAATAACAATGGGACAAATATCTCTAACAAAAAAATCATTATTGGTTTTCAGGCCCCGTGGAATGTAACTTACCCTTTCAGCGCGTTGAGGCTTGGAGCCGCCATCCAGATCGCCGTGGAGAAAGTAAACAAGAATCCGTCTATTTTAGGGAACTACAGCCTGGATTTCGTGTTCATGGACACAGATTGCGACCCCAAAGCGTCTCTGGGAGGGTTCATCCATCAGGTGTGGAAGGAGAACGTGTCTGCGCTGTTCGGACCGGCCTGTCCCGAAGAGGCAGAGGTTTGTGAGTTCAAAATGTTTCATAACAAGGAGAGGAACCTCCATTGTGTTTATGATGTGAATGTGTAGTTTCTTAGCTCCAGGCTAACATGATGAAATTTGGGTACGATTTTATCTTTCTGATGAGATACAACAACCAACTAGATATTCTATATAATTTAGTATTGTATTGTATTGTATTGTATTGTATTGTATTAGTATAATGTGAAAATGCAGGACAATATTGCAAAATAAGGAGTCAATTTCAAACTTAGGCCACAACTTTTACTGGTTTAAACCTGGTTCGGGTCCAGTTTAGTGCTAAAGAAGACCTGGTTTAGTCTGGGTTTAGTTCTAGTATAAGTTTTGTTCCAAGTTTAGTCTCACTTATGATATGAGATGTGTGCAAGTTTAGTAGTCGACCAATTATTATGTCAATTTATCTTAGATTTTCAACAACGTTTTGATCTAAACTCTGGCTGTAGTTACATGTACACTCAAAATCTGATTATGAACACATTTTTGGAGTTATAAGACTATTAAAATGTAAGTGCAAACTGCAAAAACATCAGATTTCTTTTTGATCATGGTCCCTCTGATCACTGGCATCAGATGTAGCAGTTTGCATCTGATTTAAACAATCTTAAAGATCCAGAAATCAAATAATGAAATTTTGGTGTGCATGTAACTAGGGATGCACCAGTTCAGCTTTTACGCAGTTCTGATACTGATGTCGATACTTTGCCAGTCCCTGATATCAGCCGATACCAGGGCAGGGACAGAATATAACTTGATTTCCTTTAAACACAAATGACAAAAAAGGATCCCAGTGTGTTCTGTACCTGTTGTTTATGTTTTAGAGTAACTACAGAGCAGCCTTGAAAACTATTACGAGGTGTTTTGCTCCAACATTGCCCAGTGAAATCATCTTTACACCAGTTTATGAATCAAAATGGGATATCGTCTGAATTGATATCTTTTACCAATATTCAATTAATCAAAATGTACAATATCGTTGCCTATAAATAACTGTCTTTATTATATTGTATTTCTTTACAGGTAACTGGTCTCATTGCATCCACATGGAACATCCCCATGTTTGGCTTCGTGGGTCAATCTTCCAAAATGGACAACAGTTTTATCTATGACTCTTATGTGAAGATCGTCCCACCATTGAAACGCAGTGCAGAGGTTTTGGTGAAGACTCTGGAGTTTTTTGGCTGGAAATACGTGGCGATGATCGGAGGAGGGCTGGACTCAAACACATGGGACAAAGTGGATGCACTGTGGAAAACCGTAGAAGAACCTCTCAAGAAGAACTTCAAACTGATGGCGGCGGTGAAGTTTGACACCAGTAACGCCCAGCTCCTCTACAACAACATCAAGTTGATCGCCACGGTAGCAAGAGGTAAATCCAGTGTGTAACTTTAATCTTTTACTCATTTAGGGGCCCTCAAATATTGTGGAAAATATGTTAACACAATTCTAATGCAAACTCTTCATAGGACTTTCTGGGGGTTGATTTATGATTTATGTTGTTTCATTTGCTAAAAGCGTTTATTTATATAGCGCTTTTCCCAGACAGATGTCACAAAGACGCTTTACAGAGGATTATTTACAGAGCATTCTTCATTCACTCCAGACCCGGTGGTGGTAAACTACTGTTATAGCCACAGCTGCCCTGGGACAGACTGACGGAGGTGCGGCTGCCAAGCCAACCAGCGCCAACGGTTCCTCCGACCACCACCAACACTCACTCACACAACTTTCACACCTACAGTGCATGTTTTGGGTTGATGGGGGAAACCGGAGTGCCCGGAGGAAACCCATCCAGACACGGGGAGAACATGCAAACTCCACACAGAAAGGCCCGGGCGACCCGGGGATCGAACCCGCAACCTTCGCAACAGGCTATTATATACAGGCCTAGGCATTTTTGTTTTACTTACCAGAAACATTTCTTCCGTTGTTATTACGTTTCAACGAACAATTATTGTTCAGAAAATGAAGGCACTTAGAAATCTGACTATAATCTTTGTGGATTTTCAGCTTTTAGTTGAGTTAAGTCCTTTTTTTTATTTCTCTAAAATTTGACTATAATAAGTTACTCAATATTTGTTTTTGGACTAAAATATGTGTAACAAAAACATACCTAAAATTATTTTACGCATAGAGCTGGATCAAATCAGCATGAAAAGACTTCAAGCTTTATAATTTTTTACCTCAAAATATTATGAATAAACTATTTTGGCCAAATTGACTTCTAATCTAATGTTTAAAGTATTTGCTGCATTAAGCCGATTGTATTTTAATAGAATTGTTATATTTATCTACTTATGTCAATCTATATTCCTAAAAATGCGCGTGTATTTTTAATTGTCACCTATTGAAGTTTTGTCACTGTATTGTAGTGATTGTGGTGATTACAAACAGTGAGGACTCCTTGGCTCTTTTGATGGAGGCTGAGAGACAAGGCCTAATGAACGGGGACTACATTTTCTTCTTGGTCCAACATTTTGAGGTCAGTGGCACCGTGGTGAGTGATTCTTTCGAAACACATAACGTAAATCAAAAATCTTTACAAATGTGAAAATGAATTACAATACATCTCACTCAACTGTGATACTTTTCAGGATAATTTGTGGAAATACGCACTAAACAACAGGATAAACCAGGCGGCCATTAGGGCGTTTGAAATGGCGTTCGTGATCGGACAAAAATCCTACGAGGGTTACGAATATTACGACTTCTTCGACCAAGTTTATGAAAAGCTCAAAAGTGCCCCATTCAATAGTAACCTCACATCGGACAGAGAGGTAAGGCTTAACCTGCTTGTTTCCATGGAGATGTTGTTCCTTTCCCTGGAATGTTCCACAGTACGGCATTACACTTATCTAACCTCTATTTATTCAATTACTAATGGGGTTTATTGCTCAAAAGCATGCGTTCTTGTTGTGAGCGAGCTGTCCTCTCCACAGATCCATTTAAGACATGTTATAATGCTGTTACCTCCACAAAAACATACCTAGAGTTGTGTTTTGTTTCATTCACACATGTTTGAGTAACCATTTATTATTAGTCTGTCTACATCTCCAAAGCTCAAAATGCTCTGTTCACCTTGCGATGTCACGTAGTGGTAGTTTTCCAGTTAACAGCTCCTTTTACCCGTACTTCAGTAGAGATAGCCTATTCCAGAGCTGAAATGATCCAAATGATAGTGAAGGTGTATGGAGTTTAAAAACACAGTGAAAAGTTACACTATGAACCTTTAAACTGATTAACAAACCTCCAAAATGATAATTTAACATGTTCATTCCAGGTGAGTCCCTACTCTGCTTATCTCCATGACGCTGTGCTTCTTTATGCGATGGGCTTAAAGGAAGTCCTCAAAGATGGAAAAGATCCTCACGATGGACAGGAGCTTCTGATAAGACTGAAAAACAAACATAATATTCGATTTTATGGTAAGTGCTTTCAATGTTACAATATTGAGCACACATTTATGGTACTTTTAAACTCGTGGACCCTGGCTGAAGCAGTAGAAATATCTGATGGTAAATGTTTTTCCAAGCTTGGATGACTGTTTACTAGTTCAGGGGTAAATGCTGTCTTTATATAATTTAGATTAAAAATAAAAACAAGTAACTGTAACTTGCATCTAAAAAAAATAAAATACTTAAAATCTACCCTACTCTTCTCTCTAATTTTCTCTAATTTAATGTCGCATCTCTATTTTAAAATTTTGTGATGATTATTTATGTTTTAATTTGTTTGTATTGTGATTTTAATGTATTTCTTATTCTGTAAAGCACTTTGAATTACTTTGTGTACGAATAAACTTGCCTTGCCTTGCCTTAAATTGAAAATAATCACACATTTAACATGCATTATACTCCAATAGCACTGTATAATAATGATAATAATGCCTCAGTTTTATATAATGCTTTTCTATGATACAGTATATGACACAGTGTAACAGAGAAAGATAATTATGAATATGTAAAACAGCTAAACGTTCAAATTCTGTACTCATTCACTTTTACTTTACTGACCTCTTGTGGTTCAAGTTAGTATCTCAAAATCTTTCATCAGAAAATACTGTGCAATAGAAGTCTTATAAAGTATTATAATAAATTAGTAATAATAATTCATAATTTTTAATCCATTGTTGTAATATTATTGTAGGTGCTTCTGGGCTGGTCCATTTTGACGAGGATGGGGAGAGAAATTTGGATTATTCCATATACGATCTGCAGCACATAGGAGACGACACAAAGTTTGTCCCCATTCTTAATTTTGAAAGCCAAACCAAAACCGTGAGGTATGAACCCCACTCACCCTTAGCTGCACCAAACCACACATGAATTAGCAATCTTGGCTAAAATAAAGTATTTTTTTCAGACCGACTGCTATGTTCCCTTCCCTGATTTGGCCAAAGGGAAAACCACCATCTGACAACCCCGAATGTGGCTTCAACAATGAACTGTGTGAATGGTTAACCAATGGTATGCCTCTTTACTTTTATATTCAATTATGCTTTTAAGCCATTTTAAAGATGGACTAGGTAACTTTTCTGGTAGGGACTCATCACCTACTTGTCTCCATGGAGATGTTATTTCTTTGCCTTAAATCTTCCACAGAATGGCATTAAATATATCTTACATTCATTCAACTAAATATGTTTTATTACAAAGAAAATCCCTTGAAAAGCATGAAAATGACAAAAATCATTGTCGCCTCTCCATGTCCTCCTGATATCCACCCAATTTATTTGTGTCCTTTATAGTGGACATTGAGTTAAGGACCTGTCATTGAGTTAACCTGTCGATCTTTTAAGTGTTTTGAAATAGAATCTTAATGGGCGGACTAGGTTCCTCTGCCTAAATCGGGCTGGGGGATTATAGACCCTTTTAGGGCAGAAGTGATAAAAAAAAGCTGCGTGTGCAACAGAAGTAGCATTGTTCCCCATTCATTCTGATTCATTCAGACTGAACACGGACAGAAGATGACGGAGATAAAAACATTTCCAGCGCCAAAACGTCTGGTTGTTATGTGTGTGGTTGTCAGAATCAATATTCTAACAGCAGACTAAAGTTTTAAATTGTCACTCACTAATGGCAGTCGGACACCATTTGTCAAAGATGGCTTGTTGAGGAAATATTTGTGATCTTTTGACAATAGTCTTTTCACAGAGCTTGACAAGCTGCTGAGTTCTGCCATACTTCTATTGCCAAAATGTGTGCGCAACCATGGCTACATCATCACCTTTTACTAACACTAAAAGGGTCTATAGGGTACTATCATGTCCAGGATAAAAAATTAACTGAAAAGAGGCAGGTTAGTTTGTGGCTGCACTATGATAAAAAAAATAAAGAAATTAAAAGTGAGTCGAAAAACTTTTTGAGGTGACAGTAGAAGCAGAGACGTTGGGCATCAGAAAAGTTGTTTTTGTTGGACTTAACACCAAAATGTCACCAGCGTCCACTACAGGGGACATGTTACAAATTATAAATAAAAATCAAATTTACAAAATCTAAATGCTAAGGAGTTCATTGAGCTTCAAATAGACAGGAAATCACAAAAAATATATATTGCAATGCACTTTTTCCTTCGGGTCCCAGGAGGATATATATGACCTGCATCTCTCTATGGGGAAAGATAGGCTTAATGCTATACTGTGAAACATTCCTGGCAAAACGATAACATCCCCATGGAGACAAGCAAGTAGCAGACCCTCCACCAGAAAAATCAAATCAAACTTTATTTGTATAGCGCTTTACAGCATTTTAGTAATGATCAAAGTGCTTTACAGGAGTTAAAAGAACCCAAACAAAATCAGTAAAAACAATAAATAAAATATGAATAAAGGCATAAGACATAAGACATAAATGATGTTTTAACAACCTCATGTGTTAAAAGCCAAGTGGAATAAATGGGTCTTGAGTTTTGATTTAAAAGTGCAAAATCATTAATAGTGCGTAACACAGGAGGTAGTTTGTTCCACAACTTTGGACCAGCCACAGAAAAGTTACACAGTGCACCTTTAAGCACTTTTTTCTGTTTTGTTCACAGATATCGCCCTCCTCACCTTGTTAATCAGCTTCCCTTTCATTGGGGTAGTTGCTGTTTTGTGCATTGGGGTTCTTGTGCTGCAAAAGCTCCGCCTCCAAACCAAACTGGACGATTCCTGCTGGTGGCTTATAAACTATAACGATATCACAATCATCAGAGAGCCCACGGTATGAAAAACACACCCAAATGTCAGAATACGTATATACTTTTATGTGTAATACTATATTGTCTTTGGCTTACAGGCAAATAGAGCCTTGTCTTTGAGCACCACGGCCAGTCACAGCGGGAGTGGAGGGTCTCAGTCAAATTTCTCAAACAACAGCTACGGCCTGAAAGACAAAACAGGGAAAGAGAATGTGTACGCCAGCATAGGACTGTACCAGGTCTGCTTTTATACACTCTTATCATTACATTTTATTTTTTATTTTAATTTTATTTTGGGCAATTAAGAAGTCTACATTCTTTTACAATGGAACATATAACATTAGAAAAAACATGTTAGAAATAACAAAAACAACAACAAAATATTTTGCTCAAAAAGGAGTGGAAAGAAGAGAATTTATTTAATCCCACCCCCCCTTCTAATCTAACGCAATGAGCTTTCTTTTTCACTTTTCAGACATTTTACATTAACTACAGGAACTATTTACAAGTGCGGACAGTGAAAAACTGTTCTAGCTTGATAACATAATCATCATCATATTGCAATAATAATACATGAGGATAGCAGCAATGGCAAGAAATTTAAAGATACCAACAATGGGAACAGAAACAAATACAAGTAACGGTAAAACAGCACATCCGGCAATGGTCAGGAAACAACAAGCATAAACCAACAGTACAAAAAGCAGGATTGTTCTGATATTAGGACCCAGGTCTCCATATACTGTGACCAGACCATATCTTTATATAACAACTTGAATTTATAAGAAACTCTGAAATAAAATTATACAGTTTGGTTTGACTGTCAGGAAAGTATTGCAATTTAGGTGCATTAGGTAACTTTTCCTACCTGCTGGTCTCCATGGAGATATTATCACTCACAGTATGGCATTAAATTATCTTGTCTATCTTGCATTAATTCAATAACAGGGGTTTTTATTGCTAAATTAGCCTCGAAAAGTGAAAAATGTGTTCTTACTGTGAGAGCTGTCACCTCTCCTGTGATCTGACCTGTTACTTGTTTGTCTCCATGGAGGTAAATAAGTTTAATGCCATACTGCAGAACATTCCAGGCAGTTCTCCTAATGTCCATGTGGAAAAGCTGGTACAATCGATGAGAAACGTTGCACAGTTCACCGTTAAAAGAAAAAAAGGTTACTTAAAAGTTATAGTAATGCATATTGTTAGTAATTGTCCATTGTTTTGCAGGGGAATCAAGTTGCTATCAAATACCTCAAGGATCACACAGCGATGAATGTTCAGAAGCCTTCCATTATTGCAGAGTTTCATGCGGTAAACTGTGTTACTCATTATTTTAATTTTTTTTCAAATGTTTTTTTATATTACAGCAATCATACATTCATAAATCAGAAAGAAATACTTAAACAAACCAATCCACATGAATTTCAATACAAATGATTTACTATTGCTGTGATTTGCTTTGTAAATAATCAGTTAAATGTGTAAATGTTTATCATTTCAGTTTGATCTGAGTCTAACCACTTTTTGAACACAGATGAAAGAAATGAAACATGAAAATCTGGTGCAGTTTTTTGGAGTTTGCAATGAGCCCCCAAATGTGTGTTTAGTGATGCAGTACTGCAAGAAAGGCAGCCTCAAGGTAACAGACCTGATAGTAAACATAATTATATTAGAGATGATTTCCAAACACTTTTCTGTTTCGTTTTAGGATATCTTTGCTTCAGATGCAGAGCTGGACACCATGTTTAAAGTCTCCTTTGCCTATGATATTGTCAATGTAAGTTAAACATCTTATCGTTTGCCTTGTACACAGCTAAAACCACCTCAAATTAAAACTAAATATATGGTGGTAATAAGTTATGCAACAGAAAACCTAATTTCAATTCTCACCTAGATTTTTTAGGGTAAATAATGGACTGAAATATATTATTATTATATATTGTTGTACCTTGACAATTCTCAACAGTTGCAATAAATAACACGTGTAAATAAACACTATTGTGTCCTTGGGCAAGACACCTTGTCAGTGTCTGAATCATTCACATAATGGAAAGGTGTAATGAAGGCATGTATGTGGTGCACGAGCCTAGAAAATCATTATAATCCTGCGTGTAGGATAGTATAGGAAAAGTGTGTACTCCAGGCTGTAGGTCATAGGGACCACAGGCTCCACACTTCTATGGGGCAGGTGTGGTCTGGTGTCGACTAACTCTGTGTGGAGGGAAAACACAAATGCATGAAACTTAAAGCGTATGGTATAAAACTAATGCACTAAATACAGGTGGTCATATTAATAGTGTTCTTATGTATTCCATATGATTTTTGTTGTTGTAGGGAATGGAGTTCATACATAAAAGTTGCATGAAGTTTCACGGTAACTTGAAGCCAACCACATGTCTGGTGGACAGCAGACTGCAGATTAAACTGTCTGGCTTCGGACTTTGGGAATTTAAAAATGCTCAAAAGAAAAGGATTGCTTCACTGGAAAACCACAAGTATGAAGGTCAGTATGTACAAGTGTAGATTTTGTTGGCTCAAACAGCAACATGATGTAATGATTTATTTACATTTAGACTGCTTTCGACATCTCCAAAAAAAAACATCTAATATATTGGAGTTAATTTGAACCATATTTTGCCTTGGTTACGCGTTTGTTTGGCTAATTTTGTTGTAGAGATGTACTGGACAGCGCCAGAGCTGTTAAGACAAGTTGGTCACCATTGCTTTGGCTCGCCTAAGGGGGATGTCTACAGTTTTGCTATGATCATGTGGGAACTCATGTACAACTCCAAATCTGGTCCTTTCTCTGACTTCAACTTAGAGCCAAAAGGTCAGTAGCCTACCGCTGGTTTTGATTTAAGGATTAACTCAGAAATATAAATAACATTTGCTTGTAGACAGTGCAGAAAGCAGGGGATTAAGAAAAGATTGTACAAGAATATTATAATCAAAAGTGAGCTATGGAACTAAGCTTAACAAAAAGCAACTTCAAGCAATACATTCCCGTCACCAAGCAAACAAGCATCAATCCAGGGTTTCAGAGTGATTTTTTATTTATGTTCATTTGTATGACAATAGTGCTCTTTTTCATACAAATTAACTATTGAAGACTTTAATCTTAGACTTTAATTCAAGCTTTATTTTAACACAATCTGACCATAAAGAACTGACGTAGTTGGAAATACAACGGGTTAGCAGATCTGTGCTGTTAAACAAGTCTCTCTCTCAGGGCAATGTCATGTTAACTCGCATTAGTCACCAGGTTTTCAGTCACTTTCACCTTTATGTTGAAAATCAAACACCTAAACAGAGCCACAAATGCTCATATTAATCGCGGGTTCCTGAAAATGTGTTTTTTAAATCTATTTTGTATTTTTTGTATTTCTTCAGTTTTCAGACTATCTTTAAAATGTTCATCAGTGTTTGCTAACGTGTGCATTGTGTCACCATGGTAACTGCTGAACATTCCACCACAGAGGTACATGTAGAACACCCCCACCATGATGCAACTGCAAAGTATCAATAGGTGTAGCAGTTTGTATTGTTTTGTACAGGTTCCATTTCCATAGGCAAACTCCAGTATTTATCAGGGCTGAGAAGTGGCACAAAATGTATATTATTATTATTACCCTCTGAGGGCAAACAACCAGTGCATTTAGACCAGGGTTTTTGAAGCTTTTTGATTTGTGGTACTTTTGTCAGATAAAAGATTCACTAAAATGGCAAAGTGCACATGGGTAGAAAGATACAGAGACACCGATGCCATAGATCTTTTGCTTTCTTTTCATCACTTCATCCCACATAATACATTTTGAATCAGTGAAATTGGATGCATTTTATAACACATTACATTGCAGATAGTTGAAAATAATTTTTTGGCTAGCTATGCAGATTTTTATATCAGTTTTCCAAGAGATTCAATCATGTTACAGTCAAAACTGAATAAACAAATGAAGAAATGGCATGTAGTTTTGACGGTGCAGACAGCTGGAGAAATATTACCCTGATGTCTAATTGTCATCATGTTTTGTAATGTTTCAGAGATAATAATGCAGTTGAGAAGTCCATTCCAGGGTGAACCACTGCGTCCATCTTTGTCTGAACAACTGTGTGAGGAAAACATAAACTCCCTGCTCCGAGTCTGCTGGAGTGACAACCCCGACCAAAGACCCCCCTTTGCGTCCATACGCAGACAGCTCAAGGAGACCAGTCCAGAAAGGTGTCATTTTGAGATTATACAGCAATAAAAGTAATGCTGACTTTACTATGTAATCTTTCTCAATCTACGCCTTTGGTAACACTTTATACTTTTTGACTGGGGGGTCGGTCACTTCCTTGTTTCAGTGGATATGTCATTGGATATGTCCATATGCCTGGAATGTTTTACAGTATGACATTAAAGTGCTCTATCTTACATTTATTCAATTACAGGAGGTTTTATAGCTCAAAAAACCTAGAAAAACAAGCAGTCTGACTGTGAATCGGGTTGATCTGACCTGTAACTTGGTCTGGTTTGGTCTCCATGAAGATAGAAAGGATTAATACCATACTGTGAAACATTCCAGACAAAGCAATACATCTCCATGGAGAAAAGCATTTGATGGATCCTCCACCAGAAAAGTTACACAATGCACAAATAGGAGTTAGGAATTAAGTAGTTACTAAGCGTGTTAAACATGTGTGAATGAAACAAAACACAGCTCCAGATATGTTTGTGATGACCTTTAAATACTTTATTTTTTTCATATTTTTAGTCACGCAAACATACTGGACAATATGGTGGATAAGTTGGAGAAATATGCGAATCATTTGGAGGAGGTGGTGGAGGAGCGCACCAATCAGCTGACAGCAGAGAAGGCTCGTGCAGACAGGCTCCTCTCCAGTATGTTACCCAGGTACTCTTTACAAGGGTAAGACACAGACAGTAGGTGTGAGGAGAAGAATGTAAAAGTAATTTATGTGTGCCCTATTTCAAATGTATGTTTGTGGGATCCTCTATGCAAAACTACAATGGAGTGATCCTTAAACCCTCATACTATTCATGAACCTTTGAAATTCTCGAACATTTATGCATAAAGCACGTAATGCAATACAATATAGATAATAAAGATAATACATGATACAAGGACTTTTATCAGGAACTCACAACATCAAAGTCTTTTAAATTTGAATGCGCTTTGTGTTGCATTTTTGTATGAAAAGTGCTCTATAAATAAAGTTTGATTGATTGATTGAAATGACAAAATGAGCTTTCATAGATTTGTATCTCTAGCCTCATTTATCCACTAAAAAACCTGGTAGATACAGTGCTCAGTGCACTTGTTTCATCTGCTTATAGATAAAACAGCTAATCTAACTCCATGTAATCCTCTGTCTTTTCAGGTATATCGCAGATCAGCTAATGGCGGGAAAGTCTGTGGAGCCACGCAGTTACGAGGTGGTGACCATTTTCTTTTCAGACATCGTTGGGTTCACGTCCATGTGCTCCGTCAGCTCGGCCATGGAGGTGGTCACTTTTCTCAATGATCTCTACAGCCTGTTCGACGACATTATCAAGATGTATGATGTGTATAAGGTATGAGATCATTCATAATAATAATAATTTTTGTTCTATGCCAAAAAGTGTAGTGCCAGGTTTAAACAAAGGAACAAATAAATATTGATCAAAATACTGAAATTACTTTGTAAAAGCATTATGGGTGCATTCATACTTGCTTCTGTTTGGTCCTGGTTTGGGCTCAGTTTGTGTCCTAGTTTAGTCCTGGTCTAGTCTTGGTTTAGTGCCAGTTCACTCCCAGTGATGATGTAGTGTAGTGTGAATGTTCATTTTGGACTGTGCGATTAATCATTACCAAATTGGAGATTATTATATTTGGCCTAGGGCTCGGTTCACACACACAAAAAAAAAAGCTTTTCTTTTGAGATATCGCCCAGTGTAATTTTCAGTCCAAATCTCCTTTGGTGCAGAATTTAAAACAGTCCAAACATCAGTTTCAACTAAATGTGTTTTGACTTCCAACTGATGAAAAATTGTAGTATATTTTTTATTGAATTACTTTATTATTATATTTTTCAGGTGGAGACGATTGGTGACGCATACATGGTGGCGAGTGGTTTGCCCATCAGTAATGGAAACAAACACGCCATAGAGATCTGTACCATGGCTCTGCACTTTCTGAATGCCATAAAAGGATTCAAGATCCGCCACATGCCAAATGAGAGTCTGACCATTCGTGTCGGGATTCATTCAGGTAAGGTCAATGTGTGCAGATGCTTTCAGAAGTCAAAGTAAATGGTAGTTAAAGGTGCATTATGTAACTTTTTTGAATAGTATGCTTTTGGCCAAAATCTACAGTTACACTTTGCGATTGGCCTTTAGGTCCGGTTGTTGCCGGGGTGGTGGGGACAACAATGCCTCGCTACTGTCTGTTTGGTGATACGGTCAACATGGCGTCCAGGATGGAGAGTAACAGTTTACGTGAGAGACAAGTTTTACACATTTTACATTGTTATTAAATTGATGGGCATTTAATATATGATCATATTTTTGTATTTTTCCAACAGCACTTAAAATCCATATAACACAATCCACTGCAGATATCCTTCTTACAACTGGAGTCTTTGAGCTGGAAGAGAGAGGCGAGATTGAAATGAAGGTAAGTCTATAAACTACTCCAGAGCATGCTAATAATGTTATTTTACAAATGTTGGTAATATTTATTTGTGCATAACAGGGTAAAGGGAGTCATAAAACGTACTGGCTACTGAACAGACATGGGTTCAATCCTCCTGCCATTCAACACCACTCTCCACCAGCGGACAGCCTCAGACCATCACAAGAGGTAACACAAACTTTTATAATTTAAAGAGACCAAATATATATCATGGTATATATGTGGCCACCTACTGGAGATGTTATTGCTTTGACTAAAATGTTCCACAGTTTGCCATAAAACTTAGTACTCAAGCATTTATTCAATTACAGTTGTTTTATTTCCCTGAAAAACATACATACTCGTGCATACTCACTTTAAGCAGGATCACCACTCCACCTTACCTGGTGGCGTCATGTGCCTGTGTCCATGGAGAAAGTTAAATTGAATGCATTACTGTGGAACAATCTAGGCAAATCAATAACATCTCCATAAAGGCAAGCAGGTGATTGACCTCTATCAGAAGAGTTACACCTTGAATGTATTTATTGCAGTTAAATTTTGCCTTATAGAAACTAGGACCATCGAAAGCAGCAGATAAAAGGAAAGCTCTGATCAAACCCCAGATGACTGAGAGCCAGATGCCATCAGTGAATATTTAAAATGACCACAAGATATTTTGGACTTTCTGTGTCACTGACTTCCATGTTATACAGTCGTCTCAGGTCAGCCTATTCTGCAATAGAACTAATGTTTTTTATTACAGTAGGATTACAACTCAGAGGTCAGAGACCAAGGTACAGGTTGATTGATATTTAAGGAGAGATTAGCAACATAAAACATTTTCTCAACTCAATGTAGGTTCCTCTGTGATGGAAATGTTTACATTATCATTGTATTATAAATTGTATGTTTCATTATTTATAATGTATTGTATGTATTGACTTGTGAACTTGACATTTTATAATGCTGTTATGTCATCAGAAACATACCTGGAGTTGTGTTTTGTTTCATTCACATGTTTATTATTAGTCTATCTACATCTCCAAAGCTCAAAATGCTCTTTTCCACCTTGTGATGTCATGAAGCGGTAGTTTTCGAGTGAAGAGGTAACTTTCATCTTTAGTTCAGTAGAGATGGACAATTCCAGGTCTGAAATCATCTAAATGATTCTAGTTAAGGTGTATGGAGTTTAAAAGCAGAGTGGAGCACTTCCTTTATTTCCAGATGACATTATGTGGGACAGAGTGTTTTCTGTTTAAGAGAAGAACTCAGCCTAAATATGTAGGGCTTGTGTGTTAAATATGTGTGAATGAAACAAAACATAACTCCAGGTATGTTTTTGATGAGAAAACAACATTATAACATACTGTAGGTTAGACATTGGTGTAATATGGGCCCTTTAAAGTACCACGAACAAAATCACTGCTATTAAAAAATGAAATTATTCAGACAAAGATATTTTATCCAAAAAAAACTGTTTTATTATAGGAGAGTTGAATGTGCTTGAATATGTGTTTATTGTGAGTGAATGGTGTATCGATACAAGCTTTACTGGTCATTGAAGAACTGTCGTGTTTTGTGTCTGTTTTTCTGCACTAAATACATCGTATTGAACGGTGTGTATATTATGTTTGTTTACATCCATTTACAAATCAAAAAATGTATTTATGAGGACCACCATCAGCACAATCAGCGATATCCCTGTGCAAGAAAGAGAAAGAACCAAGTGACTTAAATCTGACCCCATGTTTACATCATACATACCTGCAAAGTGTCCTGTGTTAGCAGATGCATTACCTGTCAGGCAGTAAAACAATATCAAAGGTTAGCCATGTTATAATGCCATTACCTCATCAAAAACATACCTGGAGTTGTGTTTGTTTTATTCAGACACGTTTGAGTAACACTTTATTATTAGTCATACACATCTTCAAAGCTCAAAATGCTCTGTTCCAACTTGTGATGCCATGAAACATGAGTTTTCAAGTTAACAGCTGCTTTTTACTTTTTGTTCAGTAGAGATTGGCAGAATTCCAGAGATGAAATTATACAAATGATTCCAGTAAAGGTGTATGGAGCACTTCCTGTATTACTACATAACATTACAAGGCGGAACAGAGCGTTTCCAGCCTAAATATGCAGAGCTTGTGTGTTAAACATGTGTCAGTGAAACAAAACACAACAGATATGAGATATATCCAGATATGTTTTTGATGAGGAAACAACATTACATTATATATCAGAAAACAGCATAATCTGGAATAAATGTAAATATTTATAAATTAACAGCTGATACCTCTTACAAGAAACTCTGTTGTGAGAACTCCTCCATTTGGGTCGGGTTGTGGAGTGAGGCTCCTGAATGAACATGGGCTCTGAGGGACAGTATCACACATCAGAGTTTAGAAATCTTGCCATAACAATGATACTGTGAAAACTACATAATATATCTTATGAAGTCCTCAAAATGTCGCCAATAAACCTGAAGCTGAAACCCATAAATATGCAGAATAGCAGGCAACAACCCATTACACAAACATAACTCTAAAATACTAACTGAGAATCAGCACAATATATCAACTAAAATAATAATAATAATAATAAATCAGCTTAACAACAGTGTGAGTCAGAGTCTTCCTATTGTCAAATTCCATTAGCTATGAGGTAACTATTGGTCAAAAAGAAAAATAAATAATAATTTTATTTATATTCAATCAGAAAATACACAAAAATATGTTTCATTCACCTCTCAGTAATATTAATATTGTAATAAAATGGTACATGATGCAAATGTTAATCATCTATGAGGTAACTAATGGCCATAACACAAAATATATATTTAAATGCAAAATACAGATTCTATTCAAATCATCAGCACCTAATCTTCGCTCATAATGGTAATAATGAGTAACATTATGACTCACAGGGATACAGTTGAGCCTCTCACTGTCGCAGATGTGGACCTCACAGTGGAGCCACACAGTCGAGACCTTCTCCAAACGCTGAAAACGAAACGAGTTGAACTTAAACATAGAGCGGCTGTCTTTGGCGTTTTCAAATATTGTCACCGTGTGGTCCGACGCACAGCTAAAGAAAGGGATATAATATTAGTTTTATTTATTTTTTCATCATTTGAAGTGAGCAATTACAACAGTATACAAAATGTGATAAGACTTAGCCAGAGAATGATTTTAAGATAGACTACGTAACATTTCAGGGGGCTGAATTGCCACCTGCTTATCTCTGGAGACAACTGGTTGAAATGTTCCACAGTATGGCATTGAATTTAATTATCACCATGGACACAAGCAGCTGAGATCACCAGGCCAAGTCACAGATCTGGTTTGTGCAGAGGCAATCCTCGTCACATTAAGAATGTATGTTTTCAATGTAAGTTAAGTTTAATGCCATACTGTGGGACATTCCAGACAAAGACTATACTATATATTCACTTTTCTTCACCTGTTAATGATCAGGCTCCACCTCTTCCTGTCAGTTGAGTACGGAGTTGGAGTGGCCCAGCAGTTATTGATCACGACTCTGAATCTAAAACATGGAAAAGTGTGTTGTTTACATTACACTTTTACAACTGAAATAGGCAAACTTTACCCACCTCCCACTGAGCCCTTTAGCCTCAATGCCGATGAAGACTTCAGAGCCGATCTCAGATGTGTCAATGATATACGGAGTATCCTTCACATATAGGAATTTGGAGTTCTGTGAAAAAGGGCAATTAATTCTGATGCAGACCTATTAAGTTTAGTCAAATAATACTGCTATTGATAACAAAAGTTCTTAGTTTACTGGTTACATTTCTATAGGTCTATATTTTTTCCTCCTTCTGTATTTTGCCGCTACACACTGAAATGGCCCCACTGTCAGCCAATTAAAAGTTATTATTTTATAGCCCTTAAGTGAAAAGAATTTAAAAAAATCAAGCAATCATTGAGGCGTAACATTTTTTTAGATTATATAGCAAAAGAAAATGTAATTCTGTTAACTGGAACATACCTGGACAACATACACATGCAAATTAGATTATGTGTATTTATAGATACGCTAAATTACAATTTTGAGTGTGTCTTCAAAACATCAATTGGAAACAATATGCCGGTAGTACGATCTCATAGATTGTATATACAGTCTATTCTTCTGCTTATGAAATTTTCTGAAGTCTTAGCACATTAATGTGTACATTAATGTACACTTGAATGCTAAAAATAATTGGTAGGCTGAAGCGTCCTCTGGAGAATCTAAAGCCACAGATCATTACTCACCGTGAACACATTCAGAGACAACTGTGACCTAAAAGTGCCTATACTCCCGTTGTTCACATAAACTGTAGCCACTCTGGAAAAAGCAGAGGGTTTAGTAAAAACACTACAAATCATTGTGCTAGACTGGAGATGTTTTACACAGAAAGGTGAAGGCCCTGTGTGCTGGGTCGGTGCTTACCTCTGACTGAACACAGCATTATTCACAAGGTAGGCAGCTCGATACATACAGCTGAAGGTGTAGTTAACAGGCTGGTTTCTCACTGTGAGAGTCGTATCATTGGACACAATGGAGTTATAGAAGATGTACTTGGGGTCTTTGCCAGGAATGTACTGTAGGAGACAACCACAATATTCAAGGAGCAGACGAGTATTCTAACAGTTGATGTAATATCAGGTTTACACTAGTTTGAATATATTTTTTGGTGTTAGAATGCTCTTACATCCTCAAAAACATACCTGGAGTTGTGTTTTGTTTCATTCACACATGTTTGAGTAACACTATTATTAGTCTGTCTATATCCCCAAAGCTCAAAATGCTCTGTTCCACCTTGTGATGTCATGAAGTAGTAGTTTTCAAGTTCTCCTCCTTTTACCATTTGTTCAGTAAACATAGGCAGTTTCAGGGATGAAATTATCCACATCATTCTAGAGAAGGTGAATGGATTTTTAAAAAACAGCAGAGCACTTTCCTGTAAGTTAAATATGCAGCTTTTGTGTGTTAAACATGTGTAAATGAAACAAAACACAGCTCCAGGTATATTTGTGATGAGGAAACAACATAACATAGAAATCCGATCAGAAAATAGCGTAATATGAGCTCTTCAAGGTATTTATTGTCCCTGTAGAGTAATTTGTCCTCTGCATTTGAACCAGCCTTCGTTGCCGCTGGGTCAGTCTGTCTGGAGCAGTGAGGAGCCCCTCTCCAGATCTTGAGCTTGGCTTAGCTGGAGGATTTCATCCATTGTGCATGTTTTGGATTAATCTTACCAATTATATAAGCAGGATTAAATCAAATGCAATTACCACCAGTTCTTGGCTGCTCAGTTTGACTATACAGTATGTGGGAAAATGTGATTGTATATGTGAATCTTATATTGGAAAACAACATGGTATAGAGCCCATATTAGGTCATAGATTTGATTGGGTGGGTTGAGTGGGTTCATGTCTATAACTGGAGCTGGCCCTGGATCAAACTGCACCAAAAGTAAATTAAAATAGTATGGCATGTGCTCAAAAAGTGCACTTAAATGTTCTTATAAATTTGAATGCGCATTGTAACTGTTTTATATTATTATTTCAAAATGCTCATGTGCACTAAACACTGCTCAGACACTTCATGTTCTTTACAATCTTAAAGGTGCTTTTCTCCATGAAGATACTATCTGGAATGTTCCACAGTATGGCATTACACGTATTTATCTCTTCAAAGACAGCTGTTGACATCAAAGAGCCCAATTACATGTCAGATCTGTGGAGAGGCGAGCCCACTTACAGCAAGAATGCATGTTTTTGGTCAGTGAAAACCCATGTTATTGAGTAAATGCAAGATGGATATGTTTAACGCCAGGACATTCCAGATAAAATAATAACATTTCCATGGAGACAAGCAGGTGACGGACCTTCTAGAAGAAAGGTTACACAGTGCACCTTTAACTTTACTAAACTTACTATTTCCTTATCTTTTTGCTCATATTTCATTCTTTAATTCTACTCTCTCACCTCTGACTGGGTGGCACAGTACGAGTGGTTCCTTGGCGTCAGGTCAGGGATGATGAAGCGATAATACCCCGGACTGTGGACCCCCGAATAACACACGCCTCCCAAAGACAACTGCTCGATCTCCCACCCGTACGGACACTCAGGCACATTGGCAATAATAGTGTTGGGGAAACAGGACACCATCACATAGTCTGTAATAGAAAGAAAAAAATAGTTATACATAGCACAAAGATTTCAAGTTTTAACATTGATTTTCATGATTTTTCTCAATTATAACAGCAGGAAAATGTAAACCATAGGCCTTTAAAAAAAACAATATCATGCATCTGAAGTTTAAAAATGTGTTTGTTTCTTGTCAGTTGTAGTCTTTGTTGTGATTGTGAAATATTTTAGCGTTCAGCATCTTAACATTTCACACTGCTAAAAACATTATTAAAACATTACTATACATAGGGTCGCACTGATCCTGAAAAAACTGTTGATCAGATATCGGCTTCCAAGTATCAGTCAGTCGATGTCCTGGTTGGACATATAAATTTCGTGCAATTAGACAATTTACTGATCGTAGATGTCTCAAAAAAGTCTCACAATCAGCTCTATAACACATTTGTATCCATTTTGTCTTGTTTTATTATTTTTTAAAGGAAATAAAAGTTCATTTCAGTCTCTGCACTGGTATTGGTTCATATCAGTTATTCGCAGATACTTAAAGCTATAGTATCATAAGTGGGAGCGGAACTGAAAAAGCTGAATTAGCGCATCCCTACCTCCATAAAATAATACAGATATTTGTTCATAGCAAAAGATTTCAAAGGTCTCATTCATTCAAGATTTGCAAGAAGTATTTTTGTTTACCTGCTTTTTGGGGTGGACATGTCAGTGCAACTGGCAACAGCATTAAAAGTACAATGACAACTGCCATTGTGAAGCTGCAAGAAAAAACAAAACACAGCATGAAAAACAACAATAAATAACGGCACACTGAAATACCAAAAATATTATGTAGTTTTAAGCACTCACCTGTTGAAAAGTTTAGACTGGTTTGATGTCAAAGCTTCTTCATGACTGAAAAATGCAATGCTAACTCCAGTGGCTCACACCAAAAAGACTAGCAGAGGAGCTTTATACTGTCCCAAGTAAAACCAATTGACTTGTATTACTTTCTCCTTTCACCACTTTCCTCTTTGGGAGGATTGGTTTGTCCATTGTGGAACGGCTCACAAAAGCGTTCTGTGCTGGTCAGACATTCACTTTTAAATGACCACTACCTCAAGGGATGAAGCTCAACAGGTTTGAATCGCCTTTTCAGGAATTTTGGATTTAAATTGACAATAAAAATGACAACCATTCAATAATATAGACAAAGTATTACAATATATACTAAGATAACATAAACTGGCTTTTATAGTTGGTTTGTTCGCAAAATAGTTTGAACAATTTCAGACTTGTGTGGTTTCATTGTCCCATTTCCGAACTTGACACTATTTAACAGGGTAAATAGCACAAACCACATGTATGGATAGCTTCATAGTGTGATGTTTGGCTGAGAAGACTGGGCCCACACTAGTTACTACTGTTCGTGATAGGTCTGTGCTCTAAATTACAGATATAAAGTTACCTTAAAGGTGCATTGTGCAACTTTTCTGGTTGGAGGGTCCGTCAAATGTTTTTCTTTGTGGAGATGTTCTTTCTTCATCTGGAATGTTTCATAATATGGTGTTCAATCTTTCTATCTTCATGGAGTTACAGGTCAGATCTGTGGAGGCAATTTTTGTGCTATAAAACCACCTTCAATTGAATAAATGTAGAGCTGTTTAATGTAGAGCTGTAGAAACAAGCAGACATTGCACCTTTAAGTATTTACTCCAACTGGTTTTGCTGCAACTATGAAGGAAATGTACAAAATTTAGATTTCTAACTCTGTGTCCTAAGCATGACTGACAGTGAACATGCTCAAATGAAATATTCATTTAACTGAAAATAATTTAATGACACAAGAATTAAAAAGTTTGATAATAAAAACACGATGTTACAATGTTTAAAATGTTCTTTTTGTTTTGGTTCTCAATCTCAGGAATCAATTAGAAAGATGGAAAAACTCCTTGCCTTAGGTTGCCAGATTCAACAACTGAAATCATGTCTTTAATTTTTTTACCATCAGTAGGAGCACACGCACAATTCATTGGAAAAGTCAGAAATATTTTGATGTTTTCTCTTTCCCGGAGTCCAGTTCCAGATAAGTGACCAGTGAAAGGCAATACCAGAGGAGTTACTCACTATTGTGCCTTAGCCTGCGTGCTAAGGAGCAGACTGCAGACAATTAGCATCACAACAACGTAGCAAAGAGGGAATCCAGCGAAGATATAGATCTGCGGTCGGGTCAGGGGAGAGGTAGTGTTGCAGATTCTGTTCGCCTGTAAGTCCAAGAAATCTGGTCAGTGTGGACAATGGACAATGACTAAGGCTAGTGACTAAGAACATATTAACATATTCATGAGAACCAGCATGAGATTCTCAAGAACAAAACACTTAACCAAGCAATTAATGGCAAAGGTTTAGTCAAATGGGACGATTTCACAGTCTGTTAGTCTCAACCTGTAATGAGCTGTTTATACTATGGTTTTCAAAACTCGAAGTAGGGCTGCAGGTTTTGGGAAAAATTAAAAAATGTGCATTGTGATTGAGATTACATTAGCTATTTATGTTTTATTGTTATGATTCTGTTCAAAGTTCACATTTTAAACAGAAGAGTTGACAAAAAACTGAAATATAAACAGACAAATATCATTAGAATCACATTTGTACAGATCTAAATGTTAATGGAGGAAATTGTAGTACATAAAAAAATTGCAGTCTTCAAACTGCATCTTGGATAACTCCCCTAATTCAGTATAACACTCAATTACTCTTTGTATTTTAGTAATATGAGGTAATCAATTTTAGTAATGAGGTAATCAACAAGAACCACTAACTCTTAACTCGCAAGTACAATTTTAATCTTCCTTCTATAAACCAGCATCAATCACAACTCTATAGAGAGAGTTGTTATGTTTTTATAGATCACACTGCTTCTCAAGTTTTTAAAAAGGTAAATGATGTGTTAGGTTTTTATTTATTTTATTTAGTCTTTGGTGTGATTTAAAAAATAACTTTTAGCATCTCACTGCTAAAACAGAACTTGTACAAGAAACATGTAAATGCCAGGTCTCTTTGGAGATGTTATTTTATTTTTTAAACAGAATAGAAGACATAACCAAAGAACTATAAATGCATGAACGTACAGTGTAACACACACACACACACACACACACACACACTTAGCTATGAAATGTAGTGCTATTGTAAAAAAAATATATAGAAAAATACATTTGTTTATATACAGTATATTCATATTTACACATAAATAATTTTCACTATAACATGTCAGGGTCGAGGAATTTGACAGGACCAAGTTGGCCGTTCCAGCTGGTAGATAAACTCCCTCCTAAAAAAAGAAAGAAAATGTTATAAGAGGTCACAATATTATCAAAACAAATCAAAATCGACAAGAATACATAATTTAGTCAGTAATTTATTTATTGTAGTAGTAGTATTTTTGCCCCGCCGCCTCTTGTTTCAATATTTATATTTTATTCTATTTAAATAAATATGTACATCCACAAATATGTGTGTTTTGCTACACTTCAATTAAGTTTTTATTTGAAATTCATTATGATCTGTTTTTTTGCTATTTGTAAGTATACTCTCGTAAACTGTCGTAAATCTAAATAGGTTCTAAACTGGGACTAAACTAGCACTCGAACTAGCACTAGCACTAACACATGACCTAGACTGGGACTAAACGAGGACTAGGACAAGACTAAACCAAGTCTACATTAGGACTCAAAGTGGGCATAAACCAGGAGCAAGTCTAAGTATTGCCGTACTTACTCTCTCCAGTAGGGTGAGGTGTTTTCGCGGCAGAGCAGTCCTTCATCACAGGGGCAGATCTGGTTGATGCTAAAGGCTAAACCTCCATCTGGGACGTAGCAGCTCTCGCCCCGAATCAGACGCCGTTTACAGATCAGCTCACCGTGATGGCGAGCACAGCACATGGACGCTCCACAGTCCCTGTCCACTTTGCATCTGGCACCTGCCGATACAATACAAAAATGAGTTAAATTAGACGAGACAGGACACCTTCCATCAGTGGTTATCTAAGGTAAGCTTCCTGTTGTATGCAACAATTAGAGGAATTTTCCCCATTTGAAAATATTTCAGTTTAAATTGTTAATTGCTATGGCAACTGCAACTTTTTCATCATTTTAGACCTGCTCGTGGTACTAGGTTTTGTTCATGTTTTGGCTTTTAGACCTACCCTAACTACTTTCTTACAATTTTCTTACATTATTGCTATTGAGGACACGATAGAAGTCAGATAATGATGCAACTGGTAGTTGGTAGTCAGGACCGTTACCGTAGCAATTAACAATGAAAATATGTCTTTTTAATGGTAAAAAGTCCTCAAAAGTTACCTGTACAAAAAGCTAAACCCCATGAATAGTTTTTTTTGTCTGTTATTGTTTTTGGTTTTGACATTTTAAAACTGTCTTTCTTTTTTTTCTACAGTAAAGCACATGGAGCTGGTTAAAGTTATGTAACGTGCAAATCTGTCTTGTCTTGAGGAAGCTGGAAGGTCAATTAGATAATTCAAAACAGCTAACCCCAATGCTTTGTTTAAATTGGTTTTGTACTGGATAAGAGCCGAATCCTGTTGAGATAATTTTCCTATTTCATATCTTGTTCTGATCCTAATTTAATCCTTTACTACTAAGGCCTGTCTTAAACTTGATTGTGGACTTGGTTTTGCACACGGTGAAAACACCTCTTAGCTTCGCCCTGATTCTGGCTTCATTTTAGTCCTGGTCAAGTGGATTGATTTATCTTCATTTGGTAACAATTGTATTAAATTTGTTTCTATTATTTGTACACTCTGTTTGTACAAGGTAAGTATGCCCCTTAGCTTAGTCCAGATTTTGGCTCCATATTAATCCTGGTTAAGGCCTGGTTTGATTTATCTAGATTTAGTGACAATCTCATTCTGTTTGGATTAGTAGACTCCATTGTCCTTGTAAAGAAGTTGTTCTCTGCCCTTATGTGACACAGATTTTTGCAGTTTAGCCCAGTATTCAAAACCAGTATTTTCTAGTGCTTCGGGATTTAATACTTGAAATAATCAAAATCAAACCTTTTTTTTCTTACCTTCTTGTCCGTTGGGAATACTGCGATGGCATTTCCCAAACATGCAGCTGAGGCCTCGTACACACTGGGTATCTCTCCTACAGTACTGCCCCTCTCCTCTCAGTGGCACACACAAACCAAAATGTCTATCACAGGTAAATCCACGACCACACGCCCTGTCATGGTCACACTGAGCCTAACAGAAAAAAATAAACACATTTCAGTATGTTTCAATAGGAAGATTTGAAATTGTAATGCTCAAAATTGCAATTGAATGAAAAAACCTCTTACCGTGTTTGGTTTTGGAGCAGGAGCGGGGTCCATAAGTACTTTCGCGCCCTCCTTGGTGGGGTTATGGGGCATGTTAAGCATCCAAGCCCAAATGCGAGCTTCGGTGTAGGCGAAGCAAAGAATTAAACAGATGATATTTCCAAACATTTTCACAAAATCAAAAAATGAAGGGAAAAATTACAAAACAGATTTTGAAATTGAATGAAAAATAAGCGAATATCTATTATAATGTAAGTCCACCAAAATGAGTAGGACCAGTGCTGCCCACTAGATAACTTGTTGCAAAGATGTCTCCTCTCTTACCCCAACTTTTAAAGCCCACTAGAACTTGCTTCCCCCAACGCCTTTATTTGTCTAAGCAACGTGGTAGGTGGGGACAATTAGTAGTTAATAATAGATTACCTAAATTGCTTAAGTCACCCCCTGCAGCTACAAAATAGTGTCAAAATGACCATTCGTGGAGCAGGGCTGGGAGAGTGGGAGAGAGGAGGGGCTAGCCAAAGTGATGGGGCTAACACAATGGAGGCACCTCTCTGTGGTTATCTCCCCCAGACAAACAACACAGCAGACAATGGGAGACAAATATATGACATGTTTCACTGCGTTCTGACTGACAGCTTAGCCACCGCAGGCCCTGACCCCTAAAATGTAAGTAAACAGGTCTCGGATAGGCCCTTTCTCCGGTCCTATTCCAATGCAGGCTTCACGCTGGGAGCAATTTGCAGAGCAGCACCCCACAGACGACCCCATGATCTCATTAAATGTAATTAACATCAGCATTCACTTATTCAAGAGCAAAAGGGATGGGAGAGACAAGACAAAAACAAGATGGCTTTTTAAATGTCCAAATGTGCATTAAAAGTCCCATGTTACACTATTTTTTGACCTGTTATAATGTTGTTTCCTGATGACAAACATGCCCTCACTATAATCATTAAGTTAATTTAAGATCTGGAATTGCCAGGCTCTACTGAACTAAAGATAAAATGGAGCTGTTAACTTGAAAAGCACATGAGATCACCGGGCGGAACAGAGCATTGGAGATGTAGACTTTAAGCAATGTTATAATGTTACCTGATCAAAAGCAGACCTGGATTTGTGTTTTATTTATTTATTTTTTCATTTTATTTCATTCACATCCTTTATTATTAGTCTATCTACATCTCCATAGCTCATAATGCAATGTTCTAACTTGTGATGTCATGTAGTGTTAGTTTTCGACTTAACAACGACCTTTTACCTTTTGTTCAGCTGAAACTGGCAATTCCAGGGCTGAAATTATCCAAATGACTCTAGAGAAGACGTATGGAGTTTAAAAACACAGCGGAGCACTTCCTGCATTACCACATGACATCACAATTTGGAACAGACCATTTCAACTGCTTGAGAGAAAAACTATAAATATAAAGGACATGTGAGTTAAACATGTGAATGAAACAAAACACAACACCAGGTATGTTTTTGATGAGGAAACAACATTGTAACATGGATCAGAAAACAGCGTAATGTCAGTCCTATAATCGTATAGTTTAAAGTGCGGGATTTGGTGTTCTGGGAATTGGGTCTACACAGTTAAGTTAATGCTATTTTTTCTAAAGCTGGAAATGAGCAAAAATGTCCACAGGGAACTTTAGTCCTTTTTAACAGTCTCACGTAACTGGTTTGGCAGCAGAGACGGTGATGTCACAAAGAAAGCCAATGAAGTACCCAAAGTTAATGGTGCAAACTACAGCAGCATGTGACTATTTTGTAAAGGCTTTGTTTCTTAATGTGCCAGAGCCAGACTGATGTATGCAACGCTCAAGATCTGGGACAGCTCCTGCTAAAAGAGATTGGGAAAAGGCAGAGTGTTTAGAAAACTACTTCAACCTGATTGGTCGAAGTGTAATACCAGATGAGCAAGTGATACATCAAACTTTTGCAAAATCCACTTGAGAGAAAACCACATCTTTCCCATATCCCACAAATGCTCAAACGCTCCCTCTGGATGTTCTTTAAAAAAAAAAAAAAAATTGTGTTTCTGCAACAACAGAGTAAAGTACACTACCAGTGAAAAGCATGGACACACAGTCTCACTCAATGTTTCCTTTATTTTTACTACATTTTATATACAGAAGACATCAAATATACAAAGTCAGAAATATGGAATTATGTAGGAAAGTGAAATAAAGTGAAATAACTCTACGAAATATTTGTTTTTATATTTTATTTTAAATCCTCAGTAGCCACGTTTGCTTTAACCACAAAAAATATTTAGTAGTTATTTAAAGGTGCATTGTGTAACTTTTCTTGTAGCTTTTGAAGGACCCTTTCCCAGGTAGCTCAAAAGCTTGTCTCCAAGGAGATATTGCTTTGTCTGGAATGTTTCACAGTATGGCATTAAACTTTTCTTCATGGAGACCAAACAAGACCATGTTACAGGTCAGATCTGTAGAAAGGCAACCTCGCTCATAGTAGCTTATATTAGTAAACTATAAAACCAGCTGTAATTGAATAAATATAAGGTAGGTTTGTTTAATGTCACACTGTGGAACATTGTGTGGTGCTTCACCTTCTGTCCTGTGATTGGTCCAGTCATTAAAATCCATAGAGGGATTTGAGCTGAAACGCAGCAGCGACAGAAGTACAAGATGGATTCTCGTGACTTTGTGACTCCAGAAATGACTCTTTCCTCTTACTCATTTCCTGGAATGTGCTACAGTATGATATTTAATGTAACTATCTCCATGGAGACAAGCAGGCTAAGTTACAGGTCAGATCTGTGAAGAAGTGGGCCCGCACAAGGTAAGAAAATCTTTGGGGTCATTTTGAGAAATAAAAACACCTGTAAATGAATAAATACAAAATATATTTAGTTTAATGCCATACTGTGAATCACTGTGAAACAAACAGCTGGCGAACCCTCCACTGGAAAAGTTACACGCTGCACCTTTAAACTGAATTTTCATGAATTTACTGTGTCATAATATTGTTTTGCACCTACACACCTTATGCAGTTTTGCTTTTGAACATAAAATGTTAATATTATGTAAAAATGTGTGACTAACACCGTCCATGTGTGTAAACCTCAATGACATCAAGCCTCACGTAGCCCCTCACAGAAAACCCAAAACACGAATACTACCAATATATTACAAGAAATATTTCGTAGGGCTATGTCTATTGAAAAGTCCAGAAAATGTAGAAAAATATGAAGTATAATCTGTACTGTTGTAGTGCCCAAAGACAAAGATTATGTTTTGGTTTCTATGAGAACTGCAGAGCTTTGTCAAATAAAAATGTGATTATTTATCAATCAGTAGTTCTAATTTATAATCCCCTTACACCACATGTAACTATGATTGATGTCTGATGAGGCCAGATAAAGCCCCAAAACTTAACATGAGAGAGAGGATTATTGCGCACTGAGCAAGAATCAAAAACAGATGCTTATGAAAATGAACACACAATGACTTCAAGCACATCCTATCTATAAAACGCTAGAGTCGTGCTTTGTTCTTAATAGTTTCCAATCGAAATAATCGTAGCTATGAGGATGCATATAATTTATTACAAGCTTCTGGTTTGCTTCTTGCAAGACCTGGGGCAAGCAACTCTCAAAATGTGAGCATATGCTAATGCTAACTTAGCTCCTACTGCTAGGCCTGCTTACATTAACACAAGGAGAGATGCCGGGGTAATTGTGGGGTATTTACATTTGTATGGGGGCAGACAGCACGGGGCAGATAGGCAGATATCAGCGGTCTGGATCTACAGCTGATAGGGCCTTATCAAAACAGATTAACACAGACTAATGACGTAATTGGTAGTCAGTTAGCGGGTACAATGGGAGATACCGGATCAATTAGCAATATGTAAATATCAATTCAGCCTCTTACACCACATTATCAGCAGGGGGTGTTAGAGTAGTTACAGCCTTCTCACCGAGTACTTGTGTATTGAGAAAATGTGAATATTCTGTATTTGTGAATAAAAATGTGTGACTAAAATACCTAAGCAGAAACGTAAGGTCACACTGGACATAATCATGCTTAAAGAGGGGGTATTACACTTCTACAGGGTATTAACGGTTAACACAAAACATATTTAGATCACCATGTTTACTTTTATTCATTTGAAAATGCTATATTCACCGAAAACATATTAACATATTTTATACGTTTTTGACCGTCTCCCTTTGCTTTCCACACTAAGTCACTCCCCCTTCAGAGCACTATCACAACACAACCAGCGTGCATCCCGCTAATGCCTCACACCTCATGTTTTACTTTATATTTTAGAATGTTCATATGTGTGTGTGTGTGTGTGCGAATGTGTGTGTGTGAGTGTGTGTGTGTGGGTTGTTTGGTTGTGTCGGGTCGGGCAGCTTTGGGGCAGGGTGGGTGGGTGTAAGGAAATGTGGGATTGTTTTTAATCACTGTAAAGCACTTGTGTTACATTTTTTTGTATGAAAAGCGCTCCATAAATAAACTTTGATTTGATAATGAACTTACTGCACATCGCATCAGCTTTGTCAAGTTGTTGTGTTCAATTTTGTATCACGCATTTGTATATTTATGAAGAAATGTCGTGTGGGAGCAAGAGCGACATAGGCTTGTGGGTGGAGCATTGGACAGAATTTTGCAGTTAACAGTAAATAGGGTTTGAATAGGACCTGTCAGAGATCACTAAATTACTGAAACATGCATGGATGACATCTAAAACCTCTTCAGGCATGTTTTTGATGAGGGAACAATGTTATAGCATGGTAGAAAGTTTCAAAAGGTAAATTCTGCATAATGCCCCCTCTTTAACAAGGCTGTTCTAAATTACACGTACTCAAAACACGAATATTCTAAAAAATACAGGATATTGTTACAAAAACATTTACATAATCTTTTTCTCTGTTTCTCTCACTTGTCTCTTTCCTTTTTATGAGATGATTTGTAGTTGGCAAGATAACGCTAAACGGATTTTCTCAAAAACCTTCAAGCAAGATAAAATATTACAGTTGCCAAGTGCTGATTATTGTCTTTGTTCAAGTATGAACAGTTACTATGAACAACTCATAACTGATTACTTAGGAAATGCTCTTGGTATTCCTTTATAAGTTATTACGTGAAGGTGAGTTTTATGCTATTTTATTGCACAAGTCTTTTAATGTAGTAAAATGTATTTATGTTATTATTTATTATGTATTTCTTTCTTTATTTTTACTGTAAAAAATCTTTCTGGTTGATTCCAGACAGAGCTTGAATGTAAGTGCAATAACATCCATTACTAATAATGATAATGAGCAATAGCTTATTCATGGGAAAATATGTAGGCTATAAAGAGAAAACAAAAATCATGAAGATGTCCTCACAGACATCTAATTTAGCACACAGTGTACTTTAGACAGTAATATGTGGTTGCTGAAATTGTCTAACTAGTAATGTAATCCAATTCTGTTCAACGCAATTATCTATTTATCTATCTACCGTATACTATACTTCTGTTTTATACTATACTTCTGCTTTATGCAATGTTGTTGTGGTACATGTACCTCAATAATGTATATGTTTACATTCCAGTATTTGCTCTTTAGGAATTGAACAGTTTGCAGTATTGTTAGCACTACTAAATGCTCTTTGTTACTTGTGACAATGACAGTAAATCCTTGAATCTCTTCAATCTCAATCATAGACATGTATCGTATAAATTTATTGGTCTATAGTATTGTGATTTGTATATCTGGAGTGATTTGGTTTTCCAGCCTAGAAATCCCAGACTACTCCTGCCCCTATCACTGTCCCTTGTCTCTGAGTGCCATCAACAGATAAGTGTCTCCAGTGCTTAACATGCTGCCCGCTTGCTAACGACTCTGCTAATGTCTGCTAATAGTGTATCAACACAGCCAACAATCAACAAAAACACATTGGAATGGATCTTTAGCCCCAATGGGAGATTTAAGCAGGATTTACAGTAAGCACCACAAGTCACTGCCTAATTTCAAATAATGATTCCAGTATTGTATAACTTTTGTAACGCTGTACACTTGGATCTGGTATGTAAACACTACAGTGTCTCTTAATATTAGTCTGCCTTAAGCCATGTGTCCCCATCTGGAATTACTAGTACACATTGTTCTCATGTTAACTCAAAGTCCAAGAAAGAGAAGTAAAGCCTAAATAAAAAGGTGTTCTAAAAGAAGGTGCTAGAAAGACCTCAAAACGGTTTCACAGTGTTCTCGGAGCAGGCATTTATGGCCTTGTACAGACAGACAGGGCAGACGAAGAGGCCTCTCTAAATTAGGTGTAAAAAGGCAAAGCTAACTGTTACCAGAAAAACATTGGCGGAGCCTAAACTATAGTCAAGCTTCAAAACATTTACTGGAACCACAAAATCTATGTTGATAACAATTTTGTTTCAATCAGTAATTCCAAATTATGCTATGTATTTTTTCCATATATTGTTCAAAATCTTCAATCAATCAATAAATATCCAGTTTGCAACCTGGCAAGCACCAGATTTATATGTAGCACTCTGAATTGTGTTCTACAGATGATAAATCTGGTACATCTCTTGCTGAAAACGATCAGAAAATGCTGAACATCATGGCAAATCTGATTGGCCAAAGAGCCACAACAGCGGAAGAAACCCAAAAAGTCTAACTTTAGTTACATCTTCCCTGTTCCCAAATGCACAACTTGATTCTCTGCACATTGTTCACAAACAATTTGATGCTAAAATTGTCTGTAGTACGTCTGTCAGCATTGCTATGTTTGTTTTGGTTCATTTGGGCGCTTGGCCTTTGGCTTCCACACAACGCCGCTCTGTGATTGGGCCGCAAACATGATCATCCTCACAGTGGGGGGCACGCCAAGATGGATTCTTGTGAGTTTGTGAACTCACAAATACACAGAAATCCATCTTGCTGTGCAAGATTCCCCAGTTGATACTTTGCAGCAAATGTCATCAACATTCCCTGGGGATGTGATGCTAACTGTAGGCATGCTCTGTCAGAAGCTTTGTTAGACTTTAATCTTTATCTTTATTTCAACACAATCTGATCAGAGCAGATTTTTACATAAGGCCTAATGAAATTAAATAAACTTACAGATGGTGCCTTTAAAGTGGCTAACACAGGGGGCTATACAAAAATACACTGGATTGAATTCTGCACTCAGATACTTCTGACTGAGTAATAAAGTCATGCAAACATCAAACTATAAGACGAAAGACACAAGTACAGATATCTGTATTAATTTGACATCACAACACAGTTACAGCAGCAAATCATCAGCTTCCAGTGGGGTGTACTAATCAGCACACTATAACTGTCTCCACTTTATGGCAATTTTGTAAGTAGCTGATAAAGACGATTTTCCTATCAACCAACACCTACCTCAACCTGAACATAAAGCTCTATGTTGACCTCAGCATTGACTTGTGTTTCTGGTAAAGTTTAAAATAATCTTCTCTACAACCTGTTCCCAATTGTGAAGAGACAGAAGACTCCCAGCATAATGAGAAACAGCCAATGTCTTTTTGAGCCAAGATTTAAAAAGCAACCAAAGGAAAAAAAAAAAACATGCAGGACAGTGTGGCAAAGGTTAATACTGGACTTTGGTAAATATGATCAAATTACCAAAATATGATGAGACCAAACAGACAAACAACAAGGATTACGGAGCTGTTACAAGGGATTTGTAGTCCTTATCAAATTGGGAACGTAAACCATGTGCGTTCGCATCCCATTCCAGGAAACCATATGGAGCACTAATCTGGAACACGACAACTCAACATGTTACATTAATTTGAGGTTTAACGTTTTACTATCAAAAGTAGAGGGTGCAAGGTTTGTTTTGTTATGAATTTCCTGGTAATTATAAGGACATTAAAAATCTAAAGATCTTGAAAACACGAATCGGTTGACTTGCATGGTAAACCTAAAGCAGACATATTACGCAAAATCGACTTTTACCCATGTTATACCTCATTTACCCTTTCAAAGTTGTATTTGGAGTGAGTCATGCATGTTTAAGAAATCTGTAATCACTTATTTTCATGTATTATGATCAACCCCTGTTTTCTCCGCCACTGGCATACACCCAATGCTCTCTACTTACTTCATTGTCAAATACATTTTTTAACCAGTGATACAAGTAGGATTCAGCAGTGTCACTTAGTCATTTTTGTGGATATCCATGCTGTACAAAAGAAAACATTTAAGTTAAAACATTTCCGTGTTTGAATGTTTGACAACAATTGGGACACATTATTAAAATTATTTGAAAGTGTGCTGCTGTTTTCAATGTCTTTAATGTGTCACTGATGATATTAAACACATGGGATGTGAAAAATGACATCCAGATAGAGAATCAAAACTAAAAACTCACACAAGGTTCAATACTGAAAAGAAAACAACAGAAATTAGGACAAAGTTTTACCTTTCTTGAATTTTTGAATGGTCTTGATCTATATCAGAACGAGTAAAAAAACAGCTTTTAATATTAAAGAAACTAGTTTTATTTTGTGTGTAAATTACATTATATCATCCAAAAATATTGCAACCTCAGGATCAGATACCATGCCTTTTCCTTAGAACTGAAATTAATTTGAAAAAATGTATGCAGAGGCTGCTAGTATATGAAGAGTGTGTACAGAGCGGTTAAGGTCCACAAGGGGGAGACATGCTCTTCCACTCTGCCGATGAAATATATACACTTTTTTTTTCCAAGTGAGAAAAAAGAATGTTAGGACAGAGGAGTGAACACTTTTCTATGTCAGCTATATCGTTTCATGACCACTCCAGATTTGCTTGAGAGAGAAAAAGAGGGAGAGAAAGAGAGAAAGAGAGGGAGAGAGAAGAAAAGCAGAGGACCTAGGACCTGAGCTCTGTTAGGCGGGGGGAGCGGAGGAGTGAGGAACCCCGCAAGTCCAGCAATAGCAACAGCAGCAGTAGACGCAGAGAAGGGGTTGAAAAGAAGACCAAAACACTAATAAAAGTTGGAGTTTGGACAGGAGGGACATGGGGGTCTGGGCTGTTCTCCTTATCTCTCTGTCCCAGGTTGATTTGGGGCGAGTATGGGCACAAGAGCAAGAAGGTAAGCCCTACTTTATCCACAGGTATGCATGATTTGTGATTCTGACACATTTTATATCCTCTTGTAAAGTAAGTGTCAGATATATGCAGGATAGTAAACTCAGCGCTACCAAATGTGCAAATTCTTGGTATTTTAAAGGTTGGCTACAGATTTGCAAAGGTTCAAGAATGTTTTAAAACTATTTTGTCTGTAAAATTCTTCATGCATTTTTTGTTTAAACTGAATGGTCCCCAGACATTTCCTTGACCCAAGCCAGGAAAGCACATAAAAGTTTTCATGTGTTTTTGAGAGACCACAGTAATAAGTCCCTAGAGGATACTCATATGTGCAATCAGACCCTTGGTGGTTTTGTTATCGTATTTGGAAGAATAGTTGTAAAATGTTGTAAACAAACGCTTGACGGGTCATGGGAGGAAAGCTCTACATTGGAATCTTCTCCACTCCACGCTTCAAACGAAGACTAACTTAGGTCTAAACCAAGACTAAACCAGGTCTAACCGACAAGCACTAAACTAGGTCTAAAGCCTCACTAATAGATATTCACCATTGCAAACCATCACTGCAATGTACTCTACTATAAATCAGGTCGAAAATCTAGTCTAATCAAGTCTAACTGAGGACTAACTCAGGACTAACCCAAGACTAAACCAGGACTAAACTAGGTCTAACAAAAGAGCAAATTAAGACTAACCAGGAGTAAACCAGGACTAAACCAAAAAGCCAGGTTTAACCTAAAACTAAACCAGGACTAAACCAGTGCTAAACCAAGACAAACCCAGGTTTAACAAAGGACTGAAGCACCACTAATCGATATTGACCAGTGCTGCCTGAGAACGCCTTAGGAGAGCTGCAGTCTTACATCTAGGTTCAGTCATGTAGACATCAATATTTGTGCCTGTCAAACTTCATATCTATTTTCATAATTTAATTTTCTCATATTTTTTCCACACAGTTTATCAAACAGATGCTGTATACTTCTTCACCTCCGTGTGCCGCCATGTATTTTAGTTCTCCTTGGAGATATAGTATTTTTAGCCAGCCTCGTTCTTACGCTAACCCTCCTCCTCCTCCTCCAACAATCAGAGATGCTCTAGTTTCTATGGCCTCTCCTGTGGTCCCACTTCCACTGATCGGGGGCCCGAGCTCTGTAGAGGACAGCCAGAAAAACTGACACGCTGTATAGACCGAGGGGGCAAGCCAATTGAAAACTTAAGTAGTGAAAAAAGTCCGACCACAAATGTTGTTTGAGGTAAAAAAAAAAAATTTTTTTTAAAAGTACCAGCAAATGCACTGGGATCCCAACATTTTTTGGGAGGCTGCTTTGTAGTACTGTCAATCCTTTTCTGTTAAAAATGCTGAAGGTATTCTCTGACAATCCTACTCCCCCTATTGGTCAGCCTCTGTCATGCTTTGGGTAAGTGACAAGTGGACTGCAGTGAAGTGTATGTTCTCAAAAAATTGCAATATAACAGCGTGAAGACATGTATTCTTGCTGTGAACAGGTTTGCCTCTCCAACCTGTAATTCCATGTGGTGATGACACCTGCTTGTCTTCAGGTAGACAGATAAGTTTAAAGCGGACCAATTATGCATAATCGACTTTTTAGAGTTTTAACCATAGTTGTATCTAGGGCTGAAACGATTCATCGAGTTAATCGATTAAATCGATCAGAAAAATGCATCGATTATTTTTTTTTGCCTCGATGCTTCGTTTTATTTTCATACGCTCGCTGATGGCCGGAACCTTTTGTGGTAGAGGTAAAGTTTCCACACGACCACTGCACTTCACTGCACACACAACAGCGCGGGGCGCATGGATGTATAATGGATGTATAATAAGAGCATAACCTCCTCGCGCGCGGTACGGTCCGGTTTGCCGCGCACCCGCATTTTTGGTACGCCGCGCTCCGCATCTCCCGTACGCCGCGCACTCTGCGCGTGGATTGTGTCTTGTCGCGTACACTCCGTGGACCACGCCAGAACTCACACCAAGACTAAACCAGGTCTCAAGCAGGTCTAAACCAGATCTAAAACCAGGACTAAAACAGATCTAAAACCAGAACTAATCCAGGTCTAAAACTAAACAAGAATTTGCAGGAGTTGGTTGCTACATTTATGTAGTTTTAAAAACCATGACAATATCAAGTAATCCAAAGTATTCAGATTACGTTATTCACTTTAAGTAATTTAATTGATTATGTCACAAACTACATTTTGGGGAATGTAATCTGTAATCTGTAGGGGATTACATTTTAAAAGTCACCTTCTCAACACTGATGCTACAACATCTAAACAGAAAGCCCCGTACATTACATCAAGTGGAAAAGAAACCGCGAGGTAAATTAACCTTAGCCCAGCGATAATTAAGTTTTTCATGTCCAAAACACGTGTATCTGTCAATACACGTGGTGTGTACTTAACATGTGCAAAGTAGACGCGACAATAACAAACGATTACTCGATTATTCGAACTAAATAATCGACAGAATAATTGATTACTGTAATAATCGATAGCTGCAGCCCTAGTTGTATCCTCTTCACGTTTTCCCTCTCAAAGTTGCACTTAGCGTGATTTATGCACGTTTGGGAAATCTTCATATTCCTACATTCATGACATCATTGCTCAGATCAATGCTTGTTTTCACCCCCACTAGCATACGTCACTGCTCTGTACTTGACTTTGTTCCCCAATTTTATTTTCTTCATTGGTGACGTGTAGGATTCGACAGGGCATTTTGGTGCAAGTGAAAGAAAATCTGTAACTCACTAATGTGATGCTCAGCTATCCATCCATCCAGGCGATCGGAGTTGCCGAATGCTGCACTCTTTGTTGTTGTTGACGTTTAAGGCATTGTATTTTATTACCTTTTTATATCAAAGCCAGGGGACTACAGATGAAAACTAACCTTCTGGCTGTTTTTTTAAACCATGTGTAATCATGTGTATTATTGCATTGTCCCCTTTCAAATAAACTAAACTTAAACTTAAGGCGACGTCGTCTCCCATTGGGCACCGTATTTTTTTTTAACTCAGAAGTCAGCTGACGTATTTGTTGTATTACATTTTTTAAAAATATTATTGCAATTTATATAATTCTAACATAATGATACACGAGTGTCATAGGTTATAACTATATAGGAGACACAAGCACTATGTCTTCGTTAACACCATTGACAGTCCAGTCAAAGGAATGACATCACCAGGTAGACAGAAAAGTTACATAGTGCACCTTTACATAACTGCAGTCTTTGTAATTGGCAAATTGTGACTTTTCACCACGTAAGTGTTAGCTTTCACACTGGCTCCCATTAGCCTTAAATGCTGGATAATGGATGCCACTAATTGACTGTGATTATTGCCAGAACACTTTAAATATAAGAAACAACAATAATATTTAGCATAAATTTCCTATGCTATATAAATTCTGTAGACTTTTGACTTAGGCTTTGGGGCACTTGTGGCGATCACTGAAAATGATGAATATCTAAATAGTCATACAGGTGTCTTTAGTTAGCATGGGTCATTAGCTCAGAGGTATGCCGCAAATTACATGAGCTCACACAGAAGAACTAGAGCCAATATGACGACAGTTACATCCAAACTAAGCAGGTGCAAAATCCTATATTGATCTGTGTTTCTATTCTAACCTCTTTTTTAACCGAAATTACCTTTAATACATACTAAGTGGTAGCATAATTGGATTCAAGCCTAAGCTATTACACTACTGTAAGGTACAAACATCTGCTACAACAGCTACCAGATTTCTGTCACAAACAAGCAACAAACATGTAAAGAGAAAAAAAAATGAAAAAAATAAATACTTGATACGCTATGTACAACATGTAACTTTTTTGGTGGAAGTCCTAATCTCTGAACATCTTGACACCCAAGGTTCTGAATATTTGGACCAGGCCACTCATTTCCATACTATGTTATATTTTTATAGATCACAAACACAAGCATATCAGTGTGATTGGTCTAACAGGCATCCACACTTCGAACTCCGCCCCTGCAGCCAGAAACATCTGGCTGTAATCAGGGCAGTGCTGTGTGATGTCACGTAGTACTTAAAATTGCAGAGGCTATTACAAGGCTATAAATTTACCTAGTTTGTTTAAAAAAAAATAGGGACTATGGAGACAGTGGTAGACACTAGGCAATGTTATTGAAACACTGTATACACACTTTAGTAGCCAAAAAAAAGTTGATTTAGTGTTTGGTTCCACTTTAAATAAAAACAACTGCAATTGACTAAAAGCAGGACACCATAACATTCCAGGCAAAGTGAAAACATCTTCAAGCAGGTGGCAAATCCTCCAGCAAAAATGTTAATAGTAGAGCAGATTTTAATAACATCTGATTTTTCTCAGTGTTTGTGTTATGGCTACTGCAGTTCCTGGGACACTGAGGTGCCAAATGGTTTCCTCCCACGCCACAGTCGCCCCGGGGCAGGTTTCAGAGCTGTAAAAAGCACTGGGCTGAGGTGCTGCGACACACATAGCACTGACCTGGCCCTGTGATGATTACTGTAGCACTAACGCGCCTGCCAGAGTCTGCAGGTGGTTCACATCCTGTTTCTAGGCCTCCTTTACAACACTGGACTAGACTTTATATTTGGAAACTCAGTGGTTTCATGTGTTATGCAGTCTTATTAAAGTTATAACAAAGAACACTATCATTATACACAGCCAGAGAAGATGTTATGATGAATGGTTAGCACCCGAATTTTAAGGTGCAATATATTACTTTTTGATCAGATTTGCCCATCTGGAAAAATGGTGATGACAAACACCTATGGAAACTAAAACAGAAAAACAATTGGAACATTATGTAATTTTTCTGTAGGAGGGCACACAACCTGGTCATCTCCATGCAATGTTACTGCTTTACTTGGAAAATTCCATTATATGGCATTAAATGTATCTCCATGAAAATAAACACAACAAGTTATCAGAAGTAATAGGGTTAGAGCTGTGAATAAGTGACTTTGCTCACAGTAAGAAAACATGTTTTTCAATGCAGGTTTATGCCTGAATGCTTGCAGATGTAAATTAGCCTTAGGCTAACTCTGGTACAATGCATCAAATGGTAACATTTATGTTTTAATTGTACATGGTCCCCTTTTAAAAAAAATAAAAATTCATTCATTCATTAATTCATTAATCATTTAATGCCATACTGTGGAGCATTCCAAAGCAAGCACCAGCTGTCAGTATAAGCGACTTTTACAAGATGGCTCTTTGGCAAATTTGTTATATTTAACACATTACTCATATTTCCAGCGGTTTCAGACATAGACAACAATGCAATGGTCCACAGTGCAAAAACTTACCAGAAACAAGATATTTCACAAGAATCCACTGTTAAATTCCCAGACATTATGCTGCATAAAACCTAACAGGCTGAATGTCCATCAACCATAATCCAAAATACAGACTTGTTACATTGTCTAGCTTTAGTAGTTGTATTGGATATCACAGTTACTTTAAAAGAGGTGATGGAAAGCTAATATTTAAACCAAAGAGGTATGTTTTTTTCAATGAGAATAAGGACAGGCTGAGAAACAGCGGGTTGAATGAACTGTACACGACAGCTTACTATAAATGGATGAATTTGCTGTGTCCTAGTTAAGCATTATCCTGTGTGACTTCCTGTGCCCAATAGATTGCAATCTGGTTGGTGCAATGCAGACAAGGTAGATTCTATGGCTACAAGTTAAAATGGAATTAAACACTAAGCTACTTTAACTTACTGTACTGTACTTACTGTAACTTTTTTTGCTACTAAACTCTGTATAAAGTGTTTAGTATTGTCTATTCTTCCTAGTCCTTTTTAGGAAATTGTGTTTGTTATCAAAAACACTTAGCGACAGGGCCGGAGTTTGAAGTATAGATGGATTATTTATTTATCAACAGTGGCTGCCTGTGTAACCTCAGTGTAGAAAGTGTAGCTGTCTGCGTAGTTAACATGAAAATGCAGCACTAACTAGCGTCAGTGCCATCACCGTGTGATAAAATTCTGCTGCTTAATGAACATGAGTGGATGGGATATGTCTTAATGACCCATATCTGTTCAATGCAGGTGAGGCGGTAAATGACAAGAGGAAATGGTCCAAACTTCAGTGACCATCCATTCATACCTGATGGACACACCTGGGAGGGTCTGAAATCCTACCAGACACTACCATGATACAGTATAAGACATGACAGTGGCTCTTTCTGCAGGAGACATGCGCAGTAGAGTGGCAAGTGTCGTAGTCTGATAATCTGTCTATAGGCCACAGTCACACTGCTGCTCATATGTCCAGACCCGCCCCTCCTTCCCCCTCACTCTTTTCTTTAGTCCTTAGGTACTTCCCAGTTTAGCGCCTCTATTTGAAATGTGGTTGTGGGGGGAGTTTAGGTGTCATCTCACTTTAAGTTAGTTATGGTTGATACTATGCACAATATATTAACAAAATGGTTTATTTGAAGGTATGAACAAATAGATTATTAGCCTATAGGAAAAGCTGTGCAAAGGCTGCTAAAAGGGAGTAAAAATAATACATGAAATATAAAAAACCAGGACTGCTGTGCAATCTTACATTTGTACTATGAAACTGTTCAGGTGGAGTGTCCGCCACCTGCTCTTCTCCATGGAGATGATACTGCTTTACCTTGAACGCTCCATAGTATATTATGCTTCTGTCTCCACAGAGATAAGCAAGTAGCACAACCAAGGCAAGTTACAAGTCAGATCTATGGAGAGGGGACACACTCACAGTAATAAAGCAGTAGTCACCTGAAATTGAATGAATGCAAGATAGTAGTGCTGGGCAGGTAAATGAGAGACTGAGAGATCGTGAATCAGTCATGTGTGATTGTTAATTATATGGTTGGGGTTTTGAATGGTGAATGGAGGGGCCAATCCTCTCTCAGTAAAAACATGGGGTTTGGAGCAAAAATGTGTTTATTCTTTGTGTTAAATGGTTTAAAAGGGTAAAAGTATGTATTCATTATGGTCATTAAATCAATATTAAAAGCCATTTATGTCTATTTTGACAAATTTAAACAAAATGGAATAGAAAGTTGTTTTTACGTAGTTTTACGGTAGTTGTTACCTCAATACCAGATACCAATTTTAGCATATTTCTCTTAGACTGCCAAATCTTTATCAGGTGAATCCCACAAAATATAAATTTGTTGAGGTGGGATCAGTTCAGCTTTGGTTTGTTTTTACAATTAAATAACAGAGATTACAAATGCTTCTTGTGTAAGGTCAGCTCTCCTGGCAGCACAAAATGTAATGGATTGCCGCATAAGGATGAAAAGATGTAAACTGGCACTGCATCTAACAGTTTTATTATGCAGGTTTTTATATTTAGAAAATCTGTCAGAATCATTTCCATGTGTGGTGGTTTCACACTGGGATTTGGGGGACCTGTGAATTTGTCAAACGTGTCACTTTTGTAATTATTAAAAATTTTGACGCCTTTTAAAGTCAACAGGATGTTTGCACCAGGCTCTGCACATTCCCTAGAACATATTTGGAGCACATGAAACTACTGAAGGCCATTTGAAGACTAGCACAAATAAAGATGCTATAAATAGGGAGATTCTTTCATCTGAGCTGCTGCAAATCTGTCCCAATTAACACATTTTACATCAAAATGCTGTCTGAATCAGAGCTTTTGTCCATAACAAATCCTATTTTGTTACAGTATTGCATAATATAGCAAATCCTGCTGATTTGAGTTTGACCTTTTTGTAAAATTTGACATCAAAGCTAGATGTTAAATCCAGTTACAGTAGGCCGTAATCCAAGCTTGGATAATGTGTATTGTTACCTGGGGATGTCATCCAACCTCTATATATATCTATATATATCTATATCTATATTTATATCTATATCTATATCTATATCTATATCTATATCTATATATATATATATATATATATATATATATATATATATAAAATAATAATAATAATTTAATCAAAAAGGGCATTTTAGGTTGCTAGCTTGAGTATGTCTTGCAATGGCAAACCAATCAGGAAAAGGCAGAGAAGAGAGTAGGTGTTTTGTTTTTGGTTTTACAGCTTTGCATAATCTTTCCTATAATTTAAATTTAAGGACAATTCTAGATGTTTAGGAAATGTGTATTATGTAACTTTTTCTGCTGGAAGATCAGCCATCTGCTTGTCTCCATGGAAATGTTATTCATGGTCTGGGAATATTCAGTAGTATGGCATTAAAATTCACTCAGCAATTATTCATCCACAATGGTTTTACTAATAATACCTTGAAATAATGTAGTATTATGCAGGATTGCCTCTGAACAGATCAGATCTGGCTGTAACTTGGCTTAATGGCATCATCAGGTTGTCTCCATGGTTACAGAGATGTTTAATGCTCTACTATGGAATATTCCAGGCAAAAAAATAGCATCTCCAAGGAGAAAAGCAGAAAGGTTACAAGCGAACCTTTTACTATATTAGAATCAATATAACTTTTTACTTACCCAAAGCCTGAAAAAACAAAATGAGAATAAAGAAGAAAAGCACAATTTTAGTCTCAGAACTGCATAACATTTCATCACATTACTGCTGCTTATATAAACCTTGAAGTATATTTTTCACAATCATATCCACATCAGTCGGTCCCTTTACAAATAAACTAGGACAGATTTGTTGAAAGTTAAGAGTGCAACTAGTCTCAAAACTAGTTCAAAGTTAAACCAAAACGCGGTGAGTCATGGGTGAATTTACGCTAACAATGGCTTGTGTAACGCTGTTTGATCTGTTCAGCAGATGACATAAAACCCACAGAGACTGGACTAAAACAGTCAAAAAAATAAATAAATAAATGGATTCATGGACATTCAGAGGTGTCCTTTGTTCTGTTATCATTGTGTTATTCAATATAATGCCCTCTGTTTGTCTGGTAGTGTTAAAGGTACGCTATGTAACATTCTAGTTGGTTAGTCTGTCACCTTCTTATTTGTATGGATATGCTATTGCTCTGCCTGGAATGTTCCACAATATGACATTAAATAGCTCTACCTGTATTCAATTACAGGCAGATTTATAGCTCAAAAATACCTAGAAAAACAAGCATTCTGACTAAGCAGGGTTGACTCTCCATAGATCTGACCTGTAACTTGGGACTGGTTTAGTCCCCATTAAGACAGAAAGGTTTGATAACATTGTGGAACATACTAGACAAAGCAATAACGTCTTCATGTAGAAATAAAATTGATGGACCCTCTACCAGAAAAGTTACACAATGCACCTCTAAAAATGTTCAATAAACAAAGTTGGAGAGAAAGAGAGAAAAAAATGGATTCGTGGCTCCACATGCACCATAGAGGCTAACTACTTGGCTCAACAAGGAGCTTAATGAAAGGCAGTGCAGTTACATCAATCTTTGGCCAAAAAACCTCAAAAGCCTTTCTATCCAAGGCGTCATCTCATTGTGTGGTTCGAATAAAACATATTTTCCTTAATCATATGTATTTATTGGTTCTTGTATTCCTTTTAATTGAAAGTTGGAAGAGCTCAAAATCCATTTGCCTTTGATTTACAGCAAACGTGTCTTGACTATTAATGAGCCAAATTACAGCGAAATAATAAACTACAGATGTGCACATAACTTCACTTGTTTTAAATTAGACTAAAGCACTTACGCAGCAATACACTCTGTTAATTTAATAGGGCTTTCACACATTTGAAAAACCATGGGGACTTGTGGATCATCTATCAAAACATGGAAGAAAGCCTTGACATGTCTAAATCATCAAGTTGCAAGCATGTCCCTTTGGTGTGAACTCTTGGCCTTTATGTGTATGTGTTGAAAGAACTCACTCACCAAACTCAAGTCTGTTTTGTTTTAGATGCATTGGTGAGCTGGGCGTCGTGGCGAACAGATGAGGAGGCCACTGGTGTGCAAAAGAGAGAGAGTCTGCACAGAGAAGCACGGAGCACAGTGGACACCAGTTCACTGTCGGTCAATATTACAAAAGTACTGGTAAGGAAATTTGAACAAAAAAAAGGAAATGGAAAGGTTTAACCAAGCTACCAAATATGTCAGAACTAGTTTTGTCAGTCCAAGTGTTGTTTCTACTCATAAGGAAACTTATGCCCAGAGGTAAGGCATCAACTAAAGAGATGACCTACTGATTGGTTAGTTGACCAAAACTGGGCGTGACAAAAGCGCTCAAACGGATAATCGTCTATGATCTGACCATGCACTCAACTGCATGTGAGGTCATGCAAAAGCAACTATTTATAAAGAAAAGTACTAGGAAAATTTGTATTCACATGGAAAAAGGCTGATTAAACAAATGATTTACTCCCAAATCTTGAGCTAATCCGCTTTTCCATTCTGCTGGACTGCTTATAACTCTTGTAAGTAATATAATAATATATAACAAATTTTAGTTGGCTGGGTCACGGGGGCAGCTGTTCGCCGCCCAGTCCTCTGTGCACCTGACCCCCCCTATGAACCCCTCTGTGAGTGGTGGGCCCACAGGAGGGCGACCCAGCCGGATTAAGCGGGAGAAGATGGATGGATGGAAATTTTGATTGACTAGGACAGAATCAAAAGAAGGACTACAGCCCTACACCAGATGAAAACCGCACTCATTTTTGAGGCGCAATGCATGCTGCAGATTATATTGAGATAACAGGTAAAACTGAACTGACCATTCTATGTTGATTGTATCCAGCAATAAGTAAAACTTCAAATGGCTGAAATAAAATTGAGCTGCAATAAATCTGAAGCATAATAAGAACTGTATTAGTAAAAGATCAGAAAAAACTATTGTGGCCAAAACAGATCAGTACTCATTTTGTGAAATAGTCTGCCATGGTCCTTGATCATATTTATCGCCTTTCTTTCTTAAAGGGGCACTATGTAACTTTTCTGAAGGAGCGATCTGCTGGTGCCCATGTTGTTTGGCCTGGAATGTTCCACAGTATGGCGTGTATCTATTTCCATGGAGACAAGCAGGTGACATCACCATACCAAGTCAAATAATGTATATTTTCCCAGTACCTTTTAACAAAAAAACGTGTAACGCCTCCATAATAACATGCAGGCACCAGACTACCCATCAGAAAAGTTACATAGTGCACCTTTAAAAAATTGTTACTGCAGGGGAAATTGTACAATAAGACTTTAGTGTGTGTATTTTTGTCTCTTTTACTGGAATCAGCCAAAAGAACTCAACCCAAATAAAGCATGTTGTATGTTTCTTTCCTCTTTTTATTGAAAATTGAAAACAGACTTTAGCTTTGTCCTGCCAACTTACAGTTTGTTTTAGCATGGCTGTGTAGTGTGCATGCTGCTGGTGTGTATGACGCCAATGACTCAGTTGGACAAAAAGATCACCAGAGGAGCTCTTGCTGTGCTGCCTTTTCCATTCAACATGTCTGATCATATTTTGTAGGAGCCTTGATTTCACAGCCAAGCAGAATCTCCTCAATAAATCACCAAATGTGTCATCAGCGAGTGTGATAAAAATATTTACTTAGACATCATAAGGTACTTTGGTGACTGTCCCATCGATATATTGACATGAACTTAGGAGCAGTTATGTTGCTTATTTGGAAAAGGGAAAACTGTTTGTAAAAGCTTTCGTAAAAGGCTGTGCATGGATTTTACAATAAAAAAAAAGAAAAAAAAGAGTTTCTTTAAAGATACTTTAAAGATCTTTTTGTGAAGGGTTGCCTCTATCCTTGTCTCCGTGGAGATGCTGTTGCTATGCCTGCCCTGGAATGTTCCACTGTATGGTATTAACAGGAGAAAAGAAGGGGTTTTCATCAGGCAAAGTTACAGGTCATATCCATGGAGAGGCAAGCCTGGTCAAGACTTGTTTTTCAAGGTATCAATAAGAAACCCTTGCAATTGAATCAGTGCAATACAGAAACATTTTATGCCAGACTGTGGAACATTCAATGTAATTACGTCTCCATGTGGACAGAGGCAGACCCCTGCCAGAAAAGTTACATGGTGCACTTTATAGTACATCTGTGGTATATAATTGGTATTAGGAGCCATGAATCAGTTTAAGAGGTACGCTGTGATTCCCAGTCATCAGGTGAGGGAAAAGTATTTGGTTATTAAGTCCTCGTCACCTCAAAGTCCCACGCCCCCTTTAGAAAAACAGGCTCTGAAGATAGGAGGAAAAAGTGGGTCAGACTGTGTGTATATGGAGCAGGCAGAGAGGCAGAGAGCGCTGCATTTAACTGTCCCATTTTCCATAGCCCACAACCACTGCTCTCTATCACCTTCAACTGTGGCTACATTAATAACACCATCAACATGAAGGGCCTGTATCAAAGACATAGAACCTGTTGTTGATGATACAGCTTGGGTAAGGTACAAACAGCTCCCTCAAGTGGCCAAACAGAAACAGAGAAACTACAAAATAACTTCTAAAAGCCATTTTTAAATATGGTTAGTCTTTAAGAAATCCACAATATGACAATCAAATGTGTCATGTCATGTTTTGATTATGCAGCAACAATTCTGATCTATTGAATAATAACTTTAATATTATGTTCAAATAAGAAACTATCCCTTTATTTAAATACATAAAAGGAGAGAATCCAAAAGTAAAAAAAAAAAAAAAGACTATAAGAGGACAAAGAAAAAAAGTTTTTAGTTTTGTTTTGTTTTTTGGTAAAAAAAATTGTAGTGTTGCAATACAGAGTGTACACTACAGTATGATATTCTGGTTTCTGATTTTGCAACAATTCTAATTTTACAAGACACTTTTTACCATTCAAAAGAATTGATTGTACTGACAATTTTGCCGATTTACTTCCAAATGTAAAAATACATATATATTAATTTGAGTATTATATTTCTCTTAGGAGGACAACCAGAATTACTACAGATGGGAGAGTTATGGACCCAAAGACAGACGAACAGAGGAACTGTGGGTAAATTTGAGTGCAACTCAAATCAGAATCCATGGCATCTTATCCAACGCACATCGACAAGCTGCGGTAAGAGCAATACAGACATACACAAATCTATCATCTATGCATAAATTAATTATTCTTAATTATTTTCAAGCGAGTAGCACTTTCCTTTGATTTCCCCTTTTATGGACACCCCTTGAGACAAATTATTATAGCAACAGGAGGTAAGTCTATTGATACTTTGCAGTGGGGGTGTTCTACATGTATTTCTATAACGTAATGTTCATTAGTGGTGACACAATGCACAAATTTGCAAACACTGTCAAATAAATTTTAAGATAATCTGGAAGCTCAAGAAAAAATACAAAATGGATTTGCAGGAGCCTGTGATCAATATGAGCATTCATGGCTCTGGTTAAGTGTTTTGATTTTTTGTGAGAGAGACTAACTGAAAAAAAATGTTTGAGAGAGACTTGTTTAAAAGCACAAATCAGATCACTGTGTGTAGTTCCAACCAAGTCACTTAGTGTTAAAACAAAACTCAGATTACACCGGTAAGTCTAACTTGAGTTTCAGACAGAGCAGTGCTTACAGTTAACTTCACACCCCCAGGGAATGTTGATAACATCAGCTGCAAAGTACCAACTCATTCAAAGTTATTTCATGTTTTAGAAGTCAGAATCTGTAATTATACCCATTTAAAACACAGGCTTTATCTTCATGGGAGAGGTCATTCACCAGATGCTGACCGCTACACAATATGTCGCTCCTCTAATGGCCAATTTTGACCCCAGTTTCTCACCAAGCTCCACTGTGAGGTACTCGGACAACGGTAAGGGTGGTCAAAGTTATTTTGAAGTTATGTGTATGCTTGTGAAGCAGGTGTAAACAGTTGTAGAAAAAATATAATAATGTAATTACACTAGCGATTTTTCATTTTTAATATATCATTTTTGGTAGATAATTTTTTGTCTGAGATCATTCAAGATAACATAAAATCCTAAAAGAAATGACTATAATTTACTTATGGAAAACTTGACTTATTTTATTAAACTTTTTTTCAAACTAACATTAAAATTTAATTTCTTATTAAAATGTCATCACTGTTCTATTTTTTTTTTTTTTACAAGTGATTTCCGTGGATCAGTAAATTTAAATTCTAAGACAAAACATGGAGTAAAATTTTATTGCTAATTTTATTATCAAAATAACTGCAACCATTCAAATGGAGCTCGCAGAAATTCAGTCTGTCAGACCGAACTTCGCTCCTGTTTGCCTCAACATATCTCCACAGTTTACCGACTCCTCAGCCTTTATCCCCTCGCTCCCGTTAGGCATCCCAGAATCAGAATCAGAATCAGAATCAGAATTACTTTTATTCATCCCCGAGGGGAAATTTTCTTCGTTACAGATGCAACCGACCAAGAGCATGTAGATAGAATCAAGTTTCAAAAATAAGATAAGATAAATACAATAAGGTAAAAGATAATAATAGTTCTCTCTCAAAAATTATTTACATCAGTGACATATTATTCGCCACACCTTCTCCTTGTCCAATCAGCGCCCAGTTTGCCCCTTCTCTCTTCTCACCATCTCATCGTCCCCTTCTCTCTTCTCATCTTCTCATTGTCCCCTTCTTTCTTCTCATCATTTCTTCTCTTCTCATCTCATCGTTCCCTTCTTTCTTCTCATCATCTCATCGTTCCCTTCTCATCATCTCATTGTCCCCTTCTCTCTTCTCATCCTCTCATCATCCCCTTCTCTCTTCTCATCATTCCCTTCTCTCTTCTCATCTCCTCATTCCCTCCTTTCTTCTCATCATCTCATTGTCCCCTTCTTTCTTCTCATCCTCTCATCATCCCCTTCTCTCTTCTCATCATTCCCTTCTCTCTTCTCATCTCATCATTCCCTTCTTTCTTCTAATCATCTCATCATTCCCTTCTTTCTTGTCATCATCTCATCGTCCCCTTCTCTCTTCTCACCATCTCATCATCTCATCTTCCTCTTCTCTCATCTCATCACCCCCTTCTCTCTTCTCATCATTCCCTTCTCATCTCATCATCCCCTTCTCTTTTCTCATCATTTCATCATCTCATCATCCCCTTCTCTCTTCTCATCATCCCCTTCTCTCTTCTCATCATCTCATCATCCCCTTCTCTCTTCTCATCATCTCATTGTCCCTTCACTCTTATCCTCTCATCATCACTTCTCTTCTCATCATCTCATCACCTTCTCTCTCCCCATCTTCTCATCCTCCCCTTCACTCTCCTCTTCTCTCATAGTCCCCTTCACTCTTCTCATCGTCTCATCATCCCCTTCACGCCGTTTATCGCCATGTTGTCTGAGCGCCAAAGTTAACTCATTCAGTAAAACCACAAATTCTTTCTCTTTCTGTCTGTCTGTCTGTCTTGAGTCTCTCCAGGTTGAATTAACAAAAGTGGTTGAACTTGCGGCTCTAATAATGCATAATATGATTCTGTTGTGTCCAGGAAATCTCTTTGTGGTAGAGTGGGATAAAGTCAGACTAAAAGACAGAGAAAACGAAGGAGCATTTACATTTCAAACCGTTCTTCACAAAAACGGGACAATTGTTTTTAATTACAGAGAGGTGAGGAAAATTTTTTAACTTCAGTGGTTTCCGGTTGAGCAATTAAAAATTCTGTGAAAACATTCATTTCACAGATCCCTGTTTCAGTGGAGGAAATGAATTCCACTGACCATCCAGTGAAAGTGGGGCTCTCAGATGCTTTCTTGGCCTTACTGCCCTCCTCACTCAATTCAGGTACAAATTTAAATGCAAACTTACACCTGTCCCATAACATATTTTGAAGTGAGATATACACTGGTGCAGAAAATATTACAAAAGATCATATTACTATGTACCTAATACAACACAAACTCAAATTACCTGAGGGCTGACAGAGGTAGAGTCTGGGTGAGGCTAGACCACATCAAGTACGCTATTCGATAAAATAGGGTTTCCAGTATTAAAAAAAACTGTCCAATGTTCTTAATCTTTAATAATAACAGTTCAGAACATGAGCATTTCTTCAGAATATGAGTTTACACTACTATTACTTCTTCTTTTACCTCTTGCTGCCTGAGACCCGGCTGCGCTCCCTCTGGCTGAGACATATTTGGCTTGAAGGAGACAACAAATGAGATCCTCAGTATAGCTTGATGTTCATCAATGAGTTTGGATCTGTACTTTGACTTATTAAAGTTCATGGTGGAGAAAAGCTTTTCACACAAATTTGTCCATTCAAAAAGGCACATGGTCCAACTGAAAGCTTCCTGGAAAGCTCAGCTGAGCTGATAATCAAAGCATGGGCCTGACTCAGTGCCATGTTCCCTGTGTCTCCCGCTTCCCGTGTCTCCCACTCGCTCCCCATGTCTCCCGTGTCTCCTGCTTCCCGTGTCTCCCACTCGCTCCCCATGTCTCCCGTGTCTCCTGCTTCCTGTGTCTCCCACTCGCTCCCCATGTCTCCCACTTCCTGTGTCTCCCACTCGCTCCCCCGTGTCTCCCGCTCCCCCGAATGACCCATCCTTATGAATGTGGGATTCTTGTCAGCATCTCCCTTGCGCTGTAGTCAAGGCCTGTAATACATTTTGCCCTGATATGGAGCGCAGTGGTGCAGGACGCAAGTAGAGGCATATGTACAAGCAAGTACAAGTTGTTTTGCTTCTTCAGTACTGTCTTATGTGCACGTGTGCACACTTAAACAGTTCCACCTGGACTCATAACTTCATAACTGCTGAAAGTTGAGTTTGGGATGTAAGGTACACAAATCTGCTGTTGGGAAACTGCATGGGCATAAAAGTTTAGTTAAACTTTGACATCAAGTAGGAGGTCGCAAAATATCACTCCGCGGACCACGAGTTTGAGACCCCTGCTCTCAGCATGACATTTCTAGTAACCCCTCAAAATGGATGATGGTGCAAAAGCTATAGTTATATTACTAAGTTGACCTTCCAGACCGCAAATGATGTTATGAAAAACAAAATAAGAAAGGTTTGCCTTTAGTACAAAGTAACAAAGGTACATACCAGTATAATATTGAGCCCAACATAATAAGACAAGATATTATTGATCTATTTTTTTATTGATAGTCGATATAATAGTTATCGTGAGAGGCTTAGCAGACAGATAATAAGATAACAGTATTATTATTTTTAGCACATCCCTAGTTTGATAATGTAATGGATGTAACGAGTTTTTCTTCACATGAAGGTTCAACACAGCACTCAATCTACGAGTATCATCGTGTGGAAATTGACCCCACAAAGATTGTCAGTCAGTCTGCTATTGAGATCATACCTTTGCCAAGTAAGTATTATGTACATGTCTGTATAGATTAACTGTTCATATCTTTATATTTAAAACTGTTGTATGTGTTTAGCTTGTTCTCAGTACACGACATGTGAACTGTGCATGACATCTAATCTGACAACAGGCTGTGGATGGTGCAACACTGTTCAAAGGTAGTATAAATAAATAAGTAGTCCATAAAAATGTTTAAGTTTAATGTATTCTTCGAAAGCAATAACATCTCTACAGAGAAAAGCAACGGGCCAACCCTCCACCGGAAAAGTTGCATAGTGCACCTTTAAAATTTACCTTTCATCCAGCAGTTGCAGGTCTGCTTTGTTTACTTTTTTTATTTTAACTAATGTGTCAATCTGGTCAGTGTAAAGGCTATGGTTTACCCAGGGCCCAGAGGAGGGAGGGGTCCTTCACGAAATCTGTAATATGCAATTTTCATATAGAGAACATGAAATATGGGCCCACCAAGATGATTTGTACTACACCCCTGCTAATGCATTTCTGAGAATGTTTAGACTACTGACAACATTTCTTTTAAATGTCCAGTCGTGTGAAAATGTTTGGGCACCCCTGATCATTTTCAAGATTTTCCTTTATAAATCCCTGGTTGTTCGGATTAGCAATTTCAGTTAAATATATCATATAGCAGACAAACACAGTGATATTTGAGAAGTGAAATTAACTTTATAGGATTTACAGAAAGTGTGCAATAATTACTTAAACAAAAGTAGGCATGTGCATAAATTTGGGCACCCTTGTTTCATTGATTTTAATACCTTTAGCACTAATTATTGGAACACAAAATTTGTTTGGTAGACCCTTGGCCTACACACACAGGTGAAGCCGGTCATGAGAAAGGGTATTTAAGGTGGCCAGTTGCAAGTTGTTCTCCTCTTTGCATCTTCTCTGAAGAGTGGCAACATGGGAGCCTCAAAACAACTATCAAATGACCTGAAAACAAAGATTGTTCAACATCATGGTTTAGGGGAAGGATACAAAAAGCTAGCTCAGAAATTTCAGCTGTCAGTTTTCACTGTGAGGAACATAGTGAGGAAATGGAAGACCACAGGCACAGTTCTAGTTAAGGCCCGGAGTGGCAGGCCAAGAAAAATCTCAGATAAGCAGAGGCGAAGGATGGTGAGAACAGTCAAACTTAACCCACAGACCGGCTCCACAGACGTACAAGATGATTTTGCTGCAGATGGTGTCACGGTGCATCGATCAACTATTCAGCGCATTTTGCACAAGGAGATGCTGTGTGGGAGAGTAATGTGACGGAAGCCTTTTCTGTGCACATACCACAAACAGTTGCTTGAGGTCTGCTAAAGCACATTTGGACAAGCCAGCTTCATTTTGGAATAAGGTGCTGTGGACTGATGAAACTAAAATTGAGTTATTTGGACATAACAAGGGGTGGTATGCATGGCAAAAGAAGAGCACAGCATTCCAAGACAAGCACTTGCTACCCACAGTAAAATTAGGTGGTGGTTCCATCAGGCTGTGGGCCTGTGTGGCCAGTGCAGGGACTGGAAATCTTGTTAAAGTTGAAGGTCGCATGGATTCCAGTCAGTATCAGCAGATTGCTAATCTGAACAACCAATGATTTATAAAGGAAAATCTTGAAAATGATCACGGGTGCCCAAACTTTTTCACACAACTGTATAATACAATGGCACCATAGTAAGAGAATGTCTATTCGCCCTATGTTTCAGATGCTCTGATGGCATCGACAGGCACAGACAAGAGTGGCTTGAATTTAACTGTCCAGAAGAGGTAAGCAGTCAAACAAAGAAGTTCATTACATGCACATCTTACACACTATGTACACTAGAGACGAACGTTTCTGGAAAAATATCTAACTGGGAAGTATTGTGATTGTGTGTGGGGGGAAGGCAGCCATTCAGCCATTCATTCATCTATTCTAAATTACGATTGCAATTAATCTTGCAGCCCTACGATACACCACTGTTCTGTTGTCTGGACTATTGATGGATACCGACCAATGTAACATCCCAGGAGCTCTGACCTGGTTGTCTAGACATCACCATCTGGTATTAGGACATTTTAGCTGCCCACTTTATACCACTCACTATCACATGACAGTGAAGACATACATTGATCTATATTCCTCTGTAAATAGGCCAGTTACAGTAATTATTAGAGCAACCTTTCATTCAATAAATTAGAGAATAACCTTATTTTTGGGCTCAGTATATCATATGTACCTTGATTGGCACTGGAACGTTTTCTTGTGTTTGTGTAATATGCATTTAAGCTGTTGAATAACTAACATTCATTAATTTATTTAGGGCAGCTCAATTTTATTTCTAATCTAGATCATTTAAAAACAGGATATCTTAATTATTATGCATTAGGATTATTGTGTTAGTGGTCTTAAATATCTATTTTGTTGTGTATTATTTATATGTTTCAATTTTAATGTTGACAGGCCTATAAATTGTTACACGTAGTATTGTTGATTCTGTGTATTTCTCCCTCAGTCAAAGGGCAGATGTGAGGATTATAACCCAGTACCTGAGGAAACCACAGTGTTTCATCTCGAGTCCTCTCCAACCACTACAACAAAGAAAGCAGCCAAGCTTGAAGACCACCCATCCACCACCGGCAAGGCCAACACTTCGTCTTTTTCTTCAAGAACTTCAAGTAACAATAAAATACACATATTACTGCCAAGAACGGTCTCCACAAACGTTTATGTACATGCTAGATTTACAAAGCAGGTTTCTATCCCAATGATAATGATAAAACTACCGGTAATCAAGGAACCAATTACACATGGCAGATCATTATACAAGCTATTGGAAATAACATAGACATAGGTAGCATTAATAAATATAAAAAATATGTACAAAATCACTATTATATGTTAGAAAGTAGGAATTTACTTATACATCATACCTATCAGGTAATGTTTCGTGGCAAGGCGGTCCATTCTAGCTTGAAAATAGCTTATATTTGAAATTGTATTTATAAAATGTTATGTTTTAGTTATTCAACAAATGAATAACAATGCAATTGTGATCCATATTGAGCCTGTAAATCATACCAAAAATCACATCACTTTCTATTGTCTATTGCAGCTGAATATGTGGATGTCAGACAAATATAGCCAGATGGTCAAGTTATTTACAACCATGAAAAGGGGAATCATTCAGCACAGCCTGAAGTTTGGCAAATACCCTGGAAAAGTGCACTGAATCCTATTGTCATCAAATAGCAAAAAACAACAGAACAGTGTCTTAAATATATCTGTTTTTCCTCAGTACACTGACTTAACTATATTTGTTTTTCCCAGATGAAGAGTCCGACCCTTCTGGTACCTCTGGGATATCAGAGAACACAGCAATCATCGCAGGGGTAGTGGCTGCTTTGGTTGTGCTTGTGGTTTTGACTCTACTGGCTGTTTACTACATCAACACACACCCCACAGTGGCTCCACCATTCTACCTCATGCAGGTATAGGAATAAATACATATTCAGGTCATATGTAAGTCAATTAAATACAATCAATTCTAATACTGTCTAATACATTACTAAAACTAAATACTAATAAAATACAACACTAAATACAATACTAAATACAATCAATCAATCAATTAAATACTGTCCCACTTTAACTGTAGGCTTTTAACTGTATGTTTTAAATCATACTTAATTTGTTTATGTTGTTGTAAGGCGACCTTGGGTGTACAGAAAGGCGCCTAATAAATAAAATGTATTATTATATGGACATATTTGAAAAAGTGGATCATCTGTGCATTGTAATATTGAAATTGATATTTTGTTTTGTCTATGCAAAATTAGAAGCTCATGTATATTGAATACATCTATTATAAGGAAAATGTCTAAAAACTTCAATCAAAAGAGAAAGTTATAGTCCAGTCTTTCAAACATGGGTTTAAGGTGACATATATGTACTTTTATAGCTAAATTTACAGTCCATTAACATTTGTGTTACTTGAAAGTCATCAGTCATCAAAGACAGTTATGATTATGACATTAGAAGAGAGTTTAAAAAATATTGGTATATTCATATGGCCCACCAGTATAGCCAACCTCTGTGTTCTTACCTTAACATGGTTGTATGATTTTTATATTTTGCAGCGACACACAAACAACTACTGGCCCTCTATGAAGTTTCGAAACCAGGGTTGCCACTCCAGTTACGCTGAGGTTGAACTTGGAAGTCATGAGAAGGAAGGTTTCATTGAAGCTGAACCATGTTTTTAATGGATCTTAAAAAAAAAAAAAAAAAAGTGACAAAGGGACATATTTTTGGACCTTTTGTTGATGACTGTGGGAGACAAGCCACCCACCGACAGGCTCCCTCCATCCTCGAATACTGGATGGTGATTACTGAAACTGCCTCTGGTTTCACACAAGGGAACGTCCAAATATCCGATGGCTGGTGAAGAAAAGCCTGGAAAAAGAAGACATTTATAGTGCTGGGTGGGAATATGTGTATAAAATTATCATCAGGGAAACATGAGGGAACAAATCAAACAAGCCTTCATACTGCAAATCCATGTACAGATCAAATTTATGATGTGTATTACATTTTCTTTGTGTTCATTTGTGTGAGAATATCTTGGTTTACATTGAATGTGGGTTCATTTATTAAAATTCCTAAAAAGTATCATAGCATAGTAATTTTGAATTTTGGAAAATTATTGATTTGTTTGAATAGGTATGATGAATGAACTTTGATTAATTATGTTTTGTCTTTTAATAAAAGCTGAAAAATGTGTTTGTTTTTTCTAATCATATTAGTACAAATTAGAATAATCTGGCACATCACTGACATGATTACATGGTAAAAGAAAGACAAAACCATACTTTGGAACATTCCCATACAGACAGATATGATTTATCCCATACTGTGAAAGATTATAGCCAAGGAAACATTTCCATGGAAACAAGTAGGAGGCCAAATAACAGTCAGGTTTGTGGAGATGCAAGCCCTCTCGGAGTAAGGAGACTATGTTTTTCTGTGCATAACAACCACAATAAAAAAGAGAACAAATCATTCTGTTATCAGGCATGTCCAAACTATGGCCCGGGGGCCAAATGCGGCCCTCAGACCAATTGTTTTGGCCCTCAGGCTTCCAGGTGAATTGGCCCATACTACCGCAAGTAATACTTTTTACTGCATATTTTTGGAATTTACCTTGATCAAGTAAATTTATTGTGTCCTTTTGAGGGTCTAAGCATGAACAAAGGTCTGGTGGGTCATTCGAACCTTTTATAAATGCACATATTTGAATTACTCACTGTTTTGACCACCAGTCTATGACCCTCGATTGGCCCTCACACTGGTCTGTGTTTACGTGGCCCTCGATGAAAAAAGTTTGGACACCCCTGAGCTACATAATGTGATTTTAAGCCGTGTCATGTGCAATTAATTTGTCCAAATTTGCTTTTTACGGAGATATGACATTAATCTAACAAATATTACTATATCTGTTATTCTGTGTAATTTATTTACAACAAATCTGTTCGTAACGAAACAAAAAGGAAAAGAGGGGGCACCCGGATTTGAACCGGGGACCTCTTGATCTGCAGTCAAATGCTCTACCACTGAGCTATACCCCCGGCTGCTAACTTGAGGGAAATCTGGACTTTTTAACGACAGTTAAAATATACCCTATTTCATAATTATTGAACATTGTTTTCAGTATATAAAACTAACATCCATGTTGGTGGTAAAGTAAACAACATACGTTACATTCGCTATTTGTGTTGTTATTTGTTGTTGTTAGCTGAGCTTTAGCTAGCTTAGCGGATTTCAGGTTAGCATGTTCATCAGGTTGGCTAGCATAAACAACGTGGCTGAATGAAAGGGGTATTATTTCCTAGCATGTGTGGATAAACAGGATGTAATAATATGCATTAAGTGTATTTAAGAGAAAATATATTAACGTTATTGTAGAAGAAATATATCTGTTATAAACTTTACGATCTGGGAAGCTCACCTGCAATCTGCTGTGTGCACCGATAGAGTGCGCCAATGCGTCGTCCATAGAAGAGCCTGACTTTTTCCTCCATTTAATATTTTTTATGTTTGATGCAACAATTCACATGAACATTTTGGTTTGAAAACGGTCAACGACCAATGAGATGTTGTCTAACCGAGCACAATCGTGATGTCCTTAAATAAAAAAGTGACATTAAAAACCATAAGGCATATTCCAGCTCCAGTGGCACCTCCTCCTTCCTCCCATATTAATTGCTTTCAACCCCAGAGGAGGTCTTTTCCCCGTTGATTATCGCTTCCACAGTTAGTCTAGTCTGTTCACATTATTTTTCTACAAATACGGGCTTCACTAATTATTCTGTGACTCCTGAGGTGGCCCAGGGCAGTTTTCACAATGAATCCTCCTTGTGGAAGATGCAAGAAACCAGTTTATCCAACAGAGAAAATCAACTGCCTCGATAAGGTAGGTTACTATTTTTTTTTTTAAATAATAATAAGATAACCATTACTCACTTTCACTTTGTTATAATATCTAATAGGCCTATCATCAATTCTCAAGTATAGCTCTCAGTATACATGACACAGACAGGAATGTGAAATAGACAAATATATTACTTTTAATGCAGTTATGTTTTAAATTGTATAGCATTGGCAAAATGATCAAATTAATACAGTTTTGCAGTTGCATCTTCAAAGATCACAATGTTGTATTTTTTGGTCAACATTATGGCTTATATCAGATGTTCTGAAGTAGAAAGTTGAACATTATAAAAATATATGGTGCTTATTATTTTGATAGTACGTTTCTATCCAGTTTTTGAAATAACTAGGGATGCACCGATACCAATACAGGTATCGAATATCGGTTTTACATAATATCAATTAAGCGATATCCTGATTGGGTCTTTAACTGGATGTAATAAGACTATTTATTTACAGGATAAATAACCAATAACACAATTGGGTCTCTTGTGTAATAAGGTAACTGTGTTTTAAAGAAAAAAGTGCTATTTTCCTACACTGGTATCGGTTGATATTGGGAATTGGCAAATATTTAAATTCAAAGTATCAATATCTTACCAGAGGTGAAAAGGCTGGATTGGTGCATCACTGTAACAAACAGCCTCATTTCTGTTTCACACACAGTATTTGACCTTATTATGCAGATAACACAAACATGCTGCTTATCTCTGTTGTAGTTATCTCTAAAATTTGAATTTATCTTCTAGTTTTGGCATAAGGGATGCTTCAGCTGTGAAGTGTGCAAGATGGCCCTGAGCATGAGCAACTACAAGGGCTTTGAGAAAAAACCCTATTGTTCAATGTGAGTACTGACTGTTGTATCACTCCTGCATCAAATGAGCTTCACTAGGCTGGGTAGAGGGTAGGAATTTTAAGGATTTTTGTGACCCTGACCCAGCCGGATTAAGCGGGAGAAGATGGATGGATGGATGGATGATTGTAAATGATAGTCTAGTTTGTTAAATATGATACGATAGAAGAAGTCTATGAAGCTCTTAAGACACAATAAAGTGCAGAAAAAATGTACATGCAGTCAAAACAAGGTTAGAAAAATGCATTTTAATGCAGAATATTTGTAAGTTGTACCAGTGTGAGCAAAAATGACTGTAGCTGAAGTACAGTTTTCATTCATTACTTTCAATACTGGTGTGTGAAGTTATAGTACTTTGAGACTGGATATCCTGGAAATGCTCAGAAATTAGTTGTAATGGTGATCATGAGCATTGCCATTCTCAACTGGAACTAGCAAAAAAAATTATACTACTTTCGGAATTTTGTAATAGCAGTAGAAGCAGAATTTGTAGCAATATAATGGTGGGTTGTGTTATTAGCTTGGTCAAAACTACCAGTCTTAATTTATTATTTTCATTATTAGCAATGACGGGAAGAATACTTTGAAAATGTATTTAGTAACATAATACAGAATACCTGCATTAAAATGTATTTTGTAATCCATTCTGAATACTTAAAGTACTTACAACAAGTTGCATTTAAATTATAGAGCAAAAACGCAACATAGGATTGAAAACAGCTTTATGTTTGTTATCAGTGTTTGAAGAAAGAAAAAATGTTCATGCACACACCACAAAGGCTGTGGTTTCTATTTTTCTCACTGATTAAACTTTATTGCTGCACAAGGGAAATTATTTGGACACAGTAGCTCACATATCACAATAACAAAGAGCAAAAATGTAAATTATGATAATAAATTCAAAATAAGTAGCAAAAATAGCTAGATTATGTGCAGTCTGAAGCCTACATTTTAGTTTTACTCAAAATTAGTATTTAGAATATGTATTCTCGGTACATGTGTTCAGTTACTTCCCAATACTGATTATTAGTTGAACATCTTGGAATATCTAAGCTTATATTGTAAGCTGTGCTAGTAGCTGGGGACAATTGATTTTAGCCAATATAGGCTATATTCACACTTACGTCACAAACCAGGAAGACTTTTGGAAACATGCAAGGACAACTTCTAGCGGGCTCTGTTCATGGTAGTAAGTCTGGCAAAATCTAGAAATAATTAGAAAATGGACCAGTTTTCTTCATCTACATGTCACTGTAGCGTTCTGTTATGTTCAGCTAATCAACAATTGCAACCATACCTCAGTTTTCATAATTTACCCACTGACACACAACTCCGAGCGCACTGAGTACATGCGATTAGAAGAGACGAGGGCGCCAAATTTAAGATGATTCCAGATTCACAGCACATATGTATGCAGTCTTCATTTTACCAACGATATTTACTTCAATGAGTTTCATCACACTCGATCAATGAGCCCAGTGTCAGTAACTACACTGAAAGTTGTAATCACATCTTTCCAAACATCTTCTTGGTTTGTAACTTAAGTGTGAATAGAGCCTACTGACTACTTTCTTGTACTAGTCGCTAATATTTTACATTAACTGTACTTCTACTGTTCTAGGCATTACCCAAAAACCTCCTTCACCATAGTGACGGACACCCCTGAAAACAAGCGCCTCAAACAACAGACGATGCTCAACAGCCAGGTCAGAACCACGCCCATATTTGGTCTACTTCCTGTCAGCTGTTTCCTCTTATTCATATGTGGTGTCCTTATCTTGTCATGTTAAGTGTTCGTCTCAACTGTCTCTCTGATTTTAATTAAAAAAGCACAAAAGCAAAACCTGAACGCGCATTAGATTGGAATGTAGATTATCTTGATGAGATACTGAGCTGTTGCTGTATCATGTTTTGTGTTTAAACAATATCTCGGGCATCTTTGTCTCAACCTCCAGTTAGTTTGATTGATATACAATTATTAAAAGGTTCATATTATGCTATTTTATGATCTACGTTATAATGTTGTTTCCTCATCAAAAACAATGCCTGGAATTATGTTTTGTTTTATTCACACAAGTTTAACACATCTTTTTCACCTTGTGATGTCATGTGGTAATACAGGAATTGCTACACTGTGGTTTTAAATTCCAAACACCTTTACTAGAATCTTTTGGATATTTATACCCCTGGAATTGCTAATCTCTACTGAACAAAAGGTAAAAGGTAACTGTTAACTTGAAATCTACCAATAGATGACATCACAAGGTGGAACAGGGCATTTGGAGATGTAGAGAGATGTACACAGATGTGTAAATTAAACAAAACACAACTATGTTTTTGAGGAGGTAACATTATAACATGGCTTAAAGCTCATAAGGGTCAATTTCACGTAATATGGGACCTTTAATGTAGCTATTTTGTCTAATGCCTCATTTGTCCAGGAAGAGTTGGAGGTAAAAGTGGTTTTAAAAGTAGTCTGGACACTGTTTTTAAAGCAAGACGTTTCTACTGACATCCGGAAGTCATTTTTCAGTCTAGTGCAGCTAGCGTTTACACTTTGAAAACAGTTTATCTTAAGATTGTACAGTAGCATATTAAGATTCTGGATCAAGTTCGGAATATATTTTTGTCAGTTATATCTGTAAACAGAAGATCAAAATATTGTAACATGCACTGAAATCATAAAACAATGAATTGTCAAATACAATTAACAATTACTATTAAATCAAATGTGTTACAGTGAAATGACCACCAGAGCATTTTAAATGGGGCCAACAGCTGCTGAAATGAAGCAGACCTACGACTCCGGCAGATTTTAAGAGCACTATAAAAGTATAGTAATAAGCAAGTATAGTCATTAACCTAAACATAGCCTCATGGCCTCTTATTACTTACTAGTTCTCCATTTATGGTGAAAATCATCTTTTTTTAACATGTATTATGATATAACCTATGAGGATTATATTTCAGCTTTAGCTTGTAGCCCTTTCTCTTTCTGTGCTGAACTTTGTGGGGCTCTGTTCAGTGTTTATAACCATAAAAGTCCTGGCACTCGGGCTTCCTCACTAAGACAGCATATTCTTCATAGCAGCTCCCTGACTCACTGTGTATGTGTGTGTGTTATGGGGTTTTTGTATCCCTCAGTTTGTATTCAATAAATAATTAGACACAGGAAAGTAGACACATTACTAATACTATTAACGTTACTCGAAAGGACATTTCAAATCAAATGCTGGTTCAGGGAATTTAGGCAATATTTTGTATAGAAGATCATTTTAGAAAGGAGGAGTTATTGAAAAAAATCAATACTCAGATACTAATCAGTACTAAAACTAGTCAAAACTAGGTGTATCAATGCTCTTAAGTATCAATACTGAAATATTTATATAAACAGGACAAAATCTGACCTTTCCTGAATGGTTTAAAGTGACTATAGCGAGTATAAACCACATTGTAAAAGCAAAGAAACAGTTTTTATTTTTAATTACCGGTATTTATGTAGTATTAAAGTAGTGTGTGCATGAGTGTTGGTGGTGGTCGGAGGGGCCGATGGCGCATATTGGCAGCCTCTCTTCTGTCAGTCTGCCCCAGGGCAGCTGTGGCTACAGTAGTATAGTAGTAGTATAGTAGCTTTCCACCACCGAGTGTAAAGTGAATGAATAATGAACTGCAAAGCGCTTTGAGTGTCTTGAAAGGCGCTATATAAATGCAATGATTAATTAATTAATTAATTAAAATCAGTATGGAGCATTTGGGTTTGTACAGAAAATAGAGGAGTTTTAGATTGAGCATTTATTGATCTGTCTGTATCTATCTGTAAATCAACAAAAAGTTTGTAAAAAATGTATTTTTACCATATTTTGTTCTTATTATACAGTATACTACAGTGTGCATACTATACTACTACAGTATACAGAATTATATCTCTGCATTTCTGTTTTAGTTTGTTGTTGTTGTTTTACATGCAATTCCTTTTATGGAGACATGTTCGAGCACATTTCAGATGAATTGTAAGAATGTTGTTTTCATTATTGACACTAAATTTGTTACAGGAGACAGATGTTCATTTGATGAATCCTCCACCAGAAAAGTTACACAATGTAACTTTAAGTCCAATTTAGAGAATAATAAACATCTGTCATGTGCACTTTAAAAGTTTGTTAATGGACTGAATATTCCCAGGCGCTTTATAAAGAGGAGTTTGAAAAGACCAAAGGCAAAGGCTTCAGCGTTGTGGCTGATACTCCCGAGATGCAAAGAGTGAAGAAAACACAGGATCAAATCAGTCATGTAGGTCCATGTACAACTGACATAACAGCTTTTCTCATTATTTATATGAAATTACTATAACATTTTAGTCATATACAGTGTATTTTTCTAACACAAAGTTAATTCAACCTGTTTCTTGCATGTGTCTTTGTCTTTACATACAAATATATGTGTATTATTTATGTTTTACTCCATATACCTGTGCTTATGTTTCCCTTTTCCTATTTACACAGTAATCTGGCAATGTTTCTTTAATGAATAATTTGTCAGTTCATCTAGGCTTAATATCTGCCATTAAACCTGGCAATTACTTATACCTCTCAATATTTAAAGGGCCCATATTACGCTATCAATGTTATAATGTTATTTCCTCATCAAAAAACTATCTGGTGTTATATTTTGTTTCATTCACACATGTTTAACACACAAACCCTATGTGTGAGTCAAACAAAACACAACTCCAGGTATGATTTTGATGAGGGAACAACATAACATGGCATTGAGCTCACAAGAGTCAATTTTGTGCAATATAGGACCTTTAACCTACTGTATCTGATGTTCTCATTGGAATGCATTTTAAATGTGCTGTATGTAACTTTTCTGGTGGTTTTCTGCCACTTGCTTGTCTCCATGAAGATGTTATGGTTTTATGGTGTGTTCTTTTGTATGGAATTCAATCTATATTCCTTGGATTCATTTCATTCTAGTCAGTCGCAGAAGAAATCTTGAATATCTTTTACTGTGAGCTGCTTATCTTACTGTTTGTTTGTGTCTATTGAGGTAAGTTATAGAAAGAAGGAATAGTCCAGGCAAAGCAATCTCCATGAAGACAAGCAGTGGCAAACCCTCTACCAGAAAAGTTACATAGTGCAACTTTAAGCATGGTCTGTTTTGGCATTAATATTTACTTCTTTGCTTTTATACTTATACGCTGTATTTTTATTCACTGTGTTGAACTGCTGCAGGCGCTGTACAAAGAGGACTTTGAGAAGAACAAGGGCAAAGGCTTCAGTGTGGTAACTGACACTCCAGAGATGCAGAGGCTAAAGAAAACTCAGGACCAAATCAGTAATGTAAGAACACACCATATACAGTAATATGTTCAGTATAGTTGAATATATACAGACCTGCGAAGTGCTAAAACATACAAAGTTTCACTATGTTTGAGGACATAAAAGAGACAAAGACTTCAAACCAAGACAAAATATTCAAGGGTTTCATAGCGTTGAAATTCCAGCACATAAAATACAGTGAAAGTTCTCAAATGGGTCCTCAAAACAGGAAGTTGATATCCATTAATAGGTTTACTGAGATAAATGTGACTCAGGATGGAGGAACTACACCAGGAATTATCAAGGAGAAATTCAGGACTATATCATGAATTATGGAACTAAACCAGGACTAAACTGGGGCAAAACAGAACTAAAGGACTAAACCAAGACTAATCCGAGACTAAACCAAAACTAAACCAGGACTAGAAATAAGTCGTTATGAAGTCACAGCTAAATCAGAACTAAACCAAGACTGGAATAAGCCTGTCTACATATTGTAAAAAGTAGCAGTAGAATTAAAAAACACCATCTCTGAGTACCATCAGGTTAGAATTTAAGACCAACAACATAAAAGCACCTAATTAGTCTGAAAAGTTGTTGAGGCTTCATATGAGAGCTTATATTTTAGCAGAAAGATCAGATCTGTTCTTGTGAGAGGTCTATTTGAATCAATGCTTGAAGACACACACACATTTCTGGCATGTCTCCCTGTCCACAGAGGAGCTACGGCCCTATATGGTCAAAGTCTCTCAGCTGTGGACACAAACAGAATGTCCGCTCTCCCCCATCTCACACACACACTCAAACACACAATCACACACTCAAACACGCAATCACACACACACTTTTTCTCTTGAGAGCAGCGGCTGCAAAAAGTAAAATGTACAGTTACATTTAAAGACAAATATGTGTAACTGCAGAGCATCACTGTCAAATGAAGGAACCTAAATGACCTTCTTGAGGTTAAGATGAGAGAATCCTGATCAACATCCTGCCTCCAGATGGGCCCACTGCTCCTGACAGGTGCCCTGGCGCCTTTAAAGATTAGTCAGATGCTCAAAACTAAAACATAGCTCTGTGTGTGTCTGTGTGCCTGTGTGCGTGTGTCTGTGTGTGCGTCTGTCTATGTGTGTGTCTGTGTGTCTGTGTGTGTGTGCCTGTGTGTGTTCGTGTCTGTGTGTGTCTGTGTGTGTCTGTATGTTTGTGTCTGTTTCTGTGTATGTGTGCGTGTGTCTGTGTGTCTGTGTGTGTGTGTGTGTGGCTGTGTGTAGATGTGTGTGTGTGCCTGTGTGTGTTCGTGTCTGTGTGTGTTATATTATTACACAACTATGCAACAACTTTTGACGACAGATGTGTTAGTAGCAAAAACTGTTCCCTGCGTAACAACTATGGGCTAAACCGGGCCAAGTTACAGGCCAGATCTGTGGAGAGGCCAGCCTGATCACTGTAAGAATCCATGTCTTTGTATTTTTTTAGGAACAGAAACACTTGTAACTGAATACCTGCAAAACAAGTTTATTTGATGCCATATTGTGGAAGATTCTAGGCAAAGCATTTTAAAGCAACATTGTGTAACTTTCTGTATAGATGGGAGGGTAGCTGCATGTTTCCGCTGAAATATACAGTTAAAACCATGCTTCAGAATGGTCTCCATGGAGATATGCAAGTTTTATGCCATATTGTGGAGTATTATAGCCAACAGGCAGAGTAAGTTTGTGGAGATACAAGCTGTAAGGATGCATGTTTTTCAGTGCAATTGAAAAACCTGCTTTTATTTTAGTTACATGGTGGGGCTTTAAGGATTTTAGTTGAACAAGTTTAATAATTGTTGATTAGATGACTGGGTCAAAGTGTGTCTTGTGTGGTGTTCTGAGCTGCTCCCATGGGGTGTAGTGAGGACAGTATAACAGGCTGTTGGTCAAGGGGCAGAGTCTAAACTATTTTGAATTCCTCAAGTTCTTGGCTCAGAGCTGCGGTACAGGAAGTAGCCTGAATGCCTTCTACTAGTCAAAAGCAAAACATGTGAAAACTTAATACATAATACATATAATACATAAAACATATTCATTATTATTTTCAGATTAAGTACCATGAGGAGTTTGAGAAGAGCAAGATACGAAGTGATGCCCCACCACCTGAAAATAGAAGAGGTTAACTATTTGGAAGAGTCTAATAACACAATAACACCTGTAAACTTGAACAGACTAAATAAAAACGCTGTATTTTTTGTTGTCTTTTTGGTTTGTTTGAGCAGAAGATGAACAACCAGGTGATCCAAGATTGATCCAACCAACTGTACAGCCTCGTCCTGTGGCTCCACCTGCAGGAGGGGTATGGCAATTACATAAACAAAAGAGATTTTTCAGGGTTTTAAGAACAGAATTCGGCAAAAGTTGGCTTTTACAGGATAAAATAGAAACTATAGGCATTTAAAATTGAGATTAAGAGCACAGGTTCGAATTCTGTGGAGAAATTTATGGTTTAACAAGATTTGTTGAACTGGTTTATGGTCAAGAGGAGTTACTGGGAGTTCCACGTGAAACAAAACTGGCACTTTAGAAAATAGCTTCAGACATGTGCTCCATCTGAAAATATATCAAATTATAGACCGTGAACACAACCGTACCGTATACAATAACTAAATAGTCAGTGCTACTGAGTGCGTGGACAGTTATTGTGTAAATCATTGAATAAGAATAAACACTGTGAACAATGCTACAATATTAACAGCTAAAATAAATGTTTTTGTTCCCCAGCCACGTTTCCAGGCCCTGTACAGTTACACAGCAGCAGAGGCCGATGAAGTGTCACTGCAGGAGGGAGATCTGATTCTAAATGTGGAGACCATTGACGCAGGATGGGTGTTTGGGTTCAACCAGCGCACGGGGCAAAGAGGAATGCTTCCTGCCAACTACATCAGGCCCATTTGAAACTGTGTAGGCCTGTGGAGACGACTAAAGAGTTCATTTTGAATATTGGCTATTACCACTTCATCAGAATTTATCATTTCTTGCTCATGATGTTTTGCTGCAATTTTTAAGAACTATTCTGTCAGTAATGGCCTATTTGAATCTGTATGTTGGAAATTTAAAGGGCCAACATTGCGCTATTTTCTGATCCATATTATGTTTTTTCCTCATCAAAAACATACTTTGAGTTGTGTTATTGCAGACTTGCTCATTTTAATTCAATTTAAGTTTATTTATATAGCACATTTACAACTTCAAATGACCAAAGTGCTTCACGTAAAATCAATTTATTGAACAAAAGGTAAAACGTGGCGGTTAACTTAAAATACCACTTCATGATGTCACAGAGAATTTTGAGCTGTGGGGCGTACAGAGACTAATAATAAAGGGTTACTCAAACTTGTGTGAATGAAACAAAACAGAACAGATATGTTTTTGATGAGGTAACCACATTTTAACAGGCTTAAAGCTCACAAGAGTCAGTTTCATGTTATTTTACTAACTTTTTGCTCTGTTTGTTTTACTTAAAATTATGAGTACTATTCTGTCAGTAATGGCTCATTTGAAACTGTAGATCTTTGTTCAATTTAAGACTTAGCTGTAAGCCTACCACAGCATGTTGTCTTCCTCTGCTAAAACTTTTCACACATCTGTTTTAAAATTTTCAGAACTATTCTTTCAGTTATGCTTCATGAAAGGGAGGAAGTGAAAAACCAAGATGCAAAGTTTAATATCAACTGGTGGTGTTAGAAAATGCACATGTAAAATAGCACTAAGTGTCCTTTTCACTTTGTACTGTCCCTCAACTGCCAAATTATGGAAGAATAAAAGTGAAAAGATTTATAAATCTGGTTTTATTTGACTCTTTAAAAAGTGCATTGTGTAACTTTTCTGGAGGACAGACAGTCAATGCTTTTCTCCGTGGAGATGTTATTACTTTGTCTGGAATGTTTCACAGCATGGTATTAAACCTGTCCATCTTCATGGAGACCAAACCAGACCAAGTTATAGGTCAGATCTGTGGAGAGGCGACCCCACTCACAGTCAGAATGTCTTTTTGTACGCATTTTCGAGCTATAAACCACCACTAATTAAATAAATGTAAGGTAGAGCTGTTTAATGTCATACTGTGGAACACTCTGGGCAGAGCAACGACATATCCATAGAAACAAGCAGGTAAGTGCACTTTTAAAAGAAAAAGAGCTAAATAACTTAACATTATACAGCGCAGAATGGTGAACAAACAAGCTTACACAAAATTCACTATTGAATTTTTCTATCGTTTGCACCTATGCACTTCCAAGTTTCTGTTTACAAATGTGAACATGTGAAAAGGTCAATAGGCCGCAGGTGAAATAACCCTGTGAAGTGTTGAGAATAGAGTTTGACAGCTCTCTGCAGGGCATATTCAGCTGTTCATGAAACTGTCAAAAGTGAAAACCTAGAAACTAACAAATATGCACAGGCTGTAATAGGCTCTCCCATGTTTGTGTGGGACTGACACATTTTCATGACCAATCTTTCACCAAGAACATCATCTATTCATGGGGTTTCAGCTTCCCTTTACACTCTTTTTGAGGACATTCAAAAGATTATTTAAATTAATTCCTAAGGCAACAATCCTATTTTTTCATTCTGAAACCCATGGATAATCTTGTTAGTTTTTACACATTTGAATATTTGTAATTTTTAATGGTTCGAATTCCACTGCTGCTGTTCACTTTTTTTGCAACACTAAAAACTCTACAAAAGGAGAATTTATGATAATATAAAATACAGAAAGCCCTTTTATGTGCTTTAATAGGAAAAATATAAACAAGAATTGTGATAAATATTTTTGCCCCCACCCCATCTCAAGTGCTGTAGTAGTATTAAAGATTAAAAACAATTATAAAAAAGGAATTCACAAATCTAAGACAAAGTTTTTAATAGCTGAAGAAAATATTTTTACATATTACAATATAAAATAACATCTTTATTTAAATGTGCATTATATTGCAGGTAAAACTTTGTTTTTTAAAACAAGGTAAATGCTTATTTTTTTAAACAAATCTATTATTACAAAATTAAGTTAAAATATTTATAAACAAATCCTGCCAAAAAGAGAACCATTTAAAGAATTGCATTTTAAAATCAGGCACTTAAATCTGCGGTGAGAGGGTTTAAGGTTTCCTCTATGAAATAAGCACATCTCTTTTCTAGTTTATTTTGTATTTTTGAAGGCAGACAGTTCAGGTGGCTCTCAAACAGCACGCCGTTTCTTGCTATGAAATCTTCACACAACCTACAGAGAAGAGGAAAAATGTTACTATCCACATAATGAATGGGATAAACAGACTTCAGGTACAAGTTATTACAGTATTTAAGTATTTAAATGGAGGTAATGAAACCTGCATCTGCTTAAGAAAACAGTCTACATAACTTGCTGATATAAGAGGGTTATTATACATCCACACCAAAACAGTATCCTAAAAGTCCAAATTCTTATTTTATTGCTCTATTAATATATGTTTTGTAAAGCATCTTTAAGTGTCCTGACAAGCATTATATACATGATTAAATGTATATTGTAAATTCTAAAATTACTCTAATATTACTCAACATCATAATGCCATTTATTCTATGTAAACAGCACACGTATGTGCGATTGGACCACAGCATCTGAAAGAGCCTATATTACACCAACTCCAGGTGCACATTTGATGAGGTAACAACAGTCTAATGTGGCTTAAAACTCACAAGAGTCAACTTTGCATAATATAAGACTTTAAGATAAGATTAATGTAGAAAAGTATCAACATCTGTTACAGCTACTTCATCCACCAGTGCTGTTACAAATGACTTATACTACAAACTACCAATGTGATCACTATTATTACTAAAAATAAAAATGTGATAAACAGGCTTCAGATATAGCTATTAAAATTAATGTGAAGTGAAAACCTATAAGAATGTATACATACATGGAAATTAGTGGAATTACTCAATAACAATACTACTATTCTTTTGTCAAAAACAGGAGAAATTATCTGCGACTGGCCCACGGTGCATATCAGAGGCCGTTTCATGCAGTTGAATAAGTAGCAGAAAGGTCTCCATGGATTTAGCTGAAACTTAAGCATGTGTGAATCGACATTTAACACCAACAACTGAGACTCCCCTTTAGACTTTACATAATACTGTATACAGTGGTACAGGCTGTGTCGTGTGACCTGAACCAGGAAGTACCAGAGTGCATTACATCATACCTGGAGAGAGGGTACGGCTGGGTCTGAAAGATCAGCACGTCACTGCAGTGCTGTTGCTGAGGAGACCGCAAAATGGCCACCTGATGAAAAAAAAGAGGAAATATTAACTATTTTGAAGAGGAATTTTAAGATTGCAAAGTATAAACGATGCTAGAAACAAATAAAAATAATTAGTAGCATAATCCAGTGTAATGAAGCAAGCATGTTATTTCTTAAATGCTAGTCCTTTCTTACTATTGTCTAAAAAGTTTTAGCTACACACACTGTCCAATTTTTATTTTTGTGATCTATTTTTGTTCATTTTTTACCAATTCCCTTGTTACTTCACCCAAAACAATCCCTGTAATGCCAGTCTAAATTAGCCTTGGCGTTCACATGTGCAAACTAACATTACCACATCAGACCCCAGACCACACTGAGCCTTTAAACCACTTATAGGTTCCTTTAGGTAACAGCTTTACGTGTCTCTGGGTTATTATTAGCCCAGTGTATAGACTGTACACATGAACAGGAGTGGAGAGGAACTAAAACATACCAGGTCCATTTGGAGAGTCAAGTTGCTGCTTCCCCCGAACACCACAATGTCACCGTCGTTTCCGAGACATGAGGTGTGACCCACCCTGAGGACAAAAGTTAAGTTACAGTTAAGGGAGGTTAACATTATGCAAAAGAATCTGCTACGATGAGCTTTTAACCATGTTATAACAATGTCCATCTGTATTTTAATTTTTCATGGATTTTAGAGTAACTTGGACTCCGTGTGAGCAACTGTGTCCTTTGTTGATCAATAAAGTTTATCCAAGTCAAATAAGGCATAAATGTCTAGAGTTTCATGCATGGCTTATGTGCTCAGAAAATTCCTGTTCCCTGAAGTTCAATCTCCTACTTAGATGAGATTTAAATATAATGAAGTCTGAGTGATACATGTTAGGCTCTAACACAGGGGTGTCCAAACTTTTTTCATCAAGGGCCACATATTAAAACACAGACCAGTGCGAGGGCTGATCGAGGGTCATAGACTGGTGGTCAAAACAGTGAGTAATTCAAATATGTGCATTTATAACAGGTTTAAATGATCCTCCAGACCTTTGTTCGTGCTTAGACCCTCAAAAAGGACACACTACATTTGCTTGATGAAGGTAGATTTCAAAAACATGCAGTAAAAAGTACTACTTGCGGTAGTATGGGCCAATTCACCTGGAAGACTGAGGGCCAAAACTATTTGGTCTGAGGGCCACATTTGGCCCCCAGGCCATAGTTTGGACATGCCTGCCATGTCACACACTTTCTCAATGAAATGTTAGTATAAAGTGTTGGGGCCTCTCAGTTCTGCAGTTTAACAGGAAGTCAATAGGCCGGTTTCTATTATCAGCCTGTTAAATGCTTTATGCAAAAATGATCTATGTAAATATAGATCAATACAAAGTACATGAAAAGACTTTTGTCTTGCCCGAGGGCGCAACAACAGCGCCCACCTCACCCACCTTGCCTATGTATGATAAAGGCCTTAGTGGCTGAATTACAGGTAAGCTCCGGCAATATAACCCAGGACAGGTGAGGCTACAGAATGAGTTTACCACCACAGTGGAGGGTGAATGATTAATGCAATTTTATGTATTATTGAAACAGTACCTGGGTTTGTCTTTATGCTGGTGATCCACTTGAGTCCACTCTTTTTTATGCAAGTTATACTGCCAAGAATCATCTGTAAGGGGCAAAGTTCACATCATAAGTAACATTTATATATATTGTGCATTTCACTGAGATCAGCTCACAAGGAGCTTTACAGATTAAAAATACTCAACCATAGAGACTGTATAAAGAATTGGACTAAGGGAGTGTGATGTCAGCCATAGTATTTGGCTCGAGACAAATAAAGCTCATGAGTTATAGAAGCGAATTTGGAGCCAGTTCCTTATTAGGATGTGGAATAAAAACCCCAAGATCATGAGTGGGTTAATAAAAACATTTTAAGACCAAAATGACAAGACTCACAGCAGCAGACACAGAGAGGGGGCAACAAAATGTTAACTTAAGAGCTGGAAAGCCCCCCATGGTCACTTCCTATTTGGAAAGTGGCAAATAATGGGTTTAGCTTTGTTCATTTATATATACAGTCTGTGGATATAATAGTCAAAAAGGACTCCAAAATTTACCAAAAACACAAATAGCACAGAGGGCAATTGAAACAGGTGAACAAAGGCAAGTCTCTGCAGCTCTTTAATCTCCAATCATCATGTGACTATACAGTACATTTAAAATATTAAAACAGACCCTGCTCCTCCTACACTAAACATGTTGGAGGAGAGAATGAGGGACAGTGTAATGTGTGTAGAGGAGGGCAAATTTAAAGAATGAAATCGTGACTAAACATTGGAAGCTTGTGTTTATTCTCGCGTGCGACGGTTTAAAAGTCCAAATGTGTGTGCGTTTGTGTCAGTTCCTTTAATTGTTACGCCTTGTTCTACCTTTGCGTATTATCTTTTGTTCTGTAATATGTTTGAAATATTTATTTATTTTTAGAACAAAATTGTTAAAACTTACTGAGTGTGGGTCCATAAGTCCCAAAACCTCCATAAATAAACAGTGTCCCATCTGGTGTAGCGGTCATTGAGTGCATAGTGCGACCCATTGGTGCTGAAGAACCTAAATTTACCCTGAAAAATAAAGATTAGTCCGTTATATATAAAATTCAAGTTTATAAAGTAATAATTTTGTTGTGTGAAATGGAAAAACTTACAAACAACTCCATGTCCATGTGTCTAGGTCTAAACAGTAAAGGTCTAATTGAACACTTTCCTGGATGAGGAAAAAAAAAAAAACATCCAATATTAAAAAAATAAAATTAACAATGAACAGTTATGTTGCACTGGTGTCAGATGTGTATTGCTTTGCCTGGAATGTTCCATGATATGACATTAAACAAATCCATCTAGCATTTATTTATTATGGGCTTTTCTATTGCTCAAAAATACAGTAATTCCTCCTATGAATAGAGGCGACTCTCCACAGATCTGATTCGTGGAAAAGTACGATTTTAGCTTTCCATTTCCATAGAACCATGCAGAAAGTTACATACTATCGCTTTAAGTAATACTATTTCTTCTGTATGCCATAACATTTTTCATTTATGGGTTTATTTATGCTCTCAGATGTGGCTTTGCGATATTCATTTAGTCACAAAAAGTACATCCATTTTTGTTTTCATTTTTGTTTTGTTTTCATTCAAGTTTCCAGCCCTTATGGTCACTGTGTGTAACTGTTCAACATTTACAGCCAAACCATTTCTGCTTAAAGAGAGTGGCCCAGGTGTTTTATGTAAACATGTTTGAATATATTTGGATAAGCAAAACTCACCACACCACCAGTGATGTAGCCTCGGTTTCCTAAAATAGCAGCAGCGTGGCAGCCTCTGGGGGCCGGAGCTGAACCCTGGACAAGTAAAGGACAAATTATGGTTTAATTAAAAGGTGCTATAATATGCAAACAAAAACATACTCTTGAGAGCTTTATGCCATGTTAGAATGTTTCTTCATCAAAAATATACAGTACCTGGAGTTGTTTCTTGTTTCATTCACACATGTTTGAGTAACCCTTTATTATTATTATTATTCTGTCTACATCTCTTAAGGTCAGAATGCTCTGATCCACCTTGTGATGTCATGAAGTGGCAGTTTACCTTTAGTTCAGTAGAGATGGGCAATTCCAGGGCTGAAATAATCCAAATGATTGTAATGAAAATATATGGCGTTTAAAACTTAACTTCCTATATCACCACATGATAGTTTTCTGTTTGAGAAAAGAACTCAGCCTAAATATGCAGGATTTGTGCGTTATGTGAATGAAGCAATTCAACTCCAGGTAAGTTTTTGATGAGGAAGCATAATAGTTCAGAAAATATAATAATATGAGCGTTTAAAAAGAGCAGAAAATACATTTAAAGACATTTGTTGATCTTTTACTCACCCTAGTGTCTGGTAAGCTCCAAGTCGAGGTTAAAGTATCAAAAACATTCACTTCATTGTTCCAGCCCCAGCACCTGAATAACGTTCCTCCAATTGTCGTCTAAAGACAAAAGTAAAATTACAGTAATATCCATTAAAATACATAACGAATACACATTACAGAACTTTTTTTTTTACCCAGGACATTTCTTCTACAGTGAAGCTTGATGGTGAACTGTTTTGTACATCTCCGACCGTCTTGCATCCGTAGCCACCAAAGTAAATTAACCTAATAAAAACGACAACTTTTTTAATCCATTAAAGAGTCCATATTACGCTACATTCTCATCCATGTTTAAATATTGATTCCTCATCAAAAACATACCTGGAGTTGTGTTTTATTTCATTCACCCTGCATATTTAGGTTGAGTTTTTCTCTCAAACAGGAAAGACTCTGTTCTTGTGATGTCATGTGATGCTACAGGAAGTGCTCCACTGTGGTTTTAATCTTCATACACCTTCACTAGAGTCATTTTAATGATTTGTGGAATTCTCTACTGAACTAAAGCTAAAAAGGTACAGAACATTTTGTGCTTTGGAAATGTAGACAGGCTAATAAAGGGTTGGTCAAACATGTGTAAATGAAACAAAACAACTCTGGGTATATTTTTGGTGAGGTAACATTACATGGTTTAAAGCTAACAAGAGTACATTTTGTGTAATATAGGACCTTTAATAGCAATAATTTATTTGAAATGGACATTGATTCATACTTATCGCTCTAAAAACCTCATCAGCAACTGTTTTGGAGATTGTCAGACCAAATTGTTTATGCATAGAATACAGGGAGTATCTTAGAACATTTGCACCACTTTCATAATTCCCATCTCTCCGACACCAAATGAAAGCAGCATTATTTCAGATTGGTGAGAATAGGCTCTATTCACGCTTACGTTACAAACCAGGAAGATGTTTGGAAAGATGTGATTACAACTTCTGGTGTAGTTACCGACACTGGGCTCACTGATCGACTGTGATAAAACCCACTGAAGTAAATATCAGCTGTAAAATGAAGACTGTAGACATATGTGCCGTTTGGAATCGTCTTGAGTTTGGTGCCCTCATCTCTTCTAATCGCATGTACCCAGTGCGCTCAGAGTTGTGTGTCAGGGCAGAAACAATGAAAACTGAGGTATGGTTGGAACTGTTGATTAGCCAAATGCTACAATGACATGTAGATGAAGAAAACTGGGCCATTTTCTCATTTTTCCTAGATTTTGTCAGACTTACTACCACAAAGAGCCCGCCAGAAGTTGCAATCGCATATTTCTAAATGTCTTCCTGGTTTGTGATGCAAGCGTGAATAGAGCCGATTATAGATCCCTACATACCTGTCCCTGTAGACCCAGCAGGAGTGCTTGTTTCGTGGGGATGGAGTCTTCCCATTGGTGTCAGTCAGCTTTTTCCAGACATAACAGTCGTTATGAAGGTCCATTGCAAACATCTACAAAAGGGACGGAGAGCCTGTTTACACAAACCTCATTAAACTCTACGGGCAACAGAGCACAGGGGGTAGGAGGGGGCGTGTGGATCTATACTTGGGGTGAAAATGAATGTCCAAATGTTTAATTTTTAAACCTTAAGACCATAGTTATAAAGGTGCAATGTGTAACTTTCCTAGTGGGGGTCCACCACTAATTTGTCTCGTGAATATGTTATAGCTTTGCCCTGAATGTTTCATAGTATGGCATTAAAGTCCTCCAACTCTCTCAGATTCAGTTATAGGTGTTTTTTATTGCTCAGAAATACTTTCAAAAGCATCTGCACTGTGAATAGGCTGAGAGTAGGCTCCTTCTCCACAGATCACATATTTGTCTTTATGGAGCTGCGTAAGTGCAAATGTTTAAAACTAGTGCTTTTAGATTTATGGATAACAAAGGATTCTTCTTACCATAAGCAAATGCTTTTCTAATGAACAGAAAAATTCTAATATTTGCTCTCCATTCATCCAGGTTTGGAAAGATCAACAAATAGATTAACAGGATTTGTGACAGAAATGTTAGAACAGCCATCATGTTTGAATTTCTGAGCCTTTAGGCAAATAAAAATGTTTGAGTAGAAGGTAATATTTACTGAGAATGTACATTATTAACAGAAAGGATCTAGTCATGGCAATGTGTGTAAAATTAGAAGCTTGGTCAAAAATTACCAGTAAAATTGATGTCTACAACAATGACAATAATGTTCAAACAAGTTTCTTTCTACATTAAAAAAACACCTGCCCAAGGCACAAACTTGAGTTCACCTTTAACATTCCTGCCTTCTTTTTTTTTTTAACCATAGTATTTTAAAGCGCACACCCATAGAAACACACTGTTCCATCTGTATCTAAAACACATGATTCAAGTTACAGCAAGTTCTGCGTGTGACACTTTCTCATATCAGAGATAGCAAAAAGAAAACAATACAGAGATGGCCCACTTTAGATGAACTCACGACACGTATATGGTATGCAAGGGAGGCTGTAGTTGCTTTTGCTGAACTTGTTAAAAATTATTATTGCGCAATATTGACTCTTGTGAGCTTGAAGTCCTATTATGTCGTCACCTCTTCAAAAACACACTTTGATTTGTGTTTTATTTCATTCACCCTGAATTATGATGTGTGGATGAAACAAAACAACTCCAGGCATGTTTGTGATGAGGAAACAACATTATAAACACAGATCAGAAAATAGCAAAATATGGGGCCTTTCATTGTACCTAATTTAGAGTTCATTTTATCTACATAATTTCTTGTTTAGAACTACACAGGATATTATGTAGTCCACTTTCAGACCTTGTTTAACCCTAGATTAGACCTGGAAGTCCTGTTATGTGCTCAGTTTACTTCTGGTAGTACTTGGAAAACCAGAAAACATATTTTCTTTGAGTTCAGAGCCATTTTACTTTTTTGCCAATACCAGAATTGCCACAAAACAAATGTATTATATACTTTAAAGATGTGTAGCCGTGAATGTTACAACTGGCGGACAAAACAAATAATAAAAGCAGAAAGTTTGCTGGACATAAACCTATATTTCAAACATAACTCAGAGCTTTGTCAAATCTTAATGTTACACTTCACTCTGACATTGATACATAGTGACACCCCACCGGGTGTTTTCTACATGCATCTCTACTGGCAGAATGTTCAACATGTTACCATGCTGACACAATGCACACATTAACAAACAAAAATGTTTTAATATAGCCTGAAAACTCAAGAAAACATAAAATGGATTAAAAAAGGTGCACTCCACTGGTGGATGAAATGTTCCATGGTGTGACATTACACACATACATTTAGCCTATCTTCATTATTGGGCGTTTCTATTGCTCAAAAATACAATAGCTCCTTCTGTGAATAGGGACAACTCTACACAGATCTGAATTGTAATGTAACATAGCTTGTCTCCCTTGTGATAGAAAACCAGTGTACACAGAAACTGGGGATAGGCAGGTTAAGTGTCATGCCTCAGGACACAAAAACAGTATTCACTTGTGGGAGCTGGAATTAGTGGATCTGAACACAACTTTCCTAATGTCAGTAAAAGGATTTGAACTAGCATTTTTCCAATCATTAAACACTGTACCAATCAAACTTCAGCCATTAATATGCTCAAATTGTAGTCACCCCTTTACAAAAAATAAGTACTTTAAAGAAGAAACTCACATCATTTGTGTAGCCCCCACCATCAGATCCTGCAAAAATGTACAGTGTCCCGTTCAAATGGGAGCCACAAAAACCATTCAGATCAGGTGGAACATCTCCTGTCAGCTCCCTCTGCTCCCTGTAAAAAAAAGTACACAACATAAATTTCAATGTTTCAATGTAAAAGCTAGTGAAAACACTGACTGAAAGCAAAAAGTACAGAGGGAAAAGACATTGGACTTTACATTACCATATCCCACTGTACAAATCAAACAGCCATATCTCATCACTGGGCAACACCACTTCTTCTCCATCAGCCATCTGTTGAGACAAAGTACAAAACATGAGAAAAAAATACAAATTTTACCCACTTGACTTCTAGTTTACATTTAGGCAGCATATTTTGCATACATATTCTGCATATGCAACTACATGGAATTTTTATGTCTATGAAAGATGGATTCACAGGGTTCTTCTGTACAAACTATTTAAACTACTGGAGACATATTCTAACTTTTTCATAGTGCTTCAATATGTATTCATAAAGAAAATTTTAAAAAATCTGTTTTTGATAAAGCACTGCTTGATATTTGACATTTGACATTCTAGTCTAAAACAAACAAGGATGTGCAAAGGTAGAAACTTCCTGCTTTTGTCATATTTTGCTCACTGGACCTCTTTAAGTGTTAGGTATCCTATAATTAGCGCCAAGAATTCCCTGCAAGACAAAACTGTACAAACTAAAATCAACTTTGACCGAGATGTCAACTTTGCGTACAGGCGAACGTGAAATTACGCACAGTCCATCTCGGTTTATTTAGTAGAGCGTTTCAATAATATTCTCACACTCAGATTCTTTACCTGGTAGCCTCCCCAAACATAAAGGACGCCGTCATCTACGAAAGCCGTGTGACTGCTCCTCTCCAAGCGGCTCCTGAACCTCATCGGACCGTCAAACTCCGCATCCATCACCGCGACACTCAGCGACATCCGCCCTGTCTACCTGGCCGTGCCGCGTCTCTCAACCCCGAAACGATTAAAAGTTATTATAAGACTTGGGTGAAAGAAGGGAGCGGAGGTATTAATTTGGGTGCTCCGGGGCAGGGTGAGTGGCGAATGGATGCGCGACTCCACTCAGTCCGAATTATGCGTTTGGTTGCTTGCGGAACGCGTTTTACAGGCTACACTCCTCCCATTTGCTTATCCTCTGTTGTTATTCATACTTGCAGAGCTAAACAACAGTGTACTTTAGCATTGCGGACACGCCTACTAAATGTCTAAACTAATTTAACCTCAAATATGTAACTAATTCCACGTACAAGTTGGTTAACGTTTGCGTAAAGGAGCCAGCGCGTATTGGCTGATCGATGGCAGGTGTTGCTGCAGCGATGCTAGCAGCAAACTCACTTTAGCCAAACAATTACATCACCATTAATATGATGGGTAACACCTGCGGGCTTCCGTCCAATCACATCAGGACAATCACCAAAAAAAAAAAAAAAACAGACAACCTTTCTATTTTAAAGCTGATGCGGAAGTAGAAGCTTTAAGCCTAAATTGTAGATCTAAGTATTTTTTCCCCTCAAATATTCTATGGAGATATGGAGGGTATTTATTTATGGCCCTGTGGTTAAAAATGGTTAGGATACACTGCAAAAAGCTGGGCCAAAATTTAAGATATAAACACTTAGATCTATCAGAAAATGACTTAAAAATAGTGAAATGATCTGTCTGTGCAGCAATATAATTTTACTTGACAAGTAATCTTAAAATAAACTCTCTACACTAGAATTAAGCAGTCGCTGGTTTATTAAGTAGATAATAGATCTGAAAACAAGAGGAATAACCTGAAACAAGTTTTAAAATCTTGGCCAGATCAGAGAAATTTACAGTGTATAGCAGTAGAAGGGACTATAAACTACGCAAATAGAAATGATCATTACAGAAAAGGTCCTGTTAAGCAAAATCAGCTCAAGATTTGTGAGTTAAAACATGTGTGACTGAAACAAAACAACTGAGAAGGAAACGTTATAACATAGTTCAGAAAAAAACGTTATATGGGGCTTTAAAGGAGAATAATCAAATAATAAAAATTAATACGAAAATAAGTTATTCATATTTATTTTATATTTACACATAAAAATACATCGAATCGATCCACTTTGACAGCTTTGCAGAGTAGCCACTAGTCACAAATAACACATGTAAAGTGATGAATGAATGGATCCAATGGGTAAACCTGCTTGTTCTTTGTGTATTCCTAAAATGTAAATAAAATCAGTGCTACATTACTCAAACTATAAAGGTGCACTGCGCAACTTTTCTGGTGGAGAATCTGCTCCCTACTCATCTCCATGGAGATGTTATTGCTTTGCTTGGAATGTTCCATGGAAGGACTTTAAACATATGCATCTCGCATTTATACATTACGGGTGTTTGTATTGCTCAAAAATACAATAATTCCTTCTGTGAACAGGTGCGACTCTCCACAGATCTGAACTGTAATGTAGCGTATGTTTAATCCATATTGTAAAACATTTTAGACAACGTAATAACATTTCCATGGAGACCAGCACATAGCGGACCCTCCACCAGAAAAGTTGAGCAGTGCATTTTTAAGAGATAAAACTGCATATGTACAGTAAGTGTGCTAAAATGTATTACAAATCTATTTTAGTTGAGATTCATAACATTTTAACAGTCATCGCTATGTGCAAACTTGCAAAATAAAAAGAAAGGTCCTTAAATCTTTTGATTTAAAATTTAGGTCATAAAATTAATCATCAATGTTTTCCATCATTATTTTAAATTGGTTTCTCGATTTTTACAGATAGTATATGAGCAATCAGACTCAGAATTATGATAATGCTACCCTTCCACGACAATGTTGGTAATAAAAACAAAAATAAAGTAAAGCTATAAACAAAAAGGCACAGTCAAAATCTGTAATCTGAACAACCCAAGTGCCTTTATCATTTTGTCTAAATTATACCTCTGAATATATAATTAAATACGATAAGAATGCATTGTAGACATACACCAATCAGGCATAACATTATGACTTTATGCCAGATATTCAAAACAGAATTCTGGCGACTTCTTATAAAAACCATCATAACTTAATAAGCAATTTCAGTTGGGTAGGTTGGGTTGGTAGGGACGGTCTGCTGTGACTGGTCAGTCCACGTGATGACATTTAAGAGCAGGGTTATTTTTTTTAAGTTAGAAAAGAGGTTATGGTTAATTTTTTGGTTTGGTTAAGTTTAGGAACAAGATGTTAAGTTAAGGAAGATAGTTAAAAATTTAGGGTCAGGATGTCTGTGTCGTCCAGGTATGATACCCGGCAAAAGAAACAGAGCAGACACGTCCAAACTGCATCCCTCAGACCATTTTTTCTTGGCCCTCAGGTGAATTGGCCAATATTACATTAAGCAGTACTTTTTACTACAAGTTTTTTTTAATTCTACCTTGATAAAGCCAATATCAAATATTCTGTGTCCGACTGAAGATCTGCGCATGAATGAAAGTTTGGTGGCTGGTTCTAACTTGTTAAAAATGCACAAATTTAAATTATTCACTGTACTGACCATCAGTCTATGGCCCTGGATTAGCCCTCCTCTTCATCTGTGTTTTGAAATGCTGCCATTGATTAAAAAAAGTTTGGACACCCTGGTTTAGAGTGAAGCCACTTGGATGAGCAGTGAAACGTTTTCACTCTAAAACATTTGTCCAACTGAAAGACTTGAATTTTTTCTTTAGTTAAGGTTACGAAAATGCTTTGGGTTATAGTTAACATGTTAGCAGAAGCCACCCTAACCTTATCTCAATTTACACCATAGAACAAATCATAAACAGTCAAAAATATAACATTTCAGGCCTGTTTATAGCTACAAATGATAACACATTACCACGGCAAACAGAGTAACATGATTGCTTTCGTCTCTCTGGACCCAACTACTTATTTGCACTAACCTTTCAATACTGAGCACAACCCACAAAAATGGCTGTTTCTGCCTGTCTAACCCATACACAGTTTGGTCTCAATTCCTTACGCTTGCAAATTTTTCAAGCACTTTTCTTAAACACATTTTAACTACTTTTCTAACAATTATTAACATTCTGCCACAAAAAGTTAATCAAAATATTCAAAGTCATAATGCTGTGCTTCATTAGTGTATATGTACAGTATTGTATTTTTGCTAACAATTTGATTAAACACAAAAAATACAACTTTGTAAAAAATAATAATAAGGTTAGATTCTTGGCAACATCCTTCATTTATGTCTGGTCCTTCATTTGATGTTGAGGCAAAACTGAAGGCAGAGGTATCAGTAACATTGGCTGTGTTTTGCTGGTATCACAGCTTTTAACAAGGCTTTGGATTAAACTCTTCATGAATTCCTACATTAGACAAGTTGTTTTCATAATTGCACTTGAGGTTGGATGTAATACTATCTGTTCAGTTTTTTATCTTGGAAAAGTCTCCCCTCTAGTGGAACATGTGAGGAACTGCAGGCTACTCAGTCTCCATGTCCCTTTGGTATTTTTTTATTCGCAAACATCTCGGACATGGATCGCCGGTTATTTTACACTGAAGATGGAACACCGCTTTGCAATCTTTACACCTGTTTTGAAGGAAAATATAGATTAATTTAATATAAACAATAAAATAATATTAAGATTATTTTGTGGATTATTTATCCAGTAAATAATTGTCATATCTTCATGTGCTGGTTAACATACCGTGTGGTGCTGTCAAACTGAAAAGGGAAGATGATTTCATTGGAGTGACATGTTTGGCAGATAAAACCTCTTTGAGTGCAAAGGTCGCACTGGAAAACATGGTTAGACGCGAGTTGCACCAGTGTGATCAAGTATATAGAGTACTGGTCCTCTGCTATCTGCAAAAGACAACATCAAATACAGGCTGAGTAGTTCAGTTAACAGGTCACAGTACAATAACTACATTAATTAAAGACGCACTTTATAACATTTTCATATTGCTTTGCCTGGAATGCTCCACAGTATGGCATTAAATGTTTCCATCATAAATTTATTTCATACAGGTGTCTTCACTGCTCAAAAATGCCATGAAAAACATTGATTAACACAGGGAGTGGTGTGGCATTCCCACAGATCTTGATGTTTCCCAGTATGACATTTAAGATAACTTAAATGTCATATTTAAGATAACTTAAATGTCATACTGGGAAACAATCCTGGAAAAGGACTAACATCTCCATGGAGCCAAACCAGTGGCGGGCCCCTTACCCGAAAAGCTACATAGTGCACCTTTTGCTTTACCTTTAGTTACAATACAATAATATAAATAGTTAAATCTGATGGATACCTGTCGTAGATCCAAGATACTGTACAGCCGACTGGACTCCAAAAGGTAAGGCCTCTGTCCCATTCTGGGGATATTAATTAATTATTAACAAAGGATTTACGAGATTTAAACATTTGCCAGTAGGAAACTTTGTACTCATGAAATTATAAAAGCTGTCTTCTTCTAAATGCCTAAATGTGTAGCAGTGTCTGTGTAGCTTGTCTTGTTTTCATTTTATGTTTTTGGTAGTAAAAAGGAGAACATTCAGTAATATATCTTGACCAACCTGGCTTGTAGCTTCTTCCATGCATTGCTGCGACAAGTGAGCAGGTAGTCACCTAAGAGCCGGAGTTTTTGTCTGAGTTGGTGGATTTGGGCCATGGACTCGGAGTGCGACACCAGATCTGGGTTCAACTGATCCAGGTTCAACAGCGGCTCGTGCTGCACCTCTGCTAACAGACGCAGCGCCTTCTTTGACACCTATGAATAAACAGTAACAGTAAAAGAGATAAGTCTACATTGTTTCACACATTACATACACATAAACTTCACTAGCGTGTTGTAGAATGTCATCATATAATAATGATAAACTTTTAAAATTCCAAAATGTTGAAACTAGGCTATTGATCAAATTGACATGAGATTCAGATTTGGTCATTTGGACCTCCTTGGAGAAAGATTTATTTTTGTTAAATAGGACTGATTAAAAGTCTGTATTGTTTATATTCTGGAAATCAGTACTGAAAGCAATTTTTATTTTGTTTTGAAAGAGAAAACATTTAAAATAAAGCATTTACACTGATCCATATATATAAAAACAACTCTACTTTATACAGTTATATTTACCCTATCACAAATTAATTAAGACCATTTTAATTACTGACAAGATTTTAAAATGTTGTGATGTCTTCAATTTTTTTTAAAGGTGTGTATGAGTCAGACTCACCTCTCTCTCCACCAGGTCCCAGTTGTGCACCATACGAGAGGGGATGATGGTGGTGTCTCCAACATGGCAGGAGTCACAGTAGTACAGCCCTGTGAATTCACACAGCCGAGCTCTACTGCGCGCCGGACCAATCTGACGCGGACATCCTGGACCCCACACACAGAAAGGTCAAAGGTTAAACACGGATCCTAAAGACACCTCTATACGAGAAGCCTCAGAATAAAAGTACCTGCACATTTGAAGTTCTGTGAGTCCAGTCCCTTCTCTGTGGGCACAGTGCACAGGTGAGATAACAGAGTGCCATCCTCCTTGAGCCTGTGCTGCACCAGTCTGTGGAGGTTTCCATTGATCCCTGACGGAGTGACGATGGGCTCCTCTGTGGTCATGTCCTCTCCACTATCCAAATACGAGTCCAGAGCTCTACGCACAAGGTCCCTCCAGGAGCGTGCCTCTTGGGGGCTCTCTGCTCTCAGTCTGAGGGTCTCTCTCACCGTCAGCAGTTTGAAAAACTCTGCTCCTCCCATCAACACGTCCGGCACCACGTCCCTAATGTCCTGAATGGGATGGTTTATCCGGAGTTGCTTCCTGCTCTCCTGCAGCTTAAAGCCTTTGAGGGCCTCCAAAGACAGAGAGAAGACCAGAGGAGTCCAGTGGCGCGCCTCAGGGTCAGTGCAGCAGTACAGCACAGACTCTTTGATGGCGTCGCTCTCCATGTCACATGTCCGCGTCCAGTCGAACACTTTAGGAGCAGGAGCCTCTTCACTGATGCCCGAGTCTGAAGAGGACCCCCCCAGGTCTGGACTGGAGGGTGCTGAGGTCACAGGGGGGAACTGCAGCACCTCCCATTGCTCGTCCACACGGGGTGCTGGTCTGCACTTATGCACTGCCTCCTGGATCCTGTCCAGCCAGTCCTCGGCCTCTCCATGATCCGCCGCGCGCAGGTACAGCCTCTTTCCTGAAAACGAGAGCTCGAAGCGCCCATCTGAGGAAGAGAGGCGGGCATCGTCATAGCGCACCAGTGAACAGTTCTCTGCACAGGTGCGCTCCTCAGTGTTCAGGTAAAGTCTGAACTCAAAGGGAGAGAGTTCGCAGTAGTAGTCACGCCACATTCCCATGGCATGACGGCGCTCCAGGTGTCCGAGCTTCAACAGTCCACGGAAAGGATTGGAAATTCCTGAGAGAGACAAAGATGAGTGTGTATACTCTCAACTTTCTAAACACAAATGGTACAGGAATTTAAGTAAATAACAATGGTCATGACCTCTTAAGTATTTTATGAATGCCAAAAAAAAAGCTGTAACAGGTGTGCCATGTGTGACCGGTGTTTACCTTTTAGCCACTGAGACAAAACACTGCACTATAGACACCACCACACAAGAGAATCTTTTACATGGACCAGCAGTCATTTACTTTACGGACTAAATTTGCCTGCACCACACTAGCTCAAAACATGGGTATACCTTTAATTCTGAACTTGAAAAACTGTACACTATATACAGGAATTACAGATGGAAAATGGCCATTGGGTTCATTCTGGCAAATATGTTCATTAATATGCATTGTCAATTTAAAAAAATACACCTAAATCTATATGTAGTATTATTTTAGAGTGTATATTGATGATTGTCCCAAAAAACTATGATTTTTATTTTTTAAAGAAATGTCATTTTATAGTCAGTAGTCGTAGTTAAAATCAAAATCAAAACAGTGAATGTATATTTTGTATAATGTATAATGTTGAAATAGAGATTTTATATTTCAGGGAACCCAGTAAGTATCGGTGATTGCACTGGTTTCTGCTAATGGGATTCAAATAAATTATAAAATAAAACATTAAACAAAAATCTTAAAGTGGCATTTAGGTGAGATCCATAAATTACATAATAAACTGACTGATTGACAATTTTGATGCAGGATAAGTTGCGGATTAACTTTTTTTGTCAGACCTTCTATAATAAACCCTTGAATCTAATATGCATACGGTAAGTAGACTGTTTAGTTAAATGAGAAATTGGTTACCAGTTTTTCTGCGGTGCACAACACTGGGAGGGGGTGTAGACTGGGGGCCACTGGGTTCTGGGGGGTTTAGACTCTGGACTGAAGTCTCGTCTTGGTCCAGATCTGGGACTTCCTCTAGTGTGGGTTTGTAAATATCGTCATCCGAGATCCACGAACGAGAATGCTGCCAAGCACAAAGCAGAAACTTCCTCATTTTTTTCATGTAACCGTTTTATAAAAACACATTTAAATACTTTGATAGGTGTGACAAGAAAATAGTGCAGTAACTTCCTTTTTTCACTTATCGCTTGTATCTCACATGGGTCTTTCAGTTTACTTTGCACTAATAGACAGTTAAGTCACAAAATGTAACTCACGAATGAAAGGTGCTACAAAACCAAGTGAAAGTGATTTTACTCCAAGAAGCATGACTTAGCAAAATCTAATCAGGGTTAAAACTAAATGTCACAGTAATTGAAACCTAAAGCTAAAAAATACTTGCAAACATATAATATTTCCAACTATCAGATGACTTAGATTTTCAGTCTGTATCAAAAAAAGACTCAAAATACCATGCCCTAAAGCAGTTGTTGTCTTTGTCTCACAACCTTTTTTTTACCTGTGGATATGTCCAATTAGGATTTAATTTACTTAGTTTAGTCACTCATCACATATAACTAAAACGTTACACAGTGCATCTTTAAAATAAAAAAAAAATCAATGACTGTTTTTATACTACCCTGTCCAATAAACCCTTTTAAACTCACATATTAATATATTCACTGAACTCAAATCTCAAATACAACACAATTCAGATAACCACAAAGAGTTTATGTGTAAAGATTGACTTACTGATAGTGATTCTGAGTGCTGTCTGCTGAGGACACTGTCAGAGCGGCGGGCTTCCTGTTTGAGCACTGCTTCAGATTTGGCTTCAGAACGGTCTTTTCTCGTGTTTAAACCTTCTTCGTGTGGGGCAGGCTCTGACTTCTCCTCTTCATCACTGGATTTGACTTCTTCAGGTGCATCATGGTCCGAATCGGGTTCAACGTTTAGATTAGATTTGTTAGAAGGGGGGATATCTTCTTGGATCTCGTGATATAGTGTTTGCTCAGGTGGTGAAGGAGAAGGAGAAGGTGCAGGTGAAGGTGCAGGTGAAGGTGCAGGTGCAGGTGAAGGTGCAGGTGAAGGTGCAGGTGAAGGTGCAGGTGCAGGTTCAGTAAGGGGGGTCTCTTGGGTGGTCTCGTTTTGGATTGGCATTTCTTGGGTTTCACTGTCAGAGCTGCTCAAAATAGCGTTTTCAGAGAGTTGGTCCAGACCCGGGCTGGAAACAAAGGAGTCCTCACGCATCGAGTCCTGACAGAAGTAATCCTGAGATTTAGACAAACTACAGGAACAGAACAAACAAAGAGAAAGAAGAGGTGATACAGAATGTATAATTCAAATTATCAAAAATATTTAAATGATACTCTCACAACAAAATTATTAATTTCTGAAAAAAAAAATCATACCATATATATCCATTGCATTATTTTAGGTTTTAAAGCATAAAATTGTACTTTCCCCTATGTTTCCCCTGCTTGGTCATGGCCCATAGAGTTTTCATAGATTGTGTTATTGTCTTTTGCTAACATAATATACATTTACATTATATATAGTATAAGCGATGGAGGCTGATATGGTAAAATATGAATATTATACAGATATACCTTTGTGGAAATACAAAAGACTTACTGCAAGTAGGATAAAATGAAAAGCTACTATTACACATTTTAAAACATATAATGCCAAAATATTAAATTGCAAGAACTGGGAACGTGGCAGCTGCTATATGACACCTGATGGCTATGGTCATTGTTATTGCTGGGTTTACAATAAGAATACCATATATTTCCAATCTGTTATTTTGCTATTTGGCATTCACTAATTTTCTCTTGCTCAACCGTCAAAACTTTTTCAACCCACACCTCCTATTGGTCGACCTCAGCAAGACTCTGAAGGCAAATTTAACTAAATGTAATGAAGTGTGAACTTTCAGAAGCAGCAGATGATTTTAGTTACCTCTTAGGCTATTCTAGATCTACACCATAAACTGTATGAAGAGGTGGACAAAGGGACATCACCCATAGCATTCAGCTGCAGTCAAATGAAGCTCACACAGGCTAGAAGTTATAGGAAATTGGAACTGATTTGTGGACGAAATAAAAGTGAATTGGAACCAGAGTTGATGATAGAGCCAAAAGCGTGCCATGCTCACTTCCTATTTGAAACCCATCAGCTGGCGGGTTAGCTATGTCCATTTATACAGTCTATAATCTGCATGAATAATAATAAAATGCAAATAGCGATCTGTCTCTGTCCACCCTTAATTATAAGAATTACAAAAACTCGAAACTACCGATTTGACTGCCCCTTGATTGCAATATGTCACACAATTTCAAGCTGAGAATTAATGCAACTATGGTCCAACAAAAACACAAAACTTTAAACTTAAACCACTTACTCTTTTGCTGGTGCTTTGGAGCTGACCGTGACAGACACATCAAGGTCACTGGCGGAGGACTGTTCGGCGGCTGGACTCCTAAACTCCTGTCCCTGGAGCAAACTGTCAGAGCTCAGACTGGACGAGAGCTGGGACGACCCGCTTGTGTCTAGACTCAGATTTGACGAGGTGAGATCCGTTCCACCATTTTCCCCCCGTCCTGCGTGCAAAACTGGACCCTCCTTTGGCAACTCTAAAGCATCTGAAGAACTGGATGTTTGTGAGGACGTATCCCAACTATCACTACAATTCGTTTTCGCTGTTGTATCTCCGTTGACTTCAAGTGCGTTGAGATGGGACATGGGGCAGAGTCCAGCTAAGGCTAAAGGGGTTGTGGTCCACTCTTTCAGGACAGCAGATTTATAAGAGAGATTAAATGTAAGGGAGGAGAGGCCTTGGAGGTAGCTAAGAAGTACCTCTCTCTCCTCTGGGTTTAATAGCAGGGCGTTGGGCTGGTAGTGGGCCTGTAGTTTGGACTCCTCTCTGAACAGTGAAAGCAGATAGCATTCTAACAAGCCGTGGTTGAGGGCTAGCCGTAGCCATGCACGACAACGGCCCACTTCTGTTGTCACAAAATTGAGTTTCTCCAGTTCAGTAATCACGTCACTAGAAAAAAGAAGGCATTGAGATTAGATTAGCATAATTTGAAAGGTCCTATTTTTCACAAAACTGAGTTTTAAGCCGTGTTATAATGTTGTTACCTCCTCAAAAACATACCTGGAGTTGAGTTTTGTTTCATTCACACATTTGATCAGTAATCCTTTATTTTTAGTCTGTCTACATCTCCAAAGCTCAAAATGCTCTGTTCCACCTTGTGATGTCATGTAGTGGCTGTTTTCAACTTAACATCTATATTTTACCTTTAGTTCAGTAGAGATTTGCAATTCCACAGCTGAAATTATACAAATGATTTAGTGAAGGTGTATTAAGTAAAAAAAAAAAAAGTGGAGCACTTCCTGTATTAATGCATGACATCACAATGTGGAACAGAGTGTTTTCAGTTTGAGAAAAGGATAAAGGTTTGAGTAAATAAAACAAAATGGAACCCCAGGTATGTCTGTGATGAGGAAACAACATTATAACATAGATGAGATAGTGTAATAGTTTAATATGAGCCCTTTAAAGACACATGCAGATCAGAAAAGTTACATAGTGAACCTTTAACTTTCGGACTTAAATTTAAAATGTACATACATACAAACATACCGGTCATTTATGTTGTGTAAATCTTTAAATACTCTATTATAAGTGTGTGTGCTTTTATATTTATCTATTTAATTTATGTATTTTTATGATTATTTTTGTTATGCAAGTCATGTGGAAATGTCTATTTACTTTTTATTATATGTATGTCATGCTTACTACAATGTAATGGTTATTTGGCACCAACAGTAAGCCTGTCACAGTGGTTTAGTTGTATAATGTTTTGTTTAAATTGAAAAAGTCAATAAATAAAGTTAAAAATTAAAAATAAAACAAACATACCGATGTGTAACTGTTTTCAGGAGGCTCCAGAAGGCAGGTTGAGGGAGTCCTTTCTCCTTCTTCCTGCCTCTGTTCCCATTCTCGGAGCGGATGAATTTGCTCCTGATGCCGTGGATAAAGACAGCCTCCAAGGCAGAGCAGAGGAGGTTTGCATCGCCATCTTCACTCGTGACCACCGTGTCCGACGTCACGTAGCGTTTCTGAAGGGCCTTGAGTGACTGGACCAACCGGTCTTTAATCTACAGCAAAAGAAAACAAGGATATTAAAGCTCTGTGGACAATAAGGGAACAATTTTTACCAGAATACAGAGTACAATACAATTATTAGAAAGAATGTGAGTGAGATCTATCAGAAAAGGCTAAAAAAGGCAAAACTGGTGTGACCTAAAACAAGGAAAATGTTTATGATCCAGAGTTATTAATGACTATAAAAATATTTATTGGGTAACTCTAAAAGGAGAATTAAAGGTGCACTATGTAACTTTTTGGTTGGGGTCCATCACCTGCTTGTTTCTGTGGATATGCAACTGCTCTGCCTGGAATGTTCCACAGTATGACATTAAACAGCTCTGCCTTAGATTTATTCCATTACAGGTGCTTTTATAGTGCAAAAATACATAGAAAAACAGGCGTTCTGATGAGCAGGGTCGCCTCTCCACAGATCTTATCTGTAACATGGTCTGGTTTAGTCTCCATGAAGATAAAAAGGTTTAATGCCATACTGTCAAACATTCCAGACAAAGCAATAACATCTTCCTGGAGAGAAGCGTTTGACGGACCCTCCACCAAAAAAATTATTATTGATACATGTTGATAATGGTTACGGTGTCCTTTAGCACTAATACTAAACAACTTAAAATAAACAAGTCACACATGGTTTACTGATTGTTTTAGGTATTATCCAATCAAAGCATGTTCTGTTAATCCAATCAGAAATCAATATCTTTATCCTGTCCCTGTGTGGATGAGATTGTGCTTATCTAATTAGCACACAAGGAAAAATCAGTACATTATTAGAAAAAGTTTACAATTTCATCAAGAGTAAATATGGGGAAGTGAGTATTCCTGTAGCATGTTGCGATTTACACAGTTACAAAACATGCCCCGATCAGATCCTACATAGAGGATTACATAACAAAGCAGTACACCTATGTCATCTGACTGAGTAAAAAAAGTCATTGTACAAATAGTTTCCTTGACTTCACTGAGTAAGCAGAACCAGTGTCCCAGTCAAGCACACTTGTAAAATTCCTGTCTTATGAAACTAGAATTAGAAAGAGACTGCAGAGTTGGTCACTTTTGCATGACATTTTAGCTTTTTAAAGTTGCGCCATGTAACCTTTACATGGCTAGAGGTCCATCACCTGCTTGTATCCATAAATATGTCTCTGCCTGGAATGTTCCATAGTATGACATTAACCCGCTCTACCTTAAATGTATTAAATTACAGGTTTTATAGCTCAAAAATACTTAAAAACAGGCAATCTGACTGTGAGCGGTGTCGCCTCTCTACAGATCTGAACTGTAACTCAATCTGGTTCAGTCTCCATGAAGATAGAAATGTGTAATCTCATACTGTGAAACATTCCAGACAAAGCAAGAACATCTCCATGGAGACAAACATTTGACAGAGCCTTCAGAAAGATTACACAATGCACATTTAAATAGAGACCTGACCTTATCATCAAGAAATATTTTGCGGCAACTGAATATAAAGCCTACTTATTTGACCTTAAGTCTTGGGCATTAATAATATCCAACTAGTAAATTGCATATGTAACATCGCAGTGTTGTATAGACAATATTGTAACAGTAATTATCCCACATTAATTATTAATCATGGTATCTTAGACAATGAAAAAAGACAGTTCACAAATGATTTCACTCTTAGAAGCCATGACCTGTTTAATACAATATTTATTCAACAATTAACTTAAAAGGTGCATTTCATAACTTTCTAGTGGAGGGCAACCATGTTCACAGCCAGAATACTTGTTTCTATAGGTATTTCTGAGCAGTAAAACCACCTGTAATTGAAGAAATGTAAGGTACAGCTGCTTAATGTCATATTGTGGAACCCAATATCCAGGTAGAGCAATGCCATATCTATAGAAACAAGCAGTTACATACAACAAAACAACAAAAGTTACATAGTGTACCTTTAAGAAAGTTAGGAATAAATACATCTGTGCCATTGCAGTGCTCATATATGGTTTCTAATTAAGTAATGATTGGAAAGCAAAAGTAAAGTCTCTGCTGGTAAATTAAGACTTGTTTTACCTGTTTAACATCTTTAGCATCAGGCAGCGTCTCTGGCATCTGCGTGGCTAACATGGCATGTCATTCAGTCTGCATGGCACACCTAGAAATATAGAGATTAAAATATTAAAATAATGAACAAAACAAAATATAGATGACAACAGTTTTTGAGTAGGTGGTACAGTATTGTTACATATTTTTTTTACACCTTGGTCAAAGTTGGACAACAAAACCTGTTAAAAACATATTTAAAGAGTAAAAAGTTAAAGTATTTCATGCCAATTTTGAGATCTAATAAAGCTTCAAATGTAATGATTTTACTAAAGAATTTTGTTGAATTTTGTTCAGTAGAAACAAATTAATCAATCTGCAGGTTTCACACTATCTTACACATACTTTCCAGTACAGTTAAAAATGTAGTGGAGTAGAAAGACACCAGCTCTCAAATGTAACAAAGAAAAAGTATTCACTTTCAAATCTACTTAAAAAAGTACCTAAAATGTATACTGAATTACAGTACTTTAGTACTTTTAATTAGTTGCGTTCCACCACAGACAATTTGTGCTTTATACTTCTAGTACTGGCATCTAAAAATATCACCAAGAGGAATTCCTCAAATATACATACGCATTTTTACTACAGATTGCATTAAAGAATAATTACCTGTGTAACTGAAGTTTTAGCAGAAATCTTTGTTCACCACAAGTCACTAAGACAATAAAGTTAGCAAAAACAAGAAGTAAATGGTAGTAATGTCTCCAGACTGGCTGTGAAAGAACAAAGCATGTGATGTCCTAGTTTTGCCCTTCCTTTGCGCAAACAGATAACTACAAATGTGCGCTTTTCCACCCAGACACTATGTTCTGTGAAATATCCGAAGTTTCATGGTAGCGATGAATAACTGTGTTCAGCAGCGTCATGTGATTCCCATATTTAAGAGATTGTAGAAGGAAGTAGCACACAGACTTCCCTTATATGAAGTATTCATAGAACATTGTTACCGTATCACGGCTCAACCATAACCCTTACGTTATTAATTAACCGGAAATCACAAATTAAAGAATAATTCACTACTATTTATTATTAAACTGTATGTCAACAACTGTGTAATATGCATTCAACATTACTGTATGTGGCATGATAGTAATATTACAAATATTGGGCAAAAAGCAAGTACTATTGAAATGTGAAGTCTAGCGTTATATGCGTACGTCTATGGTCAAAATGACATTCAAAATCAAGTATACAAGAAGCTATAATAAACAACAGCATTTCAATTAAATGGTTTTGCTAAGCTTATTGCATTAGCGATAAAATATATCATTAGTCTTTGTGAATTAACGTGTTACAGAAAGAAACCAAGCGTTATATAACACCAAGGAAAATGACAACACGACCAGCCTTGATTGTATCTAATTAGCTTTCGTGCTAGCCGCCTTACCGAAACAGGTTGGTTATCTTGTCATCAATGCGGCAAAACAGCGCGATTATAGTCCCAAAAATAATTTCGTTAAACTGTCATAGATGTGGACACGTTTCCTTCATCGTTTCAGGAGTTAAAAATCACAAAAAGGACAAAAACATATGATCGCGATCTCCTCCTGCCACTGGCCAACTGAGGATAAGTGCATTGTGGGTAGGGTAGTCTTTACGATGCCTTCGCTGTTCCAGGAAGTATGAGTATATTTTAGTAATTATACAGTTTTAGCAGTAGGTTTGGGCTCTTCGGAATTTATTTGAGAAAAAAACTATACATTTAGATATATAAATAAACTAGATACCTGAAACTACTAAGGGCTAATTATAACGGTGCTATTTTAAACCTAGAGTTAACTTATATTACAAGTTAACAACTGACCATGTTTAATTTCTTGACATATTTAGTCAATAACACATATTCACATCCAGTCACATCATAAATTATTTTTATATTGCAGGAATAGACAATATTGCCTTTTGGTGTAAAATTGTAGATTATACTGCAGAAGTTATCATTTTTCCAATGTACTTAAACGCATCACAGTTACAGTGGCATGTTGATGTTTTTGCTCCACCATGTGAGGAGGACATCATGTTCTTTAAACTGTTCCAAGCTGACTTACTTGTTGCTTATAAATAAGTTTATTATATTTTACAGCAATAAATAGAATAGTAGAGTAACGTTTGAACAAAAAACATAAAAACCCAACTACACTCACCACAACAAAGTTTTCTCTTCATTATAGGTTTATTATTGTCTCATATATACAAATATACTCTGTACTCTGCTAGGTATGTTTTTGAAATTTTCTGTCAAAAAACAAAGATAAAGGGACTAAAAAGAAATGCATTCTAGTCACTCTTTGTGTTAACACGATGCAGTACACACGTTTGCCACCAAGAGTCGCATTTGAGTCAACCAAAGTACTTTCTATTGTCTTATTTCGTTATAGGGAGAAAATAGAACATTATAACACAGGTCTAAACTTGTATAAAATATTTGTTTTGTGTATTTTGTGTCAATAGATATCTACAGTGTAGCGTAATAATAAACAGAATTCTCATCACGTATATCTCAGGTGAAGCGCAGGTGCTGAGCAAGTTGACTCAACCACTGACGCAATCTACTTTCATTTTCGAAAACACAGGTAAGGCACGCGTATACAGGGACGTCCCCGTGAGAAATTGAAAAGCAATTATCCAAAGTGCAACAGGTGACGAAAGCACGAGAAAGTGAATTAACTTAATGTAAACAATGTAAACAGAAAGAAAATGTAACAATTTAGCCTTGGCCAATATATGCCATATAAATCTGAATAATCGTTATATTAAAAATAAATTAAATTAGTTAAAAAAAATCATATTTACGTTCATACATTCTTCAAAGGTTGATTCACATATAGGCAATATGGATGTAATAGCCTAGCATTATTATAATAAATAAATTAGGCATTATAAGCATCATAACGCACCACAATTTGTACCTGATTATGCGTTTAAGCACCATTACGCACAGGTTTTCATTACTGTCTTGTTTTAATGTTTAAATAGCCTTTTAGCATTAAATAACAATTTTTCCATTACATTATTTCCATTATTTAAGAATAGTGATTACTTTTGTGTACATTTTTCTTTTTATTATTTGTAAAAAAAAAATTCACTCTAATCGCTATATGCGCTGTTGTCATGTCACTGATGCAATCTCATGTTTCCGGAGAAAAATCGTGCAACTTGAAAGCCACCATCCCTGGCCGTGATTTCCCCAGTAGGAAAACGAAAACGGGTGGCACCAAAGAACTCAGGTAGACTGATATAAATGAAGGCTTCAGGCTTTGATCGTCATGACAGAAACAATCAGCCCGAGGATACATGTGAATTGGATCCATATCACAAAACAGAAGATTTTTACTGAGCAGCTATCGAGACACTTGGTTCCATAACCTTCTGAACAAGATGCTGAACAAGATCCTGTTGGTGTGCCTCCTTTTCAGTGCAGGCTCCTCGCTGCCCTGCAGATGGATGGACAGGGATTTTAAACAATACAGCGAAAGCGCATTGGCTCTTCTCCAAACAATGGTAAGTTCAGGACAATTACGCACAGCAGGAGGGCCTATGTTACGTGTTTATTAATGTCTCTCTTTTATCTAGAAAATAAACTCCACTGATGATATTGAGCCGGTTGATGCTGTGGCCTTCCCAAATGAGTTGTACAAACACGCCTCCAAAGACTCGGTAAGTGAAGGTTTAGCGTAACTTACGGCACAATAAACTCATAAATAATAAACATTCCAATTAGAACTACTATTCTGTGTTTTTAGCGCAAAGAGCGCCTCAGTTTTGTGGCACACGTCTTAGATGAGATTCATGCCCTGTTTGAGGAGAACCAAACACATGCGTCCTGGCCAGAGACCACAGTGGATGACTTTTTGAACATTATTTCGCAGCAGGCAAACGGCGTAAGACGTTGCGTAAGTGTCAAATCCAAAGATCACCTGTTATGAATAAATAATAATCATAAAATGGTGCTTGATTGACCGTTCTGTCTTTGTCCAGGTTAGAAAGCAAACTCTAAATCACCACAAGAAGAATCACAGGAAGATGACCCTGTATTTTAAAAGACTTTCACGGCACGTCCTGGAGAACATGGTAAGCTTTAATTACTGAGGAAAAAAGATAATTATTTTACACTTTTGAACAAATAAATAAATAGGTAAATAGGTTACTGTGAAATGTTGATTAAACTGTACAATTCATTCGTACAGGACCACAGCGCTGATGCCTGGGAATTTGTCCTGGAGGAAGTCCGAATACATCTCCATAGAGTCCACCTGCTGGCTACGTCTTAAAGCACAAAAACATCAGAACCCTCTATTCATAATTAGTCTTTTTGTATAACAGACCTCATATTTATATATTTATATATTTATTGTATTTATTGGTATTTATGAAGATTATTTAAAATAGAATTGACTTGAAATTATGTTTTACACATATTTGTACTGTATTTTTACACTGTTAAAACTAATAAAACATAATATTTATTGAACTTTTACACGTTTGTGTTGTTGTATCATAATTTGAAAGGTTCTTAATTATTTGCCCGATAATCAAAAATTAAACAATTAAAAATCATATAATAAGCTCAAATTAGAATTTTGTAATTATGATATTATTCAAGCCAGTTAAAGATGCATTATTTTTGTTTCTATCAGTGATATCAGTGCTCTGCTTTGAATGTTCCAGTATGGCATTAAACAGACCTGCATTTATTGTTTTCATTGCTCAAACCTTGAAAAACAGGCATTTTGACTGTAAGTGGGCTCGCCTCTCCACAGATTTGACCAGTAACTTGGCCTGGTTTGGTATATTTATGCCTACAGTGTTTTAAATTCAAAGTAAGTCAAAAAATAGAACGGTTTAATGCCACACTGTGAAACATTTCAGACAAAGCAATAACATCTACATGGAGAAAAGCAGATGGCGGACTCTCCACCAGAAGTTACACAATGCACTTTTATACCTACAGTGTTTTAAATTCAAAGTAAGTCATAAATTAAAGGGAAAAAAATAAATCAAGAAGTCCGATGCAAGATATTTAACAATAAATGTAAGTTGTGCGCAGTGTTTGGTCTGATTTAAACGGAGCATAAGCAGATTTCTTTTGGAGGGGTCCGTGATTTTCAGGGAAACGTTTTAACAACTAACTCAATGAAGTCATAGGCCTAACTTCAGTTTTCTATGAATTACCCTGAACCCAAGATTCCATTTGTAATTTGCCTTTATCCACTGATGATATATAACCGAGGTTATTTTACCAAACAATAAAATGATTAATCTTCAGAAGTTTTGCTGTAAGAATGAATTTCTTCCCTGACCAACTAAGGCTCAAAGTTGTTCATTTATGCCTTAGCCCAGACCTGGGCATTGCAGCTTTGGTTTTACCTCGTGCATGGAGTAAAGCCTCATTGCTTTTATTTTAGAGGTGTTTTTTTTTTTTTTTTTTTTTTTTTGTAAGGCAACCTCACTTTTTCATTGCTTTGTCATAAAATATATACTCTTACCAGTCTTACCAGCTTGTCAAAACAATAGTATTTACTGCTTTTTATAAAGAAATACAGTTAATATTATATAGAAATGCACTAAGCATTTTGGCCGGGCACTCCAAAATGTTTTCTGTTTGTACCCCCATGGAAGAAATAATAAATAATAGCCCACCCCTGCCTTAGCCTGTTATTCTACACTCGACACTTTAAACCATATTCTTAAAAAAAAAAAAAAAAAAAAAATATATATATATATATATATATATATATATATATAAATATATATATATATATATATATATATATATATATATATGTGGGCTCACCACCTGCAGAGGGGTTCATAGGGGGGGTCAGGTGCTATGAGTGTTGGGCAGCAAGCTGCCCCCGCGACCCAGCCGGATTAAGCGGGAGAAGATGGATGGATGGATGGATGGATATATATATATATATATATATATATATAAACAATCCACTTCAAATGAGCCAGTAGACCTAAACGTGTTTGAAATGCAGTTCTCACAGTTATTTTCACCGCGTTGTGGACAACAAGCGAAATGTCACTCAGCGCTTTCCACTTCAGAGGAACCAGGGCGCGCTGCGTCAGCCTCTGCGCCGCAGCCTCTTTCATTTTCAACTCGGAAACAATTGTACTTCCAACTATTTCTCATCTAATAGTCCTGATTAATAAAACGTATTTCTTCGTCCACTTGAATAAATCAGAATAAGTCTAATACTGATAGCAAATATACACCCTATACTGGCACAACATATTTTATCAGCCAAGATGTTGAAAGATAAAAGCTTTAACTTAACTGTTCAAGTTAACATCAGTGTTTTCTCACTTGCTCACGCGTCATATGCTCGATAGTTTTAATGAGCCATCAAAAATGTTAATTTAAGGACCCGTCTCAAAGTAGAAATTAATCAAAATTAATCGTAAAATATCTCATGAATAATAAAATACTCTGACAAATTAATATCCCAATAAACTAGTAAAAACTATAAACAATCGATAGCATCTTACATGGATTTTGCATTTTGCACGGAATAGGACAGTTTTCATTAGAACTCCAATGTGAAATGCTGAGGTTTTGGACGCATGAGAAAAGTGGCTTTAGGCATTCACTTCGGACCCGCAGGTGACTGGAAACTGAAAATGATCCTCTCCATAAATTGGACCATGGCTCGTTCAGTCACAGTCACAGCAAACCTTTACTCTATTAACAATACAAGGGCGAACAATTAGCAATACAACTTCATCAAGCACAATGATGATGTTCAGGATGCTACTCCTCTGCGCTTTGGTTGGGGCCAGCTCCGCGCTGAGCTGCAGGTGGATTGAGCACAACTATGGAGACTACAGAGATAACTCTCTGGTTCTTCTCAACGCAATGGTGAGTCTCCAAACGATGCGTATATGTGTATCTATTTTGTATCTATACATATGTTTTAATGGATGCGTGATTGCGCCTACATTTATATTCCAGGTGAACAACTCCCTCAGCTCTGTCAATTCCACTGAAGACGTTGATCTTGAGGATGCCGAAACCTTCCCAAATGAACTCTATAAACTTGCATCTAACGCAATTGTAAGTAGGCAAATTATGAATTATAGGATTGCGCATAAAACGTAACCAATAGCCTACACAAAACATGAAACCTTTCAAAACAAGTAATGACGGATTGTTTGCATTTTAGACAGAGGAGAGGCTCAAATTCATGGCTCAGCTTCTGGATGAGATTGTCGCCCTGTTTGAGGAGGACCAGACCGCTGCGTCCTGGCACGAGAGCGCCGTGGATGACTTTCTCAACGTCATGACGCAGCAAGCGGATGGACTCCGATCATGCGTAAGTGGATTAATTTCTTTAACATTTTGAAGTTCAAGGTTATTCTTAAAACACACAAGACCCATCCGAGTCACACCAATACTGTGCGTCTTTTCTATGTTTCTATTGTTCATGCCAAATTACTAACACGATCTTGTGTTCAGGTTACAAACCAGAGCTCCAAAAGAAAGAACAAGAAGATGAGCATGTATTTCAAAAGACTGTCAACTCTGCTGGAGCAAACGGTATGAGATTTTAAATAATAAGATTTAAATACATGCTTAAAATAAACTTATTAAAGGGCAACGGTTTTACGATTTTTATTTTGTTTTCCTTCATTTTAGGGCCATAGTGCAGAAGCCTGGGAGTGGATCCGCAGAGAAGTCAAACTGCATCTGCAGAGAGCAGACCTGTTACTACCCACTAAAACCAACTAAAGCCACGGATGCTTTATTTATTGCTTTATTTATGTATTTATATATTTATTTTTCTTGAAGAAATAAACTATTTATTTACCAAATTTGATCTTCTTTGCTTGTCAACTGTCTTGTTTCGAGGATGAATCCGAAAAATATGTCATTGATGTCAGTCTTGTGACTAGTGCGTTAAGAAGGAAGAATTATCAAACAGATCTATGGCAGCTCTACTCGCAAAGTGACAAACCAGAGCTCCAAAACAAAGAACAAGAAGCTGAGCATTAGGGGTGTGTTCAAAAAATCGATACGGGGATACATCGTCGTGGGCCTCTTGGCGATACACGTATCGATACGGAGGCGTCAGTATCGATATTTTACATGCAACAAACATTATTTATCAAGCTTCAGCAAACTGCGTCTGATAAGTGATCCTTGCTTGCAATGCGCATTTCGTATTGTCAAAGGCAGCATTCCTTCTGCACTACAGCCTTGTTAAGGCCATATCTTAAGTTTACTTTCATCAAAGGTAGCTACATGTCAGCATACAGCCTTGTTAAGCCATGTTTACATTAATAAACTTAACATCCACCCACGCCGGCGGGCGATTACACAACATTAAAAAGTCAAGCCAGATATTCACCGTATTTATTTTTCCAATATTGACATGCTATACATCGTTTGAAAGCTTAATTCCTCAGTAAAACCACCATATCATTCATTTTATGCCACACAGCGAGCCCAAAGAGCAATAACTTATAATTCCCAAAAATATTCATCGCATTTCTTACCTTTGAGCCGGTTCTGTCGGGCCGAAACGGGTCCAATCCAGGAATAGCTGTGCTCAATTAGTCCGTAACAGTCCACAGAAAAAGAATATCCAGTTGTTATACGCCCGTTGTAAGACGGGACGTATTATGCTATGGCGCTGTCCGTCCGTCCGTCTGTCTGTCTGTCTGTCTGTGGACACTTCAAAGCTTTGAAGTCTTTGAAGCTTTGTCTTCATGAAGAGGCAAAAATCTTCTGCTGCTGAAAGCAAGAACAACCCACATTCTCTGCTTCTTTGAGCTTTGACACAGTTTTGTAGTGTCTTTAAGTTCTGTTGCTGCAATCTGATTGGTGGAATTTTGATTCTAGAATGTGATGATGTCATACTCATACTCCAACTGCAAGAGCCAGATTTCCCTATTGATTATCCGTCCGTCTGTCTGTCCGTCTGTCCATCTGTCCGTCTGTCTGTGGACAATTTCTTGTCCGCGCTCTAACTCGACAACCGTCTCACCTAGGAATATCAAACTTCCAAACTGCACCAATAATTAATTCATTCAAAGTACGGGCGTATTTTGCCCCGCTGGCGGAGCTCTTGTTTTTTTTCATAAAATAATTCCATGTGGAGAAATAATCCAAAAAGTCCGAGTTTGTCTGAATGGATGAGCGACGCATCTCTCTACTACTCTCGCTCTTGGTCCTTAGCATAGCTAAACGCTTAGCTCCTGTTAGCGGTGTGGGGTATGTTTGTTTTCTCCACACTCTTAGCTACAAAACAAGCGTATCCAGGCTTCGGTCCGGCTACGGGGCGCCGCGCTACAGCTTGGGGAACAAAACGAGTGCGTCCAGTTAGCGGCGTATTACGCATGACCGAGGGACAGTTCCACGGCAAAACCTCTTCAGTCATTGGTTCTTTCAGGAAATGATTGACAGATCTGAGTAGCCTATGAAAAGACAATTTCAGCGGTGGGCCCCATGTGGGGCAGAGGTGCTGTAGTGATAGGCTAGCTCCATGCGCTCTGTGTATGGAGACTCTCTCTCTCCTCCTTTTACGCACACTCACAGGCGGAGGCACACGAGACATATGGAGTGAAATTTTTGGCTTGTTTTAGTTATTTATCTTTAGAAAACATGCCTAAATTTCAGAAGATGGTTTATTTATTATACATTACATCTTATTACAGTTTGGAACATCTGGTACATATTTGAACACTTGTGCCGAGTGCGGGTGTTAACAGGTTAATCAAGGGCAGTTTCTGCCTTACAGCCTTCTTCTGTTACATTGTAACTGATGCGCTACACCAAAATAAAAATAACATTTGAGTAAACATCTGTCTTTTTTTTAAATTATAGGTTACGTAACCCCTGTATCGGGAATCGTATCGTATCAAGACCCCTGTATCGCGAATCGTATCGTATCACAAGGTTTTTGGCAATACCCACCCCTACTGAGCATGTATTTCAAGAGACTGTCAACTCTACTGGAGCAAATATGGCATTTTTCCTTTTCCCAAAATTGACTCTTGTGAGCTTTAAGGCATAGGCCTATTATAATGTTACCTCCTCAAACACACTTTAGTTGTGTTTTGTTTCATTCACAAATAATGTTTGATTTACTCATTATTATTACCCTGTCTACACCGCCAAAGCTCAAAATGAACCGCAATGAAGACAAGTACCGGCGCGGCGCGGGTGCGCACAGTACTGGGTCTGCGAAACACTCGGGGCCTCTGGCGCTCTGTGCGCAAAGAGAAGTGGCTCAACCACAGAACTACATCCATTGGCTCAACACGCAACAGCCCCGTTTTACTAGAGAATGGGTACGGTAGAAAACAGTAGTGTTTGTACCGCCGTTTGTTTTACATCTCTAACAGGAATTTATTAATATTAACACACACACACGCACACACACACACACACACACTTCTCTTTTTAAGGCAAAAAGGGCAGGGGCTCTAGCACCCATAGAAGTCCATGTGTGCTTGTCCTGACTGTGACTACCGATACACCGGGATGTACACTGTAATTACACATTTATAAACAATTAAATGACTTAAACATCTTCACAGGAGTCATCAACAAGAGAAGCTAGCGGTGTTAGCATGGAAGCTAGCGGTGTTAGCATGGAAGCTAGCGCGAGTTAACACATTTTTAAAACAACAGAAGAGCCTGAAAATGCAACTTAGCTTAGTGACTTCCACGGGTCCCTTATAGCGTAAAAGAAAAACATATTTGCCTAATGTATCATTTATGATACAAATGAAAAAACTTATTTGCCCAGTGTATCATTTATGTCGTCATTTACATGACTCAAATGCAGTAATATGAGCACATTTAGCATGATAAGAATATGTCTATGTTCAATTGTAAACGAAATGTATTAAAAAAGGTAGATGTATAAAAAAAATATAAAAAATAATACCTTGATATTTTTTGTCTAGGTATATCAGAATGTCTGATTTGACATTGCAGCTCTCGAGTGATACAAGGAGCAATGTCAAAGGGCAGGCGCTTCATGCAACCACTGTACGAGAAGCGCACTTGAAGGCTTTCTCTACTGTCTGTTTGTTTCGGGCAGGATTCAATCCATAAGCTCGCACTCCGCAGTCTGCATTGCTAACCATTGCGTCACTTCCAGTCATATTATGTTATATTTCACTTTAACCCTCCAAACGGTCAATAGAACGTTGCAAGTTGGACAAAGGTGGAACGGTCAATCAAGCACAATGACTATTATTTATGCATAACAGGTGATCTTTGGATATGACACTTAGGCAAAGACTTACGCCATTTGCCTGCCACAAAATAACGTCCAAAAAGTCATCCACTGTGGTCTCTGGCCAGGACGCATGTGTTTGGTTCTCCTCAAGCAGGTGGATGGGATTTGGGGGAAGGGGGGAGGTTCGGCTCTCTTTGCTGACTCTAAGGGGAGGCTCACAGTCACCCAAGTTGAAAAACCCTGCTTTAGATGACTAAACAGATGCTGACTTGATAACAGTGATGACCACATTAGCACAGAAGAAGGAGGTCCAACAGTAACACAGGTCAAAAGAACAAATAAATCTGCAAAGAAAAAAGTGAAAACGAAGGAGTACGGGGAGAGAAAGGCAGAATTTGCTGTTTTCATGCTGTTCATAATACAAGAAAAAGTAACAGTAAAAGGTAGCAAAATAAGCCTTAACTGCTGTTTTCTGCTTACCACTGTTCATAATAAAAGAGAAAAGACAAAATAGGCCTAAAGAAGCTGATGTTTTTGCTGTATCCCCAGAACCGCATGTAAACCCCAATGTATCATTTACGATACAAGTGAAAAAAACATATAAGCCCAATGTAGCATTTACGATACAAATTAAAAAACGTATATGCCCATTGTATCATTTACGATACAAATAAAAAAAATGCCTAATGTATCATTTACAATACAAATGAAAAAAACATATATGCAAATAAGTTTTTGTAATTTTTTTTTTTAATATTATTATTTCAAATTTAGTTAAAGGGCCAGATAAAAGTTCTAGATTCAAGAAATCAGAATTTTCTTCCCATTATTTCTGGGTTCAGGCATTACAGAGTTAAGTCTGAAAGTTACACCAGTCCAAATTAGCACTAGGGCACCAGGTAGACTTAAACCCTCCGAGTGCTTCACGCAGGTGACAATTTTAAAAATATCAAAAATTAGGCCTTGAATTTTCTGAAAAGTTCAGCCTCTGCACAGACTTCCATCAGGGCACTGACTTAATACACTTAAATTCCAAATACTTGACTCAAATACAGTGATTGTGATGCCTTGATTGTTAGTTTTCTTTTGTCTAGGTCTATCAGAATGTCTAATTTGACACTGCAGCTCTAGAGAGATACAAGGAGCAATATCAAAGGCCAGGCGCATCGCGCATCCGACGTGCAAACATCCACTGTACGTGAGAAGCATGCGAGAAGGCTTTCTTTACTGTGTGTTTGTTTCAGGCGGGATTTGAATTTTCAACGTTTTTCTCAACGTCATGATGCAGCAATGGACTGACTCTGAACATTCATAAGTGGATCAATTTTTTTTTACATTTTGAAATTCTAGGTTATTTTTTTAAAACATACAAGACCAGTCTGAGTCTTTCTATTGTTCATGCCAAATTACTAACACAATCTTGTGTTTAGGTGACAAACCAGAGCTCCAAAAGAAAGAACAAGAAGCTGAGCATGCATTTCAAGAGACTATCAACTCTACTGGAGCAAATGGTATGGCATTTTAAAGATTTAAATAAAAATATTAAAATAAATCACTTATAGGCAAACTTTCTTATGATTTTTATTTTGTTTTCCTTAGGGCCATAATACAGTAGCCTGGCCATGGATCCACAGAGAAGTCATACTGTATTTCCAAAAAGCAGACTTGCCTCTATCACCAACAAATAACTCTAATGCCTTATTTATATTATTAATGTATTCAGTTTTTATTGAAAAAAAAGTATATATTTTAATTATGCTACACAAAAAAGTCAAATAATACATGGATTTTGGAGAAATTATGTGTCTGTGATAATTATTTACATGAAATATACTTTATTAAGTGAAATCATTGTGCTCAACCAAACAACATCAACATGACAGTAAATAAACAATAAAAAAACAGTACTGAATATGTATGGGTATCAAAAAAATATGACATCAGTCCTACTTCTACTCACCTAAATTACAGATTCTGGTAAAAAAGATAAGTACTACATTATAAGTACTTCATTTAATGGTCCAATATTACACAAAATTGACTCTTGTGAACTTTAAGGCGTATTAATGTTACCTCCTCAAACACATACCTGGAGTTGTGTTTTGTTTCATTCACAAATGTTTGATTAACTCTTTATTATTAGTCTGTCTACATCGCCAAAGCTCAAAATACTCCATTCCACCTTGTGATGTCATGAAGAGGCACTTTCCAAGTTAATAACTACTGTTTACTTTATGTTCAGTGAAGATGGGCAATTCTAGGCCTGAAAATCTTAAAATTATTCTAGTGAAACTGCATGGAGTTTAAGAACACAGTGGAGCAATGCAGTGTTTGTGCGTTAAACGTGTGTGGATGAAACAAAACACAGCTCCATGTTTTTGATGAGGGACAGATCAGAAATAATGTTATATGTGCACTTTAAACTGCACCATGGGCTTTCACCAGCAGCCCACACCAAGTCCTGCCTGTAGACAGTCTATGGCCCTGCCTAAAAATGTACGGCAAGCTGTGTGTTTTCTGATGGGACCCTTCCCCTGACTCTATCTCATGTTGGAACAATGAAAATGAAACAATGCAAACAAAATTCAAGGAGCTCCTGAGTTACATATGTAACAGATTAGCACCTTGCAAACGTCCCTTTTGGTTGAGAGGGTGGTGGAGGGGGTTAAAACAATTTTACAACTGTCATATGACCACAGAATTTGAATTTAGCATTTTAATAATTGTTCTTAATTGTACTTTCTGTATATTTAGTAAAGGAAGAAAAAAAGGAATAAACCATTTTTAAAAAATTAACAGAATAAGAGAAAAGAAACTTAAAGGTGCATTATGTAACTTTTTGGTTAGGGGTCTATCATCTGCTTGTTTCTTCAGATATGTCATTGCTCTGCCTGGAATGTTCCACAGTATGACATTAAACAGCTCTAACTTACACTTATTAAATTACAGGTGGCTTTATAGCTCAAAAATACCCTAAAAAACAAGAATTCTGACTATGCGCAGGGGTTGCCTCTCCACAGATCTGACCTGTAATTTGATCTGATTTGTCCTCATGAAGATAAAAAGGTTAAATATTATACTGTAAATAATTCCAGAAATAACATTTCCACAGAAAAAAGCATTTGACGGACCCTCCACCAGAAAAGTTACGCAATGTACAGTACCTTGAAGCGATTGCATTTTTATACTGTAAGTGACTGTGTATTAAAGCTAATGGCACACTGAATGGACACTAATAATGATATATTTTTGCTGTCTCTTCACCTACTCATTCACTGGCCTATTTCACAGTTCATCACTCAAGACTAAAACTGTGTTGTTTTTATGTTTTACTCCCATGGGGCCTCTGCTCCCTCCGGCTGGGCGTAAACAGAGATCTCCTCATACAAGTCTCCGTCACAGGTCTCAATCGCCAAACCCTATGAGAGAGATACACAAAATTAGCTGTTGTGTTCCTGCTACAGAGTCTTTGTATAGTTTTTATAGCTGAGAGATATATTTGTATTACTATATTTCTATATTTTTCTTTTTTACTTATACGCAGTAGTAGATGAAGTAGTCAATTTTGTTTCATAAATAAGTACAGATACAAAGTTAAATAAAAGATTACTCAATTACAAGTAAAAAGATCACTGAAAAAGTAAGTAAGTAAGTAAGTAAGTAAGTAAAAGGATTTCACAAGTGCTGTTTATTTGTTAAAATGTTAAAGTGATATTGATTAAAAAATATATACATACAGTATATTCGTAGCAGCTAATCAGTTTCTTATGTTTTCTTATGAACTTTGTACATTTATTTTGGTTTGCTCAAAGCCGAAGCTTGAAAATGTAGTGGAGTAGAAAGTACAGATATCTGCTTTAAATGTAGTGAAATAAATGTACAGTACTTTACTACTTGTACTTCATTGCCTTCTACCACAATACTTTTATATAATTGTGTCTTATTTGACACCAGTCTCTTGTTATTTTTGCTACTTATTAATCATTACCATTTATATCTTTGCTCTTTGTTATTATGTTTATTGTGATGTGTGAGCTACTATGTCTACTATGAGTAATTTCCCTTGTGGATCAATACAGTTTTTTCTAAATCTAAGTTGTATAATTTGTCTTGTTTAATCAATGGTTCTAGAGGTATTTAAAGTGGCAGTACTTTTACATTCACAATAGTTTGAAGACAGAAATGAAAGTATATGCAATTTGAGCTAGTAGTAAAATGTTGGTTGCATACAATTAATATTTATTTGTGTCCAAGAATAAAGACTTAGAAGACTTAGAATTTGCTGTGCTCATTAAAGGTCCTATATTACACAAAACTGACTCTTGTGTGCTTTTAGTTATGTTATAATGTTGTTACCTCCTCATAAAAACATACCTAGAGTTGTATTTTGTTCCATTCATACATGTTTGAGTTATCCTTTATAATTAGTTTTCAAGTTAACAGCTCCTTTTACCTTTGGTCCAGTATGGATTGACCAGCCTAAATATGCAGAGTTTGTGTGTTAAACATGTGTGAATAAAACAAAACAACTCAGGTATGTTTGTGATGAGGAAACAACATTATAACATTGATCAGAAATAATATGTAATATGGACCCTTAATGCAATGCTAGGTCACTCTTTGTAACATTAAAACAGTTTAAAAACTGAATGTAATTTAGATCAAATGTGACTCAACCAAAAATGCAAAACTACTACATAAAATAACATTTGTGGTTTGAATGTTAGCAGCTCAGTCATTCATGCCTGAAATGCTCCCAAGAGACTGGCTAAGACATTTTTGTGAGTTCATAGTTCATGTAGTTTTAGTTTTTCAATGTCATAAACTGAATGAAGCACAAAGAATCACATTTCACATCACATAATTTCACATCATTTAAAGGGGCACTGTAATTTTTCTGGTAGAGAGAGCCAAGGACAGTGCTGCATGTACTAATTTTAGTACAAATGATCTGCAGCTATCCGTAGGAGTTGTGATGAAGTTTATGGCAACGTCAGCTCCCATCGGGCACCGCAGTTTTCTAACGCAGAAGTCAGTGGTCTTGTTTATCTTATTAAATTGTTTTAGATGAATATTGCGATTTAAAATGTCCAAATTATAATATTATAAACCAGTGGTGTCATAGATTACAGCTATAAAGCAGGCTCAGGCCCAATATCTGTTCTTTAACATGTAATTATAATGCTCGATACATACATTTACATTCCAGCTTATGGATATCTAATAACTCTAATAAAAAAAGTTACACTGTGCACCTTTAACCAAAACAGACTAAAAGCAATAATACCTCGTAAATATGGTCCACTTCGGGCTCTTCATAGAGCTCATCTTCCTTGAAAGCCTGTAAGTACAAATGGATTATATTAGTCACTATTGAAAAATATCATTACATTATGTAACTTTTTGGTTGGTCCGTCAGGTCCGTCCTAAAGATATGTTATTGCTCTATCTGTAATGTCCCATAATATGACATTTAACAGGTCTACCTTACATTTATTCAATTACAGGTGGTTTTATAACTATAAAATACCTAGAAAAACAGGCATTCTGACTGTGTGGGGTTGCCCCTCCACAGGTCTGACCTATAACTTCTGGTTTGACTCCACAAAGACAGAAAGATTTAATACAAAACTGTGAAACATTCCAGACAAAGCAATAACATTTCCACGGAGAAAAGCATTTGACAGACCCTCCACCAGAAAACTTACACAATGCACTTTTATTGTCACACAGCGCAACATCAAAATAAAACATACAATATGTCTAAAAGCTTTTTACCTGTGTCTTTTTGCGAAATATGAAGGCAGCGATGAACATAGCCAACATCAAGCCTTGTAAAATTATGAGACCATCCTTCATCTGACTCCGATATAAGAAATTGGCAAGATTCACAGGTCCTGTAGGAGGGAGGGCTAACAGTGATAAACAGGTACACAACTTTGCAATATAAAACTCACAACAGTCATTCTTTAGATGAAGGTCCTATATTACACTAAACTGATGCCATGTTATAACCCTGTCACATCTTCAAAAACATACCTGTAGCTGTGTTTTGTTTCATTCACACATGTTTGAGTAAATCTTTATGATTAGTCTGTCTACATCTCCAAAGCTTAAACTGTTCTGTTCTTATATGTTGTAAAGCTGTTTCAGTCAAGAATTAGATTTAAAAGTATAAAAAAGCATTGCTTCAGACTATTCCTTTTTTACATGCTGTAAATGATGTGAATTATAATAAATAATTATTGAAAAATATTAAATAAAAATAAAAAATCAATCAGAAGATTTCAGATCCCACACCTAAAAACAAACATAGGTCCTTTTAAAACTTCCTTCACCTCACCAACCTTTGCCAGACTTATACCAATAATAACATATAGGACACACACACAGTATTGATTGATTGGTTTACTTTGGTCACAGATATATTCTGAGTTGATTCAAGAAGATGGAAAAGGTGTAGGATGCATTTTAAGCTTACGGGTCATAGCATCATCTTGAAACAGTTAATATTCAAAAGCAAAAGTGTACAGCAACAAGATGCAAAGTACGACAACACAAACTAAAACCCCACGTGCCTATGACTGGGTGAACTACTCATTATACAAAACCACAGTCAAGTTAATTAGATTTAAAATTTGGAAAAAACCTGTCACGGAAATTTAGGGGGCCAGGGCAAAAAGTCTCACATGGGGGCCCATGTGAGACTTTTTGCCCTAGCCCCGCTCTAATATCAATTAATAGGAAGAGGGTCCAATTCTGGGCCTCTAAAACTCCCCGCCACCCCTCTTCATTTACTGCCCAGCCTGTCATATACACTTGAACAGCTTCATGTGCTCTTTTTGGTTCAGTGCATCTATGATCAGTCATGTGTTACTTACGGGCCACTTGCACTTCAGTCCCTGGTCCAAACACATTGTTGATCTCACAGAAGTACACTCCCTGGTCCTCAGTTCGTAAACTAGAAAGTATGAGGACCGCGCTTTGCGTCAGGTTTATGGGACGAAACATAATTCTGTCTCCAGGCTGGATCAGGGACTTCTCTGAGTCATATTTGGAGGCTTTGTACCAGCGGGCAGTGAAGGGTATGTGCTGTTTGGAAGGCAAGCAGAGAATACCCACGTTCTTTTCAGTTATCACACCATAGAACCGGGGCTTCTGGATAATCCGGAGAGGTGGGGTAACAGCATCTGACGAGACAAAAGAATTTAGAAGAAGTATATATATATATATATATATATATATATATATATATATATATATATATATATATATATATATATATATATATATATATATATATATACAGTCATGTGAAAATGTTTGGACACCCCTGATCATTTTCAAGATTTTCCTTTATAAATCATTGGTTGTTCGGTTCAGCAATTTCAGTTAAATATATCATATAGCAGACAAACATAGTGATATTTGAGAAGTGAAATTAACTTTATAGGATTTACAGAAAGTGTGCAATAATTACTTAAACAAAAGTAGGCATGTGCATAAATTTGGACACCCTTGTTGTTTTATTGATTTTAATACCTTTAGCACTAATTATTGGAACACAAAATTTGTTTGGTAAGCTCATTGACCCTTGGCCTACATACACAGGTGAAGCCGGTCATGAGAAAGGGTATTTAAGGTGGCCAGTTGCAAGTTGTTCTCCTCTTTGCATCTTCTCTGAAGAGTGGCAACATGGGAGCCTCAAAACAACTATCAAATGACCTGAAAACAGAGATTGTTCAACATCATGGTTTAGGGGAAGGATACAAAAAACTAGCGCAGAAATTTCAGCTGTCAGTTTTCACTGTGAGGAACATAGTGAGGAAATGGAAGACCACAGGCACAGTTCTAGTTAAGGCCCGGAGTGGCAGGCCAAGAAAAATCTCAGATAAGCAGAGGCGAAGGATGGTGAGAACAGTCAAACTTAACCCACAGACCAGCTCCACAGACATACAACATGATCTTGCTGCAGATGGTGTCACGGTGCATCGATCAACTATTCAGTGCACTTTGCACAAGGAGATGCTGTGTGGGAGAGTAATGTGACGGAAGCCTTTTCTGTGCACATACCACAAACAGAGTCGCTTGAGGTTTGCTAAAGCATTTGGACAAGCCAGCTTCATTTTGGAATAAGGTGCTGTGGACTGATGAAACTAAAATGGAGTTATTTGCATATAACAAGGGGCAGTGTGCATGGCAAAAGAAGAGCACATTATTCCAAGACAAACACTTGCTACCCCACAGTAAAATTTGGTGGTGGTTCCATCAGGCTGTGGGCTTGTGTGGCCAGTGCAGGGACTGGAAATCTTGTTAAAGTTGAAGAATAATTAACAATGTTCAAGAATCAGTGACAAAGTTGAAATTGCGCCAGGGCTGGATACTTCCACAAGACAACAACCCTAAACACTGCTCAAATTCTACTAAGGCAGATCATGCAGAGGAACAAGTACAATGTTCTGGAATGGCCATCTCAGTCCCCAGACCTGAATATTATTGAAAATCTGTGGTGCAATTTAAAGCGGGCTGTCCATGCTTGGGCACCATCAAACTTGACTGAACTGGAGATGTTTTGTAAAGAAGAATGGTCAAAAATACCTTCAACCAGAATCCAGACCCTCATTGGAAGCTATAGGAAGCATTTAGATGCTGTTATTTCTGCAAAAAGAGGATCTACTAAATATTGATGTAATTTTTCTGTTGGGGTGCCAAATTTATGCACATGCCTACTTTTGTTTAAGTAATTATTGCACACTTTCTGTAAATCCTATAAAGTTTATTTCACTTCTCAAATACTACTGTGTTTGTCTGCTATATGATATATTTAACTGAAATTGCTGACCGAACAACCAATGATTTATAAAGGAAAATCTTGAAAATGATCAGGGGTGCCCAAACTTTTTCACATGACTGTATATATATATTTATATATATATTTACTAATTTCACTAGCCAGGACCACGCCATAACAATGGAATATGATATTTATTGATGGTGGATAGATGTGATGGCTGGGGGAGACTCAGGGTGGGGGCTCTGTCTCCAGTCCCCCACCTCAAAGGTATGTCACCAGACTGAAGGATGGACGAGATGGCCTGAGAGGGGGTCGAGAGAGCTGACACAAGCGGTGTTGTCAGATAAATGAAGAAGTGGTTGAGATAAGCCATGGTTGGCTGGAGAGGAGGTTGAGGCGTGGTCCAGCTCCTGAATCTGAAAATTTATGATGTATACTAGAAATGGGCACTAAGTAACATTTCGAGTAGAAGGTCTGCAAAAAAAAAGAAAAAAACTTGAAAAACATGCATTTTTACTGTTAACAGGCTCACCTCTACCAGATCTGACCTGTAAAAATACAGCTCTAGAAAAAAATAAGAGACCACAGCAAGATGATCAGTTTCTCTGATTTTACTATATAGGTTTGTGTCTGAGTAAAATCTTTGTGTCATTCTATAAACTACTGACAACATTTCTCACAAATTCCAAATAAAAATATTGTTATTTAGAGCATTTATTTGCAGAAAATGACAAATGGTCAAAATAACAAAAAAAATTAAAAATGTTTTCAGACCTCAAATAATGTGAAGAAAACAAGATCATATTCATTTTAAAACAACACAATACTTATGTTTTAACGTAACTAGGAAGAGTTCAGAAATCAATATTTGGTGGAATAACCCTGACTTTTAATCACACTGTTTTTTATACTTTTCCTCCAAAAATAAGGTTTGGTTCAGGCGATCACCTCATCAGAGACTCATTAAGCAGAATTAGGTGTGTTTGTGTTGGAATTCAACAGACGCTGGAACAGAGACGCTGATTTCAGAAAAAAAAGATGCAGTGGTCTCTTATTTCTTTCCAAAGCTGTACATTCTTATTGTTAATAAGCTTGCCTCTACCAGATCTGATCTGTAATTTGGCTACTTGTCTCTATAGAGATAGGAATGTTTAATGCCATAATGCGACAAGCAGGTGACAGACCCCACATCTAAAAAGTTACATAGTGCACCTTTAAATAATAACGTACATAAAAAAATTAACTGTCATAAAGACTGTCGCATGTCAAAGGTTTGTCATTGATAAAAATGAAAATAAAGAGGTTTTTAAAGTTAAGAGAAGACGATAACAAGTTCCTCTTTGCTCCAGATGGACAGGAAATATAGTAGTCTGTGGCAAGAATAGCATGCAAAACAGGAGTAAGGTGGCTGAAAAAACCACCAATAGAATAACAATTAAAAAAACAATTATGTTTAACGTCTTATATTGAATAACTATATCCAAAAGTGGTTTAATATATTTTCTACACCATATAATGATTGGATAAGACAAATTACCTGTAACATGAAGCAAACTTAGTCCACAGAATCCAGCCAGAAGCCAGAGCACAGTGGCAGTCAAAAGAGACATTTATCCACTAAATAGTCCACCAAAATAAATAAATTCAGATGAAAATTGTAATAAATCTATAGCATTAACACTGAAGTAAGAAGCACCTCTCTCCGCTGCTGTAGTCTGCACTGAACAGAGACGTGAGGAGGCGGGGGCTCTTTGTAGAACTGAAACACTTTAAATATTCACACTTTGAGATTTCAAACACAACAAATCTAAAGAAAGTGTGAAACAACTGAAATAGATTTGGTTTGTTTAAAGGTGCAGTATGTAACTTTGGCATGTTACCTGCATGACTCCATGGAAATAGATAAAACCAGACTTCATTGTTCATGGAGATAAGATTTATGCCTTACTGTGGAATATTATAGTCAAAGATTTAAAAAAAAAAAAATTTTAATGGAAACACTCCTCCAAGACAAATAAGAGTCAGGTATATGAAACGTATGTTAAACTTTTTAAGTGCAATAAAAAGAACCAAAATGAAAAAAAAAACAAAAAAACAAAACAAAATGCTTTTATTTTAGTCAATTATATATATATTTATATATTATAACTAATACCAACTAACTGTATTATAACTCAAATGTTATATAATGTAGTTTTAAGTATTGGTGTAGTGAACCGTGTGTTATCTACACAGTGAAACCTGTATCAGACCATAACAATCAAAACTGTGAATTGTTTCTGAGTTTGTTTCTTTGAAACAATATCACTTTTTTGCAGTACTTTCGTATTTGTAGTCGTAAACATGCATACTAGTAGATAGGGTAAACATACACTGTTATGTCCCAAAACAGTCACTAGAGGGCAGTCAAAAATAAGAACATCTCTTGTGTCTGTTTATTACTCTACCACTTCAGATAAAACTGATCAATAACAAAATATACCCATTTACAATACAGAAAAGTGTGACCAGGGGCTGTTGTGACTCTTTCTTCATTGAGATGTAAACATAGAAAGACTTGACTTTACTTGCTGTACATTAAAATTTGCACTGGTTTAGCTGTTTTTCTACAGGTCACTGAACTCTTTCTCCTCTTATAGAATTGAGATAGGGCAAAGTCATAGAAAACTAGAAAATTGTAAAAGTGCTTGAAAATACAGAATATGAATAAGACATTTCAGTTAAGACAGCGAGTGAAGCTTTTTACATACAGTCCCCTGGATCTAACCCCACATCATAATTGAATGGGCATTGAACAGTACTTTGTTTATATTGAGCTTAAAGTGCTTATGACAAGTTTTTTTGGTTTTCTAATTATTACTTGGTTTGGTGGGATAATGCTTGTGGTAAATATTTAGCATAGTTTTACATCAGTTAAATGGCAGTTTGTTGGGAAAAAAAGTTGAGAAGAACGAAAACACAGGAAGTTCTGAAACAGAATGCCTCTACTCTACTACTACTCTCTAATTCAATTCAAAATACAAGGTACAATTTTCTGCACAAGGAAGGTATTTTTCTGGCAGTTTAAACTTTCATTTAACAAAATAAAGATGTCATCATTTATTTTTATTAGTCTAATCATAACTATGATGCAATTTAGGGGTTTAACATTATGTTTGCTTGCTAAGTTATGGAATTACCTCTTAGGTCTGTCCCGATGAATACAATATACAACTTATTGTTCAATATATAAGCAGGGCCAGGCCTGGTTAGTACTTGGATGGGAAACCACTGGGAATTCCAGGTGCCACAGGGGGGCGCCAGTGGCAAAAACTGTCATTGTGTCCTTAGGCAAGACACTTCACCCACATTGCCTAGCATGAGAGTGGTGTGTGCATGACTCCCTTGAAAAAAAGATTAGTAATCTCAATGGGACTTTCCTGGTTGAATAAATGTTAAATAAAAAAATAAATAAAATATAGTACATGGAACAGTCATTTCTGGGGATCAGTATTTTTTGTGGATACTTTTTCTTTGTACTATTGTGAAAATTTGGTTATTTTTCTGTAATACGAGATTTGGGCTCTAGAGGGCTGAATTATGAACTTCTATGACTCATTATAGACACAAACTAACTACTTAAGTGTCACATTCTGCTATTTATTTATTGCAGCTGATGTTTTTAACAATATTGTACATTACTATTACTATTGGAGTATAATTGTGCTGTATTGTTTGGCTTCAATATTCAATTATAGTCTATATTTACTTCAGCAATATATCATACATCAAAATTTGTTATTGTGACAGGCCTATTACATCTACATATGCCATATTTGCTACCTGTGTCCAACCAGGAAGCTAATTTATGAATTTTACCAAAATAAAAAAAAGAGAAAAACTACGCACTGATTTTTTGTAAAATTATGTTAACTATGCTTATAGAAATTAGTTATCTAACCTGTCATATGCACTTTAACAAACAATGCTCTCCTATACTAATATCAGGAACGAGCAGTATCAGAGGGTCTGAGCATATTTGAGTTGGACTTGGAGGCATAGGTAGGTATAAATAGTGCAATATAAACTGGGCCTTTAGCCCTGCCAGTTAGCTCTACCCAGTTTGTCAGCAGTCACTTTAAATACTGCATTCGTTTACGAGGGCCACTAACTCAACTGTTTCACACTGGTCACATTTTGTGCTCTGCTAAATTAACAAACCCATATTTGGAGAGAGAGTTTACAATATTTCTATTGCCCGTTCTACCACACCCATCTGATTGTATTGTACATTTAAAGGTGTTATATCATGCAAAATTGACTCTTGTGAGCTTTAAGCAATGTTATAATGTTGTTACCTCTTCAAAACATACCTGGAATTGTGTTTTGTTTCATTCACACAAGTGTGAGTAATTCTGGTTTATTAGTCTGTCTAAAAAGCTCAAAATGCCCTGTTCCACCTTGTGATGTCACTACACTATAGTTTTCATGTTAACAGCGACCATCTTTACCTTTGGTTTAGTAGAAATTCCAAATTATGATTCGAGTGAATGTGCATGGAGTTTAAAAACACAGTGGAGCATTTCCTGTTTTACAACATGAGAGATTTCTGTTTGACAAAAGAACTCAGCCTAAATATGCAGGGTTTGTGTGTTAAACAGGTGGGAATGAAACAAAAAACACAACTCTGAGGAAACAACATTATTACATAGATCAGAAAATAGCATAATATGGGCCCTTTAAGATGTTTGTCCGAGTGCTCTTGCAGAACCAAACCTCACATTTTCCATCCCTGGGCTCATTTACCCCTAAAACTAGAAATATTTAGAGAAGACTCCAGTTCTGATCAGTAAAAAAATCAGTAAACATTATCCCTCTGGTTTGTTATACAATGGACTCTCTTAAGTCTTCAAAGGGGACATAGGGGCAAGTGTTTGGAGCTGAATGTAACAAAACCTCATTGGTAATCTCCACAGGCACGACTATGAGATGAGGCCGGTCTGGCTCAGGGCTTTCTGAGTCTTTGTGAGTCTGAGGAGGTTTCTGCTCCTCTAAAGTCTTTAAATCTGCACGCTCCATCTCCTCGGCCAGCTCCCGGTCTCGGCCATAGAGGACCCCCATCCTCCGAGCCAAGAGACCCTCTTTTTCTGGAGGTTCTTCATCTTCGTCCCTCCTCTCTATCCTCAGAGAGCGGTGCATGAAGGCAGCGTGGCGTAGGCAGCGTTTCAATAAGTGCGCGCGGTAAGCTTTCTGTATTATTAAGGCGGACTGGAGCTCTTCTTTGAGACGAACAGTTGTGACAATGGGAGCAAATGAGTCTTTCTTGGGGTTACTGAGTGCAAACTTTGCCAAGATACTCTCACGCATTGCTGCCATCTCCACAGTGTCTCCTAGGACCATTTGAGTAACAGCTAGTAACACGTCAATGCAGTGAATCCTGTCTCCAGTCACTAAAGGTATGTCCATTTCGATGAGGCGAAGGCGATTAGATAGAGCCACCTTTAGCGGTTCATGTAATGCTTCACAAAATATAAAAAGTTGGCTGTATTCGATGTACTGAGATCCTTCAATGTCAAATTTCTCCCAGGTTTCATTAAACATCTCAAAGTCCTCCTCACAGAGTGCATCTCCACTTTCTTCCTGTGCTACGTTAAAATTCTCCAAGATGATGGCGATGTACATGTTGACCACAACCAGAAATGAAATAATGATGTAGCTGCAGAAGAACATCATACCCATACCAGGGCTGCCACAGTCTCCTCTGACGTCTGTGCCCGGGTGCTCGAAGTCTGGGTCGCAGTCTGGCGCCTCCCTGTTCAACATCGGAAGTAAAAGCCCATCCCAACCTGCGGAGGTGGTGATCTGAAATAAACAGATGATACTCCCTCCAAAAGTCTCAAAATTAAAAATATCGTCGATCCCGGCTTGCTTTTTGACATAGGCAAAGTTGGACATGCCAAAAATAGAAAAGATGAACATGATGAGGAAGAGGAGGAGTCCAATGTTGAATAAAGCAGGAAGTGACATCATCAGAGCGAAGAGGAGTGTCCGGATGCCCTTTGCCCCTTTGATGAGACGCAGGATTCTCCCGATTCGAGCCAGACGAATCACTCGGAAAAGAGTCGGAGACACAAAGTACTGCTCTATGATGTCCGACAGCATGGTTCCTGAAATAAATGAAATGTATTGGATTAATACATAAGATTAAACACAGTAATGTATGTATTCCTTCACAAGTCAATCAGATTTATTTGTATAGCACATTTAAAAAACGCAGATGACTAAAGTACTGACCAGGTAACAGTGAACCCCATACATAACAAAGCACAAAGAAAACAATATTAAGGGGTGAAAACATAGTTTGACCTAAACAGATTTCATTTAAAGCAGCTAAATTTGTGCCACTACACCAACAGTAGTAAGCATGGGTTGCATTGGTAAGCCCCACATAAGATTATATTGTAAACCAGTCACTAAATTACTGGCAATGAAATAAGAGGCGTTAGAGGCATAGACTGTATTAACAGACATAGCTAATGTTCATATTAACCCGCTCTACATAATCCTGGTGATTTTATCTCACTTTTTGTCCATAAATAAATTCCTATTCCTAATTTAGAACCCTGCTCCAAATTCACTCCTGTAACTGCTAGCCTCGTGAGCTTCATTTGACTGGAGCTGAACACTATGGTTGACTTCACAGTCTCTTAGTCCTTTTCTTTATATAGTCTATGGTTAGCAGTAATAACACTTCTTTGTATAAGGCACAGTATTCTTATAGTATTAGAGTGTATTGTATATTGTTCTGCAAGTCGTTATTATTGAAAGCAAATAATTTTTCCCGGTGTACTGCATTTGACACTAACCTGCAATGGATAAAATGACCACAACAAAATCAAAAACATTCCATCCGTTTCTGAAGAAGTGCTGTCTGAGGGCGATCAGCTTCAGCACGCACTCTCCGGTGAAGACCACGATGAAGGCCACGTTGACTTTGAACAGGAAGTCCTCCTTCTCTGGGCTCTGGTTGTCCGTCTCCACCATCATCGTCACCATGTTGAGGCAGATGAGCACCATGATGAAGATGTCAAATGGCTGCTGACTGATGAAGTCAAACACCATGCCCTGAAATGGGTTCTGGGGTCAAAGGTCAGAGGGGACAGGGGAGAGGTTTGGACAGAAATACAAATCCGGATGAGTCAAGTGATCTGTTCGCTCACACAGTTCAAAGCTGAACCGGTTTGTCTTCACTTTGAAAATAATATCCAGCATTCAGGTTAAACACACATCCAGCATACTTACTGTCGGACGTGGGATTGGCTTCTGTGGCTTTTTTGATCCCAGTTTCTTCATGGCTTCATAATATTTCTTCTGCTCTTCAGTCATGAAGATGTCCTTATCTCCAAAGTACAGAAACAGTCAATCTGATTACTCAAGGGACTTTTTACCTTTAAACTGCACATTAATATCACAACATTATGAAAGAAAATAAATTATTATATGTATGCTTATCTTTTTCTTTTGTTGGTTGAAGTTATCAATAATCACACCAATGAACAGGTTGAGAGTAAAGAATGACCCAAAGATGATGAAGATGACAAAGTACATGTACATGTACAAGTTGATCTCATATGAAGGCTGTTCTTCAAGCTGAAAATACAGTAAAAAACAATATCTATGATCATATGCTAATAAACAGCAGTTCAAAACAAACAGATAGTAAAGTTTATATATGACTGTCTATTGGATTTTATTAAAAATGCAGTGAAAGTACCTCTCTTGAGTCCACAGCAGCATACATGATGTCCATCCACCCTTTGAAGGTTGCCTGCAGATAATATTTATAACAGTAACATCTTCATTCACACGAGAGGAGGATATTATTGAAGGGCCATATTACGCTATTTTCCCATCAGTGTTATAATGGTAATTCAACTCTCTACACCTTCACTAGAACGATTTGAATAATTTCAGCTTTGGAAATGCCAATATCTACTAAACGAAAGTTAAAATGATGAAAACTGCTGCTTCATGACATCACAAAGTGAAACAGAGCATTTTGAGTTTTGGGGATGCAGACAGACAAATAATGCAGGATTACTGAAACGTGTGAATGAAACAAAACACAACTGGTATGTTTTTGATTCTGCAACAGCTTTCTAACACAGCTCACAGCTCACAAGAGTCAATTTTGCGTAATATAGGACCTTTAAAACAACATCTTACCACTTGAAGAAGGGAGAGGTATCCACTTCCCACATTGTCATAGTTGACTTTGACATTGACCCAGCGCGCCTCTTGCGTTGCTTCTTGAAGGGCCAAACAGTCACTTTTGTTATTGACCTCTGACATTGGGAAGAGCGCTGCACTCGTGGTGTTGATGCAGCGATAGAACTTTCCAGCAAAAAGATTGACTCCCATGATGCTGAAGATGAGCCAGAAGATCAGACAAACCAGCAGCACATTAAAGATGGAGGGAATGGCCCCAATTAAGGCATTAACCACAACCTGCAATCCAGAGAATATTTGTAGGTAGGTAATATAATATAAAGGTAATATAAGGTATAAATAATCATTGCTCTTACCAAAGCAGCTCTTATTGTATGTCCAGTGAGTAAGCATGCAAGCATCAAACTCACAAATATAAGCCAGTCAAATTAGTAGCATTAAAGTATTATTATTATTAGTTAAATTATAGTATTTTCTATATTTACAGTACCAGTCAAAAGTTTGGACACACTCTCTCATTCAGTGTTTTTTCTGTTTACTACTTTCTACATTTTATACATACAGAAGACATAAAATATATGAAGATGAATTATGTGGAAAAAAAGTTAAATAAATATTTTATAAGCAAATCTTCAAATTAGCCACCCTTTGTTGAAAAATATTTAGTAGAATATTTAGTGTAATTATTAACTTTTTTGCTTTCCAAATATTTCCATATATCTTGCATCATCTATTTAATGTCTTCTGTATGTATCTAAAATGTAGAAAGTAGTAATAAAAAAGAAAAAAAAAACATTAGATGAGGTGGTACATCCAAAATTTTTGACTGGTAGTGTATATACAAAAAAACAAAAAACAACTTACTCTCATTCCTTCAAATCTTGACAAAGCTCGAAGAGGTCTGAGTGCCCTGAGGGTTCGGAGGGATTTGATTGGTCCAAGTTCTGAGAAGCCCAGCCAGTTGGCAACTAAACTAATCAGGGAAATCTGAAGCAGAATCATAAGTTCTGTGTCAATAATTTTTACTAATGAACATTTTCTACACAATTCAAACTATAGCAATGATAATAGAGAATGCTGAACTTACATCAACAATGAAAAAGTCCAGCCAACACCAGGCATTTGTAAAGTATGTCTTGAAGCCATACGCCACCCATTTCAAAATCATTTCTATGACAAAGATGTAGGTGAAGACTTTGTCTGCATACTCCAGTATAATTTTAACTGTCCGTCTGCGATCGATGTTTATGTCCTCAAAGGCCTGAAAGGAAACATTTGTCAAAACTACATGATCTATATTATGTAAAATGGACTCTTGTGAGCTTTAAGCCATGAGTTGTATTTTGTTTCATTCACATGTTTGAGTAACCCTTTATTAATAGTCTACATTTCCAAAGCTCAAAATGCTCTGTTGCACCTTATAATGTCATGGAGCGGTTTTAAGTTAACAGCTGCCTTTTTTTTATTTTTTATTTTTTTTATTTATCCAGGTAAGTCAGTTGAGAACACATTCTCATTTACAATGACGACCTGCCTTTTACATTTAGTTCAGTAGAAATGGACAATTCCAAGGCTGAAAGCTTCCTAATTACTCTAGTGGAGGTAGAGTTTAAAAACAGAGCACTTCCTGCGTTACCACATGACATCACAAGGTAGAGCAGAGTATTTTACAGAACTCAGCCTAGTTATGCAGGGTCTGTGTATCAAACATATGTGACTGAAACAAAACACAACACCAGATATGTTTTTGATGAGGAAACAATGTTATAACATAGAGCAGGAAATAGCGTAATATAAGCTCTTGATAAAAATGCAGTCCATGTAAATGAAGAGCACCTACCAGGGCCCCGCTGCTGAGGAGGATCATAAAGATGATGAAGGTCTCAAACCAGTCGTGCTCCACAATAGTGAAGCAGGTGCGGCGAATATTCCACCAGGTTTTACCTCGACCTTTAGTGATGTCCACGAAGAGACAGGGCCAGCGCTGGACGCAGTCTTTAAACATACAGAAATATCTAAGTTATCCAACTGCTTTTTTTTATTTTTTATTTTGCAGACATTATTGTAATTGGCTCGTCCTTCAATAAGAGAGGAAACAAAGTGCAAGAAGGAAACCCACTCAGACACAAGGAGAACATTAAAACACCAAACAGAATTGTGCCATCATACCACTGTAAAATGGTTTCAAAGTTAGTATCATTAATATAATTAACATAAATGACAAAACAAATCATTAACAGCTATTCGTCACTGTAAAATTACTAAGATGTTAAACTCATCCACATTTAAAAGAGCTATGTATGTGTATTTCTCACTGTCAGTGAAGCAGGCCTCTGGTTCCACTGGATCAGGCTCCTCCTCCTCCACCTCCTCTGGTTCAGACTCTGATGGTTGATAATCTGCTGTGCTGCAGACTGAAGAATCCCCATCTCCACTGAACGCACCCTGTAGCTAACAGTGAGTACAGATAACACAATTAGTTTTCTTTTACAGAAATAGAAATTTAATTTTGTTACTTACTTTGACGTCTTGATACCAAAGATCTTTACTTCTTGTTTTTCTCTATAAAAATACAAAAAGCATGAGTACAAATATGTATTGCTTCAAAGAATATATTTTTTGTTGTAACCCAAACACTCTACAATACCTAACCTAACTACCATGTAATTAATTGTTATTACAAGTTAAAGGTCCTATAATACGCAAAATTGGCTCTTGTGAGCTTTAAGTCATGTTATAATGTTGTTATGTCCTCAAAAACATACCTGAAGTTGTGTTTTGTTGCATTTACACGTTTGAGTAATTTATAATAAACTGTGCATTACGCGTCTGTCCAAAGTCATCTCCAAGCTCAAAATGCTCTGTTCCACTTTGGGATGTCATGAAGCGGTAGTTTTCAAGTTAATAGCTCCTTTCACCTTTGTCCAGTAGAGATTGGCAATTACAGAGCTAAAAAAATATACAAATGATTCTTGTGAAGGTGTATGAAGTTTAAAACACAGTGGAGCACTTCCTGTATTACCACATGACATCACTAAGTGGAACAGAGTGTGTTCTGTTTGAGAGAAGAACATGTGTGAATGAGACAAAACACAACTCTGAGTATGTTTTGAGCAGGTAACAACATTATAACATAGATCAGAAAATAGTATAATATGGGCCCTTTAATGACAGTATAATTACCATTTCAAACATTTTCTTTTCACTTGTCTCTTCATTTAAGGAGGTTTCTTCTTCGTCATTGTCTTCATCATCATCTAAGATTTCAAAGTCTGACTCTCCCTCTGCCATCGGTACACTAAATCCAAGCTCCGTCTCCACAGCAGCTTCAGAGGCGGGACCCTCCACTACACAGTTGGGAACCCCATCAGTCAGTTTCAAAGCTTGCGTAGACTCCAAATGATTCATCTCAATTTCCTCCATTTTACTGTCTGGTTCCTCCTTTGGTTTTCTCCCAAGTATCTGCAAGGCTTTTTTAATGATGTATGATTTCAGCCAAGCGATCCCCCGATTTATCCGGCCAATAGCAATCTGGAGGTTGTTCATCTCTCCATCCTCTTCCCCAGGAGCCAGGTTATCCCCACTGAAGGAGCTGAGCAGCAAGGCCAAAAACAAGTTCAAGACCTGCCAGAAAGAAAAATATTATGATTATAAAATATGATAGTTGAATAGTAGAGAGCAGAAGCCTCAAAATGTCAGAGATAGTATATAAAATTGACTTTCATAATATTTGTTATGCCAGTTATGATGAGTTCTTGTTTGATCCATGAGTAATCCTGCATTGTTTTACATTAAAAATCGACAGATACCTTAGGCTGTTGTCACGTATCCCCTATCTCCACCCATTTTTTTCATTAATCAAAAATTTCACACAGTTCAGAAGGTTATATACAAAATGAGCAAAAATATAATTTTTTGCTTAGCATTTTTTGTCAACCTTGATGAAGTCAGGATTTTTTGCGTATAAAGGCATTTTTTTTATTCCATAAATATGAACTGTGTCCCAGAATATGAGTTATATATAAGCCTTTCTTTTGTAATATTGCTTTTTTCTTACTTACAAAAACATTGGACATGATGGCCAGGTTGTTAAATATTATAATTTGGTGTTTTGTTTCTCAAAATTATTTGATCAGAAATCATTATGATCATTCAGTTCAGTTCATTCAAGTCTCTCATTTGGGTTGCCAGATTCAGTGCTGAAATATACCTAAAATAAACTATAAGACTCTCTCTGATGTGAATGGTCACTACCAAAACCCGAGCACCGGCAGCCAACCATTTATCAATACTAGAGCGGCCTATGCTGCTGTGTTATATGTTGTCCATACACTGACAATGAGAAAAACTTTGCAGGTTTACAGATTATGGTTCAGTGATGGTAGTACCTTTAACACAGAAACAGCGCATGTTACATACAGTTCATTTAAATCCTAACAACTAATGTGTGCCACGATGAGGAGATAAGCAGTGTAATTGACTTCACCTGTCAGTGATCATTTAGTATGGAAACTATATTAATACAGGGTGGTATATTTTCCTTGTGCCTGGAGTGGAAACTTGGTTAACCCTTGGTCGCTAAAGTGGCTAAAGTCACTGTGAAGAGTATCTCACATAACATCACATATCAAGTCCAAGCTGTAGGAGCCTCAGTAAATATTATGTTATCTGTCTCCTAACACAGAGACTGCTATCTTTAGATTGTAAAGCCTGTTAGACACTTTCACAGTTCTTCCTCAGGTTTAGAGAGATCACAGTTACACTGAGCCAGTGCAGGCGGATCCTGTGCATTCCTGTGTCCACGCTGTGAGTCAGGAAGAGCAGGCTAACAGGCACTAATGAGCCCCTCAAACTATCTGAGCAATAAATAAGTGGAAACAAGATAGGAACAGATTTCTTTATACAGGGATATAATTCATGGGCTTGTAAAAGGTTGAATCTGTCTGCACTCAGTAAGCGTCACTGTCTGTAGATTTCAGATCAACAGCTACAGTTGAGTTGGTGTCTTTGTGGTAAAAATAAATAATTATACAAAATACTCTTTTTTTGAACTCATTTATGCAGTTGAAATCTAGCTGTGTGATCCAAATAAGGTTGGTTCACTCACACCTTAACACACAGAGGCTGAACTCTAGAGGTCATGCTATATAACTCAAACTCAGCAAAGTCATCTCATCTTTAACAAGCCCACAGTGTCAACCATTCTGCTACTATGCACCTGAGCAGACTTGTTACGTAATATATGAATTTCCAATAATGTCGGATGGATTTGCAGCAGCACAGTGAATGTAACCCATTTCTGACACATTATTGTAGATACTAATGCGATCTCAGTCAGTATTGAATTAGAGTAATCCAATCAATTCTAGCTCATCATAATCAGTTGACTTGCCCCACCTGCTCTCTGCTGCCCCAGCTGTCTGTGTTTGTGACAGCAGCGGCTGCATACTTACTAGAGCCAGGTCTTAGCACGTATTCAAGGTCAGATGAACGGTTTGACCACTGGTCATTGGCTTTAAATAGAAACGGCCACTGATGAAGTGCGTAAGTTTATTATGCGGCTTTATGTCACTGTGAATGGTGGCCATGTCTCCAAATGTGCATGCATGCAGAGAACGCTGCGAGGTGAAGTGTGAACCACAAAAAAGCCTGGATTATTTCTGGCATGGCACTCTACAACACTTTTGTCATCACATTATGATGAGCAGCTTCCTTTTCTGTAGCTATGAATAACTCAAGAGGAAGTGGATTTGGCTCTAGTAATTCTCCAGGATACGTGAATGTATTTACAATTTCTTCAGTGACGTCAAGAAGCCCAAAATGTCACACACTGCTCTTAGGACCCACTGGATACAGTTACAAGGCTTGACATTACAGACTGTTTGGCTTTGGCCTCTTAGGCTCAAGATGTTAACAATATTATGAGACAGACCACACTATCTAAGGGTATTACAGTTAAACTGCAGTCTATTAAAGTGGGTTGTCTATCAGATTTGCAGCTTCACAGCAGTGACACATAGTAACCTAAATCTACAAGCAACAAATCATTCCTAAATATATGACTGTAAGCAATAAACAGAAAATGTGTAAAGTCCTCTGCTCTCAAATACTGAATGACTGAAGTAAAACATAAAGTAAAATATAAAACACTAAATACTTACGACCAGATTTCCGATGACCATGACCATCATAAAGACAATGAGGCACATGGCGGGCCCTGCCACCTCCATACAGTGCCACATGGTCTCGATCCACTCTCCGCAGAGGATCCGAAACACGATGAGGAACGAGTGGAAGAAGTCTGTCATGTGCCAGCGCGGGAGCTCACAGTTCTCTGAGATCTTACACACACAGTCTTTGTAGCTTTTACCAAACAGTTGCATGCCCACAACAGCAAAGATGAAGACAATAATGGCCAGCACTAAAGTCAGGTTTCCCAAAGCTCCCACCGAGTTTCCAATGATCTTGATCAGCATGTTCAGTGTGGGCCACGACTTTGCCAGTTTAAAGACTCGAAGCTGTCTCCAAAAGAGCAGTAAGTTTCATGTAATTGCAAAAAAAGCAACAAACAAACAAACAACTGAAATCTTTCTTACCAGACGAAATGACCTTAGGACAGATAACCCTTGGACATTGGCCAGCCCGAGTTCAACCAAACTCAGACTGACAATAATGCTGTCAAATATGTTCCATCCCACTTGAAAATAGTAGTATGGATCCATGGCTATGAGCTTGAAGAACATTTCAGCTGTGAAGATACCAGTAAAAACCTAAGAATAGAAGAGGAGGATTTAATTACAGTTATTAAAGTGGGACTATACAGTTAAACTCATACTAATAATAATGCAAATAATAATGCATCAGTTTTATATAGCACTTTTCTGGATACTCAAAGACGCTTTACAGAGCATTATTCATTAAATCCATACCCGGTGGTGGTGCTACTATTGTAGCCACAGCTGCCCTGGGGCAGACTGACGGAAGCGAGGCTGCCAATCTGCGCCATTGGCCCCTCCGACCACCACCATCACTCATGCACATACCACTTTCATACTAGGCAATGTGGGTGATGTGCCTTGCCTAAGGACACTACGGCAGTTTTTGTGACTGGCGCCTCACTGTGGCAGCTGGAATTCCCAGTGGTCTCCCATCCAAGTACTAACCAGGCCCGGCCCTGCTTAGCTTCTGAGGTCTGACGGGATCAGGCTTTGACAAGCCGGTATACTACACATTGCAAATAGAGCTACTAGAACTGGGCAAGAGCTGAAAGACTAAAAACCAGCATGGAGGGAAAGAGGGGCAGGATCAGGCTGTATAAATAACTGTGTGATTGGTTTAACAAGTACCCCACATTTTGACCACAAACCTGGTAAATGGTCACATTTTTATATAACCCCACTCAAGCACTTTCAATCAAAGAAACAACCACCCATTCAAACACATATTCACACAACAGTGTATGCAGACACTGGTTGAGAGGGTTTAAGTTCTTGCCCAAGGACACAACAAACGCATCTGTGGGTTCTGGAATCCCACCGTCAACCTGTCGCTAACCTTCGGATCAATAGACAAACTCTATCATCTGAGCTACTGTTGCCCCAGTACATTTTACATGGTATGCACTCAAATTGCCCAAAAAGGACTAAGAACTGTAGATATTAGTCTTAAAGCATCATATCATCATCACATCATATACACAGTTTAGTTGCAAAAAAGTAGATTTTCTGTTTTAATGTAGGTTCAATGAAGAGTCCATTTTAAATTAAACATATTTCATTGTGGAAGAGTTATTTACCAGATTGCCGATGGAGAGCATGTGGTCAAACTGCGGAGTCATCGGATAGTGCTCCATTGCCATAAACAGGGTGTTCAAGACAATACAGATGGTGATGGCCAAATCCACAAAAGGGTCCATCACAACAAAGTACACCTTCTTCTTAAACTTGATCCAAGGCTCACAGCAGTCCCATTTCAAGAACAAGTCAGCAAACTTATACCAGGCAGGTGGGCATGGCCGTTGTGCCTCCTCCAACTCTAGACAAAAAGAGGCAAACAGCAGTCAAAGTATGCTGTAAATATGCTTTCATAGGTTTCAATAGTGCTGTGTTTCTCTAACTGTGGTACGACTGGTAGCATGTGGGGCCCTGTGCAATTTGAATATTTATTTTATTTAAAGAGAAATGTAATAATGTTTTTGTTGTCCTTTAGATGAATCATCATTTATAAGTCTTAATTTAGGTCTGACAAAGTACAGGTTTAGGTCTAGTAGAACTTGGAAAGCGAGTTATTAAGTTAGGTGGTACATGGTGCAAAAAAAGTTTGAGAACCACTGTACTAGTGCAAAACAAAGTGACTTAATAAACTGTCTTTGATTGGCAGGTGGATTAAAATACCCCGAGCTTAACACCACATGCCACAGCACCAAATGTTGATGTTACATATACAGAGATAATCTTGGATACAGCTACAGAATGTAAATCAGGATAACAAAGCTTCTGTGCTAGGCCTGAAGTGTACACTGCTAATACTAAACTATGATAAACTGTAGATAGAGATTTAGAGATCTGTGTGTCTAAAAATGTTTTAGACCTAATTATCCAAGAATAAAGATGTGCAAAAGGTACTATACCTTCCATGGCTGCCATAGTAGCGACTGTGAGAACACTCGCTGTTCTGACAGTCAGGCCTGGTTCCGCAACATGAAGCATGCTGCTGTGATCAGAGCCTATGGACTTTTTTGTCTCTTCCTCATCAGGGGGAACCTGTACAATAATTATGACAAATAAACAAATTATTTTCAATTTGCAAATGAATTACATCCTTAAAATATCTTTAAAATGATCATTCACTAAAATGTTCTTTTTGTTTTTACCTTCACCATAGTGGGGGCTCTGACAAGAAGTTTAGGAATGACCCTCCCATTGCAGTCCTTTGTGACCTCCTCATGCTCGGGGCTGGGGTTTCCTTCTGATGCTGCATGATGACTGAGGGACTTTTTACTGGTGAGAGTCACATGACTCCCATGAAGGTGGGCCTACAAGAGAATTTAATAGTCAAGGTGCCATCAGTGTTATACGTACTGTACATATACTGTATTTACATATACTGCTCTGAAGAATTATAAACAATTAAATAATTTTCTAATTCAATGCAGTTTTGCTTATATGAATAACCATCTTCCATTTTCAGGATTGAACCTTGGAATGTCAAGACCTGTATAAAAAATACAGTACATTTTAATTTATTTTGAACCTATGTTATACTGGTGTAATAAAATCAGTGCATACATTTTGATTTTGGATGTCAAAATCCAAAATCAAATTATTCATAATTGCACAACACAACATCAGAAATATTAAAACTTAATTTTTCATTTCTAGTGGCAGGTGCAGTACCTGTTCCTGATTTCTGAGTTGCTCCATTAGTCTCTGAAACTCCTCCTCCTTCTCGATGGCCTCCCGCATCGTGGCCTGGTTCTGCTCCTCGTAGGCCATGGCCACCACAGCCAAGATCAGGTTAATGAGGTAGAACGAGCCCAGGAAGATGACCACCACAAAGAACAGCATGTACGTCTTTCCAGCCGCACGCAGGATCTGTGAGGCACGTGTGAAAGAAACTGCGAGAACTTAGGACAAAAGATTTAGACAGTTGCTCAAGCACATAATTCATCATGAGCAAATAGAGTTGATTAGATATATGGATACTTTGCAGCTGATGTCATCAACATTCCCGGGGGATGTGATGCTAACTGTAAACACTGCTCTGTCTGGAGCTCTGTTAGCTCAAATTCAGCTTAATCTGAGCTGAACAAAAAGAAGTGACTTAGTTGGAACTACAAAGAGTGAGATGATTTGTCCTGTTAAATAATTCTCACACTAGGGGTGGGTATTGCCAACAACCTTGTGATACGATACGATTCGCGATACAGGGGTCTTGATACGATACGATTCGCGATACAGGGGTATGCCGATACATGGACTTCAAGGCGATACGTATCCAGATATTTTACATTACGTAACCTATAATTTAAAAAAAAACAGATGTTTACTCAAATGTTATTTTTATTTTGGTGTAGCGCATCAGTTACAATGTAACAGAAGAAGGCTGTAAGGCAGAAACTGCCCTTGATTAACCTGTTAACACCCGCACTCGGCACAAGTGTTCAAATATGTACCAGATGTTCCAAACTGTAATAAGATGTAATGTATAATAAATAAACCATCTTCTGAAATTTAGGCATGTTTTCTAAAGATAAATAACTAAAACAAGCCAAAAAATTTCGCTCCATATGTCTCGTGTGCCTCCGCCTGTGAGTGTGCGTAAAAGGAGGAGAGAGAGAGTCTCCATACACAGAGCGCATGGAGCTAGCCTATCACTACAGCACCTCTGCCCCACATGGGGCCCACCGCTGAAATCGTCTTTTCATAGGCTACTCAGATCTGTCAATCATTTCCTGAAAGAACCAATGACTGAAGAGGTTTTGCCGTGGAACTGTCCCTCGGTCATGCGTAATACGCCGCTAACTGGACGCACTCCTTTTGTTCCCCAAGCTGTAGCGCGGCGCCCCGTAGCCGGACCGAAGCCTGGATACGCTTGTTTTGTAGCTAAGAGTGTGGAGAAAACAAACATACCCCACACCGCTAACAGGAGCTAAGCGTTTAGCTATGCTAAGGACCAAGAGCAAGAGTAGTAGAGAGATGCGTCGCTCATCCATTCAGACAAACTCGGACTTTTTGGATTATTTCTCCACATGGAATTATTTTATGAAAAAAAACAAGAGCTCCGCCAGCGGGGCAAAATACGCCCGTACTTTGAATGAATTAATTGTTGGTGCAGTTTGGAAGTTTGATATTCCTAGGTGAGACGGTTGTCGAGTTAGAGCGCGGACAAGAAATTGTCCACAGACAGACGGACAGACGGACAGACGGACAGACAGACGGACAGACGGACAGACGGACAGACAGACGGACAGACAGACGGACGGATAATCAATAGGGAAATCTGGCTCTTGCAGTTGGAGTATGAGTATGACATCATCACATTCTAGAATCGGAATTCCACCAATCAGATTGCAGCAACAGAACTTAAAGACACTACAAAGCTTTAATGTGTCAAAGCTCAAAGAAGCAGAGAATGTGGGTTGTTCTCGCTTTCAGCAGCAGAACATTTTTGCCTCTTCATGAAGACAAAGCTTCAAAGACTTCAAAGCTTTGAAGTGTCCACAGACAGACAGACAGACAGACAGACAGACGGACGGACAGCGCCATAGCATAATACGTCCCGTCTTACAACGGGCATATAACAACTGGATATTCTTTTTCTGTGGACTGTTACGGACTAATTGAGCACAGCTATTCCTGGATTGGACCCGTTTCGGACCGACAGAACCGGCTCAAAGGTAAGAAATGCGATGAATATTTTTGGGAATTATAAGTTATTGCTCTTTGGGCTCGCTGTGTGGCATAAAATGAATGATATGGTGGTTTTACTGAGGAATTAAGCTTTCAAACGATGTATAGCATGTCAATATTGGAAAAATAAGTACGGTGAATATCTGGCTTGACTTTTTAATGTTGTGTAATCGCAATCGGGTGGATGTTAAGTTTATTAATGTAAACATGGCTTAACAAGGCTGTATGCTGACATGTAGCTACCTTTGATGAAAGTAAACTTAAGATATGGCCTTAACAAGGCTGTAGTGCAGAAGGAATGCTGCCTTTGACAATACAAAATGCGCATTGCAAGCAAGGATCACTTATCAGACGCAGTTTGCTGAAGCTTGATAAATAATGTTTGTTGCATGTAAAATATCGATACTGACGCCTCCGTATTGATACGTGTATCGCCAAGAGGCCCACGACGATGTATCCCCGTATCGATTTTTTGAACACACCCCTATCTCACACACACACAAAATTACAGCCACAAGTTAACTAGCATGAGACAACATCACTCAGCTTTTTTTAAAATTGAAAATCAAACACCAGAAACACTCATACTGACCACAGGCACCTGAAAATGTGTTATTTAAATCCATTTAGTATTTTTCTTGGATTTTCAGACAATCTTTAAACTTTTGGGTAGTTATTGCTAGTGTGTGTGTGTCACTACAATAACGGCTGAACATTCAGTCATAGGCATACAGGCATAACACCCCCAGCGTGATGCCACTGCATTAATACCGGTACTTGAACAAAATTATACAGATTTAGTAACTGCTTAATTAAAGTTGCTGATTACTTGCTGTGTCTTGTCCCACTACATATATATTGTAACAGCAGCTCTCATGGTAGAACTGAGACCGCTGTGTGCTGTGTGCATCTAATTATAAAGCATTTTATCTTCAGAGAGTCAGGAAGTGCACTGTTAGCATGTTAGTTGTTGTTAACTTTACAGTGACCGCAAAATTCCATTCTTGCCTCTGAAAGCTGTCAAACACACTTCTAAACTCATAATGACAAAGTTCAGAATCCATAAGGTAAGTGAGGAATAACTAAATAGCTGAAAACTGTTTAAAATTAACTGGTTAAGATATGATAAGATAAGATAATTCTTTATTGTCTCCCGTGGGAGAAATTTGTCTTGGGACAGGGGGGGTCACAAGCTTTAACACAAAGACAGGACAATACAACAACATCAGCACCACACAAACATCCACCATAGAACAGAAATAAATAAGAGACCAACTATGACCATGAGTGAAACAGGACCTTAGGTCAGTCTTTAGGTCAGGCAAGACCTTCACAATCTTGTATCTATTCATAATTGCACATTCCCTAAACCTATGTGCAGTTTTAATTGTACATTCCCTAAGCCTATGTGCAGTTTTAATTGCACATTCCCTAAGCCTATGTGCAGTTTTAATTGCACATTCCCTAATTCTTTTAACTGCACTCTCTGAGTTTAGCAGATTAATGGCTAATGGCACAAAAGAATCTGTTTAGTTTACAGTTTTACCTTCTGCCTGACGGCATCATCTCAAACTGACTATGAAGAGCGTGGGTTGGGTCACTTACCACCTTCCTGTCGAGTTTCCTAACTGTCTCCTCAAAGATTTGCTGAAGTGAGCTAGGGGCTATTATTTTACCCGCTCTTTTAGTCAAGGTAAAAATCTGTGATTTAAGTTTGACTGTCAGGTTACCAAACCATGTTGACATACCATAACATAAAATTGATTCTATACATGCTCTGGAAAACATCAGCATTACATTTTTATCCACTGATGCTAAAATGATGCTAAAAATCAGATACATACTTTAAGGGTTACGAGTTAGGAGTTAGGGCTGGAGTATCAATCAAATCAGTCTTAATAAACTACTTGTTTGGATAAAATCTTTGTTCATACTTTATTAAGACAATTAAAAGTGTAGTTATTATGATGTGCAACCATATTTTATTTATAATATCAAATTAAAGAGGTACCAACCAGCTGAAACAGGTTTTCCCAGTAGTCCTGTGTCATAAGTCTGAAGAGAGCGAGGAAGGCCCAACCAAAAGAGTCAAAGCTCGTGTAACCATAGTTAGGATTCCTCCCAGCTTTAATGCAGGTGTATCCTTCAGGGCACTTTCTATCAACACGGAAAATAAGTCACAGTCTGTTTGTCCAGAATCTATATGTATTTATCTATATTTATCTAAATCTAAAATACCTGATTAGAAATATTAGACAAATACAATATTATAAATTAGCATACCCAGCATCGGAGCTGTTTCCACAAATCAGAGCATCCAGGCTGCCTTCCACAAAATACTGATTTTCTACAACAAAATAAGAATTCAAGAATTCAAGAAAAAAAAACTGTGAACTCTGTCAAATTGATATTTTTACCTGGATTCTCAATATACGCTGTGAAATCAAATGTACTGTTGAAATAAGTTGAGTTGTTCCACAATAAAGAGTCATTGAATAAAGATGTAGAGTTAAAGAAGTCATAGGTAGTGTCATTGGACAGGGGCCAGCGCACACATTTTTGACGCAGGTTTCCCATGAAGAGCTGAAGCCCGACCAGAGCAAACACAGCGAGGGCAAAGACAGTCAGAATCATGACATCCACCATTTTCTTCACGGACTGAATCAGTGCAGCTACAATGGTTTTTAAACCTGACAAAACAAAACATTGCATATTGTACATTATATATCGATTATACATAGGCCTGTTACAATAATTACAATATATACTTTTTTTAAATAAATGTTTTTAGGCTTACAGATCCCACGTTACAATGTTGTTTCTTCATCACAAACATACCTGGAGCTTTGTTTTGTTTCATTCACACGTTTAACATACAAACCCTGCATATTTTGGTTTAGTTGTTCTATCAAATAGAAAACACTCTGTTCCACTTTGTGATGTCATGTAAAAAAAATGGATATCATTTATAGAATTGCCAGTCTCTACTGAACTAAAGGTAAAAGTTGCTGTTAACTTAAAAACATCATAAGGTGGAACAGAGCAGTTTGAGCTTTCTAGATGAAAACAGACTAAAAATAAAGGATTACTTAAACATGTGGGAATGAAACAAAACACACCAGCTATGTTTCTGAAAAGGTAACAGCATTCTAACATAGCTTAAACCTCACAAGAGTCACTTGTAATATAGGAGCTTTAATGTTTATTGTGTGTATCCTCCAGTGTATAGAACGAACATATACTGTAAGTAAATTATATTAATTTATGAGCCAAAACATTATATTGGACATACCAGGAATCACAGTGATTGTTTTGAGGGCTCGAAGCACACGAAAGGTTCTGAGTGCTGATACATTGCCAAGATCAACAAACTCAGTAACGTACCTAGGGATAAAAGAGAGTTAACTTTTGAGACTAAAATCTAATTTAAACAATCCTGAATACTGCGGGATACATACGCCATACTGATAACCATGAAATCCAGCCAGTTCCATGGATCTCGAAGGAATGTAAAAGGTCCCACACAGAAACCTCGAGACAACACTTTGACTGTCGCCTCAAATGTATAAATGCCAGTAAAAACATACCTATGAAAACACATGAAACAGAGTTAAGAGGAAATAGATCCATTTTCATGGTAGAAGTCGGTGATACATACTCAACAGTTTTACTCCACGCTGGTGGGCTACTCATTGTCATGAACACACAATTGGACAGAATTGTGATCATGATGAACATGCTAAATAATTTAATTCAGGATTAAGGAATACATGTTGCACTAGTGCACATAAACAGTAATATAAGTATTGATTTTATCTGGTAACCAAAGCTCAATTATAAAGGATATGAATGTATGAGAATTTTAATGGCTCCTCTCCGCACGCGACTAAAGGGGCTCAGAATGTAGCAAGCTGGTTCAGCACTGAACCTGTAGATGGTGTTTCCTTTAGTGATCACAATGAATGTCTGAGGACAAAGAGCAAAATTATCATTTGAATTAAGTTTATTTGACTTGACAAATACTGCACTAAATAATTAATAACACACACAGGCTATAAATATTATATTGGTGAAAAACAGCTTGCATGTTGGAGTTAACTGAATGTCATTCATCTAAAGCCCACAGAGGCTGTGCCCGGTGCACTGACAGACTCAGACTGACTTGCTGTGCTTTGTAGAAGGGGTCGATGTCCTCCAGAGGGGTGTTGAGTAGATCAGACGGAGGGTCTCCAAAGATCAGGGGCAGGTTCTTGCCTGCCTCCAGGTCAGGGTTGGGTCCCTCTGGCTCCTCCTCCTCGTGGCCCTCTACGGCAGCTGCCTTCTGGCTCTCCTCCTGGAGCCGCTTGATCTCCTCCAGCGATGCCTGGGTGAAGGGCCGGAACACTTGGGTGCCTGGGGGAGGGAGCAGGATGGCCATCTTCGCATCGCGAAGCAGAACTGCCACACCAAGTTTTTCCTAGAAGAAACTGGAGGAAGGAATCTGCATTTTAATCGCTATTAATTACAACTGTCATAATATATATCTTTGAAGTTTAACCATCTAAACATCTTTATGTTTGTAACCTGATCTGTACATGTGTATCTTTGGCATTGGTAGTGATCATCTGTGTTGAGCTTTGATCTGTGTTTCACCTCCATACATCCACAGCCACAGCGCTCAGCGCTCTCTGAACCAGAAGCTCTTAAAGTGTCGCCATAGGAACAAAATGACTAGACACTCGGATACTTTCCCCTCCCTCTAAAGACATCAGGACATTAGCTGTGTACATCAGATTACTTATTAGCTTAGCAGACATTCACTTCCTTTTCCAAAAGGCATTTGCTTACACTCTTCGATGTATTTGCAACCACCTAAGATAAGCTGCTTCTTCCGTGGCAGCTATTAGATAACAACGCTTCACGATGTTAGAATATTAAACATTAAGATTTAAGATTAAGCAAAAATGCATGAAATATTTGTTTTGAAAATAAAGCAAACATGTATACAGTATACATATATACTACAGTATATGCTTTATTCAAAGTTTCACACCTGTATAATGAGACAGTGGTTAATTCAGTGATCACAGAGAGCTCAAATGAAGAATGCACATCGCGCACAGGGAGTAAAGTGACACATATAATGAATGAACAGGCCAATACCTGGAGCACTAAGACAAAAATTAAGCATTAAAAGTTGTGAGTGCAGCCACACGCTCACACAGATAATGTGGCTGCACAGCTGCTGTGGGCCGTCAGGAGCCAGTGTCGTCTTTCAGAAGCGCGATGACTCTGCTCATTCCTGCGGCCGAGCCTCGCACAGAGCCTCACATCCCTCCGATAAACAGGAGCCTCGGCCAACTCATCTTACCCAGCTCTGAGCTACCTCTTACCCCCTACCTCACCAGCTCGATCTGCTCCACACTATCCCACCTCCACTCAACACTCAAACCACTTTTACATCAAAGCACCACTCACCCATCACTGAAGACACTGGAGGCAAGGTTAAGGTTAAGGTTAAGGTTAAGTGTCCTGCCCAAAAACACAACAACAGTAGAATGTGTCCTGGTTTGAGGGAATGAACCAACCTTTAAGTTAGTCTGAGAGCGCTCCACCATGTGGCTTTCACTTCTGCCCACCTCTGAACCTGTTGTACCAGTGAATAAAATGTACTTTTGCCAGGTCCTTGATTTGAGTGTCTTATTGACAGTAATGAGGTAATGGGAATATTTTTTATCTTACATTAGGTAAAAATAGCTCTTATTAAAAGGTTTATGACAGAAATCCTTCTCAAGCATAGTCTTTATTTTAGACTAGGGTAAATCTTTTAAACATATTAATTGCAACACAAAGATCTGTTGAATGCTTTAAGATTAATTTTCATCAACAAACCTGATTATACAGGTCACAAAATAATTGTGGTGGGAACTAAAAACAGCCAAATGCAAGTCATCTCAACCTAAACTATAAAGAAAGGATACTTAAATGTGAAGTGCTTTTTATCTGGCTGTGTTACATTAACTTTACTTTATTATTCAGGAAGATTGATTTAAAAAATAAAGCTGGTCACATACAATGTTTTTAAACTTCTACCTACTCCCTTCGAGCACCTCAACTATGTACTTGAATGACAATGCACTTACTGTAATGTAAGGAAAATGATGCTCAAATAAATAAATACTTGGAATTATAATGTATTATTCAGTTCAAATGGAAGTAAATGAAGACTTTTATTTTGATCAGTAATCAAGAATAATTAAAAGTCTCTTCTCACAATAATCCCAACACTAAAATGTGATACTGTGACTGACAACCCGACACAAACTTCCATTTTAACAATTTGGGACAAAATATTTAAAGAATAATATTTAAAGAATAAATATGTGAACGTAAAGTATAAGAGAGTTTATGTACCATGACAAACATCTCAATCTGTCACCAAACACGGACCATGTTGAGAATTTAGTTAAGCTGTAAACAACGAATCGAGTGAGCAAACAAGAGCTTTTATCACACGTCCTTTGACATTTGCAGTGGCCCCATTCCCCTATGTTTCTCACGGGGTCAAATCGCAGCCATCGCTCGCTGAAGTTCACTCTCTCTGGCCTGCTTCAACACCCTGTCACCTATCCATTAACCCTGTATTTCAACCCTATAGGGGGCACATTAAAACAGACCAGTCCATCTGTTACAACTTCCCACGAGCCACATTGAGTAACACATCCTTTCACAATGAAGAGCTAAGCTGAAGCAGTCATTACGGTTTATGATCTATCTAATCGCCCTGTATTTAGTCCTGATGTGTATTTAAAGACATATTCCTGAACACATTATGCTCCCGCTAAGACGACAGCTGCTGTCATTCATGGTATGCCTCAGTCACTACATACCAGGAAGCTGTGAAGACCCAGGGTAATCTCCAAGACCAGCTGCATGGTCTGATGGCTAATAGACCTATAGTCCTGTTGATTTATAACTGCAGAATTACCACATCTAGGTAACAATAGGCTTTCATTGCTCCCTTATCTGTGCAAAGATGTGATCATGAGGCTATAGCGTGAAGTGGGAGTAAAGAGCAGGGAGGGCATTTGTCATATTATCATAGCTGGGAATTGAGGTATAAAGAGGTATTATCTATCACTATTTGGCCAATGCACTCGGACAAAAAATTAGAGTCTAAACTCATAAATAATTAGTAAACAGTCTGAACACACACTAGAATCCATCTTTTATCTTTAACCTTATCTCACCTTTTGAAGACTGGAAAATACAGATGCAAAGCCAAGAGGTCACATGGGCTCACTTGGTGAAAGAAACTCAAAACCAACACGTTCTGAGTCCAAGAACATGTGATGCCAGACACACATAGTACACATCAAGACTAAATCATTCTGCATCTTCCTCCGAATACATCCTAATGACAACATAACATTTATGGAAAATAAAAGAGTGTACATTTTAAGTGGGCACTTTAAAAAGTAGACCAAATAAAATCTAAACAACTTGACCTGGCCCATCCAGAGTGATGTCTAATGCCACAGTGTTCTGTTCAAGTGCATCTTTAACAGAGGAGTAGCAGGTGCAGAGGCAGATTAAAAAGAGGGCATGTGAGCGTCTGGGCAGGGGTCTCCTCTGATTCTATGGATTTTATCAAACAAAACTGATCTGCTTTATTGAGGCTACTGCAGTGTAGTGTGTGAAACACTGGCCTGGAGAACTGTCCCTCTGCCTCTGCACAGGTACTGTTCAAATAAGTAACAACATTAAGTCTTGGCTGGTCCAGCAACTGGTGTCTGATTCAAGAAACAATTAAGGCCAAATAAATTGTATGATATCAGCATCCACATCATCATAGTATCTTGACCATCTGCCATGAAGACATGGACTAAAAATAAAGAGGCTCAGAGGGGAGGAGGAATAGTAGGGATTGTCCACAAAGACAGTAGAAACATGTGTATCAGAGAAGTTTCACCTGCCAGGTGAGGACAGGCCTGTTACTGTGGAGGCAACACCAACACACAGCTATAGGCGACAAAACACACATGCACAAACACTGCTGAGGAGCCATAAATCTACCAATTCCAAATTTGACCTAAGCTCAATTACAGGAACAGCATATTATTAGAACAAACCTATCCTAGACTTACTTTCTTTGGTAGTAGAATATGTTTTTTACTTGTTCATTTTATAATGTAGTTTTTTCAGTTATTCTGAAATTGTAAGTTGGGTCTAGGCCTACACGATATTTTCTAGAAATCCAGACAAAAAAAGCACGTGTGACATCAATTTGGGTATTGCTTATAAAGTGTTAACAAGCACTGAGCATGCAAACTTATTAGACGAAATTCTAAGTGCATGCGTTGAACATAAATATTAAGGAACAAAGGAACCGTGAAAGTTACAAACAAATACGAATCAAGGGGACATTACCGTGCGCGTTTTACCAAATATTTCCACAGAAAGTGACTTAGAATCCGGGTGTTTCGCAAAGCTTTCACTGAGGACGCAATCCTCCCCCTGTGGAAGCGCTGGGCAGGACCAAGACAGCTGGAGCTGACGCACTGTCCCGCAGTGAAACCCATGTGAAACTGGAGCCTGCTCCAGGTACGATCCATGGATCGGACCATCAGACCTTTGACTCTGCTCTGAGCACCCACACAGCTGGCGCCTTCTTCACACGCATTTCCCTTGGACTGAAAAACTGAGAGTAATTTGTTAAATTAGTCTTCAAGTCATATACGCAACCCATTCCCGCAATACAATATGATAATAATAATATATTGCAATATCAAAGCGAAAATACTGCGATCTGCTAACATACCACAAGAGGGCAATGCCGCACCGTATCTAAACATCACTGGCAATGTAGAAGTCAGAAAACGACGGGAACTAACCAGAACTTATTTTAGTGTTTGCTTGTGTCACTATTATATACATAACAGTTACTTAAAAATAATTTGTTTTGCATACACGATGTAAACACAGAACCCGTGTTTTGCTAATGTTCACTCAGCCCGAGGGGACCCTTAATGATGTGACGCAGTTGCCATGGCGACACTCACACACATCCGGAGACCGAGTTTGTTTGGGGTTTTGTTCCTACTTAAAAAAAAAAAAAATCGTTACTTCTTGCTTCTAAATTTGTTTTGCTAATTGTCCATAGTTTAGAGTAAATTATTCAGCGTGTTATTTTACTAAACGTGGTGATTTTTTTTACGTTAAAAAGTAAGAATCCACAGGTAAGTGCAATAACATGCTTCGGACGTTATAGGCTGTAAGGTCTGTCAAGGTAAAAATGCCACGCTGTTATATTATTGTAATTCATTGTTTATGTTTCTTACGCAGAGGAAGGAGTAAATATGGACTCAGAGTACATAAAGAAGCATCTGGGACACTGTTTGGCGGAGGGTCTTGCTGAAGTGGCTGAGCAGCGCCCTGATGACCCAATCTTGTACCTCGCTCATTGGCTTTACAAATACAAGGACAATGTGACATATGAGACACAGGTAAGATATTATAGCCATGTCAATATTTGATTACATTGTCATGATTTCTCAACATTCAGGGTTATTAAACTACATCTATTGGCTATTTAGACCCATTTGTCAACAAAAGGTCATAACTTAAGGTACTGGTATACAATATTACCAATATACTGTCTAATTCATTTGTTGCCATCTCTCTTATGCGAACATCTTTATGAAATCAAGCTTCCTGAATGATAAAGTAAAGTTGATGTGTAACAAAAAGGCCGATTACAAAACATACTTCACACTTACCTTTTGGAGTGTAAACTGAAACTACATATTTTTTCTCCCTTTTTTGTTTGTATGATTGTATTGCGATCTGAATAATCACAATTACTGATTATTGATTGCACCACAATTTAAAATGTTTAATAGTACATTGTGTAGGTCCAATGGGGACAAAATAGTGTCAAAAAGGGGTTAAGAGCTGGAAGGACAAAATGTCAAAGCCAGACAGGTCTCAGTCTCTCAGCATAGATGGCAACTGGCACAGACCCCAGGATTTCCACTACAGCTTAGACTCAAATATTGATAAAAATTTGTGAGTTCAGAAAAAGGCTGCAGCGGCTCAAATGGAGGAAGAGTTGGCCAAAGCCAGAAAAGAAGCATCACACCAACAGAAGCTACAGGAGGAGGAGAGAAAGATCAATGAGGAATTTGAAGAGTCTAAAGAGGTACTGATGCTATGGGCTTTTTTATCTAGTTATTTATTTTTGCATGTGTGTAACCGCCACAATAATATAAATGGGGAAAATGCACAGTGACCTAAATCTTCAAGAATTCATTTCAGCAATTACAAGAAACAACTGCAGTATCTGATGTACCTGCTCCTGATGCACAAATAGAAAAGACAGAAGAAAAAACACCAGTGGAAGATGGCACAACAGTTAATTCAACCTCAAAAGATGATCCTGACCTAAACAAAGTCAAATCAGAAACTGACAAAGATGCTGCAGAGGTGATATAAACATTTAAATGTGTGCTTCTCTATATTACTTCAAACTATTACTGCTATAGAGACACATTTTCCTGCATGCCTGAACAAACTGCATGATGTACTTAAAATTTTCTTGCATGGATTTCAACTGAGAAAAAGAGTAGTGACAAGGTAAACTATCATAATAATATACTTGGGGTCCCTCTTAGATTTTCAACCTTTAACTACATATCTACATGATTGACAATAAGATTCAGTTACATTTTTAATTGAAAAGTTTTCAACCAGGTGCCCACAACAGATACTGAAAACACACCACAATCGGCTCCAGAAGGGGGCAGTACAACCCCAGATTTACCTGTCGATGCTGCAGAGACTGAGTCCCAAGAGCAACCTAAAGAAGACCAGAAAGACGACCAGGCTGGAGGAAGTGAAGAACAGACAGATATTATTAAGCAAGAAAGTGATCAAGCTGAGTCCAATCTGCCTGAAAATGCAGTGGATACAACTGAGGAGCAAACCATCACACAAGAGGAAACAAAAGAGGATCACCAGGTGGATAAAGATGAGGAGCAACGCATTGAACCACCAAACAACGCACAAGAAAATAAGGAGGTGAAATAATACAACAACAATCAGTAAAGGGTCCATATTACGCTGTTTTCTGATCCTCAAAATCATACCCGAGTTGTGTTTTGTTTCATTCACACGTTTAACTCATGCACGTTACAAATTTAGGCTCCTTGTGATGTCATGTGGTCAGAGAGGAAGTGCGCCACTGTGTTTTTAACTCTATATACCTTTGCTATAATCATTTTGATAGTTTCATCCAGTCTCTACTGAACTCAAGGTAAAATGGAGCTAAAGGTAACTTGAAAATTACCACTTAATGACATCACAAGGTCGAACAGAGTATTTTGGGCTTTGGAGATGCAGACAGACATAAAATTAAAAATAAAATAAAGGGTTACTCTAACTCAATTGTGAATGAACCAAAATTCAACTCCAGGTATGTTTTTGATGAGGTAACCGCATTATAGCATGCCTCAAAGTAGTCAATTTTGCGTAATATTGGACTTTTAAATATTTATTACGTTGAGTTAAATTGCAACATCAAGCCTTTCTCATAACACCTCCTTAGGCCAGAGCAAATGATCCTGAAACTGCTGAATCTTCAAATGCTGCTTTAAACCAACCTGAGAAGCAAGAAGAAAATGAAAATAGGTCAAAATCTCCTGATGAAGAAATACCAAACAAGGTGATGTTACTACTATAAACTAGTATTATTTGAGAATTGTGTGAGAATCAGTTGTACAAAGGGAGCGCTAGGAAAGAAGTTTATGTTTCTGCTTATATTGAGGATGAAGGATATGGAGAAAAGCAAAGGAAGTGACAATACACTGAGGATTTAGAGAGGAAAAGTGAAGATCTAATGAGGATACCAGGAAGTTGAAGCAGACAATTGCAGCTAAAATCCAATATCTTCATCTTCAGACTTCAGGTGAATTGAGTGAAGTCAGGATTCAGGCAAGAGAAGAACAGCATCGCATCCGTATTGACACAAATTTTCACATTGCATAATTTTGCCCAAAGGAAAACATCAACAATGATCATGACAAACTCCAGGAAAATGAACAACCAGAAGAGACCATTTCTGCTGAAGATAATGAAGCGTCAAGTTCTAAAACCCAACAGGATGAAGAAAAGGTTTTGTTTGAAACTTGATTAAAACTAAATTAATACAAAAAACACCAGACATAAATAGCTATAATATGTATTTGGTACAACATGTCATAATTACTTACTCAGTGTTATGCTTCATTGCAGGAAGTAGATGTGAAACCCACGGACGATAAGGACAACACGCAGAAGAAGGTATAAAGCAGAACCTGCAAACAATGATTAAACATGTAGTTATCAGAAAAATGTATCTAAAAATATGTGCTTTATTTATTCAAAGGATGCAGAGGATGGGGCTGCTAGCACTGATAACCCTACAGAAGCCATTTCACAGGAAGAAGATAAGGTAACTAACAAGATTTGATTTAAATTTACCAAATGTGTGAATATTAGTGGACAATGAATCTTCTTATCTGTAAACTCTTAATTACCAAATGTGTGACTCCAATGATTACAGAGTTTACACATCAGAAGAGTCATTGTCCACTAATATATCAATGATAGGTGTAAAAAAAAAATTCTAAAAATCGGTTGTGTGCAATAAAATTATGTTTAGGCTTTGAAACTTATTCAATCCCCTCTACACATGTTTTTGTTAGAACATAAACGTAACTTTTTCATGTTGATAAAATGTGATCAAAGCATGCCGAATACGCATATTTATCTTACCTTATCATGAATATTTGCCTTTTTTATGGTTTTATTTATGTATTATTTAATGCTGTCAACAGAATTACTTTTATATGCAATATCAAATGTCCTGAAAGGGTTTTAAAGTCAAAGAAAGAATATAAGAACAGCCCAGTTTTCCATAGTTCTGTATTGTCTTAAACAGAACACTCGGAGGTACAGTGGCACAGGTACAGTGACACACAGTTGGACAGTGTGAAGACTTATTTCAGTGAAGACACAGGAATAATAACACATGACGATGATCTACTCTGTTTTGTACATGTTTAAAGATACTTAAAGCACTTAAAACTCTCTGATACAATAATGATCCAGAACAGAATCTTGTGAACGAAAGTAGGAGAAGGAAAATTCCCAAGGGAGGAGCTTTACCAGAGTTTATAAAAAAGTCATGTTTCCTCTGAGTGATTAAAATACACAGGTCTAACATTGGCCACAATCAAACGACTTTGTAAGATTTAAACATGCTGGACAGCGGCTTGAAAAAAAAAAGTCATGTTATTTGATTTAATTTGAGCAACCCATCAGACCATTTTTACAGAGTGGATGCACAGTAGGCAGATGCAGAGAATGAGGAAGAAGAAGGCACAGCTGAAGGCTATAAATAAAATGTGCTAAAATGTGAAATGTCATTTTCACTCATGTAAAGTTAATGCATGTGCTAATGTCACTTCTCTTATTTTTTACAGGAGGAAGTGCAAGATCATAACAAATGAGGATGTACAAACTGAAAATGTGTACAATGTTTTTTATTGGTTTATATTTAATAAAGTTGCCTGCATTTAATGCCTAACTTGTAATTTGTAACATTAAAAAATACAATCACACAAAAATACAATCATACAAAATATAAACTACTGTAACTCACACAGTAGTTTACTTTTTGTATTTTTGTACCATTCAGTGTGCAAAGGCAAAAGATGACATTTTATTTTTTCACTCGTTTTATTTTCAGATGACTTTTTAAAAATTTAAATATATAAAAGTATTAATAGCATGACAACAAATAGGGAGGCTTCACACAGCCCGGGTATTTAGACAAAATAAATGAAAACGTACACTTTTTTTATTCTGTGTTTTTGGTTTTCAGTGCTTTTTCAGTGCATTTGTTGAATAATTGAAAGAGTTTGGATAAGAGGGCACAGGTTTACGCAGCATTGGTCAGTTTTATTCCTTCCTCTCGTGACGCACGTGATTGAGCGCAGCTGCGGCTTATCAAAAAGCCGCATTCACTCTGCGCCACTCGCGCTTTCAGACTCTGGGAGGGTCACATGCAGGTTCTGGATCGCGGAGGGTTTGCAGAGGCGATCAATGGGCGTCGAGAGGAGAACGGGTCAAGATGTGCGGAGGTACAGAGTAGAAAGGCCGCAACAAGTCAAAGAAACCATCATGGGGCTCATCGTTAGCGCCGTGGCGACGGTTGCGGGCTTTTTCACAAGCGTGATGAACTTTTTTACGGATCCTTTCTTGACGCCTCCGCTAAAAGCAACATTGAAGCATTTGGAGGAGGCTGAGCTTACGACTCTGCAAGGAGGTGAGGTTTTATAGCATGTTTTGCAACTATTAAATGTTATACTTCTGTTTTTGTTCTATAAGACTTTTTAAAGCTGCACTACGTAACTTTTGTGGTGGTGGAGTGGAAGGTTTGCCACCTGTCGACTCCAGAGAGGTTATAGCTTTGCCTGGTATCTTCTATCTTTCTCGTTTTTTGCTCAAAATGACCTTGTAAAGCAGGCATTCTTCGTGTAAATGGGATCACCTCTCCACAGATCTGACCTGAAACTTTGTAGAGTCACCTGCTTGTCTCCATGGAGATAGTTGTGTTTAATGCCATACCTTGTAACATTCCAGAGAAAGCCCTACTACTTCCAGGTAAACTAGCAGGTGGCAGCCCCTCCATCAGAAAAGTCACATAGTGCACTTTTTGAACAGTTATTTAGTCGTCTATGTTGAAATAGGCAAATAAAATGACCACATTCCTCCAGGTCTTAATAATTGCCCTTTTGCCCTATTTCCTCACAGAGAAAAGGTCTTTCAAAGCTAAATCCCTGTGGGAGAACACTGGAGCGGTGGTCTTTGCTGTCCGGAGACCTGGATGATTTTTGTGCAGAGAGGTGTAGTGTCATCATCTGGATTTCACTTGCTTTTTTTGCAATTTGTATATTACAGAGAATTACTACAACACTTTAAACAGAAAATAGACATGATGCTAGGGAATAAGGCAAGAATTCAGTTGTTTAAATTAGTTTAAGTAATACTGTAAAATTGACCAAACACTAGCTCTAGGACGTATAATCAGATCATGAGGCATTAGCTAAGATTGTATTGATGTAATGAAATTGTTTGTAAAATGTTGATCTTCTTTTCAATCTAATATTTGTTTCTCTTTCACAGGAGGCTGCAGAGCTGTCCTCTCTGAAACCTGAGCTGGATGAGCTCGGGGTCCCTTTGTATGCTGTGGTCAAGGAGGACATTGGAACCGAGGTCCAGAACTTCAGACCATTCTTCAAAGGGGAGGTGTTCTTGGATGAAAAGGTAATATTTGAAATGCTTAATGGTGAACTACCCAACTTTTCTGGTGAGGGTCTGCCACATACTTGACTCATGGGGACGTTATAGCTTGCCTGCAATGTTCCTCAGTATGGCATTAAACACACATATATCCATGGAGACAAACGGGTGGAGCAACCAAGCCGAGTTACTTGTCATAGGTGGAGAGTTAACCCCGCTCACAGTAAAAACATGATTTTCAGCCTATCTTTAGTAATAAAAGTTGAGTAAACATGCAGTGGACCCTTCACCAGAGAAATGACACAAGGGTCTCTTTAATAAACCGATAAACTAAACTAATACTTTGCTTGCCAATGTTACAACACAACTCTTTATCTGACCTTTTTATCAGCTTTATTTTGGCTTGGAGGAAATGTTCAGATATTTTGATGATCTGTAACAAATCTGTTTAGTTTTGCATGGTCCATTACAACACTTGTTTGTTCCACAGAGGAGGTTTTATGGGCCACGGGAGCGGAGGATGGGTCTGCTGGGATTCCTCCGGGTTGGAGTCTGGACCAGCGGCTTGAGAGCCTTTACAAAGGGCTTCATGGGGAATGTTTTTGGAGAAGGATTTGTCCTGGGCGGGGTTTTTGTTATTGGAAGAGGAGAGCAGGTCAGTTTAAAGGTGCTTTGTGTAACATTTCTGGTGGAGGGTCTGCCACCTGCTTTTCTCCATGGAGATGCTATTGCTTTGTCTGGAATGTTTCACAGTATGGCTTTAAACCTTTCTATCTTTGAGACCAACCAAAACCATGCAAAGTTACAGGTCAGCTCTGTGGAGAAGCAACCCCGCTCAGACTTTTTTCTACGTATTTTTATCAATAAAATCACCTGTAACTGAATAAATGTCAAGTAGATCTGTTATCATACTGTGGAACATTCGAAGCAGAGCAGTGACTTATCCATAGAAACAAGAAGGTGATACACCCCCCAAGTGAAAACTCGCATAGTGCACCTTTAGTATACATTTTGAATCCTCCTTAGTCTTAATTATATCATCATTTCGGTTTATTAATCCATATGTTTTCCAGGGAATTCTGCTGGAACACCGGGAAATTGAGTTCGGAGACAAAGTCAATATTAACGATGTCCTTGAAGCTGTGAGGAAAATGCCACGTGAACTCCAGCCACTAACCAACAAATAGTTCACTGTTCTGTGCCTGAACAGTGTTGTCAGGAAACTGGATAATTACATAATGATAAGACGTCTTGGGTGTGTTCATGACGGTCTGTTTTGAAACTTGGGAAAATCAGACTTGATCTTTAACACTCAGTTCATGTTATGATTGTGTAAGATCCAAGAGACTTTGACACCGTGACCTTTTGAACATTAAAAAGTGTATTTGCTGAATGGTCTTTTTGTTGTTTCGTCAGTGGGAATTATGACTTTGGGATTTGTGCCATATTGCACAAGAAGGAAAGGGGGGGGTTGGTTGACAATTTTAGATGTAGTTAATGAATGAACAATTTTTGTGTTTGGAAGCAGATTTTCATATTAACAGAGACTTACAAACCAAATGGCAGCCAGGCCCTTTTAAGCATAGAAAATATACACCATTTTGAAACTTAGTAGAGGTTGCTCTTTTTTATGTAGTTTTTATTCTGTCCAGTAGGCGGTGCTGTTTACTCTGCTTATCTTATAGATGCATTAATGTAAAAATGACCACCTGCTCTATGAAAATTTACATGGAAACTAATGTAAGAAGTGGTGATGATAATCCTATAACTTTATTGATTAATCCTTTCGTTTATTTACTACTTTAAACCATTAAAAAAAAATGATTGGCATAAAACTGAGACCAATCAAAAAGCTCTTACGGCCTATAGTTTCAGCCAATCACGTGTCTCTAGGGCTGGGCTTAGGTGACAGCTGTGTCAGGTGTGCTCAGTTACTCCACACAACATGGATGGATACACATTGCTCAACCAACATTTTCATCACGGTGAAAAAATATGGGTTGACTTAAGACAGTGACTTAAACCTTGTTGCAACTGGATCTATATTAGTTTGTTTTTTGTGCTGTAGGTACTTGTGAAATGCCTCATGTTTTTGTTTGGGAGCGTGAAATGTTCAGTAAGTATACTACATTCTGTTTGTTCATAGAAAGTTTTGCAGATTGTACAGATCTAGTTTAAACAAAATATAGGCCTAAGCTTTATTGTTTTACTTTTTATGATGTTGATTCTTGATTCGTGCCCTTTCCAAAAATGTGTTGCTAAAGAATCAACAATAATTCACTGCTATAAAGACTCACCAACCAAATTATTCAAGGCCAGTCTCTTTGTGCTGTGCCCTTGGTGACGCGCAGTTTGTGGCGCTGTCTGTGGTGCTGGAGGGTGTGGGCCTGGGGTAACCCCGTTGTTATAGCACACTGCCCTGGCCTGGGGGTTAACACTCGTGACAAGTTCCAGTGGAAAAGGACACAAACAAGTGACGGAACTGGGTCAAGAGCGACACGTCTGAGCCAATACACGCATTAAACCTATTTTTAGCCTCCTCTGACTGTTGTTGTCTCAGGTCTCATGGCTTAATGACAAGACAAAGAAGCAGCACGTATACTGTGTTTTCACTTCACATGTGCCCTCTGTTCTGAGGTTTAAGCAGCTAAGAGAATGCAACATGGGCACGAATGGGCCAAAGAGAGTCTGCAGGAAGAGCCAGATTCCATGCCACCGACCACCCCGCAACAGTAAGTTTTAACTTTGCCTACTGTCCCTGTTTTCATGTATACTCGTGTTATCATGTATCTCACACCATAGCTACTATAATGATGGTCCTGTCTCCACAGCCTGCTCCTCAAGGAGCTGAGCCCCTGCTGCAGTGTGAGTGAAAGGGGACCCCTCTGGCTCCATGGCTCACTCGTCAGAGCCGTCCCGCAGGGAAAAGACCCCCGGCACTCAGGGGTCGCACACGGCTACACGCAACCTCCTCAGAAAGAAGGAGCAGCGCCGACGTGGAATCCGATCCTCCTCACCCATGGGCAGGGTCATCCTCATCAACTCTCCTGTGGATGGTAGGGCCAGCTGCACTTCTACATGCACATGTACTACCATGAGTACACCGGGCAACCTGTAGAAACTTTATCTTTCAATCACAATAAAGCATTCCAATGTGCTATATCTTACATATTATAACATTCCACAAAAAGTGACTATCCTTGCAAGTCAGAAGTGCCCAAAACACAGAAAAGTATTAAATGAAACTAGTGACATAAATACAGACATGTAAATCTTGTGTCATTCTCAGGTGGAGATGACAGTGAAGACATGCACACCATCACAGTGGACAAGAGTCTGGATGGGAGACTTGGCTTCAGCGTCAGAGGAGGATCTGAACATGGGCTCAGCATCTTTGTCAGTAAAGTGGAGGATGACAGCACAGCAGGTACAATACACAAATATATAAAATTATGAATTGTTAAGAGGCTAAATATGCTTAAAGGACCCATATTACACTACTTTCTGATCTATTTATGTTTTCTCATCAAAAAACATACACAGAGTTGTGTTTTCTTTCATTCACACATGTTTAACAGAAAACACTCTGTTCCACCTTGTGATGTCACGTGGTAATACAGGAAGTGCACCACTGTGTTTTCAAAATCCATACACCTTCCCTACAATCATTTGGATGATTTCAGTCATGGAATTTATCAATCTTTACTGAACAAAAGGTAAAAGGTAGCTATTAACTTCACTGCTTTGGAGATGTAGACAGACTAATAATAAATAAAGGGTTACTGAAATGTGTGAATAAAACAAAACAACTCCAGGTCTGTTTTTGAGGAAGTAACAACTTTCTAACATGTCTAAAAGGTCACAAGAGTCAATTGTGCATAATATAGGACCTTTAACATTTGTAGTACTTTTCTCACAGAGGAGGCAGGTCTGCGTGTTGGGGACAAATTGGTGGAGGTGAATGGGATCAGTCTGGAGAGTATTACTATGAGCAGTGCTGTTAAAGTCCTGACCGGAAGCAACAGGCTGAGGATGGTGGTACGGCGCGTTGGAAAGGTCCCCGGCATCCGCTACTCCAAGGAAAAGACCACATGGTACAAATAAAAGGCATATTTTTGTTGTTTTCATTGGTAAAATTTACATGTAATGAGGTAACATATGCAGTTAGGGTGAAAGAGGCTGTTTTTCTGTTTTGATACTGTAAAGGCGAACAGAAATGGATGGTGTAATGAATCCTTTATTAGCTCTTTGATCTTAATCTGGGTATGTTCACATTTACCCTGACATAAAATGTCCATTCACAGGGTGGATTTGATACACAGACGGATGGTGGTGGAGGAGAGTGGAAAGACCCCATCTGAGGCCAGCTCTGGAAGTGCTCTGCAAAGAATTGTTCACCTGTACACCACTTCTGACGACTACTGCCTGGGGTTTAACATACGAGGAGGCAAAGAGTTTGGACTTGGTATCTATGTCTCCAAGTAGGTTCCTCTTGTATATTCCATCTTACTTTTCTGGATGTGGAAATTTCAATTCCAGAGAGATTTTATTGCTTTGCCTGGTATGTTCTAAAGTTTGGCATTAAACGTATCTATCGTGAATTTACTTCATCACGGGTCTTTTTTATCAGCCAAATATACCTTCAAAGCAGACATTGCACAGTTGCCTCTCTACAGATTTTTCTCCATAGAGACACAGAGACACAGAGTAATTCAAAGTGTCTTACAGAATAAGAAAAACATTAAAATCACCTAAATAAAATTAACGTTAAAAGTTGAGCCTGAATGTAAACTTTGTCAAAGTACTGGCCTGTCGAACATTCAAGGCAAAGCATAACATCTCCATGAAGACAAGCATGTGACAGACCATCCCTCAGAAAGTTACATATGTATTTAGGTTTTCTTTTTAAAAACTTTACATCTTCATGTCAATACCTCAGACTGGATCCTGGTGGTCTTGCTGAACAAAATGGCATTAAAATGGGGGACCAGATTCTTGCCGCCAATGGGGTCAGTTTTGAGGACATCAGTCACAGCAGCGCAGTGGAAGTGCTGAAGAGTCACACACACGTTATGCTCACGATTAAGGTAAGGAACATGGTTTTCTATGTTTTTTATTGTGTCATAAAGATAACTGATGTAAGCCCCATACACTGTATACTGTATTTAAATGGACATAGCTAACTCACTGGCCTCTAGCTGGCAATGATTACAGGTCTATATTATGTTCAGTAAATTAATAGTAAACTCCATTTGTTTGTTCTAATAAGACAAAAAAATTAATTGAAAGTTGTAATATATCAATATGAGGAAAAATATTATAATCATGCTGTACCACCATCAAGTCAGTTGGAAGGTTAAGTTAAAGATCCACTATGTAACTTTTTACTTTTTTTTTGGCGGTCCATCACCTGCTTGTTTCTTTGGATATGTGATTGCTCTGCCTAGAATGTTCCACTGTATGACATTAAACAGCTCTACCATGCATTTATTAAATTGCAGGAGGTTTTATAGCTCAAAAATACCTGGAAAAACAGGCACTCTGACTGTGAACAGGGTCGCCTCTCCACAGATGTGACCTGTAACTTTGTCTTTGTCATGAAGATAGAAAGGTCTAATGCCATACTGTGAAACACGGAGATGGAGAAAAGAGTTTGACGGGCGCTCCTAAAAAAAAGCTACACACTGCCCCTTTAAGTTCTATTTGGATGGGCATAAACAGCTGCAATGATGTTTTAAAATGGAAAAAATCAAATAAAAATGGTGCTAATCCTCTTATACAGACTCAAATAGTAGAATACACCCACTTCTTTGTTTGCTGTTAATTGACCTTATCTAAACCTCTCATTTGCCAGCATTCGGTTTCACAGTTGTCTATAGTCAGTGGATTTACTTTATATTGGGCCATAGTGGTGGCCGTTTAACTAACAGTCTACCACACATGCTCATTTGAATGTTGATTGTTGCTTTAATGTCTTAGGGGCCATATCGCCTTTCACAGTGACTCCTTGTTTGTGTGTCCTTACTAGAAAGCATGTCAGCTTCTTTCTGTTACAGCGATAATGATCTTAGTCACTTCCATTCACTGCTTTTCAACATTTGGTGCCGTGTTCAGTTAATCAAATGCGAGCAGATACCTCATTCAGTTGAACTATTTGTGACTTTCTGCTTCTTGTTTTATGCAACACTTTGAGGATCCCATTCAAAAAGATAATACAGTTTGTTTTATTGTTTATTGTTTTGGCATCAGTTCACATTTTAATAATTTTGAACCTGATAGACAGTGATGGGAAGAATACTTTGAAAATATATTGAAAATGAATTCTGAATGCTTTAATGAAATGTATTTTGCATGTGTTCTGATACATGGTCCAATCAGAGTACTTTATTCTGAATACTTGTGATACTTTTACACCAAGTTGCATTATATAGTATAAAAACCATAACATGTAATTACAAACAACTTTATTTTAGTTGTTCATATATTTATTGTCATTAGAGACGAAAAATCACACATGTACACGCGTGCAAGAGCTGTTTTCTTTTTTCCTCATTAATATTGTGTAGTTCAAAGCAAAAACTCATGATGAAGGACTGTCATGTAGTTCTTTTAATTTAGTAACTGTATTCTGAATAGCAGGAAGTGAAAAAGTAACTGTATCAGAATATAGTTACTCAAAATGAGTATTGAGAATAAGTATTTTCGGTACATGTATTCAGTCACCTGCCGATACATAGGTGCTTGGCTAATCCTGTGAGTTGTGTTGCTATACAATGAACGTGCATCAACAGTTGTATCTTCCAGGGGCGACAGCTGGTATGCAATTGTTATATTCCTCGCTCACTTTACTTGTTGGAGGTTGGGTTTCGCGCTGTGAAAAATACCCAGGCTGTGTGCATTATTCACCAGGCGCCCGGGATCAGGTGCTGAGCGAAGCATGGGCCAGTGTTTGTTCAAGTTTAGTTTGAGGCTCGTTCACAAAGGACTCTGGGAATCGAAACGGCGATCAGGGTTAGAAAGCAGTACAACTATCAAAGGTTACTAGAAAGTGACGAGGGGATTCTAGTGTTGTCGTTTGGGTTGAAAGAATAATATACACACCGTAAGTTTGAGTCCCTTCTGTGGTTCTAGGGTTACGCTTTATCAAATATAGTGATCCCATAAAAGTTTCAGGATCTCTACTGTATCTAATTTGCATATTGGTGATCATATCTTTGCAGGAAGCTGGACGGTACCCTGCCTATAAAGAGATGGTGGCTGAATACAGATGGTTGAATAAATGTATGTTGCTTTTGGATGTTTTTAAGTTCTAAAATGTGATGATAAAACTCTCATAGATCTATCAATACCTATCACTTACTCTGTCTTTTCATAAGACATATCCAAAACAAAACTTTCCAAATGTTTAACCTGATCATTTATATTAGTGACACTGCCCATTAACCTTTAATATTTATCCACCCTTAACACAAAATTGGCAGTAATAAAGTAATTAAAGATAGTCATTTGCTTTTCATACACACAAATAATATTGTTCTGCACTGTCCTTATCCCACCTCTCACATATTACGGGCATTACATATGTACTTAGTCAGTTTTTATGTGTACAAATGTATATGTATGCACCATTTTTGTGACCTATGGTGCCATTTTACATGTGTAACTGTTTTAAAAGGTGTGTGTTAATATTTATATGACTTTATCATGTACCTTGTCAGTGGCCAATGGGACCCAGAACTCTTCGTCTCAGGGCTCAGACTCGACCTCCTCGGCCTCCTCTCTCTCCTCTGGGACTCCAGTCAGCTCTCTCAGTGGTCTGTCCCAGGTCATGTTCCCCCCCAGTCTGCCCTTTGGCTCTGACATGGTGGACGTCTGCATCTCCACTGAAGATCAGAGGTGGGAAAGATTACTGTATGTAGTGCTAACATATTGTAGTATGTCCTGAGGGGTGAATTCTGTTATAACCAAATGTGACATGAAATGAGACATGAATGAACTACCAAATAGTACTGTTGAATCTATATTTCTGTCATGTTTTGTCAAAGCAGCTTTATGATGCCCTCAACTAAGTGTCCAACATGAGTAAAGCTGTATTTTTGAGTTGGATGGCTCAACAGCAAAGACATAGGACATACTTGGGACAACTCACATGCCTCACTGTAGTATTCTATCTTGGACACATAGGCCACCATACAAAAATGCACATACCAACTACACAACATACAAACATGACATAAATGCAAGACACTAATTGTATAAACTATAAAGGCAAAAATACATATATAAGAAACTTGCAATCTCTTGTAATCTCCCCTGCAAATAAATGATATTTTTTTAAGCACCTTTCTGATGGCTTATATAAACAATGGTGTATTCATTTCCCAGGTCTGAACCAGAACACTCCGAGATCCCAAATGACACGACTCGCAGCCTGGGCCCTACCACTCTGCTCAAAGACACCGCCATCCGAGGAGACGATGACAAAAAGAAGAAAGAATCGCCCAAAACTGCGGTGCTCCTCGCCCTCAGTAAACCCAGCCGCCCCATCACCAGGTCCCAGAGCCAAGTCACTATAGCAGGTGAAAAACTTTAAAGGAATCTCGTGCAGTGTTGGAAGAAAAATGACATACTTTCTATATATTTACTCTGCAGAGATTACACAGAAGAAGGACAAAAAGCAGAAAGGAAAGGACCCAGAGGAGAAGAGCACCCTGCAAAGGTCTAAAACTTTTGTAAACCTGCTGTTCAAGGGTGGACTTAGGGGGCGCTCCAAGTCCAGTGACAGGGCTGGAAAAGGTAAATAACTTTTAATTTAAAAAAAAAAAATTTTAATCAGTACTGAACATGTAATACAGTACTATTAAAACAAATACATTCTGCAAGATTTTTTACGAGTGGCCAACTATAAATTTTTAAACTTTCAAATTGGTAGTACAAGAATAATGCAGTTCTGATTACTTTCTAAATCCAAACCGTATTATATTACGTGATTTATAGACCACTTAAATGGTAGTGCTATAAATAAAAACACAGATTAAAGTTTATTAGAGATAATTATCATTTTGAAATACAGACTATACATTATTATATTGTTATTTGTGCTTTTTTGTCCATTATGTGAGAGGGAGTAGGCATTTATATGCTTTTTTCCTCTCCCTGCTCCTGGGTCTCATCTCTGATCTGTAAATCATGGAAAAGAGGAAAAAGTTGAGTTGCCCAAATGAAGTGAATATATTAATATGAAAGGTAAATGTGTTTGTGTGACCAGATGGAAAGCCAAATGTAGAGATGTTGGGGGTGGTGGAGGGGATGGCCCGGAGACTGCTGACGGAGGAGGAGGTGGCTGCAGTAATGAAGACCTGCCGCAGGGTGAGAATAATTGCCAATAAATTAATAAAATACAATACTGTACAGAAAAGTGAATGTAGAAAGGTTTGGACACACCATCTCATTGGATTTTTTTCTTTTTTTACTACATGCTACATTTTATATACATACAGAAGACAGCAAATAACTCTACTATAATTAATAAATTAAATGAGATGTACAAACTGTTGACTCGTAGTGTATTTGTTAAGGCAGGACATGTGCAATAAGTGAAATCACAACACAGAGCCTGTAGTTTTAAATTAAGATGGAGAACAGCAAAGGGTCTCATGATTGAATTTGGTGTAAAACTGTCAAAATTTTGATGTTTTACAACATACCTGTGTAGTCACCAAGTGATTTTCAATAAAAAATATTATATAGGCTTTCTGTTAAAATGTCAAATAGGTCCTATAAAAACATATAAAGAGACAAAATAGCCATTCTAACAGCTTATATAGTTCAAACTGCACTGTCAGTGAATTCAGAAACAATGCCTAATAGTTATATATATTTGTATTATTATTTATTTCAGTGTTTGTTTGCGTTTTTCCTCTAGTACATAGCAGAGCAGTCAGTAGAAACCTTCATACGCCACCTACTGGGCATTTTGGACAGACCTGAAAAGTTGCTACTGCTGAGAGAAGCAAGGTAAGAAGAAAAAAAAATATGTTGATATAATCACATTTAAAGGTGCACTAGGTAACTTTTCTGGAAGAGGGTCTGCCACTTGCTTTTCTCAAGGTGTTATTGCTTTGCCTATAATGTTCAGCAATATGGTATTAAACTTTTAAACCTCTCCATGGAGACAAGCACATTGCACCAGTAGACCTAGTGCATGTTTTCAAGTAATTCAGTAAAGTTTAATGCCATCCTGTGGAAGAGTCCTATCAAAGCAATAACATCTCCATGGAGACAAGCAGGTGGTCAGAAGTTGCACTGAGCACCTTTTAAATATGTACAGTAAACTCTTAATTTACCATATCTTAAAACACTCAGCCTTTACTGAATTTGTAAACAGAGGTATTACATCAGGGTCCAAGGAAATTTAGGGATTTCTCAGGATAATCACATTAAATCCAGTGTTACACAGGGAAACAGCGGACAGTAAATAAAAACATTTGTACAGTAAATATTGAACGATTATGTATTTTCTTTTGTGTTTTCAGGATGCTGCTTTCTCCCTCTGACCTCACTTTATTCAACAGCATCGTGACCCCAATCGAAGCTGAGGCCTATGACATCCTAAAGTATCGCTCAAGTCAGTATTATTACATTTATGAACGCAACACAAATGAATTTAATTGTTTGTTGCCATAGGTATTAACAATTAAAAATAAAATTTCAAATCTTTTGGGTCCTCAAAATTTTGCTGATAACAGGAAGCTGAAATTAATATCATTTAACTCATAATATTTTCTGTGTTTTAGTCCGAACTCCTCCACTTCGCTCCCCCAACGCAGGTCGGACCCCCAAACGGCACCTCATCACACCCATCCCAGGTCTGTTTCTGATTAAAAGCTGTTTTAAATGTACAGAACTTTATATATAGTAACACTGGTCCTGTGGAAGAGCTTTGCCCTAGTTTGGTGGTTTGATTCCATCTCTGGGCAAAGTGCTTCAACCACCTTTTTAAGTTATTTATGTATCTGTGTGTGTGATAATCAACAGAAGATATTTTGACAGCACACTAAAGTAGGTCTTTAAATGTTTTACCTGAGCTTAAAAATGTAAAATCACTCACACATATAAATGTATACTTTACTATACTTTTGTGAAGGATTACAACTTTTTTTTTTTCATTATCATTTCAATTATACCCAGTATTATTTTTATTATTGATAATGGTGCCCACTTTTACTTCACAAGCACATCACTTCAATGTCAAACTCATAGTGATGTGCTTGTGAGGTAAAAGTGATGTGCCCACTTTTACTTCAAAAGTACTTATCACTATGAGTTTGACATTGAAGTGAATGAATAATGCATGAACTTAGATAACTGTCCAAAAAAGCTGTTTTCTTTGCACGTTTCTTAATCTACATCTTACCTCTTTTGGCATTCATAGTAGTTAAACTGTAGTATTATATGTTGTAGGCAGTAATATATATGTATGTATGTATATATATATCATATATATATCATATATATATATTCATATATATATATATATATATATATAATCATATATATATATATATCATATATCATATATGTAATATATTACACAGAGCATTACTTTTTCAGTTTTAGTACTGTTTCTTGACATTTTGTTCACACAGACTACAGAGGTGGCTTTGAGTTGCACCATGCCGAGGAGGTGGAGAAAGAGAGCCACCTACTGGAGCAACTGGAGAAGCTCAGTCTGACTGCTCCTCGTGCGCCCAGACCCCACACATCCAGTGCCTTCACCCCCCTGTTAGACATACCAGTGGATGGTTACCACTCCGAATCCAGGGACCTCAAACCCCCCTCCAGCCCCATGGTCCCCAACTGGCTCCTGGCTCGCTCCGAAGACTCCCCCTCCCCCCTGAGAACTGACATAGGAACTGTCCGCTCGGTTCATTTTGACGAAGTTTCACTGCATTCAGCGTCAGATAAAAGCAATGCAACTTCTGAGAGAGGCAGGTCCCCTTTTAGAAACGGACATGCAAAAGGTAAAAAGGAGGTTTTGTTTACGCTTCAAAGTGCCTCAAACAGAAGTCGGCCTTTGCTGTCCCAAGTGTTCACCCCGAGTTTGGACCAAAAACAGAGAAAGGTGAACGGACATTTATCTGAGAATGGACTCAGTGGGACAGGGTCTGAAGAGAAGTACGAGCTCAAGACGGTCAGCATCTCCAAGACTAAGCAGTCTCTAGGTACAGATCTAAATAGTACTGAAGTTATACACTGAAGTAAAATACTGACTTTGTGGTACTTTGTAATAGGCCTATTGACTGCAGTACACTACTACTGGACTGTGTATAATGTGTTTTTTCCTGCAGGTATCAGTATATCTGGGGGCGTGGAATCAAAGGTTCAGCCAATTATAAAGATAGAGAAGATTTTTCCTGGAGGAGCAGCTTCAACCAGTGAAGTACTAAAGGTAATTTTTATTATAATTCCAAATCCCTGTAATTCAACATTAGGTTAATGGTGTTATTTTATTTAAGCGGCATGGTTTGAAATGCATATTTTGTAAAGATTTCTTATTTCTGTTTCTAGATGTATGTTAGGTATTCACAGTAAATGTATATAACTCCACTATATTTTGACTTGTTTTGTAGTGAATCTAAAGTAGAACTTTCAGATAGTGTCTAACATTTCAATCTTATAACAATGATAAAAAGTGCCCTTTTAGACAATAACACAAAATAAGATAACTTTTCTTTTCTTATGTTAACATGTGGTCTTAGTCCTTATAATGCTCAAAGTAGTTCTAAAATGGTTCAAGAAAGGTCAAATTGTGTTTGGTTAGGATATTTCTAGTATCAATACCTGCTCAAATGAGTATCTTAGCTTTTAGTATTGATAAGTATCTGATTTTTGACACTTTTGACTGCCCTACTCTGAACAACAGCAGCATATTTGTCAAGATGTAGTGATTCTGCTGCAGACCACTTACTCACTTTGTTTTATCTTTGTGTTGTCAGGCTGGATATGAGCTGGTGTCAGTGGATGGAGTGTCTCTACAGGGAGTCACTCATCAACACGCTGTGGACATTATCCGAAAAGCCTTCAGTAACAAGGCCAAAGACCCCATGGTTTTTGTCGTCAAAGTCTCACAAAATCCTTAAGAGGATCAGCCTCCATTCTGCTGCACTTGAACTAAGCCACAGACACAAGACTTTAGTCACAACAACTTAAATCTAGTCAGAGGTGGGTAGAGAATCCTATAGAACACTGACTGTGGTTACATGCACATTGAAAATCTGATTATTAACAGTTTTTTTGAGTTATGAGACTATTAAAATAAAACGTAAACAGCAAAATCATCTCATTTCTTTCTGATAATGGTCCCTCTGATAATTCACATCATATTTTGTGGTTTACATGGCATTTAAAGGGCCTAAATTACTCCTATTTTCCTATGTTATAATGTTGTTTCCTCATCACAAATATACCTGGAGTTGTGTTTTGTTTCATTCACATGTTTAACACACAAATCCTCCAAATTTAGGCTTCTTTAGAGTTCTTTTCTTAAAACACTCTGTTCCACCTTGTGATGTCATGTGGTAATACAGGATGTGCTTCACTGTGTTTTTAAACTCACTTTTAGTAGAGTCATTTGGATCATTTCAGCCCTGGAACTGTCTATCTCTACTGAACATTCTGCAGTGGAGTAGCCACACATTTTACACAAGTAGAGTACTGACCCAAAATACTACTAAAAATTAAAAAAACGTGTAATAATAAACTGACTTGAATTAAAAGTGCACTCAAAATTTACTCAGAAAGTGTAACTAAGTGTCCCTGATTACTACCCACCTCTGAATGTTGTATAATACAAACAAAAACAGAAATCATTCTCAAAAACAGAAAATTCTCTTGTAAATATGCTGTTTTTTTTTTCTATTACCTTGAACAATGGACTATGATGCCAGCAAAAATGGATGATAATTCTTTATTAAACTGATTTTTTCTGTAACAAAACCATCGAGCCAATTGACAGTGGAGGAGTGGGTGTCCTTATTCTCTTGAATTATTAAACGCAGGTTAATGAGCTGCAAATTGAAACCTGAGTGTCCTTAAATGTCTGCTCATAAAATCATCTGACACCATGACGAGTGTGAGTTGTACTTAGAGGTTTCCTGTAGGGGGCAGACAAGAGCCATTTACTGCAAATGTTTATAAGACACAACACATAACAGATTCAGGACATTTGGAAATTAAGTGTAGTAAGTGTAATCTTTTTTATGTTTAGAAATATGGGAGGAAAATGTACTAGAGTTCAGATTAAAAATGTTATTTGTTCTTCAGAATATGAATTTGAGCATAGTTGATAAACCCTATACATAATTGTTTCTTCCTTTAGCTTATTACTGGTTAAGGTTAAGGTACACTGTCCCCATAGGAACATTTGTCCTCTGCATTTGACCCATCTCCGTGATCTCCCACAAACAGGAAGTTGAAAACCGATGTGAATAAGGAATAAACCAGACATACTACATCAGGTATTTTTAATAAAACATAAATTTGTTCAAGAATGTACAGCATGAAAATATACATTTAATGTCCTCATACAAATATTGTAAATTATAAAATTACACTGAAAAACAAACTTCCACATAGATCCTATAATGTACAAGCATTATTGTGGAGGGGCAAAATACATGGGACATTACTTTGGTCATTCACAGTGGCTGTTTCATCTCTCATCTCTGAAAAACTTCATTTATAACCAGTTTCTGTCCAGGTGTGGAAAATATTTATACAAAGTTATATTCAGTCAGCAGCAACGAGAGCCTTCTGTTGGTTTGGGTGTGTTCTGCTCCAAACAGGGAAGTCAATGTACAGTGGGGTAGGAACTTAAATACAAAGACTAATGTGATTTAAATAACACTGAGTTAATATTTCCTATAGTATCAATATACAGTTGAACTGAAAGAGGATTATTCTGATGCTTTGAGACAGAACAGCAACCAATAATATACAGAATCTTAGTTTAATTATACTCTACAATCAAATAGTATATTCATGAAAATGTATTAAACAGTTAAAATAACAGTATCCAGTAAGAGTTGTGAGCTTTCCAATATAATTTATCATATCGTAACTTTCAGACTATAGTCACTGCTACTTTGTCCATTTTGCTTTTGTCCTGATTTGTTTGTTTGAGATCAAATGTGATAACGTGTAATAATTAACTTAACCATGATTGTCAGTATTATCAATATGGGTCACGATCACACTTACTTATACAGTCTGTGATCGTGAACTCGTTTTGTGGTTTAAATCAGCACTTGGCTATAATAATAGTTTAGTTCTTTTGGTCCTGACACTTGATAAAGGTGTGGAGAAGTGTGATCTAAAATTGTGCTTAAAAGTCTGTGCTCTTTACTTCTTACTTTTACTTAAGTACAATTGTAATTGAGTAATGTATTAGCCATGTAACTGTACTTTTACTTGAGTACAAATTGTCAGTTCTAGGGATGCAGTGATTCAGGTTTTTCCTCTTCCAATACTGATGTCGATACTTTGGCTCTAAGTATCTGCCGATACCCAACATCAACCGATACCAGGGCAGAGAAAGCAAATATAATTTATTTCCTTTAAACATAAACAGTCTATGGTAAAAAAAAAAAAAAAATATCTGTGCTTAGCTGTAACTTATATTATCAAGTAATTACAGAACAGCTCTGTAAAAATAGTTTAATATTATGAGATGTTTTGGGTGAACACTGGCCACTAAATTCTTAAATGTTATTACACCTGTTTATCAACTAAAATGGGATATCAGCTGAAGGAATATTGTGGAAATCCAATCCACTAAAATTTGTCAGTATCGGCGCCGATATCCGATACCAGTATTGTATCAGTGCATCCCTAGTCAGTTTTCTTTCAATCACTAATCGTTTGGTTGCTTTGACCTCAACACTGTCCAGTAATTAGCAGATCTAAAACAAAGAAATAATGTGATAGTAACACAACTGTGGCATTTAAAAATTCCTACATTTAAATAACCTTGAACAGTTGATGAAAACACTGCTTTTATCACGTCACAAATATTGCTGCTGGCGCCTCCTACAGGTCTGAATGACTCACCACAGAGCACAGGATGCGCAGACTCCCACGTCTGTAGTTAAATATTTGTGTCATGTGAATTAACTGGACTATAGAGACTTACTCTTAACACATTCAGAGGGAGTGGAGAGTGCTAAAGCCAGAGGGCCGACCAGTCATACAAAAACCACAGTGGGAGGAGAGTGAAAGGTCGAGATTTAGTCACAGAGCTGACATCTAAAAGCACGCAACAGTTTGACTATCAAGTGTATCCTCTATAATAAGAGAAATGACAAAAAGCTGATCAAAAATAAGCATAGAAACTCCAAGTGTAATCTTCTAAACGGGGACAAAGTCATATTTGTATTTTTGTGGTCAGTTTTAAGGTCAATTCACTTTTTCGGTGGTAGTTCAACCTTTAATATGTATTAGGTAATTTAGGGGGTAAGGAGATGAGCCTGCCATGTGCTTGTTACCATAGCGATATAATTGTTTTCCCTGGAATGTTCCTCAGTAATGCCAATCTATCTCGCATGTATTAAATTACACGTGTTGTCATTAAAAATAATAATAATTCTTTCTTAGGCTAGTTTAATGCCATATTTTCCAGGAAAAGCAATTAAATCTCTATGGAAACAAGCTGGCGGCAGACACTCCACTACTAGAAAGTTACATAGTACACCTTTAATCATGACTTTTACAGGTTTAGCACATTGTATATGTCGGATTGGAAAAAATATAATCGGATTTTTGTTACAAAGATGAGGAGAAATTGGTACAAAGAAAAGTTGGTACTGGAGGCCTGGCCTGACCTACTAACGGCTAATGGAGGTCATGATCTACTGAGGAGGAGAGACCCGAGAGGCAGGTCCCATTTGGGAATACTGCAACTTCTGTGTATTTATGAAACCATGACACTTAAAAAGGCAACAGTTTGAGATTAGAAGCGTTTAATGGTAACTAAAGCGTTATACCATGTAGCCCATTAACTTTACTAATGTTTTGACCGTTCTGACCACTACAGAATGAAACCACCACAAGAGGAGCACATTTGGAGATACCCAGACCCAGTAAGAATCACAAAAAAGACTGCTGAAACTAATTTTTAACTTGTAAATTAACTCATTTCTACAACAAGGACAAATTACACACTTAAAGCTGCACTATGTTATACTTTTCCTGCAAAGGGTTTGTTATCAGCTTGTCTGCATGGAGATGTTACCGTTTTGTCTGGAATGTTCCACAGTATGGCATTAATCAAGCATGTGACACCACTAGTTAGATCCATTTGGTCAGATCTGTGGAGAGGCAAGCCCACTCACAGTAAGAATACATGTTTTTCAATGTTTTTTGAGCAATAAAAACACTCATCATGATATAAATACAAGACAGATTTGTGTAATGCCCTGCTATGGAACATTTCAGGTTAGCTTAGAGTGAAGACAAGGTGGTAGCAAACACCAGAAAGGTTACACAGTGCACCTTTAATTAATGTTAGCCTATTATATGCCATCCATCCACACATTCGCAATGATACCAGGTCATAGTATGATACCTGATCAGTGTATAATCTCTATTCTGTGTCATACGGGAGGAGCAGAAAACCAGTGAAACTAGTGCAAATGAAATGGTCGGGATATATTTGTTTTCATATTTCTGTTGCTGCGATTTCATCAAAGTTTATCTCATTTCCACTTCCGTCGTCGTCATCTCTGCTCTCCAGTTCTTGGCTCAGCTCCTGTAGATGCTGCTCCAACTCTCTGTTCCTCCGATACATCTGAACATAATTCTGCTGAAGTTGCTTTTGATAGCGAATAACTTTGTCCTTTTCTTCTTGCCATACTTTTCTCTCCTCTTCAAAATTCACCAACTGCTCCTCCGCTCTCTGCCGTTCAAAAGTGAGCTCACTCTTCATCCTGTCCATTTGTAGTTTTATATTTTGCATTGCCTCTGTATGGCTTTGTCTTTGCGCCTTTGCTTCGTCGCTTTCAAACGCCAAAAGATGTTCCTCTGCTTCCTGGAAAACTTGACACTGACGATTTCCTGGCCCCTGACTGGCTAATGCGTCTCTAAGTTGCACTATCTCACCCTCGAGTCGTCCCACTTTCTCTCTTAGAAGTTCCGCTTCACTTTTGCGTCGCTGTAGTTCATTTTCACAAACTTCCAGCTCTAAAGTCCTGGTTCGGTTTATGCCGTGAGCTTCTTGTAGCAGGACCTGTGTGTTAGTGAGTTCACCTCTGGTTTCTCGCAGTTGACCTCTCAATGAAACGATCTCCCCAACGCGCTGTGCTAGCTCCCCCTGCACCTCCTTCAGCTGCTGCTTCAGTAAAGAGATCTCCCCCGACTTCTGGCACACCTGGAAAAATATAAGATACAGTGTGTTTTTTTATGCTCATGTATAGAAACTGCACTTTCTATTGTAAGCACAGCAAGCCCAACTCAGTCCCATTGATTTACATATTGATTCTACAATCAATAAAATGTGAAGAGTACCCTCTATAAATTCAGGCTTTAGACAATCACAACAGGTACAGTGGCAAAAGATCCATAGACCAAATCCATGAAAGTAGGAAGTAGAGGAAAGAAGTAAATCTATATAACTTTTTCCTAGAATCTTAAAACCCTATGGCAGGGGTGTCCAAACTTTTTTTCATCGAGGGCCATATATTAAAACACAGACCAGTGTGAGGGCCAATCGAGTCATAGACTGGTGGTCAAAACAGTGAGTAATTCAAATATGTGCATTTATAACAGGTTTGAATGACCCACCAGACCTTTGTTCATGCTTAGACCCTCAAAAGGACACACTACATTTGCTTGATCAAGGTAGATTTCAAAAACATGCAGTAAAAAGTACTACTTGCGGTAGTATGAGCCAATTCACCTGGAAGCCTGAGGGCCAAAACAATTGATCTGAGGGCCACATTTGGCCCCGGGCCATAGTTTGGACATGCCTGCCCTATGGGATATTGCTAGTTTTCATGTTTTCATGATATTTTGTTCATGCTGTAATTTAGACCAAAGCCTCAACTGGAGGCAGTTGAGGCTTTGGTCTAAATTACATCTGATTATGGCCACTCGGTTTACATCATAATAAAGTTAATTTGAGATAGAGGAGCTTAAAATAAATGTCTAAAATGTAGACATCTCACCTCCCACTTGGTCTCCTCCAGACGGGGTCCCAGTTGTATTTTCTCGTGTTCATATGAAGTGCACCTCTCCTCCAGCTGCTCGCGCTCTTTAAGGAGTTGACCAAAATCCTCCTGTAGCTTCCTCTTCTCCTGCTGTAGCTGATACACCTGTATATACACACACACACACGCATACACACACACACACCAGGCACTTTAAAGTCAAAAATCAAAGGGGCTGCACACAATTTTTTCATGTAATAAAGTCACATTTGTCCCAGCACAGAGCTCTTTTGGTTCAAATTAGACCAATGTGTGCTGTCTGAATCTAATTACTAAGCGTTTTTATTGTCCGTGAGCCAGTAAGTAATGTTGGTGCGCTTTTAGCATGCTAGCTGTTGTGACCTCTCATAGTGCTTATAAAGTGATTGTGGGGAATAATTAAGGTGCTAAGAATGCATTAGGAAAGTAAGGAATAACTTTGGAGCCCTTCAGACAGTTACATTTGTCATGCTTTTAATACAGCAAATTGTTGGATATAACGCCTTTAATTTTTTTTTTAAACTGACCTGTAGCTGTAGGACCTGTTGTGCGCGCTGAGCTTTCTGAGAGGCGGTCTGCATTCTGGTCGCACAGCTCTGCCTCAACTCCTCGATCTCCAGCTCAAAACGCTTCTGCTTCTCCTCATACACCTGCAAATCAGCACATTGTAGATCAACCATGTTATATGTCTCTTATTTATTATTATCAGTCCTAATTAAATTCAACATTTTGCCTAAAATACAGCTGGCTTATTTTAAAGTATCACAATCTCATCATTATATTTGGGATTCAGTGCTTTTCTTCTACCATTTACTTCTCTGACCTTATCCTCTTATTGGTCAGTGTCTGTTTTGCAAGTGAGTGACAGGCGAATTCAACCAATCACAGTGAAGTGTCCAGACCACTCAAGTTAAATTTTAAAGCAATCTAAAGCTACCAAGTGTATAGGAATAATGATACAACATTGACAAAACATGTAAATTGTATTTGTTTTGTCTTTTTGAGGATCCCTACATCTATAATACACACACTTGCTTGTTCTTCCCATTACAAATACACTAAATTTGAATATTTGTGTAATCCCGAAGGTGTCTGCATAGGATCTATAGCAAAAGAAGGCTGAGTTCAGTCAAGTATGTGAATTCTGAGTAACTTTACCATTCTTTTTTGATCTGCTACACATATGGATATAACAATAATCGAAATGCTTATTTGTATTATAACAATACCAAAGGCTTTTGAATGCATTTCAAAAAGAAAAAGTAGCATACTCACATTTGGTTAACCTCCACAAAATATTGTAATAAATATCATACTGTGACGTGTATATCGTGAAAATATCGTACTGAGAAATTTAGATATCATTACATGTCTAGGCCTACTCAATGAACCCACTTGTGTCATGAGGAAATAATCAGCCCGTGTAGTCAAAATGTTATGTTTGACTTGTTTATAAAAACTTGCTGTGTGCTTTTAACCCACCTGACAAATGGCTGCTTCATTCTCATCCAGATTGTCTCTGAGCAGTTGTAGCTCCATGTCCCTCTCTCTGAGCTTATCCTCCAGGTCTCTCACAATTCCCTCATATCCTTCCACGGGACCAGGGGAGCGCCCGTTTGACCCACTGTCCGACAAAGGCTGCCCCCTCCCAGTCAGCGACCCCGACCCTGTACTTTTACTCGACGAAGACCTCCCACTATCTGAATTTGAATGCCCATGTGCATTTCCTGGTTGAACACTCTTCTCCAAATGCCCACTGGAGACCTCACTGGGCGCCATGCCATACCCTACTCCTCCATAAGGGGGCAGACTGGAGAGAGAGTTCCTCCCTGAATCGGATAGGGAGCAGGACTGATTGCTGCTGCCTGCGTTTCTGCCCCCGCTGTAGGAGCTGCGTTTGTCGGGGGAGGGTGGTGAGACCTCTCGGTGGGTGGGGCTCAGCAGGTTCAGGTTGGATTGGTCGGGGGCGATGGCGCAGTGCCGTGGCGACAGGTACTGCATCGATGTGCGGCTTTTGGGAATGACGGGTTTGAACGCAGTTGGACGAAGAACAGTTTTTTCCATGTTCTAAAAGAAAAAGAGAAGTAGTTGTATGATTTATTTGGTTAGTGATTGATAACTCTTTTATAATGCATTATTTTCAAGCATGGCAAATAAATATTGTAGAAGACTAGTTTAGAGCTACTTGTATAGTCCTTTAGGTAACAGCCGAAAGGAGAAGATAGGGAGCGAGTTGTCTAGAGATTTGGGAATTTGAATGATGAATACAAACAGTTGTTTTTGCACGAACTCCTGTGTAGTTGTAGTCTTGTAAGTGCAGTTTAGGTCAGATTCATAGAAATACATAATAGTTGGGCTTTAGAGGGCTTTTATCACGCCCCCTTTTTAGTCAACTAATCGATCAGCAAGACATGTCTTTAGCCAGCCAAGAATGTATTTATTGGACTACAGCCCTAATTTAGTTGAACAATTACTTCATTTTTATTTGTATTTTACAGATTATTTTAACGTTTTTTTTTTACACCATCGTCAAAAATAAAATATTTTCCAGCTGTAGACTGTCCAAAAAACACCCTGGTATTATTCACATTATACATAACATTTCAATCAAATTCAGCGCTTTTATTCATTGTTAAATTTGTAGTTATTTCAGTAATTGATTAGTAATGTTTAAATAAAAAAGTCAGATTTTGCATAGCAAAACTGAACAATACTCTGAATATTGGACTACTAAAGAATTACAAAAGTACAAAATTCATTGCAGATGCTTGGAGTCTTTACCTTCTCCAGTTTTCCTGACACAGGGATGAGTTTTGGTGGAGGTCCGCCCATGTTTCCGTTGACCCCCTCCTTTGGGTCATCGGTCTGGAGGTGACCAGGACAGATTGGGTTTCCAAGATTTTCATTCCAGTCGTCCACATATTCCTCATTCAGATAAGTATAGTGCCCTTTTTCTACCTCCTGCCCCCTGCTGGACACTGTTACCCCCTGCTTCTTCATTGGGGAGGTGTGGATTGGCACTAAGGAGTCTATTGATACCTCCAATCCGAAACCAGCATTCCCTGGAGTAACTTTCCTCACCCTCGCTCCCAAATCCGAGCGGTGATCCTGGTACGGGGCGGTCCGTGAGGGTACCAGGCTGCCCACTGACCCCATGGGCTCCAGGGCAGAGGGGGGCGGGTTGGTGGGGGGTGAGGGGTTGGAGTGGTGCCTTCTTCGTGCCCCTCCAGAGAGCCCGGGGGCATCAGCAGACATGGGCAGAGCCTGAACCAGGGCCATGCTGCCAGCTCAGAGGGCTCACCAGATCTGCAACAAAAAAAGAGAATATACAATTAAAATAATGTGTAAAAAGTGTAATTTCTGATGTATTTCTGCATTGTTTGTTGAATGTAGTTCTAGTTATAGTTCAGTGATTCTCAAAGTGGGGTCCTGGGCCTCCTGGGGATTCTCAGAGGCACTGCACGGAGCCCCCAAAGGCTGTCCACACGACAAGCACAAAAGAAAATTGAGTTTGAAATGACCTTCACATAATTTAATTGCTTCATTTACTACTTCAAAACAGCATTAAGCCCATGCACTGTTAACATGTAAATTTAAGAGTAAAACATTACATATCGTTTTGAATTAAGTATGGATTATTAGAGGGGCCAATATTTGGATAAATAGGGCTTTGTGAATGACTGGGAAATGTCTCAAGATTAAAAAATAAAAAAAAAGTGGCACGAAGGTCAAAGTCTTCTCTATCAATGAGAAAACCCATTGCAATAATCCTTCCTTTGAACTTTGACTACAAGCAAATTTCCCAATAGTCTAGACAGAAAACTTCCCATGCTTAGACTGCACTGTAACCCCTGTATATCAAAAGTGACAGTAGAAAAACAGTATTGACATCCTCCGGTCTGGACAGTACAAATAATTCAAATCCCTGGGACAGCCCACACATTGAGAACCAGGACAGCGCCATTCATTTGGCCCAATGAAGCAGCACAAACAGCTCAGAGCAAAGAAAGGGGGCTTGTTCTATTTAAGATGTAAAATGGCTATAACATGGTGGAATGTCCCTGAGACAAAACCCACTGTCTAAAGCAATCCAAAGAAACCCATGTTAAACTAATGATTACAACAACAACGGGATGCTACAGTTAAGATTTATTTTATTTTGTTAAGAAGTTGTCTATGTTTACTACTACTCTCTATGATTCAGACATCTTTTATTCACAAGCTGTTAAATTATCACACAAACCGTAATCCAGCTAATATCTGTGAAATATCGCTGCTTGATCTGGGAGTTGCTAAACAGTATTTTGTTTTTTTGCCTGGCAATGAAAAATAAATCAAATATTTAAAAAATGTACTAGAGCAACTACTAAAACTACTCCCGTCACAAACTATCACCCATGTAAGTACTGTATCTTTATAGTTACAGTAGTTTTTTATTTTATTTTACTTGATACAAATTCACAGTAGAAACTCTTAGATTTACGTAATACTTTGTCCATTTTTAAAATAATATCTAATACATTTTTGTGTGCTGTTACAATGCAATTTTTATTTTTTTGATTTCCATTATTAAGTGTATACAGCTTATTATCTTTATTTCATAGCATATACAGACATTTCCATAAGATAGATGGAACATATATAGACACAGTGATAACCTATGTGTTTATTGTAATGGCAACAGAAAGACAATAGTGGTTGAGAGGGGATTGTTCAGTTGTTTTTGTGGAGAACAATGACTCTATGGCAGTACCCATGACCTCACCATCACTGCCATAAACAACATGATTACTGAAACTGAGAGAGACACAGAGAGAGGGTGTGTATGAGTGTTAACGACTAAAATAATCCCAAATATGTAATGACTGTAATCCTACACCGCTGCAAATGTACCTGCAGTGACAATAATGCAGAGAATAAAGTGCCATTATATTAAAGGGCCCATATTACTCTATTTTCTGATCTATTTTCTCACCAGAAACGTACCTGTTTTGTTTTATTCACATATGTTTAACACACAAATCCATATTGAGACTGAGTTCTTCTCTCTGTTCCACCTTGTGATGTAATTTGGTAATACAGGAAGTGCTCCACTGTGTTCTTAAAATCCATATACCTTCAGTAAACTCATTTATATAATTTCAACCCTGGAATTTCCCATCTCTACTAACGGTAGTAGTAGAGTAGTGAGCTTTGGAGATGTAGACAGACCAATAATAAAGAGACTCAAATATGTGTGAATGAAACAAACACAACTCCAGGAATGTTTTTGATGAGGTAACAACATTATAACATGGCTAAAAGAATCAATTTTATGTAATACGGGACCTTTAAACTACGCCTGGTGAAGCCACAGTTACAATACTGCTCTTACTATTTGTGGGAAAAATATTACTTGTTGTAAGGCTGTGAATGACTGAGCCCCATGTGCCAAGTCATTTACAGACCTGCCAAGCCTTTCACAAAGGCATAAGAGAGCGGCAATTTCAATGAGATTAATACTATTTAATTAGCCATTGAGACGTGAATGTGGTTTAAAATATTATGAATGTGGTAGATAGATTTATTAATCCTGATTATTCAAATAGGTCAATGCGTGCTTATTATCATGTATTATGCCTGTGTGGGAAAACACAACTGTACCAAAAGCAAAGGATTAACCACAAATATTTGTCATGAGGTTGATTAGCTAAATAAATATTAAATGACATCATTTTAAACATGGCTTAAGTACAGAAACTCTTATGAGAGAATGAACCATTGTTCTTTATATAAGTTGCATGGTGTCTCAGTGGCTAACATTCACACCTGGCAGCAAGAAGGTTCCAGGTTTGATTCCCAGGACTCATGGGCCTTTCTATTAAGAATTTGCAAGTTTCTCCATGTGTCAAAGTGGGTTTCCTTTGGACACTCCTATCAATCAAGCCAAAACATGCATAACCTTAGCTAAAAATCAGGAGCAGAAATTTCCCTACAGGAACAATAAAGTGCACTTTAACCTTAAACTAAAGTAAACTATAAAAAATTATGGAAACACCCAATTCACACACACAACTGTTTATCAGAACTGGAGCTGAAGAGGCGGGGGTACCAAACTTTACTAGTGTTACTGAGATAAATATTTGATGAATTAAAATTGAGTTCTGAATGAAATGACACCTTTAGCTGATCATGTCCAGAGAGCTACACTCATGAGGAAGTCACACAGTGGAATATCCCTCCAGTGAGAGGAATGTGTCTAAATACAGAAAAGTCTAAACATGGGCACAAACAGCAGTGGTCAGTGGACTCAACAGTGAGACCAGTGTGGACCAGTTTCCCTTAAGCTCTCCGTGACGTGGCGATGTACTGTAGGTATAACTAAAGCATTGTGTTTGGTTGGTGTATTTTCTCTGTTACGGTAGTTAATGCGAGTTTAGTTATGACAACTTTTTGGATCTGAAACATACGTGGTGGAGCTTTAAATGACAGACCCCTTTTTTGTCATTTATCATGCACAGTGTGACTAACATAATATATTGTCCAGTTTCTTCAATCTTTAAACTATGAACTACATAGACTAGCCAACATTAGTTGTTCATATGGTCAATTATGAGTTAACTAAAGAGAAAGCACAAATGCTACATGGTGTTCCTTTAATGCAGTGAATAATGTATTTCACATTAGTAAGCATTAGCCTTCCTCTGGGACCTGCTTCATCTCTGCATCAGGGTTTTGTTCAGAACATTCGGACTCATATTACACTTTAGTAGCATCAATATCTGCAGCTTTCATACATCTGAAATAAAAAACCTGCCATTACTCCACATAATGTCCACACAGCTCAAATCTATACGCAAATTTCACTTCCAGTTATTGCCCCTAGGCCTGTCACGATATCAAATTTTGAAGTGCCATAAAGTATTACGGTAAAGTAAATACAGACGATAAACAATAATATTGAAACCAGAAGATAAAGCAGAATTATCCCCCCCAAAGTATTCTTAAAGTACAATATTGACAAAAAAACACAAACTCCAATGAATAACTAACTGAACACAAAAGTTGCATAATGAGTTCATAATTCAACTCTACAGCTCAAATCATAGTATAGAAAAATATAAAACATTCTCAATGGTACAAATAAAAAGTGCCCATGGTAAATAAATACTGACCTCCTAAAATTATTGTTTGATCTTTTATGTATTTAATGATAAGTTGATATAATAATTATTGTGAAAAATGCCACTAAATGCCACTACTACTTCTGGCCTGCAGTTGAGAAAAATTATATGTTAAAATAAGTTCAGCTGGCAATGTCATCCTTACAGATGCACTGTGTAACTTTTCTGGTGTGAGGGTCAGCTCCACGAAGACAAGCAGGAGGCAGACTATCCACCGGAAAGTTACAAGTTACAAAAAGTTATGGAAAATCCCTTTTAATTTTCTTTATATGACAGAATCCAGGTTTGATTATCCTGAGCAAGTTTTCCAAGTATTGTGAGAGCACATACATGGAAGTACAGATAGATTTCTCATGAGTCGCTATCAAAAAATTAACAAATGCCTTTGAAAAGATGAATACTGAAGCTTCACATAATAATAATTACACAGACTGACCTGTTTAACACTGACTTTCATTGCCCATTAGCCTAAATAGACAATTAAGACAACGAGAGAAGGACAACAGTCTAAAAATATCCATATGCCAGGTGTTATGCCAAAATCAGCTTCCCCAGTGAGTGAGATCCACACCACATCTGTTCCAGGCTTAATTAAATCCAAACACACACATTGGTACAAATGAGACGGGCAGTGACAGTGCAGGGACCCACATCTTCATAACACAATGTTCAACAGCGCCACGGCTTTTTATTCTTGGGCAAAAACTGGAGCGTCGAACAAAAGTGTGACAAAGCTATTCTGGTAGTCAACCTGAACCTACCTGGATAAGGCACACAGACAGTGGTCACCGGGTCAAGTGTAAAGGCATCTAAACATAGAAATCACTCCACTATACACACAGTTTTAGGCCAATAATAAAACTACGCAACAAACTGTAGCCAATGTATTCAGGTAGCAATTTATTGTATATGGAATTTTATTTTATTTTATAATCCTTATCTTTATAGATCTTTATACAGTCTATTTCTAAGTAAATCTGTACTTCTATGCTGCTACTGTTTTCTCACTGTTCTCTTAACTGTGTGTTGCAACACTGAAATTTCCCCGCTGTGGGACAAATAAAGGATATCTTATCTTATCTTAACAACAGTTTAAAGGCCTTATATTATGCCATTTTCTGATGCATGTTAAAATGTTGTTTCCTCATCGCAAACATACACACCTTCACTTTAATCATTTGGATGATTTCAGATCTCTACTGAATTAAAGGTAAAAGGTAGGTGTTAACTTGAAAACTACGGCTTCATGACATCACAAGGTGGAACAGAGCATTTTGAGCATTGGAGATGTAGACAGACAAATAATAAAGGATTACTCAAACGTGTGAATGAAACAAAACACAAGTCAAGGTATGTTTTTGACGAGGCAACAGCATTATAACTAAAAGCTAAAATGAGTCAATTTTGCATAATATCTAGTTTCATTACTAGTTTTAGTATTGATTAGTGTCAGATTTTCAATTCTTTTGACAACTCTATTACAGGCACATTTAAAACACAATATTGCACAAGTACAGTGGAAGCTCTAAAGTACAATGACAAAGCACAACAGCAGCTCATGCCTCAATGAGCCAGAGAGACAAGCTTGTCTGATGCATTCAAACTCACACTCAGTTTTGGTCTGCCCCTATTTTCACTGCAGTATTTACTTGGATCTGACCCAAACAATGATAAAGCCACATATTCAAACTACCAGATCTAAAACAAGAAATAAAAGTGAATATTATAAAAAACATAAACATCCTTCTACATCGACTGAACTCTAAATTGCTTCACCCAAGAAGTTTCTTACCACAAGTAGCTTTTCTCATAGCACCCCTGGCTCTGGTCTACTCCTCTGTATCCGCTCTTGGTACTTTTCCTGTCCAGTTTTAGCTCCAAATCGTATAACCTTCCTGTGTTCACTGAATGGTTTTGGCTACATTTCCGTCTGCCTCTCTTGAGATCTCACCTCTACAACCTCCAAAAGAGAAGTATTTGCGGCCAATAGGAGTCTGTGTGAATGAAAATCTTAGACCCCTCCCTCTTCCCCCTCCTCCCCCTCTCCCGTTACTGGGACCGGCCCACCCTCACGTTGACGGAGACACCTCCCCTCTCCCCCCACTATCCAGCACCTCTAAGATTTTCTTTGACCAAAAGGCTCAGCTCAAAGTCCTTAACAGCCTTTGTGGAGAAGGAAAAAGAGACTGCTTTCCGAGGAAATGGGAGCTGCCAGATTAAAAGTATTGAGCTCTAAGGAAAAGAAGGGCAGGATGAAGCAGGAGGAAGAAATCAGCAACAGAATAACTTGATTTGTGCAAAAGACTGTCACAACAAATGTAACTTTATTGAAATCATGTAAATGAAAAATCCTGTCCTCAAAATGACAAGCTTAAGACCTCTGATCATTGTCTTTATCATTGTTTGATCAGAGTTCAATGAAATAAACTGTGTTTAAATTAATGTGATCAATAATGCAATCAAAGTTTAAGCAGAATACTGTATAAACCCTGCAAACCACAAAATACTGTAGTTGTTTAAATAGTGCAGATTTTCTGTATGGAGATATTATTGCTTTGCCAGGAAAGTTCCACATTATAGCATTAATCTTGTCTTTGTCCATGGAGACAAATAGGCAATGCCTCCATGTGAAACAGGTCAAATCTGTGTAAAGGCAAGTCCAGGCGCAGTGTTTTTCAAGGTATTTTAGCAGTAAATACATTTGTAACTGAATGAATTCATAATAGATACGTTTAATGTTTACTGTGGAACATTCCAAGCAAAACAATAACATCTCAGTGCATCTTTTAGTAATATAATAAATAAAACTTTCAAAAAAGTAACAGGGAGTTTTTTATTAACCCCGCATAATTGTTTCCAATATAGCCTGTAGGGCTGAAACGATTCATCGAGTAGAAAAATTCATCGATTATTACTTTTTGCTTCATTTTATTTTCATACGCTGGCAATGGCCGGACCTTCTGTGGTAGAGATAAAGTTTCCGTACGATCACTGCACTTCACTGTACACAAAATAGTGCGGCGCCCATGAATGTATAATAAGAGCGCACCCCTCATCTCCTCCGGTACACTGCGCACCCCTCATCTCCTCCGGTACACTGCGCACCCCGCATCTCCTCCCGTATACCGCGCACTCACTTACGCTGCGTGGACCGCACTTCCTCCTGTGTGCCTCTAAACCAGAACTAACACCAGATCTAAAACCAGGTCTAATCCAGGTCTAAAACCAAACAAGATTTTGCAGGAGTTGGTTGCTAGTTTTAAAAATCATGACAATATCAAGTAATCCAAAGTATTCAGATTACGTTACTCACTTTAAGTAATTTAATGGATTATGTTACAAACTACATTTTGGGGTATGTAATCTGTAATCTGTAGGGGATTACATTTTAAAATTGAAAAATGGTCACCCCCCTCTCTGGAGCTGCTACAATGAGCCTCGTCATTTTGGTCCTAAAATGTTCATATTAACCTATTCTACATAATACTGGTGTTTTTATTTTGTTATTTTGTCCATAAAATAATTCCTTTTCCTAAAATGGAGCTCCAGGCCTCGGTGAGCTTCATTTGACTGGAGATAAACACTCCCCAAATCAACTTCTTTATACAGTCTATGCTCTAAATAAGTAAAACAAATACTCAAACTGCAGAAAGCACCACCTGAGGCAGTTCCCGTACCACAGTTTGAGAAACAGTTTGTTCTGTGGCATTCCTCAGTTCATTCAACACAGGTGTCCACTGCACGGGGCATTTCCACCTCACTATTAGAGTAATGAGTTTGTCCTGGTCCTGTAAACAACATTGAATGAATAAGTAAATGCCAAAAACAAGAGGGAGATGGTGCAGCAGCCCTCCCTGAAGAACAGGGGGGTAAAGTAGGGTAAGAGAAGTAGGCTATGCCCCGCTGAGGTCTCCACACACACACAAACACAGACTGTCCCTCCAGCCTTCACTTCATCTCCGCTCTGCTCCTTTAAATGGGTCACACATGGAGGCAGCTATGGAGCTTGTCCTTCAAGCAACAGGGACAGCACAGAAAGGTCAAGGTTATTATGTACCCCGCACAATAGGACATGGGCGGACTACTACAATTTAATAATAATAATACATTAGCCTTATAGTCTTTTATAGAGCTTTTCCAGACTCTCAAAGTCACAATTTGGTGCATTATTCATTCACTTCACACCTGGTGGTGGTAAACTCCTATTGTAGCTACAGCTGCTTTGGGGCAGACAGAAGAGAGGCTGCCAATCTGCACCATCGGTTGCTCCAACCACCACTCACCCACACACATCACATTCATACTAGAAAATATGTCTTGCCACTGGTGTCCCACTGTGGCACCTGATTTTCCCAGCGGTCTCTCATCCAAACACTAACCAAGTCCAGCCTTGCTTAGCTTCTGAGATCTGACAAAATCAGTTTAAGGAGGCATAATAAAAAAGTGTGTCATTTTCTGTCTCACATACTAAACAGCCATCAAGCTGTATGCTAGAAAAGAAAAATAAATGCTCAAATCAAATATTCAATTTGGTTTTTAAATTAAACATAAAAGTTAATTTTAAACAGTCTGAAAGTGGTCCAAAGTTATTCTTCACTTCCTGTATGCTTTCTGAGCAGCCTAATTATTTCCCATAATGAATTTAGAAGTGCATATCTCAACTTTTAGAGGCCAGAGGTAAAGATAACAACAATTAGTATGCTAGAACTGCACTTCCTGATTAGCGGACAATAAAAAACACTTTTTACTTAGAGGTCACATGCCGACTGCACACTGAACACCTATTTTCACCTCAAGAGCTTCTGCCCCAGTAAGATGGATTTAACTAAAATATGTAGAAGCAAAATTTGGTACAGGCTTTTTAAATGATCTGTGGGTGATTTTAGGGCTGCTAAAGAACACTGAAAGAATTCAAAAACGCTAACACAATTTTACAATTACCAAGTAAAAGTTACTTAATAAACAATATAAACAATATTGTAATATTTCCTCATTACTATCCACGTCTTGTACAGAATTAAAGAGTCTAAGTGAAAACCATTCACTCATTGAATCTGCATTGGAGCATGGATCAGACCACCAAAGCTTTGGGATAAATCCAGAATGAAGGCCAAATTCTCACACACACTCACTCACACACACACACACACACACACACACACACACACACACACACACACACACATAGACACAGACAGATAGGTAGACACACACACACACATGCACTCACACACACAGGGCTTTATTGGCCGAGGTGGTACAACATGAGTCAGCTGGATTTAAATGGATTGATTTACAAAGTCACACTGCAAATGAGGAATGCCCCACAAATGTTCTTTCTGCAAGACAAAACTAAAGGGACTGATCTTTGTTTGTTTATAGTATTTTTCTTTTTAATAATGACAACAACCAACATATAAACTGTCAGAAAAGTCACATGAACTAGTTTTAGGAACATTTTTACAAGAATAGACCATACACATTGTACTACTGACTGGTATATTTCATAGTACGGCATTAAAATATGCATCTCCATGAGAACAAGCAGGTGACGCTAACAAGCCAAATACTGAATTAAACTACATAATTAATAACTAACCGTGTGTTGTGTAAATGTAATGCTATACAGTAGATTAGAACTTCCAGACAAAGTAACCAGAAAAGTTACATACTGCACTTTTATTTGTAATATCAGTATTATTACATTCCTTACAGGCCAACATAAAATTGAATTGAGAGCTTTCTATAGTTAATCACACTTGGCACAGATACTGACATTAATCTTGATCAACGATTTATTTGAAAGTCAAAAGAAAGTGCTTGAGCCCTTTTTTGGCCAATTCCTCCAAAAAAGTTCCTGACCCTTCTCCAAATGGAGTCCGGGATTGTCATCCATCTTAACTGTGGTAAACCAGTTCTTCGCCAACTTTCTTCTTTATAAATTTTGGAACAACAGGGCACATCCGGGGACCAGGACGAAAGAGAAAGCTGGGCCATCCATCAGTGTCCGGGCTGCCTCGAGACCAGATATCACTCCCATTGGACGATGCAGCTAAAACCAGCCTCCCTCATCTTCCCCTTTAGACCTATTACTTCCAAAATACTCCCCCGTGGCACAAAGCAATCCAAAAAGCACCTCAAATAGGTTGTGTTCATGATGTTATAGACTTTAATTTAGTTCATTTTAGATACAGACCAGGGTTTTTAATGGAATAACCAAAACTCATATGTTGAACTATGTGCCCATATTATGCTATATTCTGATATACGTCATAATGCTGTTTCTTCATCAAAAACATACATACAGTTGTGTTTTCATTCATTCACGTGTCTTTAACACACAAGCCCAGCATATTTAGGCTTCTCTCAAACAGAAAACACTCTGTTCCACCTTGTGATGTCACGTGGCAATACAGAAAGAGCTCCACTGTGTTTTTAAACTCCCTAAACCGTCACTGGAATCTTTTGGATAATTTCAGCCCTGGAACTGTCTAATGTCTACTGCCTACAACAGTAGTTTACCACCACCGGGTCTGGAGTGAATGAAAAATGCTCTGTTGATCATGCTGCGTAAAGCGTCTTTGGGGACATGTGTCTGTGAAAAGCACTATATAAATAAAGTTTCCTTACCTTACTGAACAAAAGGTTAAAAAGCAGCTGTTGACTACACAAAGTGGAGCAGAGCATTTTGGGCTTTGGAAATGTAGATAGACTAATAATAAAGGGTTACTTTATATAAATATGTGTGAATCAAACAAAGAACAACTCCAGATATGGTTTTGAGAAGGTAACAACATTGTTTAAAGCTCACATAAGTCAATTTTTTGTGTAATATAGGACCTTTAATTCCCAGTTTAGCTCCAGATTTAGTCCTAGCTTAGTCCCAGTTTTTATGTGGTGTGAGCAAAGAGAAGACTGTTCAGCTGGCAAAAATCTTGTGAGAATAACCATCGCATTTTTACAGTTTAGTTTATAGTTTTAGATTGACACTGCCATTGATAAATCAACATAAAAATTAGATAGATATTAACCACAAACCAGGTTAAAACATCTGCATTTTGAAAATTAAAAGGCAAAATCGTCAATAGAAACTGACCTTCCCTCTAACTCAAGTGTCTGCACTGTAATTTTCAAACATTATAACATCCTCTGAACCCAACCTGCGCATTAACACTTAGCTATAATAGTACAACACTGACACACAACAAATACAAAAGTAGGGACAGTGTTGATTATAGTTTATTATAGTTGTCTCATAAATCCAGAAACATGGTCGGGTGAGTCTGACTTAGCCACAGTCTGGTTCAGTGTAACGTTCCAGAGAGATTAGAGTTACGCCTCCAGCCCGGGAATTACAGCAAAACCGAGTCCGTGATTAAGATCTGCTAACTCTCATGCAGCAGGATTGTGTCAACACCCTCAAAAAAATAAATACAACCAAGCAAGCAAATGAGACATTATAGTGAATTTATATAGCTTGATGAGAAAAATATGCTAAAACTTTAAAAGGTGCACTAAGTAATTATTTAATCATTTATTTTAATCATTTCTGGTGGAGGATCTGCCATTTGCTTGTCTCATGGAGATATCATTGCTCTGCCTGTAATGTTCCACGGTTGGCATTAAACTTCATCTCCATGGAGACAAGCAGGCCAGTCATATTTGTAGAGAGGCGAGTCTGTGAACAGTAATAAATGAATTAAAGTAGTTTAGAAAAATACAATAAAGTGTAGCCGAATAAGTGCTATTCCAAGAAAAGTAAAATAATATAATATGTCTAATGGAAACCAGCATGTAGTGGTCCCCTCACCACAAAAGTTACATGGTGCATCTTTTAGTAACTATGGTATCGACTTAAATATAGAATATAGGTAAATGTGTGTATTTATATTTTACAATATAAGCACTTCTAGGATGGTTTATAGTGGCTATACAAAAACATAGATCAAAAGGACAAAACTGAAGGTAGAAAATAAGGTCAAATAATTTTTTGTTAAAAGTTCAATTCTAAAAGCGAAGTTGGTCAGACTAAAAATGGATCCTGAATTCAGAACATTTGAGAACCACTGACCTAGAAATGTAAGGTACACTGGGCCAGTTTTAGTTTTAGGAAATTTCACAATTCTTCCAGACAACCGAGTCAGAAGTCAAACAGGATAGAAGCGCTTTCTGAAATTATAGTTAAAGAGCCTGTAGAGAGTGTTTTTCATGTATTTGAACTGAATTCATTTGATCCAGTACAGATCTACGAGCAGCTAAAAAATAAAAATGGCTGTGCTTGGTCTGCATTTAATTATAAAGCATTTCCGATGATCAGGAAGTGCGCTGTTAGGAAGCTAATTGTTACCAACTTTACAGTCACGGTAAACTCCGCTCTAGTCTCTTCAAAGTTGTGAATAATTAGGATGATCTGAATGTATAATGTAAGTGGGGAATAACTTTGGACCACTGCTAAGCGTTTAAAATGAATTAGTTCTGTTTTCCACATTTTAAAACAGCAAAAATCTGGTAAAGTGCAATTAAATCTGAAGTGAAAAGGTTTTTGTGTATGATTAAAAAAGAGTTTAAAGAATAGTTCAAAAGGTCAACCAAGAGAAACCATATCATTGCCAGCAACAGCAGTATCTTACGTACCTGGATCAATAAATCAATAATACCCATCTGTGCTGCGACAATGAAACAAGGGCAACTGACCAATTCAGTCGTCATAGTAACTGATTAGGCTGTGGTTGGAATTTAATCAAAGAAGATATATTATGCTTTTTTAGTTTATGCTTTTTTAGTATTAACCTATAACTAGGATTGTGAAAAATATTGAAAATACGATACTAATCAATACTAAAACTAGTACAAAAACTAAACACTAGCATCAATATGAAAAGTCCCATTCACCGTAAGTAAACTTCTGAATACTCAAGTCTCAAGGACAAAACATTATTACTCAAACACGCATTAATCAATTATAATACAACTCGGAGTATGGTTATAATGAGGATGTAACTATAGAATAAAATAGACTAAAACAAAAGCATGGGTTTTCTGTTTGGTTGTTTTTATTACACTGAAAAACTTGATCTGAGTAGGGATGCACCGGTCCAGTTATTTCTGTTCCAATAATGATGCCGATACTAGGGCAGAGATGGAACATATTCTTTTTCCTCTTTTAAACACAAGCGGCAAATGGTAAAAATAATAATAATAATAATAATAATATCCGAGACTGTTTTGTAACTGTTATTTATCATTTTAAGTAATCACAGAACAAAACTGAGCCAACATTGTCCAGTAAACTGTCTTATTACACAAATGTATCTTATTGGTGCATCCCTAACTCTGGGCGGGCTTGCATTTTCACAAACCTGACTCATACATGAGCTGGAGGAGGGCCTCTTCCTGTCTGCTTCCAAGAAAATGTTGTTCTTTTGGCTGTAATCTTCCACAGCATAACTAATCTAAACTAATCTATTTTCCATGGAGAATGTGCTGAAGTTTTCATTTTCTATTTCCATGGAATTGTGCATTTGACGTGCCAAGTCCAGAGAGTTGGTACGTCACCTGTTCCTTTAAATATTAGAGGTGAATTGTGTCACTTTTCTGGGGGATGGTCTATCAAATGCTTTTCTTCATGGAGATGTTATTGCTTTGTTTGTTCATGTTTCACAGTATGGCATTAAACCTTTCTATCATCATGGAAACCAAACCAGACCAAGTTACTGGTCAGACCTGTACCACCTGTAACTGAATAAGCGTAAGGTTTAATGTCATACTGTGGAACATTCCAGGCAGAGCAATGACATATACATAGAAACAAGCAGACGATAGACCAGAAAAGTTACACAATGCACCTTTCAAACTGGATTTGTTGGAGTCTCATCCTACCTGTTACGGATGCCCAGTCTTGAGGTCCCAGATGGTCTTATTCAAAAGCATGGAGCCTCACTCGGTGTAAATAAGCCCTCAGTCAGTCTGCTCCTGTGGGCTGATGGGAAATAAAGGTTCAAATGAGGGTTTGAATCAGCAGAAAAAACAGCAGACTTGGAAATCCTGAAATGACTGAAGACTGTTTATAAAGGCAGAGAGAAGGAGGAAAGTCTGACTCATGGTGCCACCGAAACGTATGCTCAGAGAGGAAGGGGTTTTCCATGTCAACAACAAAGTGGGCCCAAAACAGTAAGAGAGAAGTAAAATGTTGACTGTTGATTATATTACACGGTCAAATCAAATAACACTATGTATGAAGTAACGATATACATTGTGAAAGAGGGTAGATAGCTTACAATAAATTAGATTAATTTAATTTATATTGCATTGTCTTTAGAAACATTAAAGTTTTTCATTCAAGCTTTATCTATCTGGTGCATAGATGATTTATGAGGTTGAAAGGTTAAAGGTGCATTGTGTAACTTTTCTGGGGGGCTGTTATTACTTCATCTGGAATGTTTCACAGTATGGTATTAAACCTTTCTATCTTCATAGAGACCAAAGCAGACCATGTAACAGGTCAGATCTGTGGAGAGGTAACCACAGTCAGAAAGTGATATAAAACCACATGTAATTGAATAAATGTAAAATAGCGCTGATTAATGCCATAAAGTGGAACATTTCAGGCAGAGCATTGACAAACAAGCAGGTGACAGACTTAACCAAAAAGTTACATAGTGCACCTTTAACACTTGGTCCCAAAAAAACAAACTAATAAACAAATCTTTTAGAAGTGCGTTTTCATTTTTTTGCTTACACCATCCAGTGACATGTTCATTTTCTTTTACTTCTCTACAAAAACATGCTGAATCTAAACTGTGAATTCAAATCAGACTGAACTGTTTTCTATCTGACAGTATATTTGCACTATCAGTCCAATGAAAATAAGACATCCAAAACAACACATTCACAAGTAAACAAACCCAATCCAGAGATGCTCAAACATATGGTACAGTGTTGTAGCGGTGGTGTCGTAATAGTGTGGGTTTATGTGAGGCCTCCATCTGTTTGAGCCTCCTCAGACTGAGCCATGCAGACAGATGGAGTGACGACTGTGGCTCCTACAACACAGCTCCACACGCGATTTCAGATGACCAATTCAACATTTACATCTTGGCTTTTTAAAGACAAGTAAGAGATGCATTTACTAGGGATCTAACAATAACCAAAATATCAAAATCACAATATATCAAATCACTCTTTGCTTAAATTCACCTACACAAACCATGATCCTTTGCTGTTTCAGTGCAGACTACATGAAGAACCATTATTGAGCACTTTTAGATATTTGTTCTTTGGATTATGACAGAACCAAAGACTTGTCAAGGCATCTGAAAAGGAAAAAGCAGCATATTCATAATTTTGTTTGCCTCCACAAAATATCCAAATATACATCGTACCATGACGTGTATCGTGAAAATATCTTAGAGACATTTGGATATCGTTACATCCCTACTATTTACCTACCGTATTGTCTCATGAAGAAGAAGTAGTACCCAAGACGTTAGTGTACAGAAGACGACAAAATGAACGTTTTCAGATGACCAATTCAACACATCACCAGGCGTCAGTGAACTAAGCGTGTTTGAGATGTGACATTTTCAAGGAGAGCATTTGTATCTTAAAAATTAGATTAGGGTAACACCGCTTTGGAGAAATATGATCGAATTGCATTGTCTCTGTAATATGTACATGTTGTGAATAGATTTTCAGTGTATGTTTTATAACAAAGATTAAAGGTCCCGTAATACGCAAAATTAACTTACGCTTAAAACATATCTGGAGTTGTGTTTTGTTTCATTCACACATGTTTGAGCAACCTTTATTAGTCAATCTACATGTCCAAAGCTCAAAATGCTCTGTTCTACATTGTGATGTCATGTAGTGGTAGTTTTCAAGTTAACAGCTCCTTTTACCTTTTGTTCAGATCATCAGTTTCAGGTCTGAAATAATCCAAATGATTCTAGTGAAGGTGTATGGAGTTTAAAAACAAAGTGGAGCACTTTCTGTATTACCAGATGTGTTTTGAGAAAAGAACTCAGCTTAAATATGCATGGTTTGTGTGAAAACTTGCAAATTAAACAAAACAAAACTCCAGGAATGTTTGTGATGGGGAAACATTGTAATTTATTTTAGAAAATAGCATAACATGGCCCCTTTAGGTTTTATACCCTGACACGTTTCTTTGTCCATAAACAAAAGAAAAGCATAGGACTTTGACAGCAGTACAGCAGTTCACCTTTGAAAAACGAGTACGTTAAAAGATAATAGTACTTGTGTTTGTCTTTTGAACTGACCGTTGCTTGATAACACGGCTAGCCTGTTTACTTAAAAGCCACTCCCTTCACCTGCCGCTCCAGACTACACGTGATATTCCCAAAGCGAGATGCAGCTACAAAGAAAAGCAAAGAAAGAGCACAGGGGAGCCAGAGGACAAGACCAAGGCCATTACCATTTCATTACATTATTCATCTGCTGTAGAGGCAGCTTCAAACTCAACCCTTGATAAGCTAAAGCCTCAGATTGACCTGCTAACTGCGATCAATAAGGACTCAATGGAGCAGGGCAGTACATGTTCATTCTCAGAGGACAAGAGTTAAAGTGTGAGAGAAGTGGCTCTGCAGTGTTGCACAGTGAAAGCAAAGCATGTGAAGTATGTATGTAGGCTGTGTTATGTAAAACTCTATGTAGATATAGTCCTCAATCTTCCTTGACAAGGTACATTTCTTTAAAGGTGCATTGTGAAACTTTGAGGTGGAGGGTCCTTTACCTGTTTGCCTGCATAGAAATTTTATAGTTTTGCTTTAGTCTGTTGCACACTATGATATGTTTTTTCCTATAATGTGCATCTAGACAAAAAGTTCATAGTTAAAGGTCCGATTTTTTTTAATGTAGGAGAGGAAAAACTGTCCCAATACAGATATATTGTCTAAGCAGCTCTTGAAGTCAAAGCAGGTCCGCTGTGTGCCGTCTGTCTGCATCTATTTATAAAGCATTTTATTGTACAATAATCAGGAAGTGCGCTGTAATGGTGTTTAGCTTTACCATCACAGTAAAACTTCGCTCTGTCCTCTGTAAGTTGTGAAAACTGAAACACCCTTTTAAACACATCGTAGTAAATTATTGGGATGTCTGGAATGTGTAAGGTAGGTGAGAAATAACTTAGGACCACTGCAAACCTTTTAAAATGGAATAGCTCTGTTTTTCACATTTTAAAACAGTCAAAATAAAGTACAGCGCCTTTAACGGCAGTCGTGCATGTAAGATAGTAAAATAACATCAAGAAATCCAGCTAACCATCTGACCAATCACGCTTGAGCTGGGAGGTGTTTACAGCGAGGGTCTGCAGTGGTCCTCACACATGTGCACATACAGAGAGAGGTCAGGTAAATGGACTTTTGTGTGAGCCTGTTTGCCAGAGTCACGTTCACAGCTGAAGCACTGTGAGGAATGGGGCTAAAGTGGCCCATTTATTTCAAATCCAAACACAGAGACTTATATTTAATCTTCAGCTTTGGACCTGATAAGCTCTAGTGTTAAACAATGACATTTACTGTACACTGATTGAATAGGGGTCAGTTATAAATATGGGTAAGATCTACTGTGTTAAACAGTGTGTTGACGTTTCGCCATCGAAGCATTTACAAGATTAGGTGTATTTACTTCATGTGTACAATTAAAATATAGTCCGCTTTGGCATAGACATTAGTAATTTAGTATATGGCTGCAAGATTAATCACAATCAAATAAAAAAATGAAATTTGAATGGACGCAAATTCCAAATCGCAAACTCATTTTTCATTTTAAAGTGTAAATTTCTAACAGAATCCTGTTAGTAAAACATAAGTCGCAAATCAAATCACAATGCTTGTTAGAAAAATTGTTTAGTAGTTTACCAAATTGACTCAGTCCAAATATAAACCAATGAACTCAAAAACCACATTTATATAAAAAGGTCAGTATTCTGTTATTTATTAGTGTTGAGCTGTTTTATTCTAGATTCAAACAACATGGCCTACTAACATGTTTTGTTGTTTTTAGCCAGTGACAATTAAGATGAGCCTAGTGTTTTTATTTAGCTTTTTTGTCCGTAACTCCTATTACATAGACCGTATATATCAGTGGACTAAGCTAACCCGTTAGCCGCCGCGTGCCAAATAGGAAGTGCGCCAGGGGGCTCTTCCGGCTCCTTCCCTCCCTTTTTCCCATTGACTTACATTGGGATCTTATCGTCCCTCTCTCTGTAACTGCTGCACTGAGCCTCGTCATTCTGGTCTTAAATTGCTCGTATGAACCCACTCTACATGATCCTGAATTTTTCATTAAGCTCTATCTTGTTCCTAAATCAAGATATGAACACAAATAAAGGACCAATCAGATGCCTCCATTCCCCGAGGTCACTGCCGCCAGCGTTAGCAACAGGTTTGATTGACAGCTAGTGCTTTTCGCTGCTAAGTAAGTTCCCTTATCACTTTCCATAATTTAAGCATAAAGTAAAGTGAATTTCGTTAAATTGCCAACTCCATTGTTGTTCGCATGTAACAGAACATACAACATAAATCAATTACTTAAACTTATTATTTAAAGTTTGACAATAAAAGCTAAAAGTTTCCTTATTATCCTCAAGAATCACCGAAATACAGCGGTCTGTGCAGAATGGTGCAGAGTATCGCATCCATAGACCATATATATGATCGCATCGCAGCTCTGCCATGAGTCGGGCGGCACATTTAACGACCTAAATCACGATTGGCTCTTGTGGTTGCTATGATACTCGCGGTCGGATTTCCAGATATGGAGCCTGGCTCCAAATTTGCTCCTATAACCGTGGCATCACGAGCCTCATTTGAGCGGCGCTGAACGCTGTGGGTGATGTCACACACACTTAGTCCACTCATATATACGCTCTATGTCCTATCACCAATATGGCACTGGCTCCAAATTTGCCCCATAACTGCTAGCCTCAGTGCGCTTCATTTGACTGGAGTTGAACACTATGGGCGACATCACTCTCCCATAGTCCACTTCTTGATACAGTCTGTGGGTAAGATCTATTGGGCACTCAGAACAGGTTAATTACTTAAAGAAGCAGCGTTAAAAGGCGCACAATGTACCTTTTCTAGTGAAGCGTCTACCACCTGCTTGTCTCCATGGAGATGTTATTGCTTTGTGTTCTAATGTTCCACAATAAAGCACTTGACATTCTAGCTTACATTGATTGAATTACAGTGCTTTTATTGCTCAGAAGCACATAAGTAAGGTGAATGTAGCTGTTATATTTGCATTTGTGAGCTGACCTTTCTGAACAGTGGCCATGTTTGTGCCTGTTAAGTGCGCGGGCAGCAGAGATGACACTTTGCGTTAATGACTTCTCTTCTTCTCCTCCCTCGGTCTGTAGGGCCTTATGTAACCGACGGTGACGCAGATGCCGTGACCAGAGCACCCACAGGCCCCTCATTTGTACCCCCAAGCCCTGCTAGGACAGACCTGCACCACTCTCCTGCCTCCATATCACTTCTCTTATTAAAATATTCACTAATACAACAGTTACAGGGGAATGTAGCTCAACCTGAAAACATAAAATAAGAATAATGAATCAGAACAAGTTGTATTGAAATTCTCAGTGAACCAAATTCACAAACTTGGAACTTGCTTTGGCCATATGGTTTAAAACAATGAGTATCTCTTGTATCTCGCAATGGGGAAGATGCAGCTACAGACAAAACTTTCAGATACACCTTTTAGTTAAAGCATATTAATGGTCATTTTCAATTGAACAACAAACACGAAAGGTTACACAATGATGACTATTTTTATACAAATTATTTCGCAAAAATAATTAACTTTTATCTACAGTCGGTATATAAAAATAAAATATGAAAATATATAAAAATAGTGGGCAAGATCCATACAAAATAATGTAAATTTTGACCTTTATGAAAACTTTCAAAACCACTTAAAATAAGCTCCAATCGCCATTTCACACTTCACTAACACAAAGTACAAATACTGAGCGTGCTAATATGAAAGCTGACAGTTCTTCACAGCCTAATGCCATAATGATAGGAAGCGTGGGTGGACAGTAATAACACCATAATGTCTGCTTCCTGGTATTGTTCAGGCTTTAACTTCTGTACAGTGTCGAATCTCACCAGGAAACTAAAAACAAACACGGGGTTAAACTGCTGACACCTGGGCTTTAAGGAAGACAAATTAACGTGGGCTATGGGAGTGTGGAGCTATGTAAGCACAGGGCAGCTAAGATATGAACTGAATGTTGTTGTCTCCATACTGAAATGATGAACTCGAATTTGATCCTAAGAAATTCCTGAGTTTCAGAATGGTGAAAAATTAGGACTTGTCATAGTGATTAACTATTTAAAACCAAACTATCTTTTGGTACCAGGAAGCTGAAAACAATGATTAGGCATGGTACTCTTTACAGATTAATGTTTGACCACAATAAAAACACACTTTTCAAGACACTGGATTGTCGTTCGATTTTTGACACAAAAAGATAGTACTTTGTGGTCTTATACTAGTTCTGGTAAAGCTATAAAATCAACTACTTACTGACAATTAAACACCCACTTCTGCTGTACCAACGCCTGGATCTGTGACCTAAGACCCGGCTAGCCACTTAAAGGTAACTGGTAATTTAAGGTACCTTGAAAATAAAAGTATTCAGTGGTATGCAAAAACAAAGCTGATTTTCAGACCAATGTAAAAGTTTCAGTACAAAGTCAGTGTCAGGCCTGTGATGTTAATTATTATAATGACTTTTCATTCAATATATAAAAGCTGTTTTTTTTTTTCAATAATTTGAGCTGTAGAGGGTAGAATAAATAACTTCTGTGGGTAATTTTCAGTTAATTCTGTCATTTAATATAATGATACTGTCTATTTAAAAATGGTTTACTGGCATAAAGTAAATTTTCCTTCAGAATTTGTTATTGTGACAGGCCTAGTCAGTGTAGCTCATTTTAACTTTGATAACATTTCACATCCCCTTAAAAAGAGTCTGTTTTGGGACAATGTAGCTGTAAAGTGTAGGGACTGTTATAATGGATTTACAGAAGTGCGTGAGCTCGGAGTAAACACCGAGGGAGGGGGAGTCCGAGTGGCATTACACCATTAGACAGTTTCTCTGCACAAACAGGGGCCTCTCTCAACAGCTGTGGATGGAATAATCGCCATGACGATACAACTGTTAACGAACATGTGGCACTTTTTTCCTCCCATAACAATAACTGCCTCATTGTATATTTACGCAACAAAAATATGCAAAACAAACCAGATATGTTTTGCTGAAGTCGTGTGAGGGAATTGGAAGGATCTGCAAAAAGGCTGTAGTTTAGACAGATAAAACCTCTGCTGAGGCACTGGTTCAGTCTTGCAATGGGGAAGAAAATGTGCCCAGCCTCAGATCCACTGTACAACAAATGCCCTACAGTGTAACACATAATAATAAAGAATCTACTCACAGTTTCCCCTCTAAACAGCTGTGGGGGTATAAATCACAATGACGACACAGCTACAGGGGTCAGAACACACTGGCTCTGTTTCTGCTGTAACACGTTTTACATGCTATAATAGTAAGATTAAATGTTAAATGTGTAAATTCAGAAGGTGGCACAGTAGCAGAAAGGGGAGCATTCTCACCTCACAGCAAGAAAGACCCTGAGCCTTTCTAAGCAGAGTTGGCATGTTTCTCCCATAGACTATAAAGAAGGGAACTAAGGGAGTGAGGCGTCACCCATAGCGTTTAACTCCAGGCAAATGAAGCTCTCAGTGGAAGTTATAGGGGCAAATTTGGAGCTAAGTTCCACGTTAGGAATGGGATCTGATTCACAGGCAAATTACTAATTTGCAAAAGGAAAAGACCACATCTAAAATGAGGAGCCTAACAGCAGCAGTTAGACAGAGGGGTGATGTTTTTTTTCAGTACAAAGTGGATTGGAGCCAGTGTCGATGGAGCTGCAAGAGCGCCCATCCTCACTTCTTATTTGGAAGGTGGCGGCTAGCAGGTTAGCCAGGTTAGTCAATTTATATATTCAATCAATAATCTCCCCCTCTGTCTGGGTGCATGTCTGGGCACTGCACTGCTTGTGACATCTTTCCCTAGTAAATTTCCCTATGGGGACAATAAAGTGTACTTTATGTTTAAAGGCAAAGTTGCTGCAGTTCTTGGCTGAATACCGAGGTCTAAAACTGGGACAAATCAAAACTCCAACACCCCTGAAAACACCCACAAGGGAGACCTGTGCAGTGCACATCTAAATCCACTGAACACTTTGTAACATCCCTACGCTTCTGAGGACAAAGCTCTAAATATCCAGCCTCACAGAGAGCGGAGCAGGTAGAAACAGGACACTGGGCTTCTCCCCCAAATGAGATCAGGGGGTAAAGTTCACAGGTCATTTATTTGCACCTGGGACCGGCTGTGGGACAGATGTGACTCCAGCTGTTTGCAAACACAAAGCCAATTTGATTACTTGCACAGCCCTAACTTGTACTTTTTGACCTCTACTAACATCTTTTGAAAAGGATTTGATTCTTTTCAGTTTAGCGCTTCATATTTCAGTCTCTCTCAAGTGTTTAAGAGCCCATGTTACACTATTTTTGACCTGTTATAATATTGTTTCCTCATCACAAATACCTGGAGATGTCTGGTCACACATGTTCAACACACAAACCCTGAATATTTAGGCTGAGTTCTACTGTCAGACGGAAAACACTCAAGTGGTAATACAGGAAGTGCTCCACTGTGTTTTTAAACACCATACACCTTCACTAAAATCATTTGGTTGATTTCAGACCTGGAATGGCCAATCTTTACTGAACTAAAGGAGCTGTTAACTTGAAAACTACCACTTCATGACATCACAAGGTGGAACAGAGCATTTTGAGCTCTGGAGATGTAAACAGAGTAATAAATCTAGGTATGTTTTTGATGAGATACCAACATTTTAACACAAGAGTCAATTCTGCCTTGACCTTTAATGCTTTAAAATAGACAGTGTGAAAACAATATTGGTTTAAAATAAATAAATTACAAATCCAACTGCAATGCTAGTCAGAAGAAATGAGATAAGCTAACCACACGATTACGAACACTGGGTTGATCAAAGTTCAATAGCATTTTATAGCCTTGTTATGTATCATGTGTCTAAAATCAGGGGCATGTGTCTTGTTTTGATAGAGTTTATTTACAGCACCAGGAAACAGTGCCCGGCTGTAGGCAACAAAATGAGATGTCAGAAAATATTAAACTGAACAAAACAAAGAGAAGTTTTTGGCTCAAATCGATGAAAGGAAAACCAAACATCTTACATCCCTGTTGTTTTCCAGACAAATGGTGGTTGGTCCACTACCTGCTTTTCACCATGATTTTCACTTATGATGGCTCAAAAATATGGTCAGCTGTGTCACCTCTCCACAGATGTGACCAGTAATTTGGCCTTGTGGAGTTATCCGTTTATCTGAGTAAAGGTGTCTGGGGGACAGTTTAAGGATGAAAGCTGTTTGTTCTCTTTTGTCTCGTCATCATTGTTTCTTGGTCTTTTGTTTACACATGAAACCGCTCCGTGTTTAAAATAAATTAGTTTCTTTTTATATCCTTGTCACCTAAATGAGCGCCCCTGGGAGGCATTTGGACACAGTCAACATAACAGTAAAAACAAGCAGAAAGGTAATTAAGTTTCTAAAATGTTTCTGTTGAGAAGTACAAGCAATCATAATCTCAGCATGGCATATGGGAGATAATTTGCCAAGACGAGTGGAGTGTGTAATGCAAACATGCAGGGAAAAACTAATATTCCTGCTGCTTAGGTTACGAACTACATTTGAGATTTGCTTCAAAGTCTGATGAGATGATTAAAGGTGCATTATGTAACTTTTTAGTGGGGGGTCCATTATGGCTGGAGATGATTGTTTGGTCTGGATTGTTCCACAAAATGACATTAAACTTAATTCAATTACATGTGCTTTTAATGTAAGCTTTTTTCATCTAACTTGTAACTGTGCTGTCACCAGTTTGTTTCCATGGAGACAAGGTTAATGAAGTGCTGTGGAACATTCAAAACACTAACATCAAGCAGGTGGCTGATTCTCCCAGAAAAGTTACCAAGCCTTAAAGGTGAACTGTGTTAAGTGGTAAATGATCACATTTTTATATAGAGCTTTTCCACCTCCAAGGCTCTCAAAGTGTTTTTACATCAAGGAACCAGTCACCCATTCACACACACAGTCGCACACCAGTGTTCGCAGACACTGGGGGCGAGGTAGGCAAAGTGTCTTGTCCAAGGAGAGAACATCAGCATTCACGGGAGCTGGAATCACACCGCCAACCTGTGGGCCAACGGATCTGACCATTCAAACAATGATGATTAGGACGAGAGCACGATTCAATCCACCAACCTTCGGATCAGACAAACGCTCTAGTTCTTCTTAAAGTTCACATGTCAATATAATTGGCTGAACCCGCCTGTTACTCAGAGCATGAAAGAGGCTGACCGAACAACAGGAGTGAGGGGGCATTAAAAAACGTCATTGAACAGGAAAGGCCAAACAAGTCTAATATAGGAGGATTATAAAGAAAATCTTGAATATAATCTGCCTTTTTGTAAAATGTTCTATTTTCTAATAAATGTAAGTAAAATGTGTTGCGATACATTTATTTTCTTGTGGTTATTGTGTCAGCCAATATTGCGATTTCGATATTTTTGAGATACATCGTGCAGCCCTTTATAGGAATGCATTAATACAAACTCTTAAAACAGGCATCGCAGCTGCTGTGGGGCTGAGAAAGAAAACTTGTAATTCAGTTTGTCTGTTTTTCACTTCTGTTCCTCCAAAACTAAAGCCCCCCCAGTGCTCCCCTTATTTAAACCATATGATAACACTATAATGCCATTGTTTACAGCATCATCAATGTTTTTCGTTGCCTTTGAAAGAACAGAAACCTTCACTCACAACATTATACCCTGGTTTCTGTTTTAGATCCATTATCACACTGACTGTATCAAGTGTTCAGAATCAAAGACACATTTGATCGCAGAAGTATTGTTCATCATTCACAAAGCGCGGAAACTAAGATAAAGATGCATAAACCACATGTGGAAAGAGAACATGTTTTATGTTTAGAAAAAGAAAGAACTATTCTGAAACTACAAGCAGTTGGCAAACTACAGAGGAAATGCACTAAAAAAAGTTGAATTATTTTTAGTTTTGTTAGTGTAGCTCTGAAAAAAACCCATAGCATTTTCTAATCATAATAATGGATACAGTCAATTAGCCACCACTTGAAGTTGGTGAACTATGGCAAAGGAGAGAGTTAAATTTGTCAACTGGACAAAGTTTATTTAGTTGAATACGTTTCGCAGCTCATCCAAGCTGCTTCTTCAGTTCTGGCCAGAATGCTGGAGTGCAGTGCCTTATATCTGTCAGGGGGAGTACCTGGATATCAGGAATTCTTTGAAACCAACACCCTACTTGTTTACAATTTCTGTTGTTAGCTAGGTCTATAGAAATTGCACCGAGTGTGGGGTCATATTAGCACAGTCATTAAAAGCCATAATGGGTGTTATCACACCTCTGGGCCTGGCCTAGCCACACCTATTGTTTTCTTGATTTGTTTTGATTTAGGTTTGAGAATAGAGTTAGAAATAGGAGACAGATGGAGTCTAAGTCCTCCATTTCTGTTTAAAGAAGGGTTTTCTTTTTTAACAAAAATTGCCTCTTTAACTCCCATCTCAAACAGCAGAGATGTACAGCAGAATGAGGTCCACACTGGCTCTCTCGTTTGTGCTGCATCCTCTTGTGAAGTGGCTGTTTCATTTCTCCAATTTAACGCTCACTGCGGTCTTCACTACACTGTACAGAATAGACCACATTGCTTTGTTTGTGGCTCAGAGTTTTGTCCTCAGGATGGGCCAGTTTCTGTCTTAGAGTGTTAGTGGGTTTGAAGTAGACGGGGATTTCATGTTGTCTGAAAATCCTTTGTAGTTTTTCAGAAACACCAGCCAGATAAGGAATAGCGGTGAACTATGTAACTTTTTCTGGTGGGGAGTCTGAGTCCACTACCTGCTTGTCTCTTTCTACGCTCTGCCTAGAATATTCTACAATATGGCATTAAACAATCTATTTACCATTTATTTAATTACAAGTGGATTTATTGTTCAAAAACACATATAAAAACATGCATTCTTACTGTGAGTTAGGTCACCTCTCCACAGATCTGACTTGCAACTTGGCCTAGTGGTGTAACTTGGATAGAGGAGCCATACTGTACATACAGTCCAGGAAAAAGCAATAACACTTCCACTGCGACAAGCAGATGACAGACCCTCCACCAGAAAAGTTACAGAGTGCACCTTTGAAAAAACAAAAATCTAACCTTTTAAACTTCTTAAATATACTTTACAAAGTTTACATGCACCCACTAAAGTTCAAAACGAGGAACAGGATATGACAACCTTTAATCATGCCAACACCACAGTACAAAGCTCCTATTACCCGAGAATGTACTACAGCACTGAGATAAAAGCGACCGTGTATCTGGGGATGTGAATGATATTATGTGATTGCATAATATGTGTTTAATGTTGATTTAGGAAGAGTTTGAGGCGAGGAAGTGGGCTGGACAGGTGACAGATTTACATAGGAGGTGCATTGTTGTGTCTGAGCCAACCTGTCACGTCTGATGCAAATGATAAGAACAATTTCAGAAATGCGGAGAAGCCTAGTATACACAGAGGGGAAAGTAGGCTACCTGATGTAAAAGCAAAGAAAACTTCATGTAGAACTTACCAATTCATCTAAAAATTCTACAAATTGACTTTTTGCATTAAGAAAAACGTGTATCTAAAATAATAATAATGCAAGATTTCAGGGGAGGCATTAGTCCTATCTTGAAATGGTTAAAACATAGTGTCCAGACATAGTTTCTACCACACAGATCCACAAATGTCTCTACTTATTTGCCATGTTAGTCACAGTTATTTAGTTCTATAGGACCTAAATCACAATGGTACACAGTGTCTTAAAATTGGCTACTCCAGAATTTGACCATTTTGTCATTTTGCCGTAAAACTTCAACCAAATTCATAACCTAAAACTTGGCACTTTTAGTTAATTAACAGGGAAACATCAAGTCTCTATTTATGCAATGAGATTTAAGTAGATAATTATTCATATTACTGAAGTAGTGTGTTGGTTACAGAATAAAAGCTTGAAGCCAGCTTACCATGCGCGCTGCAGGAGTGTGGACTGTCCGGAGCAGCTGCTGTAAGGTCCGCTGAAAATCCCACCAAGGCGCGATGTTTTTCCCTCAAATATTTCTCAAAACGTAGCGAAGAACTTTTCCGTGTTCCTGATCGTTAGAAAAGCTGTGGAAAAGACATTACTTCTCGCTTCGGTGCCCGTGCGTGCTGCGGTGGAGAGTTGCAGCGTTTGTTGTTGAGGAAAAGCAGGAGTGTATGGCGTCAGATTAATTTCAAAAGTAACACGCGCATAGAAACTCTATGCGCGAGGTGCAGGAACTGTTCAGAAACTGCTCGCGGGCGCCGAAACTACTCGTGCCTGCTGAAACTGTGCGCGCGAGCAAAGAGCGCATAACACGCTCGCGCGAGACGGAGAACTGCGCGCGTGAGCAAAGAAACACGCCGCGAGAGTAGAAGCAGCTCTTGCGCGAGCAGAGAAACTCCCTCTTATGTGGGACAAAACCACTCTGCTCGCTGGAGTTGACTTCTGCTCAGCGGAGAATGTGGACTAATGGAGGAGGGAACCTGAGGATGACGGCTATTGTGATTGGTCTGTCCTGAGACACAGGACTTTGACAAACGGCCCAAAATTTCCAAACACTGCATGACATGTGCGTTGGCCGCCACTAGGGGAACGCTACTTGCTCTGACGCTACATTACAGAATCTCTGTGAATACATGGGTAGAGCCAGAACCATAGATGACAGTTGAGTTTGACAGGTTTAATAATAATAATAATAATAATAATAATTAATAATAATACATTTTATTTAATAAGCGTCTTTCAAGGTACTCAAGGACACTGTACGGTAAACATAAAAGTACAAACATAAATTATTAATTAAAACAAAAATCAAAGGAAATAGTAATAATGTTGGTAATAATAATAAAGATGATGATAATAATATTAATATGAACAATAATTTGGCAATAAGATTATAACACAAAATAACAGGACCATTCATAGAATAGATTTAAAATAATAAATGAATAATGAATAAATAATACATTTTTAAAATAAATGCAGGATGAAAGAAGACACAGCATTCCAAGACAAACACTTGCTACCCACAGTAAAATTTGGTGGTGGTTCCATCAGGCTGTGGGCCTGTGGTCAGTGCAGGGACTGGAAATCTTGTTAAAGTTGACAGTCGCACTTGATTCCAGTCAGTATCAGCAGATTCTTGCGAATAATGTTCAAGAAGACAAGACAACAACCCTAAACACTGCTCAAATTCTACTAAGGCATTTATGCAGAGGAACAAGTACAATGTTCTGTAATGGGCATCTCAGTCCCCAGACCTGAATATTACTGAAAATCTGTGGTGTGATTTAAAGCGGGCTGTCCATGCTCGGGCTCCATCAAACTGGACTGAACTGGAGATGTTTTGTAAAGAAGAATAGTCAAAAATACCTTCAACCAGAATCCAGACCCTCATTGGAAGCTACAGGAAGAGTTTAGAGGCTGTTATTTCTGCAAAAGGAGGATCTACTAAATATTGATGTAATTTTTCTGTTGGGGTGCCCTAAGTTATGCACATGCCTACTTTTGTTTAAGTAATTATTGCACTTTCTGTAAATCCTATGAAGTTCATTTCACTTCTCAAATATCACTGTTTGTCTGCTATACGATATATTTAACTGAAATTGCTGATCCGAACAACCAATGATTTATAAAGGAAAATCTTGAAAATGATCAGGGTCCAAACTTTTTCACATGACTGTATACTCCATAAACTGAACTGGCTCCCAGTTCATTTTCGTATCCAATTTTAAATTATCGTCCTTGTTTTTAAATCCCTCCACAATCTGGCCCCTCCCTCTCTATCTAACCTCCTAACTCCATACCAGCTGCCCGTAGTCTTCCACTGATGCACATCTGTGGACCATCCCTCAGTCTAGACTCTGCACATGGGTTTAGGCCTTTCACTGTTGCTGGTCCTAAACTATGGAATGCCCCATTTCACTCGTCAATGCTCAAATTTGTCCACATTCAAAAAAGAATTAAAAGCCCTTTTTACCCTGGCTTATCCCAATTCCTGAATCCCAATTCATTGTTTCTCTCTCATTTTTTATATTATTTTATTTATTATTTATTTTTATTTTATTTATTTTAAAAATGTATTATTTATTCATTATTCATTTATTATTTTAAATCTATTCTATGAATGGTCCTGTTATTTTGTGTTATAATCTTATTGCCAAATTATTGTTCATATTAATATTATTATCATCATCTTTTATTATTATTACCAACATTATTACTATTTCCTTTGATTTTGTTTTAATTAATAATTTATGTTTGTACTTTATGTTTACTGTACAGTGTCCTTGAGTACCTTGAAAGACGCTTATTAAATAAAATGTATTATTATTAATTATTATTATTATTATTATTATTATTAAACCTGTCAAACTCAACTGTCATCTATGGTTCTGGCTCTACCCATGTATTCACAGAGATTCTGTAATGTAGCGTCAGAGCAAGTAGCGTTTCCCCTAGTGGCGGCCAACGCACATGTCATGCAGTGTTTGGAATTTTGGGCCGTCTGTCAAAGTCCTGTGTCTCAGGACAGACCAATCACAATAACGTCATCCTCAGGTTCCCTCCTCCATTAGTCCACATTCTCCCGCGCGAGCAGAAGTCAACTCGGCGAGCAGAGTGGTTTTGTCCCACATAAGAGGGAGTTTCTCTGCTCGCGCAAGAGCTGCTTCTACTCTCGCGAGCGTGCTCTTTGCTCACGCGCGCAGTTCTCCGTCTCGCGCGAGCGTGTTTCTTTGCTCGCGCGCACAGTTTCGGCAGGCACGAGTAGTTTCCTGCGCCCGCGAGCAGTTTCTGAACAGTTCCTGCACCTCGCATAGAGTTTCTATGCGCGTGTTACTTTTGAAATTAATCTGACGCCATAGGAGTGGACCAGACGCTACTTGAGTTTTGGATCGACGTGGGCCAGCGTCAATGTTTCCGAGTACTTCCGGTGAGCGCTTTCAAAATTAAAGCATTGCTGTGTTAGACAAATTTTATTGCTCCACGGGGAAATGATTTGGACACAGTAGCTCACACATCACAATATAATGTAATAACAAAGAGCAAACAAATATAAATGGTAATAATACATTCTAAATAAGTAACAAAAAAGAGCAAGAGACAGGGTGAAATAAGACATAATTATATAAATGTGTATGTACAAATCAAAATAAAATAGAAAAAAAAGTAATAAAATATAAAATCTCAACTTTATACAAGAGGTCATAGGAAGACAGTGCAACAATGATGTGATGATTGACAGGACATAGGGTGAAGGTGAGTTGTTGTACAGTTGTAGGGAGTATTATCTGTTACATAAGGGTGAGTTGTATATTTGTAGGGAGTATTATCTGTTACATAAGGGTGAGTTGTTGTACAGTTGTAGGGAGTATTATCTGCTACATAAGGGTGAGTTGTTGTACAGTTGTAGGGAGTATTATCTGTTACATAAGGGTGAGTTGTATATTTGTAGGGAGTATTATCTGTTACATAAGGGTGAGTTGTTGTACAGTTGTAGGGAGTATTATATGTCCCTCTAAAGTCTGGTGCAGTGGGTGAGCAGGAGTGTCCATGATGGAGGAGCAGTTTGTCCAGTGTTTTCCTGTCCCTCACACTATGACAAATGTCTTCAGTTCACGATAATAAGAAAATGGTACCGGTCTACATTTTAATATATCTAGACAGCGCAATATATCTAGACTATTTTGTTTAAAACAGTATAAAAAATATTGGTTACTTCCTATTACTGCACACAGCAACTTATTTTTTCTTCCTCTTTGGTGTAGCTATGTTTCTACTTGTGGTAGGTGTGACCACAGTATCCTATAAAACAAGGTTAGCCTATAGAGTAATAATTACTCTATAGACTTTATTGTCCACAAGGGAAATAATTTGGACACCGTAGCTCACACATCAAAATATATTATAATAACAAAGAGTAAAAATATAAATGGAAATAATAAATTCAAAATCAATAGCAAAAATAGCATTTTGATTGTATTGTATGTGCACAAGTAAAAATATGAAAAATAACAAACAATATGACAAATGTGTATTTATTTACCTTGAATGTATCTATATCAATTATCCTTTATTTAATTAATTTGTTAGGCCGTTGTGGTTGTTTTGATTACGTTTAATGACTGTTGTCACTGAGCCATAAAAGCTTTTATTCTGAAGGGCGTTTTTCCGGTTTAGTCCCGTGTTCGTGCTCTTGGACTCACCTGAGCTACGTTTGTGTTTTGTCTCCAAACCTTCACCAATTTAGGCCAGTTTAATTATATATTTACATGACCCATCAGTCACTTATCAGGTTTAGGTTAGTAATTAGGCCCACATTAGCTCAAAATAAAATAGCCTAGTCAAAATACACATAGCAAATATAAGACATTGGCAAACAATTATTTCTCAAGTGGCACATGCTGAAATCCACACCTAGATAAAGCTTACATTTATTGAGCAACATATAAACAATAAGCAACCACTGAAACTCAAATATTTTGGGAATGTGTGTCAGAGCTGCTTTAATATCATAACAGGTTGGTTTGGTACAAGCCACTACAGAGTTTTTGGATGATCCTAGATTCCCGTCTTGAACAACCTGTTCCAGCTCTGTTTTCTAAATATGTAAAACAAGGTCACATAGACAGAACATGACTCAGAGTTTGACATTTCATTCCCACAACTGTAAAAAGGGAAACAGTTTTGCTAACATGGACTGATTTATGATGCTTCCTAAAAATGAATTCTTCGCTTTTATTTTTATCAAACAAAACATTCGTGCAGCTTGATTGTTTGAGACTTGTGTAAAATAGGTCATATAGTGTGCAAAATTACTTACTTACTTACTTACTTTTCTTTCTTTTATTCAATTTCAGGTGTTTTCACTGCTACAAATCACAAATCAGTTGAAAAACATGTATTCTTACTGGTCGCCTCTCCACACATCTGACTTGTAACATGACCTGGCCGTGCCTCTTGTTTGTCACTGCAGAAAGATAAGCTGAATATTACTGTGTAACATTACAGGAAAAGCTATAACATCTCAATGGAGACAACATGCTAACCCTCCACCAGAAAAGTTACACAGTGCATCTTTAAATATTCACAGATGAATTCAGTTCTTTCTTTCTTTGTTGTGCTTTGTCAGCGCACAATCCACTGCATAAGGAAATTGGTCCACTTGGTCCATTTATGCAGCTAGGAATGTTTTGTAGAGTGGACTGGAGGGAAGGCACTCAAATTGGTCTCTGCACTTACCATAGACCCAGTGGAATCCGAGAGGGGCTGTTATGGTAATTGATAATTGCGTGGCTTGAAAACTATGCATATGTTGATAATGAGTGAATTAGGTCTGTAGTCAGTGGAGCACATGCTGTTCCTTTGCTCTTTGGAAGTCCCAGATGCCTATATTTGCCTTGAACAGTGGTTTATCTGCACTTAGGCTGTTGTGTAGAGCAATAATGACCCTATAATTAGTCCACAGAGCATGGCCCTGAGCTTGTTTTATTCATAAACAAGCTGGAGGGAGATAATTGGATGAAAAGTAATTGTTGTTTCTGTGGTAGGTTACTTGTACATATAGACTGAATTTACCATATAGTAAAAGTGTAAAGATTCATATTAACAAGATGTAAAATAATTGTTTTAGATGATCACAACATTCTGTGGGCCAATAATATTTAATAATTGTATAATAATAATATATTATAAACATTGTTAAAATGCTATTGTTGTTATTCAATGAGTTCTTGAGTCTATTTACTAATATAAACAAACTATAAACAATATTTCATGGTTAAACATATAGTTATCAATAGGAAACTTTGGTTTTGGTCCGCAATCTGGCAGTATTATTCTAATCTGATAAGCACCAATAGTCTGCGCTTTAGACAAGTGGTTTCCAAGCTGTGGTGCAGGTACCCTCAGCAGTTCACAGAATGAGAAGGAGGTTGTACAAAGAAAGTTATAGACAAAAGGAAAGTTATACATTTTCTGCACTGGGGTACAAACACTGGGGCCTGGGTCATTGGATCAGAAAACAACAAGGTCAAACACTGGATCAGAGAGGCCACTGAAATCAGGAAACGAGACACATACAGCATCAACCGGGACGACGGAGCTTTCTTCCTTTCACACACCTGGGACACCCTCCTCCAGAGAGCACCGGACGACGGGAGGCGTCAGTCTGAGCGACCTGCAGGTCCATCAGGCTGACCACACCGACAGGAAGTAACAACAGCTGACATACGACACATCACCACCAACACCGGTGACAGTTCTGAAGATGCAGCAGCCGAAACATGTCAACAAGGTAAATATACTTGATTACATTGTCTTAAAAAAGAACCTAAGAAGTTAAAGTACTAAGAAGACATAATGAATATTTTTGGCGTAACTGGGGTACAAAAGTTTAGGAATTACTGCTTTAGACTATGCTTTAGTGTTATGTTTAAAATAAAATTGAGTAGTCCTCAGTAAAATAATAAATGTGATACACTGTGGGCAAACAGTGGATGTGAAGTGGTGCAACAAATGGTTTTGTTCTGCTCTTTGCATATCTAGGGCACTCAGAGCTACTTGGTATTTTAAACAGTACTTTGACACAGAGGCGTCTACTGAATACTCCATCTCATTATGAAGTTCCCATTCGATCTATACACAATCCCCAACACAGTTTCAAGGTGCTATGCTACAGGCTATAATAAACTTGGTATTGAAATGTGCATTAAGTTTCGGTCCCCAGTCTTGTTTACAGGTTTTTTAAAATAGAAAACATGCTAATTCTGGTAAAGTAATTTGTGGTCCACGCTGTTGCTTTTACTTGCAACTTCAAATTGTCCCTGTAGACTCTTTTCTGAATAATTTGAGAGTCCATTTCCTGGATGGGTACTTGGGATTTTCCATTATGATGAATAAGTCCAGACCAAGCCAAGGAAAGACTTAATAAAGCAGAACTACATTTACCACAGATCAGGTACTCAGTGTGCCTGATATTCCCATTGGTGTGTTTTGCATTTGATTTACATGTCCCAAAATACAGGCTGATTCAAATGCTTAAACAAATGCTTTTATCTGTCTCTCTGGAAAATTCTGAGCCTTGAAAGCAATACAGTCTACTAAGTATTTTTCAACATCATTTGACATTCATGTTTGGTTAATAGAAGCAACATTTCAACATTTAAAGTGCATCTTAAGGTGTGTGTAGAAACCCTCATTCGTCTAGGTAGCATCCATGGCAACGTAGAGTTAAATTTGTCAACTTCTGAACTGAAGAAGCAGCTCGGATGAGCGGCGAAACGTCTTCTATTAAAACTTTGGTCCAGTTGACAAATTTAACTCTACGTTGCCATTTAAAGTGCATATGACAGGTTAGACTGCTCCTTTCACTAATACACAGTTAAAGAGGCACAATGTAACTTTTCTTTTGGGGGGGTGTTACCATGGAGATATTCTTGTCAAGATGATATTTAATCAAAGTATTTTATTTCTTAAAAACAAATACCTTGACAAACATTAATTCTTACTGTGAGATGACTCTACTCTCCACAGATCCGGCATGTAACTTGGCCTGGCTGGCGGTGCTTGTTTCCATGGAGATATATATGTTTAATGTCATACGGTGGAACATTATTGGCAAAACAGTAACATCTCACCTAGTTTTGTTTTGTTTTCTTTTGATGAAGATTATAATTTTAGTTCCTGGTTGGATATGGACAGAAGACATGATGTTGGGGTAATTCCTTAATTGTTACCTACCAACAAAATGTTAACAAAGGCTAAAACTTACATAATAATTACACAATCGTTTTAATTACGCTAATAAAAATAAATTACACCTTTATTAAATTTCCTTGTCCGTAAATTGCCCCTGCATTTTGGATAGAATTTTCCATGTTAATTATTGATAGGTGTTTCAGAACTCATTGTTCACCTACTTCCTGTATTTTTGTACTTTTGTTTCCAACATTTCTTCCCAAACTGACACTTGACAGATGTATCTATGATAAATATTTACCACCAGTACTATCACACCAAATCAAAAACATAAAAACCTGTCAAATGCACTGTAACATAGGGGAAATAGATCTGTATGTCCAGGGATATAGATAAATCCACACAGTATCAAGTTGCCTGAATGTAACAGCAAAAAAAGAAGATTGGTTTACATGAGAAACAGATGTTATATTTCAGAGTGCCATATGTTTTTAGGCTTTTTGTAATTTGGTACAAAGGCATTAGGAATCATATGTTTTAAATTAACTTAATAGAGGGTTACTTGAGCCAATTTAGGTGCATTATGTAACTTTTCAGGTGTAGGGCTGCCCACCTTCTCTTCTTCTTGAGATGTAACTGCTTTGTTTTGCAGTATGGTGTTAAATGGGACAAGTTACAGGCCATATCTGTGGAGAGAATGCATGTTCTCAAGGTATTTTAGCAAAAAGGACTGCTGGGACATAAATGGTTTTACAGAGCGTAAAGACATATGGTGGAACTTTTCTGGCAAACCAGAAACATATCCATGAAGGCAGACAGTTACACGTGTTTTGTTTCATTCACATATTTAAGTAACCCTACACTATTAAGCTGTCTACAAGCTCAAAATGCTCAGTTCCATCTTGTGATGTCATGTAGTGGTAGTTTTCAAGTTAACAGCTCCTTTTACCTTTTAAGATTGGTCATTTCAGTCCTGGATTGCCAATGTTTCTAGTGAAGGTGGAGTGGAGTTTAAAAACACAGTGGAGCACTACGAACCGAATGTTTTCAGTTTGAGAGAAGAACTAAGCCTAAATATGCAGGATTTTATGTTAAACACAACTCGGGGTACAACATTATAATATAGATCAGAAAATTCTGTGATATGGGCCCTTTAAACGTACAAAGAAGAGCACTTTGGGCCATGAGAAGAGAGACAGTGTATTCCTAATGCCTAACGTTTAATATTTAACATTTAGATATACTACTTTTATGATCCAAGTTATAAATTCAGACAACTGATTACTACTTGAAATATAAAAACATTTGAACTTGCTTGTTGAACTTATTTAGTACATTTGAATTCATTTAAAATAAAAAAAAATCCCAGTCTATTCAGTTCTATATTACACAAATGTGGTTTGCGGGTCCCACTTTGCTATAATCAGCTTAAGTGACACATGTCGATAACGCTTTAATTAACCGCCGCACATGTAGTCTGCTCTGGTCTGGATTTCATGTGAGCATTTGGTCCATGTACTCCAGTCTGAGGAGATTAGGGGCCCCCTTTGAAGGTGGCAGTGCACACAGCTAATTTGGGACTCAATAGACATTTTCTTGGCCCCGTGGTGGTGTATTTAGGCTTGGCTGGGCACAGAGTGGAGCTATGTCCCTCTCCTTTTGAATTAACTGTCTGCTGTGAAGTGCTGGAGCGTAGCCAGAATCCGTACTTATCTGGCTGTTCTACGCTATGCCAAAAGAGGAATGGGGCCGAGATTCTTTAAAAACAAAGATGGCAGACTATTAAATCTGCTTGGTGGTCAATTTTGTTTACCTTCCCTATGTTGATCTAAATTAGTTTTTAAACAGCAATTGAAAAACTGCACTTATCTTATGGCTTTTTTCTGTAATTTATCCTGCAAATTGTGTTGAGCCAAGTCTGAGCTTACATATAATGCAGCTCCCCTAGTTAAGTTACAAATATGGTTGTCAAAAAATAATACCTAGATACTACTCGATACTTGAAAAAAAAAAAAAAAACATTAAATTTAAAAAGTTTTAGAATAGGCTTAATTTAGCCTTTACTAGAACTATAAGGCCACAGGGTAATACTGAAGAAGCTATTACTAAAATTACTTTTTATTAGCTAAAAGCATTTTCTGATCTATGTTAGAATGTTGCTTATCATCACAAACCTGGAGTTGTGTTTTGTTTCATTCTCAAATGTTTAAGACACAAACCCTGCATATTTAGGATGAGTTCTTCTCTCAGACTGAAAACACTGTTCCACCTTGTGATGTCATGTGGTAAGACAGGAAGTTTTAAACTCAATACATCTTCACTGGAATCATATGGATAATTTTAATCCTGGAACTGCCAATCTCTGCTGAAATAAACATAAAAGTTGCTTTAACTTGAAAACTACCTTTTGATAACATCACAAGGTGGAACAGAGGATTCTGAGCTGCGGAGACGTCGACAGACTAATAAAGGGTTACTCAAACGTGTGAATGAAACAAAACACAGCTCCAGGTATGTTTTAAGGAGGTAATGCTGACATGGCTTAAAGCTCACAGCAATCAATTTGTGTAATATAGGACCTTTAATCACATGCTGGACCATGAAAATGAAAAGGTAAGACACATTTTGATTCAGTGCCAAGTCTTTTGATGCCAGTCACCTTTTCAACAAGTCCCATATGAACAGCTTAGTGAGTTTGTGAATTGCATCTGAGAAAAAGCATTAGAAGGTCCATAGTGAGTACAGACTTTATAAGCACTTTGAGTCAACTATGTTTCATTACAGGTGTTTTTATTGCTCAAAAATATCTCAAAAACATCCTCATATTCCTAGTGTGAGCGGGATTGCCTCTACAGTAACTTAAACTTGGTGGTCAAACCTGTTTATCTCCATGGAAATAAAACAGCTGCATGACAAACAAAAAACAAAAACAGCTGAATGAAAAAAGCACAAAGAAGAATAAAGTTGAAAAAAAAAGTCTTGTACATTTTTGTTGTGTTTTTGTGATTGAAAACATTAAGTCTTGATGTTTTAAGGAGGACTAAACTGTTTTGTTTCAGCTTTAACAAAGAACAGCTTCAGATGATTAGAGGAAACACAACTCTGCTCCTTCAGTCTGCAGAAGATGGACTCACTCTGGTTATTATTATACACAGGAGCTGGAGAATGTGGGCCAAACGTGCACAGAGCACGTGAGAGAGAGAAAGAGGAGAGAGGGATGGAGGGGGAGATGGAGGGAGATAGAGATGGAGAGGAGAGAAAGAGAGAGATGAAGGGGGAGAGTGAAAGAGACAGAGGCAGAGAGAATGAGAATAAATGGAGAAAGAGACACAGAGGGAGATAGAAAGTGAGAGAAACAGAGAGAGACAGACAGAGAGAGAGAGCTGGAGGATGAGAGAGCGATGGAGGGGAGAGAGATAGAGGGGGAGAGAGAGCTGGAGGATGAGAGAGAGATGGAGAGAGAGAGATGGAGGGAAAGAGAGATGGAGGGAGAAAGAGGGATGAGGGGAGAGAGATGAAGGAGAGAGAGATGGAGGGGGAGATGGAGAGGAAGAGAGATGGAGGGAGAGAGAGATGGAGGGAGAGAGAGAGAGAGATGGAGGGGGAGAGGGATGGCGGGAGAGAGATGGATGGAGGGGGAGAGACATGGAGGAGGAGAGAGATGGAGGGAGAGCGGGATGGAGCGGGAGAGAGAGATGGAGGGAGAGAGAGATAGAGGGGGAGAGAGCTGGAAGGGGAGAAAGAGAGGGGAGAAAGAGAGATAGAAGGGGTGAGAGATGAAGGGGGAGAGTGAAAGAGACAGAGGCGGAGAAAGAGACAAAGACAGAAACCCAGAGAGAGAGAGAGAAGGAGGGAGAAAGAGACACAGAAGGAGATAGAAAGTGAGAAAAACAGAGAGACAGACAGAGAGATGAGGATGAGAGAGAGATAAAGGAGAGAGATAGAAAGAGACCGAGGGAGAGAGAGACAGAGGTAGAGAGAGATAAATAGAGGGAGACATTATGGGGTGGGGGGCATCTTGATTCAGCAGACTGGTGTGTTTTGCTGGTTTGTTTTTGATTGATGTGAGACTTATGGATGTCAAGTTCATCCTTTTTATAATTATAGTTTGAAAATAAAAGATAAAGCCTAAACTGGGTTCCTTGAATTGAGGTGAAAATTAAGTGGTTTTATTTAGTTTATGATTAATATTTCTAATTACTGGGACAATCACAGATATACGATATTCCGTGTCTTCATCAACATTATCATCAATAGTATCAAAGTGCATTTTTCCACATAATTGTTATCATAGTTTAAAGGATTTTTAAAAATAACTGTCAGTATTATTATATATGGTGACCCAATGCTTTACAAAACGTGAACCAACCCTATTGTATGTATAAACATAACTTTTTATCTTCCTGTAATTTGACCTCAATACAAAAACAGCCAATTATCCAGTTTTTCTACAATCCAACCCAACTCTTCAAGAATGTGACCTCCTTTTAACAAGAAAGTCAAGTCCCTCTGAGTCCCACATGGTTCAACTGCTTCTAAAAAATACCTCCACACTTTGTATCCTTGCATTTGTCCAGTGATTCTTCTTACTGGTCATGGATTTTTGTCTAAGTTTGCAGACATATTTTAAACTTCATCTAATCACCACTGCATTGAATCAGTTCCGTTTTGTATGAGAAATGCCGTTGGTCTGTTTATGTCTTGATTAAAACCTAATTCTTGTGGTTTCTTCTTCTCCAAACTCCAGATGTTCAGTCATCGGGTTGCAAATTTCAGATGTAGTCCTGGTACTGAAAACTGTAAGAAACAAGCAAAATAATTATAACTTTAAAGGGGCGTCGTGTAACTTTTCTGGTGGAGTCCCTGTCAAAAGGTTTTCTCCATGGAGATGGTAATGCTTTGTCTGGAATGTTTCACAGTATGGCATTAGACATTTCTATCTTCATGGAGACCAAACCAGACAAAGTTACAGGTCAGATCTGTGGAGAGGCGCCCCGCTCACAATCAGAATCAGAATGTCTGTTTTTCTTGGTATTTTTGAGCTATAAAACCACCTGTAATTGAATAAATGAATGCTAGAGCTATTTAATGTCATACTGTGGAACATTCTAGGCAGAGCAATGACATATCCATAGAAACAAGCAACCAAATACTTACATATAGTATCTCACTTTTGTGTATATTCCCTTTATCCCACAATGGTTGATGATTTAACAGCAAACACTCCTAGTAAATATACAATAGATATTTGCCCATTGCTGGACTTAAATGATAAATAACATTACGCATTTCTTTATTTATAGCACACAAACATGTGAGAGTAAACATAACCTCTTAGTATAAACCCTGCAGTTAAACAAATATTTGAGGACATTAACAGCGGAGGTCTACTCCAGCTACACAAACACAGTTCTGCACATTCAGGCCCCGGCAGGCTTTAAGTTGCTGCACTGCAATAGAAGTACTAACAGCAACAACAGCAGTTAAAGTATTTAGAATAGCAGTTGTAGTAACAAAAGTACTGCAGTTTGGCACTTCACTGTGCAAAAAACAATATCTAGGTAAAATGGCTTAAATTGAGAACATTTTACTTTATTTGAGTAGCTTCAACTTGACAAGAGAAATGATCTGCCAGTGAAATAAGTGTTTTTTCTTAATTCAAGCGACAATTGATTTTATTTCTTATTTCAAGTGCAAAAAGTTGTTGTCTTTCTTATTTTAAGTGTAGCAAGATGTATTTTCACATTTTAAGTACAAAAATCTTACTTCACTGGCAGATAATTGTACTTGTCAAGTGAAATTTTCTCAAATCATGGTAAAACTTTCTTAATCCAATTCATTTTAACTTGACTAGATTTTGTTTCTGCAGTGTTGTGTTTACATGTTATAGCCTCGTGTGTGGGACCTACTTTTACACTGCATCAGACTTTTTAAAAGAACTGATTTAGATTTTAAATTTCATAAACATGGCATAATTGTGTGCCCAGATACAAGACATGTTCAAATCAATCAAATCAAATATAACTTTTATTGATAATAACCATAATGCTGATTTATTCTTACTTACAAAACCATGACTGCCAAGTTATGTTTTAATTTAAAATCAGAATCAGTCATTTTGGGTTACCAGTTTCAATGCTTAAATCCAGTTGTTTTAAATCTAAAATGATCTGAATTCTCACTCCCTGAAACCCCAGCAGGTACAGTAGGTTTGCGAACTGACCTGAAGAAGCTACTTGGCTACTTGGAGTGGCAAAATCTGTTCAGAAGAATGATTTTCTTTTGTGAAAATCTGCCAGCTTTAAAACTGCAATGGTCTTTTTAAAAACATTTTTTTCATACAGAAGCCAGCACTAACAAATTTAAGTCCAGTTTACGTCTCAGACAGTAATCAGACATCATGGCTCCATCGGCTGCTTTATCTAAAGTAACTAATCCAGTACTGTAATCCAATCTAAAACAAGACTGTATTGATAATGTGACTTTAAAGGTTTCATGGACTCCACAGGCAGAGCTTGGCATGGTTAACATGGGTAAGATAACACGGGTTAAGAGTACAGTTCCTTCAGAAAGATATTATATTATATAAGTAGACACCCATAAAAAGTGTTATTTGAGAGCTGATTTATAAACGTTATAATAAAACTTCAATCCAGTAGACAGATAGTCAATAACTGACCTGAAAGCATTTGTGCCAAAACCTATTGAATAATTTGAACAAGACTAATTAAGTTTATAATTATGTCTTCAGTTCACTCACAGACAGCAACAGGGAGCTGTTTTTTGTTTTGATAAGTTAGAGTAGACTTATAAATTAGCATAGTTTTATTTCAGAACTAAAATTTCCAACTCTGTTTTGCTAAGAAAAAATCTTGATAAGTAGTTTGTAATTTTCAACATGATTATTGTATATTATCATGTGGTTTTATTCTAAAACCTTTGAAAATAATGTGAAAAAAGTCAAGGTTTTGTCTTGTTTTTTGTTATTTTTAGTATTAAAGGTGGAGAGTCAGTCTGGTGGAGAGTCAGTCATATGCTTTTCTCCAGGGAGACGTCATTGCTGTGCTTGAAATGTTCCACATTATGACTTTAAACAGCTCTATCTTACTTTTATTAAATTATAGGTTGTTTTATGGCTCAAATTTACTTAGGAAAAACAGGCATTCTGACTTTGAGTGGGGTCGCCTCTCCACAGATCTGACCTAGATAGAAATTTCATAGCATACAACAGTCCAGACAAAGCACCAATCTCCACGCAGAATATCATTTGACAAACCCTCCACCAGAAAAGTTACACAATGCACTTTTAATTCTTCAGATGAGTATCTTTTGCTATCGAGCCATTACAGTACACTGGGTATTTGTGATAACCCTATGAAATATTGTCTCTTTATGAAGCTATTAGTCTACAAAACTGTTTTTACAACTTCCTTTTTTGCAATAACAACACCCCAAATAGGAAGCTACGGTTAAAAGTTCCCTAATACAAAACATCTGCCACAAAAGAACCTAATAAATCTGACTGTGTTTTGTTTTTGCTGACACACAAAGAGATTACAATCCAATAAACTACTTGAAACATTAAAGCGATTCAGTGCAGAGAATAACATTGCACTTTCTGGGGCAGTTGATTCAGCCTGAGCTCCCACACCACAAGACAAAGGCTCATTAAAGATTCAGAGGGCTGTTTTGAAGGTTTTGTATTTATTTAAGGTCACCTAAACTAAATTATGTATTATGTAATGGTATACAGTATGCAAATACTAATTGAAGTATACTCACCTGTCCACTCAAAATGTACAAGATAAACAAATCAACTTACAAATATTTTTTTAAAGATCTGAATTCCTTGATTTTGAAACAGAAATGTAGCTCAGGTGATATGACAAAAAATGAATTAGTTTTTTCCCCTTCATTATGATCAGTCACTTTTTAATCAATTTTTACATTGAATATTCATTTTCATAACATATATTGCAATAATTAAAACATATATATGGGTCAAGTTACTTCTAAATTAGAAGTGATCTCAAAAAAATATCTAATCTATATCTATATAATCCCTGATCAACTTCAGATGACCCTGCCCCCTATTGGCCATAAATAAAAACACAAACTTATATTTGATGATTTTTGTACAGTGTTTATTACAAAAGAGGTATTTGTATAAATCAGTAGAAAGCACTTTCTGTTCTACATTACACGAAAGCATTGGCACTTAACTGAGCATTATCAAAAATACACTTTGTACCTTCAAAACTGTGTTTAAATGAAATCATAAACCCTTTCATTTCACATTGAACATAGCAGTAATGCACAAATGCTGCAGCTTATTTAATAAAGTAGCTAATACTACTGAATCTGAAAGGGACATGCATTATTCATTTGGGTGAATAAAAGGGAACATTATATTTATATACATGTGAAAAAAGAGACTGACATAAATTATTTGGTACATTCAGTAAAATACATAAAGCATTATGTCAGTTTATGTCAAATCACAGGATCTCATATAAAAGGCACATTATTTTACATATTATTTTTCCATTATGCACAATGTGTATAGTAAAGGTTCTGCAATAAGCTTGACATTGCTTTCCCTAAAATGTTCCACAGTGTGGCATTTAACATCTATCTATACAGGTGCTTTTATTGCAAAAAAAGCCTCAAAAACACACATTCTTACTGTGCCCTGGTTTTCAAATTCACAGAACTGATCTGTAACTTGATCTGTTGGTCACCTGCTTGTCTCCATGGAGACAGATATGTTTGCTGCTATACAGAGGAACATTACATGCAAAACACTTCAACATCTTGAAGAAGAAAAGAAGGAGGTGACCAAAAAAGTTACACAGTGCACCTTTACTTCAAAAGGCCAAACTGAATACTGAGAAATGCATTATTTTAACTAAACGTAGATTAGTTTTATTTCTGGTTGGTTTCACTTACTGTAGCAGTTTTAGTCTTTGTTGTTTTAGACACTTTTTCCTTTTTGACCTCATCCTTCTTCACTGCAGCGTCAGGTCCTGGGAGATCGGCAGTTTCACTGTTTGTGGGCTTTTTGAACTTGAGTTTACCTTTAACAGGAGCAGAGAAAGTGAGGGACGTTTTGATGAAGTCTAGAGGGAAGATGCCCACGTCACCATCAAAACGGTTCTTCGTGACCTGAAGAGATCTGCGGCCGGGGCAGGTCACCAGCTTCTTCTCCTGCAAAATCAGCACATTGTCTGCCTCCTGTGACGCCTGGGAGAAGACATAAGAGCAGTTATGTGTCTGGTTATATTTACATTTTGCGTTTAGATCATTGGTAAAAAGATAGTAGCCTGCACTCACATTAGTACATGCATTGACCTCTACATGACCCGCTGTGATATACTTGTATTACTATATGTTACTTTACGTTTACTTGTACATATAGATTTATATAATCATGCCTTATACCTTATACCAGTCTTTTGGTATTTTTGCTACTTTGCTTAACTTGACATTTTTGCTCTTTGTTCTGATAACATACTGTAATGTGGGAGCTACTGTGTCCAAATAAGTCTAAGTAAGTCTAACCAAAGTGAACTAAATCTGGACTTGGATGATTGCAGATCGAAATGGGCTTTTTTTCTATCCTTTTCTTTTTCTTTTTTTTTAATTGAGAAAATTTTGTATAATCAATACAATTTAAAAAAAGACCCAGGGTCAGGTGTCTGTCATGTTGCAAGGCATGTTTTTCGGTGCAGAGAAAAAGATGCATCCAACAGCAAAAATGTATAACCATCACAGGGACTTAAAAAGATGTTTACCGGTAATGAGATAAAAATGTTACGTATTTCTACTTTCAATCATCTTGCAAACCACGACTCAGTTCTTTGTGACCCCCACTTTAGGACCTGCTGTTCAAATGTACAAAATCTTGCACAGCTGAACAATTTACCAAGACTTTCACACACTTTCTAACAAGGACCATGGACAGAGAATGCACTTTTATGCATATATTTGCTATTAATCCTAAGTAAAATGTTTGTTTTTTTTCCCATCTTAACTAACATTGCATTTTTTTCAGCAAGACAATGACTACAACACAGATGAATGCTGCTGAATGATTTTATTTTCCATTTTGCACAAAGTAAATTGTGCATAATTGTGTTTGTGTATTCTGCACAGTTTTACAAAGTAGCAGCGAGGTACTGTCAGTCAAAATTGTCTGCGAGCTGGAAACTCACTCAAACTTTCTGATTGAGAGATTTATTATTTCTGATTTATGTCAAAACTTGGCAGAAATTGAATTGGGTATCATATTATGTTTTCTAAAAATTGTACCTTTGCCGAACCAAAGATGGATGCAGTTTGAAGCTCTCGGTCGTCTTCCTCTTTTCTTGGGTGAATGATCAACGTGACGTGACAGCTGCTGTTAGTGGCGAACTTCCTAAACGCTGCAATGATGTGGTCCTGTACTGCAAACCTAAAGATTACATTAGATTAGACTAGATTAGCCTTTATTGTCTATCATCTTAAATTCATGTTGGACATGTAAACAAAAATACACCAATAACAGACAATAGACAGTCCAGTCACTACACATTCACAATACCAACAACATCAACCGAAAGATGCCACTCTAAAAATCTAAAACAATACAATTCTCCTATACCGATTCATCAGTGATTTCCAGTCTGATAATTAGTATGTGTAACTGTATAGACTTACTTGTCTACTGTGAGGTTTTCCTGCCCCATCATGAATTGCAGGTTGTCAATTATAACATGGTTGATGTCATAGAGGTACACCGCGTGCTGCATAGTATCAAGAACAGTCCTATATAGAAAACAATGCAGGCATTAACATACATAGAATAAGTAGTTTGAAAAGTAGATAATATAGCAAGTTTTATTGTTTTTATTTCTAATTATTGCTTCATTTGGTGAGATAGTACTCTTGTTAAATATTTATCATATCTTTGGCAGTTTGAACACGAAAAAGTGGCATCATTTATTAACTATAGTATAAATTAGAGCTAATAAGCTTTGGCCCTTTGTTTACTTTGTGGTTGATAGGTAAATCATGGAATTACCTTTACCAGTTGGTTTCCCATGTCAAACCAGAAAGTAAAAGTATAACCTTAAATTGTCAGACTAAATAAAATTATGCTTTTTTTGTGTGTGTAACCTGTTTTTTGTGTGTGTAACCTATTACCTTTATGGCGTCTTTGCAACTTACTTGATGTTTTGCTGTCCGTGGAAAGTCATAAAATACAACGGCAGCTCTTCAAACTTGTCAGCCCAGTAGTCGTATTGCTCTAACTTATCCTCCAGTCTCTGCATGGCGAACTGTGTGAGCATGATCTTAGCCAGACGCACGTTGTTGATTTCAAAGCTTCCCCATAAAGTATTGACTCCCTGCATACAAAGGTCCAGGGCCACCTCACTAATGAAGGTGGTCTTTCCACTTCCTGTTGGACCTAGAAAAGAACATGCAAAACTATTATATTTGTAATCAAAATAATATTACAAAGGTTTTTAATAACTTCAATGGCACTATATAAACTACAACTTTACCCCACAAACTACTAGTACAACTATTATGACCTTCACGTTTGACCCAAGGACTTTGTGAATACCAAGGTTACTTTGTGTGAGCCATTTTAACATCAGTAAAGGTATTACTATTCCCTCATAAAATAATCAAATGAAATATATCACAGAATCATTATCACACAGTATTATTATTAGAGGTTAAATTATTCACAGTGTACTACTGAAAAACCTAGAACACAAAATGATAGCCATTTTGTTTGTGGGTGTTTTTACTGCTACATTTTGGGCTATAATTTGTCACCCTGGTTTAGTGCATTTTTGTGATATGCAATAATTATAGAGAAATGTCTGTAGAAGACATTGAACCAAAATATACTCATTTGCCTGCCATTTCTTTGCACTTATTTTATCCATTATAATCCAGAGATTGATTGATATAGATTTTTTTCGTGGCATATCGTTTAGAATCCAAAGAAACCAATGGCCGATAAGATCTGCCAATATTTTTGGGCTGAGTTTGATAGTTTTTTTTAAGAGTCCATATATTGGCCTGATCTATTATAAACATCCTGTATTATAATGTTTTGTACCTGTAAAAACTGTCAGCTCTCCTTTGCGATGTCCTTTGAGAATCCTGTTGAGTTCTGGAAACCGTGACCATTTGACGCCTGCCACCTGATCTTTGTTTAGCAGCTCCCCGTACACGTCCTCTCTCAGCTGCTTAAATGAGACTATAGACTTGTGTGCTGCTGGGATGGAGGTGCTTATTATTCGAGATAGGTTTTTGCCCTCTGCCAGAGCCTCAATAGGACATGGTCTGAATTCTCCTGGTCTCACTAACGAGCATCTTCTTAAACCTAATTTCCTTGAGAAGATTTTGGATGATTCCCAGGAACGAATATCTGATCCTAACCACAAAGTTACTCTTTTGAATTGCTCTAAATAGGGTAGGAGGATAGGTGGTAGACAGCTGACCCCACGTGGTAGACTAACACAAGGGAGTCCCGTAGCCTGGCTTATAGCTAATGTATCTAATTCACTTCCAGTCAAAACCAACTCTGTGTCCTTACGTCCCACCAAGGGAAAGCCAAACAAGTTATAGTACGCATTGATCCTGGGAACTGTAGCTTCATTATAGGTTACTTTGTTATTTTCAGTGATTTGGGCAGATAGCAGCTTCACTCCCTTTAATGAACAGTCAGGTCCGCCAAACCAGGGGAAAACTAAACTCTTTGTCGGCTTGAAAAGTCGTACTCCAAACTTCTTCAGGGTTCCATTGGTAATTTTGGTAATCTGGAAGCATAAAATGTGAAATAGTGTTTATTAATTTATAAGACAACAAATATTTCAAGTAGACAATTCAGACATCAGAACTAAATAAAACCATTAGCATATATAAAAATAAAGTCTACTAATGTCTTTATTAATTTTAATGATTAATTAATGATTTAAAAACATGTCCTTGCAAAATTCCAGTATTCCAGACTTAATATTTGGTAATATATGTAATGTATGTTTGGTAATATATGTAATGTATGTTTGGTAATATATGTAATGTATGTTTTTAAACTAGCACCATAAAATAATCATTGAAAAAGGTATTTATTATGAAGGTAGAATGTAGTACCTGGAACATAGTTTTAATCAGCTGTGCCTCTTCCTCTGTAAGATCTGTGACCGGAACAGAACTGGACCAGATCCTCTGCACCTCCTTCAGCTCTCTGTCCCTTTCCTCTTGCTCCTCTTCGCTCTCGGGATACCCCAGCAGCACAAAGGGGCTGAGGGCATCTTGTTCATCTTTCTGCATCACCTCAAGACAATCCTGAAGATCCTCCCAGCTCCCCTCCACCAACGTGTCCATACACAAAAACCTACCAGTAGTTTTGTCAACAAATAAGGAAAAGCTGTCTTTCCTTGAAGCAGGGTCCACAAAAATACTTGGGATGTGCAAACAGCTGTAACCGTCAAGGAAATTTACATCTTTGGATCGCAAGTAATTTTTTATATCAGTTACAGTTACAGGACTAATTGGGAACTCGCCACTAGATTTAGCATCCTTTTTATAGGTCCTACAAATCCTTAAGTGGACAGGCAGACTGTGTGGCAGCATTAACAAAGCAGGGGCAGCCTTGAAATACTGTTTGGGGGTAAAATGTCTTAAAGGCAGGGAGGAAAGCAGTCTTCGGTGGGGCAATTTTGGGGCTCCAACCTGCAAGAGACAGGTGGACCCCTTCAGCAGCAAGCTCTTCCACATCCTAGCACTGTCCTTCAAGACATCGAGCCTAAAAGTCAAAGATCAAGAGAATATAAAGAAAAAACAATCTTAAAATGAAAACAATAAAATTTATACCGTATAAAGGTTAGCTGTAAAAATCTGCAGATATCCCAAGGGTCCCATTAAAAATAGGTACGTGCATTGACTTTTACGTAGGTAATTTGATAACGATAGACACGGAAAGATTGTGATTTAAGTATTGATTCGTAATAAGATGGCAAACGAGAAAAACAGATAATCTTACAGGGTTTTTCTTGGATATCCTGCCCTCCATGCTTTCTCTGCCTTGCCCGGGCTTTTTGGTGTCCCTTCAAAACAAGTTCGTGTGGCCCGTAGCCCAAAGGGTCCGCACAAAAAAATCCAGTGATATCAAAGCAACAATACAACTATTACCTCTATTATTCATTTAAAACATTAATTCGTTTTTATTTTATTTTATATCCAATATAAAGACGCAAATACTTATTTTCTACACATTTATAATCAGCACAAGCGTCTTTCGGACACATTTTGCTGACGGACCAAGATGTTCATGCTTCGGTACATGTCCGTCAATTTGTCCTCTACAGAAATCGTCCTATAACGTCTTATTTTATAGTTTTTACCCACCCACTGTGTCATAGATTAGTATATAAATAAACATGACTTCTAGAGGGACGCCGAGTCGGTTTCTTAAAAGCGTCCTTCAAAACGGAGTGGGACGATACGTTTGTCAGCTCAAACGCGTGTCCATCATTTTCTCCAGAAACGCACAGAGCTCATTAGGAGTCAGGTAAAGATCTTTTAAAACTGTTTCTTTATTGCTTGACGGTTACTTCTTCGAGTATTGATAATGTTTGTTCTTGTTCATAGTTAGGTAAACCCTTAAGACATTTAGAATTGAGTTGAATTACACTAGTTTAGCTAGATTAGGCTATCCCTATATGAAAACACATTAAATGCCCCCCTTCCCTTCCCAGCACCCAAATATGGATGCTCCAACCATCTAATCGATTATATTTGAGTTCAGTTTATTGTTTTTCTTCCTTTAAAATCTGCATTTTATCTTTTAAACTGCAATACAATGCAAAATCACATGCAAATGAAAGTAACGAGTTGTGCCACAATACAACAAATGAAATTCCCCAAAATGTGTTTATTAATATAAACAAAGGAAAATAATGTAACGTTGTAATCTATTTTAACCATACAATTGCTTTAATTTCTTCCTTTTTCAACAGAGACTTTATTGAGGAAGGAGTGGTGGATTATGCTAAGAAAAACCCTGGGACAGTCGTGTATGTGTCGCCTCAGGCGGGTCGAATCCCAAAGATTGTAGCTGAATATTGTGAGTACTCTTAAATTCATTGTAAAAGGTTTAAGATCATCTAAACCTTACCAGGTTAATTGTCAAAAATCAAAGGGTGACAATAGTTCATTTGGTAGTGTTGGAGTGTTCATCCACTGATCCGAAAAATGGTTGGTACTGAATGCTGAATGTTGTGTCCTTGGGCAAGACACATAACCGACTTTGCCCCTAGTGTCTACATACGCTGGTCTATGATTGTGTGTGTGAATGGGTGAGTGTTTCCTTGACAAAAAGGAAGGTAGAAATGTGCAATATACATTTTTACATAGACTTCCTGTCATAAAAACAAGAAAACATAAATAACTTTATAGTATATCCATAGCCTGTTTCAAATTAACTATTTCTTTGTTATTCATTGACCAAGTGGAATAACAAAATATTCCTTGTTGACAAATAATAACCAAAAATGTCATTATTTTGTGTGACCACCTTTGGCACAAATAACAGCTGCATTCTTGCTGCATTGTTTTAATGTATTTTTGCAGTCTCTTTTGTTATTGAGTTCCAAATAGTTACTAGCTGTTCCCAGAGACTTGCTTTGGATGGGACTTTGGTGTCATTTTTGGAAAATATTAAACTTGAAAATTTGTGGATAGCAATAGATATTTTAGCATTAAAGATATCATTTTGATAAAAACATCTTGCATTTACTGGCGGATTAACCATTATAAAAAACAGAGATATTTTGGTAAAAAGAAATACTGTTAAATTACATATGGCAGCAGTGGCAAACGCCTTATACTGGGTGCTGGTCTAATAAATTTGTTAAGCACTGTAAATGTGACCATGTATAGAAAAATTCTTATATGGTAATATTAATAATAATAATAATAATACATTTTATTTATATAGCGCTTTTCATGACACTCAAAGACGCTTCACAAAGCAATACAATACAATATGGTCCAAATTTGATTGTTGTTTGGTGCTCTTAATTTACACTTTAATCTAAAACTGTAAAATATGATGATGAATATAGTTGGTGAAACAATTTAAACTATCAATGATTCTTTATATACAGTTCTAGTTCAAAATGTGAATGAAGATAGACATTGCTGTCATGACTTCTTTTATCAGACAGGGGGCATCCTAACACCATCAAATTAACATACTTGCATGCCGCTTTGAAGTTTTTGGGTTCCTTTTTGTCACTGACACTGTTCCATATGATGATTTTTTTCTTTTCTGCAGTAAATGGCAATGTGAGGGAGGAAATCATCACCTCCAAAACGGCACCACAGATTTCGGAGCTTCTGACCAAACTCACAAACCAGTCAGGGCTTGACATTATCCGCATTCGAAAGCCCTTTCACACGGACACCCCGAGTATCCAGGGACAATGGCACCCTTTTACCAACCGCCCTCCTTTCATCAGCCCCATAAGACCACCGAAAACAGATGCAGATTAAAGACAATTTAATAAATAAAGGTATATTTAAATAGATCTTGTAATGTATGTTTATTGGACACTTGTGGAGATTACATACTATTTTGAAAATGAGCAGGGAAACAAAAATGGTAGCCAGGTAGGCACTGTGGTTAGCACTTCAGTCTCTTCTTCTGCAGATTTGAGTACCATATGTACAGTATTTTTGTGCTAAGTTTGCATGCTCTCCCTGTGTTTAACTCTACATATGTTATTTACCTTATTCCTAAATCGTGTATTCTGGGGCCAGAACTTTACGGGTTGTATTTTTGTAAAAATGTTACTAAATATGCTTTGACCCAAGCAAAGACTGACATGATTTTTTACATAAAGAGTCCATTTTTAATTTCGTATAAGAAATATTACTAGTGCTGAATCAGGACTACTTCACAAAAAATGATCAACAATTAACACAATTATAATCTATAGACGTACATACCTTGATTAAACCTTTTAAAACCGGGACCAAAGGACATCCAAACTAGAAAATGACAAAGGACATAGTAATGCAATCATGACCTAAAAAGAATACTTCTAAAACTCAAGAAAATGTGTTGTGAAATTGTTCCAGCAGTCTGAGCTGAGCCTCTAATTAGACAATTGTTAGCTATGGTTTGTTTCTTTATGATCTACCATTGCTGTCATCAATATTATAACAATAGGCTACATTACTCATTTACTGTGGAGTGTCCCTTTTATAGATATTCTTATTCAATACAGCACCTCTTTCAAATACAGTATCTCGTAAAGGTTATTAAAAGTGCTCTGGTCTCCCTCCATTTTTCCATGCCCTTTCTCTCAACTGGTGGCAGAAGTTGAGACTTTTTTTGGCTTAATTCGATTGGGACCGTGCACTGAAATCCACCAAGTCCTGTCCGACGAGTCCCACATTCTAATGGATGCGACACCTCTGCGCCAGGCCACTGTCCCCACGAATACTAACAAGCCTGTACTTGTTTAAAATCCCAAGGTTATTTCAAGATTCACAAGTATTATAGAGGAATACATAGTTGTAAGAAAAAAAGGGCTTGGGTGCAGTGCTGTTAGAATATTGCATTAGCGTTCTCTATCCTATTAAGTTTGATGGATGAAGTAATTACCAAAGTCACCACACAAGACAACGCCAGGTGTATTTTTGCTTTAAATGCATAATAACACAAGGGATGTACAGGTTTTTTAACAGTTTAATACGATGGGGAGTGTTTTTTTAAAACTGAAAATCTGGATATGACAGATGGCGTGGCAATAGCTGGAGGGACGACGCTTAACCTCTGGCACAGACGTCCTCTGCGGGGCTGTGGAAGTGAGAACATGTTCGAAAAGTATTTGTCTACAGTAGCTCTTTTCTTCTACTTTTTTCATTTATAGATTTCTCAGACAAACAATATGGGGTTGTAAAAGGCCATAATTGCAGTTTGAAATTAAGTTTTGAATGATAAAAAGAATCAAATATCAGGTGTATAATGAAGTTTAAAGCCCTATGTAACTTTTCTAATGGAAGGTATGCCACCGGCTTGTTTCCATGGAGATATTATTGCTTTATGTGCAGTAACGCAGTATGGCATTAGCTCTGCTGCGCATCTCCCATTTATTCAATAAGAGCTGTTATTATTTCTCAAAAATACCTTGAAAAACATTACTGGGAACTGGAATGTAACCTGTAATTTGATAATTAAGTGGTTACCTTTTACCTGCATATTGGTTTCACAGAGAGCCGGATGTCCTTCCAGGTGCAGCCTTCTTTATTTTAACAAGGATAAACATACCTTAAAAGTTAGTTACTTTTCAAATGGCTAGTAAATGAGTATTTCTTTTAAAATTATATAGCTAAGCCTTCTATGTATAGTGACGGGAGGCATGATCTGAATACTGAAGACAAAGTTAAGTTTAAGTTAAGTAGCTCAGTGAAGACTTGTACTTATGGGAGAGGATGTGCTGCATCCAAATTACACTTGACAGACATATAGATGCAATTTCTCTGTGTGACGGTGAGGAGAGCAACACTGCACCAAGCAGCTGTGAATGTAAATGATCTCTAAACATACTGGCAAATATATACAGTGTTTCCCATAGAGTTTGTCGAGATTATGATGGCTCAGTTTGTTTTAATATGAATAATGTAGTCTCATTCAATCTGTGGAGTATCCATAGCACTTGCTGTCTATATTTAATCTTCAGATAGATAGATACTACCTATGAACTAACATCAAGGACCATAATGTCCACCCTCCTGTGGGCTCACCACCTGCAGAGGGGTTCATGGGGGGGTCAGGTGCTATGAGGATTGGGCAGCCCAGCTGCCCCCGCGACCCAGCTGGATTAAGCGGGAGATGATGGATGGATGGATGGATAGATAGATACTTTATTGATCCAGAAAGAAATTTAATAAACTTCGAATAAAAAATAAACTTTAACCAGTCATTATGACCAGTGCAGTGTCTTTTATGAGTCAGATAATACAATGAGCAACAAAGTCTAATTTTGTTATGCTAATCCCGGTTGTGTTTAGACTATGGGGTAGAATTTTAGACTCTGGGGGGGTCATACCATAGTCTCCTGTATTAATAGGAAACAATGTAGATGAACGCAATGCACTGTTGTGGCTTTAACCAGCAGTACATCAGAACTGAACCAGGTCTAAACTGGGACTAAATTAAAACATAACCTATGATTTTCTGCAGTATCCAGTGATGACAAAAAGTAATGTCAAACTCGGATAATCTGCTCTATATAAGAACTAAAATGGCTCTTATTTTTGACCTAAATTTAGGTCCATGCAAGGACTATGGGTCCATTCACACTTGTCTTGGTTTAGTCCTGTTCTAGTCCCATTTTAGTTTTTTCTAGACCTGGTTTAGTCCAGATCTAGTACAGGATTAGTTCCAAATTTAGTTTAATTTAGTCCCAATATGTATAAGTGTTAACATGCCCTAAAAGAAGTAATAGTTTGTAATTTGTTCACACAAGTCCAGGTTTAGTCCAAGCTTAGTTCTGGTTTAAACCTAGTTTTGTTCATGTAGACTTGTTTTGGTCCTGTTGTAGTCCTAGTTTAGTCTAGGTCTAGTCCAGGATTAGTTCCAAATTTAGTCCCAATTTTGATGTGATGTTTGTGTGAATGTAAAATAGGTCTTCTTAATTTGTTCACACATGTTCAGGCTTAGTCCTGGTTTAAGTTTAGTCTTGATGTAGACTTGGTTTAATCCTGTTCTAGTTTTGGTCAAGGTTCTGTCTCACTTTTTTTTAACAGTTTTAATGTGGTTTGTATGCAAGTCTGAAAGCACCATCTGCATTATATTCAAGGCCAACTTTTGTGAACGTAGGAATTCATATTATCTGTGAACAATGGTGTGAGGATGTTTAGCGTGTTGTGCCACGCCTGCTTCCTGTGTTTATCTATGGGACTAATTATGGAGATCAGACCCAGCTCTCATCACACTGGCGTCGCCCAATGGGAACGGGCAGAGTTTGACCCACCAGAGGACACACAAGGGCTCTATATAAAGGATGCTGTTGCTAAGTTACAACCTCCGCTGTCCCTCAATGCGCTCAAACTAGTGTTCAACCTCAAAGTGTTCAACAATCTGACAGTGTTCCAGTCATTCAGAAAAAACATGGCTGGTTTCAGATCACAACATTCTATAGGTCAGTAATATTAGGCACAGATGGGGGGGAAGCTAAAGCGAATATTGTTACAACACTGATTTTTCTTGAAGATTGAGTCCACGAGAATGAGGGAAGATGAGATTTTAAAATAACTCCTAATATATAAATTTCACGATTCACTTTCCAATTTTGCCTCACAATTATTTTTATTTATTTCATTCCATATTTTTGTTTCCTTTCCCTGCTCTTGGGGACTGTAAAAGATGTAACTCACCAACACATAACCCTTTTTTTCCCTCCAATACAAATGTAATGCATCTCTCAAATACAATGAGTTCTAGTCTAGTCAGTAATGTAAATGATCAGGTTCAACATTTCTGTATTTACCTTTTGAGTATTTCATGGCAAAGTACAACGTTATCAGTAGGAAAAACTGTCCCCATCTGGGATTATGACCTCATCACATTCTGAAATTGATTAATTGATTTAAGATTGTAGAGCCTGTATTTCTGTATGCATTATATCAACTATAATAAAATATCTAAAAGAAAATTGGATTAGTCTTAATTATGCCCCATTATGTTTTAAATATTTATCCAATTACACCCCAAACTCAGCATAACAAGTCATTTTGGTTTCTCCCATCTGAAGTCTATATAAGTCTGTACAGCGCAGGATTCTTAGACTTTCCAAATAGCCTAATGTTTAAATCAGTGTAGATTTTAAGATGCTAAATACGAAACATTTAAAAATATTCTGGCATTATAGTGTGATCCAGCAGGAAAGTATTTTTTGTTTTATTTTTGTTTAGCTACAAATATTCCAAAAACACAACATTCTCACAGACTGTTTTTATTGGAAGAATAAAAGGAGCTTATTCTTCCAGTGTATCTCAGTTGGCCTGGGAACGCCTCAGGGCCCTCCCGGAGGAGCTGGAGGAAGTGTCCGGGGCTTAGACTCATGCCCCCGCGACCTGGCCCTGGATAAGCAGAAATAACTGATGGATGGAAGACGAGCTAATGAGTATTAATATTCAGATGTAATTCATGTGTAATATAGAGCATCTGACAATAACTGGCAGATTTACATGATACAAAATCAGGTAAAAACTTTTATTACTTATTTTTCAGAGTAGCTTTGAAAATATCTTTTGAATCCCACATGCCTGACTGGGAGTTAAATTATCAGATTATTATAGTGGCTCTATTCTTCATCACCATTTGGCCCTTGTTGACTAATATGACATTGCACATCAAGAGCTAAAACCTTTTCGCTTAAGTTAATTTGTGCTCAGAGAGAAAGCTGAATGGATAAACTTAAAGATGCACAGCGTAACATTTCTAGTGGAGCATCTGCCATCTGCTTGTTTGTATTGAAATGTTATTGCTTTGTCGAGAATGTTCCACAGTATACATTAAATCAGATAAGAAGGCTACAGCACTACACTATGTTACAGTTCAGATCCGTAAAGTCCTCCCTATTCACAGGACTACACATGGACATACTTTTTTAAAGCTATTTTGCCGAGATTGGACTTGAGTGACAACTGATGTTTGTTTTTCCAGTGTTTTTTAATGTAATTTTGTGTAGTATGGAGAGAGGGATGCGGTGTGGGAGGGTTTTATTTTGTTTTTTGTTATGTAAAACTTCAAAATTGGGGAAAAACATCCATGAACTAAATGCTAGATGTATGTATGTTTAATGTCATATCATGGAACACTCCAGGCAAAGAAATAACATGGAGATAACTTTACCTAAACAAGTAGGTAATGAACCCTCCACCAGAAAAGTTGTGCAATGCACCTTTAATTGTTTTTATTATTTTTTCATGTTAAAAGCCCAGTAATTGCTAATACAGAATAATCAAACTGCTTAATATTTTGCACAATCCATCTTTCAGAATGACACCACATGAAAACATGAACATGAATGCAATGCAATATTAATACAAAATCATAGGGGACATATTCTCAGTGGACGGGGTAGCCTTGCTGATTATCTCAATCTAAAAACAGCAGCGAGCCTAGAGAAAAGACTGAGAACATATTTTGCATGTAGTCTCTGACCTCCCTTCAGGGCTCTTGACACCTGCTGTTTTCTTCCCTGCGGTTCCACATAACACAAAGTGAATGTGTCAGCGTGAGAGCAAGCGTAAATAACTGAATAACAGTGTATGACAACAAGCAGATGCGTACAAAGATGCATGAGAGCGATTCAACAAAAACAGCCAAATGAAGTCTCTTTGATAGACTAAACCCACATAATAAAACTACACAATAAACCCACTCTCTTTGGCCATAGTTAAAATGACAAATACAGTACTGGGAGTCAATGGGTCTGCTATTTTTAATCATAGGACATTTTGACATGGCAGTGCAGTTCAGTGCAAATTGATTGTCCTTTAGGGAAGAAGCAGCAGCGACAATATTCACAGACTTCAAGCTATAGGAGCATTGGAGAGAGTCCAATATACAGGAAAATACAGGAAAAGAAGCCTTACAAGGATTTAAGAAGTACTATATAAATATAAATACTTTATTTGCACTGTTTTGAAGTCAGTCAGGTATACCATTATGGCCACCTGCCTGTGAAACAACACCATATAAACACCTTTCTATTAAAACAAAAATAATTATGATCATAATAAATGTGAGCAATTTGAGCAATACAAAGTCAATCTTTTGTTATAGCCTTTTGTCCTTTCAACGACTTGGAAAAACATTTAAGGACAAATACTTTGTTAAAGTTGCACTGTGCAACTTCTCAGGTGGCTACTTGTCACCATGGAGATATTTTGCCTGGAATGTTCCACAATAGAACATTACATGGATCTATCCAAAATAAAAAATTAAAAATTAAAAAACAGACATTTTAACAAGGAACACCTGTCCACAGATATGACTTGTAACTTGGCATGGTGGCGTTATCTGGGGATAGGCAAGTTTAATGTCATACTATGGAACTTTTCAGACAAAGCATTTTGCGTTTCCTCCATGTGAACAGTTAAACAGAACACCTTTCTTTTCGCTTGAGTGAGTGGCCGTAATGTTATACCTGTATGTTCTAATTTACAAAAAACAAACGTTAACACAAGTTATCATGGCCAAATGCATAAAGACAGAACATTTAAATAATACAAAACATAATAAACTGGTCATGATTTTGAAATGTCAAATAACGATACAACTTAATCTGGCAAAACATTTCAAAACAGTAACACTTTGGCAACACAGTTATATGACACAAAAATGTTTCAGTGTCCTTGTCTAGCATAGACCATACTAAAGAGGAGCCTTAATGATGCCACAACTGCTATTTGTAAACTCAGCATGGACCTTGAGACAAAGGTTGAATGTGTGCGGAGAGGCTAATGGCTGATGCTATCGTTTGGAGGTGATTTGGAGACCGAGTTAGCAAAAAGAGATACAGCCAAGGACCAAAATGAACAAAGATTAAAAACAGCTTTATAGCGAAGAGTGCTACTTCACAACTTTATAAATCACTTGGGAAAATATATGGCTTTCTTTGTACCGTGTGAGGAATAAAGCAGGACTAAAAAGACCTAAGGGAAATAGATACAGGGATTTAAATAGAGAAAGGCAATACTTGTTGGACTAAATCAGATCTAAACCAGGCCAAGAGTACTAAATAATTATGACAATAAATTATTCCAGGACCCAACCAATAGTAAATTAAAATGTATCTATATTCATAATTTCTAGATTAAACAAGACCTGCATACCACAGTTTGTGAAACACTTAAAGCCATAGTATGTAACTTTTTAGCCAAATATCCTGCAATAAACGCATGTTTGTTTGTAAAAGCATCTATTTGGAGAATGATATGAAGTATGGTTATTTGTATGGATTAATGCAGGAGACGTGCCAGCTTTAGAAACGTACATATAATACATTTAACTAACAAAGAATTAAAGGTGCACTGTGTAACTTTTTTCTGGAGGAAGGTCTCTAAAATACTTGGCTATTACCTAGAACATTAAATTTGTCTTGTGATGCCACCAGACCAAGGCACAGGTCAGATCTACGGAGAGGCAGGCCTGCTTATAATAACTGAACTGAACTGAACAAATGCAAGATAAATTTGTTTGGAAAATCTCAGGCAAAGAAACGACTCCATGGAGACAAGCAGACGACGGTCCCCAATCAGAAAGTTTCACAATTCACCTTGACCAAAAAGTGTGAACACAGCTAAAATCCAAAGTACACCAGGATTTAAAAGGAGGTTCATGCTTCATCATTACTGGATCAACTCCACCACCTGTAGCCCCGCTCCACTGTTTTGTGTCATTTGTCCAACTCTGATGTTTTTGTCAAATTACACCTGGGAGGATGACAGTGCTAAAAGCCCAACAGACCACAAAAACAAGATGGAGGACGGCCAAATGCTAGCGTTAGTGTCAGGGCAGCGTGAAAGATGAAACTCCTGACTCTCCCAAGCCCACAAGCGCTGACTCTGCACTTTCCCTGATCTGTATTTACCGCTGTCGTGACACGTTTACAAAATACTTACAGATTAATTTCAGTCGCTACTGATTTATAATATATTTAGTCACTCAGATGGTCACCTTGCTGGAAATGGGCTCTATTATGGGGTAAGCAATTTTAGCATCACAGGTCTGGTCTATAATTGGTAACTGTATGTAGGTTTGCTGTTTGAAGATGCTCATTATTCAGCACATGTAAAAAGTCTAAAAATACATGCGGAGGTTTCTGTGTGATGTAAGAGGTGGAAGAGATAAGCCTGAAAAACTGAAAACGCAAGTAAAAGTTTTGTTAATATGATAAAAGTACATTTTGCATCAGGATAGTAGTACAAATATTGTATGTCTTATGATCTATTAATCGCCCATTAGTACCAACAATAGGAAATATTGTATTGATCATGATGCTTTATTTGGTGATACACTACTGATATCATGGGCTCCTTTGGTATATTGTGATTGTTAAAATATGTAGATTTTATAAACATTTATTTTCTGTTTTTGAGGCAACATATTTTGTCAGTAAAGCAACTCTCTTTAAAGGTACAATATGTAACTTTCTGTAGGTGGCATGTCACCTGCATAATTAGAACAAGGCTCTTCTCAAGGCCAAATAAAGTGTGTGGAGATACAAGCCCACATTAAAAAGACACATAAAAAAAACAAAAAAAACATGCTTTTATTTTAGTCTATTTGGCAACCTTAACCCAAGTTACATACTACGGGATGGCTTTAATTTAATTGTGTCTCATTGTATCAAAAAACATACATCATTAAAAACTTATCATGAATTACTTGAGTAAAATAAAGTCACTTATATATTTGGCTTTATTTATTTCCACCTTTGAAAACTTGTACTAACAGGGTTTTGACGACTGAAGAAACACATTGACTTAGTAACATTAGCATTAAAATGAAAGATCTTAACCAATCTATCTAATATAAAAGGCCTTTCTTACACTGTCTAACCCTGCTTTTGTTGTTGCTGTGGTTTACTTCTGCTCTTCAGGTCCCAGTGTGCAGTCTTCAGTGAAATCAATCAATCGCACCATATAGCTCCTCTCAGGTCTATTAAGCTACACAGGTGATGCCTTTAATACAGCCACTTTCACACACAGAGGCTCGGAGTAAATCTCTGTAATTGTTGCTACCGTTTTTGTCATTGGCACAACACTGCTACAGCTGTGATGTTTTTATTGCTATTTACATAAGAATGATTAATGGGAGCAGTGACGAGTTTAATTATACAGAGACATGAGTGACTTGTCTTACTGGCACTTACCAACAGTGTTCAAATCAATCTAATTATGCGTCATTAGAGGAATATAAATGCTTGCCTTCTAGCCTCAAAAAGCTGTAAAGATGTCACATTGCATCATGGGACAATATTAATATTTATATAATAAATATTAATTAATATTAAACAACACATAGAAAACACTTCTTAAACGACTAAGCAGTATCTATTTAAGTGCAAGCCAATGGAGATCTGCCTTTTCAGCTAATGTAAAAAGATACTGAATTCCCCAGCCAGGCATAACATTAAGACCACATGACGCAATTTTAAGTTTTAAGTATAGGCGGTTACGTTCAATATATTCTGTTTATTTTGTAGTTCTTTTTGCTACCAAAACTGAATCATTATCTAGATAGACCACAAAACTAATTTGTATCTTGAGAATAAATTCAATAAAAGGCCATGTATTTTAGCATCAAATCAATATTGTTATTTATTTGTTCAGGGAGTGGGACTTGTAACTTAAAACATGAAAACTTAGGTATATTAGTACATACTACCACCACAAATTATTTAATAGACTTTATCTACAAGCCTGTTTTGATGTTTACCAGTCCCAATACCAGTAAACACTTTTCTTTCATTGTTCTGTATTATATAACTTTTGTGGTGGAGGGTCTGTGGCATGTGCTTGTCTCCATGGAGATGTTTATTCCCTTCTCTACAAAGTGCCACAGCATGGCATGAAATTTCCATGGAGACAAGCCGGCGATGTCACCAGGCCAAGTTAGAGGTCAGATCTGTGGAGATGTGCTCACAATAACAATGTTGTTTTTCTAGGTATTTAGATTTGAATTATAGAAGCCTCAAAAAATACTCTGACCTAATTGTCTTCCCATCTCAATTTACCATCAGACTTGCTAAAATATTTATGATGAGCAATTTATTAAAGCTTCAAACAAAAGCACTTCTAACGCCCTAATGCAGTATATATTTTTACATGTGCCAGTTAACCCTTTATTCTCTTGATCAATGGGTATAATGCTATGCCTGCTTGGTGCAAACTGTACGATAAAATTCTCGATAAAAGTCTCAAAAATACATAATTATTACAGTCTTTTCACTATGTGCCGTTCAAACTCTTCAAGGCTCTTTGCTGAGGTAGCATCCATCTCCAACATCTTCCGAAACTTCTTAAACCAGGTAGTAAAATCGTCTATAATAGAAAGTTAGTAAGTTATTTCATTGGTTCGCGTACTTAAAAAGCAGCTTTACAAGTTTAATCCACTCTTTTGGATGACCACTGTGGAGTAAGGTTGAATAAGTATTTATACAAATATATGTATTTTTAGATAGAGCTCTCATCTGGGTGCAGGTCTAGTGTTGAGTGTTTCCTCTGCTCCAAAATCCTGTTCAGCTCCTCTGTGAACGAATGATACAATGGTGACATTCCCTCTGGATCCGCCTGCCTTAAAAGTACATAGCTATTTCCATTCATTTTCCTTAATACGCTTGGTAGAGTTGCAGATAACCCATTGGCGTAGTCCATATCGGGCAGTGGAGGAGGCATGGGCAGAGGAGGGGCTGGCGGTGGGGTTCTAGTTGGTGATAAGTGGCAATCTGGCATAATCTGCATGAAGCTATCCCCCATTTCATCAAACGTCGGCATTGAAATCGAACAGCGTCCCCGATGTCCGTTCCAGTGGTTTGAAATTGTACGAAGTTCAAGATGGGAGCTGAGTCTTCGATCTGGTTCACCCAAGACTTGAAGGCCTTGGTGGGAGAACTTCCGATCTCGCGAACCTTGTCTGGTACAGAAGCTGACGTAGAGTAGTACCACAGTCAATACCAAGCATAATCCTCCTAAAACTGCAACTAGGGATATGTAAACAACTTCCATGTGTCTATACGTTTGGTATTCTGGTACAGATGGGGCAGGAGGTGAGGGGAGAGGTTGCTCTGTAGCGGTGGGGGTGGTTGCATCAGTAGGGCTGGCGCTCGTAGGCTCAGGTGTCGACGTAGGCTCTGTCGGTAAACTTGAATCCGTATGTACTCTCACAGTGTATAGATAAACCAAAACAGAAACTGCATTTTCAACAGCAAAACAGCGATAAGAACCACTCTGTCTTGACCGGGCGCCAATGATGAGGAGGCCATCTGTGCCAATGCGGTACCCAGAGTTTAGCCCGTAGCCTTGGAGCTCTTTTCCGTTGAAGGTCCAGCGCGGAGTTGCCAAGTTGGAGCGTAACTCGCACTGAAGGAGGACGTCGTCACCAGATAAGACTGAACGACGTCTATGGACCACTGTAAAAAAAAAGAAAAAAGAAAAAAAGGACATTACATTAGTCTCATTGTGTAATTGTTTGTGTGATGGATGGAACGTGAATAGATCATTAGATATGACGTTACATTTCTTGTAGAGGGTCCACCACATGTTTGTCTCCTTAACGTGTCCATGGAGATAAGTAGGTAGCAGACCCTCTACAAGAAATGTTGCGCAGTGCTCCTTTAAGAATAATAAAGTGCAGCAACCAGAAAGTACATTTATGTATTTAAGTATTTATTTAAGTATTTAAGGATGATTTGTTTTACCCCAGTACAGATACAGTATATTGTATAAGCAGCTCTTGAGGTAAAAAAAACAAAAAAAAAAACATCTATTGCATGCTGTCTACATCTAATTATAAAGTGTTCTACTGTCCTATAATCAGGGAGTGCACAGTAGCATGCTAGTTTCTGTTCCCGTCGCAGCAAACTCGGCTCTGGCCTCTGACAACTGTGAAAAGCTCTTATAAACTCATGGTGAATAATAAGGATGCTCTTAATGCAGAAAGTAAGTGAGGAATAACTTTAAACCACTACAAACTGTTTGAAATGAACTATTTCTGTTTTTCACATTTTGAACAATAAAAATCAGGTACAGCACCTTTAAGCATGAATAACAGTTATCGTAAAATTGGCGAGGATTTTGGGCAAGAGTGAATAGAAAAAAGATTTGCCGATAATGGTCCATATTTTCAGCACTTCAGTTCCGTCTGGGCCTTTAACTGTGGTGAGATTTTGGAAAACATCTCTGATCTCTATAATGACACTTAATCCTCATATGTATTGACTGGAGAAATGCGTATATTTTGCCAAATCCTTCCAATCCCTGTGTGCAGACAGAGCAACTTTGGCTTTTCTATTTTCTTTTACTCGTCTCAAACTGTCTGAACAATATAATGAGAACCGTAAGATAAGGCAGTAAAGGTGTGTAGATTTCATCTGACAAAAAAATATCACATATATTTACACTGTTGAATATTTTTGCTGTCATAGACCTCTATAAAGTTCTGTTGCTTTTGGAGCTCGGTACTATAGGCTACATTAATATCTTGGTCACAATTTCCTATTACACTTTTGATTGGATTTTTTGATTGTGTTTTGACTAATACATAGACTTTTACTGCCTATGTCTACAAAGAGCACTATTTTCAGTTTTTTATTGGAGTTTGGAAGAAGCTTAACATGTCAAATCTAACTGACTTTGGTAAAATTATGAATTCATTAATTTATTATTATTATGTCCATTGTCTGTGCATCATTCAAAACTATGCTTTTCAATTAAAGCTGCACTATGTAACTTTTTAGTTGAGAGTTCATTATCTGTTTGTTTCATGAGATATGTCATTGCACTACCTGGATTGTTCTTCAGTACGACATTAAACAGCTCAGCCTTATATTTACTAAATTTTAGTTAGATTTTATTGGCTAAAAACCCATAAAAAGCAGGCATTCTGAATGTGCCTGCAGCTGCCTCTCCATAGATCTGACCTGTAACTTGGTCTGGTCTCCGTGAAGATAGAAAGGTTTAATACCATACTGTGAAATATTCCAGACAAAGTAAAAATATCTTCTTGGAGAAAAACATTTGATGGACGTTCCACCAGAGAAGTTACACTATGTGCCTTTGAGCAACGGTGAAACTGGCTAAAATTGGGTGAATGTCCATGTAAAATGACTGTGTTGTGAAGAGAGTTAATAGGTGTCCGTGTATTTCTGTGTATCTGCTGTAGCTGTTTTAATGCCTGAATCACCTCTATTTACTGAGACGGCTGAGAGCTTAACCCAAATTAATATATCTAGGCCTATGTCCTGTTTTTGGAGACTACATTTTGTGTTTGGAGTCAGAAATGTCAGTGGATGTTATTATGGGGGTTACTAGTGAAAAGGTTTAAAATTATTGCAGCAAAAAAAACAACTGCAGCCCAAAAAAAACACAATTTTCTATTTTAGATCTAGAATTTGAAATAATTTAACTTTGTGATGCAAACAACAAAAAGAGGTATTATCTATTACTTTTTTAATTGCTAACACATAACATGATTAGACCTCAATGTTACCCCTCTCCTCATGCTAAGTCTCTCCCACTTCAGAGCACTATCACAATACAATCGACCTTCCACTAATAAAATTACAGCACATCACATCAGGTTTGTGAAGTTGTAGTGTATTGCTGTGTATTCCGCTTTTGTATATTTGCGAATTTAATTATGAATTGCCGTATGGGAGCATGAGTGACACAGGCTTGAGCATTGGACTGAATCTTACAGCTAACCATAAAGAGGGTTCAATCGAATAGGGGCCAAGAGAGAATGCAAAATTACTCAAACATGGCTGAATTAAATATAACACTTCCCTTCAGACATGGTTTTGATGAGGGAACATCGTTATAATGTGGTAAAAATCTTCAAAAAGCAGATTTTGCATAATGCTGCCTCTATAAACTTTGATGTATTTTGGCTACTTAATCTTTGCAGCTTGTTTATTGCACAGTCTGTTTATTTCACTTGTTTTTTAATGTTCCATGGTGAACTTTGAGCTTTTTCCACATGTTTTTCCAATGTTTTCTTTTTACTACAAATGGCAACTAAACCTAAATAAGAACATTTTACAAGTCAAGAAAATAAACAGCATCACTTTCTATGAGCCACAGGAAGAAGCAATGACTGCAGTGCACCTGACCGCCTGACCCCAGCAGCAAGATGAGCTGATTAGAAGAGCGCACTGAGAAAAAGAGGGAGCGGGGGAGGGGAGAGGGGGGAGGCAGAGCGTCCGAATCAAATCCCTTAATGGCGTTTAATGTGGAAGTTTCAGAGGTGAGCAAGGCAGAGCGGCAAGCTTTGTCATCCTGTAAACTGCGTGTAAGTATGAGGCGAATCAATGTGGCAGAAATAGTGGGAGTAGTCATGGCACTGGTCAACAGGAGGATGGGTAGTAATGATAGTAAGTAATGTAGTATTGGTAGTTGTAGTAGTAGTAGCAAAGGAAGTAATAATTAGAGCTGCAGCTAAAGCTTATTTTAGTAGTTGACTGGGCAGTGATTCATTTCAGACTGGTCAAACAATTATTATATTTTAAAAACCAAATAGTTGAAACATGGTGACTGGGAGCTTCTAAACAGAATATTTACAGATAAAGTGGATTATTGATGACATTGACAAGTTCATTTACCGTAATTTCACGACCATACGGCGCACCGTACGAAAAGGCGCAGTCTCAGTTTTGTGTGCCATTACTGTATTTAACACACACATAAAGCGCACTGTACGAAAAAGGCGCACAAACAAGCATGCAAATGTGCGTATTGAAAAATATATAGGAGCAAAACTGAGTTTGGTTGTGCTTTATTTAAGTACTAATTACAACAATATTAAACAATAGTCATTATTCAAATCCGTCAAAGTCCTCATCCTCTGTTTCGAATCGAACAGCTGCGCAAAATCCATAGCAGGTCCACTTCGCTCCTCGCTGTCGGAGTCACTGTCTGTACCGTGCGGCTCCTCAGAAATTATACCGGCTTTTGCGAAAGCTCGTTTAACAGTACCAGCAGACACGTTAGCCCAAGCATCTACAATCCATTGGCAAACTGTAGCGTAACTCGCCCGGCGCTGCCTTCCACCCTTCGTGAAGCTGTGGTCTCCTTCGGTCATCCATCGCTCCCATGCCGCTCGCATCCTTACTTTGAACGGCCGGTTCACGCCGAGGTCCAGCGGTTGGACTTCTTTCGTCAGCCCTCCCGGAATCACAGCAAGCGTAGCGTTCATTTGCTTCACTTGTTTTTTCACGTCAGCGGTGAGATGAGCACGCATAGAGTCATAAATTAGAAGCGATGGTGATGCGTGGAAAAAAGGTGTCTCTTTGCCATTTCAGGGTTGTTAAAACAGCAATGTTGTGCATAAAGCACATACCTGTTCTTTTATACACAAGCCACGCCCACACTTCCCCTTTAACGTTCTCATGCTTTTTCTAACACGTCCGCCTCACATAGAGCGCACCCCTTTTCTATCACGTCCGCCTCACACAAGGCGCACTGCACGAAAGGGCGCGTGGCTCATTTTGAAGAAAATCTAAGACGTTTATATGCGCCTTATGGTCGTGAAATTACAGCAATAATGCTACTGTCTTAGCTGTAAACAGGCCTTTTCATGAGTTTTAGAGTCTATATAGTCCATAATAATAATGTCTACGATTATCAAAATATTATCAAATGTCTATGATTATCAAAATACAACTACGATTGGCCCATATCGCACCATTTTCTGATCTATGTATCTCATCAAAAACATACCTAGAGTTGTTTTGTTTCATTCACACAAATCCTGTATATTTAGGCTGTATATTTACCATGTCATGTGGTAATACAGGAAATGATTTACTGTGTTTTTAAACTCCATACACCTTTACTAGAGTCATTTAGCCCTGGAACTGTCAATCTCCACTGAACTAAAGGTAAAAGATAAAAGGTAACTGTTAACATGAAAGCAACTACTTCATGGCATCACAAGGTAGAACAGAGCATTTTGAACTTTAGAGATGTAGACAGACTAATAATAAAGAATTACTCAAACATGTGTGAATGAAATAAAACACAACTCCAGGTATGTTTTTGATGAAGTAACAACATTTTAGCATCGTCTTAAAGCTCACAAAACTCACTTTTGCGTAATATAGGACCTTCATTTTTATAGTTCAGAAGTAAGCTCTTGTAATAACAGTAATTGCAGTATTTTGTGGTACATACCTTTCCCAGAGTTGTCCTTACAGCCTCTTACTCCTCTGAGAATATCCTGCGTTAAGTTTGACCTGCAAAAGGGCAATTCAAATTTTGTTAAGTGACATTACTGGCAAAACTTTGTTATATATTAAGTAAGAGCCTATGGTCAGCTTTTTCCCCGCCAAAAAATCATATTAAAATTCATGAGCAATTTATTACTACTGGCAAAAATTCAAACTGTTAGGATTCAGATAGTGTGTTAGATCTTCTCAAATTTAAAATACTTTTTTTTTTTCCCTTTTGAAGATGTTATTACATGAAATGTTCCACCACACAGCAATAAGCTTGACTTTTTCCATGGAGACAAGCAGATGTTGCCAGTGTCACCAGGCTAAATTATAGATCACATCTATGAAGAGGGGACCCCGCTGACAGTGAGAACTTTGAGGAAAATTTCTGAGCAATACAAACACCTGCAATTGAATGAATGCAGTTTAAAGCCTTATGGTGTAACATTACAGGCAAAGCAATAACATCTCTATGGACACAAGCATAAGCGGACTCCCCCACTAGAAAAGTTACATGATGCACCTTTCTTTCGTTTTTCGATTAATCTTTTAAAAAACGTGCATAACACATTTTCTTTTTACAGCCCCTATTAAATGGAGCCATTTCTGTGTGCGTGTGTGCATACAGATGAGAGCACTCAGAGTCCTCCTGTCTTTAAAAGAACATTATCATAATAAAAAGTGCACAGACATAAATTGCATAGTCTTCTATTACACTAATGCAGTACAGGTCCATGGGAGATGGCTCTTGTATCTGCTGCTATAATCAAGATTAAGATGGCTCCAAGTTGCTCCAGGAGAGGGAGTGGAAAAAGGAGTATAAAGTTTGGGAGTAGAGTTGTTTGGTACCAAAACTTCAAGATAACTAAATATTTAAAAAAAAAATCTGGACACATTAACTTCTGCTAACAACCAAAACATGTCAACAAGGTAAATACATCTCCTAACTTGAATATCACTAGATCTAAACCAGGTCTATAACAGGATTATGCCAGGTCTAAACCAGTTTTACATAGGACTACATCATTGCCACAGTTTTACTTTTTAGTTTTACTCGTCAAAACCATGCTCTACAACATAATGACTAGTATTACTGTATGGTATTACTGGTACAAAGACAGTTTTCAACAGTATATGGAGTCGAAAGAAATTTACAACATGGATCCAAAATGGATTTTTTACACCAGTACAATTTCCAACATTTGTCTTGCTGTTATGGCCGATAACCAATATTTGCTAATAACGATATTAAGTTTTTAAAAAGGACCAAATTTATGTTAAGTGATAGTGAGGTTTACAAATTAACAGATTGTATGTATCTGAGAAATAAATTCATATTTATTTTATACTCAGAAGTCTGTTAAAAAGACAAATCTGATGCACAAACTGGAAATGACATATGGGCAGACAGAGACTGGGGCAGTGCAGACAAAATATCAGTGCTAAATATCTGCACATTTTTCAATATAGGGTCACTACTTCTGTGTGGAGTTTGCATGTTCTCCCCGTGTATGGATGGGTTTCCTCCGGGTACTCCGGTTTCCCCCATCAACCCAAAACATGCCCACACCCCTATGAACTAACATCAAGGACCATGTTGTCCACCCTCCTGTGGGCTCACCACCTGAAGAGGGGTTCATAGGGGGGTCAGGTGCTATGAGGATTGGGCAGCAAGCTGCCCCCGCGACCCAGCCGGATTGAGCTGGAGAAGATGGATGGATGGATGGATGGGTCACTACAATATCTGTGACAATCCTCCGATATTGCAGATAAATCATCCCTAACTGGTGAAAATTATGCAACCTGTGTGTTGCAGTGTTGATTTGACCAATTAGTAAACAAAATAAACACAATATTTAATTATTCTAAATGTCTTCTCTAATATAAAATGCAGACGTAAAAGTATGTTTACCTTGCCTGATGTGCAAATAATAGGGATCCTAGAGTTGTTAAAGGTGCACTGTGTAACTTTTGTGGTGGAGTGTCCGCCACCAGCTTGTCTCCATGGAGATGTTTACGCTTTGCCAGGTATGTTCCTCAGTATGACATTAAGCATATTTTCATGGTAACAGACAAGTGACACCACCAGGCCAAGTTACAGGTCAGATCTGTGGAGATGTTACCCTGCTTACAGAGTTGTACATGTTTTTTGGAAAATAAAAAACATCTTTAACTGTATTAAATTAGTGCTGTCAAATGATTAATTTTTTAAATCAGATTAATCACACTTTAGAATTTTTATTAATCACGATTAATCACAGTTAATTATTCTTCAAGAAAAGACCAAAATATTTTGACACAAATATAATTTATTATCAAAAAGTTCCATTATTGACATTGCTGGTAGTTTTGTTGACCGCAGGTTGTTGTGTGCGGCTTGTCATGGGTGTACGTACAAGTAGTGTTGTTGCTGCCGCTGAATCAAACACGTGTTTTGCTTTAAGATGGTGTTTTAAACTTGATGTGTTTCTGTGGAAAGAGAGTTCATCCCTGCAATATCTGCAAACTACTTCGAGTTTTGTCTAATGTCGCATATGGATAGACCTGATCACTGAACTAATAACCTGCGCCGCCGTTCAGGTCACCATCCGCACTTTCCATAGATGAACATGAGCGTTCAAAATACATTGTGTGATTAATCTGCATTAAAAAACATTAGTGTGATATACCCTCCACCACAAAAATTACTCAATGTACCTTTAATCGTTATAATATGTACTCTTAATTGAATCCTACTTTTTAAACATATATTATTTGCTAATCTAATCACATTCTCAATACCTCTCAGAAAAACACACAGTATTTTTTCCTCAAAATTGTGCAGCCCTAACAGTAGAATCACTAGTGATAACACACAGTATTAGACACCTCTTGCTGATCTGCGCACTTTTGAAAAATCTGTTCATATATGGAGGATTGTCTCTTTTCCATTTTAATGCTTCCATTTTCACCTGCTCTTCCTCAGTACCCTCACTAAACAGAGATTCATAAATGCAAAAAATGTGTGATTTCAAATTCACGTTTCATTTTATCCCTAAGCTTTTACATAGACCTTTAGATATTCAGCTGGAAGGGGGCACAAGTTGTATAAATATTTAACCAGGTTTCAGGAACGATGAACGAGAAAGAAATATTAATCGGGGAGTAAAAGGTCTTGTAATGTAAAAATATACACCAGGTCAGACTCATAAATCTCTGTTTTAGTAATGATTATATAAAAATTAAAAAGGTCACGGTGGATTCTCGTGAGAGTTAGAGCTGCACAGTTTTAGTACCAGTCTAATAAAAGCAGAGAGTGTAAGAAGTACTGCACTCAACATGTATATATGACCCAAATCAAATAGGCTACATTACATCACATCTTTTATGTGAAAGGGCTCATATTACATTATTTACTGATCTATGTTATAATGTTATTTCCTCATCAAAAACTTCCCTGGAATTATGTTTTGTTTCATTCACACTTGTTTAACATACAAACCCTGCATATTTAGGCTGAGTTCTTCTTCTTGTGAGCTTTTAGCCATGTTATAATGTTGCTGTAAAGTTGTGTTTTGTTTCATTCACACACCTTGAGTAAGCCTTTATTATTAGTCTGTCTACATCTCCAAAGCTCAAATTGCTCTGTTCCACCTTCTAATGCCGTGTAGTGGTAGTTTTTTAAGTTAACAGCTCCTTTTACCTTTAGTTCAGTAGAGACTGGCAATTCCAGGAACTGAAATTATCCAAATGGTCACATCTTTATATAGCACTTTTCTACCCTCAAGTCTCTCAAAGCGCTTTACAACAAGGAACCACTCACCCATTCACACACACACTCATACACCAGTGTTCGCAGACACTAGTGTCAGTGTTTCTGACTGCTCACCAATGATGTTTATGTCAGTGATTGTAGTGAAGCTGTAAAAACACAGTGGAGCCCTTCCTGTAATACTCAGACAAAATATGCAATTTGTGTGTGAATGAAACAAACCTCAGCTCCAGGTATGTTTGTGATGAGGAAACAACATTGTAACATAGATCAGAAAATAGCATAAGTCTTTTAACTGTTCATTTGTATTGTGTTTTATTATTATGAAAGATATTTTGCTATTTAAAATAAAAAGAATGCACTGAAATGAACAGTTGGGTCTTAAAATTATATGTAATTTTAAAAGAGCAAGCTGTGATCCCTAAAATAACAATGCATCTTTATATAGTGTCTCACTAAATAAATGTGTATTTCCTGCTAAAATATTTGCAGCTTAAGTGCACAGACAGAGTGAGTCTGGCTCTGCTGTTTATCATTGTATTTACCACTGTCCCACCATCTGCCTCTGATTTTATTTTTATTTCTTCTGATGTAATCAAGATGGCTTTACTAGCGTTGTATAATATTAGAAAACAAACCATAAGAATGATGTAACTGAGTTTAAATGTTACTATTTGCTATTGACCTGTAACCTTGAATAAATATTTTCTGCTAGTATTAGTATTATTTCAGTCTTAAAGGTGCAATGTGTAACTTTACTGGTAGAGGGCATGCTATCTGTTTATTTTTGCCAAAATACCTTGCTAAAAAACATGCATTCTTACTGTAAGCGGGGTTGTCGCCGTCTTGTTTCTATGGATATGTCATTGCTCTGTTTCAAATGTTCCACAATATGACATTTAACAGCCTTGCATTTATACATTTACAGGTGGTTTTTAGGTTTATAGCTCAAAAATACCTTGAAAAACAGGCATTTCTGACCTGTACCTTGGCTTGATTTGGTAGATAGAAAGTTTAATACCATACTGTAAAACATTCCAAACAAAGCAATAACATCTGGAGAAAAGCAGGTAGCAGGCCCTCCACCAGAAAAGTTACACAATGCATCTTTAACATATGTGTAAAATGCTCTGTGTGTATGTTTAGTGGTCAATGACATGACAATAATCACATACATTTGCATTCTAACTAGTCCGGTCTTAGCGGTTACCTTTGAGCGCGTGTTTGTATCTCCACACAGAGCCTCCCGTCCCAGGCACAGAACGGGTCTCTGGCAAAAACACAGTCGTAACAAGAAGAGTACCTCCTACACCAAGACATCGGGATCTGCACCACGCCAGAGAACGAGCCCACATAGATACTCCTCTGCAGAAAACAGAGAAGAAGAAGAGAATATTTTATGACACAATATTTTCACAATCATATATTTGTGCATATGGAAAGATGCACTGTGTAACTTGTCTGCTGGAGGGTCTTTCACCGGCTGGTAGAATGTTCCACAGTATGACCATAAACTTATTAATCTCCATGGAGACTTGCAAGCCAAATTACAGGTTAGATTTGTGGAGAGGCAACCCCACTCACAGTAAGAATGGATAATTTTAAGGTGTTTTTGAGAAATAAATAACAAATGCAGTTGAATAAATACAAGACAGATTAGTTTAATACCATACTGTGGACAATTTAAACCAAAGTATTAACATCGCCATGGAGACAAAACAGGTAGCAGAGCCCTTGCAGAAAACCTTGCACCTTTAATAATATTCACTTAATACAAGTCAAATTGTTTCATGCTCTGCATTTTCACATTAGAACATCTTGTTAAGTTTGGCGTCACTTTTTAATAACTACACTATTTATAGCCTTAATGAAGCACGACCAACTATTTAATTTGCAATAAAAATAGTTTTGATGCATTATTGAAATTTCAGGAAATCTTTGATTTTTATCACAGCATTAGGAAACCAATCATCCTACTAACAAAACATCTCATCTCTGTTCTTTAAAGATCCTACATTATGCTAAATGGATTCTTGTGAGCTTTATAATGTTATAATGCCTCAGCAAAAACATACCTGGAGATGTTGTTTCATTCACACGTTTGAATAATCCTTTATTATTAGTCTGTCCTTTATCCAAAACTCAAAATGCGTGAAGCGCTTTGTGTTGCTTTTTTTTGGATGAAAAGCGCTCTATAAATAAAGTTTGAGTGATTGATTGAAATGCTCTGTTCCACCAAGTTAATAGCTACCCTTTTACCCTTTGTTCAGTAATAATAGGCAATTACATTGATGAAATTATTCAAATAATTGTAACAAAAGTGTAGTAGAGCACTTCCTGTATTACTACATGACCTCACAAGGTGGAACAGAGTGTTTTCTGTTTGAGAGAATAAATCCTAAATAAACTACCTAAATATGCAGGGTTGTGTGTTAAACATGTGAATGAAACAACACAAAACCCCGGTATGCTTTTGATGAGGGTAACAAATAACATAGGACCTTTAAATTTATAAGAAAGTTCCTTGTTTTTCTCTTATTTTTATGCATAGGTACATATATCATATTATTTTAATCCAGCGTACCAGTGTAGTTGATATGACCATGCTCTCTATGGGCTGGGGTCTCTCAAACAGCTGTAGTTCTTCTATGATATGCATTTCCCCGTCAATGTTTACAGCACGATGCAGCCATCCATCATCTGAAAGACACCACTGAACTTTAGATTTGCTGTCTCCGTGGATATGAGGTCAATCAACCTTTATTACAGACACATATTGGACTCACCAGTGCCCAAAAACAAGACCGTATATATATTTCCGTCTAGTGCTCGTTCCTTGTGTACTGCGATCTTGACATAGTTGACACTTCGTTTGAAAAGCAGAGGGCGGGCGCCGACTGGGTGGATCTGATTGGCCATGAGGGGGTGTCGACGGGCAAAGGTGAGGACGTTGTCAGGGAGATCGCGAGATGAGTTTATGTTGAGCGCCCGGTGGATGTCCGTTATACACTGGAAATATAGAAAACAGATTGGTACAGATTGTTAGACAGACTGTATGATTTTGCTGTAGAAATGCATCGGTAGTTGTTAAGAGTTGCACTGTGTAACATTTCTGGTGGACGTCTGCCACCTACTTGTTTCCATAGAGATAATACTATTTTGCCTGGATTATTCCACAGGTTTATGGTCAGATCTATGGAGAAGCAAGCCTGCACATGGCAAGAATTCATGTTTTTTAAGGTATTTTTGTACTATAAAACACCTTTAATTGAACAAATGCAAGGGAGATATGATTAATGCCCTACTGTGGAACATTCCAGGCAAAGAAATAACATCTTCATGGAGACAAACAGATGGTGGGCTCCACCAGAAAAGTTACACAGTGCACCTTAAAGATTATGTTACTTATTTATTAGATTTTTATTAAGGATACTAGTGCAGACACATGATTCAGAGGTAAGATTAAGAAAAGAAATAGTAAGAATACTGTAAATACATCGCCAGTGAGTATTACAGTATAATTTAATTACATTTTCATTAAAATTGAAATTTTGTTATTTCTAATTAATTAGTTGTCAAACTTGGTCCTATTTAATTGAGAGGTCTACTACAGTCAACTCTCTGTCAATAAAATCATGTGGTTTGGAGCAGAATTGAGATTTTAGAGAAATAAATTTGAAAAAGTTTATGTTCAGGAAATGAACAATGAAGAAACATTTTTTATGACACAATTGAATGGAAAATTGAGAGAAATCAGTACATCTTTCTTTGTCATGTCGTTCAGAGTTAGGTTGGCTGATTTCAAATGGCGTACAGTATGGAGTCCATGTGGAACATATCAGCACATACATAAATATAAATACATATATTATAAATTTAGTAAAAACAGTCCGAAAGAGAAATATTTACGTGTTTAATAATTGATGCCTGTGCACCAGTGTGAAGCTGACACAGTGAATTTCTCATGGAGTGTTTCATGACACCCCATTACAGTCAGATCTCATAATTAATACAACTGAAATCCACACCAAAACCAGATTTTCAGTATGAGACATTCAAATAAATAGCATAATAACTTCTCTTTTAAACAAGCTTTTAAAACATACAAATCACAAATAATACTAGAATAATATTTTGTACCAGTTTCAACTCACACAGACGCCTCTAGTGGCCCCATACCTCTGAGAAACACCGTACCAATAAAGGCATTGTACTGAATGATTTTGGCTATAATAACTGGCAAATGTGTTATCAAATGTGGATTGTTTTGTGACTGCATGACAATTTTGTTGCTTATTTAGTGGAAGTAAACTTGCAATACACATTCACTCTTTTGATTATTAAAATAGAGGTATTTCATATTAAGTTTGTGCAGTTAGTGGTTTCACAAAGAAATACAGTTGTTAAAAGGTATATAGATCTAAAAAAAAACAGCAAAATAATAAATACATTATCAAATAAATGTGCAAAATACATTGCCACAATGTGCTAATATTGTATTGTGACCCTGTTAGTCCCAGTCCTATTTTCCATCTCAAAATAGCTAAATAATATACTGTATTAGACATTTGACTCACAGATCCAGGTCGGGGCTCTGGGACCTTCCCCGTGTATTCCCTCCATTTTGAGTCCTGCACTTCCATATAGGGCCCCTCAAACACCCTCTGTACATCTGAGAAGGCGAACTGACACACAGCCGATGCCTTGATGTTCTTCCTGAAACACACAAGCACAAATATACAAAAAAAGTCAAAATACATCCAAGATACATGTAATTTACTTCGCACCACCATAAGTGTGAGAAAGAACCAGATTTCTTCATAATTTCATTGTTAATCTTTTTTCTTAGCTTCTTTCTCATTAAAGTTCTCCAAATATATTAGGGTCTATATATTCCCTTTAATCACATTTTAGATTTACTACTGATCTCAGCATTTACAACCATTTTAGGGTAATTTGAGCAGCAATGGATTAGTGGTTCGAGTGTTTACGATTTGATTCCAGCTCCAGCTACTCCATACAAAAATCCAACTATCCAACCACCACAGCTGCTAATTTGTAACACATCTATCAAATGCGGAAGACAAAATTTTCCAAAATTCTCCTAACATTCAGAACAAAATATATAACTTCTTTTACCTGAGATAAATAATAGTTTGGTGCTTTGATTGTTGATTCTGTAAAAATTTGTTTTTGATGTGAACAAAACATGCGCCTCTCTGATTGGTTAATTCACCTGTCAATCACATCCTCTGAAATCAGGGAGATACGACTCCAGATCCACTCATCATTGTAAAGTTTTGTCAAAGTATGTGGTTCTGGCTGATCCGATAAATATTTTCCCAGGTATTTTTTGAGCAATAAAAACATGTATTTGAATAAATGAATGATAAGACAAGTGCAATGCTAAAGCAGGTGGCTGACCGAGTAACCAAACACCAAAAGAGATGGATAATCTTCAGGGGCTATCTTTACATAAATAAAAAAATATGAAGAGGACACATTTATGACTAAACGCTGAATAAAGTCAAAGTCAGTTATTATCACAGGAGAGACGGTGTCATTCAGGGACCTCATTTCAAACACCTGTCAGAGTACATGACGTTACTGTTGACAGGACGCACATACCACCAGCTCTTTTGTCATTCTTCACTAAAAACTTGTGAAGCCATTCTGACACTTCCTCAAATCAAACTGAGTGAAAGAATACCAGTGAAAGTAGTGACAGGTGTGTAATGTCCTGCCTTTGTCTCCAGCTGCTGTTCCCGGGGGACGTTTTTCAATGGCGCACTCTACAGGCGAAATATCAACAAAGTAATTGACCCACATTTTTGTAGCTCAGTTGCTTCTGTTGTACAAGTGATGGCATAAGTGAAGACAGAAGAATATTAGTGGCGAATAATAATTTTTGTGAGTCAGACAGACGTCACTATAATTTTTTTTTAACCTCACTTGCAGTCTACAAAGCGAGCATTAGTTTAGTGACGTAAAAGTATTTTGACTAGGAAAGGGAATGAAAAAGTAATGGAAAAATTATACTGTAGTTTCTGGAATCTATGGCTTATGTTTTATATATATATATATACACACACACATATATATATATATATATATAAAAGCACACACTTATATATGTATGTGTTTATATATGTGTATATATTATATGTGTGTCTTTTAAAGATACTGTAGATTAGGCAAGTGATTTTTATAGCGCAAATTTGAGCTATATTACAATTACAATTTAATGAATAGTTTTTATTGCACCATTTTTGTAACTGATTGGATTAATAACTGTCGACATGATTCAGATTTGTGATTAGTTGAACAGCCTAAGGAGAAGAACTTTTACTTCATAAAAGATTCTTCATTCTGTGGCTTCTGTGTTATGGCTGTGAAAGATTAATCAACTAATCGTGACTACTCCACTATAAAAATAATTATAATTGCACTTTGATAATCTTAATCATTATTTAGACGAATATAGACTCTAAGGTATATACAAAAGGCCCATATTACACTATTTTCTGATCTATGTTACTATAATGATTCCTCTTACTCACAGTTGTGTTGTGTTTCATTCACACATGTTTAAAACACAATCCCTGCATATAAGAGAGTTGATCTCCCTAACGGAAACACTTTATTCCACCTTGTGATGTTATGGGGTGCTCCACTGTGTTTCTAAACTGCATACACCTTCTCTAGAATCATTTGGATCACTATTTCAGCCCTAGAATTGCCAAACTCTACTGAACTAAAGTATCTTGAAAACTACCACTGCATGACATCACAAGGTGGAACAGAACATGAGCTATGAAAACGTACACAGACTAATAATAAACTGTTACTTAAACGTGTGAACAAAGCAAAACACAACTCCAGGTACATCTTTGAGGAGGTAACAACATTATGACGTAGCTAAAATCTCAAAAGAGTCAATTTTGTATAATACTGGACCTTTAAGAGAAGGCTATAAATATTAAGTGAATGACGATAGCTTCTTCTGTTACTACCCTTTTGAAATATTTACCCCGTCCTTGTGAGTCAGAAATACACTTAACCCTATTGTGGCTTTTGGCGCTCTTTTAAAAGAAGGAGCTGTCATTGAACCCCTTTAGGATTGGACCAAAGTACATCTTAATCTCAAGCCCTACAGGTGAGATTAGTCATAAAGGATTGCTCACTGTCAGATACTTTGACTTTGTGCTTCTGAGCTTTTAAAACCATTCAAGTGGGAAAATTAGACCCAGGTGAAAACACAATTCAATAGCAGTGAGTTCCCATAGGCCCTTTACTCATACAGCTGTGATCAATGCTCTCACAGGTGTGCACTGTATCAAAGAGAAAAACATACTCTGCTCAAGGACAGTTTCAGTCAATGTAATTTTTAATGAGGTACTTTTAACTTTAAAGACAGAAAATATCTTTACCAGTTAGTGTGCTTTTCTTACTGTTACTGATAACTTAAAGGTCCTACAGTATATTACACAAAATTGACTCGTGTGAGCTTTAAATCATGGTGTAATGTTGTTATCAAAAGCAAACCCAATTCATAACCTATTTCATTCATACATCTTCGAGTAACCCTTTATTATTAGTTTGTTCACATCTCCAAAGCTCAAAATGCTCAGTTCCAACTTGTGATGTCATAAAGTGGTAATTTTCCAGGCTGATAATGATCCAAATGATTCTAGTGAAGGTGTGTGAAGTTTAAAAACACAGTGGAGCACTTCCTGTATTACCACATGAAATCACAAGGTGGAACACAGTGTTTTCTGGTTGAGAGATGTTGAGACAACGTTATAGCATAGATCAGACAATAGAGTAATACAGGCCCTTTAACTTAAATAAGAGCAACTATCTATATGACAATGACATGAATCCAGAAAAATGTTACTAATTAAGTAAGTTAAAGTTAATACATAACTCATCAATTAACCTGAAAACAGACAGAAATGTAGTCCATCCTTTACCTTTGTTTTCCTGCACAGTAAACTGAAAAGGCCCAAGACAGAGAAGATGCTTTTGCTGCAGATTATGGGACCAAAAAATGAATCTTGGGATTAAAAATCTTGAGGAGGAAGTGTGAAATTGAAAAAGGGCGCATTGGGATGGAAATAGATATTTTTGGTGACCCGTCTCAGTCCTATATCCTTTAAATCTGCACTAAACAGCCTTTGGGACAGTTTTATGCAGCGTGACTCTGCATCAGCATAAACACAAATAAATAAAAGCCACTGTCCGCTGTCAGAGAGATCATATTTTCTATTTATTTTTCCCTATTTATAAATGAGGCTTAAATTAAAGTGAGCACAGAAGCACATCAGTGTCTGTATCATTGCACATAAGAGAAAAACCTAAACATTTAAAGGTCCAGACCTTTTTTATTACATTTAAATCAACCATGTTATAAATTGTAATAAGTTTTAAATATTGGTTATGTGAGACCAACATAATCATAATAGAAATTGCATTTTGCTTTATTTTTTGAAAACCATTTTGTGTGGTTTATCTAAGTTAAATTAAATGTTTTATTTCTGCTTTTAGATGTGTGGTGCTTGTATCCAGGCAACTGCTATATAAAATTAGATACACAATAGACTCGAGTCTGTGCACAAAAATGATATGTTTTTCTTTTTGTAATATTTAACTAGCTCTTATGCAAACTGAAAACAAATTTTGATTATAATCAGTATAGATCTAATTATACATCAAAGTTCAGCCGCCTCCATATCTTTAAAATGTCACAGGGAGTTTTGATGAAATGTTTATCTCATCATGTGGTATGTTATATGAGGAGTTGTGCTAGAGGTGTATAAAATTTGTTTATTTTAAAGTTTGTTCACTTTTTGTGAAATATCTGAATGTCAACCAGGACATTTACAACTATATTCTGTGCAATTTTCTGACGGTTGCAATAAAAAAAAAAAGATAATAATATAATAATAATAATAATACCATATGCTTCATTATTAACCATAAATTTTATGTTTTTGATTCAATTCAATTAAGTTTTTGTAAATATTACACTGCATCACTTCAATTCAGCAAAACACACAGCAAAACTATCTAATCATAATCTAATCAAGGAAAACAAATGATCAGATTCATCAGTCAATTAAAGTGCATCTATGTAACTTTGTCTTTGGACGTTAGTCACCTGCTTGTTTCTATGGGTATATCATTGCTCTGCTTGAAATGTTCCACATTATGACGTTAAACTGCTCTATCTTACATTTATTCAATTACAGATGGTTTTATAGCTCAAAAATACCTAGAAAAACAGGCATTCTGACTGCAAGTGGGGTTGTCTCTCCACAGATCTGACCTGACCTGTAACTTGATCTGGTTTGGTTTCCATGAAGATAACGAGGCTTAATATCATATTGTGAACCATTCAGGATGAAGCAATAACATCTCCACGGAGAAAAGCATTTGACAGAGCCTCCACCAGAAAAGCTACACAATGCACCTTTAAATGACCAATATTGAGATGTTCATTTTTGTCACCCACCACAATAATGTCATATTTTACTCACCATTCGAGGCCAAAGATGCCGTAGAAAACCGTGTTGCGATGGTCATGTTCCTGAAGCACAAACACACTGCGCAGAACGTTGAGATGGAGCTCGTACTCGGGGACAGAGCAAACCATCCGGGCCTTCAGGAATGTCGTCCACTTCCTCTGTAGGGTCCTCTGTCCTCCCCAGTCATTCTGCAACAAGATCACACCATTATATATTATATTAGTGCATTACATTAAGATTGAGATCAAGATTATGTTTTCTTTTCTGGTATTTAAAGGTGCACAAAAATAATACAATAATAATCTACTGGGATTTTTGCCACCTGATTTTCTCCGTGGAGGTGGGTGAGTTTAATGTCATACTGTGGAATATTCTAGGCAGGTCAATGACATCTCCAGAGCGCTAAGAGTGGAGGACCCAGCACCAGATAGATTACAGCTTTAAATTAGAATATACATAGATATATTAATTTAAGATGGCTTAGTAATAGATACAGATCTATTGAAATATAACCTCAATACAATGGGTCACACAGATAGTCCCATTTATCGTAGCCGAGAATTGTATCAGAGATTGTCTTCCATGTTAACCAAGGGATTCTTTAAGAGAGCTGACTAGTTCAGATATTACTTTATTGATTTCATAGTGCAGAATGATCCACTGGGGAAATTATTTTAACACAATATTATAATTGAAAAACGGGTAAAAACAATATAACTTGAATAGTAATAACATATGTGTTGTGGAAATTATATAGATCTTGAAGAAAAAATAATGAATCCATTTGCAAAGCCCAATGAGTTTTTGGAATACAGACAAAGGTTTATTGTTGTTACAGCAGATATGGACAGGGCCTAGGCCTGTCCTGGCCACAGACCAACAGCCTCCCCTCCAGCCACATGTCCTTCCAATGCCAGCCCAGAGTATCTCCCCCCAGTATCCTCCCCGAGTCTCTACCCCAGAGCATCTTTTTCCCAGAGTATGTGAGCTCCGAGTATTTATACAGAAATACAAGTAACATACATATCAAAGCAGAGTGACTCTTGTTCACAGACTAGTACTAACCTAATCAATCAACTAATCAACTTAACTTACACTTGAGGACAGCTAAGACAACAAAGGACTTCCTGACCGTGGACAGTTGTGTCTGCTGAGCCTTTACACACGCTAATGACTGGTCTGGTCTCAGGTAGAAATCACTTTCATTTAAGAAATAATTTCAAAATATAAATTTCCATCACATATGAATAAAGAAATATACTGAAAATGTAAGTAGATTTTAATAAAACATAGGTAAATCTATAGTACACAATAGTTATACATTTGAAAATTACATTAAGAGTATTCATTAGCTTTACGTTTAGGAGTACTAACTACAGAAGTATTGAGTCTGTTTTAGGATTCGGGTTAGACTCATTCAAACACTGAAACACTACAATATTGCTCAAATATCACTGTCACTGAGACTGAATATTACTAAAGTGTAAAATAGTTCCTGTCAAACTTTCAATTTCAGTGAAAAAGCCTTATGAGTTATGACAACAGATACCTTTAAAGCTGTTATTTAGTTCCAATTTAGAAAAAAGACTGAGGTGTTTTTGTTTTTGTTTGACTAAATTACAGAGCGTCATCATTCTTCATTTATGACTTTTAAGATTATTTGCCATTCGTCATTTCTGTGTGTTGGCTTTTACCGAGCGTGAGCCGCCCACAGTAAAGACAAAGTAGCTTAAATCAATAAGGCGCATGAAGATCTGAAGCAAAAATGCCAGGGGCGAAGGGTTTCATCAATAAGAAGCACTCCATATTTGGAATAGGAGTTATATAGCAATAACTACATTTGAGATATTAGATCAATGTGTCTCAAAACGTGGTGTGTGTACATGGACTTGGTCTAATGGTGGCTTTAATATAATATGATATTTCCAATATAGTCCTGGTTTAGTCTTGGTTTAGTCCTGGTTCAGTCCTGTTTTATACAGTCCTGTTACCATCTGCATTTTATCCTTTTTTAGTAATTAGATTTCTTGATGCAATTTTCTGTTTTGCAGATATTTAGTTTAGTTCATTTGTTCATTTAAAGGTGCACTATGAAATCACCTTGGTAAAGAGGCCACGATGATTGCTTTGCTTGGAATGTTGCACAGTATGGCATTAAACTCCAAGGACACAAGTTAACACCAAGACCAAGACCAATTTGCAAGCCAGATCTGTTCAGAGGCAATCCTGCTTTTTCTGACCAGTAACTCATAATAATAATCTAAGTGAGTACATGCAAGAAATATAAGTTTATAGTTTAAAGTTTGAAGCAATAAAGTCTCCATGGAGACAAGCAGGTGATAGACCATTAACAGAAAGATACATAGTGCACCTTTAACAGGGACATCCAACCACACCACAATCTGTATACAATTTCTACACTTCCACAGATATCTAAATTAAATTAGATGAAATTAATCTAAAAAAAATGATAAGGGGTAATATAGGTTATTTTTTGTCAGAAAGTGGCCATGCTGGGTGTTTCAAAACCGTTGCCTAAGAGAGATGTTTTGTGCTCACTTGGGGAATACATAAACCAGAAAAGTGAGCACATCTAATAATTGTGATGTTACAAAAGACCAGGCAAAGGGCAGTTGGGTCAATGGGCTGTCATGGTTTCTGACTTAAAGAATGAAAGGGCTTAACACTGCGAAGATCTGCCTCCAGGGAAATTAACCTGAGATGAGACCAGCTACAGGCTACAGCTGGACCACTTTATCTCTGTACACATAAGAGTTTACAATTTATACAATGTTTTCCAACAAGACACGTACAAGGGTTGGGCGATATCCAAATTTTTATACCGTTAAACCGTCTCACCATTTTACCGGGGTATACAGTATTACCGTGACTAATTAAGAATATTTTGTAGCTTGCACCTATACTGTTCAAAGAAGAGCAGAAGATGAGGCACAAGTTCTGATCAAACCAAACTTTGCCAGAGCGTTCAGTCTCATCAGCATCAGCGCACGAGCTGTTTTTATCAGTGCTTATACTGTATGCAAATTAGCTATGAGGTTTTAAGTTTCGTTTCTGTAAAACGTAATGTGTGCAAAGCTGCATTAAACACATTATTACTCAAAGTATATAATGACCAGATGTGTAGAGCGGTGATCGAGAGGATCAATCACAGCCCTTATTGTCTGCGTCGCTTCCCCTCGCTGTCTGTGTCATTTTGATGTATAGTTACCGTCTTCTCCGTAAAAGTCTGGCTTCGCCCTCAAGTGGGAAACTTTCTTCTCTTCAGCGCCGCCTGTTCGATCTTGACTCTCGGCGTTCAATAAAACGTCTCCATCGCAAACTTTTGGTTCAACGTCACACACGAAGCGTCAGTCAGGTTTTTTTTCTTCTTCCTCACTGCGTGTGGATGGAAATCTCCAAGCGTAACGATGTTTGAAGAGGAGAGAGAGCGGAGGGGAGAAAGGCTGCACTGTGGTTTTAGGTCCTTATGAATTTTTTTTTTAATGACGGTAATGAAACTAATACCGTCGCAACTTTTTGACACTGTGGGATACCATATTACCATATTACCGCCCAACCCTAACACATATTACATAATAATTTTTTTTATGTTAAACTAACTGTAAATGAACATATTTGTAAATTAGTCCTATACATGTTTTATATGCACCATGCAACTTTTCTGCTGGAAAGGTCACCAGATTGTTTCCATGGAGATGTTATATTGCTTTGCCAGGAAGCTTCCACAGTATTGCATTAATCTAGTCTATCTCCATGTAGAAAAGCCACTGACGCCTCCAGGCTAAGTTGCACATAACAATGACACAGGAACGATGTTTTTGAACATTTTTGAACAATAAAACCAACTAGAATAAATACAACATAGAAACGTTAAACACCGTACTGTAGGAAAGTCCAGTAACATCTCCATGGAGACAGGCCTGTTGTGTAGAAACCAGAAAAGTTGCATAGTGCTCCTTTACCTAAATGCAGCAATTTATTTCTGTGGTGCTTTAAAAATATTGCCGGTTTCCTTGGCATTCTTGATTTGCTTAAATGGGTCATGAGACAGAGGAGAAGAAAGAAATGCGAAAGGACAACTGGTGACGAGGCAACTCAAAAATGATCATAAATCTACAGGGAGGTTTGGGGCATGAGCCAGAACTCAGACTGTCAGAAGATTTCCAGTTAGCTGCTATCAGAGAGAGAGGGGGAGAGGGGGAGGAGAGGAGGGAGGGAGGAATGGCAGGAGAGGGCGGAGAGGATGAGAGGAAGGGGGTAAAAAGAGATAATAAGAGAGGTAAGGATAGAGGGACAGCGAGAGTGAGAGAGAGAAGGGGAGAGTAGGAGAGATGGGGGGCAGGAGACGAGACAGAGGGAGAGGAGGAGAGAGAGAAGTGGAGAGAGGGCAGGCGGAGAGAGGAAGGGAGGGAAGAAAGTGGAAGACAGAGGAGGAGAGCAAGGGCAGAGAGAAGTGAAAGAATCAGAGCAGAAAGGAGAGAGCAGAGATGAAGGATGGGAGAAAGAGAGCAAACGAGAGGAAAGGAAAATAAGGGATAAGGGGGCAGGGAGAAGAGATAAAAAAAAAGAGGGGACAGATAGAGAGACCAGAGAGAGGAAGAGGAGGATGAATAGAGAGAACAGAGAGAAAGAGAGAGAGAGAAGGAGAGAGAGGAATAGATGGAGAGAACAGAGTGAGAAAAACAGAGGGGGTGAAAAGAGAGAAACAGAGGGAGAAAACAGAGAGAAGGAGAGAGAAGAACAGATAGAGAACAGAGAGAGACAAGGAGAGAGAGGAATAGAAAGAAAAGAGAGGGAAAGTAAGAGAGAAGGAGAGAGGAATGCATGGCGAGAACAGAGAGAAAGAGAGAGAGGAGTGAGAGGAATAGATGGATAGAACCGAGAGAGAAATAGAGAGGGGAAGAAAAGAGAGAAACAGATGGAGAAAACAGAGAGAAGGAGAGAGAAGAATGGATGAAAACAGAGCAAGAGAAAGAGAGAGGAGAGAGAGAGAGGAATAGATGGAGTACAGAGAGAGAAATAGAGGAGGGAGAGGAATAGATAGAAAAAAGAGAGAAAGAAAGAGAGAAGGAGAGAGGAATGCATGGCGAGAACAGAGAGAGAGAGGAGAGAGACGAATAGATGAGAGAACAGAGAGAGAAAAAGAGAGGGGGACAAAAGAGTTAAATACAGGGAGAAAACAGAGAGAAGTAGAGAGAAGAACAGATGAAAACAGAGCAAGAGAAAGAGAGAGGAGAGAGAGGAACAGATGGAGTACAGAGAGAGAAAGAGAGAGAGGAGGGAGAGGAATAGATAGAAAAAAGAGAGAAAGAAAGAGAGAAGGAGAGAGAGGAACTCATGGAGAGAACAGAGAGAGAAAGAGAGAGGGAGAGAAAGAGAAAGAGAGAAACCGAGACAGAAAACAGAGAAGGAGAGAGAAGAACAGATGAAAACAACAAGAGCAAGAGAGAGGAGAGAGAGAGGGGAATGGATGGAGTACAGAGAGAGAAAGAGAGAGAGGAGGGAGAGGAATAGATAGAAAAAAGAGAGAAAAAGAGAGGAGAGAAAGGAACTCATGGAGAGAACAAAGAGCGAAAGAGAGAAACAGAGAGAGAAAACAGAGAAGGAGAGAGAAGAACAGATGAAAACAGAGCAAGAGAAAGAGAGAGGAGAGAGAGAGGGGAATGGATGGAGTACAGAGAGAGAAAGAGAGAGAGGAGGGAGAGGAATAGATAGAAAAAAGACAGAAAGAAAGAGAGAAGGAGAGAGAAATGCATGGCGAGAACAGAGAGAAAGAGAGAGAGAAGGAGAGAGAGGAATAGATAGAGAGAACAAAGAGAGAAAAAGAGAGGGAGAGAAAAGAGAGAAACAGATGGAGAAAACAGAGAGAAGGAGAGAAAGGAAGGGATGAAAACAGAGCAAGAGAAAAAGAGAGGAGAGAGAGGGGAATGGATGAGTACAGAGAGAGAAAGAGGGAGAGGAGGGAGAGGAATAGATAGAAAAAAGAGAGAAAAAAGAGAGGAGAGAGAGGAACTCATGGAGAGAACAAAGAGAGAAAGAGAGAGAGAGAGAAAGAGAAAAACAGAGAGAAAACAGAGGAGAGAGAAGAACGGATGAAAAGAGAAAGAGAGAGGAGAGAGAGAGGGGAATGGATAGAGTACAGAGAAAGAAAGAGAGAGAGGAGAGAGAGGAATAGAGAGAAAGAATGAGAGAAGGAGAAAGAGGAACTCATGGGGAGAACAGAGAGAGAGAAAGAGAGAGGGAGAGAAAGAGAGAAACAGAGAGAGAGCAGCTTGCATCTGCATACATACATACACACTTACAGCCGTGTGGCCTACTTCACATTGACTTATTACACTGCGCTCTGATCACTGCAGACCTTATTTCCGAATGCTTATTTTGGACGAGGGGAGAAACGGGGCTAAATCAAACGACGACGTGCACCCATGGCACATGTGATGAGATTTTTTCTGCAAAGGTTAAATTAGACTCAAATCTTTCATTGATTTCAACATCTGTGAACCAGATACCCTTTATGATGCAACGCTCCCAGTTTAAAAGATCATATTCATTATTCTCCTCGTGATTTTGTGACCCAGCCAAACTTTGGAAAGATTTATAATTTATATTTTCGATTTTAAGGTTGACATAAAATTACAATCATCTATACGCAACATAGTTTGAGTCTCTATTTGCGAACCACTGTTTTTAAAGGTACACTATGTAGCTTTTCTATTTGTTGCCATGGAGATGTTTTATTGCTCTGCGTGGATGTTCCACAGTATGGCGTAAACCTTATCTGGCTTGCAGTTATGGTGCTATGAGTCACATACATGCCATTTTGACAGAGAAAGCAAAACTACAATGTCAACAATGCATTGCTATTTTATCTGATTATTAAGGGTTAATTATACATTTTAGTCATTATAAAAGCAGAAACAAATGCTTAAAATGAGTCTTTGTAAAATACTGAAAGATTTTTACTATATCTGGAAGGACTTCTGGCATAAAACATTTAAAATCTGCAAATCACTCAAAAATGTAATAACAGTAAAATTTGCAACAGGCGACCCAGTAATACATATTATGCATAAAGTGAAAAAAGGAAACATTCTTATTTTGTACATTACATTACTTTGTACATTAGAGAAAAGGACATTGAAAATACTAATGGTCAGATTAAAAAAAAAGTTCCTTCGCCAGTTGGTCGAGACCTAAGATGCTGATTGCGACTGAATGATGTCCATGGGAAAAAGAGGTGGATGATGAGTGAGAGGTTGGAGAGATTGTAATTACGAGAGAGTGAAAAGAGAGAGAGAGAGACGGGTGGATATGTAATCTGCCTGGCAACAGACGCAAAAAAACAGCCACAATCTACTGTATTAGAGGTGTAGCTGTCTGAGCAGCTTTGGGTCTAAGGCGGGAACAAAATGCACAGTGTCTATTTAGTTGCAGAGATTCAACTAGACTCACTGAGCTACAGAGGCTGCACTAGCACTGATTAAAGAACTGGAAACCCAGACAAAAAATTCAAGCGATAGGGTTGAAAACAACAACAACCTGTCCATTTTGTCCATCATTTTTATAAATAAATAAGTCAATTGTTCTCTGTAAAAGTTCTAATTAATTTTAACTTGTTCACCACACATCTAGGGACACAGATAGGAAAGCCTACATACACTACCTACATACACTACCTACAAATACCAGTGTGTGTGTGTGTGTGTGTGTGTGTGTGTGTGTGTGTGTGTGTGTGTGTGTGTGTGCGTGTGCGTGTGCGTGTATTCTCTGACCTTGCACACTCGGGCCACTCTGGACACTTTGGTTTGACTGGGGTACACCGCTTGCTCCTGGCTTCGCTCGGTGAAAAAAAAGTAGATTTTGTCGTCGTCTCCAGTGGAGCTGTTAATACTCTCCTTCAGCAGCACAGAGCCCACAAAGTCTGCCTCTGTACACACAAAAAGACACGCAAACACACACAAAAACACACACAAGCACAAATAAACACATACCGATGAAAAACGTGTCCAAACAACCATCCTTCAGCATCTGAGGAAAGTGTCTCCTTGGAAACGGAACAACGACTGAAGCAAAGGCTGCGTGAATTAAGTTTCTTTTTATATCATTTCACATTTTGTTCATTCATTCTCTGTATATTGCACATATTGTATTATTCGACACTTTAGCCTTGGCGTTTACAATGTTGAAAGAAGCTATTAAAATTACTGTTATTATAAGAACATAAAAGACTTCTGACTCCAATTTAAAGCAAAGCAACAGGTTATAAGAATGTACAAATGAGCTAGTATCAAGCCTGTAGTACATTCAGTAAAATATAGTTTGTTATAGGGGCTGCATCCAATTTATACCATCGTAAAATTATGCAAAACAGAACAAATAATTGTATATTTTTAGCTGTTGTCCTCAATCCTCTGTTTATAAGCACATTTTAAAATAAGAGTCACCGCTAACATAAATTAGGATGCTAACAGCGCACCACTGTTGCTGAAAATGCTGTTTAACCATTTTTGACCCTGAGATCTGCTTTTACATATAGACTATATTAGTGGGACTGTGACCCATAGTGTTCGACTATAGTCAAATGAAGCTCACAATGATGGCAGTTATGGGGTGAAGTTTGAGTTCCATATTAGGTGAAAGAATTGATTTACGAACAAAATAGTGCAATAAAAACACCAGGATTATGTAGAGCTGGTTAATACAAACATTTTAAGACCAAAATGAGGAGTCTGACAACAGCAGTTACAGAGAGAGGGGCAACATTTTTTCAGCATAAAGTAAACTGGGCCAGAGTCGTTGGAGCTGGAAGCGCACCCATGCTCACTTCAGACTTCATATAAAATGTTAGCATTGTAGTTTATATATACATTCTATGCTTTTACATGTTATTGTTATTAGGGCAAAAATCAAACTTTACTTTCCTCTTTCCTCTTTAAATATACTGTATGTGTTTAGCTGGGATGACCTTGGATGAATCAAATATGTGTAACAGGATTAAAAATTAGAAAATCTAGGTCCTTTAATCACAAATTTTGAGCTAACAGTGTAGGCGTATTAGGTGCCCTATTTTGCTTCACTACAGAAAGCTTTAAATATGTGAATCACAGTTTTGCTGGGACAACCTTGGGCGAATAAAATGTGTTATGATAAGAAACAGCAAATGATCTGTTTTCTTTGGTTCATTTTATTTTCAAGGAATTTACAGATTTCGGATTCCTGTTTTATGCAACAATTTTGAGGACTTTTTTAAGATATAATAGCCTATATTGTTTTCAAATATTGCTATAAAAACAGTAACTTTTCATCATTTTGAAACTTGTGGATAGACTGTTTGGACTGTATGTTCATGTTATAGGCAAATAATATTACTATACTACAGATGGGGGCAGCTAAAATTAATATAATCAAATGCAAATTTATATGTTAATACAGTGAGTTCTGGGGTCTAGTCAAGCATAGAATTGATCAGATTGAGCATTTGAGCATTTACCGTTTAGATAATTCATGGCAAAGTACAGTGTAATCAGTAGGGAAATATTGCCCCTGCCCCCATCTGGGCGTATAACATCATCAACATCATCTGAAAACTGCCAATCCTGGTTTTCTTTAGCTACGACTATACTGCTGTTGTTGTTGTCATGGTTGCGCTTACCCAGCAGCCACCTGGTGGGGGCCTCCTCTGTCCTGAGGGTGGGGAAGGGGAAGTTCCTGCGTACGTCCGGAGAGCTGCGAAATTCATACTGAGAGGCTGTGAACATCTCCCCATCTGAGAATAACAACAAGCGAGACACGTACAGTACACTATATTTTTACTGTATATGAACAAATTGTTTAATTGTTTGAATGTTATTACCTCCTCAAAAATATACCCTGAGTTGTGTTTGTTTCATTCACACGTTTGAGTAACACTTTAATATTAGTCTGTCTACATCTCCAAAGCTCAAAATGCTCTGTTTCACCTTGAGATGCACATGAAGTGGAAATTTTCAAGTCAACAGCTCCTTTTACCTTTAGTTTAACACAGATTCCAGGGCAGAAATTATCCATATGATTCTAGTGAAAGTGTATGGAGTTTAAAAACACAGTGGAGCACTTACTGTATTACCATGTGACATCACAAGGTGGAACAGAGTGTTTTCAGATTGAGTGAAGAACTCATCTTAAATATACAGAGTTTGTGTGTTAAACAGTAAAACACAACTTCATATGCTTTTGACGAGGAAACAACATTATAACAGATCAGAAAATAGAGTAATATTTAATTGACACTAACTTCTTGCTATTTTTGCTACTTATTTCAGATTTATTAATACCATTTATATTTTTGCTCTTTGTTATTATGTTATACTATAATGTGTAAGTGACTGTGTCCAAGTAATTCCCTTGTGGATCAATAAAGTTTGTCTAAGTCTTCTTGAAAATACAGCCTTCACTCTCTTCACAGTCCTATTTAGCTGTGCATATGACTGAAACGTTTTTTACTCTGCACCCTTGCCTTTTAATATTAATTTTATGACTATTTATGTTGTTATTTGTGATTTTAATGTCTTTCTTATTCTGTAAAGCACTTTGTTGTTTACCCATTTTGATATACATGAATTTGCGCCAATCATGAAAATCAATAGAGCAGAGCAAAATATCTAATTGTATTTTTTCTGACAGTACAGATTACAGATTAGATTTGCAGTTTGAGTTTGAAAATTAAGATTCAGTTCACCGTGCACATTTTAAACAGACCCAAGAACATTACTAGTTAAGAAATAACAAAAATATGAACTGCTGAACAAATATAAGAACCACATGCATTTAAAACATGTCTGAAAAGGTCTAAACTACAGGATTATGAGGGATTACACATAAAAAGACCTCATGGAGACACTGGGAGATTTATTTCTGTGTAAAGGACAGTTTATTACCTAAATTGTTTGAACTTTTTTCTTATCTTGGATTTGCAAATTGTGACCATTTAAGTTTTTATTTGATTCCCATTAATCACTCTATATCTTCTGCATGATCTTCTTATCTACATAAACATATCCTTAGCCACCAATTGTTTACATAAAACATAAAAGTTTACATAAGTTTTATCGCGTCATATTTCTGTGCTGTATTTTATTACCTTACCTCTTCAAAGCGTGTCTAATATTTTAGATAGTTTCTTTAGATTTAATTATATTTTCATTTTTTAATTGTTATTTATCTTGATTTTCTGTTGCCGATTTTTATTCTCCTGCTGTCCTTGAACTTTGCGTTGCAACATTGTAATTTCATGACAAATAAAGGTTCTCTTATCTTATCTTATGTCCATCAGTGTCTCCATCAAAGTCTGTAATACCTCTATGTTCACTATCCCTCCTCTGTACGAGCGGCTCCCATTTCAATCTGACATTTCTGACTTTATCCATAAGAGCGAAATGATGTCGGATATTCAAACAGCCACATGAAAGAACCATAGAAAATAGACCTTTCACATGACGCAAAGCCAAGGTGAATCAAGATTGTATTAAAAACTGGATCAAAATATGTATATTACACAGTTATTTGAAAATGAGCTGCCCAGCGTACCTACAAGCAGGCCTGTATATCCTTTAGCGGGGTCATAGGGGCACCGGTCTCTGCCTTCTTCAAATCCCGCAGAGAAATTGAACCTCTCCACGTCCTATAAGAGGCCACATAAAGGTAATGATCATACCTCAATACCTTGGCACGTGCTGTATGTAACCAGAATAGTGATTACTCTTACTATATATGCACAAAGAGGCCTGAAGGCGTTTGTCCCACAGATGTAGAGGTGGGTCTCATTGTAGCGTTGGAGAAATCGTATATGATTGAAGCATTCGGTCTGTAGGGGGGAAAAAAACATCAAAAACGGGTCCTTTTTTCAGTCAGCTAATCAAGCACAAAAGGGAGCTGCTTCTACAATGGCTTCTGTGTACAGCTAAAACTCCTATTACAGAGAAAATGAACAATGGACAAACCAGGAAATGGGAGCAGTTGTTTTTCTTATGATAATGATTTTCAGTGTGTTGTACCTTATTGTTCCTTCCTTTGCTTAGACACTGTTTCTTCTGCTCCAAAGACGCCTCCCAGTCCATCTGCAGACAAAAGGGATAATTATAATCATGATGCTGATGTGCCTATGGTATAAAGTGGCAGGCAGTGGTTGACAGAAAGATCACATGTTGCTATTTAAAAGAATTTTTTCTAGATTAGTCATTAAACATGCCTTATGTACATTTTCTAGCGGAGAGTGTGCATACTGCTTGTTTCCATGTTACTGGAATGTTTCACAGTATGGCATTAAACTTATCTACGGTATCTTCAAGGAGACAAGTAGGGCACACCACCAGGTCAAGTTACGGGTCAGATCTATGAGAGGAAAGTCCGCTCACTTTAAGAATGCATGTTTAGCAATAAAAACCTGTGCAATTCAATAAATGCAAGATTGATATATTTAATAATGACAATGGCAAAGCAATAATATCTCCATGGAGACAAGCAGATGACAGACCGTCAACCAGGAAATTATTTTGTTTTAGTTTCCTATTTCCAATTTAATTTTTGGTTTTGTCTATTACTGTGCAAATGAACTACTGCAACTCCTGTGTAGATCAATACAGTTTGTCTAAGTCTAATAAAATGTGTAATGTATACCACAATCAATCATCAATCGAGTTTAAATATTAATTAATGCTGTATTTTTGTATTGGTCTTTTAAAATCTCTCATCTAGCCATCTAAACATGTCATAAATGGAATAAATATATTATTTAGTATTTCTAACCTTTACAAAACCTGCAAAATGTCACTACCAAAATCCACTAACCCCTGACGAAGGCGGGTTTCTAGTTTACTTATAATCCAATATCCATAAAATGAGAACACAATGGGATTTGTCAATCTGCTCGGGGCTGTAATTAGATTGTCCTCGTTTTTACCACTTTAGGGAAACGTGTAATAGTTTTTGCAATGAAAATGAAAAACTCACAGAGAAATTTGCAGGTGCAGAGATATTGGCAGGGTTGAGGGCGTACACAGCTCCTCTGCCTCCGACATACAGTAGGTCCTCTTCGAGCAGCAGAGTACTGTAGTTTTGAGAGGAGCCCGTGAATTTAGAGCTACTCAAGAGAGCTGCAGCAAAGACAAAAGACACAGCACATAACAGATTGGTCAGATGATTTGTCAAAATAGGGCTGCAGCCATTCATTGAATTCCACTACCAGTCGAAGCTTGGACCCTCGTATATATAATTCCATACATCTTACTTAATATATTCTGTATAGTATATTATTACATATATTATTACATATATTCTGTATATTCATATATTCTGTATGTAGTTTTCTGTATGTAGAGAATGCAGAAAGCAGTAAAAATAAAGACAAAAAAAAAAACACTGAAAGAGATGGTGTGTCCAAACTTCTGACTGATAGTAACCATGACTAGTAAAAATAATCGTAAATTGTGTTTTGATAGTCAGTAGCATTATTTACCCAATCCCAAAGACCTTTATGACAAAGACAGTGGTATTATTAAAACAAATAGAACCTTGAGCAAAGACAATAAAACAAGGTTAAGAACTTGAATTAAAAGCCACTGTAAAAAAGTTTGTTTTCAGCAGCGATTTAAAACTCTCAAGGGAGGAAGCAGCTCTGATGTGTAACGGAGAGGAGTCCTGGTCATCATACTGTGAATAGAGTGTGAAATCTGGGGTGCAAGGAGGCTCCATGAGACTATTTTAAGTTTTTAGGTCATAAGAGGTCTGGATACTGTCATGATTTAATATGTGTAGATATGTATATAGATATGAACTTTGTATCATTAACACTAAAACCTTTTTCTTTCCTTCTTCCTCCAATGTTTGAATTCACCTCAACTACTGACAGAATATGTGGTTATGGAATCTCTCAGTTAAAAGTCTGCAAAAATTTACTGGTTATAATGTTATCTCCTCAAAATCATACCTGGAGTTGTGCTTTGGTTCATTCACACGAGTTTGAGTAACACTTTACTATTAGTCTGTTTACATCTCCAAAGCTCTAAATGCTCTGTTCCAACCTGTGATGTCATGAAGCGGGAGTTTTCACAGCTTGTTCAGTAGCGACTGGCAATTCCAGGACCAGAGTTGATTCTAGTGAAGTTGTATCGAGTTTAAAAAACACAGTGGAGCACTTCCTGTATTACCACATGAGAGTGTTTTCTGTTTGAGAGAAAAATTCTAGATATGCAGGATTTGTGCGTTGAACATGGGGAAAAAACACAACTCCAGGTATATTTTTGATGCAGAAAAAACATGAAAAAGGATCAGAAAATAGTGTAATATGGGCCCTTTAAAAAGATCTAAGCAGATCATTGATTGATTCATTAAAATTATAGATAGATAAAGATCAACAACGGACATTTCTGAAGAAATACACCATATACATGACTAATTTAATCTAAGGAATAAACCGTCCAAGGTCAGAACTGGGTGAACAGGTTTGATTAACGTTGCTGTTTCATCTTTTATATTTATACGTGGAAGTGATTTTCAACAACACAGATGCTGCAATGAAGTGAAATCACATTGCATCAGGGTTACATTCATAAAAATGTCTGGTCTTCTTGACACTTGCTTTACTTATTTGCAGGACAGCATATGTGAAAGGTGCACTGTGCACCTTCTAAAGAGATGCTTGTCTCCATGTAGATGCTGTTTCTTTGCCTGGAATGTTCCACAGTAGAGCATTAAACATATTTCCCTTGCATTTGTTCAATTACAGGTGCTCAAAAATACCTTAAAAACATTAACTCCTATGAGCAGCTTTGCTTCTCCATCTGATCATTAATCTCCATTGTGATTACCATACTGTGAAATAATGAAGGCAACACAGTAATATCTCCATGGAGACAAGCAGGTGGCAGACCCTCCACCAGAAAAAGTTGCACAGTGCACCTTTAAGCTTATTTTCCTGTGAGACGGGAAATGGCTGAAACGTGTTGCAGTAACAATGTGGACTTCAGTGACATAAAGACATGTGACGACCACTCATATTCACTTTCACACTGACTATTGGAAATTTTGATTTACCGGAACTAATTTATTTGTATTTATGTTGCAACAAAGCATCAGCCCTGTATGTTGGCCTATTTGAAAGTCCCAGATTAAAGAGCTAGTGTATGTATATAGGAATGTGCATTGATGAAACGTGACTGGTCAGAGATGGTTTCAAAAGTAAGGATACATGGATCCAGCTTTTTCTGTTCCGATGCCGATACTCAGTATTTTGGCTTTAAGTATCATCCAGCTTTTTCTGTTCCAATGCCAATACTCAATACTTTGGCTTTAAGTATCTGCTGATCCCCGATATCAACCGATACCAATAATTTATATCCATTAACCCTCATAGACCGATGTATTCATGTGCAACTTCTCATTACTGTATCTTCAGAATTACATGTGCTATTGAAAAAAATTCAACAGTTCCTAAAAGCAGAGAAGTTGCACTTTCTACCCATATCAAGTTATTACGGTAAATTTCTGCAGCACCCGCCACGGAGCCTGTAATTTCGAGTGCAGAGTGGTGGAGATTTGGAGAGAGTGGTGGTAGCTTACAAGTGCTTTTTCAGTGCTTTTTCTTTTTTGTGTGTGTTTTTGTGTTTTTCTTCTCTTTCAACTGTTATTATATATTAATACACCTACAGTAATGTTGAACAACTGCCAGATATCGAAAGCTGAACTCATCCTGGTAAAACGGGGCAAAAGCACTTACTCCTGGGACATTTTTTTAAAGTCAAAGGAACACAAAAAAATCCAGGCGGGATTTTGATGCATCCACACACCATGTAAAAATGGTGTGTGGGTAAAAAATAATCCATGTTTTGTTTTGTATTGTTATTTATCACTTAAAGTAACTACAGACCAGCTTTGAAAACTATTACAATGTGTTTGGTCCAATCGCCTTATTACACCAATTTATAGACAAAATGTAATATCAATGAACCTTTGCGATATCTGAAAATATCCGAAAAATGTCCAAATCTGCACCAATATCTGATACCCATGTTGTATTGGTGCATCTCTATTCAAAAGTCGAACAGTGTAGGGTACTAGTATACAATTCGTAACACTTAAAGTAGAAACTTTTGCACAGTAACAAAAGTTTTAAAAAGCAGACATCTTAGTTTTCAGATAAAATTGTTTTGACTCTCATTCATTCTTCATCAAGGTTGACACATTTGTCTTGCAAAGAAATCATCAATTTACAGCATCCATTTAGTATTATTTAGACTGTATCCACACTCACTACATGTAAGACTAAACTTGTGCTGGGCAGTCGAATTTTAATTGAGCTTGAATCATTTCGAATTGTCAATATCAAACAGTAAAACATATATTTTGGAGCAGAGTTCAGACTAAGAAACTGATGATTAAAAGTCCGTATTGTTTATTTGGGGCACTATAATTTTGTTGCTTCAAGTATTTAGTGGAAGGAAACTTGGCATATTCACTGTTTTGATGATTAAAATACGTGTATTTCATATTAACTTAGCACAAGAACTGGTTTAACAAAGAAATATCAATGCTAAAATGCATAGGGTTAATAGAAAACAGCAATATATTATGTACAATATATCGATTATCGGATGTATCGCCATAATAATACATAATATCACATAATGAGCCATGTATCGGGTATCGTATCAAATCATGAGGGAGTCTCTGAGTCCCGGCCCTATTGTTTATATGCAGGAAATTAATGTTGAAAGTAGGGGTGGCACGGTACACAAAATTCACGATACAGTACGTACCTCGGTTCAGACCCCACGGTTTGGTACATTTTCGGTACAGTGCAGAAAAAAAAAACATAACCAGAAAGGCTGTCCTCAAAGGCAGCTTTTTATTGCCTCAATCTCCAGCTGAGATAACTGCAACTTGTAGTAAAACAAGTAAAAGTAAAACATGTAAAACAAGTGAGCACGCAAGCACCACATAGAGTATATTGATTGGTTACTGAGCTGGGTACATCAGTGAAGTTTTAACACATGGTCTTTTTAGGTACCTTTTAGGTACCTTCTGTGTTAGCATATTTGAAGTGTTCCCACTCACATAACCCACAGCTGTCAAACAACGACAACAGACCGTCTTCGTTTTGTCCACCACCCGCTCTCCGTTGCTGTTGTAACTCACGGGGAACCCGAAGTTGTCCCACACCCAGGGGAGCACATGTGCCCCTAAGTCAAAAATTTTAGGAGCACAGAAAAACAAATGGGGGCACAAATAGGTTTTAGTTTTGAACATTTATTACAGTGCAGAACTTGCACACACCAACTTATTTGAATGAATTTTATACCAAAAACACAAAAGAATTATGACTACTTTTCCTGCACAATCACTGTGTTTTTAATCAGTCTATCTCCATTTTATCTGATTAATATTCATTTAGACTTAAAATAAGCCAAACAGACTGTACTGCACTGAAACACTCTGCGCCCCTTTTTGGACCTAAGCTAACATACAAGAACATTCACACAGACAGTGGCTCCCTCTTTTCTGCATCACTCGAGGAAAAACTAAAACTAAAACACAACACTACCCACAGTTTGAGAACCTCTTCTTTAAGAGAACTTCCACTGGCACTTTACACAAAACTGCTTCGATGTGAATAAAGTAGGTAGAATTTTTAAACATGTATTTTCAAATTCCTGGAGTTGTGACAAACAGATTAATTTGGCATTTTCTTTGGCAAACTTCAGCCCACATATCGCCTGCTCTGTGCCGTAGCTCTGCTCTGTGCGGACACTGACATAAAATTAGTTTTTTTCACAGGGCAGATGTTTAACCTGCCCTGTGACGCACGCTGAGGGTGGCGCTGTAGACAAGCCGCGCCCTGGCGGTGCAGTGTCCACGGGCTCCAGCACACAGGTCCCGCACACTGGTACAAGTTTATTAGCGACAGCAGCGGCCGTAATGAAATATGATGCACTCAGTATTCAGACATCGAGTCCGTGACGTGACCGAGTCCAAATACGCTCGAGTCCTAGACAAGACCGAGACAAAGCTCTCGCTTTAGAGAGGGAAGTCCAGCGGCACAGGGGAATCTACTGAGTGGTGGGACAGGTGTGGGCCCTGCTGCGGTGCTGCTCCTCGTTTAAGGGGACGTGGGTGTGTTTTGAAGCTGAGTTTGTTCGTATGAGTGATATCGCCGCACACACGGTGCTCGTATGTTGGGGTCGTGTGCGGTCGGAGGTGTCGTGCCCGGGCACGGTTCGGTTGCGCTCGCGCTGGGCGTGTCGCGCTTTAGGGGCGATCCAGGCTTGGGCACGATTCTGAAGTCCTAGTGTGAGTGCGCCCCTAATGTTTGATACATGTAGAACGTTTAACTCGTCACGTTGCGTCTGTGCGCAGCTCCTTATTGTGCTGCAGAAGCACTCACACAGGTGCGACTGTTTTATTTTCCTCGTTCGCACGACGAAATATTTGCTTGCAAATGCAAGTGAAATGGGCGCACTGTAGAGCCCTGCCCACACCACCGACTTTAAATGATGGTGGTGGGTCTTCTAACTCACCCCTCTCGCAACGACCTAACAGCAGCAACTCTCAACAACAGCAGTTTTGTATTTGAAGGCGGAGTTTGCCTGCTAGACCAATCCAGACATGTATACATGTTCATGGACCAATCAGGGCTTGCACATGGCAATGGTTAAGGAAACCGTCGCAAAAGGAAAGTCCTGTGGTCAGTTCAATATTAAACTTTTGTACCGTATATTCTCCGTCAAAATGCGCGCACCGAACCATGGCCCCCGTACCGCGACGGTTCAATACGAATACATATACCGTGCCACCCCTAGTTGAAAGCCTTTTTAATTTGTTTTCAATGAGACAAATCATAATAGATTTTTGTCATATCACCCAACCTTACCCAAAATAAACCTGGACTAAATCATGACTAAATCAGGACGGGACCAAAGCAAATCTACATCAGGACTAAACCAGGATCAAACCAGGAGAAAATAGAAAAACAACATCAACCAAAGATAAACTCGTCTAATGACATGAGCCTTTCTTCTCAGTAATGTCAAATAGTCGTTAATGTATTCAGTAAATTGTGGGTTTATCTCGGCTGCAGGCCCAGGCGCTGCTCTTTCCAGCCATAGATTCTCTGTGGCCAAGTCAATGGGCTGTACAGGGATAAATATAGTTCCCCCATTACGAGGAGCAGCAACACATTGTCAAGTGTTCACAAGTGAAGAAGAGGAGATGGAGAGGAGGGTGGCGTTTTGCTGACTCACAATCCTCCCAGTGTCATTGTTAGGTCCTTTCTCCTGACTCTGCAACCTTCTTCATGCTATAGTTTTTTTCAGTCCACTATATGTCATTTATATTATGTAATCTCAGAGTTTCACATTTATAGATTAGACTACTGTGGTACCCCATAGTCTAATTTTCACTCCCTATAGTCTCAAAACTAGCTGAACAAAAAGTGGTAAAACTAATAATACTTTATGCTTGTAGTGTTATGGTTAAAGGTCTTATATGACACAAGGTTTACTCTTGTAAGGTTTACATCCTCATAAATATACCTGGAGTTGTGTTTTGTTCATCCACATGTGTTTGAATATGTCAAACCAAGTATATTAGAAGTGGAGACATTGCAGTAATCCTATTTCACACTAATAAAAATGTAGTAGCAAGAAACAGACTCAAAAAGCTTTTAGTTGACTTCAGGGCTAAATGTTAATTGAGCAATAAAATGTTTTAAGTATTTTACACCTACATTTTATTACAGGCTTATGTTTTTTGTGCTTTTGAAATTGTGTCTTTAACCTTGAGTCTGTGTCCTATCTGTTTCGGAAATTGCATGTCTAAAAGAATTTCCCCTCAAGGATAAATAAAGTAAGTTGGAAGCTACAAGTTTTATTAAACCTTTATCACAGGAGTGATCGAGGGCATGCTTCTCTTATCTGTATTTTCTAGCCCTAAATACAAAGACATTTTTTTCTGAATGTACTCTTGCATCACAGCAATTATCGTAGATGCACATAAGGCTAGTTTAGAGTGACAAGGACAAATATAGAATATTATGTCAATTCACCAGAAAAAAAGCTGTCCCTGTTAATGTCTTGGTTAAGGTAAAAAAAAATCACAAAACAGGGATGGACAGTGAAATTAATTTGATTACATTCTTTTTTCAGACCAAGGTTTAGTTTGTTTTAATATCTGATAGTTTCTAGCAGCCTTCCTCAGAGTGTTCATGTAATGCTGCTGTGACGTTTCTGGTCAACAAACAGGGACGTGCACAGGGGGGTTGCTCTGGTTGCCCTGGCAACTGCCCGTATGGCCTCCTCAACTGAAGCTGCCCTTTTGAGGGAAAAAAAAAACTTTTTTTTTTTTTAAATCGGTCGAAGCATACAGGTTTTCATGTATGAAAATGCCTATGCCTAGATTTGAAAGTGAATATAAAATAGTCGCCCCGTTCACTTACATAGGGGCGGCGCGAGTGCGAGTCTGGAGGAAGGGGCTCTGTTCTGTTTACAGAGCCACAAAGCTGCACGCGACCAGCACCTGAGCCTGCGCGCAAAGTAAAAAGAGATTACCCACAAGCTCCGGCCCTGCGGAGCAAGCTCTGGTCCATGCCAAAAGTTCAGTTTTTTCAACTTATGACGGCGATGCCTGAATGCTGAAAACCGCCACCTAGACGCCAAATGCACTCCGCGCTGACACCTGAAGACGCGCCGCAAAAACGCCAGATGCCCTGGTCGCTCATCCACATAGACTTTACATGTAACCTGGATGCCCTGATGCTGCAGTCTGAAAGTAAGAAGAGATCGTCCCGGTTGTCGCAGTTTGACCATTTGCCTTGACACTGATGGAAAAGGTGAGACAGAGATGTATAACTAGTGTGCGGAATACAGGGGTGCGGGACCGACCCCCCGATTAACCCATTACACCCCCTAAAAAGGCTGTAACGTTAGAAAAACTACACGATCTGGTTGTAAACAGGAAGGAAAACAATTTGTACAAAACTGAGAAGTCCCAGTTGGAGGAGGTGAGCCAAAGCACAGCACATCTGCACGGATGCCCCCGCACGAGGAAAACATGAAACAAAGTCCACTTCAAAACATACGGCGAATCCGCGACAAGGACCGCGGACAACTTCTCTCCCCTGCGCTGCCACCACATCCACAAACACCACGCAACAGACATGCCCTGCCGCTGGACCCACCCTCTCCGACAAAAACCGCCAGCTCCACCGCGGGACCCGCAAACAGCACTGTGCGACGACGCGCTGTCCGCAACCTGACAGGTGCGAACGCAGAACTCCAGGCAACCGCGTCCGAGCACAACGCGGCCCGAAAGTCCCAGCACGAGTGCATCCCGGGTAGAGCAGGTGTTGGGGCGACAAACACAGTCTAATGGGAAATTACTGGACGTCCCTCAGTCATGAGAACTACCTCAGGGTCACAGCACATTATTTCACCATTTCAGTTGAAAACCCTAGTCCTTGACAAGTGCACTGACTGCGTGTCGACACCTAACATTTATTCACTCATTTGCTTACATTGTAATACACAACTTTGCATAGGTTTCTGCATATTGAAAATGTATATTTGTATTGCTCAACAATTCGGAGATGGGGACCACCGAATACTGACGGGTATTTCGCACACTGTGTATAACAAATGATCACCATCAAGTTTTATGAAAAATTTGAATAAATCCAGGTTCAGTTTTTGCCACGTTTAGCCTAAATAATCAGACAGCTGAGCTCGCTCGCTTACAAACAAGCTGCCCATGATTTCTCTAGGACAGGCTGCTCATTTCATGGAGGAAAACTAAGCTACATGTCTTCCGATGGTTTCTAATTCTAACATTTCGTTTTAGCAATGAATGATGGAAGAAACGCATACAATTATTTCATTCTAAATGGTTAATATGTAGTAGTAATAGTATGTAGTAGTAGTAGTAGTAGTAGTAGTAGTAGTATAGTAGTATGTAGTTAGTAGTAGTAGTATATACATATATATATATATATATATATATAGTAATAAGTAGTAGGCCAATTTAGGGTGAGTGTGATTTTTTCTTCATGTCAGAGCAACTGCCCCTCAAAATTCCTGTGCACGTCCCTTTCAATAAACATCGTGTGTAGAAGCACAGCTAATGGAGGTCACAATAAATACAAATACAAAATTGTCGCTGGATTAAAGAGGCAATTGAGATACCTGGCCAGAGTACAATAATCTGGGATGAGGTGATTTTTTTGGGATACTGTCCTGACTGCAGAGGGCGCTGCCTCTGATCCAGCTCATCACCTTTTCTCCTCTTTCCTCTGGTGCTTCTCATCTTTATAATCCAAGTTATGGAAAGTAAACAACTGTTGTCTCACATTTATGAGTGAAACATAAGTCCTAATTTAGTGAAACTCGAGATCAATATGGCCCAGCCCTAGTTGGAAGTTCTATTACAGCACCACTCAGACACAGTGACAGAAGGTACGTCTTTGTGTGTCCAAGCTATTTCTATCTTTTATTAAAACGTTAAATCAAATGTAACAAAATTATATCTGTTGTTCAGATGACATGATTATTTTTAAGGTGTAGATGATTTCAGGCTGACATATCTGGGGTGTGGTCATAACGTGCTCGATCAATATGACTGATTGATTGATTGATTGCTTTTATTTTGAGCCATACAAAATAGATTATCATATACAATACTATGTACAATACTGCACCCACACTGGGTGAAATAAACATGATATACAATTGATATCTAATACAAAAAATATACATACTGTCTTTGCACATTTACACATATAAAGAATAATATTGGCTCAAAAAGGAGTGGGAAGACTCCCACCCCCTATTCATATGCAAAACAAAAATCTCTTCTATCCTCTTTTTGCGAAACTCTACACCAAAGTTCATCATGTTTTATCACAGTTTCTGCTTTTTACCAAAAATATCTTATATCAGTCTTTTTCATACCTTGCTAAACCATTTGCACAGTAACCTGAGATCTATATAAATCTCATGTACATGTGAACAAACTGGTGCTCCCCAGACAGAACCCAGATGAAAACAATGTCCTCCTTTCCAGTTCCTCCTCGTATCAGAGCAGCATGGCCCCATTTCTGAGGTGCTTCTTCAGGGGGCTTCAAATATTTAGCAACAAACTTCTTTAGACACATTTAGCATCGTTGAAACATGACCCCATCAGAAGAAATCATCTGGGTTTCTGGGTTTTTGGTCCAGTTTTGTTTTCAAAGTACATTAACCAACTAGGCCAAGGTAAGAAATACTTAGCTCTACTATCAATGAAATAAGAAAAAAGTTAAAATGTTTGAAAATATGCAATACAAGACACTATGGGGCTTGGGTGAGATACAATGACATACACGCTACATCTCCAAAGCTCAAAATGCTCTCTTCCACCTTGTGATGTCATGAAGCAGTAGTTTTTTCAGCATAAGAGATAAAGTCTGTCTAAATATACAGGATTTGTGTGTTTAAGATGTGTGGGTGAAACAAAAATGAACTCTGGGTATGTTTTCGATGAGGAAACAACATTATAACAGAGAAAAAAGTGCAATATGGGCCCTTTAAATCCACCTCACTCACAAAGCAGCTCATTCAAAGCATGATGAGGCCATTTATGTATGACTTAATGAATTAGTATTGTCATTTTAGCATACACTTCTTGTTCTATAAGGCAAAAGTTGTAATCCAGCGCACACCAGATTGATATGCGTCCTTCGTATAGCTCTACACACTGAGTTCTGCACATTATCAATCTGGAAATGGTCAGCAAAAGGCGAGGCAGCATGACGGATGTTTGAATCTGATTGGTGAAAGCGTTACAACAGCAAAACAAGCCAAAAATCGAACTTTTGTTATATCCAGTTGAGAAAAAAGCACAGATACGTATCTTCCATTTCCCCCTAGGCATTTCTCAAAAACAAAATAGTTATTTTTGGAGTTGAAATAGGCCGAAGTACACCCAGTCCACATCTGTATGCATAGAAACTAACTCAATATATCGCAAGAATTAATTTTGATGGACAGATTAGAAAACTTCTATGAATAAACTTGCTGTGCCTGGAGAAAAGCACTCAATCAAATAACAATCCTTTCAAATGACTTACATCAGATTACAATAAAGATCATTTAGGTTAATAAGCTTTCGATTTCAGATTCCAGGTCTCAACAATGTCCACACAGAGATCTTGCCTTTATAGAATATATGGTCCACTACAGTAAACACAAACACATGCGCTCAGGCCTGCCTGATGCTGATGATCTGATTTGGCATTACTGGGGCATGTATCCTGCTGAATGCCCTAAAAATGAGCTACCCCCGCTCTCCCCCCACTTTTCCTCCAGCTGCCCAGACATACAGTAGATTCATCTGTCTCAGTGGTGGTGGAAAATTACGACCATTGCCATAGCTCTTAACAAAAAAAACGAAATATTATATCTTATGAATGGGGAAACGTCCTTGAAATGCTGCATAACAGGAAGCTAATACCCATAGATAGACACGCTTGGATCTGAAGATGTCTTTAAGCACATTATCTCATTTAAAAATCAATAGGGATTAAGGTTTTGCCTTTTCTTGTCTTTCGAAAAATACATGAAGAATGTACTTCACTTTTTTCAGTGGTGTTAGATTATTAGTTCACAGTCATTACCTCACAAAGATGCTATTTTGGACGCCTTTTATTATCCGAGAAAATTGTTTTTTTCTCTTAACAATGCGTCTTTGAGTGTCATGAAAAGCGCTTTTATAAATAAAATTTATTATTAAATTTATTATTAAAATATTCATCAAGTCTGATTTTGAGGAGAATGTGACCGAATGTGACCGAACATGACCGGCTTTTTATGATTTAAAAGTGAAGTTAAAGACACAAATTTGTTTAAAAGTGCAGTACATGTAACTCTTCTGTTGCTGCTTGTCTCCATGACGTTATTGCTTTGCCTTGAATGTTCCACAGTGTGACATTATCTTTCCTTGTTTAATGACTAGTTGCTAAGAAAAATGAAAAACATACATTCTTCACTCCTCCATAGATTTGACCTTGTGATGTTACTTGCTTGATAGGTTTAATGGCATACTGTGGGACATTTCAGGCCAACCAATAACATACTGAGACTGAGACAAGCAGGCGGAGCATCTTCGTCAATACAAGTTAAATAGTGTACCTTTAAAATAACAAAAAAACAACAATAAAAATCATATTCACAGTTTTATTTTGTGGATGCCTGTTAGCCTATATTTGCTAACATCAGAACTGAACTAATCTGTTCTGTATTCACTATTTATCACTTACCATCGATACTTTTAGACAGGGATGAGAAATGCTGTGTTATTTTTTCTGTTACAAGATCTTATAACACAACATCTTGTAGAACCTGATTGAAATTCCCTTAGATCACACGAGGCCTTTCACCCACCAGTCTGTCTGTCACATGGACCTCTGGGTGAGATTGGCACAAGCCCTGGCATCTCAATGAGTCACAGTGGTGCCCTCCTGTGTCCTCTCTCCTCATCTCTCCTCCTCAGTGGTTTTATCAAGGGCAGATGAGCACACTCTGACTGGCCCTAATAAGGTTACTTTCACATAGGCTCCAGTGCTGTCCAGCTAATACATCACCGTGACCAGGACTGACACTTCACATTTAGAGACTGGAGTGAGAAGAGGCCCCCCAGCACACAATACTTCTTTATCTTACTACTTTAATCATAAGAAAAATCTGTTATTTAGATGATTGGATGATACAAATTTCAGTTTCAACAATTCCCTTTTACTGTACTCAATTGCTGTAACAGGATACGTTTTTAAGACCCATATTACGCATGTTATGTTATGTTGGTATATGTTATAATGTTATTTCCTCATCACAAACATACCTGGAGTCATGTTTTGTTTCATTTGCACTTGTGATGTCATGTGTTAATACAGGAAGTGGATGATTTCAGACCTGGGATAGCCCATCTCTACTGAACTAAAGGTAATAGGTAGCGGTTAACTTGAAAACTACAGCTTCATGACATCACAAGGTGGAACAGAGCATTTTGAGCTATGTAGACAGACTTATTAAAAGTGGATTACTCAAACATGTGTGAATGAAATAAAACTCTGCCGGTAACAGCATTATAACTGGTTTTAAGCTTACAAGAGTCAGTTTTGTGTAATATAAGACCTTTAAACTAAATGACTAGTGATACATGACCAAATAAACGAGAAGCAAGAGTAAAAATTAGGCTAGACAGGCCTTGCACTGACATAGGAACTGGGCAAACTGTTGTAATAAATAATTCCTTTTTTACACAATTGCTGTAGCATGATATGTTTTAAGTTGCTGGGTTTGGATGAAAACTCAATGAACTCTGAAGTAACAACAAAGTGCTGTAGTATGCATCAGCTCAAGTTAGATGACTGATCATGTGTTTGTGAAAGCCATGGGTCAGAAGTGACTATTTCAACCTTGGACCTAGTGTTGCCAGAATTTCTTGACAAAGTGTTTGTATCAGTTTGACTCTTGCTCCACACTTCTGCTTTTATCAAATGAAATAAGGAAACTACAGATATTGCACAACTGGAAATTATTGTGCAAATATTACTCGTTAGCACTGGGTAAACGCTCAGATCATAACACAAGTAAAAGTTATTTAACATAAAACATTTAGTGCAAACAGAATAAATTATAAGCACTTGCAACAACTCATAATAAATTATAGGAAAATCGCATATTATTTTAAGATAACTTAAACCAGAGTTGCATGGGTCTGACTTTGACAAACCACACCCGCCCATACCCGTCATACCTCAATCCTATGAATATATACCAAGACCCAATTCGCACCCGAATGAAAATCAGTCCAAGAGCCAGAAACTTTGTACTCTCCACTTGCTAATTTTCTTTTTATCTCCTTGCGAGTCACTTGGACCTGCAGGACATCGCATGTGCGGTTTGAAAATAAAAGTGGCAAAGATTTGTTGGAATGCATGCGTGAAGGCAAAACATGTGTGTCTCATAAAAACAATGGCATGTTTGCATTTCACTAATATGCAGCCCTGTTTTTTGTTCGCACATGATGTGTAATTAGTTAATAAATTACAGGTGGTTTTATAGCTCAAAAATACCTAGAAAAACAGGCATTCTGAATGAATGGAGTTGCTTCTCCACAGATCTTTGTTTGGTCTCCATGATGATAGAAAGGTTTAATACCATACTGTGAAATGTTCCAGTCTAAGCAATAACATCTCTATGGAGAAAAGCATTTGACAGACCATCCACCAGAAAGGTTATATATGCACCTTTAAATGTCATGTTTCTGTGTTCTGTTCTCAAGCTTCAGTTTACAGTGTGCAGTTTTCTCTTTTATTTAACCTTCATTTAACCGTGTAAAATGTTTGAGACCCGATTCTCATTTGTGTAAAAACTTCCAGAGGCGTTAACATTGCTTCCTTAACATTGAGCCGTCCTATCATTTAACTGTGGTCCAGTTCTGAGCTGTAGTCTCCTCACTCATACAATATGTCATCTATAGGAGGCACTGATATGAGTGAGTGATGAGCAGCCAAAGGTCAGAACAAGCTGCAGGGAGGATTTATGTGAAACCCAGAGAAAGTCCTGGCACATGGGGAGGGACAGAGGGGGGCACAGAGGGGGTGGAGCAGAAGAAGGGACCGAGGGGGGGCACCAGTGTCACAGCAGGATGTCCTATCTACACCAGACACATAAAAGCAGTGCCTGAATATACAGAGAGAAGGTCTAATGTTTGAACTATTAGGTGAGGGACAATGACAACTTTCAAAATTAGTAAAAACTCAGATAACATTTGGTTAAGAATTCAAATTAGCCTAAATTAAAATTAAAACCAGGACTTAACCAGGATTAACTAGGATAAGACAAAGCTTGGTTAGCTAGTTGCATCATTTCAGAGCCTGGATAAAGGGATAGATATTATAGCTTGCATTAAACTACACTAGCATCGATCATTCTTCACCAAGGCTAATAGCTTTCTACCATGTTATAATGTGGTCCCCTCATCAAAAACATGCTTGAAGAGGTTGTAGATGTCATCCATGCATGTATCAGTAATTTAACAATCTCTCACAGGCTCTATTCAAACTGTCCAATGCTCAGCCCACAGGCTTACATCATCGCTGACCCTGCAAGACAATTCTCCATAAATGTATGAAAACATGATACAAAAGTGTGCACAGCAACATGACAAACCTGTGCAGTAGTTTCATCAGTGGGATGCATGCTGATTGTGTTGTGTGTGATCGTGCTCGGAAGGGGGAGTGACTTAACGCGGGGAGTATGGTTGTTATATATAGCTATTTCAAAACAATAAAAGGTAACACGGTGATCTAAATATATTATGTTAGCAGTTAATACCGCACAGAAAATAGTAAAATAGCCCCTCTTTAACAAAGCCAAACCAAGAGAAGTCTTAAATTGTAGAGTAGATCTAAATTTCAATTAAAACATAATTTTGCTGTTTTCTGTGTTCACATTTTTAAAGTACTCAAAACAACTGACAAAAAAATCTCTTTTGGGTGTAAAAAAACAACCTTGTATCTCCACAAACAGCCCCATATTGTGCACTTAAGGCGAGTGCAATTGAATACAGGGATACACAGATGTAGCCCAAGGCCTTAAGAACAGCAGTCATGAGTCATCAGCTTAGCTTTGATTTAACAAATAAAAATAGACAGAATCACATAAGTGACAAGAACAGAGTGACGTGCAGAAATACAGATGTGCCTAATGTTCAGAACACCAGGGTCCAAGAGACACGAGGTACGGGGCCATGATCTTTAAGCCTTTAATGTGTCTGTTTTCTGTGAACAGGACAGTATGTTGCTTAAAATGGGGTGACGAGTGGTGAGAGACATTCAGTAAATTGTCGGAGTCAGGAATAGATTTCACCAGACTGAGATTCTTTCAAACGTTTTCTGGTGGAGATGTTATTGTTTTTCCCGGGGTATTTCTCCACATCTACAGTATTTCAATGGAGACAACCTTTTTTTTACTCTGGACCACAAGTCTGCAACAAAGATATCTACCTAGCTATTATGTGTATTTAATTAAAGTAAAATTTAAGTTTAATAACATACTGTGCAATATCCCATGCAAAGCGATAACAGACCCTAGACCAGAAAACCTGGGGAGACAAAGCGTTCTCCATCGCCGCCCCCACCCTCTGGAACTCACTACCTCAGCAAATCCGTGTCTGTACTGAACTCTCCACCTTCAAGAAACTGCTCAAAACCACTTTTAATGTCTAACCTGCTTTCAAATGCCTATATTTTTCCCCATTACCAGTATGTACTTCTTTAAATTGTAGTCTTTGTACAGCATCTTTGAGTGTTTAGAAAAGCACGACATAAATAAAATGTATTATTATTATAGAAAAGTTGCATAGTGCATCTTTGATAATAGATGCCACATAAGCACTGAGAGCAAAAGATAAAACAACTATCAAATCAAACTTAAAGGTGCACTGTGTAACTCTGCTGGTGGAGGGCCCACCACTTGCTTGCCTCCATAGAGACAAACATGTAATGTCAGCAAGCCGAGTAACAGGCCAGTTCTGAGTATTTGTATTTTGGAGAAATAAAATAACCTGTAATTGAATAAATACAAAATAGGGCTGGGTGATATGGACCAAAAAATATATCTCGATATATTTTGCTATATCTCGATATACGATATATATCTCGATATATTTACAGGAAAATAACCCCCTCCCAAACTCCTGCAAAAACAACAAACACATTTTATCTGATTAATATTCATTTAGTAATGCACTTAAACACTCTACACCCCTTTTTGGACCCTCACCCACAGTTTAAGAACATCTTCTTTAAGAGAACTTCCACTGGCACTTTACACAAATCTGCTTCAAAATGAAAAAAGTGGCTGGGATTTTTAAACCTGTATTTTTAAATTCCAAACTGGAGTTACATTCTCTTGTTTTAAAGTGGTATTTAGTCTCTGCACATTTATCAAATCAAACGCACATTGTGACAAATATGATCACACTCGGTATTCAGACCTTGAGTCCGTGACAAGACCAAGACAAAGCTCTCGCTTTGGCAGAGAGGGAAGTCCAGCGGCGTGGGGGTGTCTAATGAGTGGTGGGGCAGGTGTGGGTCCTGCTGTGAGGCTCGTTGAAGCTGGGCGTGGGTGTATTTTGAAGCGGAGTTTGTTCATATCAGTGATATCGGCCACACGCGGAGCTCGTACGCTGGAGTCGTGCGCAGTCGGAGGTGTCATGCCCGGGCACAGTTTGGTTGCGCTCGCGCTGCGCAGGTGCATTTAGAAAGTTTAACTCGTCACGTTACGTCTGTGCGCAGCTCCTTATTGTGGCTGCAGAAGCACTCGCACAGATGCGCCTGTTTGTTTTCCCCGTTCGCACAACGAAATATTTACTCGCAAATGCGAGTGAAATGGGCGCACTGTAGAGCCCTGGTCCTAGTCTTGGTTTAGTCCTGGTTTAGTCCTAGTCCTGGTTTAGTCCGCGGCCAGCTCCGGGCTCAGCGGAGGAGCTCGGGGGACATAAGCGAGGAGGCGGAGGCAAGCGCGGCACAGAGAAGGCAAAACAAGCGAAGCGGCGAAACCAGAAGTAAACGTAAGCATTATAGCGATATATCGATATGTCAGAATTCATATCGAGTTTAAAAAATATTTCGATATATTTTAAATCTTGAGATATCGCCCACCCCTAATACAAAATAGATAGGTTAAATGTGGAATACTGAGAAATATTCCAAAGCAAAACTATGCACAGTGCACCTTTAAGTTTAAAATCTGCCAACAAGGTACAATCCCAGAAATTATATGAGCTGCATTCACATTTACATAACATCAAAACTGGAACTAAACTGGGATCAAACCATGAACTATACAAGTACTAAACCAGGACTATAACTGGGCTCAGACTGTGCACCATCCATACCAGTAAACCAAGACTATAATAAGACCAAACTTGAATTTAATAACATCAGGACTTGAAATAGGGAACTCTAGAGTACCACTAAAAGCCTGCAGAAAACACAGGTCTAAATTATGCACGCGTAACTTGATCTCCCATAATTACAAGCCAAAACAAAGAATAAAAGTAATTTGTCAGATGTGATTGTACAAAGATGAGATGAGTAGGAGGATGCAGTTGTGGGGAGGTGCATTCAGCTAATCAAAGTTTCACTGGAGAAGTCTAAATATGAAAAAATAACCAGATGAGTCATTCCAATACTTTACATATTATCATGACCAATCCTTAAACAGGCTTAAAAAGAAAACTTGTAATTATGTTTACCTTGAAAACAGATCCAATGAGGTCTGCATCATCAATCAGATTAGAGATTTGTGTATTCCTTTATTAATTGAAAGACATTATTGATAACTAATTGAGGAATCTATATATTACACTATGCTGCTGAGCGAATAGGTTTTATTAGCAACAACACAGCAGTAATTACAGGTCCTATATTACACAAAATGGATTCTTGTGAGATTTAAGCCATGGTAGAACGCTGTTACATTCTCACATGTTTGAGTAACCTTTTATTATTAGTCTGTCTACATCTCCAAAGTTCAAAATATTCTGTTCTGCAAATGATTCTAGTGTGTATGTAGTGTAGTGTTCGGAGTTTAAAAACAAGGTCCTGTATTATTTATATCACAAGGTGGGACGGAGTGATTTCTTTCTGAGAGAAGATTTCAGCCTAAATATGCAGGGCTTGTGTGTTAAACATGTGTGAATGAAACAAAATGCCACAACTCCAGGTTTGTTTGTGATGAGGAAACATAACAGAGCTCAGATAATCGTGTAAAGTCAAGTCAAAAAAATAGGAATGCAATGTGGTTTTGGTCTTTCACATCTGTAAAGCTTTGTAAATATGTAATAATTAAGATATAAATTAAACATGTGAATAATGAAGTAGCCATATAATTGTTCCCTAAAGTGCCAATAGACGTCAAAGACAAGAGGACTTATTAAAGATAAGAAGTGATCCCCATGCCAAATACTGTACAGTAAATGCAATTCAGTGCAGACTAAACACATCTGAAAGAAAGCCAAAAGCAGAGAAGAACACTATGGTTTTAATACAAGCTTGTTAGACGTCTCCCATGGAGCTGTGTGGGCAGTGAATGTTGTGAGCTTCAATAGAAAGAAACATGAAAAACAACCTGTGGACTCCATTTATGTTTCTACAAGCTCTGAACACATTTACCAAAGCACAATAACACAAAACAAGTATAAAACATGAGAGATTAAGCTGTGCGGTGAAATTAAAAGTGTAGGTAAGATATGATCGGAGCTCTTTTATCATTAAAGAGGGAGGTGGCTGCCTTGGCAAGCAGGTCTGGAATGGGATATGAGATTTTGGACACTTGTGACAGCTGCGGAGATATGCATAATTCACACTTTGATCAGAAGTGAGGGGCACTTTTTATGGACTTGGACGGGAATGAACCCGAAGCATGTCAATATGGGCAAAGGTGTAACTTTTGGGACTTGAATTTGAGTTGTAGCTTTAGAATTATTTGCAGTGTTTTCTGGGGAGGAGGTATAGTTACAGAAAACAAAAACAGCTCATTTTCAGATTCTTGAATGTGAAGAAATAGGGGCAAGAGCCATATTTTCCTATTTTTTGCACTGTACTTAAATGTGAAATATAAAAATTTTAAGCAAATATTGAACCAGATGATTTCTATTAGCGATTAGACCCAAGAACTCATGTATTACAACAAAAAGCAGCATTTTAACCATATTCATTTTATCTGCCCCCATTTTTATTAGATATTACAGATGCTATGATGGCATCTCAAACCCAGCAGTTGTTTTTACACTGCAAATTTCTCTGATCTGGCCAAGATTTTAAAACTTATATCTACCTCTTCTGCGGGCCTGGAGTGGATGAAAACATGTTCATATTTTTAGCCAAACACTATATTGTACTTACGTAACTTTTTGGTTGGGGGTTTGGCACATGCTTGTTTCTATGGATATGTCATTGCTCCACCTGAAATGTTATGCAGGATGACTTTAAACAGCTCTAGCTTATATTTGTTAAATTACAGGTGGTTTTACTGCTCAAAAATACCTAGAAAAAGTTGGCCCGATTTGGTCTCGATGAAAATACAAAGGTTTAATGTCATATTGTGAAACATTCCAGACAAAGCAATGACATTTACATGGAGAAAATCAGACAGACCTTACACAAGAAAAATTACACAATGCACCTTTAAGTCAAATTATTGATTAGCTAGTGCTGATCTGCTAAAAACCATGTCCCTTTAAGACAGGCATGTCCAAACTATGGCTAAATGTGGCCCTCAGACCAATTGTTTTGGCTCTCAGGCCTTCCAGGTGAATTGGCCCATACTACCGCAAGTAATACTTTTTACTGCATGTTTTTGAAATCTACCTTCATCAAGCAAATGTAGTGTGTCCTTTTGAGGGTCTAAGCATGAACAAAGGTCTGGAGGGTCATTTAAACCTGTTATAAATGCACAGATTTGAATTACTCACTGTTTTGACCACGAGTCTATGACCCTCGATCGGCCATCGCACTGGTCTGTGTTTTAATATGTGGCCCTTGATGAAAAAAGTTTGGACACCCGTGCTTTATGGCTACCAGGAAAAAAGTGGTCAGCCAGGTGTGAGCAATAAATGCTCTCAACAATTACACACTATATTACTTTTACGTTTTGAACAATTCTCTTTTCAAATGTGTTTATGATCGTTTTTATCGCTACCATAAAGTTAATATTTAAACACGCTATCAAACCTAATGAGTATTAAAATTGTAGATAATACCAGACAATGAATGCTCCCAGCTCACAGCAAAGTAGAAGAGCTATTGAAGTTCTTTCACACACACACACACACTGCACCCACACGGAGCACCGTGGACCTTGGGCTGTGCAGCAGAATCAATGAATGGAGTCAACAGAGCACTGAGCTGTGCCAGGAACCCCTTTCACTGCGGGCTGCTTTCTGTTTACTGTTGTCATAACAATGTGTAGAGCCTCAAGTCTAAATAATCACCACATCTGCTCAATATGACACAATATTGATACTGATGATATGGTGGGATACTGAATTTCATCACACTGAATTCACTTTTTTTTATTAGGCAAAACTGCCTCTTGTGAGCTTTAAGCCATGTTATAATGTGGTTTCCTCCGCAAAAACCCAGAGTTGTGTTTTGTTTCGTTCACACATGACTGAGTAATCCTTTATTATTAGTCTGTCTACATCTCCAAAGCTCAAATTGCTCTGTTCCATCTTGTGAGGTCATGAAGTGGTAGTTTTCATGTTACCAGCTCCTTTTACCTTTAGTTCAGTAGAGATTGGCAATTCCAGGGCTGAAATTATCCAAATGATTCTAGTGAGGATTTAACATGTGTGAATGCAACAAAACACAACTCCAGGTTTGTGATGTGATAAACAACATTATAAGACAGATTAGAAAACAGCGTAATATGGGCCCCTTAAGCATTTTTATGTATCTAGGTTGGTCAATTAAAAAGCAGATCAACCTGGTCAGGAAGCACATGGAGTACACAATAGGGTTCCTATCAGTATCAGAAATCAGATACTAATCAATACTAAAACTAGTATCAATACTAAAAACGTTTCATTCACAGGCCAGAAATGAACCTTTCCTGAAAAGATCTAAAATTATCTTGAGTTGTATCAGAAGTATAAGAGCACACAGACTAATACACACCCATAGACTATAAAAAATATAGATGACAGGGATTACACAAATATAGGGCCACATGGTGAAATAAAAAAAAATACTATGATTTATGTTGAAAATAACATTCTATTGTCTAAAGAAAGAGTATTGTTAATTAATTGTGGTCTCGTAATAAGTATTCTTTGTTAATACTTTTTGGCATATTTTGACAGAAAAATTCTAATTATTTGGAGAATGGAATCGTGTTTGTTTATCTCAGTTTAATTATTCTCTGTTTCATTACCAAATTAACTGTATTTCATGAAAAATATTGAAAGTTCACAAATTAAATGTGCTCTAAGTAACTGGATTCTGCCACCTACTTGTCTCCACAGAAATGTCATTGGTTTACCTAGAATATTTATAGGAATAGGCAAGAAAGAACTGCATATGTTATGTATTAAAACGGTGTACCAGATTTGCCTAATATTAAAGCAGAACTAAGTCACCTTTTTACCTTAATTAATGTCTTTTCATATGCGCTGCTCGTATCATTGTTATAATTGTGCAATTTGAGTAACTGTTAGCTTTAGTACACAGTTATTGTTCGTAGATGCTATTATCAGCATGTTATGCCTTCCATTGTAGCTATGAAACTGTACCAATAGCTTGACAAATGCTTATATGCGTATAAATCCTTTGAGTTGAGCGGCTAATGCATCATCTACGTGCAGGATATGTACAACTTGTGTTGTTAGTGAGCAAAAACAAGGAAATTAAGTCCTGATGTGATATCTGACTATGGCAAACATCAGGCCAGCATCAATGGGGATCACACTTTTTTTTTTTTTGTTTCTTTTGTGTTTTTGTAGATGACATTGCAATTAATTCTTTTCACAACTGAGTTTTGCCATGACGATAAAGCTAATAATAGCTACCATGCTAATGCGCATTTCCTGATTATCAGACTATAAAATGCTTTGGATGAACACGCATATGACTTATTTTGAGCTGTTCATGTAAAATATATGTACTGAGGCAAGAGCATAGACTGTATATAAATCCAAATAGGAAGTGAGCATGGGCGTGCTTCTGGCTCCATCGACTCTAGCTCTAATTCACTTTGTATTGTAAAAACGTCACGTCTCTGTTACTGCTGCTATTAGGCTTCTCATTTTGGTCTTAAAATGTTTGTATTAACCCGCTCTACACTATCCTGATGTTTTTATTTCACCATTTTGTCCTTAAATAAATTCCTATTCCTAATGTGGAGCTCAGCTCCAAATTCGCTCCTATAACTGCAAACCTCATCAGCTTTATTTGACTGAAGCCGAACGCTATGGTTGACATCACACTCCCTTAGTCCACTTCTTCCTACAGTTTATGGGCAAGACAAATTTTGCTTAAATAAATAGAAAAAAATCATTCACCATTAATGTTTCTCTTTAAAGGTGCATTGTGTAACTTTTCTCATGGAGTTTCTGTCAAATGCTTTTCTCTATGGAGATGTTATTGCTTTGTCTGGAATGTTTCACACTATGACATTAAACCTTTTGATCTTCATGGAGACCAAACCAGATGAAGTTACAGGTCAGATCTGCAGAGAGGCAAATCCACTCACAGCCAATGTCCGTTTTTCTACGTATTCTGGAGCTATAAAGCCACTTGTAACTGAATAAATGTAAGCTGGAACTGTTTGTCATACTCTGGAACATTCCAGTTAGAGAAATAACATATCCATAGAAACAAGCAGGTGATGGACCCTCCAATGCACCTTTAAACATGTATCAACAATAAACATGATGACAGTTAAACCAGTGACCAGTGCAGTCTGTTTTTCAACCACATCCACAAACGCCCCCTCACCCCTTCAGCGGACCACCCTGACAGACACATCACACTTATTCTCTCTCATCTGTCACTCCCTAACAGTACAGTGCTCCTCCATCAGCAGCTCATAGGGATCTGAAGAAAAGCCTTTCGTGTGTTTTTGGAGGGGAATGAGCCTTCACAGGTGGCCAGCCCAGACGTGGTTGTAATCCCCTATGCTGGCGCTCGGATAGGGGCAAATCCAACTTCTGTTTGTTTGTGAGAGTCTTGCTCAAATTGTGAGATTGAACTTCCTGCCTGACTTACTCATCAGTCACAGAAGTGTGTGAGTACAGAAAAACATGTGACTTAAAAAGAAAGAAAACTGAGCACAAAAGCCAGAGGCGGGTTTTGACTTGAGTCGTTTGGACAGTGTCAGGCAATGTCACTCACTGGAAGTAATTGCATAAGCATTAGTCATCAGGCTCCTTCTAATCTCATCTTCTTTATGTTCTATAGTTTTTGTGTACAGTTGACTTATGTTGAAGTTCATTTTAGTTTATTCCATCATAAAGCACTTCAGATAGTTAAAAAAAAGTGTAATATATAGACAGTGCTGGGAAGTAACTGGATACATGCGCTGCAAAAACTAAAATCTTGCCAAGTTAAGATTATGTTAAGAAAGAAAGTTTTATGATGATTTGGCTAAATTTCAATTGACAAGTAAAATCTACCAATACAACAAGACTTTTTGTACTTAAAATATGAAAGTACATCTTGCTACATTGAAGATAAGAAAAACAACAACTCTTTGCACTTAAATAAGAAACAAAATCTAATGTTGCTTGAATTAAGAAAAACACGTATTCTATTGGTAGATCATTTTAATTGTCAAGTTGAATCTTCTCAAGTAAAGTCAAAAGTCATTTTAACTTACCCTGATATTGCAGTTTGCAGTGTATACCAAGAAAACATATTCAAAACACCAATTTTGAGTAACTATATTGCGATCCAGTTACTTTTTCATTTTGTGGTACAATTACTTTTCTAAAATACAAAAAATACACAGCAGAGCATTGCAAAATACATTTTAAAGCAGCTATTCAGTATTCTTCCCATCACTGTATATAGATCCTTGTATCCAAAACTGATGCGTTCAATAGGTTCAATATCCAAAAAGAGACAATACAATACAATTCAATCTTTAAGAACACTTGTTCATAGTTTCTTTAAAAAAAGTGTTAAATACAACATTGTTTTTAGGTGTACCAGCTTGTGGCCTATGGCATCAAAATGTTACTGTTTACACCAGGGGCCTCATACCTTTTTCTTCCAGTGAGTTTCACAGAGCAAAAATGCCAGAGAGAAAATAATTTTAGCGTTTTTTTGTATAATATATATTGAATATAAGATGGTATTTTGAGGTCTTTCACCATGCACAAGAGTATTTAGTTAGTATTTAGTTATTTAGTATTTAGTTATTCTTCCATGAGATGGACCATTTGTGTCCCTAATAAGCTAATCCACCTGTCAGTCACAGACGTCTGAACTTAAATTCAGTCTGTGTCCTAGGTAAACACTGAAAGACTCACAGCATTATGTCTGCCATTTACATTGTGATTAGTTAAGTTAGGATTGTGTTTGTGATCTGGATTTTCAGCTGACAGTGCAGAGACTTGAGGAAGTTAAAGGAGAAGTTATAGTCAGATCCAAGGAGCCTGTCTGTCTCACTTCTATTCAGAAAGAATTGCTTAAGTTTTCAGTGATGACTCCAGACTTACTGTCTGTTTAATTTATTGCTGTGATGCACAACTTTACTTTTCAGATGAATTACAAGGAAATTAATGGCATTGGCAATCTTCACTGACATCAGCTCCAAGAACCTGTTTTTCCACAGATACAGACTGGAGTACTAATTACTCTGCTGTTTTTAGACATCCTCTCAGTGTTCTTTCTACACATCAATTACTTCTTTTACGAAGCGTAAATACAAACATCCTGTAGCTATTGAAATTACTGTTGGTTTAGGCTCCAGTTTCCACACAAGTAGAAAAATTGCTCAACTATCAACTAGGATTTATTTTTTTATTTGTTAAGCATTTGACCTCCCATCACAGGATAAAAGGTTCAAACTAGGTCTGCAAGATTAACCACAAGCAAATCGAAATCGCTTTGTGAATGGATACAATTTGCAAATCTGCAATTTCTGAAATACCATAATTTCCTCCACAATCAACAAAATATGCTGTGTTATCCTGCATAAAAAGCTGCTTAGACTTGTACAAAAATGTTCTGATGTGATTGAGTCTGTCAGTAGTAGTATTTTTTTTTATCAATTCTTCTGTTTAAAATGTGAACTTTGAACAGAATCCCATTATTAAAACACAAATTGCAAATCTAGGCGGCATGGTGGCTGAGTGGCAACACTCAGGCCTCACAGCAAGAAGGTTGCGGGTTGGATCCCCGGGTCGCCCGGGCCTTTCTGTGTGGAGTTTGCATGTTCTCCCTGTGTCTGGATGGGGTTCCTCCGGGTACTCCCCCATGAACCCAAAACATGAACTAACATCAAGGACCATGTTGTCCACCCTCCTGTGGGCTCATCACCTGCAGAGGGGTTCATGGGGCATCAGGTGCTATGAGTATTGGGCAGCAAGCTGCCCCCGCGACCCAGTCGGATTAAGCGGGAGAAGATGATGGATGGAAATTGCAAATCTAACTGCAATCGCAAAGCTTGTCAGAAAAAGTTACATTTTTACATTTTTTCCCCTAATTTCTCAGCTCTATTTCAAAACTCATGTGTCCAAGTTCAAACATGTGATCTTGCTTACTGACAAACTGTATTGATCCACAAGAGAAATTATTTGGATACAATAGCTCACACATCACAATAAATACAAAGAGAACAAGAACAAAGAGCAAAAATATATGGTAATAATAAATTGAAAATAAATAGCAAAAATAGCCATAGACTAGTGTGAAATAAGACAATAAGGAATATAATTACTGTATACAAATGTATATGTACAAGTAAGCTACATGTACTAATCGACTTCAGTGATATTAGCATCACAAGCTAAAATTGTGCTACACAGATTTATGGGCCGTACAGTAGACTAAATATATGTGAGAATTCCAAACAGGGAAACAATACTATCTGCAGCCAGAACCAAAAGTTTGCAGACAACTTTGAATCTGTCTGAGAGACAGCAGAAAAGATGAAAGAACGTCAAGACTTTCATCCCCAAAACAAAAATACAGGCACCTCCCAAAACACAGTGCACACAGATCTGGGGTTATTTATGTCCCGATATCAGCGAATCCCCCCAAACTCGCTGTCAAACCCACATCTCAGCTCGATCAGATGGGAAAAAGATGACAGCAACACAACAGTCTCCAAGCGCTAAAAGGTCTGACTGTAAAAAAAACTGAGGGAGATTGACAATTAACAAGTCTTATAGCAAATGAAAGAAGAAATATGATGTTTAAAGGTGCATTGTGTAACTTTTCGGTTGGAGGTTGGTCACCTGCTTGTTTCTATGGATATATTATTGCACTGCTTGGAATGTTCCAGAGTATGACAACAGCTCTACCTTATATTTATTCAATCATAGGTGGTTTTATAGCTCAAAATTACAGAGAAAAACAAGCCGTCTTCACCGACCTGATCTGTAACTTGCTCTAGTTTAGTCTCCATGTAGATAGGAAGTTTTAATGCCATGCTGTGAAACATTCCAGACAAAGCAATAACATCTCCATGGATAAAAGCAGGTGATGGACGCTCCACCAGAAAAATTACATACTGCATCTTTAAGAAACGTTTTCTGCTTTTCACTGTTAAACTATCACACGTACCTAGACCATCATTTATTGATTTAAAAGGACTTATAAAGAGGGGTTTATTGACTTTCTGTTCAAAACTGGACATAATTCTTTACTCCACCTCTTCATAGTGGCATTTTTTTTATAGGAAGCCATAATATAATTGTCTCCTTTACATATGGTGAAGAAAATACTGTATGTGTACTGTATGTATTAACTCTGTGCAACATATTCTATTTAAATAAATATTTGCTGCTGTATTGTTAAAGCCCCTATATTACTCTCTCTCTATATATATATACACCACACCTGGACTTCTGTTTTGTTTCATTCACATGTTTGAGTAATCCTTTAGTCTGTCTACATGAGTGTTAAACATGTGTGAACGAAACAAAACACAACCTCAGGTATGTGTTTGATGAGGAACATTATACTATTATTCTTGAAACAACATCATTAACAACATAGATCTGAAAATAGCAAAATATAGGTCCTTTAAGATTTTGCTTTTTTTATTTTTTTTTAATTTCACAACATAAATACCTTATCTAAGCATTTCTTTCTGCATAAAAAGGGTACTGATTAAGCATCTGCATATACTTAACAGTCAAGTGTTAAAAATACCTCACTCCCCTTATCTCCTTTATTGCGACATGTATTGTATTTCGGGTATCTATCCAATAACTCAGGCCTTAATGCTAGCGCTGTCATGCCAATACCTCTATTTAATATGCTGTAGTTGTAGTTGTTTGTTGAACTTGATGGAGCAGCTAATTGAAGACATCAGTGGTCTGTCTCCACGACGCCGTGTAACACTGTAATTACAATCCAGATTAGGCAAAACAGACCATAATTACCAGGTTTAAAGTGATATGTTGCAGTGCGCTCATGTAGAAATGTGACAACAGTTTAGAATGGTAAAAGACAATATTGATTGTAGAGTGGGGACTGAATGGTTTGCAAAGATTGAGAAGAAAATTAACTGACATTGAGTTTTAATTAGATTTTCAATTTATGTTTACAAAGTTAGAATATGTTCAGACACTACATCCAATTACATTCTAGAGGAGATTGAAAGAAGAGCTGCTAAACCAACACACAAATCCTATGCATTTCGAAATATGTTGGAAGACGTGTAAACTACAGTCGAGTACAATTTTATCTTTGCGCAATGTACTGGTTATACCTTTTTGTTTGCAGAAGAACTCATCTTAAATATGCAGGGTTTGTGTGTTAAATTAAACAAAACAAACTCCAGGTATGTTTTTTAATGAGGAAACAAAATTAAAAATTTTATATTTGTAGCCTTCACAATTTCCTAATTACTTCAATTTAAACTGTGATTTTGATTGTGATTAATCTTGTAGGCCTATTACAAATCATCTCTTACCCAACAAAATTTGGCGGGGTTGGCTAAGACCATCCCTTCCTCTCTCTTTATTGATTACGGGAGCAGTTTGAAGTATTTATTTGTCAAAAGAGAGCTGCCTGACAAAGTGGTGACCTATTCTGAAGTCTCAACAACACTGTTTGTCAACTTGTCATAGCAGTAGACAGCTCTTACTGCATCAGGATTTCAGTTGTGGGAGACAAGTGCCTACAGAGTCTACAGTCTCTACAGTCTCTACAGAGCCAGAAGCACCAAAAGGCCAGTCTGACAGCTGCAGGGCAAGGGTTCACAACAGTACTGTCAACCATTAACTGCTCTATGGGGGGGAGAAACAGGCAGTCAAGCTCATCCAACCTCACACATGGTTTAAGTAGTTAAATATATGTTTCTACTACAAGTGATTGGGCAACTAAATAAACAATAAATGCAGTCATCAGTGTTGGGAAGTAAATGAATATATGCACAGAGAATACCAAGATACCTGGTACCTTTTCATTTGGTGGTTTTCAGAATATAGTTACTTCTCTAAAATCTAAGGAAAAGATAGCAGTATTTGATGACTCAATTTAAGCTTCAAACTGCAGTGAGAAAAATAAAAAACACAGCACTTGTAGTGTTGTAGTGAGGCAAGTGTGATTTTTTTTTCTCTGATCACCGATAAATAAATGTATAACGAACAGTGAAACTAATATGGATATGTTTTTTAATCTTATGTTGTGTGTTTACACTATAATTTAAATGCAAATGTGTGACAGTATTCAGAATACAGTACTCCAACTGGACCGTTACAAAATAATGCAGAAAATGAATGCAGCTACTCAGTATTCTGTAACTAAATACATGTTCAATGTATTTTCCCCCATCTAAATATTAGCTAATTTGCTTCTCCTTTCACACAGATATAAGGTAGTATCCCTTGGCAATCTGAACTTCAAAATGTCTTCACTCAAAAAACTTCCATCCAGTTAACAGAACTCAATTTTTCTTTTGCTATGTAAACATTGACAATACTAAACTCTTCTTATTACTACATTGTCTAACCTTATTAAACAGCATCAAGCAGGAGTCTTTAACACCAATATTCTCGTCATCTATTTCTTGCTCTACATCTTGTCCTTGCAGTATTTCAGTGAAAGACCTAAAGTCCCATGAATTAATGAGTTCTCACACTATAGCAGCGAAACATATGATAAATCCACCCACATGTCCCTTGAGTGAAGTTATTGCAGCATTAACATACTACATCCATCATATTTTCTGCCCACAGTCCACAGAGCGGCTCCAGAGCAAATGTGTCATCTTTACAAGGCTTTCTGCAGCCCACTGTGTAACATCTGTGAAGTTATAATTGGAAAAGCAAATTGAGGGTGTGGGTTGGACAAACTAGGTACACAAAGACTCATTATTGTACATGTTGTTTTAAAGTCAGAAGCCTCGCCATTTAGTAGTGCTTTGGACAGGCGCTGACGTTAGGAGTTTGTTTGTCACGACTGCATAGCTGGATGAAATCACTCAAAAAATATACGGAAATCAAACTGGTTAAATATAGATACATGCATAATAGTTATAACTGATATATTTATAATTTAATGACTTGCACTGTGATGGAAATTTTGATTGAGAGACATCTTTCCACAATATAAATTTCCATCACAGCACAAATTGTGTAACTTTTCTGGTGGAAGGCCCGTCAAATGCTTTTCTTTATGGAGATGCTATTGCTTTAACTGGAATGTTTCACAGTGTGTCATTAAAACTTTCTATACTCATGGAGACCAAACCAGCAAGTTACAGGTCAGATCTGTAGAGAGGCGACCCCACTCACAGTTAGACTGCCTGTTTTTCTTTGAGCTGTAAAACCACCTGTAATTGAATAAATGTAAGGTAGAGCTGTTTAAGGTCATACTGTGGAACGTTCTAAGCAGTAGTGACATATTCATAGAAATAAGAAGGTGATGGACCCCCAACCAAATAGTTACACAGTGCACCTTTAACCACTACTAATAACCAAGCAATTAAACATTTTTTAACTACTGCATACATAATACATTTACTATGGTTTAAAAAAAGTTTTAGTTTATCGCTTACACATATGTATGTACATCCAGAAGCCATTTTCTATTGATGAAAATGGCTTGAAACACTGATAATTCATACTCTGTTAGTTGTTCTGCCGCTATTGTGTGAGCGCTGTGTCACCTTCAGCTCTGTTACTTCAGCTCTGTTACTTGATTAGCATTTGATTTGCTTGTTGCGGTCTTTGTCCGTGGACATGCTTCAGTAAACAGATGGTACATTAAAGGTGTGTGATGGAAATTTATATTGTGGAAAGATTTCTCTCAATCTGTCTTTGTGTAAATGAATGTGATTTCTACCTGAGACCAGACCAGTCATTAGCATTTGTAAAGCTCAGCAGACACAACAGCCCCCATCCCACAGGAAACACTGTTGTTTTACCTGTCCTCAAATGTAAGTTGATTAGCATAAGTCTGAAACAAAAGTCACTTTGCTTTGATACATATGTGACTTGCATTTCTGTATAAATAGAGCTCAGATGCTCTGGGGGTTGATGGAAAGGAGTGATTAGAGAGCGGAGACCCCGGAGAGGCTGTTGGTCTGTGGCCAGGACAGGCCTAGGCCCTGTCCATATCTGCTGTAACAACAATAAACCTTTGTCTGTATTCCAAAAACTCATTGACCTTCGCAAATGGATGAATTATTTATCATCAAGAGATACTTTTTTTTTTCAACAACAGGTGCACTGTGCAACTTTTCTGGTGGAGGTCTGATACCTACATATCTCCATGGAAATGTTTTGCCTGGAATGTTCAATGGTATGACATTAAATATATACATCTAGAATTTATTCATTACGAGTGTTTCTATTGGTCAAAAATACAATAATTCCTCTCTACAAATCTGAATTGTAACGTTGAGTAGTGCTGTAACTTGTTTATCTCCCTTGTGACTAGAAAAGTTGCGCGATGTACCTTTAAATCTCAATTCACATTTTCTGTTCAAAGAGGGATTCTCTTTCTTCACATAAGTATCTTCCTTCACTCCCCTGGCAAACTATAGGCGGAGATTTCACTCTAAAACTCCTGCATCTGGGGTTGGATTTAGTAACTCAGAGTAAGACAAATTCCGGGAGCTGAAATGTCTTGATTGTACAGATTACAACTGTCAACTTTTCTCGTAGGAGGCCTGCTAACTTCTTCTCTCCATAGATATACTATTGCTTTGCCTGGAATGTTCCATAGCATGGCATTAAACTTATACGTCCATGGAGACAAGCAGGGGATGCCATCAGGTGACACCAAGTTACAGGTCAGATCTTTGGAGAGGCAAAACTGCTCACAATAAGAAAATGTATGTTTTTTGTATTTTCTTTTGTACAAATGGCGGACTTCCAACCAGTAAAGTTACATAGACCACCATTAAAAGTTAGATTTTCTTTTCAAAATGGTTCATCTCTACTAAGATCTAAGCACCCCCCATCTGCAGCCCCCTCCGATCACATGACTTCACCCACCCACAGCTGACGAAACGCATGCTGACACACGTGCTCCGTCTGCACCTCCTGGCTCCTCCGGAGATCGCAAACTGGGTCAAGGACGAAGGCTTGAACAGGCCAAGGAGAAAAATAAAAATGTGTAATGATAGTGTGAGCTCAGACTGTATAAGGGAAACGTGTCCACAGTAAGCAGAATAACACTATATGATTTATTATAGACTATTTGGGAGATGTCTGCACGCTGTCTGCAATGTAAGCCAAAGGAAGGACAATAGCATAAGAGTAAGACTGAACGAGGAATATAACAGGTCTAAACCAAGACTAAACACGGACTAGGCCAGGACTACCATAGGACTAATCAAGGACAAACTGAGGGCTAGCCCAGGTTTAAACCAGGACTAAAACAGGATGAAAACAGGATTAAACCAGGACTAACCCAGGACCAAACAAGGACAAAATCGGGACTAAACCAGGACAAAATCAGGACCAACCCAGAACAAAACCAGGACTAAACCTGCACTAACCCAGGACTGATCGAATATTAAACCTGGGCTAAACCAGAACTAAATCTTAATAAAAGCAGGACTAAATCAGTGCTAATCTACAGCTGGGACTAAACCAGGGTTAAACCAGAACAACACTAGGTCTAAGCCACCTCTAAACTAGAGCTAAACAGGACTAAATCAAGTTTAAACCAGGACTGGATCATATTCAAGCCAATACTAGTTTATTAGTTATGGTTTATAGCAGCATACTTTATAAAGTTTTAAGGACTAGCTCAGACCTAAACCAGAACTTTAGTCAAACTAACCAGGACTACACCAGGATTAACTCAGTACTAAACCATGTGCAGATCACACCAAAACATCAAGTCTAAACCCAGTCTTAAACCGGGATCATTCCAGGTCTAAACTACGACTAAAACAACACTAATTTGAAGTCCTGTGTGGATTTTAATCAGATGGAGCAAACATAATAGTGATTGATTTGGTTTTCCTGCGGCTGCCTCGAGAGCACTTCTAAGTTCTTGTAAATGAGCCTTAATGACAGATGAGAGAGGACCAATCACAGTTAATCGAGTGTGTGCCCTTTTCATTTTGTCTGATAAATAACTTCACTCACAAGTAATCAGTGCTACGCCATCGACTGCCGCTGTCACGCCGTAAGCAACCTCATAATTGCAGCATTAAAAGTTCCTCCAAAGAATTATTTAAGGCAGCTGCACCTGCTTTAAAGGTGCATTATGTAACTTTTCTGGTAGAGGGCGCGCCGCTTGCTTGATTCCATGGAGACTGGTTATTGTTTTGCTTGCAATGTTCCAAAGTACGCTGTTAAACGTATCAGTCTCCATAGAAACAAGCAGGAGATGCCACCAGGCCAGTTTACAGGTGAGATCTGTGAAGAGGCGACTCCACTCACAGTCAGAATGCATATTTAAATGGTATTTCTGAGTAATAAAAACACCCAAAATTGAATAAATGCATCTTATATAAGTTTAATATCATATTGTGGAAAATTACAGGGAAATCAATAGCATCTCCATGGTGGCGGAAAAGTTACACAGTGCACCTTTAAAAGTACTCTAAATCATAAAATACTGAAAGGTGCACCATGTAACAGAAAGGCACCAGCTTGTCTCCATGGAAATGTTCTTGCTTTGCCTGGTATATTCCACCGTGTGACATAAAGCATATCTATTTCCATGGTATGAGGCAAGCCACCAGGCCAAGTTATGGGTCAGATCTGTGGAGATGTTACCCTGCTTACAGTATAAATGCATGTTTTTCATTGAACTTATGAGCAATAAAAACACCTGTGATTGTATGAATTTAAGATTTAATTTCAATTAAATGTCATATTATGGACCATTCAAGGCAAAGCAATAACATTTCCATGGAGACAAGTAGGTAGTAGACCCTCCACCAGAAATGTTACACAATTCACCTTTAAATAAACAGTGAGATAACTTTATTTTGCTTATAGTCATATTTGTGCAGGCTTGTTAAAATGTAATCCAGAGATGTTAAAACTGTATTGAAGATTAGCGAAACAAAACAAAACATCCATGACTAACTTTAATAAATGAGTGTCTTGCCAGATCAGGGCTAAATGAGGGTTGCATTGCAGAAATTACATATTTTTCACTAGAATCTGTATAATGTATGGCTATGTAAGAAACCAAGACTTTCCAAGCATGTTGATGTAATCTCTCATTTGTTGAGTGGTTCATGGTATTAAATACATACACGCTATATTACACAAAATGGATTCTTGTGCGCTTTAAACCATGTTATAAAACCATGTTATAATGGTACCTCATCAGAAACATAACTGCAGTTGTGCTTTGTTTCATTCCATTCACACATGTTTGAGCAATCCTTTATTATTATTTATTACAGTTCATAATAATTGTATATTACGCAAACAGAAAGGTTATAAGGTTATAAGGTCATTTGCTAGAGGAAAGTCTGAATGCTAAAATGTCATACCAAGCTTGAATACAACTAAATATTATAATTAATAATCGACAAAGCATTGTACAACAGAAATGTCACTACAAATTAACCTTTGTGCATTCAAAAATAAATAGCTCAACAAACTCAATTTGTTTTCTAATTGATATGTAATAATATACATTTATACGTGTGGGACTGGACAATATGGTGCTAAAAATCGTATCATGTTCTCATTTCTGTGGTGATCTGCTATTTGGGGCATATTGTCAAATCGTGATTCACTGTTTTCCAATTTAAAATTGCTGTTTGCTCAAACACAGACCCTTTTTCCAACCCCTTCTCAAATTGGTTAACCTCTATAACGCTCTGGGTGGATGACAGCTGACTTAACTAATCACAGTGAAGGGTGAACTTTCAGAAGAAGTACTTTATTTACCTGTCAAACGGAATAGAAAAATGTACATGAATTGTGATGAAATTGAAATCGTGATCTGGATCCAAGAAAATTGTGGTAATTAGTTTTTGCTATATCTTGCTAAACAAAGACTGCTCAGTCATATATTTTGTGTGGCATTAGTTACATAGGAAAGCTTGCAAATTGCAAAATTCTCATATTGTGTCAATCTACATCTTAAACCTCCCTATTTTCTTATTTATTCAGTATTAAAACCCATGGAAAAGAATTCCCAAGGCTATCATTTCAACTACCAGCTCTTCATTGAAATATCATGTCCAAAATAAGGGCACTAAGAGGGCTCCATAATTTCCATGAGTGTATCTAATGGAGGCTGCATCTCTGTCATCTCTGAAGCACCATCTCTTTTGCTCGCCTCTCGACAGCTCTGCGAAGCATCCAACCGACCCACTCTCCCTCCCCCCGCACCCTCTGCACCCCCAAACCGCTAATAATACTGCACATCCAGAGAGGAGTGAAAGAGCGGAGGAGTGGAAGGGAGGAGGAGGAGAAGGAGGAAGAGTGGAGGAGCAGAAGAACAAAGAGGAGGAGCAAAACAGGACAGAATTGGACTACGGCTAAACCAGGATTAAACTAGGACTAAACCAGAGCTAATCCAGGACTAAACCAATACTAAAAAGGAGTAAACCAGAAGTAAATTAGGTCTAAACCATCTCTAAACCAGATCTAAACATGACCAGGAGGAGTGGAGGAGCGGAGGAGCGGAGCGGAGGAGCAAAACAGGATAGAATTGGACTACAGCTAACCCAGGATTAAACTAGGACTAAACTAGAGCTATTCCAGAACTAAACCTAGATTAAAGCAGGACTAAATCAGGGGTGACTCAGGGCTATGACTAAACTAGGACTAAAGCAGTGCTAACCCAGGACTAAACCTAGATTAAAAAGGACTAAACCAGAAGTAAACTAGGTCTGAACCATCTTTAAACCAGACCTAAACAGGACCAGGAAGAGCGGAGAAACTGAGGAACAGAGAGGAGGAGCAAAACAGGACAGAAGTAGACCACAGCTAACCCACGACTAAACCAGCGCTAATCCAAGACTGAACCAAGATTAAACAGGACTAAGACAGAAGTAAACTAGGTGTAAGCCACCTCTAAACCAGATCTAAACAGGACCAGGAGGACCAGAGAGGGGGAGAAGGAAGAGGAGGAAGGGAAGAGAAGCAAAGCAGAATCATCCAACCATCTTCAGACAGCTGAAGATCCTTTCTGCAGATTGTTGATGGTTGTGTATTAAAGGGGGAAATGGATTTAAAGGTGCATTGTGTAACTTTTCTGGTGGAGGGTCCATCACATGCTTGTTGCCATGGAGATGTTATTGCTTTCTCTGGAATGTTTCATGTATTAGTCATGCACAGAATAGCAATGCTTATTAAAAAATACATTCCCAAATTCCCAACTTTTCTGTACAGCCCTATTTAGGAATATTGTAATGTTAATGTTCCGATATATCACTCACTCCAAGATGTAGGTATTATAGGTATTATAATATCAGGTGACATTAGCTCCATAGGTCTTGTCGTCAATGTATAAAACCTAACTCTAATTTAGACCATATAACTGTGTTCTGAAATTCATGTGATTCTTGTATTAGTTTTGCAGTTCATTTTTCAGTCTTTCCCCAAATGTTAACGTTTCTATATTGTTCCAAATTGACTCTTGTGAGCTCTAAGCCATGTTAGAATGTTGTTAATTTGTCAAACATTCACACATTTCAGTCGGGTACACGTGGAACAGACAGACAGACACATAGATAGACGCTCCTTGCATTAATAGATAGGTTCGTCCATCCACATTTCCAAAACTCCGAATGCTCTGTTCCACTTTATGATGTTATTTAGTAGTAGTGATAGTCAGGTTAACAGGTACCGTTTACCTTTAGTTCAGTAGACATGTGAAAGGGAAGCATTTCCTGTATTACCACATGACATCATAATGGGGAACAAAGTGTTTTCAGTTTGAGAGAAGAACTCAGCCTAAATATACAGTGTTTGTGTGTTAAACGTGTGAATGAAACAAAACATTATACCAGAGATCAGAAAATAGTGTAAAATGCCCTTTAATGCTATTTTTCTGTTTAAACTGTGTATTGCTGAATAAAAGTAAACGTAATCAGTGACGCAATACTTTTCAGATTAGACATAGTTTGATTTTTTGATTTTCCAAAATTCTGCATTCCTGTAATGTAGAGGGGAAATGAAAATACTGGCTCCTGATCCAGTATGACATAATCACATTTTAAAGTTTGAAAACAACCAGCTCAAATCAAAAACCTAATTTACACATTGTTGTAATCATGGTATCTCCACAATAACTCACTGGTGTGAAAATATTCCTCCATAGCAGAAGTGTAAGTGGGTGTTGGGGACAGGTGGGAAGAGAAGTCAAAATCTGCACTCAAGTAACTGTACACTCAACAAAAACAATCATTTCTTGACTGTATACTGTGCTGCATATGTAATGTCAACCACAAAACATGAAATTTAAGCCTTTTTTAGCAACTGAATTAACTGTACTGCAATTATACATTTAAAAGTGCTCATTACTTTTTAGTGTGAAGCCCTTTATGATTACAGGTCCATGAAAAGCACTAAATAAATACTTAGCAATTTTTTCTAATTAATATTCTTCAAATGTAATAATGTTCTCTGTGTCTTTTGAAATAAGCTCCAACTCAAACAAGATTTCTCTATCTTCATTTTTGCAGTGTACAGCTTTGTTTAATCATCAATACTGAATTTTAATTGTGATTGAGATTTAGTTATTAGTTATTAATGATCAATGATATGCTTTTGGGGTTATATAAGGTTTTTAATGGAGCGGTCTACAGCTAGTCCTCTGTCAATAGTAGTATGCTTTTTAGATAAGAGTTTAGACATTGGAGAAATAAATTGGGCTATTTTTGTGTTAAAACCTGTGTTGTCTATGTTCATGAAATCAATGTTGAAAGCCATCTTTATTTTATTTTTGAAAAGAAAAAATAAGTTGAATTGAATTTGAAATGGATCAATGAGGAAAAATTTATTTTTGAAAAGAAAAAATAAGTTGAATTGAATTTGAAATGGATCAATGAGGAAAAATGCTGTAATTCATTTTTGCCATTTGCCAAGCCTATCCTAAAATCACACTAAAAATCTGACTATTTTTGCTGTCATAAAGCAAGTCAAAATGACAAGAAAATGGGAAAAAAAATCACCTGCTTTCTTTCTGATCATGGTCCTCCTCATTACTCACAGTTGAGCAGTTTTTATGTCATTTTAATCTATTTAAAGCTCCTGAAATCAGATAATAATCAATTTTGATGTTCAAGTGAACTTCACCGGTGAAACTTCAGTCTTGTTCTAATTACAGTGTCAGAGATGCTGATTATGTCTTTGTATTGAACTTAATGACTTCTAATGTCCATCCGAAGCCTTTATCAGCAGTATCTTTGGTCGCGGACGCTAATCAAGCCCTTGGTACTTTAGGTGTACTCTTTTAAGGGCCCTCTCGTCTATTGTTTCATTAGGAGCGTTTGCTGAGCCGTGTGATCTAGGACAGGACTAGAGAGAGAGGGAGAGACGATTAATAACTCAGAGGAGGATGGAGCTGTCTACAGGGCCAACTTCTAGATCTGTGCCACTTCTCAAGCAAAAAAGAAAAAAGGAGGAACCCAGGCTGCAGCAGACTGACAAATACGGTCAATAAGATGTGTGTAACTGTGTGTGTGTGAGTGTGTGTGGTGCTGTTGGGGCATTTGGGAATATTTGGACTGACAATGTTAAAAGTTTTTCTCAGGTTTGAAAAGTAAAAATTCACTACAAATCAGTGACTCAACCATCTCCAACTCTGACTGGTCTGACGGGCACCTGTCTTGTGAGTTTATAATCTATACTCCACAATGCGCTCTGCATTACTATTATTAGTTTACTAGTTTATTTCAGTGCTGCAGTGATAAAACACAAAACCAGGTCTGTGTCATTATCAAACAAGGACAAAACCAAGGACTAAAATACTATCACACCTGAGCAAGACCTAAAATTGGACTAAATAATGGATACTAGAGCTGGGCGGTATGACCAAAAATTGATATCACGGTATTTTTTTAAATTATCACGGTATCACGGTATTTAACGGTATTTTTGTCTTTGGCTAAGTGGAGTGTGATAGAGTTGGTAATATCATTCCAACGTTTGCTTTTCTTGTCATAGACGGTCCCTTTAGACGGAGAATACGAAGATTGCATGAAAGTAAAATCTGCATCTTCTCCCCAATCTCTGCGTAACGTTGGCAGTGCAGCACAAAACACTACACAGACGTCCCTGGTAGGCGCGTTTGCTAAAGGACCGTCTGTGTAGTGTTTTTGTGACACGGCTCCGTTTTTCGGAGAGCGGGACTGCGCGGAGCCGTGCCCGGGCGAAAGGTGAAGAGCGGGGCTGCGCGCACCCGCGCTCTCGCTCGGGCGCGGCTCCGCGCAGTCCCGCTCTACGCTCTCTCGCCCGGGCACGGCTCCGCGCAGTCCCGCTCTCCGAAAAAGGGAGCCTGTGTCTGTGTCATTTTCTTCGTCCATGCTCACCACTCAACTCGCTATCCTTACCTGGCTTGTTGGCTTGTTTGGTGTAACACTGAAAAACAGCCCCCGCTCAATCTACCGCTGTGCGACGTTCCGCCGCTCTGTGTTGCCGACATATGCGCGCACACACGGTATGGCGGTAAATAAAAAATTCATATCATAAAAATAAAAATTACCGGTATACCGGTTCAAACGGTATACCGCCCAGCCCTAATGGATACAACTACACATTAAACACAGGACTAAAACAGGATTGAAGTACGACATACCCAGAGCCAGTGTTTTCCATTAATATAGCAGACTACAGTGCCCTCCGTATTATTGCCTTCATAGTCTTAGAAGGAGCTAAGCCATAAATTGGTATTAAAAATAAACCTTTTGCTTGTTTTGTTACCATTACTTTATAGTAGTACCTTTATTCAATCTTTAATCTTTAATTTTTTGATTAGTAGAGGCAATGATAAAAACTTTTTACTCCAAAAATTGTATTCAGTAAAATGATTCCATAAAGATTCCCAGTGACACCACAGTCTTATATAAACCTGTGGGAAATACTGAGAACATTTATTTATAGTATTTTGTTTCTTTTTCAGAGGTGGCCACATCAGACCAGTGGAGTGGACAGTCGGGATGATGTGTCCTATCCCAGGTCTGGATGAGAACACAATAACGAACTCAGGCACAAAGATAACTGGTAACCCTCTGGTTCCCTGATGAACCCTTAAACCACTGCACCACAAGCAACCCCAGAACAGACTGTGTGTAAATATATTCTTCACCCGGGCAAGACCATTAATAATTCACATCTAAAACAGGACTACACCTGAGCAGAGTCACAACCAAATCAGACACAAGCCAATGAAGAAACGCACAAAAAAACAAAAAAAAGAGTTAATCTGTTAATTGAAAATGAATAAACATTGACATAAATGTCAACTACTTTATTAATGGTATCATTTTTTGATTACCCACACACTCCAAAACATGCCAAGAGCTGAGAGAAGAGGTTTTTGTGACTCAGATAAAGCAAGAGTTATATCAAAATTACACAAGATACATGTACCTGCAGTGTTTTTAATGAAAACATATTTTGCTTTTAACTATTTGAGCAAGTACCTCATATTCACAGGCCTTTAACCATCTAAAGAATCAATCAAAAGAATAAAAGCAAGATTAAGGGTCCTTTATTATATTAAAGTGATTCTTATGAGCATTAAGCCATGTTATAATGTTGTTATCTCCTGAAAAACAAAGCTGGAGTTTTTTGGGGGTTTTTTTGAGTGTTTTGTTTCATTCACACATGGTTGAGTAAACCTTTGTTAATCTGTTAGTCTGTTATTAGTCTGTTTGGATCTCCAAAACTCAAAATGCTCATTATGTAGAGGTAGTTTTCAAGGTAACAGCTACCATTTACCTTTTGTTCAGTAAAGATGGGCAATTCCAGGTCTGTAATCATCCAAATGAGTCTAGTGAAGGTGTATGGGGTTTAAGCCTAAATGTGCAGGGTTTGTGTGTTAAACATGTGTCAATGGAAAAAAAACACAACTCCAGGTATTTTGATAAGGAAACAACATTATAACATAGATCAGACAATAGCGTAATATAGTCCCTTTAATCAGTTAGCAAAAAATAATAATTACTTGCAGCCCTAACTCAGATCAAATAAACTTAAACATGAATTTACCCTGTATTCATTTCAGACAGACTAACAATATTGCGACTTATCAGTAGTCATTAATACAGTAGCATTCCCTTTGAAATACATTGCACAATGCAGTAGTGTGTACCTCACCTTTGGCAAACACGGTGGTTCTGGGAGTGACGTCTAGATCCAGGGAGGAGCTGAAGGGGAAGGCCCACAGCTGTGACCTAGCAACCACCAGAACCAGGCAGATCAGCGGAGACAGGAGATCTGGTCCCATGACGACCGCAAAGCTTCACATAAAAGGCTTTTGCTCTGTTTAGTTTGACAGACGCATAAAACTCAAACTAAAAGTGTTTCTGTCTCCAAATGAAGTCACAGAGGCAGCTTCGGCTGTTTGTGATTATCCTCCAGTAAGGAACAAGCTGTGCAGAAAGACAAAAATAATAAGGTTAGAAATGTGGATTTAGAAAAATATCTTCTACTGTGCCACATTGAATCTGCTGTTCTTGTGTTCATTTTGTCTTGCATCATTTCCAACATTGACTTGAGCTCCTTTTTCCTCAATGATCGATATCCTTTCTCAGTCCCTTAGCGCAAAATGGCATTCAGAAGTGGTTAGCTTTGACTCAATGACAATTTCTCCTTTGGTTTTAAACACTAGAGACAGCGCTTTAATCTACATGCTAACAATACATTACACTGCATTTAGAAGTAACCTTGAGGTGAGGTTTTAGACTGGATGCCCTTCCTTATTAACCTTTTTAACAGAGGCGGTAGAGTATAAGTCAGGCCATAGCTGTTAACATTCAAAAAGTAATAGTTTTATTATTAGACCTATCACGATAAATACCATATTGAGTTATCGTTCACTACATGACAGGTGCAGCAGTAATGTTTGGAGGTAAAGATTTATTGTGGTGAGTTTTTCTGAACTAGTGGGAAATTTTGGTTTACTTTTTTGTACTATGATGAGATTTGAGCTGTCGAGGGTTGAATTATAAACTTCTATGACTCATTATAGAGACAAACTAAGTATTTAAATGTTGATTTCTGTTATTTATTTATGACAGTTCATATTTTAAACAGTACTGTACATTTTGAACATTCTTTGGTTTGTTAAGCGCTATAGCAACAGTCCTAATTTCTCATAATTCTGAATCCCATGGCTTGGATTGTATGATGTGCACTTAGTTTTTTTAAATATATTCTTGCAAAATGTATTCTACTGTATTGTCCTAAAGGGATTGTATATGGACAGGTGATGGAAATATGCATACAGTTTAAAATGCATCTTTAGTCCCATGTAATAGCCAGGAACATCTTGCGCAAATAAATAATTCATTTCACAATTCATTTCACATATTGCCTGTATGAATTCATGAGAATCGCTGCCTATAGTCATGTGGCTACAGATGAACATTACCACTGCAGCTGGCTTGAATAATGGTACGAAACGAATTTGAGTATGAGGAAAAGCAAAAATAATGTTTTTGTTAACTTGACTTGGGACTGGAATATACACTACAGTGGTCCCTCGTTCATCGCAGGGGTTATGTTCTAAAAATAACCCGCAATAGCCAAAATCTGCAAAGTAGTTAGCTTTATTTTTTAATTAATTACAATTATTATATATGTTTTAAAGGTGTAAAAGCCCTCACCACACACTTTATATGCTTTCCTCGGACAGGCTCCACGATCTAAACTGAGGAGCGTGGGGTGGGGTCGCTCCATGTAAATCGGCCTGTAATCTAAACTGAGGAGCAGCAATCAGGGCGTAGAACACAATGTGCATTCATATGCTGTAAAAAAAAAAAAAAAAAAAAAGCATGTAAAATGAAATCAGAGAAACAATGAGGCTGCGAAAGGTGAACCGCGTTATAGTGAGGGACGACTGTATAGTCATTTGTTTCACTGGACTTTGATAATTGTTTGTAAGCATCATGTTCCTGTGTTGATATGCTGTGAAAACATAGACTATATAAAGAAGTGGATTAAGGGAGTGTGACGTCAGCTCTAGTCAAATGAAGCTCATTGATGCTTGTAGTTATGGGGTGAATGTGCAGGAATAGGAATTTATTAATGGACAAAATAGCTAAATAAAAACACCGGGATCATTTTAAGACAAAAATGAGGAGGCTCACTGCAGCAGGCACAGAGAAGGGTGGCAATTTTTCAATGTAAAGTCAGCTCAAGCCAGAGTCAGTGGAGCCGGAAGCGCACCCATGAACACTTCCGATTTGGAACGCAGCAACTATCAGGTTTGCTATGTGTTTAACGTTTCTGGAAGGTCTGTCACCTCCTTGTCTCCATGAAGATGGTCTTAATCTCTGGAGAAGTTGGTGACTCCTCCTTCCCATGTTACAGGTCAAATTATTGGAGAAGCAAACCCGGTCAAAACATCTGTACTAGTTTAACGTCATACTGTGGAACATTTCATGAAAAACAATAGCATCTCCATGGAGACACGCAGGCGGTAGACCCTTCATTAGAAAAGTTGCAATAATTAACCTTTAAAAGATCTTTTGTGTAATCACCATATTTCTGTGATAGAAAATTGCAACATTCAGCCTCTTTCTACATAAAAAGTCTCCTAATGACTCTAATTATCGAGCCGCTTGTTTATTCTTTCACAGAAGCAAAGACATCACAAACAGCTTCATTTCTGTGTTAAGTTTCTTGCTGACCAACCTAATTATTTGCTGATGCACATTAATAACATCCAATTAATTAAAATTTTATACATTTTGACTATACAAGATAAAAGGCCATGTAAAAAAAAACACTGAGGCGATTAAGTAACATAACCTTGTAATCTTTCAACACAACACTTAAAGGTGCCACATCACACAGAATTGATTCTTGTGAGCTTTAAGTCATGTTATGATGTAGTGTCCTCATCATCCTGGAGCTGTGTTTTGTTTCATTTACACATATTTGGCTAATGCTTTATTATCAGTCTGTCTACATCTCCAAAGCGCAAAATGCTCTGTTCTACCTTGTGATGTCACATAGTGGTAGTTTTCAAAGTAACAGCTCCTTTTACCTTTAGTTCAGTACAGATTGGCGATTCCAGGGCTGAAATCATTCATATGATTTTAATGAAAGTGTATGGTTTTAAAAAAAAAAAAAAACAGTGGAGCACTTCCTGTATTAGCACATGACATCACAAGGCAGAACAGAGTGTTTTGAGTTTGAGAGAAGAACTCAGCCTAAATATGCAGGGTTTGTGTGTCAAACATGTGTGAATGAAACAAAACACACTTCAGGTATGTTTGTGATGAGAAAACATTATCACATAGATCAGAAAATAGTGTCAAATGAGCCGTTTAATAACAGCCACATGCGCTAGATAATTGTAAAAGATAAATCTGAGCCAAATCTCTATCAGGACTTAAGAGGGTCGGGAGCAGAGTGAATCTAGTCTCTCGCTGCACCGTGACTGGGGGAATTACAGGCACCGTCTCGTTAGCGGCAGTTGCTAATCGCTAACGGTCTACAGCACAATGAGGGGAATGACCTCTGTGTAAAACATTGGGGTGCTCAGCCAGGGAGATGAACAAGACTGGAATGTGAAAGGGTTAGAGCTGCAGGATTTGGGAAACATATTTAACTGAGATTTATGTTTTGAGAAAATGATTCTGTTCAAATTTCTTATTTGAAAAGTCCTATATTACACAAAACGGATACTTGAGCTTTAAACCATGTTAGAACATTGTTGCCTGATCAAAAACATAACTGGAGCTGTATTTTGTTTCATTCACACAGATGTAGACAGACAAATAATCAAGTAAAACTCAAAATGCTCTGTTCCACCTTGTGATGTCATGTAGTTTTCAAGTTAACAGCTCCTTTTACCTTTTGTTTAGTAGACATAGGAAATTCTTGGGCTGAAATCATCCAAGTGAATCTAGTGAAGGTGTTAGAAATACAGTGGAGCACTTCCTGTATTCCCAGATGACATCACAAGGTGGAACAGTGTGTTTTCGGCTTAAGAGAAGAACTCAGCCTAAATACGCAGTGTTTGTGTGTTAAACGTGCATAAATGAAGCAAAACACAACTACAGATATGCTTTTGATGAGGAAACAACATAATAACATAGATCAGAAAATAGCGAACTATGGGCCCTTTAAACATGGCCAGAAGAAGAAGACAAAAAACTTAAATATGAACTGACAAACTAATAAAAGAATCACATCTCAAAACATGTTTGGACAAATCTGAATAATCAAGTTAGCAGTTTTCATGCAGAATACGACAAGATATTTTGCTGTCTGTGGAGGAAACTGTGCTATTTAAAAATTGCAGACTTGTGATTTAAATTAAGATTTCGATTCAATTGCAATTAATCTTGCAGTTCGAGCATGTCCCTAGTCCTTACGTCCCTTATTTGGATAAAACTGCTCAACCACTTATGCCTACAACACGAGTTAAATATTCACACACCAACCAGACGACTGCCAGTTAAAACCAGACCCTGCTGCCAATATACCCTTGAGCAAGGCGCTTTACCCACAATGCCAACTCCCGTCCTATGGCTGGTTATAATAAAAACAGCATCCACCATTCAACTAAGTCACAGTGGCAACCCTCACTTAATAAAGGCATAAAGAAAGAAAACATACCACAATCATAATAACTCTTCATTGTATTTGGTTTTCCCTTCCAAGTATGCAACAGCTTTGCCATCTGCCTCTTAGCGTGTCATCATTTGCATACTTGATTTGGCCAAGATTTTTGTCCGCAAGATGTCCTACTCAAGTGGTTAGCGTCCCAGCAAGGAGGTTTAGTGTATGATGCCAGAAAGTGTATCACACATTTTCTCCAAGGGGCAAAAACAATTCACAATTTTCTATGGTCACAGTTTTATTTCATCACAACATGTACCTGCTTTGTATCTTTACAATGCCTGCTTAATCAGATAAAATCATAATTGGACTATCCATCCATCCATCTTCTTCCGCTTATCCGGGGCTGGGTCGCGGGGGCAGCAGTCTAAGCAGGGGCTCCCAAGCTTCCTTCTCCCCAGCCACTTCCTCCAGCTCCTCCGGACCAACCCCGAGGCATTCCCAGGCCAGCCGAGAGACATAGTCCCTCCAGCATGTCCTGGGTCTTCCCCGGGGCCTCCTACCGGTGGGACATGCCCGGAACACCTCCCGAGGGAGGCGTCCAGGAGGCATCCGGACCAGATGCCCGAGCCACCTCAGCTGGCTCCTCTCGACGTGGAGGAGCAGCGACTCTACTCCGAGCTCCTCCCGTGTGACCGAGCTCCTCACCCTATCTCTAAGGGAGCGCCCGGCCACTCTGCAGAGGAAACTCATTTCGGCCGCTTGTATCCGTGATCTTGTCCTTTTGGTCATTACCCAGAGCTCATGACCATAGGTGAGGGTAGGAACGTAGATTGACCGGTAAATCGAGAGCTTCGCCTTTCGGCTCAGCTCCCTCTTCACCACAACGGTCCGATGCAGCGACTGCATCACTGCCGACGCCGCACCGATCCGCCTGTCAATCTCACGCTCCATCCTCCCCTCACTCGTGAACAAGACCCCGAGATACTTGAACTCCTCCACTTGGATAATTGGACTAGCAAATGGCAAAGGGAGGCTACATTTTTTTAAGCACCACAATTTTCTTCATAAACAACAAAATATCCTGTCTTCTTCTGCATAAAAACTGCTAACCCTGTAGTTTAGGTATGTACATATAAATGTGACCATTTTGTTTACCATTTACAACATGTTTTGAAATGTGATTCTTGTATTATGCCCGTTCATATTTCAATCTTTTTGTAAATTTTCCTGGATCTGAAATGTGAACTTTGAGCAGAATATTCATAAATTGCAAATCTAATCAGATTGTTTGTCAGAAAAATGCATACTTTTCCAAAGCATGCAGCCCTAGTAGACCAATCTTTGCACTTTTTAGTCAGGCTTAAATCTCCAAAATATGCCGATATGTTGTTTAGCCTGACTACCTGACTGAAGGAAGAACATTTGGCTTAATTTCAAGGCATTGCACAAAATGTGACTCCACAGCGCTCTTATGGTTTGCAGTGAAATTGGGTTTTGGATAAGTTGCAACTTCAAATGATATATTTTTTCTGGCTTTACATGAACAGCCATCAGTTGCTATGGTTTCTGAACAATCAGCATCGACCATAAAAAAACGCACATTGGTCAATCTCGTGTTAAAGCCACTCGCCACTCACTCACAGCCTGACAGGAATTGATCAGTGGAGAGTACAGTGGATAGATGTGTTCAAACATAGACCTGCATAAAACAGAAAATTACAAACTCAAAGGCGGTGAATAATTAGGATGCTCTGAATGCATATATAAGCAAGGATTGATAATAATATTCATTTTTGATCACTGCAAACATTTAAAAAATGAATTTGTTCAGTTTTTCACGTTTTTAAGACCATAAAAATCAGTCATACACCTCTAAATTTGATACCACTATATTGCCAAAGCGTATATGTTCTCTCTTGTGACAAAACAGCAATTATCCAGAATGTCTCCTCCAAGCACACATACATGAATACTCTCAAGCCTCTCATAAAATGTTAAAATAAATTGTCTGAACATGATTTAACAGCTGGACATAGTGTAAAACCTATGGAAAATGCTTTTCTCCATGAAGATGTTATTGCTTTGTCTGGAATGCTTCACCGTATGGGATTTAACTTTCTACCATTATGGAGATCAATCCAGACCAGGTTACAGGTCTGTGGAGAGGTAACCCCACTCATAGTCAGAATGTCAGTTATAAATGAATAAATGTATGGTACAGCTGTTTAATATCCTATTGTGGAATATTCTAAGCAGAGCTATGACATATCCATAGAAACAAGCAGGTGACAGACCCTCCACCAGGAAAGTTAGTGCATCTTTAACGTCAGCTGCTTCCCACCTCTAACCTTCTCTGTCACCACATCTGCCTTCAGCTCTGTTTACATCAGTAGACAGGGCATTGAAACAAAAAAAAAGTGTTGCTTCATTGATGAAAGCATGGAAACTCCACAAGGAAAGGTAAACAAGCACATGGCTTGGCAGACCCCCAACTATTAATACATCATGAATGAAGAGAGATGTGAAGCAACTAGCAAGGATGATCAAACAATAACAGCTACAGACAGTTCAACTCACCCCCAGAAACTCTTCCGAGTATTATCGATCTTAAGCTAAGTTCAATACCTCTGTCTGTCAAGAACAAAATGTCAACAGCAACAAAAGAACCTCATCACTGTCTCACAATATAATTCTGTGTCAAACAAGTCTCATTCATCTACAATTTATTTCAAGAAATTTACCTTGTAGATCAATAAAGTTTGTCTAAGTCTAAGCTATAAATAAATGTTTTTATTGACCTGCTTAAAGACTATTTTGATTATTTTATTAAGCTGATTCCACCTAATTAGCCAAAGGAATGCATGTTTTTACAACTATAAAACACAAACTGGTGACTAAGTTGAATATGATTTCTATTGGTTTCAGAATGATGTCAAATTAGTACAGTTGTCATAGCAATTGACAATTAAAAATATATTGTGAAGGGACAAAAGTCATGGGTAAAAGTCCTCAAGATTTGCCCATACCCAGATGCTGAAACCCATGAATAGCCCAGTAGTTCTCAAATTGGTGCACGTACCTCTGGTGGTCCATAAGTTTCTGTTTTGTATTTGTTGAATGTAGAGTCAATTTTGTCCGTGTTTTTCCTCCTCTGAGTTAATCCGTGGTTAGAATTATTGTCAGTGGTGAGACCTACTTTAGACCAGGTTTAGTCCTGATTTAGACCTGAAATAGAGCTGGTTTGAAACTGATGGTACTCCCAAAGCCATTTTTTTCTAGGTGGTACTTTAAGTGAAAACTTTGAGAGACACTGGTATAGCCTACATTCACAAATGACCTAATTATTAACCTAGTTTCCATAGCTGGTAACCCAAGTCAATTTTCTGCCATATCAAATCAAGAGAAACTGTATTCCTTGGTGCAGAGCTGCCTGCATAGATGTAGACTACCGCTTTCCATCAAAAGTGAAAAACGCAGCCTGTCATAATGAAAAAAACCGCGCATGCTTTATTGGCGTTATTAAAAGTCTATATCTACTGGCTACTTGGCAGACACTCGTTAACAATTTTAAGTGCCCAATTACAGTTTGAACTGCAGTTTGAATAATTGATGAAAGCACTTTGCGTTTACTTTCTCTTGCCAAACTTTGCTAAATTAACGCAACTCTATCATGTGCGCTAAAACGTGCGAACATCTGCTCCCGCCATGTGCACCTGACCGACCTGGACTGCACCAAAAGCGTGCAGTGCCGTGCCGTGTTGACCTCAATAAATAACCACTTTGCAAGAAAAAAGTACCCACGACGCTCTTCCATGAAAGAAATGACATAATAAAATAAAGATTTACCTGTGTTTTTATTCAATGCCAAACATGTCGAGGGAGTCCTCTTCCTCTCGCGTTACGAGTCGTAAATGCTGCAGCCTCTGTTCTCACTCCTCTACTCCTTCCTCCCTCTCTCTCTCTCTCTCTCTCTCTCTCTCTCTCTCTCTCTCTCTCTCTCTTTCTCTTTCTCTCCTCTTTCTTCTTCTTCCTCCTCTCTCCATCTTCCTCTCTCCCAGGGCCAGTCACTCTCTCTAAACCTAAAGATTAAGTGTAAATTAGATTTGTGCAGTAGCTGTTCAGTGAAATATATAGGCAATTAACTAATCCATATTCACCAGTGTAATGAATCTGTAATTAAAACCTCTCACGCTCAGAAATCTATTGCATCAATAACAATAACTGAAAAAATAAAACGTACGGTGGATGAATGCTTATGACAATATGCGCTGTATGAACAATAAAATTAATTGAAAAAAAAAGTCTTGGTACTGTAGATTGAGGGAAATTCTCAGTGAGGCAATAGTGCCCCCTATTGAATACAATGGGAAGTGAACGGACTGGGAATAGACCTTTAATGCAAATGTAAATGTAATTGAATTATTTATTTAACTTAATAAACACACTGGCATAGCCCTTGTAATAACGTGTATTTTTTTAAATACCTAATCATTTAAATGATATGCTCACTATGTAACCGGCCGATGTACAGTGGCAATGTGGGTAAAATGTTTCCTTCTTTGGGACAGACACATTGGCAAGGATCACACTGTGTAGCGCTACCAAACATGAGCTATGAGCTACTGTCACAAAACCTCACCATGTCCAAATTGACTTTCCACACTGCAGGAAAGAGGCCCTCCAAAAGTGTAATGTGAATTCATCATCAGAGAACATGTTGTGCTGTACCAAGAGTTTGTACTCAGAATTTTCAATTACTCCTCCACATTTCAAACTGATGAATGGTCTTAATTTGGTCTCAAGTATAGACTGTTTATAGAAGAATATATTTATATGTTGGCCTCAACTAATAATGTTTGTATGGCATAAATTATAGCCTACTTTATTATTGAATCAGGTACTTGCCCTCCAAGTTTCTTTTGTTACTTTTAATTTCATTTTCAATTTAAATTCATTGAGTACTCAATAGACGTTGCCCTCTATTTTTTTTATTTTTTTTATTTACTTTATTTTATTATTATTATATTTAAAAATGTTTAATTTAATTTATGTATTTAATGTATTTATTAGTAGTAGTAGTAATAGCAGAAGTAGTATTTATTTTTTATTATTTAATTTAATATTATTATTTTATTTACAATGAGGACTCAGAAGATGTCGCCCTTTATTTATTTACTTTATTGTATTATTATTATTATTATTATTATTATTATTATTATTATTATTATTATTATTATTATTATTATTATTATTATCAAATTTAATTCAATATTTATTTACAGTGAGTCCCCGGCAGATGTCGCCCTCTCGCGATATTTGTGGATCCGTAGAAATTCGTTCTCAGACGAGACTCGTACGTCAACGTGCGGCTCGTGACGTGGACTTGCTCCTAAACCAGGACGCCGCTGTTCACTCACGGATCCAACAAGTTAGCTTCCCCCTGCGAAACCAACACGACCCCGCACTCCGGAAAACGGTAGATTTTCACGGTATGTTACAATAATATGGTTAAAATACAGAGATGACGATTTCATCTCACAAATCCGAGTAATTTGGTAGATGCGCTTTCATTTGATAAGAAGCTATCTCTCGTAAGCGATCCAATGACCTGAAACGATCACTAATGTTGGCGCTAGGAGCTGCTAACTTCTACAAAGCAAAATATAACATATTATTGTTGATATTAGGTTATAATGTGACTATACGCTATTTGAGAGGGTAACTTATTGACTACTAACCGGAAACCCGCTATCTCCACTGGATCCTTCCCCTTTCTCATCATCCTGGTTAATTTTCCACTCGTGTGTAAATTCTCAAGTACGAACTTCCTATTCTTTAGAAATTAGACATATTTCAAGTAAATATAACTGGCAATTGCACGAGTAATTGCATAGTAGGATATTATAATGTGTAGGAACGTTTGTATTACTTGATTTGTCTCTGTCCATTTAAAATTGCAGTTATCCAGGCTATTTTGGTCATTTTTTTTCATTTCTTAACATAAAATTGTACTTGCTTCTTGCTACTTAAACCCACTTTATGCTGTAACTTGTTTGTGGTGTCCATTGGCTTACAGAGTGATCACAACAGGTGCATTTGACATCCAGCCAAAGCCAAGAAAGCAGCTTTGACCAATGTAGAAATCCTCCTATCTACCCTCCTACACTTGTTTTGCAGTATCTGAATGTTGTGGTGAAGTATGCCAAAATAAAAGATACAGAGCCAACCGCCTGTGTGTGATAGGACTTTGTTTGCAGATCCTGGTCACGCCCTAGAAGTTTTGAGGTCTGTTTTATTTGTTTTATTGTCACAGTACTGTGGGCTATCAAAACATTGGAAGTGGTTACTCTGAGTTAGTTACTTTTGTTTTAAGGTTTTGTGTATTGTTTATCTAAGAGTAGTTTTGTCTGACTATCCAGAGGTTTCACAATGATGAAAGAATGACCATTACTATAACAATTTTCAATTTAAACCTTTTGTCCTAATAGAAAGTTTAAACCCTTGAATAACATCTTTTGCATCCAAACAGCTACATGATAGTACATGAGCATTTCCCCAGTACTTAGCATTGGGCTGTTTTCTCCTGGTAATTATTTAGAAGAGCAATAATTTGCTTCTCTATTCACCTCCACATAGCATGTGGTATAGTTTTATGACTACGTTCACCATATTTAACATGGCTCTGCTTTGGGGAACTATGAAGTAACCCCCTCTGGTATGCTCTGATGGTGGAGTCGTCTCCCCAGGGCACTTACTGTTTTGAGGGCCACAGCTGTGACTTCAAAGTGTTACATTCAGACAAAGATTGACTGCACAAAACTAATAAAACTGTGGAAATATAACTTATGACTGTGCAGGGGTTCACAATTCATGGAAGTTCAGTAAAAGTGACCACAAAATGTCTTGGTAATACAACAGAAATGTGCTAAAACATATCTGTTAAATGTATTAGATGAGGTTTAAAGGTGCACTGTGTAACTTTCTGGTGAAGATTATATACTTTCCATGGAGATACTTTGCCTGGATATGTGCCTCAGTATGGAATTAAACATCCCTACATCCATGGAGACAAGCTGGCCAAGTTACTGCTCAGATCTGTGGAGAGTCATGTTTTTCAAGGCATTTTTGAGCAGTACAAACTTTTGCTTTACCATAAAACCTAAATGGAAGTTTATGGTTGCACAACGAACACCCCAACAAATTTTACAAAGTAAAAAAACCAAAAAAAACTGCAGATCATTTTATACTCTTGTTTGGAAAAGTAAGAAAATTTGTTCTATTAATTTGACAAGCTACATTTTGGGATTTTTTTCCATCATAAACAATGCTAAAAGTTTGCATATTATCAAAACAATATATACACTATAATGCATACAAGTAAAGGTTGTCTGGGAGTGCATCTGACATAAAACCTAACACACCTACATGATTTGATATAATGACCTTAAAATTAATAAAGCTTTGTGACTTAGTTTGTTCTTGCACACCGAAAATGTAATAATATCTAACATTGTATTATGCCACAGTTTTAATATCCTGTGTTTTGAGTAAAATAAGAGAAACAACAGTTATTTGAAAGTGGCGTTATAAGTTACAGCACCCAGCCTGGGAGTGGGCCGATTAAACGGTTAGCGCTATTAAAAGTATTTATATTGTTGTGACTGATATTTGTTTGTGATTACTCAAATATGTGATGAACATTTTCCAACCACTGGTTTGCATCGTTACACGTCTTACAAGCTGTGCCAACACTTACATACACACCACATTCAAATTATTAGTGACTTAACCTAGAACTAAACCTGGAAATAAACACCTGGATCAGGACTGGAACAAGCCAGAACTAAACTAGGATGAAGCCAGGAGTGTGAACACATCCATATTGTAATGTATTAATATATCAACAAATATCTCAAATATTATTATTGTGTTTAATTTATTTGTGCTTCTAATTTTTGCCTTGGTTTGGAAATCAATAATATATAATGTGTTATTCTAACTATATTGGGATTGTCTAAAAAAAAAGATACAAAAAGAGAGGACAAAGTTGGACATTTCATCAGAACTAGCACAAGGTCACATTAAAACAAAAAATAAGATTTTAGATTGTCTGAAAACTCAAGAAAAAAATACAAAATGTGATTAATACGTGAACAAAAAGGGTGGGAGTGATTAAAGCTGTTGGCTAATGCCTTGTGACTGTAATTTGATGTGTGAGAGATTTGTTTAAGCATGCAAATCAGCCCACCTGTACTTCCAACTAAGTCAGTTCTTTATGGTCAGATTGTGTTAAAACAAAGATCAGATTTACCTTTTAAATAGAGTAACAGACCTTCAAACTGAATGGCACTTCCAGTTAGCATCGCCCAAAGGAATGGTGAGGATACCTGCTTCAAAGTATCAATTATTATTCTAGATGTTAAATTGTCCTCATTTGTTTCATCAGGTTATGAAGTGGCGATTGTCCTGGTGTTAAGATGGTTTCACCGTGGCTCAGAGAAACCAGGGAGTGAAGAGACGGAAAAAAGAATGGGCAGGAGTCTCTGGAGCGTCTTCACAGGAGTTTTCTCTACTTCAGTGCTGTACGGCTCTTTGGCCCTGTTCATCTCTATACTGCACAATGTTTTTCTATTGTACTACGTGGAGACTTTTGTATCAGTCTACAAGATTGATAAAGTATCCTTTTGGGTGGGAGAGGTAAGCATATCTTTGTTTTTTTTTTTACATAGTTTAGCAAAATATAATATTGTTACCTGTTTAAAAACATACCCGGAGTTGTTTTCTGTTTCATTCACATACATTTATGTAACCCTTTATTGTTAGTCTGTGTATTTCTATTTGAGAGAAAAACTCAGCGTAAATATGTGGGATTTGATTATTAAACATGTTTGAATGAAACAAAACTCTGAGTATGTTTTTAATGAGGAAACAATGTTAACGTAACATACATAGATGAAAAATGTGTGTAGTATGGCCCCTTTATTTGATTCTTCTAAACAGATCTAGATCATTTGAAACAGTTTGCAGTGGTCAAAAGTTCTTCCTCACTTACCCTTATGCATCCTAAGCATGCGCATTTCACACCTCTCAGAGACCAGTCGTGACCGTAAACATAACAACTAGTTGGCTAACAATAAAACACTTTATATGCTACCAGTGACACATCTTTTTCAATGCTTCATGTTTACGTTCTACATTTTAGATGCATACATCAAATATATGTTACAAGATATATGGAATTATGTAGCAAAGAAAAGTTCAATAACTCAACAAAATTTTTCATTTATCCTTATAATCAAATTTCTCAAAGTACTCCCGTTTGCTTTGTTAACAGCGCTGCAAACCCCAGGCCTTCTCTCAGTGATCTTTGATGAAGTACCTAAAATGTTTTTTACTTGGTTTCACTTCACAGTTTTTAAGGTCAAGAAGTGCTGAAAGTGCAAAGTAGTGATCAAAGCAAAGGGTGGCTATTTTTAAAGTTCTAAAATCTAAAAGTTTTGAGTTTATTTTTTTCTTTACTACATTCCACATGTGTCATTCATAGTTTTAATGCCTTCAGTGAAAATCTACATTGTAAATAATCATGGAAATAGAGAAGAACCATAAATGGAAACCTGACTCCAAACTTTTGACTGGTAATGTAATTGGAAACAGACAGCAAGCAATAGACATGCTTTGACCTTAAGAGCAGAGCAAGAGGTAAACCGGTTTGTCCTCCAGTGTATTGCAGAATAGCTCATTTGATCAGTGGAAAAATAAATCTAAAATGTAAGCCCAAAATTGTCCCCAGACCTGAACCATGACCGTGAATTGTGTGTACAGTACAGTAATTATTTTGTAGTGAAATGACTGTACGTGGGTCACATGGGTGAATGAAAAAAAAGTTTGTACAGAGTATCTTATAAGCAGCACTAAAGTTAGACAAATACATGTATTTTTTTGTAGCAAATGTTCTATCTTAATTTTTTTTTTTTCAGGCAGTTTTCTTGATATGGAACAGTGTAAATGATCCGCTCTTTGGCTGGTTGAGTGACCACTCCTTCCTCAGCTCTCCCCAGTAAGTATTTAAACTATTTATTTATTGTTTTTTCTTATCTAAATGTACAGTGGCTCATGACCTTTAGTAAACAAAACTGCCCACATCCGGTTGTCATGTTATTATTGAAATATTTTGTGCGTACAGTGAAGACGTATTATCTATTGTGGGAACCTGTATACATTTAGTTCATTAGTGTCTGGGTTGGAAAATCTTTATCTCATTTCGCTCAACATTGTCCAGGGAGCCCAGTGTTACCTTTTAAATATTTAAATGCAATTATGTTTTATAGTAATTATTAACACCATAGCAGACCAGCCTCAGCCTAACTTCAATTCAATTTATATAGCCATCGCAACAGCACTCACCCCAAGGCTTGACAAAATTGTAAAAATTGTTAGACTAAAAACAAAAAAACAGTGAAGAACTTATAAACTCGTATATATTTTTTTGACTAAATATCTATTACTAAAATTAACAGTCCCAATCCACTGTTGAGCTGTTTTGATCTCATCTTTAAATAAAGTCATTGTTATTTATTAATGCATATATTTCCCTTCTACAGGTCAGGCTCTCAGATAACATCCCCAGAAGTTGTTTTAAAGCGCCTCAAAGCCCTCTCCAGAAATGGCCCCCTCTTTGCTCTGTCCTTCTTAGCATTCTGGGTGGCATGGGCCCGACCCGGTCTTCAGTTCTTGCTCTGCTTGTGCCTTTACGACGGCTTCCTCACCATGGTCGACCTCCATCACAGCGCCCTCTTAGCCGATTTGGCCGTGTCCGCCTCCGACAGAAATAGACTCAACTTCCACTGCTCTGTCTTCAGCGCGCTCGGGTCCATTTCTGTGTTTCTCTCCTATTCATTTTGGGACAAAGAAGACTTCTACTCTTTCAGACTGTTTTGTGTGGCCTTGGCAACCTTTTCTGTGCTGGGATTTTTCTTTGTGTCCCGATTGTTGCGTCACCGCTTTCAAAGTGAAATCCGACCGAGACAAGATGAGACCCAAACACTAAATGAGTACGTTAGATTTACTGTATATTGTGTAACTCTTTTGGTGGAGGGTCCGTCAAATGCTTTTCTTCATGGAGACGTTATTGTTTTGTCTGGAATATTTCACAGTATGGCGTTAAATATTTTAATCATAATGAGGGACCAAACCAGACCAACTTACAGGTCAGATCTATGGCGCGACTATCCTGCTCAGAGTCAGAATGCTTGGTTTTTCTAGGTATTTTTGAGCTATAAAACCACCTGTAATTTAATAAATGTAAGGTAGAACTGCTTAATGTCATACTGTGGAACATTCCAGGCAGAGCAATGACATATCCATAGAAACAAGCAGGTGATGGATGCCCTGTCAAAAAGTTACATACTGCACTTTTTAACTTTTGTATTTAAATGGTTTATTTTGTCTCCCAGGTTAAGTGTGAATTCTCCCCACAACCAGCCAGAGAAACCTGTCACTGTGGGGCAGTACCTGAGGCAGCTTTCCAAACACAAAAACTTTTTATGGTTTGTGTCAATGAACCTTATTCAGGTAATTTTTGTTTGTATGTTTATTATTAATAAGGAAACACTTAACAAATTAACAATGTATATATTTCCTCTTTTCCAGGTTTTTCACTGCCATTTTAACAGTAATTTCTTCCCCCTCTTCTTAGAGCACCTTTTGTCTGATAATATATCTGTCTCGACAGGTTCAATGCTGCTCGGTAAGATCAAATTAAAATTCTTAGAACTTGAGTCACATTTTTATGAGGCCTCTAAAGTTCCCTAAAACATGTTACAATCTTATGTGCCCAAGATTAGATTTTTAGGGAACTTTATGGGCCCCATTATGTGAAAATGTAATTAAGTATGTAAAGTTTAGTGTAAGTGAAGTCAGTAGAAGCCATAATCCATTACATGAACCCTACATGCTTTTATTTCAAGGTGCACAGCTTTAAGCAAATGTACATTGAGAAATTGCTTAAATTGAATTAACCTTTTTGGTTTAATTGAAATCTAATTTGGCTTGAAAGTAAAATATTTTAGCCAAAGCTCAATGCAATATCCTTGCAGCCATAGTTTAATCCAGGTTTACCTTCTATTTATTACGCTATTTTCTGATCTATATTATAATGTTGACCTAAAAAATATACCTGGAGTTTTGCTTCATTCACACATGTTTAACACACAAATCCTGTATATTTAAGATGATTTCTTCTCTCAAATAGAAAACGCTCTGTTCCACCTTGTGATGTCATGTGGCAATACAGGAAGTGCTCCACTGTGTTTATAAACTCCATACACCTTCACTAGAGTCGTTAGGCTTTTCCTGGGCTGAAATTGTCCTATCTCTACAAACCAAAAGGGAAAATGTAGCTGATAATTTGAAAACTACATGACATCAAGGTGAAACAGATCATTTTGAACTTTGGAGATGTAGACCAACTAATAATAAAGGATTACTCTGTGTGAATGAAACAAAACACAACTCCAGGTATGTTTTTGATGAGGTAACATGCCTTAAAGCTCACAAGAATCAATTTTGTGTAATACACGGCCTTTTAAGACTATTTTTTTAGCCTGTTGTAAGCAAATGTACCTTGTAGGTTTGCTTAACTTAACCCTGAATGTTGCATGTTCTTATTATTTTACCCTACGCTTATTGCTCTGTCCGTTTATTTGCTCCTTTGCAGGCATCTCTTACATTGCCCCTCATCTGAACAACTTGTATTTCCTGACACTGTGCCAGCGCTATGGGGTTTACCAGGTTATCCGCTGGCTGTTTATGCTCAAACTGGGACTTAGCCTGGCTATGCTACTAGCAGGGGCTGACCACATATACCTGCTCTGCATCTTTATTGCTAGGTATGAACATGTGCATACACCAGCACCATAGCCTGTATATATAAATGGATATAGCTAACCTGCTAGCCGCCGTGTTCCAAATAGGAAGAGAGCATGAGGGTGTTTCCGGCCCCATCACCTGAAATTCACTTAACATTGAAAAAGTGTCACTTCTCTCTGTACCTGCTGCAGTGAGCTTCGTCAGTTTGGTCTTAAAATATTAACCCACTCTACATGATCCTGGTGTTTGTATTTCGCTGTTTTGTCCATTAATAAATTCCCTTTTTAATATGGAACTCTGCTCAAAGTTTGCTCCTATAACTGCTAGCCTTGGTGAGCTTCATTTGACTGGAGCCGGACGCTATGGGTGACATCCACTTCTTTATACTATGACCCCTATCACCCCTACAAGATTTTCAGTACTTTTGTTAAGCAGCATCACCACATTATCAAAATATTTACTTTTTACAACAATGCAGTTACAAGAACAGACAAGGTTGACCCGGAAATCGCAGCACTTCTCTCTCATTTAAACTGTTCCAGATTAACTTTTAAATACAAAATACTGCTTTGTGTAAGGATGAATATGCTTGAAAGGGTAACAATTACTAATCTACCTCACCTTGTTTTTCAAATGCCACCACAAGTGTCAAATTACAGGAAATTGCTCAAATTATGATTGATTTTTCTGGTAGTAGTGTTTAGTGTACTGGGGCTAGAATGTGTATTTCTTCACACGTTAGCCTCAGTTGCTTTTTAAGGTACAAAATTAACTAAGCAAATGTTTTATAGCTGTTTTTAAAGCCTGGTTTCGTTTGCAATTTCCTCTTGTGGTTTTGAACAGGTCTTACTCTCATCATTAAAATCCTTGCATTTGGTTTTCAAGTTCTTGTACAGGAATTATATTTGGTACCCAAGCCTTCTCTGTGTTCTCATTGGTTTCTTGCTCCTAAGTCCTAAATCTTGGTTGATCCTTGTTTTAAACCTGTTTTTATTCAGTTCTTAAGTATTGGACCTGGTTTAGTCCTGCAGCATGACTTGGTTAAGACCTGTGTTATTCAAACTGTGGGTTTACTTTAGTCCACACAAAAAAAACTGAACCACTTTTTCAACCTACAAGCCACTTTAATATCTGCTTTTTCTATCATGTACTATTTCAGAGAGCATTCATACTTGTACTTGTTTGGGCTTAGTTTGAGCCAGTTTAATTTTGTTTAATTGGTCCTGTTCTAATCCTGGTTTAGTCCAGATTTATTTACAGGCTTAGTTTAGTTCTAGTTTTAGTGTGGTGTTTCTACAAGTGTGAATGCACTCTGAAAGCACATTTAGTGTAAGTCTGCTTGGTTTTTGCTACATGTTATTGACAAACTTTATTGATTCACAAGGGAAATTATTTGGGCACAGTAACTCACACATCACAATATATTATAACAGCACAGAACAAAAATATAAATGGTATAATAAAATAAGTAGCAAACACTGTAAGAGGCTTTTAAAGCATAATTATGTATATGTACTAGTAAAAAATATAGTAATACAAACATATCTCAGCTATATACAAGAAATAATGATTGACATAGGTTTATCCGTTACATAATATTCTCTTTTCTTTTTATTATCTTCCCCTCAGTAACCGTGTGTTTACGGAGGGAACCTGTAAACTGTTGAAGCTGGTCATCTCCGATCTGGTGGATGAAGACTTTGTTCTCCACAGACGGCAGCAGGCCACCTCCGCGCTCCTCTTTGGGATGGTAGCGCTGTTGACCAAACCTGGACAGACCTTTGCTCCTCTTATTGGCACCTGGCTACTTTGTGTTTACACAGGTACAAATATAGACACGGACACATGCTGACAGTGACCTTGTAGTGGAGATAAGGGTCATTTAACATTAAAGGGGCATTGCAGAACCTTTGTGGTGTAAGGTAGGCCACATTTCATGCCATACTATGAAACATTCTAGACCAGACAGAACTCTCCATAAAGACAAGCCTGTGGCTCACCTTCCTCCACCAGAAAAGTTACGCTTTGGGCTAAGCAATAGTGAAGAAAATGGCACTGCAAAGGTTGAAGTCATAAACAAGAGATTGGCTTATAGCAGGTGACGCTTTTACAATGATGATGTGGTAGGAAAAGGCAGGTAAGGCCAAGTTAGGTTTTATGTCTTTAGCTATAAAAAAAAACACCTGTGAATGAATAAGTGTGAGATATTTAAGTTTAATGCCATATAGTGGAACATTCCAGGCAGGGAATAATTCTATCTATTGAGACAAGCAAGTGGAGAAGTAACATAGTGCATCTTTTAAGTAGAAACAGAAGTAGGATTATCAACAAAGCACTTGGTCTAATGTACAGCTGAAAGTACACAGTTGATATAGATTAAGATTCTTAAACTACAATAATCTTACTACTGTTGTTACTATCTCTACTTTTGCAACTGGAAATATACCAGTCAACACGCTCATGTTTCTCTTTCGATTGTATAAATCTTTTTCCTTTTACTTGGAAAGGAACAACTTGAGCATTATCTAATTTTTTGATGCCCTTCTCACATGGGACTTCCTTTTGTGTGAAAATAAAAGTAAATTGTAGTAAACATAGTAGAGTGATTTTAGTGTCACTTCCCTAAATATGTTTTGCTCACTAAATGTGGGCACTGCGCAACTTGCTTTTCTCCATGGAGATGTTAATTTTGCCTGAAATGTTCCAGTGTATGACATTCAACATATCCATCTAGCATTTATGCATTATGGGTGTTTCTATTGGTCCAAAATACAATAATTCCTTCTGTGAATAGAGGCACTCTTTCCACAAATCTGAATCGTAATGTAGCGCAGTGTTGTCGCCTGCTTTTCGGCCTCGTGACAGAAAGGTTTAAGCAATACTGTGGAACATTCTAGACAAAGCAATAACATTTCCCTGGAGACATCAGGTGATGGACCCTCTACAAATGTCACACAGTGCACCTTGTAATATGAATTTACCTTTTCTTTTCAGGTTATGACATTTTCCAGAGGCACCCTGAGCAGGACTCGGTGGTCTCATTGCCTGAAGTTGCCTCCGCTCCCGGGACCCCCCCTCTGCGGATTGGCTGTTTTTACATGTTAGTATTCGTGCCTATCACCTGTGCCATTCTCCAGCTCACTGCCTGGTCACGCTTCACCCTCCATGGACGGAAACTACAAGGAGTAAAGACTTTAAGACAAGGAGCACAGCAGTCCCACCTAATCGATGTCAAAGCTATTTAAAAACCAAACTAGCAGAGTCAAAATTGCACATAGACACTTTTAAACTGTTTCTTTCGACATTTTATCAGATGTTAAAGGTGCACTATGTAACTTTTTTGTTTGAGGTAAGTCACCTGCTTGTTTCTATGGATCTGTCATTGCTCTGCCTAGAATGTTCCACAGTATGTCTCCGTGAAGATAAAGGTTTAATGCCATACTGTGAAACATTCCAGACAAAGCAACAAAGCAATAACATCTCCATGGAGAAAGCATTTGACGGACCCTCCACCAGAAATGTTACACAATGCACTTTAACTTGTATACAAAAATACCCTTAGAATGGTGACAGAATACAGAAACCTGCCTTAGTTTTGATACTAAATACTGACTTATATTTATATTTGGAGAAGATGACCAAAATACTTGTACAATCATATTTGGATGTAAAAGAAAGGACCAAGTCTTTAACATTTAAGTATGGGCTTAAAAAATGCCATTTTTTTGTAATTAAAACATCCGAATGCCCTCAATTCTTTAGTCTGTGAAGATGTTTGTGTTGAGATGAAATAGCATGAAATAGGGCCTCGCAGGGATCTATTGTTTTACTATTTATTTACATTAACATATCTAGTTTCTACGGTGAGAATTGTTTTTGTATCTTTGTCAAGTATTGGTCATGTTTTTGCACATCACTGCCATCTGTGATATTTCTAACACATTCCTGTTTTTTTTTTTAATGATATAATGACTTTTATTTTTTGCATATTTTAATACAACGATTGTGGTGTCTCAATAAACATTCAACAATCTTTAAGACATTCTTGTATTTATTTCATGCTGCTGACCAAGCTACTTACTGAGCATACCCATTGTGAAAACGAGAAAATAAAGACTCCGCTTTCCTCACCACGCGTTATGGATCTCCACTGCGCATGCGTGTGTCTCACTAGTTTGCGGTCTGCTTTGAGTTTTTTTAATTATTCTTTTTTTTTTAATCTAAAATGATAAAGGTTTACTGCCGACTAGGAAAAGCGGTATAACAACTTTTTTCAATGAATATCTTTATGAAGAAACAGGATCCTTTACATTTAATTAAAGTAAAGGCTTCCCATAATGCACCGCGACAGTTTTGCACAGCTACTTTGTTTCACCTGTCTATTTTAGGCCTATTTGATTTTATTCTTTTGTAACTTGTTTGAGTTTTAGCACCTCAAGAAAGACATTTATATTGTGGCAGGTTACTGTAATAAAATTGGCCAACCTTTTTTTTTTTTAACTTAAACTCACCCGCACGATACGGAGGAGAACATACAGACTTAATTCTTCACCACATATCGTGTCAAAAATATTCTAAAGCTCTCGATGGATAGTTTTTTTTTTTTTTTTTTTTTTTTGGAGGGTTTGTTTTGTTTAAACGCAACTGGTGTTTTATCTTTGCTCCAGACAGCGGCTCTTTGAAAAGGGGGAGGAGTTAAACCCCTGACTAAGAAGTGTATGTTGGGGAATGGGCTCTTACTCTTACAGTGGCAGTAGTTAACGCACTCATGTTTCTCTTCATATCGTATAAATCTTTCGCCTTTTACTAAAGATTTCCGTGGAGAGGAACAACATGAGCATAATCTAATTTTTTGATGCCCTGCTTATGCGGGGCTGCTTTACGTGTGAAAAAAAATAAGGAGTTTCTATAGTTTGCTAATGTGATGAACAACTGCAGCATCAAAGTCCACGGCAGAATTAGAAAGAGACAAATTTTATGGATTCGCAAGGGAAATTATTTCGACACAGTATATCAAAATGTAGTATAATAACAAAGAGAAAACAAATATAAATGTTAATAAATCTAAAGTAGCAAAAAAGTAGCAATAGACATGTGGCAAATAAGGCATAATTGTATAAATGTAGTTCATATGATCAACTTAGGTTCAGGAGCAGAACCACACCTCAACTGCTCTCGCTTCCTCTCTAGCGAATCACTGCTCACTTCTACCAATTTGTAGCAGCCTATCCTGGCAACCCAGTTTGTCCCGAATAACACGAGCCCACCCTCCCAACCCATTTCTGTTCGCTTCCAGACATAAGATGCCTACGAGGGGGGTCCTGTTCCTGCTGGGCCATGTGAAGATTTAGACTGAACCCCCACCCTGAGTCTCAACCCAGCCGACCCGCCTCGTTCCCATATAATAAACGCTTTTCGCTTCACACATGTGTTATTGGCGTGGTCCTTGCTAGTGAATAAATATATATGTACAATTCAAAATAAATCTGACCCACTTTATTTACATAGCACATTTCATAAATAAGCAGTTTCCAAAGTGCTGCACAAAAACAAAGAAAGAAACAATAATAAAATATAAAATAAACACTCAGATTTGATCACACACAGTAAAACCAGCAAAATGTTAAATAAAATAAATAAAAGAGAAAAATAAGTAATAAAATCTCAACTATATACAAAAGGTCATAGGAAGACAGTGCAACAATGATGTGAGGATTTACAGGACATGGGGTTATCCATTACATAAGGGGGAGGTGTTGTACAGTGAAAAGGCATTGAGTAAACAGTGTTCAGCACCAATATTAACATCAATTAACATCAGATTTCTCTTATTTATTTCTTTATTTAATTCAGACCTGGGCATTATACAGCCCCCGGGGAACGTACTTCCCTTTGGTTGACTCTGACCAGCCAGTTTAAGCCAATTAGGCATTACAAAATAAACATTTATTTTATTTTAAAGGTGTGTTTTTTTGTTTGTTTGGTTTTTTTTTTTTTATAAGATGACCTCACTTTTTCATTGCTTAGTCATAACATAAACTCTTACCAGTCTTACCAGCTTGTCAAAACAATGCTATTTACAGCTTTTACAATTAATATTAGCAGATTTGCATTAAGCATTTTGGAACCTGCCCTCCACAATATTTTCATTATTTTCACAACTACACTGACAATGAAAACAACTGCTGTAACCATAACTGTAACTAACACACACATTATGTTCTCTATAGGGTAAATGATATATTGTCACATGTATTTTATTAAAAGCTAATGACCTAATAATAAACTGGAGTTCACTCAGGCTTCTTCTTTTTGTGATGAATGAAAAGTCATGAGTTAAAACATCATCAGATCATTAAGTCATTACATTTCGTCATTGCCAATCCCACTAATCCACCCTATGTGGAACACAGAAATATGACTTTTTCACTTGGCAATATGTTCAGTAACTTCCCATATCATGTGGTTTTGTGAGTGCAGTAAGCTCTCACCCACATTCACAATAGAGATTCATACGAACAGTGAGAACAGGAAACAGTGTAGCTTTCGTATTCAGACAGGACAGTAGACTAGACCCGTAAGATTCATAACTGTAACTCCTAGATTAACTCCTTTAGGTGTGTCAAGTTTGTTTTCCAGACTTCAGATGACTGGACACAGCCGACTGGAAGGGCAAATAAGGTAAGTGCATATTTTTATTGATCTTGTCTTCATTAGTAACAATATATGTACATTATGGGCTGTAATGCACCTATAATGGCTTCAGTGTTGGGCTATTCATTTCTTTGATCAGATAATTGCTTGTGAAATTACCTGTCAATGGTATTATGTGAATAGATGTATTCTTAGTGCATTTTTATGATTTTATTGACATCATTGGTTTCCTATAAATCTATATTTACAGTTGCATATAGACCAGAGAAGGCGCCACAAATTGTTACACAGCCTATTTAATTTGAGTTCAAGTTTACCAGTAAGCTTTAAATCTCAGTGTAAGAAATGAACTGTGTGTTCAAAACAAGATACTACACCCACTGTCATATCCTCTTTTCCATATATGCTGACATCTAAAGTATTTTTCACTTGTATTTTGTCCAGTCATGTTGTTGTAAGCTGGAGACTGGCGTAGCTGAGATTGCTAAATGATGCTGGGCTGTGTTGAGTTGGTGCAGACTTCCTGTTTTGTGGTTCAGAGCTTTAGTCTGCTACTTTAGTGGTGTTTAGCCTTCAGCAAAAGCAAATGGAAGCTACATCCTGTCTGTTTCTTGGCATATAATACAACCTTTGCTAGTAATGCTATAGGATTTGTATAGTCTTAATTTAAAGACATGTTACAATGTTATCTCATCAAAACATACTGGAGTTTGTTTGTTTTTTTGTCTCACACATGTTTGAGTAACTCTGCATTATTATTCTTTTTACACTTATAGCAATTCCAAGGCTAAATTAAATTATTCTAGTGAAGGAGTTTAAAAAGACGTTTTTTAATCTTCCAGATTTTCCAGATTTTATTATAGTTCTATGATTGTCTTTTTTTATTTTATTTTTTTTTTTTGACAAATGACAATACAGAACACATGACATGACAAATAGAAAGGCAGAGGGAGGCATACATGGAAGAAGACAAAAATTAAAAAAAAACTCAAACAGTGCCACTATTACATTCTACAAAGATATTTATAGATATACAACTTCCATATGTCAATATGGCTTCTTTACTTAGACTTTTAGAAATAATAGATAGGTAGAATTCTAATTGCTTAATTAAAACAGGAAAAAAACAAAGAGGTATAAGAAAATTTACATGTATGAATATAAAATTTGCCAAAAATAATAATTACGAGTTTAAAACACAGTAGAGCACTTCCTGTATTACAACATGACAAGGTGGAACCAAGTGTTTTACGTTTTAGAAAATAACTCTATATATGCAGGGTTTGTGTGTTAAACGTGTGTGAATTAAACAAAACAACTCCATGTATGTGTTTGATGAGGAAACAACATTATAACATACAGTAAATCAGAATAGTGCAATATGGGGCTTTTAAATTCCATCGAAATTGAAAGTGGGAAAAATGCAGCTATAGGGCATTCGGGGTGTAAAGTATGTGTAGGGTTGAAGAAAATATAATTCTGAAACACACCAGTTAGACCTGACTCAGCACAGAGATCACAATATTTACAGTTTTATGCTTTATTTGTTCACTGCCCAGACAGTGGATTTAAAAGGCCATGGCTTCCCCGCAGTAGACATTCACACCATCGCCAAGGACTCAGCCATACTGAAATTTCATAACGACAATGTGGGCGAAGTGTCTTGCCCAGTGTACACTAGCAGTAACAGGTCAGGGTTTAACACAATAACCGCTGAACCATTGTCACCCTACAGTGTGTTAATATGCCTTCAGTCTAAATATTGTAGGTTCATTATGTTTGCCTGGGATCCAGAGTACACATTTCTTCAATACTTTACGAATATGTGAGTCTGGTCACCCATAAATTCTAGATTTCAAATAGGTGTGATTGACAGGTAGGTCGATCAATCAGGGACATGCATGATCCATCCTTATCGGAAAAGATAAAGGGGAAAAAATATCACAGGGAACTGAAAAAGTGATGAGCAAAGCATTAAATTCTGTTAATCTGAGGTGAGATAAATTTGATTTTATCTGTAAATGATGTGACCAATGAATGTCTTCATTTCACATGTGTCACTGAAATACACAGATCTGATTACATGATCACATTTGGCTTGAACATGGGGACCAGACTGATAAAAAATACAGAGATGTTATTCTGGATTTGCCAAGCAAGCACTCTGTAACTTTAGTGGTTGAGAGGCAAGCACTTTCTTGTCTTCATGGAGATCGTGTTGTTCCACAAATGTTCTACAACAAAACATATGAATGGTGATAATAATTTCAAAATAAGTAGTAAAATAGCAAGAGATTGGTTGCAAATAAAGCATAATTGCAATAGTGCACAGTGTATTCTTTGTATGAAAAGTATTTGCATCATCCGTTACCAAAAAACATTTACAAGGGTCATGACAGTGGGTTTGATTTAAATGAAGTAAAATTTTAATAAAACATGTTTCCTCTTTTCAGTTTCAGGATGTTGAACAGCTTTCCCTGACAAGACCTAACCCCAGATCCACAAATCTAAAGTGAAGCATGGAGGTGGTCTGTGTGGAGCATGAGTTTGAATACACCACCAAAAATGGTCGCCACATCTCCATCAAACCCAATGAGAGTTTCCTCCTCATTGCCAAGACCAACGAACACTGGTGGCACGTGTGCAAAGACCTGGACTCAAAATCTTTTTACGTCCCTGCACAATACATGAAGAATTCCCAAGTGGACAAAGAAAATGCAAAAGAGATAAGTGTTCTGAATAGCACAGAAGAGAAATCTGAAAAATGTGCTTTGAAAGATAAAAATACTTTGATGCCACCGAGAAGTTCATTTGGACAAAAATATAGGTTTTCAACTTTTGGACTGTGTCTGCCAGATGATGATGATCCAATAGACCAAGTCCCTCCAGTTCGTAGCAGTATTTTTGCACATAACTTAAACAAATCCTCTTCAAATTCTGATGCTAGTGACTTCAGTTTATATGCTAAACCTCAGCCTAAACTTGAAGGCCATAAACAGTCAAAAAATACTGGAAATGAAGAAGTGAAACTGCAAGTGCAACCAGTCAAACACAAGCTAGAAACAATAGAAGATGACAGCTTTGAATTCCCTGATCCCCCAACACCAACTCTATTTCCTGAAGATGAATTACCAAATTTAAACCAGGAATCTGAGACTAAATCTGGGTCAAATGAAGCACAAACAGATGAGATTATAAAGAAAAAAGAAACTGGAAAAAAGAGTGAAACAACAGCTCGTCCTGCAGATCCACCACTCAGGAAAAAGGTAAGAACATGGCAATGACATGTTTTGAACACAAGATGGCGCAGTTTAGTTACAAAGCATGATCTAATACACATTATAATGAAGATTCTAGGTATAAAGAGAGATGAAATAGCCTGTTCATTGTTCTTTGACTTCTTTGCTGAGACCAAGTTTGTGCATTTCCGGATCCTAGTATTACAACTGTAGTAGTAGTAGTAGTAGTAGTAGTAATAGTAGTAGTAGTAGTAGTAGTAGTACTTACTTTTGTACTTTCTTTATTTTATATATATAGTATTTATATTTCAATTCTCTTTGTAAATTTTGTACATATACTTATTCACTTTATATATTTTTTTTTATTATTATTTCTATTTTTATTATTGTTTATCTTGATTGCATCACACTTTTCCCCCCTCTTTTGCACTAAACTGTCCTGGAGCTACTGTGACTGTTGAATTTCTCCACTGTGAGATCAGTAAAGTCCTATCTTATCTTATCTTATCTTATCTTATCTTAGTAGTAGTAGTAGTAGTAGTAGTAGTAGTAGTAGTAGTAGTAGTAGTAGTAGTAGTAGTAGTAGCAGCAGTTGTTGTTGTTGTACTAGTAGGCCTACTAATGAAAGGGTTGTCACAAAATGTTTTACTTGGAAATAATAGTTAAAATATCATACATTTACCTACATAATATCATAACATCATTAAATTTATAATAATTGGCTATTGTTCATGTATCTAAATTAGAATCCACAAATAAAATATTCACTTAATAACAATAATTAGGCTCTTGTCTAACTTTATAACATAGCCTAACACCTTACAATGGGTTATTTGTCTTTGTTAATAATGCCCTCATAATACATCATGGCAACCACTATAATCAAAGCAGAAAACACTAGTATCTTTTGGGATTTCCAGACTAAATAATACTCAGCAGACAGTAGCAGCATATTGGTTTTCAAAGTTTCTGCCTCAAGATAAAATGAGTGGAACTTGATATCAGGCTTTATGGGTGGGGTGTTTAGTTGTTATTGTTACTAAAACTTCTAGCACAAGGTTGTCATCTCATTGAAAACGGTTTATTTGCTGTATTTCTTGACTGAATATAATCTTAGCTTTTAGATGATTACATATATTTGGCCTGTACCAGATGCCGACGGTCTGGGCACAGTTTTTGCAAAAGGTTCTGAATCGGTTCACACTGGGCTTCATCTGAGCCAACTCATCAGCATATGAATGACCGGTCGTCCCTTCCATTGGAAAAGAGGTGTTTCTAACATACCACAGCACACGCAGCTGATCTGAGAGAGCCGGGTTTTACTTTGCAGAAGTTTCGACTGGTTCAGGAGGGCGTGTATGTATTTACTTTACTACTTAACATTTTGCGTGACCGTGCGTAATTTGGATAACCGTGCGTTATGAGGACAAGTTGTGTGTTCTTAAACGATGTTCAAGTCAAGTTTGGAGTTGCAAAGTTTCTTGAGTGCAATGCAAGACAGTTCCAAGTCTGAAAACTGGTTAGGAACAGGTTGTAGCGGCTTGGTGACTTTACTGCCAGAGGAAAGGAAAGAGTTAAAGAGAAAGCTTTGGCGGGCCGCTCCCAAACAATCCTCCAGCTGCTACCTGCGTCTCCCAAGCGCCGATATCAACCAAGGGAATAGACTACAGAACAGTTATTGTGTCTCTACGTGAAAAATATGATATATTTACATGTGTACAGTCCATTCAAAGCTGTCACGTGTGCTTTTGGATGTTGTTGGTGGTGATACGGGACTTTAGATACAGGTGAGTTTTACGGAAGTCGCTCACGTTCTGCACCTGTTGCAAGGTTACAATGCGTGACGTGCGATGCGTAAATATTCATGGGGAAAAATGCTTAAATGCACATCTTTTTGCACTTTCAGACACGCCAAGTTGTATTCATCATTGCTTTGCTTACCATACCTGTGTAATTACTTGCGTATTTTGTGACTGCATGCATTTTCCAGCTTTACGCAAATTCCTGAATCTTAGGAACAGCTCGTTATAATCGTTCCCATTTGGGGCAGTCCTGAATGGAAAAGGCCCGGGACTGTAGACGTGCCAGCGCCCCTCAAGTGCAGTAATTCTTACCCCACAATGGAAGCCCACATCTCCATGGTGATCTGACAGCCCTGGCCCAGCTCCCAAACCGGTGCAGAGCTTTTAGTTTTGGAGCTGTTCTGTACCAGCCCCCTCGCCATGCATGCGGTTTTTTGGCTGTGACTGCGTGTGCGCATTTGTAATATGCAGAAGAGCAATTAGCCTAAATATAGGTCACTTCATATCAAGAGTGGGGCTGGTGGTCTCAGATAGGATTTGTGCAAAGTGGATGGAAATGGTCCAGTTTTGAATTAGAAGTTTGGAGGCGTTTGATGTGCTTAAGTATGTCTTTAATCTTAGGACTCCTTAGAATACTATGTTAATTGAGGCAATTTTCGAAATAACCCCTATTTTTGCTCCAAGAGTCTGTTGTTCTCATAATAAACACCCCTGACCTCCCACTGAACCAGTAATTAACCTGTAGCTCTATTCATGGTTTTCAGATTCCTGGTATAAGCAACATTTTGAGGACTTTTGCCCATTCAGAAGAGAAGTGTCAGTTGTTATGGCAGGGGTCCTAATTTGTCATCAATCTGAAACTCATAGGACCAACCTGGGACCAAAATGTAAATGTTGTCAAAACTTTGTATTTTAATAGCTCTAACCAAGTGTCATATTGTAATATAATCTTGAGTGAACGGTGAGTGAATAGACTGGCATGGGCAGAGTTGTATTTTAGTTTTTCCTTCAGTGATGCAGAAAAGAGCGAGCGTCTGTGAATGGTCATGTACGTTAGTTTAAAACATGTATCTAAACCTGAATGTACAGCACTGTAAATTGAACAAACAGAATTAGTCTTGGCCCAAGGGTGAGGTCAATGCTGGACTATGTTTCTCAACAAGTCCACTTCTCTTAATTAGTCATCAGGAGTGGGATTGTTTAAGTATGACCATTTCTTACAGTTTAAGGCTACATATTGGCCATGAAACTGTTTTAATATTGTGGTTTTATTTGTTATCGTTGTCCTCCTTTGCCCCATTTTCATAAGTTCAGACATTAGCTTCTCATATTCACTGAACAGTACTTGAAAGTTACACTAACCTATAGGGCTAAAATTACCTTGCTTAAATTGATCCCGGCACCAGCTAGACTATGACTATGATTGTTGACGTTGACTACACCTGCAGGACAGACAGATGCCTAAAAACTGCTCTAACTGGTCCTGTGAGCGCGTCTCGTCTGACTGGGACTCACTGTACATTTTATACTTTTGAAGACGCATATCATTTACCCTCCCATATGATCACATTAATGTTTTATTCATAACAACTCAAAGTGCGCGCGCTCCATCTTGTCTTGTTGCACTAGTTGACATTTAATTCAGGAAATCCACTGTTCTTAGTCTGTGCCAAATGCATCACCTGTGACCACATTAAAATATTTCCTGGTGCCAATGTTTGATCACATGGAGTTTCCCAAATACAATGACTGCAACATAAGATAATATAAGATAACAAAGGAAAGCGTTACTTTTTGTTGAGTAATATTCAGTCATATACTATTATTAACTCTTTATATATTTATTTTATTCATATAACATTCTGTGTCCGTAGTTAATCTTTAGTCTTGTCTGTTTTATTGATAAGCTCTTTGAAACTGTATCAAAAGTTATTACTCACCAACTGATACTTACATTATTCAACCTGGGTGTGTACTGGACATTTGCTTGGCTCATTGCGTTGTGAGAAGTTAAGTAATATAATTGTACTGCAGTTTAAATCTGAGTACTGGCAGATATTACTTGGTTCCTCGTCACAAACATACCTGGAGTTTTGTTTTGTTGCATTCACACATCTTTAGATTTAGACTTATATGAAATTATATGAACACAGTAGATCACTCATCACAATATAATATAATAACAAAGAGTAAAAAATATAAATGGTAATAATAAAAAAATACAAAAACACCCAAAAAACCTGGTGAGTATTTTATTGGACAGATAAAGTAAATAAAAATCAAATCAAACAAGAATAACTTTAATACACAAACACTGCAAATTTAGTTCTTCTCTCAAACAGAAAACACGCTCGTCCAACTTGTGACAATACAGGAAGTGCTCCACTGTGTTTTTAAACTCCATACAACTAAAATCATTTGGCTGATTTGAACCCTGAAATTGCCCATCGTTACTGAACTAAAGGTAAAAGGAGCTGTTAACTTAAAAACTACCGCTTCAAGAAATCATTAAGTGGATTTTGAGCTTTGGAGATGTAGACAGACAAATAATAAAGAGTTACTCAAACCTGTGAAACAAACCGCTACTCCAGGTGTGTTTTTGTGGAGGCATTTTTTCTAATATGGTTAAAAGTAGAAGTTTTGCGTAATATAGGACCTTTTAAAAATACAATTCCCGGACTGGTACTTCAGATTGACCCTGCCTCCCTCAAAGAAAACACTACAGTTTCATAATAGCAGGAGTGTGAACAATCTGTCATCATCATCATAAATAATAACTATCACCTTATTAAATAACTATAACTATTACCTTATTATTAGTTTAGTCTTTATTGTGTGAAGAAATTCCATGAGCAGAGTCAGATGAAAGAGGTGCTGCAGTGGTTTTAATACAACTGATGGCTAAGGATATCAACATTTATTGGTTGATAAATAAGATACAGAGCAAAAAGAAAAAATACATTATTTTGAGTTAATCTATATCCAGAAAACCTGTTAAGTGCCTTTTTATCTGGCTGTTTATGTCCCAATAACAGTATTTTTTGTCTAAAGCAATTTTTTTCATAAATCTGGTGCCAGTAATCATGATTAATTGTAAAATTTATATTTGAAATGGATAATCATGACACTAAAATTTGAAATAGTTACATTACTACTGCTGAGGATGCTGAGATTTTCTGATAGTACTAAATATCTGTGGTATAAGTTTGTGTAGTCCTGTTTTAGTCCTGCATTTGGTTTTGTGTATAGACCAGTGGGGGATGAAGTACTCAATTTTGTTACTTAAGTAAAAGTACAGATACAAGGGCAAGAAGTCACTCATGTAAAAGTAAAAGTATCGCATGAAAAAATCTACTTAAGTAAAAGTATTGAAGTGCCTGTTAAAAATGTACTTAAAGAGTAAAAAGTAAAAGCATTTTACAGAATTTTTTTTATAACAATTAAAGGATGAAATGTAGTGATTTTGAAAAAGAATCAAGCTGATTTTTTTATTTTTTCTTGCTATTTTTGTGTTTTTTACATAGTGTTTTGCTCAAAATTTGGACGTTAGCTCAAATTAATGTGTGCTAAAACTAAGTCTGTCTTCAAGAGGTCCCAAACCATAAAGAACTGCACTTTTTACTTTTCAGTCCAGATCTAAAATATAGTGGAGTAGAAAGTACAGATACATGCTCTCAAATGTAGAGAAGTAAAAGTACAAAGTATCCACTGTAAAACTCATGTCAGTAAAGTACACATACATACACAAAATTTGTACTTAAGTGGTGTACTTTTACTTGTGCTTTGTGCTTCCTTACCTTCCAACAAGTCCTGACCAAACTAGAACAAACATGGCCCCATTAGCAGTTACTTTGTCCTGTTAACCAAGGTTTGAATTTCAGACCTGGTTTAGTTCTGATATCTATTTTGTATTTTCCTAACCTATAACTCTTAGGTGTTAGTTGGTATGAAAACTTCGTGAACCACTGCTGCAATGCTGCTGGACACCTCCCTCGGCATTATGGGAGCTCTGAGGAGTGTGATGTAATAGGGGGCGGGGTCTAATGTATTCAATAGTCCACTGTGTGTTGACCGTGGCGTGATTTGGGCCCCAATTTGGTGGTCTCATTGTCTGATTGGTGGAGCGTTAATGTGGTTAAGTAATGGGCTATAGTGCTGCTTCATGTTGAGGGCACTGAGTTGTTGCTAAACCTGAAGAGCCGTGAGCAAAACCTGGATACCTGCAGTTTTAAAAGTTATGCTGAAAAGTTAAGATTCATAGTTGAAATCATGAGAATTTGAAGTAATTATTTGTATATTGTCAAAAAGTAACCTACAGGAATTTTGGTCCTGGTCTAGTGCTGTTCTAGTCCTGTTTTAGTCTTGTTCTAGTCCTGGTTTAGTCTTTTTCTAGTCCTGGTCTAGTCCTGGTTTAGTCCTGGTTTAGTCCAGGTTTAGTCCTGGTTTAATCCTGGTCTAGTTTTGGTTGAGTTCTGGTTTATTCCTAGTCTAGTTCTGGTGTAGTCCTGGTTTATTCCAGGTGTCGTCCTGTTCTAGTCCTGGTCTAGTTCTGATCTAGTCCTGGTCTAGTTCTGATCTAGTCCTGTTCTAGTCCTGGATTAGTTTTGGTTTAGTCCTGATCTAATTCTGATCTAGTCCTGGTCTAGTTCTGCTCTAGTCCTGCTCTAGTCCTGGTTTAGTCCTGATCTAGTTCTGATCTAGTCCTGGCCTAGTTCTGATCTTGTCCTGGTCTAGTTCTGATCTAGTCCTGGTTTAGTTCTGGTTTAGTCTTGTTCTAGTCCTGGTTTAGCCCTGGTTTAGTTCTGGTCTGGTCCTGGTCTAGTTCTGATCTAGTCCTGGTCTAGTCCTAGTCCTGGTGTAGTCCTGGTTTATTCCAGGTGTAGTCCTGTTCTAGTCCTGGTCTAGTTCTGATCTAGTTCTGATCTAGTCCTGTTCTAGTCCTGGTTTAGTTTTGGTTTAGTCCTGATCTAATTCTGATCTAGTCCTGGTCTAGTTCTGCTCTAGTCCTGCTCTAGTCCTGGTTTAGTCCTGGTTTAGTCCTGATCTAGTTCTGATCTAGTCCTGGCCTAGTTCTGATCTTGTCCTGGTCTAGTTCTGATCTAGTCCTGGTCTAGTCCTGGTTTAGTTCTGGTTTAGTCTTGTTCTAGTCCTGGTTTAGCCCTGGTTTAGTCCTGGTCTGGTCCTGGTCTAGTTCTGATCTAGTCCTGGTCTAGTCCTAGTCCTGGTGTAGTCCTGGTTTATTCCAGGTGTAGTCCTGTTCTAGTCCTGGTCTAGTTCTGATCTAGTCCTGGCCTAGTCCTGTTTAGTTCTGGTTTAGTCTTGTTCTAGTCCTGGTTTAGCCCTGGTTTAGTCCTGGTCTGGTCCTGGTTTAGTTCTGATCTAGTCCTGGTCCTAGTTCTGATCTTGTCCTGGTTTAGTCCTGGTCTGGTTCTGATCTACTCCTGGTCTAGTCTTGGTTTAGTTCTGGTTTAGTCCTGTCCTTTTTCTGGTCTACCCCTGGTCTAGTCCTGGTTTAGCCCTGGTTTAGTCCCAGTTTTGTCCTGGGTTAGTCCTGGTCTGGTCCTGGTCTAGTTCTGGTCTCGTGCTGCTTTAGCCACGTGTAGCTAAACTACAATAACTCACTTATTGTAGTTTAGACAAAAAGTACAGACTGGGACAGAATGAGGGGCTCAGAATATATTTTTATTTTAGGTTTTTTCCAATCGTGTCAGTTTTATAGTAGCTAATTAGTGATTTAAATATATGAATGTTTTAATAATTGCACAGCTTTAGGTTGGACACAAGGGTTCACTCAGGGACTTCTCCTGGAGCATTTGAGTTGCAAATTACTGTTCACTCTCATAGGAAACAGATTAGGATTTTCCAGGAAGTTTGTCTGTATCTCAGCCACTTTGGAAACCCTTGAAATGTTGAAAGATTTGATAGAAATCTTAAATAAACATTTGCATCCTATATTACAGTAGTTTAGGGCCTACACTTTACATACAATATTTGGCCTCGTCCAGTTGTTGCTATGGGTGATATAAAGTAGGTTTTTAAGGTGCATGGGCTCTTTACATACAGTAAGTACATAAATATGAGACTCTATAAGGGTGATGAACAGTCTAATAGAGGACAGCTTCTTAAATAGACCTGCATACAGGAATATTTATGTAGGTCATTATATTTATTGCATATTTGAACTACAGGCCACACGTCTGAATATTTGAGTAACCTTTGCCACGTCTGTGCCACAAATGTTATGGCCTTTGACAACAGACTGGCTGATTGTTTGACAGACGAAAGGAAATGATGTCTTAACAGTCGTGCTCAAAACTAGACTTCCTGTTTTAAAACACCCACGTGGAGTTTTGTCGTTTATTTTGTTTTCCGAGGGTTTCAGTTCTGAAAATCTGACCTTTGTACAACAACAACAATGACTATACTGTATCATGTAAATCAGCATTTGGGACTTTTAGTCAGGGATTTCATATGTTTTGTAAAATAAAATTGGGAGGAACATTTTATAATAATGTGTTTATACAGTATAAGTTAACTTTACATGTATAGGTGTAAGAATAATCAAAAGCATCTTATTTGAACTCAAAATGTGTCTTTTATATATTATGCTTGTGAAATGTGTGTAGCTAAAGGAGTGGGATGTGGAAGGGTTTTATTTGATTTTTAAATATTTATTTTTTTACCATTTTTGTTTTAGTTCTGTAAAATATTAAAATTATTTTTTAAAATGTGAATAAATAACAGTTAAATCATAAAAATAAATATGATTATTCAAGTAGAAGTGCTTCAAAAATGATCTCTTGAGTAAAAGTCCAAAGAGTTATTGTAGTTATTGAAATTCACTAGTATTTCTACAATAGCTACTACACGAACGTGAGAACATCCAAAAATGTGATTTAAAATTAGATAACGTTGGTGATGCTGTTGTCAATATCAAAAACAAACACCCACGCACAAAAAGAGTCTGTTGTCTATCTGATACGAAGGCATTGTAGTGACACAGCTCGAAAATCAACACAAACAGTTGTTTTGTTTCACTTTCTCACTATGAAACTTTCTGGTGGCAGGTCAGCTACTATCTCTGGAGATGCAGTTCCGAGAATGTTCCACTGTGCAGCATTAAACTTATACAAGGCGAGGCAAAGCGATGTTTATTTGTATAGCACAATTTTTACACACCGTAAATTCAGTCAAGCGCTTTACAGAATAAGAAAGACATTAAGATCATTAGACAAACAAATGAAAACAAAAAGAATCATCATAAAATAAGCATTAAAGAGATTAGAGAAGAGTGCAGAATAAAAACCTTTCAGTCATATGCACAGTTTAAAGGTTCATTGTGTAACTTTTCTGCTGGAGCATCTGTCCATCAAATGCTTTTCTCAACAGGGAGGTTATTGCATTCTCTGAAATATTTCACAGTATGGCATTAAACCTTTCTATCATCATGGAGACCAAACCAGACCAAGTAACAGGTCAGATCTGTGGAGAGGCACCCTGCTCACAGTCAGAATGCCTGTTTTTCTAGGTATTTTTGGGCTCTAAAACCACTTGTAATTTAATAATTATAAGGTAGAGCTGTTTAATATCATACTGTGGAACAATCCAGGCAGCGCAATGACATCTCCATAGAAACAAGCAGGCGACGGACCTCAACCCAAAAAGTTACATAGCGCATCTTTAGCAGAACCGTGTCTTTATTCAGGATTTAAACATTGTCAAAGTAGATGCCTGTCTCACATCTTCACAAAGACTATCCCAGATCTTAGCCACTAGACCAAGTTACAGGTCACATCTGTGGTTGTGGATAACTTTAATGCCTTACTGTGGAATATTCCCAGCAAAGCACTAACATTTCCAAGCATTAGCAAGCACTCACAGGCTTCCCACTGGAGAAACTATACAGTACACATTTAAACTTAATTTAGCATCTCACCATTGTTTTAAATAGGGTTAAACTGGTCTGTTCATGTTATAGTGCAAAATGCCACCTCCAGTTTATTTACCGTTTAAAGGAGGAAGTCTGGTCTGGACTAAAATGCCAACTCAGTATTCTTGTTTCAGACTTGGCTGTTTCTTCTACACAGTTTCAGAGTTCTCAGACAGTTCACCCTCTGCCCCGCTGTCCTCTGCTCTACCAGCGTTTTATCTTAGCGCACACATTATCTTGAGTTTCCATACTTCGTGGGGACATTACATTCACTTATTCACTACTTCCCGAACCTTTAAAGTGACTAAAATGTGACTTTTCTGGTGGATGGCCTTTCTATGTTTTTATCTCCATGATGATGTAATTGCTTTGCTTGAAATGTTTCACAGTATCATTAAATAGTTCTAATAATTATTAAATTACAAGTGGTTTTATAGCCCAAAAATACCTATAAAAACAAACATTCTGACCACCAGACCAAGATACCAGTCAGATCTGTGTAGGGGATGACCTGCTGACTGTACGTGTGCATGCACTGCAAATTTCTCTCACCTGGCCAAGATTTTAAAACTTATATCAGGTTATTCATCTTGTTTTCAGATTTATTATCTACTTATAGTTCTGAGACTGCTTAAATCTAGTCTAGAGGTATTTTATTTTAAGATAACTTGTCAAGTAAAATTATCTGTCCATGCAGCAAGATCATTTCAGAATCAGAATCAGAAAGATTTTATTGCCATATGAGTGAACAGGTTCACAACATTAGGAAATTGCTGCGGTACTTGGAGCGAAATGAAGACAAACACTAAACATGCAATAAATATTCAATACTTTTAAGTCATTTTCTGATAGATTTAAATGTTTACATCTTAGGCTTTGTTGCAGGGTGTTCTTTGAGCAATAAAAACACCCATAGCTGAATGAATGGTAGATGGAGTTTAATGACACACTGTGAAACATTTCAGCCAAAGTAATACCATCTCCATGGAGACAAGCAGGTGGTGGACCCTCAACCCAAAAAGTTACACTATGCACCTTTAACCTAAACCCTAAACTGAACCTGTTTTAACCCGTATCTGGACTTTAAATCACATTGTTGATCTCATGATAAAGGATTTACATCACTGAGACCTGATTTTTGATTTTGGAGTCAGGTCCCCGTGATGTGCGTGTGTTTTTCTTTCCCCACAGTGTGATAAATACGTGCCCACATATACCCACCCGCACACACACACACACACACACACCCACACACACACACTTATTGACTGAAATTGGCACACTCCTCTCTCAGCCCCTTCCTGCTGCTCGCTATTGTAATACCATTTTACACTTCTTCTTTTCGAGTCAAACTGTCCTTGCAGCTGTGAAGATGACAGAACCCTTTTTGCTAACACCTCAAACCTTTTAGCCTTTTAAAACTTTGAGCATTTCGGACTATTTTTGCTTCTATTTTGGATGTATGGATGTTTTAAGTAGGCTATAATCATGATGGATATGTACTCTAGGGCTTGGACAGCAGGTCACCGTCCTAAAAAGAGTCTAACCTTATCTGTACAATCTGAGGTGAGTTATTATAATACAAGTAATAAAAGGGCTATTTATTTACATGTTATTTAACCAGACAGATAAGGCTGTGTTGCTGTTGTCATTGTAACGGTGTGGTACTTCCTGGTTTGAAGGTGCTCTGATGTTGCACTTGTTTTCCTGTATAGCAGCAGTCATTACAGGATGCTCCGAAATACTTCATTGAGTTTGAATAGTAAAAAGTACACACATATATTGTTTTTCATGAGGTATTAACGTATAACTTAAGGAATAACTTTAGCAATAATAAATAATAATACAGTTTTACAATTAAACACTGAAATATAAAGCACACCATTTTATATCTGATTAGCTGATAGTTATTACTACTACTCCATGCTCAGCTCTACTACTATTACCAAATACTAGAGCCTCGTCTATCAATCTATAAAATATTTTGTAATTTCACAGCTATTTCTACTTCTGTATGTTTATTGACTTTCGATGCATTCTGTAACTTTTCTGTACCTTAGTCTGATTTGGGCTCTATGAAGATGAAAGGTTTTCTGGACAAAGCAATAACATCTTCATGAAGAAAAGCTTCTGGCAGACCCTCCGCTAGAAAAGTTACACGATGCACCTTTAAAAGTGCAAAAAAGTGCATTTAGGAACTGTTTTTTGATATGGCCTAAGCTGTAGTTATGTGAGTTATCAGAAACAAGAGGAATGACTAAACAGTGATACTGTACATTCTGTTTTTATTCAGCTTCCCTATTTCTAATGACAAAAAATTAACCCTTTTGTCCATGAAGTCATCTTAGTTTAAGTTGGTTGTATTTCACTTCTTACAATATAAAATGTAGACCATAGACCTAGTTTACACTGGGTTTAGACTTTTTAAATGTGTATATATTACTGTTTGTTCTGTTAATGTTGGTTTATTCTGTTTTGTTTTATTATGGTTTATTGCTGGTTGTCTATGGCTTTACAGTCCTGGTTTAGAACTAGTTTAATATGAGTTTTGACCTGATTTATCTTGGGCTTTAAAGTCCTGGTTTAGTCCATGTTCTAGTCTTATGTAATACTTAAAGAGGCACTGATCTCGAAGTATTAGAGATACTGATTTTGAGACTAAAACTTCAAGTGTCTGTCAATACCTGATATCAACAGATGCTAGAGCAGAGAATTATATTTAATTCCTTAAAACATTCATCCATCCATCCATCCATCCATCTTCTCCCACTTAATCCAGCTGGGTCGTGGGGGCAGCTTACTGCCCAATACTCATAGCACCTGACCCCCCCTATGAACCCCTCTGCAGGTGGTGAGCCCACAGGAGGGAACAAAAAAAAACAAAAATCAGGGGAGTCGATTAGGGGGGTAAAGGGGTCTGGAGTCCAGGGGCCCAGGGTTTTAGAGCCCAGAATCGGAACTTTATATTAGATGGGGGCCCGTATGAGCTTTCTTGCTCCAGGCCCCCTAATTCCTGCTGACGGGCCTGGCTGTTATTTATCTTTTGACAGAACAACTTTGTGTAAATACATGCCAGTATTATGTATTATGTGAAAACTGACACTAATTCCTTTATAATGATGAGGTTATGTCACTACTGCTATTTCAAAAAAATCAGTTACCCAGCAATTCAATTTCCTGTGTCTGTAAGTGTTGTCACGGCAATCGATATGTTTTAGAGTCAGCTGTCTGCTCCATATTGATTCAATTCACATTACATCAAAATGATCTAAAGTTTTACTAAAGGCTTGGCATCAGGAGTAGCTGTTTGTAGATCAAGCAAGTTTGTGTTTCATATATTCACAATCACTCATTATTGACAAAACAGCTCATTACAACCTTTTATCTGTCTCACACTGTAAGAAGCATTTGAGTGGCTTGTCAGTTCTTGTCAAAATAAACACTTAAAATTCAGTAATTAAAGTCTAGAGTCCAATTTATATAGATTTCCACACTTTTTTCTTTAGTTTAGTTACAGATTTAAGGAGAGAAAGGATATTTCTATGTTTGGTAAGACTTTTTTCACACTTTAAGAAACCAGTAGTGGTCCTAATTCTTCTGCATTCATACTCGTCTTCATTTGGTCCTGGTTTGGTCAAAGTTTGTTTGTGATTTATTTACCTGGTTTGATCCTCTTCTAGTCCTGGTTTAGTTCTGGTCTAGTCCTGGTTCAGTTCTTGTCTAGTGATGGCTTAGATCTTATCTAGCCCTGGTCTAGTGATAGTTTCGTCTTGGTTTAGTTATGATTTACCGTAGTCTTGGTCTAGGCCTGGTTTAGTCCGGTCTAGGCATGGTCTATTCCTGGTTTAGTCCTGGTCTAGTCATGGTTTAGTCTTGCTTTAATCCTGGTCTAGTCCTGGTTTAGTTCTGATCTACCCCTGGTTCAGTTCCGGTTAAGTTTATTTTAGGTTAGAGCCAGTTTGTTGTGGTCTGTGTGGTGGGGTGAACATTTCATTCTGACCTTGGTTGTTTGAGGTTGATACTTTCAGTTTATCTGGTCTTTCTAGTATAATTCTAGGTTTTATTCTTATTGTGCCGAGAAAGAGACTGTTATTTATGGATTAGGGCTGCTCATTTATGGAAAAAATTATAATCAAGTTTGTTTGGTTCTTAAATCATGATTATTTAAAATTAATACTTACAAAAATAACTAATACTGCATGTCATTAATAGTGTTTGAGTGTCAATATCTCTCAAAACTATTACATATCTCTGTATATCTGACCCAGACTTCACTCACAAGACTACACCTGCAACTGAGTATATGCACAAACAAGTACGAGGAAACAAAGTATTTATATGAAGCGAGATTAAACTGGTAAATCATGAGTTTTATATGAAAATAGCGACAATAACAGCACATCTTCACTTCTCCTTTCTGCTTTTATCCCATATAAATAAAATAAAAACAGATATAATTATTACTCAGTTAATAAATGAATAAGACACTATCAACCAATGAATCAACTAAACTACTATAGACCTACAGCCCTTGGTATTACTAATGTTTTGAGCTCAGATTTGAATGTTCCACAGTGTGACATTAAACAGATCTACCTTACATTTATCTAACTGCAGTTGGTTTTATAACTCAAAAATACATAGAAAAACAGGCATTCTGACTGAGTGGGATTGCCTCTCCACAGATCTGACCAGTAACTTGGCCTTATTTGATCTCCTTGAAGATAGAAAGGTATTTAATGCCTCACTGTGAAACATTCCTGACAAAGCAATAACATCTGGTGGACTCTCCTCCAGAAAAGTTAAACAATGCACCTTTAACTGCACAGTCCTGTCCTATATTTTTGACACTAAAGCACTAACCCAGGATTTCTTATTTGCTTTTAGTCATGTTTCATTGAAGTGGACCAACTGGTTAAGGCAATGCAGACGAACTGAGAGAATAATTATAGGCAGACTTTGTTCTATTGCTTAGTAACAGTAGTGCTATTTAATGATACAACAAAGATAGCAGCGCTGTATGTGTCGACAAAAAATACGTATATGCAAAAGGTGGTTTAAAAAAAGAGACATTCTCGTTCCACTTTTCAACTCAACTCGACTGCCACTACATCAGGTCACTCGATAATCTAACACAGGTAAGTCAAATGTTACTCAAATTAGTATAAAGAACATTTTTGCATTTTGAGTTTTCCCAGCAGCCCCTAATTGATCAGGATTAGTGCTGGAGATAGAAAGAGTCTTTGATGTAAGTTTCACTGCTTTAAACAAATGAGTTGCCATAGATATCTGGATTTGCATGTAGTGTGCATGCAACAACTTGAATAGACTACTTTATTATTTTGTCAAGTTATCATGAGAGAAATGTTTGTGTATGTTGTTCAGTGGTGGAAGAAGACATGATTTTGTTACTTAAGTAAAAGTACCACTACTACTACTTAAGTAAAAGTATCACATGACAAAATCTACTTAAATAAAAGCATTTTGTTCAGGAGTTTTTGTAGCTTTTTCTTTGGATATTTTTGTTTGCTCAAACTACAAACTTTTACTTGTCAGCCCTGTTCAAAATTGTAGTGGAGTACAGATACCTGCTCCCAAATGTAGAGAAATAAAAGTAAAAAGTATCCACTTTAAAATGCACTTAAGTAAAGTACAGATAACTTTTTTAACTTAAGTACAGTACTTTACTACTTTTACTTTGTTATGTTCCACCACTTATGTAGATTGGAATATTTCATCTTGTACTCCATCTCTACTGTATCTTTTTTATTTCTTCAAATATAACCAAGAAGAATGCTTATAAAGCAGAAATAGCTCATGACATGACATTTTGATTGGCCTTTTTAGGATATTGGTCATAAAACAGTATTTTGTAATGACCAGCCACCTGACTAAAGGTAATGAGTGAACCTTTTTTGAATAGTTTAGGGCACCAAATGTGCTATAAATGTGATTTTTTTTCTTATGTAGATCAATGTAGATAGACCAGACCTTGTACACTCCCGGGACTATACGATGCTTTGATTGACTCTGAATGGCCCCTTTAAGATAGTTTGGAATTGCAAAATAAACATATCTTGGACTAAAGCGGCATTGCTTTTATTTTAGAAGTGTTTTATGAGGTTTTTTGATCATTTCTATGGATAATGTGGATAAGATGCTGACCAATGTACGAGAGGTAAGTAATAAAGTCTTTTCATTATTTATGCTATATCCCGAGTTTGTATTTTGTGCCACTTCGTAAGGCCCTGATGCTTTGTTTTATAGGCTTTTACTGTAGCATTGTTGATGTTTGGTGGTTAAGATCTGACACTGACACACAAGGAGCTCAGCAGCTTCAAAATCGCACACGAGGACACAAAGTCAGGTCACTCCTCTCCGAACTTGGGGAGAAGCAAATCGTAGCCAAAATTGGGCAAATTCTCCTGTAGTGTGTGGCAACCTTAAGGCAATCTCACTTTTTTAGTGCTTAGACACAACATTCACTTTCACCAGTCTTACCAGCAATGCCATTTACTGCTGTTTATTTTAAAAGTACAATTAATATTATGCAAAATTGAGTTAAGCATTTGGGCCCAGCCCTCCACAGTATTTTCTGTCTCCCATGTGGCCCCATGAAAACAAATAATTGCCCACCCCTGGTTTAGACAGTAACTGAGAATATAAAAATGTTATATGTTATACTTGGGTAAATAAATCTGACTCTGCTATGCATTTTTCACTTTGAAACTGCTGCTCTTTGCATTTGCACCTCTATCCGGACGTAGGTGTGCATTTTCTGTTTCATTTGATACTTGGGTTAATGAGAAAATCCACCCTTCATATCGAAATTCAAAATATTGTTGTAATTTATCGATTTATCAGTTGCGCTGGATCCTAAAGAATTTTTACTGGCCATAGAAACACCCATATCAGTGGATCTCTACATACAACAAAGTCTCTCAAATGACTGGTTCTACTTGCACCACTACTACCATTGTTATTACTATAAGTACAACAAATACCATTATCATGATTACATCGCTCCTGTTGCCATAGCGCTACTTCTATATTTAAATTAACACTACATCACAGGTATTTATTAACCGCTCATTGAATGGAAACTAAGACCTCTAATATAAGACACTACAACTCTATTACGTAAACTACTAACTGCTGCTTTTTAAAGGTGGCCTATGTGACGCCTCTCCATAGATATGACCTGTAACTTGGTCTTGTGGATCGTATCAATGTGGATAATATCCAGAAAAGAAATGGGCACTCCATGGAGACAGTAATAAATGTATTTTGTTTCCACCGCTGGCCCTGGCTGAGTCTGATTCGTATTAATAGTCATATTGGTTTTCTTTCAGGCGACACTTTACTGAAAAAGAGCATAAATACAGACAAGATGAATGTCACCAAAACTTCGAGCGATATCCTGATTGGACATATAAATTGATATTATAAGACTATTTACTGGTCTTAGTTTGCCAGAAAGTCTCATAATGTTTGAACTGTCATTTATACAAAGCTGTTGAATAGTTTCTGTAGGTATAAATAAGAGGTACATACCACATTTGTATCAGTTCTGTTTTATTTTCTTTTTGTTTAAAGGAAATCAATGCTGTCTTCAGTTTCAGTGCATCCCTAATAATAAGTTTAAGTCCTTCGTAATACTTTGTTGTGCTTAAATCCAGTGAAATTTACTTTTTACCACACTTTGGACTCTTTTTCTGTGGGTGTTTGTGCAACAGATGATGACACAGGAATGAGGTGAAGCACAGTTTAATGTGACATGGGCGTTGCTCTCAGAAGTGTGTGTTTTCACTGTTTTAGACCACTTCCTGTTTGAGAGCAACAAAAGACTAGCCTATTAGAGCTCTATAGAAACCACTAAGGTATGAGTTAGGTACTTGAAGTATAATCTTCACACTTCACACCATTTCTACAGCAACAATAATACATTACGTAATTATACTTTTAAATAAATGCAACCTTTATTTTTAGCATCAGATTTTTAATGGACATTCAGGACAACCTCATACTCCTTACTGACTCATTTCATTCAATGTGTGAAACATTTCTGGAAATTACTGTTTATAGTTTATCAGTTACGTATTCTGCAACTGTGTGAAAGGATTTGACATTTTAACGCTATGATTTCTGATCATTTATTGTCACTGTTATGATTCTTTGTCATTGTATTACATGGAATCTGAATCAAATAACTGTGACACAAAGCATTTGGCTAATTTATTTCACAACCCTATCAGTATACAGTAGAAGAGCAGTCTGTGCACTTTTTAAGACATCTTGAAATCTCAGCTATAAGCCTATTCACATTCAATATTTTTGCAAGTAGAAATGTGTTTGATAAGAACGTGTCTGCCTATGCCTACGTGCCCCTCATTGGTTATGTTGGTAGTTTCTATTTGACTGCTATCCACCGCCGTGTTTGTACTAGTACTTGTATTGTCTTAAAGTTGCGCCATGTAACTTTTTTGGTGGGGGTTCTGCCACATGTTTTACCTAGAATCACAGCAGGGACTTTAACTTAACTATTCTGCGTTTGTTAATTTGGGAATTTTTAAAATATTTTTATTTAACCTTTATTTAACCAGGAAGGAGATGCTAAATATATCTTGGAAACATTTGTTGTGTCACCTCTTCAGAGCTGACCTGGTACCTTACCTAATAGCACTAAATGCTTGTTTTCATGGCAATAGATATGTTTAACACCATACTGTGGAATATTCCAGGAAAAACAATAACATCTTCAGGCAGGCATACCCTCCACTGGATCTGAACTAGAATTACACCAGTATTTATGTTGCTTTCCTCATACCTGCTTTGTTTTTTTCCACAGGTGGACAATGACCATACAGCTGTTTATGTCAACGTAGCCCAGGTCCGAAAGAGCATCTCCGCCCTCCCTCCCTCTGCCCCTCCCTCTTTCTCTCCATCCTCTCCATCCTTCCTCGACCCTGAAGGATGGGAGGTCCACTTTGACCAGGACAGTGGCCAGGACTACTACTACCACCCTGCCACGGGACAGACCACCTGGGACAACCCCTTCACAGATTCCTCCCCCTCTGAACTTAAGCCCCACCCCCACTCTCCGTCGCCTCCGCAGACTCCACCCATTTCGCCGGCCTCGCCCTCCTCCGACTGGGAAGAGTTGGTGGATGAGAGAAGTGGTCAGACCTACTTTTACAACCCGATGTCTGGGGAGACGTCTTGGGACCCACCCATGATGGAGCCTATGAGCGTGCACAGATTTCACGAGGACGGCCCGGTAAGAGAGGACACGATGCTGCTCGATTTAGCGGCGCTGTCCTGTTTCAGAGTAGCCCGAGGGAATGCTGCAAAAATGGTCTCATTAGAATGGTTTCACATCGTACCCACCTACATAGACAAGTTCATTTAAAGTAGGACTAAACATATACACACTTCCCATGACCACGTTTCAAATAGGGCTGCTAAACTTGGGCAGTACCTGGAGTATTAAAGGGGAGATTGAGGGGAAAAGATCAGTGGGGTCTGGAGGCATAAAGATTAGTGTGTGATTGATCTAACAGGTATCCACACTTCAAACTCCGTCCTTCTGCAGCCACATGTTTGTAATCAGAAACATCTTACTTTAATCAGGGCAGTTCTGTGTGATGTTACATAGTGCTTGAAATTGCAGTGGCCACAGACCACACACTCAAGTTTTGACTGTTTTTGACCAGAAAGCTGCAAATGTACCTATTTTTAAAATGTTCCAAACTATTAAAACACCTTATAAATAGTTTAGTACCAAAAAAAGTTGATGTAGTGTTTAGTTCCACTTTTGACAAGGGATGGGACAAAATCCAAAATTACTCATGTGGATGATTATATTGTGAGATATTTTTTCCATTACATTTGATTGGACAAAAAGGGTTAATGGTGGTTACACATATTAACAAGCTGTAGTTTTAAAATGCATTTCTACAATGACAGAAAAAATATGAAATAAAATAGATCAAAAGTTCAAAAGTGAGACCATATTTGTGAACTGAACTATGCAATATACTTACCATAAATTAGGTCTTGTCTCATGCTTGTTTACCCATCTCGCGTCTTGTGGGAACATAATTGCATAGTTAAAAAAATCTCACAAGATCATTTTTCCACTTGTGTGCACTAATCTTGTGGCAGTTTTATCTTGCAAGAACTAGACATGAGATCTTGTTCCAGCTCCAATGGTATGGTCAAAACACACTGTCTGTATACTTGTATATAGGTTGATAGGGAACACGAACAAAGGATATATATGGTATGGACACTCTATTTCTAAAAATCTATAAAGACATACTAACTGCACCGATAACAAAACTCATAAATCAATCCATTGCTGAAAACTCCTTCCCTAGCACAATGAAAACATCCACTATCATTCCAATTTATAAAGCAGGAAATAAACAGGACATCAGCAACTACAGGCCAATCAGCATTCTCTCTGTTTCATCAAAAGCAATTGAAAAAGTGGTCACTGAGCAACTCACACAACATCTGGGGGATGAAGGATTATTACACCCCATGCAGTTTGGATTTCGGGCTAATCACTCAACAGAAACTGCATGCTGCCTTCTCACAGAAACAATAAAACATAATCTGGACAATGGTGGAGTTGTAGGTGCAATATTTTTAGATCTCCGTAAGGCATTCGATACAGTTAATCATTCCATATTACTCACCAAATTAACACATTTTAAACTGTCTACAGATATTCTCTTTTGGATAAAATCATACCTGTCTGGACGAACTCAGTGCGTTCGTATTGAAATACCACATCTGAGATCGCAGCCACTAACATCGGCCTGCCACAAGGTTCAAACATCGGCCCACTTCTCTTTTCCCTGTATATAAACGACCTGCCATCTGTATGTGACAATGTAAACATCCAAATGTACGCAGATGACATGGTCGTTTATACCTGGGGAAAAAAACTCAGAACAAGTGTCCAAAAAGTTGACATTAACAATGGAAAAAGTTTCCAAATGGCTAACTGACTCATGTCTCACACTAAATATCAAGAAAACCGCCACCATGTACTTTGTAAATAACAATAAGAAATCATCTTTCCCAAACATTACAGTGAACGGAGAAAATATACAAAATGTAAAAGAGTATCGCTACCTGGGCGTCATCTTAGACCCACATCTCACCTTCAAAAAACGTATAAAACAAATATGCCATAGCATAAAATACAATATCAAAACATTCAAATGCATAAGAAACTCATTAACACTAGAGGCAGCCCAAATCTATTTGAACAGCATGATCATGTCCCAGTTTCACTACTGTAGAACCTGCTGGTCCCAGGCCAATAAAACCACACTGAGGCCTTTGGAATCACTCCACAAACAATCACTCAAAATTTTAGACAAGAAGCCACGACAACGCCATCATTGCACAATCCTCCAAAAATACAAACTTTTAAACTTCAACAATATTCAGAAATTTGCCTCAATTAGAATGACCCACAAAATACTAAATAACTCTGCACCAGCTCCTCTTAAGAACTTTATCAAGTACACATCCACAGTAACAACACGATCCACACGAGCTTCCACCAGCGGCCAATGCAGTATACCAAAACTCAAAACAACATTTGCACAATCTTCTTTTTCCTACAGAGCTATTAAACACTGGAATGATACGCCAACTAATCTGAAAAATCGAACGGACTATTTCACCTTTTCCACAGAACTGAAAAAGTGGCTGTGGAATAATCAAAACTGTCAGCACACACCACATTGAACTATGAGATGAAATATAAGAATTATGTATTTATGTGTTATTGTGAATGATGTGTGTGTAGCACATGGATGATGTGTGTGATTGTGTGTTTGGGTTAAAGTTAGTGGGTGTATATTATGTTTTACTGTATTACTGTGTAATGAGATGTGTGACAAAACGTTAAATGTGTGATGCTGTGTGTGTGTGTGTGTGTGTGTGTGTGTGTGTGTGTGTGTGTAAGAGAGTAAATCTTTGATTGCTTTTACTGATATGGACTGTTGTTATTTTATCCATGTAACCAGGGACTGCAGATGGAAATTAACTTTCTAGCTATACTCTGGTGCAGAACATCTCTGTCTTTGTACATAATGTCTCTGTGCATTGTCCCTTCAAATAAAGACTAAACTAAACTAAACTATAGTCCCTGTTGGGAGGCCTGTCACTGTAGCAAATTTGAAAGTAGGATATATTGCTAAAGAAAATATAGACAATATTAATATAGCGATAATATTGAATGCCATTTTCGCCAGTGAGCTGATAACCCTGAAGTAGGATTTCCCCCCAAAAGTTATTCTATTTACAGTATACTAGGGCTGCAATTTGAATCAACTAATACTGACGGGTCGACTATTTAAAAATATATATACAGTATATAATAATCGGATTTGGATAATCACAATGGTTATCTGAACTATACAGACTCTAAAACGCATATGAAAAGCACAGAAAATAACAACAAGTTCCCCAGTAGTATGAATAAAAAGCACCCTATTCTTCCATCTACAAGTTGGGAAAATTGTCCTTTGCATTTGATTCATCCTTCAAAATTACCGGGGCAACTTTATACATTACGTTTATAGTCCGTAGTATCCATGGAAGATTGGCTTATTGTGCATATTTAGGGTAAACTAAAGTTAATCCACCTATATTTAGATGCGTGGGACCATTTTACTGGGAGGCTACATGCTAACCCTCCAGTCACAGTCCAGTCACCAAGTCTATTAATAATAATAATTCAGCATCACTTGACAGTTGGTCATAATACTATCCTTTATGGGTGTAATTATATCATAGGGGAAGTTATCAGCAATGCTCAGAAGTGTAACATAATATTGTTTTTGCAAGTTGTCAAATTTCAGTTTAACAGTACAAGCAAAGCAAAACAAAGGAAATCAAGTTCCTCTTTCCTTATACTCTGAAACAACAAGGGTGGAAATAACATTGTGGGTCATGGAAATGTTATTAATCATGGAGCTCTGAGTAAAGTAGGGTGAGGCGTTTCAAGGATTAGTACAGCATGTCCACTCTCACATGCATTACAATGCAAAGAGTGCCCTGAGAAATCTATAGAAAAAATCCATTATCTCTCCAACATAGGCACAAATTACATCGGTATTGATTTTGCCAGCTTCACCCATTTCATATGCATTCATTTGACATGTTATAAATGTCCTGCTAAAATGACATAGCTATAGTATAATAATGTCATAAGTTAGTGTGGTACAAGTTTAAAGGGCCCATATTATGCTAATTTCTGATCTAAATTATAATTCCTCATCAAAAACATACCTGGAGTTGTGTTTTGTTTCATTCACACATGTTTAAAACAGAAACCCTGCATATTTAGGTTCTTCTCTCAAACAGAAAACACTCCACTGTGTGATGTCGTGTGGCAATACAGGAGGATAAACACAGTGGAGCACCCACTGTGTTTATAAACTCCATACACCTTCACTAGAATCATCTGGATAATTTCAGCCCTAGAATTGAAAATCTCTTGAACTAACTTGAAATGTTGACAGCCTAAAAATAAAGTGTTACTCAAATGTGTGAATGGAACAAAACACAACTCGAGGTATGATTCTGATGAAGTAACAACATGGCTTAAAGCTTACAAAAGTCAATTTTGCATAATATAGGACCTTTAAGTAAAAGGTCGCTCACTGTAAAAGGACAATTTCCTTCTTTTGATGCTGCCACACCTCCCTTGGTACAGCACAATATATCAATACTGTTTTTAGGTCAGTTTCCAGTTGAGGATTATAATGCAAGATTTCAAAATGCAAAGCTTTTATGTATTGCAAACAGTATAATTATTTGACTTTAAGATTGTATCTAATATCTCCACACATTTTTAAGTTCAAGAAATGAGAATTTACTTATTCTTAAAGGTGCACTGTGTAGCTTTTCTTGTGGAGCTGTTATTGCTTTGCTGCAACATGCATTAACAAGTATTAAACTCATCTATCTCCAAGTTAAGCAGAACTTAAACTAGTCTTAGATTCATGGTATTTTTAAGTAATAATAACACTTGTAATGGAATAAATACAAAACAGACCAGTTTAATACTGTACTGTGGAACATTGCAGGCAAAACAACTGTATCCGCATGGAGATAAGAAGGTGGTGGACCCTCTACCAGAAAAGTTACACAGTGGACCTGTAAGTAGGGTTGTATTATTTGAGCCAGTCCCAAGCCCAGGTAAAAATCAGGTTTAAAGGGCCCGTATTACGTTATTTTCTGATCTCTGTTAAGTTGTTTCCTCATTAAAAACAGAGTTTCATTCACACATTTTTAACAGACACCCTGCATATTCAGGCTCATTTTGCGTAAGAGTTTGAGTGAGGAGCCATTTTGTTTACCAACATTAAGATAAACATAGTATTTGTACCTTGAAGCAGTGGAGCCAGCCTCTTTCTTGTCTATAAAAGGCGAAAGCTTCATGAGTTCATGTGTTTTCATTTGTTTGTTGATGGTATCTGTTCGGGCAGCCGCCTCTTCCTGAAGAGGACTACCCCCTAGAGGACTACCCCCCTGTGGACCCCCCAGAGCAGTACGAGGACTGCGTGGCAGCCGGACCCTCTCCCACCTTCCCCCCTGAATTCACCCTGAGTCATGTGACCCGCACTGTGATCCCACGTGCCTCTCTGGACCGCAGCACCCCGTCAGGCTGGAACCTCACCGTGGAGCCCAGTGGGATCTGGGTCTTCACCAACGAACACACGCCCGAGCAAGTGAGTGACGATTTTTACATTTTAGTAGAATGATGAGGGAGTTAGTCTGTGGAAATATATTCACTATTGACAATTTAAAACTTACCACGATAGAGGGAGTGATACTGATAAAAATGCATGTATTTTTGGTGCATTACAATAATCAGATCATATTTTTTGTAATCCATCATATGTAATTCATATGCTCAAATGTGCCTTTATATAGTTCGGTTGAGGATCCGTATCACACAAAAAAAATACAATTAACCACAAAAGTGCAGGAAATCATTTATTTATAAGTGTCTTGAAGCTGTCGTCAAAACTTCTTTGGTGTTTGAAATAAATACGGACAGTCATTGGCCTAAAGGCATTTATCTATTTATTGATTTATTTGATATACTGTAGATGTGAGAATGTGTTTACGTTTATTCACTTTTATTGCTGCAGCTTTTCTCTATCAAAGTTTTGTTGTATTATGTACAACGATAATAAAATTTAATCTAAACTAATTGAGGAAGTTTGACGGGCAACATAGATCTCGTCTAAACAACTGGGTCAGTGAGAATCTTAAAACTTCAGCTTGTTTGGAGTGTTCCCATTTTAAGTGGTTCAGATCACATAGAGCTGAACAGGTGATGTACAAAGGGACTAAATGTTCTCAAAGTGGTGTAATAAAGTTGTGAATGCAGGGTTCAAAACATACTTAACATACATAACATACTTAAACAAATAAACATATTTACATGAATAAAAAACAAATACACATCACCAACAATATGATATGACCATTTATTTATTTATTATCTATTTTTATATGAAAAAAACCTTCAACCTTTTCACTAGATCTCAAACAATAATAAAAATACTTTTACTTTTCAGTTCTGTTAACTTGCAGTAAAGTAGAAAGTACAGATAGCTGCTCTCAAATGTAGTTAAATAAAGTAAAAAGTCAGTTTTAAAGTCTACTTAAAGGTGCCCTGTGTCACTTTTTAGTTTGGGGTCCACAGTATGACATTAAACAGCTCTACTTTACATTTATTCAATTGCAGGAGGTCTTACGGCTCAAAAATACCTTAAAAAACATACATTCAGACCGAGTGGGGTTGCCTCTCCACAGATCTGACATGAACCTTGGTCTGGTTTGGTCTCCATGTAGATAGAAAGGTTAAATGCTATACTGTGAAACATTTTGGACAAAACAATAACATCTCCATGAAGAAAAGCATTTGACGAACCCTACACCAGAAAGGTTACACAATGAACCTCTAAGTAAAAGTAAAATACCTAAAATTTCTACTTAAGTACAGTATTTTCCTACTTTTACTTCATTACGTTTCACCACTGGTTAAAATGTATTGAATGGGCAGGTGTCAGTCAAATCGAATGCAGATTTTGCACAGCACATTTGCTTATACCTACACCCCCCTCCCTCTGTCTCTCTCCCTCTGTCTCTCTGTTTGTTGTGTAACAGTGGATCAAGTCAGTGGATGAACAGGGCCAGACCTACTATTATCTAAGAGACGGCTCCAAATCGCAGTGGACTCTTCCAGAGGTAAACGCAACTCTACACTACAATTACACTACAATTGCACAACGCCTTATATCTGCTACTGTCTGCATGCGTTGGATATCTCTGGCTGTGTACTCTCTAGTGATAGTCTTTTTGAACTTCCTTTTGGTGAGTTTGGGTTAGTGAATTCCTGTCTCGCCAAAACTGTCTAATGATAAAGTAAGAATTGTCACAGAGATATAAATGGTATACAGTTTTTGTAAAAGTCAAATACATACATGTGAATTTGCTGTGAGGATAATGTATAGTTATAGTGAATCTACAAATGACTAATTTGACTAAAATTCATTTACATACAAATGAAAAAAGTGCTTTTTAAACATCATGATGACAGCCAGAAATATAGGCATGAAAAATAGAAAAATATCAGTTTTAATTTTCATTTTTTTCATTTTTCATGTATTTATTTATTTATTTCAAGCAAATTAATGAACACAAGAAGTATACATGTATCTATTACACTTCACATATGTATAAATATTTTTTTCTTTGAGTGGAAAGATGTAACTTATTAAATCCCACCCCTGTATTGAGTTTTCAGTGTATTACAAAAACATGTTATAGTTTATGTTTGAATCTACTGGCTTATTCTCTAATCTTTATCATATTGTTTATATAAGATTAAGTATATTTTGGAAAACTGATTGTGTAAATTCCCCCAAAACAAAATTAGGATAAGAGAGTTAAAACAAAAACAACTGAAGTTAAGGTTTTTAAAGCCAACCATACAGCTTCTTCAGCTTCTTGTCCAGTTGTTAGTTAGTTAGTTTTAACTCGCTAATAATATTTTATGCCTGGATGTCTCAAAATGTGCATAAATTAAACCAAAATTACGTTTGTTAATGATCATTGCTTAAAAAATTGTGCTTGTGGGGGAGGATCTGAATAGGCTTAGACACCCCTTTTGACTATGTTGACAAGATTAGACTTTAATTGATGTTTGATTGCCCAGTTTTTTATCTTTTTGTGTTGTTTGGTTTTTGTTCTGTAAAAATAAATAAATATATATATATATATATACTGTCTGTTTCTAACTGCAACTTATTCATTTTGATCACTCCAGCTATGCATATAAAACTGTAATGTAAGAAAAAATACAGTCAAATAAATAAAGAAATGTATGAATGAAATTAAAACACAGTTGTATTCCGACAGGCACCTCTCCCTTCTGGATATTTGCGTGTGGAGAACGGGGGACTCGAACCCGAAAACCCAAATGTGATTAAAAACTGGAGACACAGTATGGGGCCAGCTACACTGAGCCAGGGCCAGGACGATGGGGTATGAACTCACACTTCTGGCTCCAAAAACCTGCATGAACAAGGAGTCTCTCTCAGGCTTATGGCGTGGGTGTGGTGCCACTGGTATCAGGGGTGTAACAGGGATTTTAACTACTGTTTAGCAAGGCAAATTTACAGCAGAGCCCTGTATTTGCAGCACTGCCTCGGGAGAAGAAGGAAGGAAAACATGTAGGAGGTGGTTCAAATGTACTACTGGGACAGACAGGGTTTAGTAATGGGCTCAAAGGCGAGGAAGGACTGTTCAAAGCCCTATATCACGCAGAATTTACTCTTGTGAGCTTTAAGCCATGTTATTCCTTTCATTTCATTCACACATGTTTGAGTAATCCTGCATTATTAGTCTGTCTACATCTCCAAAGCTCAAAATGCTCTGGTCCACCTTATGATAACTTGAAAACTACCGCTTCATGATAACAGGTACCTTTTATCTTTTATTTAATAGAGGTTGCAAATTCAAGGTCTCAGTGATCCAAATGATTCTAGTGAAGGTGTATGGAGTTTAAAAACACAGTGGAGCACTTGCAGTATTACCACATGGCATAACAAGAACAGAGAAATCAGCCTAAATATGCAGAGTTTGTGTGTTAAACAAATTGTGTGAATGAAACAGAACACAACTCCAGGTCTGTTTTTGATGAGGAAACAACATTATAACAGATCAGAAAATAGCATAATATAATAAATACAGATAAATCACCTTTACTGATCTAGCCCATAAAAACACAGGAGAGTTATGTATGCTGTATGTTTATTTCTATTTTTATGGGTCGTAGTAGGTAATGTCGTAGTTCTGATGGCCCTATAGTTTAGACTTCCACAAACATGTTCTGAATCACATGTGAGTCTTGAATTAGTAAAATTTTTTGCATTCCAATAATCACTCAGCCCTAATAGTGAATGAACATGTCAGGAATGTAGACCGGTATGTCCCTATGTCCGCGATATTCCCATTCACTTGACTAAAGTGTACACCCATAGCTGCTGAGATTCACCAACTAAGGTTAATTATCCAGAAATATGTAACTATCCTCACCTATTAAGTCTGATAATAAAGCTTGAATTGAATTGTATCAAACCAGCCCGCAACCAGATTTAATGTTGTACTTGTTGTCAATATAAATTATAGTTTTACACCAATTGATAAGCGATTTGTCAAGGAAAGTTGAAAAATATGTTTAAAATTGCGGAAAGAAGACAGACATCACGCTAAGGAGAATTCAGTCCAAAAGTTCAACACAGTTTACCCAAGAAACACATTTTTCTGGTACTTTAAACATGATTTCAACAAAATAAAGTTGTATTCTTACATTTTTACCTGTCAAATTATAATTTCTGTGGGCTCAGTGTACTGCATGCTAATTCACTTTTGGAATACCCTAGTGTGACGTCAAGATTTTCAATCAGGAAGTAAAATTTTAAACCTAAAAAACTGCCAAACTGGGAAATTTAAAGTATTTTGTTATTTTGTTTTGTCAGAGGTTCATCCCCACTCACAGAAGAACCACGTCAGATTACAGCAGTGACAGCTCCAGCACCGGAAACTCACCAGAAATTCAGCACAATGTGAGGTTTTTTTTTTTGTTTTTTTTTCACAAAATCATAGATCTTCAAATGCCTTCACACTAGGAATGTTCAAGCTCTACCAGTTTTTACACATTTATTTCAGATTTTGTTGTATCAGTATTGGATAAATGAGAATTTTAAAAGCTACAATAGCTTGAAAATAGAATGGTTTTCATGAAGGACTTCTCAATACCAATGTTGATACCACAAGTTGATAAGATGACAAAATTATACATATTTTTAATTTAATAGAATTAAATTTAATAGAATTAAAATTTTCAGCATAAAATAATAGAAGTGTCTTTAATATCACTATATAGACCATTTATGTGATCCATTTTTCACTGTCTAGAAACTTTGAGCATCTAGTTTCAAAATTAGTTTTAGTATTGGTATCTGAAAGTTAATAAGATGATGAAATTATATATTTTTTAGACAATAAAATTAAAGTTTTCATCCATCCATCCATCCACCCATCTAGAAACTTTGAGGATCTAGTTTCAAAATCCTAATACAGTCACCTAATAGCAAAGGATTTGTTGTAGTTCATAGTGTAGTTAAATAAAGTTCTTTCTTAAATTTGTGTTACATTTTTTATCCTTACCCTCCTCCTCTTTGGTCTCTCTTTCTTTTTTTCTCTCTGTCTTCTTCTCTCAAGGCGTTTGGGTTCAGGCCCTACAGAAACCCTTATTATCTGACCTCTAAGTGGCTGCGCTATAACGTGGGTGCTTAGTTATAAGAGTCGCCTGAGCCCAGTCTGTAGATAGCAATGCCTGTCTGTAATAAAGGTGTCAAATCATGCAAGGATCATATCTCATTTAAAGGTGCATTGTGCAACTTTTGTCAAATGCTTTTCCCCATGGAGATGTTATTGCTTTGACTACACAATGCACCTTTAAGCTATCAATTTGTGGTTTAATTTGAGTCCATGTACAGCTTTTTCAGGGCTTATTTTGTATTGTATTTTACAGTGGTAAGCTATAACATGTTGTGGTTGGCCTATTTTAGACCTTTAATTTGTTAGATAAGGAATACTTTATTGTCCCCATAAGAAAATTAGTTTGCACGTCAATTGTTCAGCAGGTAACAGTCTGAATTCTTTTAGCGTTATCACAAAATTGAAATAAATACCAAACAGATTACAATTTTGTGAGTATAGTCATGTTAACTCTCTCAGCAATCCTCAATGTCTTCTTTCTGAACAAAGCTGTCAAACTGGCTCGGCTAAGTAGCTTCAACCATGAGACACAAATTCCATTTATGAACCATTGCTATTTTAAGAGTTTTGTGGTTTATTTTAATAAGGCGTTTACTTGAGAATTAAAGAAACAAAATTAGGTCATAGATTATGTGATAGTGTCAGCGCAATGTCTGATGTCTGCCTCTGTCTTTCACTTCCTATGTGTTTTACATTTTAATATTTAAATTTGAACAATATAACATTGTAATGCGCTTTTGTGTCTTCATATTAAAGGTTCATTGTGTAACTTTTCTGGCAGAGGGTCCTTCAAATGCTTTTCTGCATCAAGATTATTCTTGCTTTGCCTGGAATGTTTCACAGTATGGTATTGAACCTTTCTATCATCATGAAAACCAAATCAGACCAAGTTACAGGTCAGATCTGTGGAGACAAGTCAGAATGCCTGTTTTTCTAGGTATTTTTGAGCCATAAAACACCCGGTGATTGAATAAATGTAAAGTAGATCTGTTTAATGCTATACTTTGGAACATTTCAAGCAGAGCAATGACATATCCACAGGAACAAGCAAGTGATGGAACCCCAAGCAAAAAGTTACACAGTGCACCTTTTCATTTTGCATTTATCAAAATTACATGTTTTGTTATCTTTTTAATTGGAATCATAATGTAAACATCTTTTTGTTTTACAGGTGCAGAATTTGGAAAAAGCTGGAATCCTCAACAAAACTAAAATATGTGAAAACGGCAAGAAAGTGAGGTGAGACACGACCAATCTTTTCACCTAAAATTTGTGTTTTTAGTTCTAAATGTGAGTATTTTGGAAGTCTCGGGTTTCACTTTGCCCTCAGCTCTGTCCATTGTCCAACTGTGTCAAACAAAATAAGACAAAAAAAATAAAAAGAATGTATGTAGGCAATGGCTGCATAGGAACTTAATAATGATGTGTGAATGGTAGAACAATTGTATTAATATTAGTATTATTTAGCTATTTCTGATTGTAGTACTAAAAGATTATAAGACTTCAAACTTACATTGTACATTTCAAAGTACAAAGCTGAGCCACAGGTGTCAGTATCTAGAATGTGAGAGGGAAAGGATTTTATAAGCTTTCACTTCTTCTAATTCTAACTAAAATGAACTGAACTTAAATGTATTTTCTTTCTCTTAGGAAAAACTGGGCCCAAACTTGGACGGTTCTTCAACATGGAATTCTGACATTTCACAAAGACCCAAAATCGGCAGCAACAGGAGCCTCGGTACTCGTTTCATTTTTTATTTGTCATTTTACATTGTAAATTATCTGCTTTGAACACTCTCATCAAAATGCCCCTCTTTCACTACATTCTTAAAATATCTTTGTGGTTTTCAGTAGGTTTCATACTTGGCATCTGTAGCAAAAGTTTCAAAATGGCGTTTAAAATGTTCCTAGAAGTTACAGCAAAATCTATATGTTTATTTTAAGTTAAATTTGCATTAGTACTATAAAGTAGCATAAATGTTGCAAGTAACATATGTTTATGAAAATGTATAAAATGTAAAAATATAGTGATAAAATTTCTGCTCCAAAATCTACTGAAGCAAGGCAGGGTTCACACTTCTGGTCCAGGTTTAGTCCTGGTCTAGTTCCTGATTCATCCTCAATGTAATCCCATAATACAAAAAATTCACTCAAAAATTATTGGAGTCAAAAATATTTATATTTTCCACCTTTGAATGGCCTAGATCATTGGCTCTCAAACTTTTCACACCAAGTACCACCAAAGAGAAGATTTGGCTTTCTGAGTACTACCAGATCTAAATCCTGTATCCAGGACTATGGAGCTCAACAGTGATCAGCCAGCTCCAAATCTGGAAGCAAATTTTCTATTAATTTTCCCATAGACTTTTTAAAAAAATCAAATATTAAGAGTTTAAAGACATCATGTAGGCTCACCAGGTACATGGTAACTAATATCCATATCCCAAAGCTTAAAAAGCACATTTAAAACCCAATATTTGGTGTAATGCTTTCATAACTTTGAGGTTTATAAAGTTTCAGAAAGGGATTTTAGATACAATTAGGTATTGTGATCATTAGTTGCCCCATAGCTGATTAGCCCTAAGCAATCTTTTAATATTCATTTTTTGGAAAGTCTATGGGTAAAATGAATGAGAAATGTACTTCATTCCAGGTCTACTCTAGGGCTAAACCTGGTCTAGAAGTGGACTACATCATTTTAACTTGAGGCAAACCCCACAAACTGAAAAGCTGCCCCAGTATCACCTAAAGGAGCTCGTGTACCACACTTTGAGGAACACTGTAAATAGAGTCATTGTGTACAACTGTGTACAACGACCTTTTACCCATAGCCTGTTTGAAAGTCTTTATAACAGTATCATTTTCTCACTTGTAAAAGGGAGAAACATAAAACTTTTGCCTGGGTGTTGCTTTTATGTGCAGTGATGACGTGGATTATCCCTCAGGTGTAAAGTTTGTTTTTGTTTTGTGTTCAGTGTTGTCCATAGAAATGTTGTGCAGCTAAAATATGACAGGTTAAACTACAAGTTTCACTACCAAACCGCAGTTAACATAATTATATTTAAGACTTTACTACAAATTTAGCTTTTTTTGCTAGTTTTTAAAAAATATTGCTCAAGATTATATTTTAATTCCTGTTTGGACATGAGCAGCTAATGTCAAACACGTAATCCCATAACTGTTACCCAGGAAGCATAATGTTAACAAGAGCCAAAGCCTGTCTAAACTGCACAATACAGTAGTTATGATTAGACGAATAAAAATAAATTATAGCACCTTTGCTTAGTTAAATGAAAGTTTAAACTTAAAAATAGCTTCCTTATGTGTAAATTGTCCCTTCATTTTGGATGAAATTTTAGATTGAAGTTTTAGAACTCACCGCTACTTCCTGTTCCTTGTACTTTTCTTCTCAATTTTTCTTTCCACAAACTTCCACTTAATTACCCCACCAAACCAAGTAAGAATTAGAATAACCTCTCATATGCACTTTAAAGGTTCACTCTTTGAGTTTTTAGTTGGGGATCTGTCACCTGCTTGTTTCTATTCTATTCTCAGCATTATGACTGTGAGAACTTTGTGTGGTTTGGTTTCCATGAAGATAGAAAGGTTTAATACCAAACTGTGAAACACTCCAGACAAAGCAATAACATCTCCATGGAGAAAAGCATTCGACAGACCCTCCACCAAAAAAGTTACACAATGCACCTTTAAACTAACATGATTATTCAAGTATAAACGTGATATGTCTTTGCAGAACAAGACTAATCAGATCGTGCCTGAGATTCAAGTGGATTTAAGAGGAGCCACCATCAACTGGGCGTCCAAGGACAAATCCAGCAAGAAGAATGTCCTAGAGGTGCTCACTTTGTCTTACACTTTGATGGAAAGAGTACTGAATAAGCACTGAATAATAACGTTGAATTTCCTTTGGGATCAATAAAGTATATATATATCTATGTCAGCAAAAGTGTAATGGCTAAAAAGTAAAAAGTCAATTAAAAGTAAAAGTACTGTTGCCAAAACTGTACTTGAGCAAAATTAGAAAGTGTGCAAAAAGTGTGAAAGTACTACTCAGAGTACAAGAAACTACCTTTTATCATGATTTTAGTAGCCTTTTACTTGAGCCTTTTCTACAAAACTTGATTAATTGACCAGTTTAAAGCTAAATAAACTTGTTTTAAACCATAATCCATATATCCAATTAGAGGAGGTAAAGCATGAAATCTACTACAGCAACATGTATTTGTCATTAGTTGCTTTATATCTCTGCATTTAGTATATGCCATTGTTCTTTTTATAGTTATTACATGTGAGCTTCATAAACACTGCAAACATACATAGAGAGGTCAGAGAGGCTACTTCACTGACTGAAACTATTGTGTAAAATTGGTGATACTCATATTTATATACAGCTCAGCCCAGAAAAGTTATTTTAATGGAGAATTGGATGTGACTTTTTGTTTGTTTCAAGGATCAAGTCACTTATTTGAACAAAAAATGGCATCACTAGGAAAAACTGTCTCACATTCTTGTCTATACAGAACTTGACTAACTTTAAATGTTTTCTTCTTCTGTTCCAGTTGAAAAGTAAGAATGGTGCGGAGTTTCTGATACAGTACGATACAGAGAGCATCATCAGCGACTGGCACAAAGCCCTCGGGGACACAATAAAACAACTGGTAAGATTATATATAAGTTATATGCTGTTACCTCATCAAAAACATACCTGGAGTTGTGTTTTGTTTCACTCACATGTCTGAGTAATCCTTTATCATTAGCTATCTATGCTCTGTTCCACCTTGCAGTAGTTTTCAAGTTAACAGCTCCTTTTACCTTTAGTTCAGTAAGAATTGGCAATTCCAGGGCTGAAATTGTCTGAATGAATAGTGAATAGTGAAGGTGTGTGGAGTTTAAAAACACAGTGGAGCATTTCTGTATCGCCACATGACATCCCAATGTGGGTGATAGTCTAAATATGCTGGGTTTGTGTGTTAATTAAACATATGTGAATGGAATAAACACAACTCCAGGTATGTTTATGATGAGGACACACATTATAATATACATCATTTAATATTAAAATATGTGTAATTTAATAGCCCTTTAATAGATTTACTACTTGTCTTTCTTTTCCTTTATGTCAGGAATACCAGGAGCATCACTCAGAGGAAGAGGATAATGACCTCTACGAGAAAATCCCTAATCTCCCGACAATTGAGCGAGAAGAGAAACAAGGCTTACAGGAGAAGAAAAGAGGTAAATCCCCTTTTAACACCTCTCCGTACCTCTCTGCTTTCCCCTGTTTTAATTATGTAGTCCATTTAACCCAGTTACGGCTATCCAGGCCATCAGGGTGCTAAAAATACCATGACACGATTGAACCTTTGATTGTTTTTTACAGCCTCCAGGGCCAGTGTCACTCACTCGTCCAGTAACGCGGCGGATGCGGATCAGAAGAGAGTCCGAACCAAGCTCATGAAGTTCCTGCTCAAACGCCCCACACTGCAGTCAGTCAAAGAGAAGGGCTACATTAGAGGTACTGGAGAGTTAAAAGCCCTATATTATGCAAAATTGACTCTTGTGAGCTTTAAATGTGCACTGTGTAGCTTTTCTGGTGGAAGGTCTGCCATTTGCTTGCCTCCATCTTTATTGTTTTGCCTGGGATGTTCCACACGATGGCAAACAAATAAACAAAAATATATATATATATATATATATATATATATATATATATATATATATATATATATATATATATATATATATATATATATATATATATATATATATATATATATATCTTGTTTTTATTCAATTACAGGAGTTTTTGTTTCTCAAAACTACCACAAAAACATGCACTCTCACTGTGAGTGAGTCCACTTCTTTGCTGGTGATGTGGCTGCTTGTCTCCATGGAAATAGTTAAATTAAATGCCGTACTGTGGAACATTCCAGGGAAAAACAATAACACCAATATGCACCTTTAATCACTGTTATAATGCTGTTACCTCATCAAAAACATACCAGGAATTGTGTTTATTTCATTCACATATGTTTGAGTCCATTATTATTAGTCTGTCTACATCTTTAAAGTTCTGTTCTGTTCAATCATTTGATGTCATGAAGCAGCAGTTTAAAGTTATAACAGCTCCTTTTACCTTTAGGTCAGTAGAGATGAGCAATTCCAGTCCAGAAATCAACCAATTGAGTCTAGTGTAGGTATATGGATTTTTAAAAACTCACTGGAGCACGTCCTGTCTTACCACATAACATCACAAGGTGGAACAGAAAGTGTTTTTGTTTGAGAGAAGTACTAAATACACAGGATTAGTGTGGTAAACACGTGTGAATGAAACAAAGCACAACTCCGGAAATGTTTGTGATGAGGAAACAACATTATAACATAGATCAGAATCAGAAAAAATTAGATGGACTAGTAGTAGTAGTAGTAGTAGTAGTAGTAGTAGTAGTAGTAGTAGTAGTAGTAGTAGTAGCAGTAGTAGTAGTAGCAGTAGTAGTAGTAGTAGTAGTAGTAGTAGTAGTAGTAGTAGTAGTAGTAGTAGTAGTAGCAGTAGTAGTAGTAGCAGTAGTAGTAGTAGTAGTAGCAGTAGTAGTAGTAGTAGTAGTAGTAGCAGTAGTAGCAGTAGTAGTAGTAGTAGTAGTAGTAGCAGTAGTAGCAGTAGTAGTAGCAGTAGTAGTAGTAGTAGCAGTAGTAGTAAGCTGTGTATTGGCTGTAATAGTTTTAGTTTGATTAGATTAGATTGAACTTCAGCACATCAATACAGTGCAAAATGATGTTGAGTACTTCTACTTAGTAATTATATTTTTAATTGTGTATATTTGGGTATTTTCTACACTTGGGATTCATAGTTCTTAATTAGTAGAGTAGTGGTTTATATTTGGTACAAAAGCTGTTCTGTTTTAGTATTTCTCCCAGAAAGTAGCTGTTAAATAATGTGAAATAATCCAACAGTATATTGTTATCTTGTAGTCAAATTGAAAGGGATAGTGGTTGTATCAAACTTCTACTTGATAATGAAGCTGTTTAGTATAGATTTCAGCTATTTTTTATACTTTAGATTAGAATTTGAACCACTGGATGAACTTGAAGATTCTGTTTGACAATCTTCTTTCAATTCCTCCACAATTTTGCATGAACTTTTGCCCCGTCTGTTTTTCCAGTTCTAATATTTGTTTTGTTCTTCTCTGCAGACAGTGTGTTTGGGTGCCATCTGGCCACTCTGTGCAATTTGGAGAAAAACTCTGTGCCCAGTTTTGTGGAGAAGTGCATCAGGGCAGTCGAGAGGAGAGGTGAAAAAATAACTGATAATGCAATGAGTCTAAGTGTTTTCTCTGTGTTTTTGTTCAGTTCAGCTCTGTTTTTTGTTCTATACAGAAATATATGTCATAGTGAGCTGTTTCTACCAAATTGTTTTTAGGTCTCTGGAAACAACTGACCACCATGATCATTCAGTAAAAACTAAACAGACACAATAAACTTTGACTTTTACCAATGTCTAAAGTGCATCCACACAGTTCTCATAATTACTGTGTATTTATTTGTTTATTTATTTTGTATTTGGTAACTTTTTGGTTATTATTAATTTTAATATTTTACAGAAACAAAACAAAAAATACACAAATAATATACAATGTTTTCACTCTTTATTAGTTTTCTTGGTACTTTTGTTAAATGGGATGTTTTTTTATCGAGACCAGCATTAGTCATCTACATGTGCATTTTTTGTCTCAGTAAATACATGACTTAGAATTTTTATGATCTATTACTGAATGCTAATGCTAAATATTCACTTTCTTGTTGATTTTAGGTCTTGACATTGACGGTCTCTACAGAGTAAGTGGAAATCTGGCTGTTATTCAGAAACTACGCTTCAAAGCTGATCACGGTAAATTGCTTTCAATACAAAGTTCCTTTTAAACTGTTCTGTAGTAAAGATAAGGCTCTTGTGCTTTAGTTTAGTCAACAGCGCCCCCTGGTGTTGTTAAACTATACTGCAGTCAGTGACTATGTTTCCTTTTACTAGTACAACAAAGAAATGCCATGTTAACATTACATTTGATGGGAGTAATCTGATTTCTTTCTGATTTTTCACTCATGTGCAGGTTTTGAACAGAAAGAGACTACAAAAAGGGCAAAGACAGAAATGAGAGAAAGATGTTAAAGACTAAAAGTGCTATTTTAAGACTCACTGTACTCTTCTTTCAAATACAACAGTGACTCTAAAATCTTTTAATTAACTGAGACATGTCACCAGATGTTGTTGAAGATCAGATTTCTTTTGTCTATGTGAACACACACCAAAAATCTGACTCTTCTAGTTATCTGATTTTTAGCAGCCTTCTTAATGCAGCCACAGTTTAAATGTAGTTCTGTTTGTGTGAACAGAGGAGTTGGACCTGGAGGACGGGCAGTGGGAGGATGTGCACGTGATCACAGGAGCTCTCAAGCTGTTCTTCAGAGAGCTGCCAGAGCCACTTTTCCCCTTCAGTCACTTTAACAAATTCATAGAAGCTATCAGTACGTCTGCTTTTTATAATTTCCTTTTCTTTTTTTTTTGATCAGCATTAACATTAGGACAAGTAAGAGTGAATTTATGGGCTGTACAGTTCAAACAGTCTGTGCTCTGTGGCTATTTTTTCTCTCTACATGCTGGATTTTTTAAATCTCATAACTAATGAACTAATGACTTATTAAACGTCCTATAATACACCAAATTGACTCTTGTGAGCATGTTATCAAAAACATGCTCACAAGAGTCATCAAAAACTTACCTGTTGTTGAGTTGTGATTTGTTTCATTCACACATGTTGGAGTAACCCTTTATTATTAGTTTGTCAAATTTCCAAAACTCAAAATGCAATGGGCAATTCCAGGGTTGAAATCATTACATGATTCTAGCGAAGGTTTATGGAGTTTAAAAACACAGTGGCGCACTTCCTGTTTTACCTCATTACATCACAAGGTGGAACAGAGTGTTTTCCATATGAGAGATGAGCTCAGCCTAAATATGCAGGGTTTGTGTGTTAAACATGTGTGAATGAAACAAAACACAACTCCAAGTATGTTTTTAATGAGGAAACTACATTATAACATACAACCAATCCACTCTGTTAACTTTATATTGTAATCTGGCACATTTTCTAATACTACCAGGAATACTCTTGCATTGACCACTGCACTCAAAATCCACAAAGTTTTGTGTGACCCAATTTTGAGATTGTCAAACTTGTTCAAATTTGAGGACATAATGTTCTTCTTCAGCCCAATGAATCATACCAACTATTGCAATAATAAGACAGTCTGTTGTATTCACATTTGTGCTGCCTGGACATGTGGCTCCAAAAATATGTTTCATGTCCAAATACATTTTATGGTAACATTTATATATATATATATATATATATATATATATATATATATATATATATATATATATATATATATATATATATATATATATATATATATATATATATATAAAATCTTTAAATGTTCTCTTTAAATTGACTCTTGAGAGGTTTAAGTCATGTTAAAATACTGTTACCTCATCAACATACCTGAAGGATTCCAATTTTATTAGTCTGTTTACATCTCCAAAGCTCTAAATGCTCTGTTCTACCTTGTGATGTCATATAGTGGTAGTCTTCAAGTGAATAGCCACCTTTTACCTTTGTTTAATTGAGATTGGCAATCCCAAACCTGAAAAAATCCAAAAGGTTCTAGTGAAGACGTATGGAGTTTGAAAACACAGTGGAGCACTTTCTGCATTACCACATGACATCACAAGGTGGAGCAATGGAGTTTCCTTTAAGAACTCAGCCTAAATATGCAGGGTTAAACATGTGTGAATGGAACAAAACACAACTCCAGGTATGTTTTTGATAAAGAAACAACATTATAAGAGATCAGAAATAGATCAGAAAGTAGCATAATATGGACCCTTTAATTGATTAGAATTAAAACAAAAGGAATTGATTGAAATGAGTAACTACTGAATGAATATCCAACTCCTAACCGCTTAATTCAATTATTAAAGCATTCTTTATAAACTATTTGTTCAATGTGAATTAAATCTTTCTTCACGCTTTACTAAGGCAAATTAAAATCTAATCATTATAAAGTCATGCCCATTTTATTTTCTAATGCATTGCTTACTACAGCAGTTAAACCCGTCTTGAGGATATTATCGCTAACGGCAGAGTTTTTGGTTCAGTTGTTTTTGAGTTTTTTTGAAGCAGCAGAAATCAAAGGGCCCATTGCTACAACAGGTGAAACTGAAGGGAATTACTGTGATTATGCTGTTACCATGGAAACTGTCAGTGGGTGGGAACAATCTGTCCTGAAGACGAAGGTACTAGATTAGAAACCGGGGTCCAGGTTGAGTAAAAAGAAAAGTGAACCAAATAAAATCTCTGCTAATATTATTGGAAAAGAGAGAGACGTGGTTATGCTATTAGACTACCAGACTGAATAAAACATTGGGATTGCAGGCCTGGTAATATTTGGACATACTTTTGGACATTGTAAATTGTAGGTTCAATGTAAGCAAATGATCTTTTTATTAAAAACGGGTCAAAAACAAAACAAGAATTATAACCAGAACTTTAGTACCAGAGTGATGAAAATTTGATTAAAAACAAAATATTGTATCTTCTGAATGGGCAAAAAACAATGTCCAAAATGGGGAAAAAGCTATATTATTTATGGATTTCTTTAATGGGACTGTTTCTTATGTTGTATATGGATAATACAGTGATTGATATGGTGACATTAAAAGGGATGTTTAGTTGTTTATCCAGGTATAGCGAATAACCTTTAAATAATGCTACAGTATAACAAACCTATGCTTTTTCTCTTTCTCCCTCTTGTAAATGTGTTTTGTTGATTTTTATTTTGTGCTAATTACCCTGATATACACTATTTATTACTTGTATCTTCTCATTGCAGGACAACAGGACTATAACATGAAGTTGTCTTACATTTGTAATCTGGTCAAGTCTCTGCCTCAACCAAACCATGACACCATGAAGCTCCTGTTTGAACATTTACGCAAGTGAGTTTTTTTATGTGTTTGTGCAATAATGACAAATACCTTCCCTATTACAATTTGTGTGATAGTTTTTTATAATTATTGTAAGATCTTTGCAAAGGTTTTCTATTTCTTTCAAAAAATGGTATATGGTCACATTTATATAGTGCTTTTCCTGGGTTAAGTGTCTTTCTACCTCCAGTTTCTACCTAACTACCTCCAGTATTTTCTTTTTTAATGAATTAAACAAAATTCACAAACTAAGAACTTTTTTACTGCATTGAATAAGCTAGAAAAAACTAATAATGGGTGCAATATATGACTAGATCCAATTTAAAGGTGCATTGTGTAAGTTTTCTGGGTCTGCCACCTGCAATTTCTCATAATGGAGACCAAACCAGGTCAAGTTACTGGTCAGATCTGTGGAGAGAGGAGACCCCGCTCACAGTCAGAATACCTGTTTTTCTAGGTATTTATGAACCATAAAACCACCTGTAATTGAATACATGTAAAGTAGATGTGGTTAATGTCATATTGTGGGACATTAAAAGCAGACGAATGACATGTCCATAAAAACAAAACAGTGACAAACTCCAAACTGAAAAATTACACCATAGTGCACCTTGTACTTACATAATTTCCTTGTATATATCTGACATTAAATTCTTGTTTTGGCAGTGTGATTGACTATGGAGAGGACAATCGGATGACTGTGCAAAACGTGGCTATAGTGTTTGGACCAACTCTGCTTCGACCTGAGAATGAGTCCAGCAATCTCACAATGCATATGGTCTTTCAAAACCAGATTGTGGAGTTTATTTTGAACGAATATGACCGAATTTTCAACTGAAACTGAAATATGAAAGAGAAGAATGGTATATGCAAGCATTATATAGCTATTTGAAGGAAAGATGGATAACTGAGAGGATCCACTAGTTGGTCAATTTACTGTGCAAAAAGACAGTATTGTGCTTGAAATCAAACCACATATTTGGTTTAAGGATTTTGCAATTTTTGAGATTGTAGCTTTCTAATTCTCACAAGTCACTTTCATCTGAGTTTAACTTCTTATTCTAAAAATAGTTGTGGTACAATCCAATACAGCCCAGTGCATTAAGTTTCCATGTGAAATAGTACAATCATTTTCCTTACCTTAGGTTAATATTTCTGCTTTACAGCGCGGTTTACTGTATATTTTCAATAACTGAGATTTTTGCCTCTTGCCTACTTAAACTGTTGATGTAATATAGGAATGTAAAAAGAAATATTATTAACTTGTAATATAGACATCATATCCTTCAACGTATAGATTTATTTACAAATATGTACACAAGGAACTACAGTCATGCTGTACTGTAGAATAACATAGACAAATATGAATTAACTTAGGTTATATTTTGGTCATGAAGTCAAAACATAAATAATATGAATTTGTGTAAATAAACATAGAAAGCATATATATTTATGCTGTGAAATGTGTCATTCAAATAATAAAGTAACTTTGTTTAATAAAGTGTCTCTATAATTTATGTGCAAAAATAAGGATAGAACTCACATTGCCAGTCAAAAGTTTGGACTCACCTTCTCATTCAATGTTTTTTTTCTTTATTTTTACTATTTCTACATTTTATATTCATTCGGAAGACATCATATATATGAAGCAAGATAAATTGAATTATGTAGCAAAAAGAAAAAGTTAATTACCCTCTAAATATGTCAACGTTTTTTACTTGACTTGATAATTCCATATATTTGGTTTCATATATGTGATGTCACCTGGAAGTAAAAAAAAAACACTGAATGAAAAGAGTATCCAAAGTTTTGACTGTATATTTGAACATTTTAGGCCCATGATACAGATTGAGCTGTACATTTAAGTGCTATATGTTAAGACCGTATTAAAGTGGAGTAGTGCTTCCATCTGCCATAATATTAAGACCACCCGGTACATAGGGTATCGGGCCTCCTCGTGATTGTAAAACTGCTTTAACCCGGTGGGGCATGGACTCCACGAGACCCCTGAATGTGTCCTGGGGTATCTGACTCCACGAGGCTTGCAGTAAGTTTTTGAGCTCCTCCAAACTAGTGAGCGGGGACGCGTTCATTGAACGTATTTGTTTGTCTAATACATCCCATAGCTGCTCCACGGGGTTGAGTTCTGCAGAATCCGGAGGCCAAGTCAACTCCTTGAACTCATCATCGTGCTCTTCAAACCACTCCTGGACGCTGTCAGAGGTGGAGCAGGCGGAGCTGTCCTGCTGAAAGTACCCGGTGCCCTCTGGGAAGACGGAGTTCATAAAGGGGTGTACGTGATCTGCGAGGATGTTGATGTACGTGGTTGGGGTTAAAGTATCGTCCACGTGAACTACAGGGCCTAAAGTCTCCCAGCAAAACATACCCCAAAGAGTCACTGTGTACCCGCTACTTTGGTATCCTCCAGGTGCGCTCTCCTCCTCAGGTAAACGCCGCACGGCTACGTTTCCACCTGCTTCGTGAAATAAAAAACGTGCCTCGCGAGACCAAGCCACCTTTTTCCACTCGTCCACGGTCCACTCTTCGTGTTCAAGTGCCCAGAGCAGTCGCTTTTGTCGGTGCACATTAGCCAGCATGGATGCATTCACCTTTTTGCGCCGCAGACCCATGCGCAACAAGCTGCGGTGCACCGTATGTGAAGATACCTTTTTGTCCGAAATGGCGTTAACTTTTTCCGCTATTTGAGCCACTGTTGCTGTTCTGTCTGACTCGACCAGACGGGCGAGCCTTCGCTCCCCGAGTGTATCAATGAGCCTCGGCCGCCCGTGACCCTGGCGCCTGCTGGCAGCCTCACCTTCCTTGCACCACTTTTGGTAGATGCTAATCACAGTGGACCTGGAGCAGCCCACCAGAGCAGAGATCCTGGAGCTGCTCTCCCCCAGGCGCTTCGCCATCACTATCTGCCCTTTGTCGAAGTCGCTCAGATCTTTGCCTTTGCCCATGGTAGCAGACGCTGGCTGTGATTGATGGTCCCCGGCGTGACAGTGGGCAGCCTTGGCACCGTGGGCACCGTGGGCAGACAGGGGTGGGCGTGAGCGCGAGCTGTGCTGGTCATCAACTTCTTCTGTGGCATGACAGCTGGCACCAAGACAGTACATTGCCGCCCCCTGTTGGATTACAGTTCAAACTATTATAACGTACGATAAATACTCTGATTCAAATCACTACATGGTGGTATAATTATGTTAAGTACAATAATCACCCAGTATATTTATGCCAATACATCCAAGCTCAACGCTAAATGCATAAAACACCTGTTTCCAAATTTGTCGGAAGTATTTTGTTGTCGGACCCGTTTCCGGAGGCTGTCAGCTGTGAACGCCGCACTACTGCAATGAGTTTTGAGTGGCCCTGGCAATATAATTTTCCTCCGTTTTTTACGTGAGTAACATTTACCTGAACTACACTAATATGGTCCTCCGGGAAACAGGAGTCATTGAATAGGTTCAGATAAAAATCAGAGTCCTGGCTGTTCGTATTAGCACATTATTAGCTCATTAAGCTAAGAGGCTAAACATGACAAATTGCTAGGGAAGTGGGCACAGTCTGTTTTTGAAGTTTCAGTGAATTATTGGATTTAACTTAAAAACCTCTGGCTGTCCAAACAACCATTAGACATATGACAGACCACGTTTGTGTGGTGTCAGATCGTTAGATTTAAGGGACCCGTTTTCTCTTGTTATGTTAAGTGTCTCAGGCTGGGACACCTAGCTGAGCAAACTTATCGTAAAACTAAATCATCCGCTACAAAATCAAGTCATCAAGATCTCTTGGCACAGTTAATCTACCGATATCAATCCGTTTCGTTAAATTGTCTTACCGTAACAAATGGAGCCAGTATGTTCCCATTAGGGCGTGGGCAGAGTCTTTGGATGATCGATGGTTTAAAGTATTCTGTATTATGCTCTAATAAACATCAGACAAATAAACTGTAAAAGCGTCATATGTGACAGACTAAAGTTTTGTATGATTAGTATTGTTGTATAATTGTACAGTGAGACCAAGGACCAAACTGCTGTTTATTTCAACAACTTCCCCCTATAAGTTGGACTAAACAGAGCTCATGCATTGCACTTAGTAAAATAGATCTAAGTGAACTTGTGGTATTAAAAATACAGGGTTAATATTAGGTAGTTTTAGTGTAGCTTATGTTGATTGTTTAATTTCCAGTATTTTATAATAAAAAGAAAATATTAACCAAATATGGGCCAAACAACAGTCATAGGTAATAAAGTCCATTATTTTAACTTATTGAATATTAAATGTATGCATTATAAAATAAGACTAAGGTTTTTAAGTTTGCTATCTGGTGGTTTATGATGTGTGATTTGAATTCACTCCTTTTATTTATTAAAGGCTACAGCCCAATGCTGACACGAGACAAAAGCAACTGGCAGCATGGTGTTCCTTGACACTGTCGTACTGTCGGCATCACAAACTCTACGCTCTGGACGTCATGGAAGCTCAGGAAAGCCCCATTTTCAACAACAAGAAGATAGAACGTATCCTCACACTATTCATTCATATAACTGTGTGTTCAGAATCGTATAATTCAGACCAAAATGTAAATATAAAACATTAAAGTCAACTGCAAATATTTTCCTCTACTTTTAAACATACAAACTTACTGTTAAATGCAAGCAAATGGTTGTCTTATGTGTAGATTATGCAATTTAACTTCAGTAGTTTTTATTGACCTACATTTACCAAACTTTATTGATTCGTAAGGGAAATTGCTTGAACAGAGAAGCACAGAAGTATGAATCAGTCCAGTAATCTTGCATCTTTAATTTAATAATTGAAATAAACTAAACTCTGATGTTCTATGATGTAACCATTTCGATTACAGTTACATAAGATTTATAAAGAATCTTGCCTGTTTTTGTAATTTGCCTATAAATACATTTGGCCAGATCTAAGCATCAGATATTCAGCTTTGGACTTTTGCATCAAGACGTAGTTTGTTTATCTATACACTAGTCTCTTTTTGCCTTAACTGAATTGCAGGAAAACTTTCTATGGAAGCCATTCAAGTTGTGTTTGAGGAATTAAGGAAAAAAGGTTAGGACATGTTTTGATAAAGAAATATTTGTCTGGATCTTGTCATTTAAATAGTAATGAAATTATCTTGTTTGTTTTATTGCTCCGCTGCAGGCAATTTGGAATGGCTGGACAAAAACAAATCTAGATGTTTAGTCATGTGGAGACGGCCAGAGGAATGGGGTAAATTAATATACCAGTGGGTAAGTACAACGTGTGCGTGCAAGATTCAGGTTTTAAATACTCGGTCATGATACATATACAGTTTATACTCATTTACCAACTACTGCAAGAATGAATGATTTTGTAAACTAATTACAATTCTGATTTATTGAGTTTACCAATGTCCCTGCCAGGCCAGTTTGCAGATTATATCTCTAAAGTCAGAATTCATTAGGAACAGGCGATTTTATAAATATTTACAAAAACCTTTATTAATCCTGGAGCGTTTCTGTGATGCCTAAGTTTTGTTTGTGTGAATAACTAGACGTGATTACTTTTTAATCAAAGAATCAGCTGTCTCCTCACAGATAATTGATCTTTGCAGAGACATTAATGTGTTGTGTAATCCTTAACAATATGATTATACTTGTCTCTAGTCAATTTATTTTTGTAGGGTTCAAAATCACTACAGCAATCGCCTCACTCGCTCCACAAATTGTAGCTTAACCAAAAGCAAGTTAGAAAATCAAACGATGAAACAGTCTAGCTCTGTATAATAATTCACTGCAACCAGTCAGTCCTCCTATTTGTTAAATAAGAGAAATTTATTTAATGTTACACATTAATATATAGTTTTCGTTCTTTCTTTCTTTATTTCAGGTATCCAAAAATGGGATGGCCAACACTGTTTGTACACTTTATGAGCTTTCTAATGGTGACGACACAGAAAATGAAGGTATAGTGTTTTTGTATATGACTAGGATTGGTCATTCAGAATTTCAGGAACAAAAGTATTTGAAGTGTATGTAATAAATGAATAAGTAACTACGGTAATCAAAGCATGAACTACTTTTTACTTCTTGCAACAAAGGAAGCAAACATTGACCAGAATATGTCATTTTACATATAAAACAACAATGGTCATCTATTACTTTGATTTGCTTCACATTTCAAAATTATTCACGCAAATTCAATGAACGGTGAAATTTGACCTCTCATGATATCCTTGGTTAATCAAACTGAATCTTGTGTTCAGAGTTTCATGGTCTGGAAGAGTGGATGCTGCTGAGGTCATTGCAAGCTTTACAGTCTGATGGCAAAGCTGAACTCATCACCATGGACGACAGCAAAGGGGTCAAATTCTTCTGAGCCATGCTAGTGCTGTTTCTAATTCTCTGAGCCCCAAACTCACTCCAAAGGCCATTTCTACAGTGACCTTTCAGGCAAAACAAAGGTGCCCGGCGCCCAGCCAAGTCCATGTGGTCCTGTCATTTGTGTTGCCTTTGTTGGTTCATGTTTTTCTAATTAGAAATTAACTGGTATCCTTATTCATAGGTTTCAGGCTGACCATTCAGTAGATATCATCATATTTTGTTTTGAATTGTTAATTGATAAAGCAGCTAACCTAACTTTTCATCTTCCTGAAATCCATGGATAACTGTGTGGGAAGGGCGCAAACTGGTGACACTACTTTAATGTCACTTTTTAGGTAACTGTTGCTAAACTTTAAAGGGCCCATATTACGATATTTTCTGATCTATGTTATAATGTTGTTTCCTCATCACAAACATACCTGGGGTTGAATTTTGTTTCAATCAAACATGTTTAACTTTGCATATTTAGGCCGAGCTCTTTTCTCAAATAGAAAACACTCCATTCCACCTTAGGATGTCAAGTGCGCCACTGTGTTTTTAAGATCCATACACCTTCACTAGAACCATCTGGATACTTTCAACCCATGAAATGCCCATCTTTATTGATCTAAAGGTAAAAAATTATTAACTTGAAAAATATTGCTCCCTGATATCACAAAGAAGAACAAAGCATTTGGAGATGTAGACAGACTAATCATGAAGGGTTACTCAAACATGTTTGAATGAAACAAAACACAATTCCAGGTATGTTTTTGATGAGCATTATAATTTACTTACATGACTTAAAGCCCATGAGGGTCAGTTTTACCTAATATAGGACCTTTAAGCATTTGTTATAGCAGCAAGTATCAGGACTAATTATAATCGTGAATACTGTTTGGAGGAGAGCTATCACCTTCTGCTCTTTCTTTTTGTAAATATAGTTTTAGTTCTCTTTTATTTCCTTGTTAAGTATGATTTTCTGTATGATTAGCTCTGGTGTAGAGTCGCTGTAATGACGTCTTTAAAAAAAAATCCCAAATCACAACACCAGAGGGACCCATATTTTGAGAATACATGCTTCCATTATAGGAACTCTACAGGGACTGGGCCACAGGCTGCTGTCTTAGTATCGTGCTACTGTGACTCTTCCGTCCTCTATCAATATTTCACTCCTTTTTCTTATCCTGAATAGAAAAATAAATCTACATTTGGTAACTGTTTGGTTTGTCTTGTTCTAGGGCTTATATTTTATCAATTAAAAGTTATACCTACAAAATCAGTAGTTATCTGAACAGACTACTTGTGCCCAACTATGGTAGCAGTCTATTTTCCATCCATCCATCCATCTTCTTCCGCTTATCCGGGGCCGGGTCGCGGGGGCAGCAGTCTAAGCAGGGGCTCCCAAGCTTGCTTCTCCCCAGCCACTTCCTCCAGCTCCTCCGGACGGACCCTGAGGCGTTCCCAGGCCAGTCGAGAGACATAGTCCCTCCAGCGTGTCCTGGGCCTCCTACCGGTGGGACATGCCCAGAACACCTCCCGAGGGAGGCGTCCAGGAGGCATCCGGACCAGATGCCCGAGCCACCTCAGCTGGCTCCTCTCAACGTGGAGGAGCAGTGACTCTACTCCGAGCTCCTCCCGTGTGACCGAGCTCCTCACCCTATCTCTAAGGGAGCGTCCGGCCACTCTGTGGAGGAAACTCATTTCGGCCGCTTGTATCCGCGATCTTGTCCTTTCGGTCATTACCCAGAGCTCATGACCATAGGTGAGGGTAGGAACGTAGATTGACCAGTAAATCGAGAGCTTCGCCTTTCGGCTCAGCTCCCTCTTCACCACAACGGTCCGATGCAGCGACTGCATCACTGCTGACGCCGCACCGATCCGCCTGTCAATCTCACGCTCCATCCTCCCCTCACTCGTGAACAAGACCCCGAGATACTTGAACTCCTCCACTTGAGGCAGAGACTCCCCACCCACCCAGAGAGGACAATCCACCTTTTTCCGGTCGAGAACCATGGCCTCGGATTTGGAACAGCTGATTCTCATCCCAGCTGCTTCACACTCGGCTGCAAACCGCCCCAGTGCTGCAGGTCCTGGCTCGATGGAGCCAACAGGACAACATCGTCCGCAAAAAGCAGAGATAAAATCCTGTGGTTCCCAAACTGGACCCCCTCCTGCTCCTGGCTGCGCCTAGAAATTCTGTCCATAAATACAATGAACAGAACCGGTGACAAAGGGCAGCCCTGGTGGAGTCCAACATGCACCGGGAACAGGTCTGACTTACTGCCGGCAATGCGAACACAGCTCCTGCTCCGGTCATACAGGGACCGGACAGCCCTTAGAAAAGGGCCCCGGACCCCATACTCCCGAAGCACCCCCCACAGGGCACCACGAGGGACACGGTCGAATGCATTCTCCAGGTCCACAAAACACTTGTGGACTGGTTGGGCAAACTCCCATGAACCCTCGAGCACCCGATGGAGAGTGTAGAGCTGGTCCAGTGTTCCACGACCAGGCCGTCCAGGCAGTCTATTTTGTATACTTTTTCATTAAATGTAGTGAGAATTATCTTAGCTATTTTCAGATTTTAATATTTCAATTTCTATAATAAACTAATAACTTGTACTTAAACTTTGTAGACTCACAAGGGAAATTACTTAGCACATAACTTGGAAATACCATATAATCACAAACATAGAATAGTATGAGGGAGTCTATAACATAAAATAATACAATTTGCAACAACCTTAACTTAAAACGTACACTGTATAACTACTCTGCTTGTCCGTTTGGAGATGCTATTGCTGTAAAGTTCCATAGTAAGGCATTAAACATGTCTTTCCATGGAGTCAAGCAGGTGACGCTACTGGGCCAAGTTAAAGGTCAGATCTCAGTAAGACTGAATGTTTTTCAAGACAAGTATGTCTTGAAAAACATTTAGTAATTGCAAGTTATGCAAGTTTAATGCAATACGGAGGAACATTTGGCCTGGAATGAATGATTTATGCATAAAATTTTGTTTGTTAATTTATATTTTGTCTCTTACAGTAATTTGCAAGTAACTTGCTGTTCATACGGTGCTTCTGTCATTGTTTAATCGGGTTTGGCATTATAAGCACTTTTACTTCAACCTAAACACTTTCGGTCAAGATCCATGGGGTTGTCGTCTGTTTTGTTTTGTTCTGTTTTGTTTTGTACTATTGCAAAATGACCGAATAAACAACTACTACTGCTACTACTACTACTACTAAAAAAAAAAGAAAAAAAAAAGCTGTAACTTCCTCATGGAGACAAGCAGGTGACGGACCCCAAAAAGTTATACAGTGCACTTTTAACACTGCAGTGATTTCCTTACTTTGTCCATGAGCCTATAATTCATGTCTTTTCACTCACATTTCGCATTAAGCAAGCATGTAAACTAAACGTGATAGAGACATGTAGAGCCTGCTTTGGTCCACAGCTGTGCAGGATTACTCAAACATGCGCTATTCAGGACGTAACATCTCTCCAGAGTCCAGCATGTAGATAAAAACCCTCCAAAGACGAGTACAACAGGTGGGGTTCGCTCAGGGTGGCCTTGACTGGTTGTAAAAGTGTCCGGTTACTCTAATTCTACAGTTGGCTCCCTCTATCGGACATACTTTGAAACTACATTCATTTGTTCAGCATGTTGAGGATTATCATTCTAACGTTATAAATGCTTTGGCTGGACAAGCTGAAACGGGACCCTTACGCCTTTTAGTCTGAGTTATTTCTTCTCCTGGTCAACAAAACATTGTCCATTGGGGGTTAATTTCCCAAGGGACATTTTGCTGTCCTCTGGTTAAGGCACAAACAGGATCTAAACCTTTAAATCTAATGATGTGAACACGCTGTCCCTGTGCTGCTCCTTCGATCAATACAAGGAAATGTCAAACAGGTCTATAGTGTGGTCTCTAAAGCGCGACTCATTTAGAGACAGGAGGCTGAACCAAAACGCGCCGTGGGAACCAACATCTGTTAAAACAATAGCGAATATCCCCCTGCTTCTTCTACTGGCATCAATTAATAATATCTTTCCACGTGCTGTAATTAGTGGCTGTCGGATGCGCGCGTGAATGCTGTGGGAGAAGGGGCGGAGTTTTGGCCGCGCGCAGCCCGGACGCACGCTTGCGCTGCTTTCCACCGCTCTGTTGTTGATATAGGCAGAGCTGCCCTCCCTCTGGAGGTTATAACTGAGGACTTGTACAAGAGAACAACTCCGATAATCCAAGAGGAAGTATGCTTTAATGTGCGTTTATCTGCGGGGTTTGTTGATGTGAGACGGTCTGAGCGAGAGCTGACATGAGTAAGTCCACATATTTAATAAGTTTACATTTTTTATCGTGTAGTTTTCCGTATCGTTATTTAATTTAAATGTAGTTTTTGTTATCTGTCGTGCACGATCTGACATGACATCCTCTCAGCAACTTACTGTCCTTAGTGACCCTAATGCCACTGTTCTTATGTCCCACTTTAGGCACCAAACTGAAACTATACTGAACCTGCAAGAATGTCCAACGCACAGGTTGAGATACCAGGACGCGGATTTCCCGGCCTTCATATGGATATGTCAGAGCCCCGAGTCCCGTCCGTGCTCAGGACTCATGGACTGGGCGCAAGAAGAAACTCTTATGGGCTGCAGAAAATCAGCATGGACCTGGATTCGCCTCTTTATAGCGGCGTCCTGTCCAAAACTTTGTCGTGGTCCGCTGAAAACATCCTGACACTGACAGAGTCCAGAGCGGAGGAGGAGAAGGCCGAGGAAGAGTCACCCCAGTCGCCCTCACCCGTCTCCAGCCCGGGCACGGTCACCCACACGCCCCCCACGCAGCCAGACCCCACACATCCCGAGGCGGACTGGGAGCGCCGACCCCGGGGGCAGGAGGCCGGCTCGGACTCTGACAGTGAACTGGTCCAGAGCAAACAACAGAAGAACCTGTCCCGGATCCCGTTTGATACTCAGTGGGAGCAGGAGGAGAAGGAGGACCTGGAGACCAAAGCTGTGGCGACGTCTCCAGATGGAAGATATCTAAAGTTCAACATAGAGATCGGACGAGGGTCTTTCAAGAATGTGTACAAAGGGCTGGACACGGAGACCACAGTGGAGGTGGCGTGGTGTGAGCTACAGGTAAGACACAAGAACCACTGCACAAAAATAACTAACACAAGTATATTAGCATTTTATAGCTGGACCTTTAACACACGCTTATCTCAACACGCACAATACTTACTGTAACTTCTGTCTTACAAAGTTCAGTATTGCTGCTTATTCTGCTAAATATTACCAAAGAAGTACAACAAGAAAGACAAGTTGGACAACCAAACAAATATGCTTGGCAGATTTCATTATCTGATGTATAATTGATTGCTTAAAATGGATTTAGTTTCAATAATCATTCATTTGATTATTGTCATATGCTTTACATATGACAATACCACACAATGACACTGGCATATTTGGGTAAGGTAGTTCTAGTTTGCATCAGTCTCATTTCAGCTCAATTGTCTCATTCTTTGGTTTCCAAATCCCTTCCTCTCTTTCTCTCTCTCTGGTATTCTGTCATCCAAAGGGTTAGTGAGTTCTGTGAAGCAGCTAATCTACTGTATATACTTCCCTGTTGGACCTTGACTGGAGCTGTGGTGTTCGTGTGCATTCGTGGTAACCCGGGTCACAATATCTGTCAGCAGCCCAAACTACTGTGCTCCGCCATCCAGGCTAATCTCTGTTTTCTGTTAGCACCAGACAAGGCTCTGCAAGGCTAGTTCTGAACATGGAGATGTATAGAGGTTAGATTATGTGAATGTGGAGGGTGCTATAGTCAAAACATGATGAAAACCTGATTGAAATTGGTGCAGTACGTAACTTTTCTGGTGGGAGGTCTGCCACTTGCTTGTTTTCAGGTTGTACTGGAGACAACAATCTTTCTCAGATCAGATCAACATCTTTCTATCAACATCTTTCTACCTTGTGTTTTTTTCAATACCAACATCTCTATAGAGACAGGAAAGAGCTGGAACTTCTACCAGAAAAGTTATAGATGAGTATACCTTTATTTATCAATTTCTTCACATGTACAAGACATACAAATTAATTGAAATTGGACATATTATATAGTGCACCTCTACAGAAAGAGGGAAAAAGCCCATTTAATTTCTAATAGTAATAATTTCTAATATAGTTTGTAAAAGTCTTCGCTATCTTTTTCAAAATGGTACAGAATCTCATAAAACACTTTAATTTTTCAGGTTTTAGTTTCCAATTTTTATTTTAGTAAGAGTTCTCTCTTTTAAGTTTTTATCTCTGGGCTGTATAACCAAATTGTAAAAAAAAATCTTGGCAAAAGTTTGTTTATTTGGCCTACCTAAAACATCAAAGAAGAACAGAAGTACAGATACCAAATCCCTATAGGCTAAACTGTAATCTACACCCACAGTAAAATTATCCAGTCTTTCTTTAACCCATGACTGACCTTTCTTCAAATTTGGTATTTATTGTAACACTTTTTGTAAACAGCATTTTTCACAGCGCGATCTTATCTCTGCACTGGAGCTTGTGAAACATTTCCAGGCCTCAAGACATGCCTAAGGCCCTATGTAGGTGTCACATGTACACAAACATCCTCCCTTCACCATGTTGATGTTAGAGACAGGCCAAACTGATGGGCAGTGATGGGTAAAATATTTGAAAATGCATTTAGTTAACAAATACTGGATACCTGCTTTAAAATGCATTTTGCAACAACATATTCTGATACATGGTCTAATTAGAGTACTGTATTCTGAATATTTTTACAATTAAATTATAGTGTAAAAACGCAACGTAGCATTAAAAACAGCTTTGTGTTTGTGTCACTGTTTGTTGCATTTCCTATCACAAATGAGACAAGGAAAAATCACACATGCACTCACCACAAGAGTAGTTTTTCACTCTTTTTCTCATTAATAATAGGAATGCAACGAAATGTTTATGATATACATCTCATGGTACGATATTTATTGCGATATTTTGTGGAGGCTAACAAAATTGTGCTACTTTTTCCTTTTAAAATGCCTTGACAAGACTTTGGCTTTGTCATAATCCAAAGTACTAAGATTTAAAAGTGCTTATAAAAGTGATTAGAGTTATTTCTTTATGTAATCAGCACTGCTGCTCTAGAACTATAAATTAAAGCAAAGAGACTTCTAATTCGATATATTGTCATGCCCCACGATATTATTGAGACTTTTGACGATACGTTATCACAAAATTTTGGTTATTGTTGCATCCCTAGTTAATAATATGCAAGTTGAAAACAAAATTGTGAGATCAAATATTGCAATGTTTCCTTTTGCTTTTAGGAAAGTGACTATTGTGAGTACCACCAAATTAAAAAGTACCTATACGGAATACAGTAACTCAGAAGACGTATTCTCTGCACATGTATTCAGTTATTTCCCAGTACTGCAGATGGGTGATGAGTGTCCTATATTGTTTTGTTGTGTTGGCATTAAATAGCCTGAGTAGCAGCTGCCCCTTCACCTGCTTATAGACCCACAGCGCACTCAAGGATTTAACTATAAGCCCGTCACCTACTTTTGCCCCTTCGTGTGACACAGGCAGCTTGTATCAGGCTGTAGCAGTAGTACTAGTAGGCTTAGTAGTAACAGTTGTAGGCCTAGAAGTAGTAGTAGTAGTAGTAGGTGTTGTTGTAGAAGTAGTAATTGTTGGCTTGGAGTGTGCTTTAAAGTTTGCCATTTAACTTTTTTGATGCTGAGTTTCACCTCCCGCTCGTTTCCATGGAGATGTCCTGGCTTTTCCGAGAATGGTCCAGTGTGTGACATTAAATGTATCTATCTTGCATTTATCAAATTATTATCTTTACTGAGAAAAACTTGCATTCTTTCTGTCAATAGGGTTTTCTCTCTGGGGATTTGACCTATAGTTTGACTGGGACAAATATTTTTGGACATTCCAGGCAAATCAAAAGCATCTCCATGGAGTCAAGAAGAAAAGTTACATAGTGAACCTTTAGCTTCAATCTCTTTATGTGATAATGTAACTTAATTCATTGTGAGATAGGGCAAGGCATCCCTGCTCACAGTCAGAATGGTTGTTTTTCTAGGTATTTTTGAACCATAAAACCACCTGTAATTTGATAAATGTCAGGTAGAGCTGTTTAATGTCATAAAGTGGAACATTCCTGGCAGAGCAATGATATATCCACAGAAACAAGCAGATGACAGACCCCTAACCAAAAAGTTACACACTGCACCTATAAGTCTGGCTGCTGTCTTATTTTAGCACACAGGAAGTCTTTGTGTCTCCAAGACGATTTGAGGCATCCAGGGATTACACAAGGTGAGGTGCCCCGGAGGCTCACCGCAGCAGCTAACTGGGACTCAGAATCCACCTGTCAGTCTACACAACAGGGGTCTTCTTTTGGGGGACGTACCAAGACACCATATAAACCCCAAGCTATGATATTTTACATAACAGCTTCCACTTTGTTGGTTAAGACGCGTGGTTGACATTTTAAATTTGCCTGTAAGAATCCCAGTTTTTATGAAAACAGAGTAGTGGAATATTTAATTATATTGTGATGTGTAGGACCTACTAGGGCTCATGTTAAAGGTGCATTGTGTAACTTTTCTGGTGACGGGTCTGTTAAATACTTTTGTTATTATTGCTTTCTCTGGAATATTTCACAGTATGGTATTAAACTTTTCTATATTCATGAAGATCAAACCAGACCAAGTTACAGGTCAGATCTGTGGAGAGGAAACCCCCGCTCAGTCAGAATGCCTGTTTTTCTATGTATTTTTCAGCCTTTAAACCATCTGTAATTTGATAAATGTCAGGTATAGCTGTTTAATGTCATTAAATGGAACAATCCAGGTAGAGCAATGATATATCCATAGAAACAAGAAGATGATGGAGCCAACATTTTCTGCGATATCTCACTATTTTTTAAGAAGTAAATGCATCTTAACAACAGTATTTCTTTGTTAAACTACTACCTGCACAAACATAGTACGAATACATCAGTTTTGGTCATTAACACCTCTATAGACCAATGTTGGTGTAGTGTGAATGAATTAGCTCTGCTCTTATTTTACTTTAACCTGGTTTAATCCTGGTTTAGCCCTGATGTATAACTGGTTTAGTACTAGTTTAGACCGTATTCAGATCTTGTTTAGGTCTACTTTAATCCTGTTTTACACATCTTGATAATGGAACTTTCAGTAGCTAAACACGAAACATGTTTACTTAAAGGTGCACTATGTAACTTTTCTGGTACGAGTCCAGCATCTGGTTGTGTTCACGGAGATATACTAGGAAGATTGCTTATCAATTAATTATAGCTGTTTTTCCATTAAAATAATACTTTGAAAATACGCATTGTACTGTAATTAAGCGGGCCCACTTCTCCACAAATCGGACTTGCAAATTGGCATAGTGCTTGTCTCTATGGAAATAGATAAGTTTAATATACTGTGAAAAATTCCAGGCAAAACAACATTATCTCCATGGTGGTGTACCCTCCACCTGGAAAGTTACACCATCCACCTTTAAGTTTTTATGCAGATAAATGAATAAAAAAGATATTAGCATGCATTTTTTACAGATTATAGATATTATTGCTGTCTCTTTTGCTTTGGTTCCTTGTAGCCTTGTTAAAAAGCAACGCACTTTCATCTCCTCTCTAGACATGAGCCAAGGTAATCTCCTTAATCTCCTTTAATAAGCGTAAGTCGGCCATTGTTGATACTGTTAGTGGTGTGATAAGTTAACTTTCCAGAAACGTATCTCGGTACCGTTTAATACCTTAAATTCACCTTGCCTGCTGTTCAACAGTGGTGGATAAAGTGCTCAGTTTTGTTACTTAATTAAAAGTACAGATACATGGTCAAAAAAGCTACTCAAGTCAAAGTATCACATGAAAAAAATACCTGTTTAAAAAGGTACTAAAAGTATTTTGCAGACATTTTTAGAACAATCAAAGGATGAAATGTAGTGATTTTGGTAAATAATTTAGCTGATGTTAAGTGACTCGATAAATTTCTTAATTTTTGTTGCTGTTTTTATCTGTTTGTGTATTTGGTTTGCTCAAAGTTGAGACAGAAACTCAAATGAAATATGCTAAAAAAAATAAGTCCCAGCCATTTCAGCAGGTCTCAAACATGAAGAAAAGTACTTTTTACTTTTCAGTCCAGATCTAAAATGTACTGGAGTAGAAAGTACAAATCAATGCACTCAAATGTAGTGAAGTAAAAGTAAATATTATCCACTGTAAAATGTACAGACACCTACAATTTTTACTTGAGTATTGCACTTTTACTTTTGTACTTTGTTACTTTCCACCATTGCTGGTCAACCTTATCTATTACCCATAGGTTGTCTAAATGAACACAAAGCTCGCTGTTGGTGGTTAAACAGAAATGCTGTAGCAGTGTTGACAGAGCAGCCTTCAGGTGCGTCATCATTTCAAGTCAAGGAGAAAAGTCCCAGGCCCTTTAAACAAGTATTACCTGAGTTTACCTCAAGTCCACAGGAAGTACAATCAGTAGTTTAAGGATTTATATAGAGGTAGTATCTAGGACTAAAACAGAACTAAAGTTGGATGAAAGTAGGACTAACCCAGTACTAAACCAGGACTAAACTAGGGCTAAACAGGATTAAACCAAGACTAAACAAGGACTAAAGCTCATCTGCACCAGACCTTAACCAGGACTAAACCATGTCAAAATTTCCCAACCAAAAATAGTGTTAAAGGTGCACTATGTAACTTTTCTCCATGGTGATGCTATTGATTTGTAGCCTGATTCATCAGCCGGTTTCACTTCATGGAAACATCTGACCTTGCAGCATTAGGATTTGTTCTCTCGACGGTAGGCGGGTAATTTTTTAATTTAACCAATCGTTGCTATTTGGTCGTGGCATATGTAATGTGCCGGAACATTCAGTGGTGTCTAAGTAATTGTGGCACAACAGCAAATCCCATAGGAAGATGGGCAATAATGTCTTTCCTCTTGATAAAATTTACCAAACATTCTCTTTGTTCCGGCTTTAAATCCTTGGTGTCGAGAATCGTTGTAACACAAAATGTATGGCTTCATCTACATCCATCTCGACTGCTTTGTTTGTCTCGGCTTTTTGTTGTTGAGCTGTGCTTAAAGGGACCCAGATGTTTGATGTCATGGCTTCACTGTTCTTCGCTGATTGGCCGGTGTGCCGACTACAACTTCTGGGATTCTTGCAAACCGCCTGGTGTATTCTGATTCCTGACTAGACGCTGGAGAGAAATGAAATGGAGTGGAGGCACTAGGTGGCGCCAGCTTGGTTAATGGATGTATAATGTTCCACAGTATGGCACAGAATGCTACATAAAGCTCTCCATGCTATTCAATGGTCATAGGGGGCTGTCATGATAGCGGCATTTTTGCCTTAATGACACCTCCAGGCGTGACCTCCAATACATTCTTGCCTACATGGCAGTTATTTTGTACCATCACATATTTTTTTTTAACATTTTTGCCAAATAAATGTGCTTCTCTCTTCTCTTTCTCCATGGACACTAGCGGTTACAGGTCATATCTGTGGAAGGCTGAATACGCTCAAAGTAAGGATTCATTGGATCTGAATAAATGCATGATTGATAAGTTTAATGCCATATGCTGGAACATTTTAGGCAAAACAATAACATCTCTATTAGGGCTGGGCGATATGGACCAAAAAATATATCTTGATATTTTTTGCTATATCTCGATATACGATATATATCTCGATATATTTACAGGAAACAATATCCCCGCAAACTACTGCAAAAACAAAAAAACAAATTTTATCTGATTAATATTCATTTAGTACAGCACTTAAACACTCTGTGCCCCTTTTTGGACCCTCACCCACAGTTTGAGAACCTCTTCTTTAAGAGAACTTCCACTGGCACTTTACACAAAACTGCTTCAAAGTGAATAAAGTGTGTAGGATTTTTAAACCTGTATTTTCAAATTCCAAACTGGAGTTACATTCTCTTGTTTTAAAGTGGTATTTAGTCTCTGCACATTTACCATATCAAACGCACATTGTGACAAACAGATTTATTTGGCATTTGGCACAGGCTGCAGAGAAGCCCCGCACGCTCCCGCACACTGGGATGAGTTTATTGGTGACAGCAGCGGCATTAATGAAAAATGACCGCACTCAGTATTCACACCTTGAGTCCGTGACAAGACCAAGACAAAGCTCTCGCTTTAGCGGAGGAGGAAGTCCAGTGGTGTGGGGCTGTCTAATGAGTGGTGGGACAGGTGTGGGTCCTGCTGCGGGGCGCTCCTCGGTTAAGGGGGCGTGGGTGTGTTTTGAAGCGGAGTTTGTTCGTATGAGTGATATCGGCCACACGCGGAGCTCGTATGCTGGGGTCGTGCGCGGTCGGAGGTGTCATGTGGTTGCGCTCGCACTGGGCAGGTGTATTTAGAAAGTTTAACTCGTCACGTTACGTCTGTGCGCAGCTCCTTATTGTGGCTGCAGAAGCACTCGCACAGATGCGCCTGTTTGTTTTCCCCGTTCGCACAACGAAATATTTACTTGCAAATGTGAGTGAAATGAGCGCACTGTAGAGCCCTGGTCCTAGTCCTGGTTTAGTCCACGGCCAGCTCCGGGCTCCGCGGAGGAGCTTGGGGGGACAAAAGGAGGCGGCGGCGGCCGAGCGCAGCACAGAGAAGGCAAAACAAGCGAAGCGGCGAAACCAGAAGTAAACGTAAGCATTATAGCGATATATCGATATGTCAGAATTCATATCGAGTTTCAAAAAGATCTCGATGTATTTTAAATATCGAGATATCGCCCACCCCTAATCTCTATAGAGACACCAACAGATGGCTTACCCCATCACTACATTACACATACTACACATTGTGCACCTTAATTCAATCTAAATTAAATGACAAATTCTAATGTTACAAATCATTACAGCACTTGGTCTAAATGACCTGAACAAAACCAGTTGACAAATATTTGATTTGCACAATTATTGGATGAGTCAGTCTAGTCCGATTGATTTAAAAATAGTTCTAATTGTCGTGTACAATGGAGCTATTATTGTCGTACTGTTTCTCTTGGCATAAACACAGCTCTTAAGGGCGGTGGCTTAAACTAGTTTTTGCGACAGAAACAAAAAGGGTCAAAGCTCCTTTCGATTTCACTTTGACAAGTTAAAGCCAGCTTCTTCAGTTTGTGTTTACAACATATAGACCATCTGTTGCAAGTAGAGTTACCATCTTGTCATTCCTGCTTTGTTGTGACTTGGGGCAATTATTAGACTGACAACAACTCTTACCTTAAACTACTTTTAAACATAATCGCTTTGAAGCAGACCTGTCACAATAATTACTATATCCACTTTCAATATATGATACATGGGATGATCATTTTTTAGTTCAATATTTTATATATTTTTTATATTTTTGTCTATTTTTTGTCTATATGACAAGATTTAAGATGTAAAAGACTCATTACAGATACAAACATCCAAAATACTCATGTGTTTTAATCTGCTACATTACAAAAAGCAATATCTAAGTAAGTTAAAATGACTTCAATTAAGCTAATTTTACTTAATTTAGATTAGACTCTTACTCTTAATTTAGAGTAGATTCAACTTGACAAGTAAAATTATCTACCAGTGGAATAAGTATGTTGGATTTAGTTTTGAATTTCAAAAGTAAATTTCAATTTAGAATCAGCTCTGCAGCTACATCTTGTACTAATGAAGTGCATAAGATGCGGTAAAGCTTCGCGCTCTCCACCACCTGCTCTATTTGGGCTCAGCTCACTGGTCCGACAGCCCAATAGTCCCAAAATGGACCAGTGAGTAGAGATCCCATTAGTCCGACCAGACACAGTGCAGATGCATGGGATACTTGTTGACTTGTTGAGGATAAACCATTTGTACATTCAGAGTGTGGGTGGAATTCTCGTTGGTTTAGAGCCACACCGGGGCGGGGAGCCACAAACGAGAAAACAAGAAAATCTGCACTGTGTCATTAGCGGCGTATAAATATACACGCTACAATCACCGAGCCGATCGCCAGGACTAAGCCAGGACAAAACCAGAACTAAACAAGAACTAACCCAGGACTGGACAGGACTGAATCAGGACATTGCATTAAACTGAAAATACAACCACACATTAATTTGTGCTGAGCACACAAATTTAGGTATCAATAAATTATAATATAACATTAGGTCCTTATGCGCTGCAGATTTTTTTAATGCGCTGCAGATTTTTTTAATGAAACTGATACCGTTGCAAATTTTTGATACCTCAGGATACCTTAATATCGTATTGCTGCCCAACCCTAATGTCATATGTCATTACTTTAAAGTATGACTTTAAAGAGCTCGATCGTTCATTTATTCAGTTACCGGTGGTTTCATTGCTCAAAAACAGTGGTTCTTAACCTTGTTGGAGGAACTGAACCCCACTAGTTTCATATGCGCATTCACCAAACCCTTCTTAATTGGAAAAATAAAATATGTTTTTTTTTTTCAAATTCAAAACATAGGTATATATATTTTATTGTAAACATGTGAATCCATATTGCACATATTTGTCTGACCGCTTTCTTTTTTTGCTCAACATAGTTAGTATGAAGGGAAAATATTAAGAAAGAAATTACACGACACCATCATGAATCATATGAGTTGGATGCGTGTTTTGACCCCTGCCGAACCCCTGAGATTGACTCACCGAACCCCTGGGGTTTGATCGAACCCAGATTAAGAACCACTGCTCAAAAATAAATAGAAAAACAGGCATTCTGGCTGTGAGCGGGATTGCCTCTCCACAGATCTGAAATATCTGGAATAACATCTCTGTGAAGAAAAGCATTTGATGGACTTGATATAAATCATGCTAATGTAATAAGCTGAGTCATACAACTTAAAGAAATTAGAGAGCTTTCCCCAGTTAAAGAAGTGTTGCCGTGGTGATGTGCAGGTCATGACGCCAATGCCACGTTTTGTTTTGTCTCAGTAAATAATACATCAGTGATCCAGTGAACTCTACGTGTGATCTCAAATTCAATTCATTGGATTAAATGGAAAGCGTTACTAAAAATGTACACAACTTCTTACTGATAACTAATGTTATCTTATGTAACTTTTTCTGCAACATTCAGACTTTTCTTTTAGTTTTGTAATACTAACTTACAAATATTTGGTTTATTGTCTTGTCCTTTACTGTGGTTTCACACTTGTCCCGGTTTGGTCCTGGTTTTAGTCCTGATGTAGACTTGGTTTGTTCCAGTTCTAGTCCTAGTTTAGTCCCAAACTGATCATAGAACCTGTGCATGTTCTTAATCTGTCGCTGCATTTTATTCTCATTTCATCAGTATTATTTTGCATACGTTTTCATGGTTGTTATATTTGTTTTTGACAATTTTTTTTGTGATTGTTTTCATTGTATAATTTAGTGTGACCAAGTGTGGATCAATAAATGTACAATGGATTGTACAATTTAAACAATACATTTTAACAACACAATACAATTATCTGACAGCACTGAACCGCTTTTGTCCTTGTGGTCTGACTTTAACAAAGACACCGCTGCTGTCCTCCCGCGGGAAGTGTGACCAACATTGTTCTATATTTTGTTCTATATTTTTATACAGTTATCTAAGCTTGTGTAGCATGTGATTCTGCAGTGACCTGGACTCTCACCGCAGTGTACTGCTACGATCTGTGGTTAAGAGGAACATTTGTCACCAGAGATGGAACTAGGGCTAAACTAAGGCCAATCAAGGTCTAAACCAGGACTACTAATAAACTGAAAGACCTGTTTTAGAGTTTAGGCTAATCTAATATATCATAGTGCATATTTAACCAAGACTAAACCTGAATTAAACTTGGACTAAATGGTACTTATTGGTGCCAGCTCAGACTAAAACAGTATTAGCCCACTAAACCAGGACTGGACCAGGAGTTTATCCTGAATTAAACTGACCAAAGTGAAGCACTTTGGTCAACTGAAGTTGTTTTAAATGTGCTATATAAAAAAACTTGAATTGAATTAAATTAAACCAGGATGAAACCAGAATTAACAATGGACTAAAACAAGACTGGACCAGGATTTAAGCAGAACTAAAGTAGGTCTTAACCATTATTAAACAAACTGGGGCTAAAGCAAAATTATAATCCATGACTAAAGCGGGAATAAAGCAGGATTGAACCGGGACTAAAACAGAACTAAACCAAGAATAAACCAAATCTAGTCCCATCCGGGTGACTGCTGCTTAGCAACCACTCCCCACATGGCACAAACTTGGCTCAGATGCCATTCAGGGACCTCGCCCGCTTTCAGAGACACATAGAAGCACTAAATAATGGATGACCTATTGTTTATCCTGCGTTTACTTTCATTCATGAACTCAATGAGTTGTAACAAGACCAGATAAAGGCCTACAAACCACTCAATCTCCACTTTATACTGCCTTTATTATTTGTGTACATTATGTTCAGTCTAATCTTTTTTAGTTTAATCAACCGTGAATGCCACTGTGCAGCAGTGTACTTTATGCGACAAAAATATTTTACTCATACAATAAAATTTAATCTATTTTACACACCATTTCACAGTAATGGTACAGTACAGTATCAAATTGACACAGAAAATTCTTTGTTTAAAAATATCTTCTTTTAAAATAGGTTGTATGAGCATGAATATAAATTGGAATAATGGAGGTAATAGTAGTAGTAGTAGTAATAGTAGTAGTAGTAGTGGTACTTTTCCCTCACCTCTACCGGCATTAAGTGCACTCAGCCTTATATCCTTTTAGACTCCCTCCTGTGCCCTAGTTGCTTAATTTATGATGGGACAGCTTATGTGGTCCATTACACTGCAAAAAGCAACATCCAGATAAGTTAAAATGACTTTATATATGAGAAGATTGAACTTGACGAGTAAAATTATCTACCAATGGAATAAGTGTGTGTTTTCTTAATTCAAGCAACATTAGATTTTGTTTCTTACTAAAGTGTAAAGAGCTGTTTTTTCATCTTCAGAATAGCAAGATGTAATTTCATATTTTACGTACAAAAAGTCCTGTTCCATTGGTAGATACTTTTACTTGTGAAGTGAAATTTACTTTTTGCCCTGTGTCTGTAATGTAAAACCATGCTGTGTGTCTCTAACAAGTTTGCATGAAATTTAACAGGCTAATCCCTCCTCTTCCAAACACATGATAGAGATTCAAGGCACTTTGTGAAGCACTTGTAGATAAAATTTAACTGCGGTGTCAAACCCAAACAGTACATATTATTGCAATGAGGTATCTGCTGCTGTATCTTTACTGTATCTTAGACAAATTTGCTTTATATTTTGACAATATGAGGGAAATCTGCTGTAAAACATTAACACTTTTTACTGGACCACCCTCAACTGTGATGGATAAAGAATAGTAAGAAGTTTATTACAATTTGTTATTATTGTTATTGTAATATAATGTGTGAGCTACTGTGCCTAAGTAATTTTCCTTGTGGATCAGTAAAGTAAAATATCTTCAAACTTGCACTGAACTAAAGTGAAGTATTGGCATAATGCACTGCTGATACAGGAATACAAACTAATAATGATTTACAGATAATGTTCTTTGGCTTTTCATGGCTAGATGCATTATGTAACATTCCAGGTGGAGGATCTTTTGTTACACAGCTTGATATGCACCTTAAACTGCATTCATTTCAATTCTTATATATGTTTTTATTGCTCAAATACTACTTTAAAAAACATGCGTTCTTTCTTACTGAGTGGGGGTCACCTCTCCACAAAGATCTGACCTGTAACTTGACGTCACTTGCTTCTCATGTAGTTATACAGGTGGAATTATGATGCAGTTTGAAGTGTAAAAAGTCACTTAGGGACCACATGAACAAGGACAAGTTTTGTGCTGGCTCAGAGTTACGTCATTTCTGTTGGAGTCATTAGCACGATCAAAGTGGGCTCTAGGGTGAATGAGCAGGGAGCTAAACCATTTTAATGCCTGTTTATGAGCAATTAATTCAAAAGGTATTAATAATAGCTGCTACTAAGCGTAACAAACCCCCTTTATGTTCGGTAGCTTGAAAAGTCTCCTGGACTCTTATCTCATTGGATACTGCTCATTTGGCCAAGCATAGACCTGGTGCTATGCCAGTGCAATACAATCCAGTGGTAGTAATCTGTAATGACGTACATAGCCAAGCACAAGGTGACCGTCTATAAAACACATATTATGTCATGAAAATATACATATGTTACTCAAGGTCCACTGTAACTCCACTGTTTGTCTCCAGGAAGATTTTTTTTTTTTTTACCTGGATTGTTCCACATTATGACATTAACCTTATCTAACTCCATGGACTCAAACAGGTGACACCCCCAGGCCAAGTTACAGGTCACATCTGTGTAGAGGCAACGCCACTCACAGTAGGAACACATATTTTTTCAAGGAAGGGCTAATTGCATGCAATAAAAACACCATCATTAACCAACACTATAATTGAATAAATAAAAACATGACAAAATTAGTATTTTGATGTTTCATGTTAGGCAAAAACAGCTCCATGGAGACCAACCACCAACCAGAAAACCTGTGTAACTTCTAAGGTGGATGGTCGGCTATCTGCTTGTCTCCCACTGTTATTTCTTTTCCTGGAATGTTCCACAGTAGGGCATTAAACATATCTCCCTTGCATTTGTTCAATTACAGGTGTTTTATAGCTCAAAAATACCTTAAAAACATGAATCTTACCATGTGCAGGCTTGCTTCTCCATAGATCTGACCTTTAACAAGTTTATTTCCATACTGTGACATAATCAAGGCAAAACATTTCATTTAATATTTCCATGGACACAAACAGGTGCCTGACGTCAAACTAGAAAAGCTACACAGTGCACCTTTAAGTATTTTCATCTTTAATTCGTATAAACAAGTCTTTCTATCATCTTAGCATATAACCTTACCTCCTGTGTGAAGTCTTTAGTTGAATGGCACTAGCTCACTGCCCTATCATTTTCAGTGAATGCCAACACAACCACAGTGTCATTACTTCTACAGGCCTTGCAGCTCTGCCAATTTGAGCTTATCAGATCCAGCCAAGGGGCAAGGAGGTGACACAAGCAAGCCCCTTTGATACCGCGCATTTATTCACGCTATTGACGTTAGCATGTTCGTTTGGTTAGTATTAGCTGTACCTGATTTTCAAAGAGAGACCATTGGAAACTATGTCACCTATAAAATTTGTTTGGTACAAAATGTGCTCTAATTTAATGATAGTTTGGCAAGATACTGGCTGTTTAGTCCACACAGTGTGCCCCCAGCTCTCCAGTCAAGAGAGCAGCTTCTTATTAGCTTCCAGTGATAATTATGTCTTTTTTTAGGTGCACAGATAAGTCACAGCTACACAGTGGACCTCTGTGCCCAGTACCCAAGGATTTAAAACATCTTAAACACTAAAAATAGACAGCAATCATCCAACTTAGTTTTCAATGGCTAACTATAGACAAGGTTTGTGCAAAACTAGAGTGAGAATACAAACAAATACATTTTAATTTTTTATTTTTTTATAATATCTTGTGGTTATTCCTATAGGGCAGTTCCTGGTGCATCCAATATTGGGGCATCTGTACTCAACCAAACTGTCATAATAAAAGAAGGCTAAGTGTATTTATGCATGTGTGTGTTAGGACTAAATTCTGTACACACACTCAGTTTATGGGACCTGCCTAGAGATAGACCATGTATCATTTAATATCTCCAGCACAGGTCGATGTTTAGTTCTGGCTGACTTGCTGCCTAATGAATACTGTACATGTAATGCTTTATGTGAACACTGTAGTGCAAAGAGATAACTACAAAACATGACCAAACTGCTCTCTTATTAGTTTATGATTAAATAAAGAGCTATGAGTGAGTTTGTAGTAATTTAAATGACAGAATATGCAAAAATGGCCAAAATCAGTCCTACATATCGACCCAAAAGTATCGGCAGAGCTTATTGATCGTCAGTTTGGTTCAAGTCTAAACGATTATTAGCATCAGCCCTGAAAAGTACCATATCAGTGGATCTCTAGACTTGCCCCCCACAGGTCTGCTTTCTATCACGTAAATCCTTTATCATTAGATCAGCTATGCAGTGTAACGATACAGGGGTTAAACTAGGTTAAGATTGAGGTTTAGGTGTTTCAGGAAATGAATAAATAAATGTAATGCAGTGGAAAGCAGTGGAAACCTGAGGGTACATTATGTGACTGTTATATAAAGGTAGATTTAGACTGAGGGGTCGAAAATATTTGTAGACCGCTCTAAAAGATAATAACTAAACTTTTAATACAACATGTTTTATACAAACAACACACACACATGGAAAGTTACATAAAAGTAGATTTAGGTTATCTACCTGTGTTTGAGTTGCCTTTCTAGAGTTTTCGCTGTATCCTTAGTATTAGTGATTTGTTTTCTTTTCTTTTTTTATTAAAATAGAATAGAAGAACTTCATATATAAGCCCCAGTAGTAGAAAACACATAATTCATAAAACATACATACAGCAACAATCCTATATTGAAAATTGTTTTTAGATTTGATAAAGAAAAAAGAGACAGAAATTCTAAAATATGAGTAGCAGTAAAGTAAAGTTTTAATAGCACCACAAACCACAAACTTGCCTGAGCTTTGTTCAAGTAAACTCAAGTAAAACTTCTCTAGATGGATGTTTGAGTTTCCTTTCCTTTAATTTGATTGAATCTTTGGTATAGGCTGTTATTATTATAATTAAATTAAAATAAAGTTGAAAACCTTCATAGTATAGTCCACAGCTTGTTGTTGAAAAACAGATAATTCATAAGCCATTCCGATAAAACTATTACGTTACTAATTCCCATCTACCACATGCCCAGCTCCTACTTAAGTCATGACTCAAGTCCCAGAGCAAATATTTTATTTTTATGAGTGATTTTACCCACTACTACACCTTTGATTCCAATACTCCACATCCAATATCTTCCCGCAAGTAATAATTAAATCCCCAATTTTTATGAAACAAGTTCTTTCAGATGTCACACTTTAAAAACCATGGTGCCAGGTTCACTCCTTACAACCTCACCGCAATATCCGCTTTCTTACTAGTTTTTAAAAATGACTTTACTTTTCAACTGTTTTTGTATCACCTGGAAAACATGTGGTCATCTGCCGCATAGATTCCAGAGAGGCCTTTTCTAAACAAACTTCTGGATTTAAAAGCTGCCATGTTGGTCAAGGCGAAAATATCGTCTATGGGGTAACCTCTGGACATTTGTGAGCTGAGGTGGAGGTGTCAGTCGTGTAAACGTGAGTGGATGAATTGACCATTGGTGTACAGTAAAGACTTGTTTGAGGTCCTTTGGCTCACATGATTCATCAACAAACACCCTAATGTGTTTTCTAAGTCAACAAATACATCCAAAATATCTGTTTTGTCCAGATCTATTAATCTTCCAACTTTCTAACTGACTATAATGTGTTTCATTGTAAGACCCTTTATATACTGGTACTATAATAGCAAGATTTGATTTACGATTTGGAAATTATATCATTATGTTTGAGTGTATATATATATATATATATATATACACACACACACACACACACATATACTGAGCACCCTGAGACTGTACACGAGCCGGAAGGAAGGAGGCCGAGGACTAGTGAGTGTGGGAACCACTGTCCAGGATGAAACATCCAAGCTCCACAAGTACATCAGTGACAAGGCCCAGACTGATGACATGCTCAGAGAATGTCTCAGACAGCGGGGCGCAGAGGAAGAGGTGCTGGAGGGACCATCATGGCAGGACAAACCCCTACATGGGGCGTTCCACCGGAACATAACTGAAGTGGCTGATATCAAGAAATCCTACCAATGGCTGGAGAGGGCTGGTCTGAAGGACAGCACGGAGGCACTCATCCTGGCTGCACAGGAGCAGGCCTTGAGCACCCGAGCAATAGAGGCCCAGATCTACCACACCAGACAAGACCCAAGGTGTAGGCTGTGCAAAGAAGTGCCTGAGACAGTCCAGCACATAACTGCAGGGTGTAAGATGCTGGCATCTTTGCAGAGTACGGGCTGAAAACCCCAGGATCAAGGTGGGCAACGCCTCCAAAGGTTGTGGAGAATGAGCGGGCAAAGATCCTGTGGCACTTCCAGATAGAGACTGACAGAATGGTGATGGCGAACCAACCAGACATCGTGGTTCTGGATAAGCGAGAGAACAAAGCCGTGGTGGTGGACATTGCAATACCGAGCGATGGCAATGTCAGGAAAAAGGAACACGAGAAACTAGAGAAATACCAGGGGCTCAAAGAAGAGCTGGAGAGGGCCTGGAAGGTGAAAGCATTGGTGGTGCCTGTGGTGATCAGAGCACTGGGGGCCGTGACCCCCAAACTGGATGAGTGGTTGCAGCAGATCCCAGGAAGGACAACAGACATCTCAGTCCAGAAAAGTGCAGTCCTGGGAACAGCAAAGATACTGCGCAGAACTCTCAAGCTCCCAGGCCTCTGGTAGGGGACCTGAGCTGATGAGGGTGAGAGACCAACCACCGTGGAAGGTGATTCCATTTGAAGGTGAATGCATTTCATTTTATATATATATATATATATATATATATATATATATATATATATATATATATATATATATATATATATATATATATATATATATATATATATATATATATATATATATATATATAGCACTACATATTTTTTCTAGTGGGGATTACACCTCCTGTTTGCTGTTGTCACAGAATGTTACACAATATGGCATTAAACTTAATCTATCATTACAAATCAAAGGTACATTAAAGAACATGGGTTCTTACTCTTCATGTGGCGGCACGGTGGCTGAGTGAGTGAGCTGGCACTCATGCCTCACAGCAAGAAGGTTGCGGGTTCGATCCCCGGGTCACCCGGGCCTTTCTGTGTGGAGTTTGCATGTTCTCCCCGTGTCTGGATGGGTTTCCTCCGGGCACTCCGGTTTCCCCCATCAACCCAAAACATGCACTGTAGGTGTGAAAGTTGTGTGAGTGTTGGTGGTGGTCGGAGGGACTGTTGGCACCGGTTGGCTTGGCAGCCGCGCCTCCGTCAGTCTGTCCCAGGGCAGCTGTGGCTATAACAGTAGTTTACCACCACCGGGTATGGAGTGAATGAAATTCAGAAAAATCTTTACAATGCAGTTTAAAGGCTCATTGTGTCACTTTTCTGGTGGAGTGTCCGTCAAATGCTTTTCTTCGTGGAGATGTTTTTCCTTTGTCTGGAATGTTACACACATAAACCTTTTGTATCCTCATGGAGACCAAACCAGACCAAGTTACAGGTCAGACAACCCCATTCACAGTCAGAATGCCTGTTTTCTAGGTATTTTTGAGTAACAGAAACATCTGTAATTGAGAAAATGTCAGGTAGAGCCATTTCATTTCATCCTGTGGAGCATTCTAGGCACAGAAATGACATCTCTATAGAAACAAGCAGGTGATGGGCCCTTAACCAAAAAGTTACACAGTGCACCTTTAAGATAATACTAAGCACCACTGCGTGTTAAACAATGTCTTTCAGGACTAAATGTACTGGACAGGTGTACCTAATAAAGTGAGTGTTTTGTATTGACAGACTCACATGTGCAGAGTGACCATAAATCTGGAGTCGTTAGCTTTTTGTGGCATGAGGGGGACTTGCATATGCACTTCATTAAACTGTATCCGGTCATGCACACTCAGGGTTCTCAATATGGCATCCTGGTTTGTCACCGCAACACTATGCTCCTGCTGCTACTTCTGGCCCTTTAAAGACCTGACGTAATGTAATGAGCAATGGTTATGTCCAGTTAACTTTAAGGTGTAGGTAAGATGTCAATTCTGTATTCTTAAAGCTCCCATATTACACTATTTTCTGATCTGTCTATTTTATAATGTTGTTTCCTCATCACAAACAGACCTGGAGTTTTGTTTTGTTTCATTCATGCATGTTTAATGCACAAATCCTGCACATTTAGGCTGAGTTCCTGACAGGAAGTGTTTCACTGTGATTTTAAACTCCATACACCTTCACTAGAATTTTTTGGATAATTTCAATCCAAAAATTGCTGATCTACTGAACTGAAGGTAAAAGGTAGCTGTTGTAGAGACACAGACTAATAACTACTACTATTACTACTACTAGTATTGCTGCTACTACTATAATACTAATATATTAATTTTAGTCATATTATAAAAGATGTTTCCTTTAAAATTCGCTGTGGTGAGTTATATCATTGCTGGTCCAAACTCCTTGAGGAAATGAAAGTACGGTATATCTGTTTGGATCTCGGTGCCAGACCTCAGGGGCAAAACAATCTCAAATAAATCTGCTGTAACATGCCCACTAGCCCTCCTCCAAACTTTATATTAATTTCCAATCCAGGTGTCCCGTGTCTTAACCTTATCTGACCAGTTTTGTTATTATAAACTCCAAATCTACCTAAGCAACTGCGATATGACCTATCCCGTAAGACTCAACGGATATACTTACCAAAACAAATCCTAATTCCAACTGTATTACTTCCTGTATTTGCTGTGAAATTTAAAGAATCCACCTTTGGTTACTTGTACTGTTTTGTGTTGCTAGGTTGAAAACATACACCTACATGGTATTAGTTATAGGACAAAGTGTTCCTGTTTTTTTTATTATAGTTGTTTTTTCCGTTGCAGGTTGTGAATGACAAAACCAGTCTAGTGACACAAAGGTTAGCTAAAGCAAACCATAAAAGCAAGTATGCGCAAATACAGTTAGATACAAGCCAGGCTCGGGATATTTTAACTGTTGGAGGATTGGCGCCAGTATCCACCTCAATGGGACCTATAAAATGGATATTTCTTTGTCTTGATCTTGTTCGAGCTTGTAATGTTTAACTGTAGCAATAAATGTCAATTATTAGCATTCATTAACATTAATAAGGCAATTTACAGGTTCTAGGGCATCATCAAATTTCACACGCATTTCTGCATTTTATAATCAAGATAAATGGTCTTCTTCAAAATGTGTGTTTTCTAATTAGTACTTTGTTTGATATTATAGTATTTGTGGTAGATATTAATCATAATTTAACTTAAGTCAGGCTTTAAAATACAGGATACAGCATGAGTTCTGAAATGGGATCTCTCCATCTGTGTCATTAATGCACAACATTTCATCCAAAATGCAACTTAGAAGCAATTTACGAGCAAGGGAAATTATCTGATGATATAAACTTGTTAATGTTAATGTTTGAAGTTGTCATGTATTTATTTGACATATAATCTTAATGTTTGTAATTTAGACCTGATATTTTGATCATTCATTATTTTATGATGTCTGGCTTTTCAGTTTCAGTCCCCTTAGCAGCATAACAAAGCTACATATGAAAGTTTTATTTCAGGTTTCACTTCTGTCCAATAAGCCCTACATAACTAGGCTAGTATTATCTATAAATACGCCAGCATTGTACAATGAACCACAGAGACAGACAGGGGCTATTTTTGGAGTAGATTACAGGAGATGACAGCACATTGTGTTATGGACACGCTGCAGTTTTAGGAAGAGGGACTGGGATAAAGTTTGGACTCCTCTCTGTTCCTCTGTGACATGCCTATCAACAGTTCTTATAATGCATGTGTAATATCAGTTCTGAATACTTCAAGTTAAATTACATTAAACTTTTTTATAGTATTGTTAGTTTATAGTATTGCTCACATATTGGTCCTATTACAAAAATTAGTATATGATTTCTGATGTGAATATGGGCAAAGCTGTACCAGATTTTCCAGATATATTGTATGAGCAGCTCTTAGAGTAGAACGATCTGTGCATCTAATTATAAAGTGTTTTATTGGTCACAAACCAGGAAGTGTGCTGTTAGCATACTAGTAGTTGTTAGTTTTACTGTGAAGAGAAAACTCACTTGAAGAATAAGTTTGGACTGCTGCAAACTAGGGTTGGGCAGTAATACGGTATTAAGGTATCCCGAGGTATCAAAAAGTAACAATGGTATCGGTTTCAGTAGCGTCATTTAAAAAATCTGCAGCGCATAAGAACCTAATGTAATATTATAAGTTAGTGATACCTAAATTTGTTTGCTCAGCACAAATGAATATGTGGTTGTGTTCTGGCGATCGGCTCGGTGCTTGTGGCGTGTATATTTATACGCCGCTAATGATACAGAGTAGATTTTCTTGTTCTGGTGTTTGTGGCTCCCTGCCCTGGTGTGGCTCTAAACCAACGAGAATTCCACCCACACTCTGAATGTACGAATGGTTTATCCTCAACAAGTCAACAAGTATCCCATGCATCTCTACTGTGTCTGGTCGGACTAATGGGATCTCTACTCACTGGTCCATCTTGGGACTATTGGGCTGTCGGACCAATGGGCTGAGCCCAAATAGAGCAGGTGGTGGAGAGCGCGGAGCTTTACAGCATCTTATGGCACTCAGTTAGTACAGCCGCTTCTAAATTGAAATTTACTTTTGAAATCCTCTCATTTACCTTGAACAGCCTGTAAATATGGTAAATACAAGCCTATTCAGCTAGTTAGTTTCACTGTTGACCTGATACAAGTGGCTAAATGCGCCCAGTCGAGTTGAAAATAATTCTTAATTAGTCAAGGTAATACCATATATCCCAGTAAAATGCTGAGAAGGTTTAACGGTATCAAAATTTGCATACCGCCCAACCCTACTGCAAACCAACAAACTCGTTTTTTAAAACTGTATAGAGAATATATAGAGAGATAATCTGGTATTGACTTTAAAAACATCATTTGAAAACATTATTTCTACATTTTATTAAGTCTATCTATAAGCAGCTCTTTTTTTAAAATCATTTTCAAGTAACTGTAATACCAAATAACTGTCTTTTTTTCCCATTATCGAGAAGCATAAAATATAGACTACTACTCCCTCATCTTCCACCTTTGTATTTTTTCCACTTGGCTTTTCTTTACATTTAATCAGGTTTAAAAGCTTTGAGACATCCCTGTGGCATTTTATGACACCAAGACATGTGACGAAACACACAAAACACATAGAGGCTGTTAAGTGTGCTGTGCCAATGTGTAAGTAACAAACTTGTAATTTTCATAATGATCCCTTGGGTGCCACCTCTAAATATATGTTGTTTGTTTATAGGTCTCATAAATCTCATTTAAGGACCTCATGTGACCTATTCATTTAACTTTTTACATATGGCAACACAAGCTGGTAAACTATAAAGGTTAATATATGAGAATGCATGTTGGAAATCTCTTTTGTAGGATTGCAATGACAATATTCACACAATACTAGTGATACTTTGCCATGACCTCACATTGGGGGGGTCCTATATGTATGTGTATGGTGGAATGTTCCTCAGTTACCATAGTGGCACAATGCACACATTAGCAAACACAGGCTAAATGCAAAAAATGGATTTTAACAACATGTCAATGATCAATACGAGTGTTCATAGTCCTGTTTAGGTGTTTATTCTTCAACAAAAAGGTGAGAGTGAGTAAGTGAAGCTGGCTTGTGACTGTAATGTTATTTGAGAGAGACTTGTTTAACACCGCAAATTATCTCTCCTGTTGTAGCGCCAACTTTGTAGCTCACATTAAAGTCTAACAGAGCTTCAGACCGAGCAGTGCCTTCAGTTAGCATCACACCTCCAGGGAATGTTAACATCAGCTGCAAAGTGTCTATAATACTTAAACATAGCACAAATTTAATATTAAGAATTAAATGAATCAGATCTTACGTCATATCAGCTTTGAACAAACTGTGGTTTTATCAGTAAGTAAAATTTTTGTGGTATTTTATATGTAAGATGTGCTTCCACCACAGTGCTTTTCTGTTGTATGGGTTAGTTGGTATTTTATATTTTATTTTTATTATATACATTTAATTTCATTTAATTTCACCATGAATGAAAATTAACCAAAATTAAAATCCACAAATTCTGACAGAGGCCTCACACATGAACAAATAATAATTTTACCTGCCTCTTTCTCTTAAACATATTGGCCTGAAGAATGATTTGATGTCTGAAACCAGCAATAACAGGGGAATCGAATGACATCATTGCTTCCACGTTGTGCATTAACTTTTTCCACTATGTTATACACACATTTACCTCATTTATGATTGCGTTATGTAATATGTTGACCTAATACACACATATGTAACAATTCCACCATTGACTGAACAGATGTGATTCCCATTATCACATGTTGCCCGGGGAGATCTTGTGTTTTTAACTGTAATGTGATGGAGAATTGTAGTAAAAAATGTGTAGCTGGAAGAACAAGTTGTACTCAGACCAATAAGCCGATGGGTGAAATGTCAGAGACGGTGCTTGTGGTCTCGCAGGAGTTAAAGGTGACTGAACCTGATCGCCTTTGACCTCGTGTACCCTCAACTACGAAGTGTTAAAATGATGATTTTGCAGCTTCTCATATGGCAGCAGTTTACTACATTTACAGACCAGAGATAATAAAATAACCAAGCAAACTACACTCAACTATGAAATTAAATTATCATAAAGAAGACCTACTGTGTTTGTGTCTATTATATAGCCATAATCTATGACATCTGTGGATCATTATGGTATAATTTACCCATTTTCAATCTCAGTATTCATCAAGAACGACTATGCAACCCTGCTGAAATCTGTGTGTATCACAGATTAAGAAAATAAAATTGGAGAAAGTAAAACAATAATTACAGTGGGAGTATGCTGGTGTTTATTGGAAATATAGTGTCTTGAAAATAAGCGATTAAAGATTGCTCAAACATACACGAATCATTCAAAATACAACCTTTCAGTGTTGGTGATGAGAAAAAACTATAACATGGGTAAAAGTCAATTTTGCATAATCAATCTGCTTTAATATAATATAATTTATGTCAATATTATATTTTACAATTGGTTTAAACCTATCGCAATTTATCTATTTTGCAAAGAAGTGTTTTAATAGGCCTATTTAAGTCTATTTTGGTGCTTGTATTCATCTAACCCTCTTTAGTTTCATTGATATAACCTGATGAATCTGACACATAAAAACTTGAAGTGGAAAAATAAAACTGTAATTGTTACTGATTAAATAATTCATACATAACTGTCTTATTATTACTACTAATAGTCATGTTTTAGTTACTTCACGATGATACAGTGATACACAGAAGTCATAGGGAATTAACTGTGCCCAGTTGCAATCCAAAAAGTGACATAATTCAGGACAAAATAAACATAGGCACAATAAGAAACTCTACCTGCATAATGCTCAACTATCAGGCGTTATTAGTAGCCTTAGATTGTACCTTTGGGCAGTTGAGAAATACAAGTTTGAGCAAATATCAGAGCTTATAACATAAAAGAAAGTTTAAGTAGTCATTTAGATACCAAACTAAATGCTAGTGTGTATAAAGCTGTCTAAACTTGTTCAGATATTGTTCCAAGAATCCGGTGTGGAGTGATAAGTGACATAAGATATTTTAAGTAGAGCAAACTGAATGCAGTTTTATTTTCTCACATCGGATCACAAACAAAACCTGTCAATCAATATTTTTATAGCTGCCAACTTTTTAGTAAAAATCAGAAACAGCCTAATATGAATTGCATCCTTAAAGGTGCACTGTGCGACTTTTCTGGTGGAGGATCTGCTCTCTACTTGTCTCCATGGAGATGTTTTTGCTTTGCCTGGAATGTTCCGTGGTGTGATATGAAACATCATACATCTACATCTAGCATTTAGTCATTACGTACGTTTCCATTGTCCAAAAATACAATAATTCCTTCAGTGAATAGGGGCGACTCTCCGTAGATCTGAATTGTAATGTAGCGTAGTGCTAGACAAAGCAATAACATTTCCATGGAGATATCAGATGGCAAACCCTCCACTATAAATGTTACGCAGTGCAGCTTTAAATGTGCTGCAGTATATACATAGTGGTGGGAGGTCTGCCATTTGCTTGTCTCCATGGAGATGTTAATGTTTGCCTATAGACTCATTTACTAAGAATGTTCCAAGTATTAGAAGACAGAGACATGCACATCCAATAAAAGTTGAATCTGCAGGCTGCGTCCAAAGACAAAAAATAGTAAAAAAGAAAAACACCACAGTTTTTGGAGCTCCTAATTTTTATGTTGTTTTAATAGCACAATGTGATGTTTCGAGGTGAAGCGTTATTATGCTATTAAAGTAATAAAATTGGGAGCTTCAAAGAACTGAAGTGTGGATCTGTCTTTTCTTTTTTACAATGTTACACGTTATGGCATTAAAATTTTATGTTTCACATGTGTTTCATTAAGGTGGTTTTATTGCTGAAAAACGTGCATTCTTACTTTGAGCGTGGTAGGCCTATCCTCTCCACAACTATGGGCTGTAACTAGATCTACTTTTCTCTAATTGTTTGACCTCTCTGAAATGTCCTTTTACGAATTAAAATGTACTAAAAAGGGTGGAGAAAGGTGTGTGTGAGTTTTTTTTGTTTTGTTATGTTATAATCTCAAAATAGAAAAAAAATAAAATTAAAAAATTAAAAAAACTTAAAAATAAAAAAATTTAACGCTTGCTTCACTGACCACTCATCATCTTTGACATGTGTAGCCAGCTAGCATAATCCTACATCTAGGTCTGTCTCTGTAGCCTACCGTCGCTAATTAGCCGGGCGCCACCACCAGTCAAGTCATGCTAGCTCCAAAACGTGCAGCCTTGTTTGAGCCCTCAATCCTTATGAGATTACTGTCTAACCTCGCTGTTGCCTGCCCCATTTATTTACACTGGTTTTCTTTGGACGGTGCACAGTAGCTCTTCAGTGCTAGAGGAGCAAACATCTAAATGCATGCTCTGTAGCTAGCTGTGCCTACGTGCTGTTTGTACCCAGAATATGTCAATCAGGTGGCCTAGTCATTTGCTGTGATGAGGTCAGACTTCATTTTGGCACTGTCTTTGACCCCAATCTGGGCTACAGCCACTAGTCACCTCGGTGGGCAGAGGTGTGGTAATGCTTAAAGGTCTTAATGCTTAAAGGTAATGCTTAAAGGTAAAGATATATTGCGTAGGGTGACCAGATTTTCAAAATAAAAAAAACACTGGTTTGTGGCGATTGGTAATAATAAAATTGTGAGTGCATAATTAAGGAAAACTGTTATGCACTCCGCACTAATGTGAGTCAGTATAATCACATTTTCTTTGTGTTTTGGTCATTTTTATGTATTTTACCTAAAGAAATAACAACTGATGCCGCTCTTTACTGTTGGCAGGTATCGGATTGGTCAAAAATACAGACACCTGGGACATTTCTTGTATAAAACTGGGACAAATCACTGGTTTTGGATAAATCTGCTGGGACAGGGGACACAGACCTCAAAAGCTGGACTGTTCCGGGTAAATGGGGACATCCGGTCTCCCTTATATTGTGCTTTTAGCCATGTTATAATGCTTTTTCTTCACAAAACATACCTGGAGTTGTGTTTTGTTTCCTTCACACATGCTTGAGTACCGGTATTGTAAGTTTGTCTACATTTCTAAAGCTCAAAATGCTCTGTCCCACCTTGTGATGTCAAGGTACAAGTTAACAGCTACTTTTTACCTTTTGTTTAGAAGAAATAGGCAATTCCAGGGCTGAAATTATCCAAATGAAGCTGTGTGGAGTTTAAAAACATAGTGGAGCAACCCTGTATTACCACATGACATCACAAATTGGAACAGAGTGTTTTCTGCTTGAGAGAAGAACTCAGCCTAAATATGCGGGGTTTGTGTGTTAAACATGTGTGAAAGAAACAAAACACAACTCCGGTTATGTTTGTGATGGGGAAGCATTATAATGTGGATCAGAAAATAGCAGAATATCGGCCCTTGAAGCTCGGCACGTTCACCATGTGACCCGCCCTGTCTGGAGCATGTAACACTTAGCACCTGTTAATGGCCCTCTCAATAACTCAGTGGAATGCTATGGGGAAATGTATAGCTCACCTTTCAAGTGTGTAAAAGGGGTTGCACAGGGGTCAAAATCCCATTCTGCTTCAGGTTAATTTAGATGCTATCTTTAAAATGTACGACTGACTGGCACTTACTAATCTAGCGAGATGGTCTGCTTGATAGCTAGTTGGGTGACTAGCGCCGATGCTGAAATCCAATTATGCTAATGCAATTTCTCCGAATGGGTTCATTGAGGGAGACTGAACCCAATTGTATACTTGGCTGGGACTTTTAAGTTTTTTTTTCCCTTTAATAATTATTATATTTAGACTTGTTTGAATATTGAACTAGATATATTTCCTTTTTAATGTTTTAGTTAAAGGGCCCATATACTAATATATTTTCTGATCTATGTTATAATGCTCCACTGTGTTGTTAAACTCCACTCACCTTCAAACTCTTCTGAATAAAAGGTGATAAAGTAGCTGTTAAAAGTACTGCTTCATGATATCACAACATCGGCAGAGCATTTTGAGCTTTGGAAATGTAGACAGATTAATAAAAAGGATTACTCAAACGTGTGAATGAAACAAAACAAAACTGTGTATGCATTTGATGTAGTAACAACATTCTAACATGGCTAAAACTCACAAAAGTTTATTTTACGTAATATTTGACCTTTAAGTTAATAGTAGGCTACCTAATAAGTGAGAGTAAGTTTGATCAGTCGAGTAGAAATGTCTTTCTAAATTAGACTAAACTAGACAAGTATTATATCAACAAGCTAAAAGTAGTATGACTGGATTCATTTATCACTTGAGCCATATTCCTCTCTGTATTTATCTAAGTTATCTAAGATTTTTTTTCAGTCCACTCTGAATAATGTAACACCACGATAGACACGATAGAGCAGAGTTCATTCTTGTATTAAGCAAGTCCCGCCTCCTGGTTTTAGTACAAACTCTGTCTGCTCCTCTCCTGGTTGTCATAATAGCAGTGCTAACAGGGACCTCTGAATGCCATGCTCCCACCATCAACACAGCTTATGTAACTGTACCATGACTGACACTGAGCCCAACTATTTCCAACCTCAGTCACTGCAGACCCCCCAACTCCATGCATACACATCCTCCCCTTGGCGAAGAGTAAATCATCTTTCCAACAAGAAAGCCTCAGAGTCCAAGGAATATTAATGATCGCTGTAGTTATAGCAGAGACTTTCTATAAATAGTGCAATGAATGTCTGTGTTTAAGTAGCGGTAGCTATGGTGTTGAATACTTTGCATATTTAGCCCATAAAAGTAGTAGCCTGTGTTATTGGGTAGTAGAAAATACTAAAGTTACAGACAAAATCTGAAAAAATATAAAGAAGTGTACAGAAACTATGATTGTTACTTAAAGGACCCATATTACACGATCTTCTGATCTGTTATAATGTTGTTTTCTCATCACAAACATACCTGGAGATGTGTTTTGTTTCATTTACACATGTTTAATACACGAAACCTGCATATTTAGGTTCTTCTCTCAAACAGAAAACACTCTGTTTGTGATGTCATGTGGTAATACATGAAGTGCTCCATTGTGTTTTTAAACTCCATACGCCTTCACTAGAATCATTTGAATGATTTCAGACCTGGAATTGCTTCTGAATTAAAGATAAAAAGTAGCCGTTAATATTAAAACTACCATTAAATGACATAACAAAACACAGAAAAAACAGATTGCGTGATATAGGACCTTTAAAATATGTGCAATGTGCAATTTATCACATTTTTATTGAGATTAAGATTGTTTAATAATCAGCTTTTTAGTGTTAAATGCCAATGATTAAATAATATTGAAATGATTTTCTATATATAAATTTATGATTAGCTATAAGATGGATTTTTTTTTAAACATATCACCCACCAACATCATTATTTTACCGTAGAATTTAACAGCTTTCACGCTGTTTTTTCACAGTATGTCTTTGTGGAAGTGTTGCTGTTTTCCATCTATTAGCACTAACATTTTTCAAAGCAGATTAGTTTGTTTTTATAGCATCCCACATGCGTTGCTTTTCCCGGGTTATGTAATGTGTTTTGGGCTCCTTTGCTCTGCTCATGACTGGACAGATGCAGGCCAAAGATCATGCAAAATATGCATGTTAATTATGTACAGCTATCACCCTGCAGTGAGGCTATGCTAATCACCATGTTGTCTAATGCTTTAGATGATTAAATGACAGCTACAGCTAAGTGTATTGGAGCGTGGAGATGTTTAAAGAGATGATTTTCCTTGAAGGTTCAACTTATTTTGGGCTTTTCCGATAACTCCCATTATGTTAAGTGAGCATTGCTGAACTTTGACCCTTTATTACTATAGACTATTCACAAAAAGCACCGTTAGCTTTTGTTGTCACCAGCTGTACTTCATTTTCTACATTTGACATAATCATGGACAGTTTCATACATTGAACTGAATAGAATTGTATTGTATGAAATAATGACCTCCGATTTGTCTGACAGGCAGCACATTTTATTTACATTGTTAGCTCAAATTGCCCTGCAGGTCTCCTTAGTATTCAAAGTTTATGTTTTTTAGGAATTTAAATTAGCACGTGGAGCGCGCTTGTAAATTCTTGGGGCAGTGTGCACAGCCAATCTGCCAACAGGCAGACTGTGCAGCATTTATAAGTCAAGTAACAAGATGCTTTCCAAGGTTATATCTAATTATATACATAGATGACTGCAAAAAGAACATTTTATTTATGCACACTGTATTTATGTTTATAAATCAAAGTATTTTTTGTGTTGTAGACACTGAACAAGTTTCAAGTGGTAGGAAAGTAACAATAAAATAAAAAATTGTTTCACGTAGCAATTTGTGTTATGTGTCAGTCAGAGTAGTCATTTATATTAATTCAAGCAAACTTTACAAGCATTTTTTACCTTCAAAATAAAAATTCTGTAACTGTCTCTCTGTAATACTCTGCACATTTTTTAAAGGCTTTTGGACCTTTATTTTATTGTTTTTCCATGGAGTTCAGAATGATGGGACTGTTAACATAGTGATCAACAATTTAAAGCAAAATATTATATCTTCTGAATGATGAAAAGTCCTTAAAATTTCACATATAGGCTAGAACAGTCAGCCGAAACCAATGGATATCTTACATAAACATAGACACTATAGATCAACCTGCAAGACCCATCCATAAACCCTACACATGAGCTGAAACAACACGAGAGATCCCAATGTAAATCTTCTGCTGTTTCCTTTTTTTCCTAGAATGCACAGATCTTCAAAGCCGTAAAACTCATGTCTGTGTCACACCATAAAGTCCATAAAGCTAAAGTGGCATTGCTAACATCCTGACAGGTAAAGGTGCAAATTAGACCAATGTATTTAAGTAAATTTAAGTAAACACAGTCTTATTCGTTTAGGATACTATAATTTACTGTACAGAATTTGGCTCTTGTTTTTTTGGTTGTATAAAAAAAAGACTTAAAGATCCTACTTTTCTGGTAGAGGGTTCGTCATCTGCTTTTCTCCATGGAGATGTTGCCTGAAATGTTCCACAGTATGGCATTGCATTTATTTATCTCTACGGAGACAGCAGATGACGCCATAGGGCCAAGTTACATGCCAGATCTGTAGAGAGGCAAGCCCATTCACAGTAACTTTTTAAGTAAGTAAAAACCCATGTTACTGAGTAAATGCAAGATGGATACGATTAATGCCACACCGGTACATTCTAGACAAAGCAACAACATCTCCACAGAGACAAGTCGATGGCAAACCTTCCTCCATAAAAGTTACACAGTACACCTTTAAACATCTTATGAAGAAACACAAATATTAGCTATCTGAATGCTAGTCAGAATGCTGTTCTTTATCGTATTGGCAACTTAAAATTGTAAATGTATCTAATCACATCCCATTATACACCTATCTACACATTTCTGATTAATGATTTAAGCTATATTGCCAAATTTGTCCAACATCTGTTACATTTATTATCTATACTGATGTCAGTCTTAATTTAAATCCTGACTTCAGAAGATCAGTGTTCAGAAGGTGGTGTGTCTATTTTTCGAGCTAATATGCTAATTGGCTAAAAACATTTACTCAAAACTTTGTTGGTGATGACTTTAACATGTAATCAAATCGTCAAATGCGCGCTGGCCCTTAGCTTTGACAGTGACTTTGTGTGTTATGTGTAAGTGGCTGCTTGTTCTGCCTTCACAACCCCTTCACAACTGACCTCAATGCTAACCTCTGTGTCTTTAGTGTTAAACATGGGCCCTCATGATGTAACCTGACAGCTTGTGACAGATGATGGATATTGGTGAAAGGGTTTACTTTAGATACAACTCAAGACTAGGGGTGGTCAGTACTGATTAAAAGTCTTGATCTTGATTCTCTTGATAATAATAATCTGATGTAATTGTTTTAAACCAATTGAAATGGACAATCAAAGTGAAAACATACTATCTAAAATGTATACTTAAAGGTGCACTGTGCAACTTTTCTGGTGGAGGGTTCAGTACCCACTAGAGATGTTATTGCTTTGCCTGGATTGTTCTATGGTATGACATTAAAGATATCTATCTAATCATTACGGATGTTTCTATTTCTCAAAAATATAATAATCCCTTCAGTGAAAAGGGGAGACTCTCCACAGATCTCTATTAAAATCACCAGCTTGTCTTCTTTGTGATAGCTATTCTGTGGAAAACTCTATCCATAATAGTCCATGGGCGTATACTATATAGTCATGTATTTGTTCTGATATTCAGGAAGTGATACTCAGTGTGAATATGAGTATCAATTAGAATCAAATTTTTTTATGCTTTTGACAATCCTACTTCAATTATAGTGCAGGCTATATACTGCTTATATTTTGGATCAACTCTTAATAGTTTTCTTATTAAGAACTATATACTTAATACTACTACTACTACTACTACTACTACTGTTACTACTAGTAGTAGTACTGCTAGTAGTAGTAGTAGTAGTAGTAGTAGTAGTAGTAGTAGTAGTAGTAGTACTACTACTAGTAGTAGTAGTAGTAGTACTACTACTAGTAGTAGTAGTAGTAGTACTGGTAGTAGTAGTAGTAGTAGTAGTAGTAGTAGTAGTAGTAGTAGTAGTAGTAGTAGTAGTAGTAGTAGTAGTAGTAGTAGTAGTAGCAGCAGCAGCTCCTCTGTTATTTGGAAAAAGGTCCATTGGGGGAAAGTGTAGTGGTCAGGTTGATTGTGCATGTAAACATATACAAACCATTTTCCCCAGAATTTCACCTCAATGCTTCATTCATGGTTGCGGAGGTCTCAGAGGAGTTTTCCACTAACCACCCCCGAAAGCAGACTTAAAGTAAACTGGGCCATTCATACAAGAGGAAACACAAAAATGACTTGTTGGATCCAATTTTATGTGAATTTTGGAAATCTCTTTTGAGTGGAATAGTCAAAACCCCTATATTGGAAAATTGTGATTATGTAACACCAAGCAGAGGGTCTCCCAGCATGTGGTTTCCATCTCCCCAGTCTGTATCATTAAGTAAAGAAACAGTCATTTATCAAATATGCCTATCATCTTATGTAATCACAGCTATCTGTAGGACCATTTATGCAGCGTCAAACCTGTCAGCGCCTCTAAAAACATTTCCTTATGTTTTACACCAATCCCTGGGTCAAGTTTCTCATTCCTGGAGAGAATGTGATGTTGTTGTTTTTTTTTGTCTGTATTTGCGCCAATCTGCACTCTGCTTAATATAGGTTACATATGTGCTGAAGAATTGAAAATATTACATGATAACATTGCATCCCACAACCACTTTAACTTTTATAATTCTTAAAAGTTACAACATTAAAGTTCACTAAAAAGGAAAATTATGAATAAATACTATATAATGTAGAAAACACTCCATGTTACTTGGAGATGCTCTGACTTTGCTTCTGACAAATTGTTCTCTCTATTTTTTTCCCGACCGTTAACAGGGACCATGATGAAGCAATAATCAGTGTTAATCACCTGTCATTGCTCATACTGTTCATAACATCATCCTTTATTTTCTTCTGCATTTCAGACCCGGAAACTGACCAAAGCCGAGCGTCAGAGGTTCAGCGAGGAGGTGGAGATGCTTAAAGGGCTGCAGCATCCCAACATCGTGCGGTTTCACGACTCGTGGAAGTCCACCGTGAAGGGCCACAAGTGCATCATCCTGGTGACCGAACTCATGACATCAGGGACCCTCAAAACGTCAGTCAGACTATTACCATACAAATGTTAGCATACTTAACATTGAGATCAAATCAAAATAAGATATTGTGTGTTATTTTGAAATATATATTAATTTAGATAATTTTTAGTAACATGAGGCAAAAAAGTGTATTTTATTATTAATTCATTTATTACGGTAATTGTTTTTGTCAGTATTACCCATCTAGTTGACACATATTTTGAGATTCTACATTTTTATAACACAAAAACATTATAATTTTTTAGTTATTCAAATTATTTTTCAGTGCCTTGAGTTAATATAAAAATATTTTACTGATAGAGAACCAATTGACTTCTATGTTACGCTAAACAACAGTTGACATTGTCCCCTGTTGATTCTCTGGATTTGAAATTGCCTAAATGTTCTCTTGATGTCAAAATGAAACATATTGTGCTGTTCTTCTTGTGTTTATATTAAAGCTGTTTATTATATTCTGTTGTTTAAGGTACCTGAAGAGGTTCAAAGAGATGAAGTTGAAGCTGCTGCAGCGCTGGAGCAGACAGATCCTCAAAGGGCTTCACTTCCTGCACACTCGGAGCCCTCCCATCATTCACCGCGACCTCAAGTGTGACAACATCTTCATCACCGGGCCCACTGGCTCCGTCAAGATTGGGGACTTGGGGCTCGCCACACTCAAAAGTGCCTCATTCGCTAAAAGTGTCATTGGTGAGTGCACAATTTAGTATTACTGGACATTTCTGTAACAAACTAATCATTCAGATCATTTTTAGTAGGTAATAAAAATGGTACTCTAGCAGGCCCATTCAATTTCCTAGCGATTTCCTCATGATTTAAAATTTAACATGGTGGAAATTGTGTATATTTTCAGTAAAGTGTTGTTTGGCTATCATTAATAGCCTAATAATATTGCCAAAATCACTATCAGTAATGTTCCTTAAGATAAAATGTGACAAGGTTGCATCGGTTAAATATATATCCTACTTTAATCCACACAAAACAGCTTAATGTATTCTATACTTAATGAAATGCATTCTATACTTAATGATTTCTCCTCTTTGCCCTAAATGCATATTACTCAGTGTAACAGTTCATAAAATTTTACAATTGATTTAACTTCACTCAATCTTTAACGTTTCATTTCTATAGGAACTCCTGAATTCATGGCCCCAGAGATGTACGAGGAGAAGTACGATGAAGCCGTGGATGTTTACGCTTTGGGAATGTGCATCCTGGAAATGGCCACCTCAGAGTACCCGTACTCCGAATGCCAAAATGCCGCTCAGATCTACCGCAAAGTCACCAGTGTAAGTGCAGAATAACACCCCATTTTAACCAGCGTTTAGCATAATGGTTAACATATGGCTGGAGGTAGGAAGAGGGCGGATACAATGTACTCTCAAGGATTTCCTAAAACCCTCAAAACACCAGAACTCATTTGGAAAGAGGCTCAGTTGTGTCTAATAAAGGATTAAATGTGCCCATTACAGGCTCAGAGTGAATCTCCTTGTTGAAATTGGGCCAATCATGATGCAGATTCAGTTTCCATTGTAATTTTAACCAACTCGAAAGATTAAATTGACTGGATTAGATTTAACGGACGTATACATTTACAACTAAAAGCTTTTGCATAGCTCTTCGAATTACATAAATTCAGGATTGAAAGCTGTTCTCCCTTTTTGGGTTTCCATAGAAATTTCAATTCACCTGACTTAAGTGTAGCGACTTTGATATAGCATACAACAATACAACATTGTGCAAAAGTCATACATGAGTAAGACTGCATACAAACAAAGATTTATTTAGCATATTATTGAGTATAATTTTAACATTGCAATAATCTATAATGCATAAAGCTTTATTTGAACAAAAAAAAGGGGCTACACTGGATTCTATACAATTTGTGGTAGAAGAAGGTTATGGGCGAGTTTGCGCTAAATTTTAATTAAATATTTTGAGAAAAAATACCTAAATTATCTCATCGCACAGGTCATCAGTCGTTCCTCTGGATTCTAAACAACTGGCCATGAAAATATGTTTATTGGTCAATCTCGAATTCAGAGTTGCTATAACTCAGTGGTGGAAAGCTTTTATTGTAGCCACAGCTGCCCTGGGGTAGACTGACAAAAGAGTGGCTGCAAATCTGCACCATTTGTTTCTAATCAAATAACAGAACTAGGCCTAGCACAATAACGAATTTTGAAGCATGATGTATTGCAAAAGAGAAATATTGTGATAAACAATAATATTGAAACTATTTTATGCCACTGACACAAAGCAGGATAATCCCAGTAAACCTATATTTAAATATATGGCATGATTAAAAGGCCTGAGTTGCAACAAATAAACAGCAGAATGAACCAATAATTAGCCATAGAAGTTATTTAGTCTTCCCAAACCTTACATTATTACATAAAAATGTAAAAAATCTCCCCACTTTGCAAAGAAATCGTACCCATGATAAATACTGAGCCTCAAAATATATTGTTGATTCACAGTATTTAATTATCGTGACAGGCAAACACACAGCATCGAATATATAGGCAAGGTGGGTGAAGTGGGTGAACCTTTGAGCTGGAATGTGAAAATATAACATCATATTTTAACACTGCAGTAAGTATTAGCATAGTGGGCATGGTACCTATAACCCAATATGTTTTAACAGAAGCAAGTATCAAAAATATGACTTTAATACAACAGGAAACGAACCTTTGTAACTACACATGAACCTTAGACCATAATATGTAATTTAATTTATGTTACTGCCTCTTTCCACAATAAAACAGTTCCCTATTGTGTCTATGTAATTTACAGCGGGACAGACAAGACTGCCTTTACAATAAATCTGCCCAAACTCAATTTTCTCTTAGTTATCTGTGATAACTCTTACCCAGATAAAATGTGAGTGTGATTTCTTTGTCATTTAAAATAACATATTGGCTTTTATTTGTCCATTAGCTTTTTACACAAAATACGACACAGATATGAATTTAATTATGTCCAAAAATGGAAAAATGGCCAACAATGTGTTTCCAAAAGGTAGTTAAATATGTTATGTGTCTAGCTGTGATCTTTAAACCAAACATAAATCAGATATTGTGACGTTTATGGGCAAGCGTTTATGATCTTATTAAACATTGTAAACAGATGGCCAAATAATGCCATAAAAAACGAGAGCCCAAACCTCCGTATGATTTCCATTACATCTTGGTGCATCTGTAAGCATCTCAGCAATGGAGATTTGGTCTTGTTTCTGTTTGGCGAAGTGGAAAAAGTATTCTAGATATGTTCACAAGTACTAATACTTAATAATTACAATTATACACAAGCAACAATAAGTTATGTTATTTTGTCTAAAGCGTCGATGTAATACTTGGACAGTTACTTTTTACAGTACTTCCTATCCTACTCCTACTACTTGTATCTCTTGTTAATACATAATTCTACTATTTATACCTTAGTTGATTCTACTAACTATTATAAGTATTATAACTACTACTGTTACTCTTACAACTATTTTACCCAGATTTTAAAGATGCACTATGCATATTTTCTGAGGTGGGAGTCAGCCACCTGCTTGTCTCTTTGGAGAAGTTATTTCTTTGCCTGGAATATTCCACAGTATGGTATTAAATCCATCTGTCTAACATTTATTCAGGTGTTTTCATTGTTAAAATCCTTGAAAACATGCCGTCATACTTACCTTTCCACAGATTTGACCTGTAACTTGACCTGGTGGTGTCACCTCACCTGCTTGTCTCCATATAGATGAGTTTAATGCCATACTGTGGAACATGCATGGCAAAGTATTAACATCTCTATGGAAACAAACAGGTATACAGAGCATCTATCAGAAAAGTTACATGTAGTGACTATATATCCGTTATTATTCAATGTAAGATAAGTATGTTTTAGAAATTGTAAATAACTTCTTAAAAATATATGCCAAATGAGGTTATTTCCAAACAGTATTATTACTTTCTACCTCCACCTCTCCAGACCCCCTCATCTCTATTGGCATTGTCACACTTTTCCACATGCCTCTGTCAGCTCCTGTTTGCAGTGTGTTTTCACCACTCGTTCGAGTAACAGGACTCTTTGTGGATTTTAAGTTGAGACATATTTTCCAAAACATCAAAATCCTGCACTGGTCCACTCTGCCTCCCACTGTGGCGTCATCACGGCTTTGCTTGGCATTGCCCAGCACCTCCAAATATGACAAGTCTCCAACATGGCACCCCTCTTAAAAATCCACATAAAGCTTGTTTTTCTGCTACTTGTTTTTGAAAGAGGTCTATAGACATGACCCACTTGTTCCATAGTCAAAAGAGACTATTGTAATTGGTACTGGACAGCATTTAAAACCACCTTTTTCCAGTAAAAAGTTACATTTTAATTGAATAATGGTATATAACTTCAACCAAAACCTAATTTAAGATGAAATTATATGAACACTTTACAGTAATCCAATCATAGTCAGATGCGGGCAAATCTAAGCCTGGATAAATGTTAATGATCCCATATTACACAACATTGACTCTTGTGAGCTTAAGCCATATTATAATGCTGTTACCTCACCAAAAACATACCTGGAGTTGTGTTTTGTTTCATTCACACGTTTGAGTAACTATTCATTATTCATCTGTCTATATCTCCAGAGCTCAGTATGCTCTGCTCCACCTTGTGACATCATGAAGCTGTATTTTGTCCATTTAACAGATACCTTTTACCTTTTGTTCAGTAGAGATCAAGCAATCCAGAGCGGAAATCATCCAAATCATTTTAGTGAAGTTGTATGGAGTTTTAAAAGCACCTCCTGTATTATGAGTGTTTTCTGTTTGAGAAAAGATCTAAGCCTAAATATGCAGGATTTGTGTATTACACATGTATAACGTGTGTGAATGAAACAAAACACAACTCCAGGTATGTTTGTAATGAGGAAACAACATTCTAACAGATCAAAAAATGGCATAATATGGACCCTTTAGCATTAGGGACGGAATCTGATGTAGAGTCTAGAATCCTATGGAAAACAAATATAAAGCCATACAGTATTTTAGATGTTTACAGCATAGAAAAAACATGCTTTTTCTATAGTTCCATAGTCTTTAATTTGGTATATTCATTTCCCCCATCCTTTTACCTACTCACTTACCACTAATAGTAATAATTATAATAGTTGCAAAGTAGTTCAAAAATAGCTAAACAGGCTACACAGCTCTTGTATATTATGTGTGGTGTATTTATGTATTAATATATGAATCGTTCTGTTGTTGACAGCTCAACCTGCTTTAAAACACTAGCTGGTTGCTTGGGAATCCACACCGAAAGCCTTATTGACCTTTCTCTTATCATTGTTATTACAGGGATGGGGCACTGCCGTTATCTCTGAGAGTTTGTGATATCATTTAGGAAAATCCAACCCTTCTACTCAAAAATGTGTCCCAAAGGAGCATTTCTGTATTTTGACTGTTCTTTGTCAATAATCCACTGGCAATGAATGTAGTTTTTAGGGGTTTTTTTCCCCACTGTCCAGTGTTTACATGTAGGTAATGTTGTGCAGGGACTCAGGGAATGCTTAGGTCTCCTCTTCGAACTTGGAAAATCTGGATAAACAAAGATCATTTTGGGACAAACTAATTAACAAAATCAATTACTATTCCAAATAAAATGTTCTTTTATACAGACCAGTGGGCTATTTACTCATACTTTTACACAGTTATAATTACCTCATCAATATAACCCTTAAGGCAGGTACAGACTCCTTGTGTTCTTATTCCTCGTGTTCTACAAAATTATAGTATATGTGGTTGTTAAATTGTCTTTCTTTCTGACTCACTCTCTCTTTCACTCTTTTCTTTTACAGGGGATTAAGCCTGACAGTTTCTACAAAGTGAAAGTCCCAGAACTCAAAGAAATCATTGAAGGCTGTATTCGAATGAACAAAGATGAAAGGTATACTGCTACAACATTACACTTTTTAAATCAATGATGTTTTCTTGTTTTAAGTATTTATGCTTTAATTCCATTGGCTGTTATAATGTTTTAATTGTCATACAAAACAACAGAGGATTTACAAATATAGACCTGCCTACAGTGAACACAGATATTGGAACTGACAATGTATTGCTTGCTTTGCTACTATGCTACTACTACTACTACTACTACTACTTCTACTTCTACTACTACTACTACTCCTACTCACACTCTTAAACTATAGTAGCCCTAGAAAAACATTTGTATTTTAAGATTTTCAATAAGTCAACTTTATCAAAAACCACATATTTCCATGATACAACAATAAACATCATACAACTTTTTTCATGTATTTCCCATTTTTCAGGTACACTATTCAGGACCTGTTGGATCACCCGTTCTTCCAGGAGAACAATGGCGTCCATGTTGAACTGGCTGAAGAGGACGACACGGTGAAGCCGGAGCTCAAACTGTGGCTGAGAATGGACGACATCAAGAAACTCCACGGGAAATACAAGGACAACAACGCCATCGAGTTCCTGTTTGAGCTGTACAAGGATGTCCCTGAGGAGGTGGCCCAGGAGATGGTGAGATAATGTTTATATTAAAATCCACTTAGGTTGGTTACAGAGATGTGGATAGATAGACAAGCTTTATTAAGTGACATTACAGTGTCGCATCTGCATATTTTACAGGGAGTCAATGTATAACAGTAAAAGTTGAAAATATATGCACACATATTTGCATATTTTTTGGCTTGTGATGACATCTACATATATATATTTTTTCATTTTAAGCAATAATAAATACTTTTTTAAGCCTGGAATCCCCCCAAAACCACACAAAAACAACCCAGGACCCCTAACTCGTAAAATATGTTAAATTATGTAGTGTTGTTTCACCTTATTTAGCTAACAGTGTATATTGTTTTGTCAGTGTGATTTTCTCAGTAAAGAAATAATTATAACAAAATTTACAATTAAAAGCTGAATTTTATATATAAAGTCAATTGAGTCAACATATCAAAATAAACGTCACTTCCTAACAGTCTTCTCTGACTTGGTTTGCAATGGCATGTACATATTTCTTTTTACATTTTACTCAATAGTTTCCAAATGTTTTAAGCCAGGAAACCGCCAAAACCACACGCAACCATCCCAAAACCCCCACTGTAAAATGAAATAGACGCTGGTAATAATTTTAAGCAGTAAGACATGTTAAATAGTGTAGAGTGGTTTCACCTTATTAACATACAATTTTCTCAGTAAAGAAATAATCATTTAAAAACACTCTTAAAAGCAGAATTGTATATATAAACAGTTAATTAAGTCAATATATCAAAGTAAAGTAAAGTCACTTCCTCTGCCTTCTCTGACCTGGTTTGCAGTCTCCATTAGTGAGGAAATAAGGTAATGAGCCACAGATTAACAGATAGAGCGGAGTTAAGATACATGGTGTCCCAGACTTGATTTATGGTGATTGGGTTTAACATGCTCCCAAGAGACGACAATAATATTGACTAAGTAAGAGTCGCTGTGACCTTTTTTGTCCCTCTTTATCCTTAAGAGGCACATTAGAGTATATCTTTTGCAATATAAGGCTAACAGACTGGATCAGGACGTCTTAATTAGACTGTTTGACACCAGTTATAGGTTTCCACATATCCACATTTTATAGACTATAGATTTGTTTATAAATCGAAGATTGAAACTAGATTATGTAAAGTCTATGTGATCAAATAAGAGAGCATTTATTTGTAAAATGGGGAAATTTCATGTTGCAACAGCAAAGTACAAGAACAACAGTAGAATAAAAAAATATCAAAACTATGTAAGATTAATAAGACAAGTTGGAGAAATGGGAATTTAATTAGAAGATTAAAATATACTTTGGAGAGTTTTATGTTTATATATACAGTTTTGACCAACTAATCCATTAGCCTATTGAGAATCGTGCTAATTATTATGATTATTATTATGATTATGATTAGGATTAGGATTTTACACCTGATGCCCTCCCTTACACCCTCACCCTTTATCATATTTCGGGACTATACAAATTGTAGACTGCCTTGCGGTGTTAACTGGCTAGTTATAAGTAATCCCACATGTAAGATAGACATGGATGTTTGAATTGACCAACAGACCTACATTTGAAGACCCATTAATCATGTTAATTTCTAGTCAGTGATTATAAAAATCCACTTAATTCTTTGACCTAAAACTTCTAATCACTGACCATCTAAAACGTGACCATGAATTTTGATACCTCTCCTATGGTTATATTGTGCATGTCAGAATTGAAAGCGTGTCTACTTTAAAAGCACATTTTGCAAACTATGTCAAGGGCACCATAATCTTCATAATCTTTAATCAGTGAGGGGTATGAAACTGAACACCAGGAAGAAGCCCGGGCCTTTCATAATATAATGGCCCTCATGCATGTTGTGAAGTAATCCTTTATGCCCTCCAGGGGTCACTCTGTAAAGGTCACTTTTAATTAAAACTCAAGACACTGTCCTTACCGGTTTTACGCTTTTGTGGTGGTTTTCAGCCAGATCAAATTTAGTATCAGCGTGGGGGGACATCCAGTTCAGACCTCGTGCTGTAATCTGACCAGGTGCTGAAAGGGTTCTTGGTCTGACTGTGGAACAATAGTTTGGCAGAACAAACAACTTATGTGTCCATTAATGCTTTACAACTTTCCACAATGTGTTTACAAGTTGACACGTATTTAAATTGGCTTTTTTAAACAAACATAACTCAATTAAAGAGATTATATTACACTATTTTCTATGTTATAATGTTGTTTCCTCATTAAAAACATACCTGGAGTTCTGTTTTGTTTCATTCACACAAGTTTAACGCACAAACCCTGAATATTTAGGCTGGGTTCTTCTCTCAAACACTCTGTTTCACCTGTGGCAATGCAGGGAGTGCTCCGCTACTCAAAAATTTTGAGAAGTTTAGGACCTTTAATACTATAACCTTCCATTTTTTTGTTTTACTGTTGCTGAAATGTAGTCATAAAAGATCACATGTTGATCCACTGGTTTTAATCCAGATGGCTTCCCAATACATTCCACTCCACGATTTATGTTTGGGACTGGAAGAAGTGTTAAAATATCATTTAGATTACGTGTCCAGTGTGTACTGCTTGTGCTGAATTCAAGCCTGTTTATAGAGATCTTGTGTCAGGGAGGGCATCTGACATCAAATCTCTGCAAGATCAAAAGCAAATGATTTACTTAACATCCTCTAAAGATAAAATCTGAAAGGAAAAGCTGCTTCACAAACTATGGGGAGGGACACACTGTACATTGGACCTCTCTGAAATTCCTAAAATTGTCCCATATGTTGAAATAACCATTCAAAAATTATTTATTTTTTATTTATTTATTTATCATTTATTTTTATTTATAGTACAAGTAAATGAGGTCTTCAATAATTACAGGTCAAAAGGACTACAGTGCTCGGAAGCTTTGACAACCTTTATTTCCCAAACAAATAGCTTGAGTATCTATGGTTAAAAACAGGACACATGTGACGTTATTTTGCTATGAAATGCCAGTTGAGCTGGAGACACAAATAAATAAATGTTAAGGACAAAATGTTAATGTTAATGTTAATGTTTGTTCTGTCTCAAAACAAAAGCTGTGAGAACAATACTGAGATCAAAGTGTATTCAAGTGTAGTCAGTTCACTTACTGTACATAAAACTGACTGGTGGGGAGAGTAGGGAAAGTAGCCAATTAAAGAGTATTCTTATCTCCATTAAGCAAGTATATGTATTTTGATGGATGAAAGATGAATTATTAAGTAATTGTATTTATGTTGTAATTTGCATATCAGTAAAATTAGAGAGAAACATACAATAGCACGGTCAATAATTATCAAAAACAACTATACTACTACTTGCTGTTACAATCTGGCTGGCTTCGGCATTGTCTTATGAAATAGTCTTCAGGGAAAGGCCTGCACAATAATATAGTTTGAATATCAGATAAAATAAATAATTAGATTTGTACATTAACAGATTTGTACATTGTGTAATTTACTGCTACACAATGGCAACTCTTGTTACTTTTTTTTATAAATAAATCTTTTAAACCCCATAGTGTGTATGATGTGCATAGAGCCAAAATAATGTTAACTAATCTTTACTTCATCAACATATTACTCAAAATAGAACTAATAAGTACCAAATTTTACTAGTCAGTCAAGTAAATATAAGAGACTTGTAAATGTTGCATTCTCTCACAGTTCATTGGCTATTTGAACTCCACCAGATGATCTCAGGCCACTGCTGTTTTTTTTTTTTTATTGTGATGTGTTTTTTATGTGTCTGTAAATTTTTTTTTTTCTTTATGATGAATGTTGTGCCTTGTCAATGAAAAATTTCTCACCTACTGGGTCAGACAATATTTATTTATCTATTTTGTGTTTTGACGCAGGTGGTGCTTGGTTTCGTTTACGAGGCCGACTTCAAAATCGTCGCTAAGGCCATTCGGGACCGCGTATCCGCCATCAAGCGCCAGAGAGAGAAGCTTCGACGCGTAGCCGAAGAGCGCAAACGAAAACAAGAACAGGAAGCTATCGAGGAAGAACCAGAGATGCCCCAACCTCCGGCTTCACCCAAGGTCAACGGGGTCACTTCTCCAGACTCCCCCATTCCACTCATGCAGAGCCCCCCTGCCCCCGTGCTGTCTCCCATCACCAGCTCTGCAGACTCAGGCGTGGGGTCTTCCTTTCCCCCTGAACCGGAGGAGCCTGAGGCAGATCAGCATTTCCATATACGCCACAACAGTCTGTCCTCGGCTAATTGTAAGTAGCTAATTATGAAAAAGCAAAGTTCACTCATGTTTACAGTGTCCCAAGGCAGGATGCAAGGGTGAGGGATAGTTCAAAATATTTAGAATTTAAAATGGGAGTTTCTAGTGAAGTGGTTGTAAAGTTTTCTAGTAAAATTAGAGACAAAAATGTGGTATGTGTAGGTCTATAATTCTGTATGTGTTTAGTATCTTGGACTAAAGGATAGCCTAAATCTTGATGCTAGTCTAAAATGAACAAAGAAATAAATATGTGGACAGCAGGATGTAAATCAGGACAAAATCAGGGCTAAACCAGGACTAAACCAGGACTAGACCAGGGCTAAACCAGGGCTAAATCAGGACTAAACCAGGGCTAAACCGGGGCTAAATCAGGACTAGACCAGGACTAAACCAGGGCTAAACCAGGGCTAAATCAGGAATAGACCAGGGCTAAACCAGGGCTAAACCAGGGCTAAACCAAGGCTAGACGAGGGCTAAACCAGGGCTAGACCAGGACTAAACAAGGGCTAAACCAGGGCTAGACCAGGACTAAACCAGGGCTAAACCAGGGCTAGACCAGGGCTAGACGAGGGCTAAACCAGGGCTAGACCAGGACTAAACCAGGACTAAACCAGGTCTAAACCAGGACTAAACCAGGGCTAGACCAGGGCAAAACCAGGGCTAGACCAAGACTAAACCAGGGTTAAACCAGGTTTAAACCAGGGCTAAACCAGGACTAAACCAGAACTAAACCAGGGCCAAACCAGGGCTAGACTAAGACTAAACCATGAATAAACCAAGACTATACCAGGACTAAACCAGGACAAAATCAGGACTAAACCAGGACTAAACTCAAACACAAATAATATACACATATAATATAAAACTACATAATTTAAGTTCTCTAATCATCTAATTTCAGGTCTATACTGAAAGCAGGACTATGCAGAAATGTAAAGATCATTCACCCTTGTCCTGGTTTGAGCCCAAAGATGTTGACTCGATTTGGTCCTGTTCAATGCTTGGTTTATACTTTGATGAATCCTGGTCTAGTCCTGGTTTAGTCCCACCCTTAATGTCTTAATTTAAGCAAGATCAACATGTGTAATTTTCTAATAGTAACTAAATTAGAACTTAAAAACCTCTACTGAATGAAGTCTGCTTTCCAATAATTGTCCCCAGACCACACCTTGAAAACCAATTGACTGAGACTAGTTTGCCTAATAGTTTGACATATTTTGCTCCATAGAGACAGAGTTGCTTTGTTAACTTGTACAGTGCAATGTGATACTGTCAGCTGAATAATTTAGGTCCAACCATCAGAATTATTCATTATTGTCTGCACAGCTGTTGCCTAATAATCTTATGTTAAAGGTGCATTGTGTAACTTTTGTGTTGGAGGGTCCGTAAAATCCTTTTCTCTGTGGAAATGTTATTGTTATTGTGTCTGAAATGTTTCACAATATGGTATTAAACCTTTCTATCTTTATGGAGACCAAACCAGACCACGTTACAGGTCAGATCTGTGGAGAGGCGACCCCCTCACAGTCAGAATGTCTGTTTTTCTAGGTATTTTTGAGCTATAAATCCACCTGTAATTGAATAAATGTAAAGTAGAGCTGTTTAATGTCACACTATGGGACATTCAAAGCAGAGCAATGACATATCAAGTAATGGACCCCCAACCGAAAAGTTACACAGTGCACCTTTAAGTTATTTCTTATTGTACAGAAACAATAGCTGATGTCCTTACAGTCATGTGCTCGAAAAATGTGCTCAAGTTTAGGGTCGTCTGATGCATTGTCAGGTCATGGATCGCAGTCCTATAGAGCAGCGCTAATCACATGCTAACCGCTATTGCTCTTTGTTATAACAGCTGACTGTGAGACGGACGGGTATCTGAGCCCCTCTGGACTGCAGGACCCCCTCGAAGCCCCCCGGACCCCCCCTACGGTACGAGCTAACCCACACGCAGCTAACGGACTGGCCATACCGGCACTCCGCTTCCCCTCGGTAAGTGGTGTGGACCCTCAAAACTGTCTGTTATCAAAAGGGAACAGAGGACAAGAGCGGACGGCCACACAAAATAAAATCAATGGAGTTATGTGACGTATGCAAAAAAATAATGGATGTAGCCATGGCTGAAAGGAAATGTACTGTATCAACAAGCACAAGCAATAAAAAAAAAAACCAAATATACAAGTTTAAAAGTCATGATTTCAAAATATTTATCTTAAGTTGAGTAGTATTCATTTTAATCATTTTTTTCTATAGGTACAGGCACCATTTTGAGGAGTTTTTGCTATTCAAAAGATAATATATTTTGTTTGAACTGTTATTAGCTACCACAATTGTCCTAGTTTGTCATCAGCTGAAATCTATGAATAGACTCCATTATTTGTCTATGGTGTATTTATGTTTGCTATTTCAAATGGGGCAAAGTTATTCTTTGAAATATCAAAATTAGGCTCTTTTTTGTATATATTTTTTAATACAAATAATAGTAAAATGCCTCACAAAAGCATAGTCACATTAAATCCCATTATAAACATGACAGTATGAGGTAAAACTATAAAACTAACAATTTGCCAATGATAGAAAAGTGGGTTGTGCGTGTCTCTTCATAATGTTTGCCACTTAAATGAAAATCCCATTTCTCATCCTCCACAAGCCTTTTATCAGATACAAGCGTTTGACCTACTTCAAAAAATTCAGACCATCTAAACATCAAATGCCCAGGGTTATAATGTACAGAAATTACTGTTCAAAACATGACTTTTCTGATTTGTTTTGTTGATTCTGTGTTTCCAGAGCATCGCTGTATCCAACAACACTGAGCACAGCAACTCAGGTCCCTCAAGTGGCCTCAACTCTCCCGTGGACAGGTACGACTTATTCAGCATTAAATCATCTCCTACTTTCTTCCTTCAGGTTTGGATTGTGTTGATTAAAAACATTTTCATTTAATACTTTACTTTTATAAAATGCAATTTAGTTTTAATAAAAGTAAATCTTAACACTTAATAATAATAACTACACTATTTACAGCCTTAACAAAGCATGACGAAATAATAAATTTATATATATAGTCATCAAAATGTATTTATTAATGGAAATATAGTGGACCTATATGGGGCAGGTTGTTTTTTAAATATCTGTACAGTTAGTCATAGTGTGAGATATATATATTTACTTTTTACTATGAGCTGAAATTCCACATAAAGACATGAGGCTTACAGGTATATGTGTTAACTAGTCAGTTCTTCAGAAATGGTGTTGCGTATATAACTGCACATCTGTGTTGCCGTGTGGGGCAGCCTAATGTTTTTACTGCCTTGGACCCATGTAGTTTCTGTGTGACGCGGGGGGGCCCTGTTTTCACTGTTAGTGGGGTATGCTTTATCCTATGCGTGAAAGCTGTGAAAACTCCAGGAAATAGTCTGTTTATTTTGTGTTCGGAAAAGTTTATAATCTGGAATCTGTCTGAAATGTAGCTTTTGATTGATAGGATGACGGTAATGTCTTTTGCATGTGTCTGCATCTTCTCAATCTGTCCATGGGATATGTAACTAGATACTTTTACCTTTAAAGTATTTTATTAGAGTACATTTTGTTTTTACACTAGGTTTAGTTTAAAAAGATATTGCTTTTTGTCCTATCCTGATATTTTCAAATTCATCTTGCTGTTCTGAAGTCCTGGGTTTGAGCTACAGTTACAGATTTAGATTTTAAAAAGTATATGCCATAAATAAATAGTGTTTCCCACAGGTTTACATAAGACTATGGTGGCACAACTGATTTCTTTCAAACTTTTATTTATTTTTTTATTAAGAATATATGCATCACAAACAAAAACAGACAAAAAACAAAACCCTCCCACACCCCACCTCTCTTTCCACACTCAACACTTACACAAAACTACACAAACACCACTGGGTAAACAAAACATTAATGTCAATCAAGTCCTGTCCAGACAAACGATCCACATTTGAATGATTTAATTTAATTTAATGTTTGTAATATAATGTCACGTATTACCTTTACTGGTCTAAAAGCACTGATTACAATTTAAATATAGTTACTTCTTTATGTTTATGACACTGGAAGTGCCATTTGTGTGTGTGTGTGTGTGTGTGTGTGTGAGTGTGTGAGTGTGTGTGTGTATATATATATATATATATATATATATATATATATATTTATTTATTTGTTTGTTTATTTATTTATTTATTTATTTATTTATTTTTCAGTTTCTTTTTAGACTATGGGGTAAAAATTAGACAATGGGCGGCCATCATAGTCCCCTCTGTTAATGGGAAACACTGAGTAAATGAATATACTTTATTTTTTATCATTATTTTGATGTACTAATTGTTAATTTCTTAGACAAACTTTGACAAACTTTATTGATCCACAAGGGAAATTATTTGGACACAGTAGCTCACCCATCACAATATAATATAATAACAAAAAGCAAACATATGAATAAATTCAAAATAAGTATCTTAAATAACAGGATACTGATAAGGGACTTTTAAACTAAACTTCTACTAGACTTCTACTAGACTTCTAAAACTAAACCTAATTTCTGATGAGTACTGACAACCAGTGCAAAAATAGTAGGAACATTTCAGAAATATATACTAGTATTGTGGAGAACTTGTTTTGAAATGTCTAACTTATTCTTTGAATAGCCTGATTGTGAAACTGTTGTTTTGATTTATGGTTATGGGGCCAAAATTCAAGTCAAATCACAAGACGATCATGCTCACAGAGACAAATGCCTAGTCTTTATTTTCTTGGCTGCTGTTTAAATTGATTTACGACATGCATCAAAATAGATTTCAATGGTAGAAACAACGCGGCACTGAACTAGCAGTTGGAGCAACTCTTTTTAAATAGGTGGCAACATCTCAGCTGTTTTGTGTTGATACCAGTACTGCAAATCTAGTGTATTTAAAAGGCCCTTTACTTGATTTTTTCAGCATGTATTTCAGAAAAATTTGTCTGGACCCAGTGCAATTAGATTGTATAAGCAGCTCTTGAGGTCACAATATGTCAAAATATATTATAAGTATTTTATTGTCCAGTAATCAGGAAGTACAAGTTAGCATGCTTGTTGTTGTTAGCATTAATGTGACGGCAAAACTCAGCTCTGGATTCTGACAATTGTAAAAAGTGTTTAGAAATACATTGCATTGAAATTAGGATGCTCAGAATCCACAAGGTAAGTAAGGAATAACTCTGGACCATTTTAAGTCGTTTAAAGGTCTTATATGACACAAAATTCACTCTTGTGAGCTGTAAGCCATGTTAGGATGTAGCTCCTCAAAAACAATCCTTTATCCTTTATTATTAGTCTGTGTACATCTCCAAAGCTCAAAATGCATGTACTGGTATTTGTAGTTTTGAAGTTCACAGCTACTTTTTAACTTCAGTTCAGGAGAGATTGACAATTCCAGGGCTGAAATTATCCAAATGATTCTGATGAAGGTGTCTGGAGTTTCTAAATATGCAGGGTTTGTGTGTTAAACATGTGTGAATGAAACAAAACCGAACTCCAGGTATGTTTATGATGAAGAAACAGTATTATAACATACTGTACATCCCAAAATAGCTTAATATGGCCTTGTAAAATATACAATCCTCTTTTTTCACATTTTAAAGACTGCGAAAGATACAGCTTTAGAGTGACTCATCTGAATACACAACATATTCTTAGCCTGGTTCTGAGAAAAGCCTTGTATTTGTGGATGAGCTAACAAAAGACTCATTGGACTATCTATCTACCCTGTCCATTTCTAAGTAGATCTCCCACCAAAATAAATATGTTGAACTTGAGTTACCCATGAAGAGCAGGTTTTAAATATAGAAGCCTGAGCGCATCCAGACTGTAGGTCTATAAATGTGAGACTGTGACCACCGCGGTGCAAAAGTCCTGGAGGCGCTATTAACTCATCAGCACTTTTCAAGAAACCGAGAGAAAAAAAAAACTGCAAAAGTTCTCAAATTCTATGAACCACATTGTTCACCACGTTTCACCATCTGGATCAGGTTTTGTTGGCAACCTTTTGAAACCTTTTGTTAATATGAAACATGCCCGGATGGATGATTGATAGTCTGTTTTTGACATTTAACTACTTATTTAACTACTTATTCAAATTATCATCCAGAGAAAATATATTTTTATAAATTTGTTTGTTATACATTACTACACTGACGACATTAAAATGTAGCATAGACCATTTAGCAAGACAAAGTCGCCCAGTCTTGTTAAACTGTTTACATAATCCAGCCCCCTGGAGTTAAAGCAGGAAAAATGAATGTACACTGCGTAACATTTCTAGTGGAGGCTCCAACACTTATTTGTCTCCATGGAAATGTTATTGTTTTGTCTAGAATGTTCCACAGTATAGATCTATCACAGGATGAGACAAGCAGGTTACAGTACTACACTACATTATGATTAAGATCTGTGGAGCATCCCTCCTATTCACGGAAGAAATTATGGTACTTTTGAGCAATAGAAATGTTTGTAATGAATAAATGCTAGATGGAAATGTTTAATATGACACCATGGAACATTTCAGGGAAAGCAATAATCAGAAAAGTTGTGCATCTTTAATACAATCAAGTAAACATCACATGCTCCTATATCCACTTTCTTTCTACTTTTTTCTCTCTATTTTTAATTTGCACAAATAATGGCTTTTATGGCAATTGATGAGACAAAATGAGATTGTTTTTGTTTTTAAACCAGTACAAAAACATTTACAGCACCTTTAAGTATGATGGTATTCTCTGTTAAGTGCAATAGTAGTAGTGGGTAGTCCTTTTTGCTAGTGTGGTCCCAAGTCGGTATAAATTATTACATAAAAGACTGTTTCAACAACTCAATACACTGTTTGCCAACTCAACTAAACAAAAAGACAAAAGCCAAAAAGAAAGAAATACATCTGTTGAACAGATTTTGATTGTAATTTCCGTCCCTGGAACATCCTTGGCTTTGTCGACAGAACCCATTGTTTATTATTGTTTGCCAGATTCAAATAATAATTCCTGACAGCTGTGGAGCATTACAACAAATGACTTCTAAATGTGGAAAAAGATCAAGTGGTTTTTGCAGGCGCATTTACAAACCAGTAGCCCATTAAATGTTCTGTGTAATTCTACAGCTATGGCTCCGATGTGATGTCCGGGCTCAGTGATGGATACGAGGGTCTGACGGAGAAGAATGAGAAACCAGCACCCAGAAGAACCGCCACCAAACTGTTCAGGAGACGAGCGCGATCTAGACTTCGCATCATCGGGGTACAAAAACTACCTTTTGTTTTTTATTTTATCAGTTTATTTCAGAAACATACTTTTGTCTGTACCTAATTTTTGTCCATGTAGTTGAGCAAAATTATCCCGGTACAGGTATACTGGTAAAGACAGGCTTAAAATTAGACTAATTATGAATTGTTTTATTATCCAAGAATTAGGACGTGCACTGTTAACATGCTAGTTACCTTTACCTTGACTTGCAAAACTCTAGCTTTGGCCTTGTTAAGTTCTGAAAAGCCCTTACAAACTCATCATGGTGCATGATTAGGATGCTAAGAATAAATGAAAAAGCGAGTTATAACTTACAAAATACAGGGCCTTCATACTAATTCATAATGCTGATGAAGTGCTTTGCCCAGTTATATAAAAACAGATTATATGTGATTGAAGCTCAAACTTACTACCTGCAGATTTGTGGGTGAACTACTGAGCCACTGCTGCCACTTTTTAAACATACTTATTTAAAAACTTTTCTTTGTCTTTTGCCTAGTCCTGCAGATTCAAACTGTTTTATAGCTGTACTATATATGTTCTATAGCTGTTATTCTGTGAAACATTAATCAACAGTTAAATTAAGAGAAGTGGTTTATTTATGATCATTATTTACGAATGCCGCTCCGCCTCAGTTATGTAACATTGTCTGTGCTTGTGTTGTTCCTGTGACAACCACATCACATTTCTCTGTAGATGGGACACAGTGCGGTCACATAATGACTCCAGGATACAAACAAACATGTCAACTGTGGACAGGGAGCATTAAACTTTGATTTGATTGAAAAAAGTTACATAGGAAAAAACAGGAACAAAAGAAAGGATAAAATCAGGCTTAATACTAAACCACATTTAAACAATGACTGAGACTTCTCCAGAAAAATCTAAGACTAGGTATCAAATCTAAACCAGGAACAATGCAGGCCTAAACCAGGTCTAACCAAGAATTCAAACAGATCAAAACCAGGACTGAGACATGTTTGGAACAAAACTGAATTAGGTGTACATTTTGATAATACCAGATATAATCCAGGATGAAGTATAATCCAGTTTTAAACTAGCTCTACTACAGGACTATCCCAGATTCACTAGAATAAACCAAATCTAAACCAAGAACAATGCAGGTCTGTGCAAGGACTACGTGAGGTCTAACCAAGAACTCAGACAGATCCAAACCAGGACTGAGACACTTTTGGAACAGGGCTGGATCTGGTATAAATTTGGATAATAAAAAGATATAATTCAGAATAATTTATGATCCAGACTCTAAGTCTAATTCAGGACTAACCCAGGTTTACCAGAATAAACCAAGTCTAAACCAAGAACAACCCAGGTCTGTACCAGGACTAAATCAGGTCTAACCAAGAACTAAGATTCAAACCAGGGGATGAGTCTGGACCAGAACTGTCCAAATAAAGATAAAACCGGTCAGAATCAATACACAAATTTCTGTAAAATATAGGTTACTGTATTCTATCAGTGCACTATAATAACATATTTATACACATCTACACTACAGGGTCAGCAGTTTAATGCAGAAACAGGAACATTCTCTTGTTTGTTAAGGAAATTATTAGAGATGCACTGATCCAGGTTTTTCGGTTCCGATATCCGATATTAACTGATACCAGTGTAGAAATTCAAAATGGCTTTTTTTCCTTAAAATATAGTTAACTTGTTATAAAACTGATCTGATTGTGTTATATAACCTTCTGCAAGAAACTACTGAACAGCTTTGTATGAATTAAGGTTCAAATATCAAGAGACATCCTAGCCCTATATCAGTCAGTTAAGAGTCCAACCAGGATAGTGACAGAATCGATATCATGGGACTGATTCTCGATACTGTGACTTTCCCTGAATCTGCACCAATATTCTATACTAGTATCGGCATCAGTGTATGCCTAGAAATTATGGCTTTAAAAAATTGCAAGTTTTTGCGATTTGCTCATTGCATTCATTCAAATTTTGATTGGCTTGAGATTAATCTTGCCACCTTACTAGGTAATAGCTGTGTTTTACCCAGGTCTAAACATGGCTCTCTACATCACCCATAAAATGGGGCCAATCCATCTCTTAACCAATAAATACTAGTATCACAGCTTGGGTTTCAGGACAGTACATTTATTACAGTAGACTGACACATGTTAACAATGACTTGGGCTTTTGTTTTGAAACCTTTTGCTGTTTCCTTGTGTTCTTATGGTAAACTGTCCAGAGTCATTACATTCATGTGTCCCTCTGCAGCTCTCTGATAAAGTGGACCAAGTGGTGGAGTGCCAGCTTCAGACCCACAATGACAAGATGGTCACATTCAAATTTGACCTGGACGGAGACAGCCCTGAGGACATCGCCGCCGTGATGGTGAGAAAAATCTGTTTTATGTCACAAATTCACAAATGTAGTATAAAGAAGGGCATCTGGCATTAAAATCTATAAATGAGAAAGCAACACGCCTAAAACACACAGTGCATTCAGGACAGATGAGTCAAGTGAGATATTTCACTATATAATGGTGCACTGTGTAATTTGTCTTGTGTCCATGTAGATTTTATTACTTTGCCAATGACATGTTTTGCAGTGTGCCATTATTTATTAATTTATAAATTAATGTATTTTTGTATTTTTATTACTCAAAAATACCTTGAAAACATGTATTCTTTCAAGCAGGGCCACCTCTCCTCACAATGAACCTTTAAGTACATAGATATCTTTAATGCTATACTGTGGAATATTCCAGGCAAAGTAATGCCATCTCCATGGAGGGAAACAGGTGGACCTTTAATGAAAATGGCACCACACATGACTAAAGTAATTTTTCTGACTGTTTTATATAATCCACTGTTTATTAGCTATGGATTTTTCATTGATAAACTATTGTAGATTTGGTCTTGTTCTTACTTTGCCGTGATAGTCATTGGGTTTGACATACCAGTATTTTGTCATATGGTATACATAATATAAATAATATTGTCAGTTGAGCTCTGTGTCTACTGAATACACACGGGATTCATTTTTACTGACCTTGACTTTATTAGTGTCATATAAGAATTGCTCAAAAGCTTAAGAAATGCAATAGAGTGTTGACATAGGTAATAAATTCAATCTCTAGATGAAAATATTCTTATAAATACATTTTCACCATTGAACACACTCTATTGCAGTATTTACCATTAGCCTTTCTAATCTGGGCACTGTTGCGAGATAGGGTCAGTGTTTTGTCAAGAGCTTATATTGTTTTACGACACACCTGCAAATGTCCTGGTTGAAGTTTGTGTACGTAAACTATACTTGCATAAACTTCAAAAAATATACAACCCATATTTGACATTACACTGAACATTTCTGTTATTTTTGGATCAAGTTTCTGTGCTTTTTTGTCATTTTTAATAGAAAATAATATACTTAAAAGTGCGTTGTGTAATTTTTCTGGTGGAAGGTCTGCTTGTCCCCATGGTCCTGGTATGACATTAACGTATCTATCTTGCATTTACTCAATAACATGGGTTTTACTAAATTCTTGCATTCTTACTGTGAGCAGGCTTCCTTCTCCACAGATTTGACATGTAACTTGATCCTTTGGCATCACCTGCTGTCACTGTAGGGATATAAGTGAAATAAGAGAAATGACATACAGTGGAACATTCCTTTTCGACATGGAAAGAAGCTGGTGACAGACCTGTTACAAGAAAAGTTACACAGTGCACCTTTGATAACCAAATGAAATTCAGAAAACAACATCCTTGATATTCCAATATGCTGACCACCCTTGACATTGATGCATTTACTCATAAGTGTCTCTCATAAACCTGTCTGAAAGCTTCGGTACAGTATATTACATTTCCTGTGTCGTGAGTGGCCTGACGCAAGAGAAGCTTGTGTCTCTTATGACTTTTAAGACTCATTACTGACAGTGGCGGGCTCTGTACCCAGGTCTATGTACCCAGGTCTGTACGAGGACGCTGTGGTAAAGCACTTTTTGTTCCCTCTGTGTACTGTTTTTCCCTCATACAAACACACTGCTCTTTTGTTTACTAGCCTTGGCACAGAGGGGGCCGTTGGCATCCAAACCAGCGCCTGTGGTTCAATATGAGGCACTTAAGGAGGTGACTTATGCCAGGCTGACAGCAAATGCTTACCACGCCCACACAAATCACTGTCATTGCGTATACAAAGTCATTATGTAAACAGCCGTGCACACAAAGAAGGTGGCTGTATCGTCAGGCATCATTTGGGGTTGTATTTCTGCGCCAGTCCCAAACCTGGATAAGATGAATGACCTGTAATGTTCCAGACAAGGGTTTTAAGCTTGTCCTGTTCCATGAAGACACCAACAGGCTGAGTTACAAATAAAGAGACGAGCTCACTGACAGTATAAACTAAAATCATAGATAACAAAAATATCATCTTCAATCAATTCTCCAGTGAAACAAGCAGGTGGTGGATTTCCTCCCCAGAAAAATTGCATGGTGCACCGTTAAAAACTTGATCTATCTATTTTATTCATAGTACGTATTCAACATAATCCAAAAACATGCAAGTGAAATAGCAAACATAAGTTGCTCACTTTGAATAATACCAAATATATTATTGCCTATTTACCTATAGTTTATTTAGCTCCTTTTATGACTGATTTTGACTCCCGTGCTTTGCAGGTACACAATGAGTTCATCTTGCCGTCGGAAAAGGAGGGCTTCATCTATCGAATGGGCGACATAATCAAACGTGCCGAGGCGCTGATGGCCAAAGAGCAGCCCCCCGGTCACTCCAGCGTACACAGACCCCCACAGACAGGCTTCCACAGCGGAGTCAACTCTCTGTCTGCCTCTCAGGTAAAAACATGTGGGGAAATCTTCATTAACTCAAAGCAGGCCTATCATGCAAAATTGACTCTTCTCATTTACCGTCTCATTGTTGTATTTGGAGTGATTTGTGCATGCACCCACTGCTTATTTTGTTCTCCTATTTTAATTTCTTAATCGGTGAAATGCATAGGATTTGGCAGCATTCCATAGTAATTTTGGTACAAATTTTAAAAACTGTAGCGTGACCTGGAGCTATCCTTTGGAGGTGCTGACTCTTTGGTGTGATGAAGTTTATGATGACATCAGCTCCCATTGGGCACCTCAGATTTCTAATGCAGAAGACAGCAGACATAATTCTTTAATTATATTGGTATTAATTAATTATTACATAATGATCCATAGGAGTCATAGATTATAACTATATAGCAGACTCAAGTACAATATGTCTTCTTTAAGTTCTGTATATGTACTTTCAGGCTTAGACAAACTTTACTGATCCACAAAGAAATTACTTGGACGCAGTAGCTCACACATTGCATTTTAATAACCATACAAATGACTAGAATACTATAAGTCAAGTAACTTACTGATGACAAAAGATAAAAGCCAACATGCAATACTATTTTTTTTTTATTATTATTATTTTGCAGTAAATAGATCCTTTATATGGTGCACTTCATCTACTTCTTGCGTCATCACCTGTTTTACTTCACAACATAGTTTGGGACAGAGGAAGTAACACTGACCTCCCTGTATTTTATGACTGGTTGACACTATGGTTGTCACGATCAACCATAGTGACTCAGACCAGGCTTATCTAACAGAGACCAATAAATATAATGCAGGTGAAGGGACTTTTATAATGTCTTTTGCACAGGAAAAATGGTAACTACATAGTGTTGCGTTCACTGTCCGTTTGTCTACAGGGACCTGGCTCTAATGATGTTACGTGCTCTCCCATTAAACTAGCAGCGTATGGTCAAAACGGATATTAACTAAACCACAAATGTTATAAAACCTTGTGAATTCGGAAATGTTCCCACTTTATTTGTCACCACAGGAATGTCAGTGCCTAAAGTGCTTCTAGTATTTTCATTATGTCCTGCTTACATCAATGCTGAATTAATAATAATAATAATGTATTGTTGAGTGAATGCACAAATCTGTTATGACTACACTTCTATGAAAGCTAGGTTGAAAAAAAAAACATTTCCAGGAATACGAGTTAGCTTGTCAACAATGATCTAATGCACAAGTGGATCGTACATTTATATTAATTCATACTTAGAGCTGTCTTCTTTCATTGGTCATGGTGAAATCCCATTTATTTATCCCAACATTCTTTATACATACAAGTATTTGGGATTTAAATGGTCTATATTATGCAAAACTTTAAGCCTTGTTAGAATGTTGTTACCTCATCGAAAACATACCTTTTGTTCCATTCACACATGTCTGAGTTAAACCTTCATTCCTGTCTACATCAAAGTTCCATTTTGATTTATTTGTGCATGTGGAGTAATCCTGTATTGTCCTGTATTTGAGGCTTGAGTTCTGAGAAAATATCTCTTCACTACCCTCTATCTCCACCCACTTCTCTGTACTTACTTGCATTCAGAGTAACTAGGGTTAAAAAATGTCACATAGCCTGATTTCAACAATAAAATCCACCACAATGAAATACCAAAATGATGATTTAAATAAATATTGCTGTTAACAATAAATAAAATGTACAAAAAGATCTACTTATAATTACTTAAATAGAAATCATAATATGTGTTTTACTTACTATTATTTGTAGTATCAATTTGCTCTAATCCCTGAGGTTTTGTCTATCTCCTTCCACTTTAAAAGAACAAAAAGAGTTAGATTTCTGTGTTACAAGACTTATAAAGGAGAGGAGGAGATTATAAATGTCAGAATAATTTGTAGTTTTAGTAAGAACAAGATTCAGAAGCAGCTGCTGCCTATTCCCATATGAGCCACCGTTATCAGCACAAAATGATATTTCCGACCCCCTAGGCTCCACAGAATTACTCCTAACCACAGCTCATGATTGAAACAAGTCACGGACCTCATTTCCCAAGATCCTCTAATGGTTCCTCTCTCAGGCTTTTTACTGTTTGCACTGTCCAGACCATAAAGCAGGTTGTTTAGCTCAGGACTCCAGACTGTGGCACATAGGTTGGTAAATATACTGCGTTTAAATAGGAAACAAAATTTGTTTTTAGTTTAGTTTGCTTAGAATAATTTAAGATTCCTAGACACTCATGTTTTAAAAATACACTGAATCTTCTTTCCTTCTCCTGTAATGAATAAACAAATATTGACTTTGCTTAGATTTTAGTTCAGATGCCCTCCCGTTCCAACTTTACAATTAGCTCCAGGTTTAATAGAACGAAAACTGGTGCTGACTTGTGACTGTGTTTGAAATATATTCAGTTTATTAGATCAACAATAACTTTAGTACTTTCCCATGAAATTAAATTCAAGTTTTTCCATGGCGTGGCTTCTGAAAATGTTTGTGGTGTTGCTCAAGGGCACAAAGGCAGTAAACATAAAGTGAGTCAGTTTTTTAACTGTAGTTAAATAACGATAAATCATGCCAGGAAATTGTTATTAAATAGTGTGCAAAAAGTTCTTGAAAAGAACACATGCCAATAAACAATTTTTTTTTTCTTACAGCCAAATCTGCACAGTCACGGTATATCTCGAACCCATTCCTCCTCCTCTCTGCCTGGTAAGTGGGAGATCTGCATGATCTGAACTCCAAAGTAATGTAAAAAAAAACGAATAAATAGTTTTTAATATTTGTATCTCCAATGTTTGTCATGTGAATTTGTAAAACTATTCTAAGTCTAAACTAAGTCACTTTTAAAAGCAAATATCAGAATCACATGCAAGTATCTGTCAAATGTATTTAATCTTTGTACAATCTTGCTCAAAAAGGCAGCAAATCATTGACTAATTTACCAAAGTCTGCATAAAAATCAACAAATTAAAGGTGCATTGTGTAACTTCTTTGTGAGGAGGTTCGACCAGGAGCTTTTATAGTTAAAAACCACCCTGAAAAACAGGATGGGTTTGCCTCTCCACTGGCATTTAATTTGGCATGCTGGTGTCTCCATGGAGCTAGACAATCTTAATGCAATACTCAGGAACTTTTAATGTAAAGTAATAACATGTACATTGAGAAAAGCAGGAGGTGAACCAACAGAATAACAGAAAAGTTACATACTGCATCTTTATAGAGTTTGTATATGAGCAACTGGGAAAAATTGTTTAAGGATTATTATATTATTTTATTTATGGGATATATTTTTTGTACGCAACATCCATCCATTTTCTCCCACTTAATCCAGCTGGGTCACGGGGCAGCTTGCTGCCCAATCCTCATAGCAGCTTGCTGCCCAATCCTCGTAGCCCCCAACATGTACTTTTGAAATCTTTCTACATGATGCTTTTTACCAATCAGCAGCTTGACTAACACTTCCTTAGTTTTTCTGAATGCATGTTTTGTAGTTTAGTATGTAGCCTCTTATGCATGTGTCTTGTCTTAGATTTTAGTGTGGCTAACCCAGGTACAGGGGCACACAGCTCGGGCCTGTGCCCCAAAGGAGATGCTTCGACTAAAGACAATATTTTACCTGCACGGCCTCTCATGCGCTCCCAGTCTTTCCACTACACTCCAGGTAACATGCCCATAGGAAAAAACTAATTAAAAACAAATGAATAATACTGTGTGAATACTTGCAATACTAATGTTTGGTTTGAATCCTTTGAATACTAATATTTGCTAGTCTGAATGTGTTTATTTTGTTGCTCTAAATGTTTTAACTTTCAGTGTGTCTTGTTTCTGTAAGTTTGTTAAAACAATGTGTCAGTAGAGTTAAAAAAAAAAAATCAGAAATTACAAAAATAATTGCTCGTGTCCATGAAAAATATTTGATTAAAGAAATAACTTGAAACTAATTTTAAAAAAAAAATCAAGACCTACAAATAAGTAAGCGAGTAAATATGAACTAATCAAAACTACTCAAATGAACATAAAAGGTGCAACTTTTCTGGTGAGGGGACCGTCAAATGTTTTTCTCCATGGAGATGTTCTTGCTTTGTCCGGAATGTTTCACAGTATGGCATTAAATCTTTCTCCTGGAGACAAAACCAGACCAAATTACAGGTTAGATCTGTGGAGAGGTGACCCTGCTCACAGTCAGACTGCCAGTTTTTCTATTTTGAGCTATAAAATCACTGTAATTGAATAAATATAAAATAGAACAGTCATACATTAATGCCATATTGTGGAACATTCCAGGCAAAGCAGCGTCATATCCATAGAAACAAGCAGGTGATGGACCCTCCACCAAAAAGTGACACAGTTCAGCTTCAAAGGTTAAGTGATTTTAACTTATGCCTATTCAGTTTTCACAATGATCTGCCAAAAAACACAACAAAATGGTACCATAGTTTACTGTTCCATATACTAAGACCCCCTTGGCTCCTTCTTAGACCCCTTCCTCTCCTCTGTGCGTATTGTTCAGTTTATACGGCGCCATTTGACATCTCCTCTCATCAATGCCTTCATCTGTGCAGTCTCGTAGCCCGGCCTCCTGCTTTCTAGTTTTAGAGGAGCTCCCGTGAATGCTGTCCCTGTAAAACTCAAAACTCGCCTTCACAGCATCTGCGCGCCAGGACAAACTTCTGTAGAATTTCCAAGAAGTCTCACTCACTGCAGGGGACACATCTGATACCGATTACAGACCACATAACCAGAGATGGGTAGAGCAAACTGTACAAACTGTACACAAGTAACTGTAATATAGATACTGTTTTGTCTTCTCGGCTCATTATTGTTGGAATATTTACAATAGAGAGTTGCAAAAGAAATAAGACAAATATGCAGTGTTTGACAGATTTTTTAATAATAATAACGTAATCAGGTGGACCAAAAGATATATTGTACTGTACTGTGCTAATTCTGGTATTTTCAAACATTAACAGTATTTGATATATCAAGTAAGCCAAGGAATAGAAACGCAACATGAATGATTTGAATAGTTTTGTTTTTGCTACATTTTGAACCAAGTACATATACCCAACAAAATTAATATTGTAAAAAAAATATTTATTAAATGGGGAAAGTGTACTCTATTGAACATCTATGACAAGTCCCTAATACAAAATGAATAAATTAAAGGTCCTATATTACGCAAAATCAACTCTGGTGAGCTTTAAGCCATGTTTCCTCCTCCAAAACATACCTGGAGTTGTGCTTTGTCTCATTCACACATGTTTGAGTAATGCTGCATTAGTAGTGTGTCTATACTGTATCTCCAAAACTTAAAATATTTCAAGGTAACAAGTTAACAGCTCCTTTTTACCTTTTGTTTATTAGAGGTGGGCAATTTTAGACCTGAAATTATTCAAACTATTCTAGTGAAGGTGTATGGAGTTTAAAAAACACAGTGGAGCACTGTGTTACCACATGACATAACAAGGTGAGTATTTTCAATTTGAGAGAAGAACTCAGCCTAAATATGGGTTTGTGTGTTAAGCATGTGTGTATGAAACAACATATAACAAAAAATAAATAAAAAATAGCATAACACAGGCCCTTTAAAATTGCTTATAAAAGTGAATATATCCACTTTGCTGCCTCATGCATGGCTCGTGCTTGTGGTTTTTGTGATACATCCTGGCCACTTGCCTCTGTACCAAGTCTGGTTTAAATGACTCTTCCCTCATAGTGGAAACAGCATGGGCACATCTGCATCATCAGGAACAGGAGGGGGTGTGGTTTTAAACTGTGCCGTCATTGTTGAAGTTAATGTCAGACTAGTTTACTAGGATGTCTACATCTAATCCCAGAGGAGCAATGTCTATTTCCCAAACCACTTTAATTAATCTAATTACTTTAATCTTGAATCTCAAACAGTGGGAGACGTGTCTAGTGTTGTGTAGGGAGCCTTGTTTATCAGTCCAGAAAATTTGTATTCTTTAGATCAGTGGTTCCCAAAGTTCGAGCTGGAGGCAGTGATTTGGGAGTTGTGAGAAGATTTCAAGAATGAACATTAAGCAATATTTTTAACAGTAGAATTTGGCTGAATTAGGTCATTGAACACACTAAACTTGGCAGGGTAACATGACCTACTTGTCTCCATAGAGATACAGTTAACACAATATGGAACATTTCAGACAAAGCCATAACATCTCCATGTATACAAGCTGGTGATAGAACCTCCATCAGAAAAGTTACTTGGTGTCCCTTTAAAACGCCATTAATGTCAATACGATCATTTATTTAGAGTCTATTTTCTATATATTACCCTTTACAATTTGAGGGCCCCCCTGTGGTTAGTGGTACCCTATGCATTTCCACTGTCTGCCTATGCCTGGAAACCGTACTTACAGGGAGATGTGCACATGTGTCCCATTAAAACCCTTTCAATATGCAAAAGCCACACTCTCGCCATTCACACTGATTCCCTCGGAGCCATGGGAGCCCCAGGATGGACCACTTTGGCTTATGAAGTTGATTAACTCTGGAAACTGCCTCAAACAGAATGTCTTTGTTCACCATGGAAACCATTATTTACTCCGGGAAGAGGGAGAGGAAAGACTTATTTGCTTGATGAAACAGGAGTCTTGGCAGGGGGTACAGGAAGGACTGGAGTCACTAAACCCACTGAACTGAAGGAACAAATAAAACTGTCTTTTTGGGTCAGATCCGACCAGTATTCCACTTCGGATCAATTTTTTTTTTTTTTTTTTTTTTACATTAAGTTTACCTACAATTGTGATTATGACGTCCTTTATATGACGACGTAATAGACAAACTCTATACTACTGTGTTTATCCTAGAAAATCTATAACCTCCCACACTAAATTAGAATTTTGATTTAGGTTAGATTTGGATGTGAGGACATAGATATCATTCATTTTCATTGATTTTAAGGATCATTAATGCTTGACTTACTATGCAGTATATAAATATGATATAGTATAACAACTATAGTCAGTTGTACACATTTTCTTTTTATGTCGATGATTTCAGACTGTGGAAAGAGTATCATTGGTAGTAAGGGTGGTTAAAAATTGATACCCAAATACTAATTCATACTCAAATCTGAACATTTAAAATTAGAATTTGAGTCAATACTGAAATTAATTATATAAACAGGTCCAAATTTGACCTTTCCTGAATAGTTTTAGAATATTCTGGACTTATATTTGCAGTAGTATTCATTGGTCCAATGGTGAGAAATTATGACCATTGTTATATTGACTAACAATTTAAACAGACTATTACAAACACGACTGGCACAACTACTTATGGGTTTCAGTTGTACTTTGCCAGTTATGTACACCATTTTGATGACCATCTAAACTAGTTTATCTGATTTAAAAACTGTATATGATAAAAGCACATGTTAATATTTAAGAAAAACTATTGTTGTTGTTGTGTTGAGTTGAAGATTTGCTATTGGATATTGAGTCAGAATTGAGATAAAATTAGCAAGCTATTTCATTTTTTATACTCAATATACATTATACATTTCTTTTTCTGTCTTCCAGGATCTCCTCTGCACCATTACGCCCACCCCCATCACCCCTCGTCTTTATACCCCCATCACCAACAGCACTACCACCTCCCTTACATGGGCCATACCCACTTTCCCTTCCCTTACCCCGGCTCCCCTGGCTCCTCCTCTCCCAAACCCTCCATGGGACCCCTCCACACCCCCCTCACACGTGTTGCCAGCAACCCCAACTTCCCATCAGTCCCTTCACCTTCTCCAGGATCTCCCATTACGCAAATGGAAACCAGTCCGAGCTCCGGCAGCAACGAGAATCTCAACTTGAACCACCCCAGTCCACAAACAATATGGCCCCCGCATACTCAGCCACTGTTTTCTTTGGCTAATGTAATTTCAATGGCGATGAGCATGGCACACTCTTTTATACCACCTGCTAGCATAACTGCGCAAGGCTTGCATTCGTATCCAGGTTTCCATCCTCACCTTCCCCATCATATGCAACCCCAAACTGGATACCCACCCCAGTACCCACCTCAGTACCCCCCGAGTGGAATGGAAGTCCCATATACCAATACAACCATCCCACCAACCTACCATAATACAGAGACCACCCAACAAATGCCATGGCAACAGCCTTTCTCGCCTCCGTCTCATCCCTCTACGCCCCCAATGGCCAGACACGAGCAACCACAACAAATCGATATACAAGTTTCTTCAAATGAGGCCCAAGTTGACAATGACAATTTTGCTGCTAAAACTGCTATCATGAGTTCAACCTCTTCATCCGATCTCTCCTTTTCACCGAGCGAAAGCCCAGAAAACACCGTAAGCCAACAAATGTCATTTTCTCTCACTAAAAATATGTGTTTGTCAGGCTCATTGGCATGAAAAGTAATTAGCGAATCTAGCAACATATTTAGCAACATATTTGAATCAACACTAATCAGTCAGGTTATTTTATTTTTATACTCATTGCAAACACAGTCACTGATTACTCTTTGGACTTTTTTTAGACTGTAACTATGTTTAAATACGTAAGCACGATTCTTTCACAGAAATCTATTTAAGGTTATTAGTCATAACACAAATAAAAATACAGCACTGAATAAATGTTTAACGAGGTGTGAAAAATGCTTGACGACATGAACTACTAGACCTGACCTAAAAGAGCAAATGTTTAGTTTTATTGCTTTCTTTTTTAGTTTATTTTTTTCTATTTAGTTTTTTACAGAACAAAAAAACAAACAAGAAAAGACAAAAACACACTGCCCTCTCACACCACACCCCTCTCTGTACACTCCAAACACATACACAAAAGTACTATACACACACGCAAACACAAAACAAAAATAAATCAAAACACCAAACATCAAAGTTTCGCTGCATTCTTAACCAAGATATATGATTTTTACCTACATTACAGAGTAGAACTTTGTTTAGAATAACTCCCATTACAATATTATTATGCTATTATTACATTATTATTACAAAAATAGGCACATTGTTGGTCTGACTCCTTTCATTAGTTTATTATCACAAAAAGGTAGTGAAAATCTCATATCTATTGCACCTTTACAAATACATTTAGTGAGAAAAATTGTGACTCCTCTAATACTACTTTTACCCACAGCATGTCCTTAAACTTTGTAACCTTTTCAGTATTTTCTTTGTGCTTTCTAGTTATCATCTCTGAGCTCTCCAATAACCCCCACTGTGAGCGAAATGGTCTGCAGTAGCCCAAAACCAACTCCCTCTCCATCCAGCTTGGGTAAGGTTTTCTATAGTTCATTTATAGCTCTGGTTTTCCTCCATCTTTACATCATAAACACATTCTTCCGTATATGTAGCTGGCTCAGAGCTCAAGGTGCTAGAAAATACTGCTTCTGTTATGCATCAAACAGCCCTTGCATACCTGTCTGTGTATATGCAACTGCTGCCAATAGTAAATATTACAACATCGTCTCACCTTGGTTTATAAGATTACGGGGTTTAATAAGGTGCATTACGACAGTTGTAATGTTTTGCTGTATAAATTGTAATAAAATATACCCTTCTGACTTAAAGTTGTAAAGTTATGTAAGAAAATATGTGTCTAGACAGTATCAAATGTAAAGGAAATGGGACTTGTTAGAAAAAAGTCAAGAGTATGGGGGAAAAGCATAAATTGAACTGACTAAAGTGAGAAAAACTTCATTGAACCCAAGGGAAATTACTTTGTCACAATGGCTGCAGTAACACGTGCACTCTAAGTCTGATTATGAACAGATTTTTAGAACTGTCACGTTTTAAATATGACATAAACACAGCAAAATCTGATTAAATGATCTGATTTCGTTCTGATCATAGTACCTTTGATTACTTAATCATTCTTTAAATATTCTTAAAGTTTAGTTTTCAACAGCATGGTATTAATAACATATGTCATTTATTTATTCAATTATAGGTGTTTTTATTTCTCAAAACTACCTCAAAAACATGCGTTATTACCGTGAGCAGGCACACTGAGAGAAAAACAGAAAACATGACTCTCTAGCGTGTGCATGTGTGATTTTTTCTTCTTTAATAATTTGTTATAGGAAATGCCAAACGAACAGTGAAACAAACATGAAGCTGTTTTTGATCCTTTATTGCGTTTTTACTCTATAATTTAAATGCAACTCGATGTAAAAGTATTCCAAGTATTCAGAATACAGTACTTTGATTGGACCATGCATTTGAATACGTTAGAAAATACATTTTAATGCAGGTATTCAGTATTCTATAAATAAAAACATTTGCAAAGTATGCGTCCCATCACTGGACATTAACATAAGGTTATCTGTTAGGTGGCTGAATCTGAATTAGTTAGTATCTCGCATTAGCATTAGTATCCCAAACTCCCCAGTATTTATTGGGCTTGTATGTTTGTTATTGTCATGCTTTATGTATTAGGTCAAAACAGACCATCTTTGTTGCAGTCGATTTAGTTTGAGGACATTCGCAGCCGTGTTTGATGAATCTTTTGTGTGGCATTGCGTAACTGTGACTTCACAAATGTAATGTTCCATTCAAAATGAAAACAAATGAAGGTGTGATTAAGGCACTTCCCACCCGATCCGACCAATCCGAGCGCAGCCAGGCTAATTACCAGCCTCTCCTCCTGGACCCACACCTGACAGTATTTATTTCTCCCCTTTTAAAAGCTGCATTAGACAGAGGCCTTCTGTTCCAGGGGCCAAAGCAGTAGACTCAAGCATTTATAATACAAGGAGAGGAGTGAGGGACACCTAGTGGACACACAGGCAACTGCGTTTTCAATTTAGATTTGAGCTTCAGGGGCACAGAGAGAAGTGAGTGTAAATGTATTCATAATATCAATACTTTAGCTTTTCTCTTTTTGTTACGCCATGGTGAGAACTTTTAATAAGGTTAATAGTTACAATTGTGCATTAAAACGTACGTAAATTAAAGCTACTACAGTGCAATGTTACTCTCCCCATCTTAAATGACGTAAATTGCTGCTTCATAACAACAGATATTTCCAAATAAACACAAATGCCCAGATGCAGGATGTTTATACAATGACTACTGAAACACTATTTTATTTGGTTGCAAGTACACAAATGCAGTCATAAGGTGACCACCACACAAAATGCAGAAAAAAGTTGTTGAATGTGCTTGGACATAGAGGGATGAACTTTGAATAATGAGGCTAACAGATAATAACTGCAGTAACACAATTTTTTTGTTTGTTTTATCAGTTCTAATGCACAAAAAATTATGATATTTTAAAATGTAAATCTCACTTTTTATTATGGCATTATTGAAAGTTTGGAACATAAGTAAGACAAGGCACAAGGTCAGGTTATACAGGGACAGTGTACAATAAACATGGACCAAGATTTGTTGTACCAGGTGGTCCTGATTTTGGACATTATGTAATAAAACTTCAACTCCATCCTCCACTTATGCATCACAGTCACCCTGTGCATACACGGTGTTTGAAAGTGTTATTCAAGGTGCATTGCGCAACTTTTCTGATCCGTCACATGCTTTCCTCCATGGCATCGTTTTTGCCTTGTCTGGAATGCTTCAGAATATGCCTTATTGGAGACCAAAAAAGACCAAGTTACAGGCCAGGTCTGTGGAGAGGCAACCCTGTTCACAGTCAGAATGTCTGTTTTTGTAGGTCTTTTTGAGCTATAAAACCACCTGTGATTTAATAAACATAAAGAAGAGCAATTTAATGTCATACTGTGGAACATTCCAAGGTGACGTATTCATAGAAACAAGTGCACCTTTTAACTTTTTTTTTTTTTTTTGCATTTTCTTTTAGTCCCAAACTCCCCTCAGACCATCGGCCGCTTCCAGGTGAGCCCCAGCATCAACGTCCCTGAACCCCAGTCACCCCCCACCCTCCCCAACAGCCCTACCCCGTCTACTACTACCCCACCTGCAGAGGGCGCCCATAACACCGCATCAGAAACCAGCACGGACCAGGCCGAATCCGAGACAAGTCTTGGCACGTCCCTTAAAATATCCCCCCCTCAAACCCTACAACAAAGGTCTGGGACAGCGCAAGAAGTCCAGAATGCGTGGTCCATAAGCCAGGATCAACAAGCAGAGGATGAGGAAGAAGATGAAGACTGTGAAGTAGAGGATAGGCAAAGGGTTAGGAAACGAAACAGGAGAAGAGCGTATAGTTTGAGTCTCATGGGGACATCGGTGGACAGCGGGCTCTCGGTGACTGCAGCTGAAATGGAGGGACGGGGCGGCATGTGGGACGGGGCGGCGGGGAGCCCTCAGTACAGTAACGCCCTGCACCATTTGTGGATGATGACGTACAATCGCAACACAGCCTACATGAGCAGCGACGATTCAGACAGTGAAGATGAGGAGATGCTGGAGGAGCTGCAGGAGCTCAGAGAGAAGTGAGTGCAAATGTAATTTTGGAGGCCATTTTGAGGATTTTTAAAGATGGACTGCGTAACATTTCTAGTGGAGGGTTTACCACCTGCTTGTCTCCATGGAAATGTTGCAAAAATAAAATCTGCTTTATCTTTACAGGTTCACAAACATTTTCTTTCAGTATAAAAATGTAGACATTGTAGAAAGTAAAGGTATTCATATTAATTGTCTTAACATACATGTTGGTACTTACAATATTTCTAATATGAATACCACATAGTACCCCAACTACACCCAGTACCCACGTTTTTATTATTATTTTTTATACAGCTAGCTATAGGAACTTTTATAGAGTTTCAGTTGAGTTGAAAAGAGATTTTAACACTGAATGTGCTTGTGTCAAAGCAATATGATTTTTTATATATTTTTTAATTTCCTCTTAAATTATGTCATCATAGGATGTATTTTTATTGTTGGTGTACCTCTCAACTAACCTGGTGTTTCATTCATTTGTTTGCTATTTGTGATATTAACTTAAATATTTTTCTGCATTATCAACCAGGCATCTAATTGAGGTACAGGATCTCCAAGCCGCTCAGAAGAGAGAGATCGAGGAGTTGTATGAGAAAATGGGTAAAGTCCCTCCTCCGGGCATCGTGTCCCCAGCGGCCATGTTCTCCAACCGTCAACGCCGACTGTCCAAAAGCAACGGTTATTCCTCCTCCAGAAGAAACAGCCTGCAGAGACTGGAGGTGCTGCCCCTTCAAGGTAAGTCAGGGGAAATACAACTGTAAATAGACAAATATATTTTTATTTGGGCTGAATGATTTGGGGAACAAATCGAATTGTGATTTATTTGACAAGCATTTCCCTGGCGATTAGATTTGCAACTTATGTTTTAGTCAGGAGTCGACGAGGGGGCCAAAGGGGTCTGTTGTCTCGGGCAGCAGGGGCCCATAATTGGAACATCCGCCGATTAATTAATATTAGAGAGGGGGCCTAGTTGAGTGTTCCCGCCCTGGGCCTCCAAATATCTGTTGACGGGTCTGATTTTAGTAATAAAATTCAGTTTCCTTTTTAATTCATTTAGATGAATTGACAAAAAGATTGGAATATAAACTGACAAACTAATACAAGAATCACATTTCAGAACATATTGATACGAATGTAAACTATAGGGTTACCAGTTTTTTGCTGAATAAGGCTGAATATTTTGCTGTTTGTGGAGGAAATCATGGTACTTCAAAAACTGCATTCTTTGCAGTTTGCTAATTTCTATTTGATTGTGATTAATCATGCAGCCCTAATTTTTATGACTGTTGAATTTGTCTTAGTTTCATAACATTTGCTCTGATTGGTTGTTCAGGTATCATAAGGAGGAACTCTTTGGGAGGCAGCAGCAGTGATTCACAGGATAAACCCAGCAAAGGGGTCACTTTCGCCACAGAGATCAACAGAATGGTGAGTACAAAAATAACACAGGCTGAGGGACACCTAGTGGATAAGTTAAGATACTGTTTTTGAAAATAGGAAATTAATATTCAGTGATATTTTGTATTTTGTTAAGTTTATGCTCAAGTAAAGGTAAAAGTATCAGGGTTACTACTTACAGCTGCACCTAGTTTTAAAAAACTACTATCTCTAAAAATACTTTCAAGGTTCTGACTAAAGATTACTGAAGTAGAATGCTAATTTTTGACATAAGACAGTGTTTTTGTGTTTATATGACCCAAATAGTAAAATTTGTTGTTTTTTGTTTTACAGTAAGAAATCCAACCACACAAGCTGGTAATTTTAGCTACCTCAAATGAACTGTCATTGCAGCGTTCCCTTCTTTCTTCTGCCAGTGTTTCCAGTCACCACCAATCATCATTACCTCAAGCTCTTGGAAAGCCAGTGCTCAAAATTATTATTAATAATAATTTTGCATCATGGTTAAAATGTAAACTAGCTACAAAAGGTTTAATGGTTCAGACCAACTTCATATGGTTTCATAAATTGCTGTATACTAGTAGGCCTACCCAAACGCAGTGAAGTTCAGATACAAAGTGCTACTTGCTGTTTTTCCTCAATACACTGGTACTGAATTTTACACAGAATTATATAAACAGAGTAGACGGATTGTGGACCCACAGCTGCAACACTACTATTTGAATCTATGACAAATATCAGAGGATAACTGATGACAAAGCAACTATACTGAACATATGGATATCTGTCACATGTAGGATAAGGTTGTGCTGTAAGATGTATATAAGTGTAATATATTTGAACAATTTTATGTGAACTCTCATATTGACACACTGAGCTCTCTGTGGAGACAGACTTTGATCAGTTACAGTAAAATGTGGTATTTTTTTGTGCATGGAACTAAACATTTATTTTCAGGTCTTGTTGTTGGCGTTATCTCCTGTAAGCAGAAAGTGAGCCGCTTTAGTGAATGTCACACAATGTTTGAGAAATATGGCTGGTTTGAACCAGGGCTTTTTGTAAATATTCTGCTTAGATTTTAGACTACTGGGTTCCTGTTACTTGTACAGCTGTATATAAATGAGTGCTTTTATGTTTACAATGTAAGAGTAAACCCAATATTTCAAAAAATTATTTTTGCAGAACATTTTTAATAGATAAAGCACATAGTGCACTTTAGTGGATTGTACGTCATCAAAAGTTCAAAGGATTTTCCTTGATGAGGACATATGATTCTTTTACCACAAAGATACAACTGACACACCCCAATATATTTTATTATAATATTCTCTGCTGGATCAAAATGACAGTTCCACTTGTGATTATTTCACTGTCACTGCCTTATAAAAACAAAAACACTGAAATTTCAGTGGAGCATCTGCAAAATATCCAAAGACTATAATATATTCAATAAAAGTGATTACTGTACAACTGTTAAATGAATGTAAATATATACGAATGTCCTGCTTTCTGAAGCTGCTGTCCTGCCATGCTGAATTTGTGCCTTTCCCTCATAATGTCTTATTTTATATTTTTACTCTAGATTGATTTCAGATCAGAATATTGTCAAATTTTAAAATGCAAAATAAATGAATCTGTAAATACATGTATTTGCACTGTTTTTTACTTTCACTGTCGTCCTGTACAAGATGAGTTTTCTTCACATCATTTACACATTTTTTACTTAACAAACCTAACGCGATGAAAATAAATAAGCACTTTAATGCTGTTACTAAAGTGTGACTGGCATAGACAGGGGTTCAAAGGCCTCACACATAAACATTAGCTGACTGGTGCATGTGTTATATTCTTCATTCATATTAGATTATTGTAGATGCATTGTTGTCAAACTGGAATTTGTCAAAACAACCCTAATTAGATCAGATTTTAAGTCAGCATTAGAATCAAAAGACTCAAGTCCAGTGTATATATATAGAGCAGCACATAAGTCCGTTATGTTTTAAGTGCTGTAATATTTTAAGGCCATTCACAGTCCAACAGCAGGCCACAGGTGTGTTTTAGTTGGCACCAGTCTTTGGCATCTGGGTCCTCACTCTTTTTGCCTCCTCGTCGATTTCATCCATGATCCTCTCCTGAGAGACTGACCAAAATGTGTATCCATCTACAGATGGTGATCTGGTTAAGGTCAATACAGCAGGAGGAATGAAAACACCAAGAATGAAATAGTAATACCAGCAGTAATAACAATGTGTAGTCAGAATAAAAGATACAGGATTTGAATAGATAAATTCGCTAACCTGACCATTACAATTATTTATTATTTAGCTAATATCTGACAAAAAGCCAACAAATAAGTCTGAACTTAATAAATAATCAGATTGCTCAAACACGTGTGTATGATAAAAGTATGACAAATTTGAATAAATGTTAACTAAATTATTAAATAAATACATATCTTGCTGGTTTACCTGGTTTATTACCCGCATCTTATTGTAAGGAAGTTCTTAAGACGTGGGAGGGTGAGGGTCATTTCAGGTCATTCACCTGGAGCGCCAACTCCCATAACAGGAATATCATCTTCGTGTTAGCATGTGGATTACTCAAATAAAGAAAGTACCTATACTTATTTGTAAACAATCGATTTTTATTTATCTATTTTATTTGTTTAAATTATCTGCTGAGCTGAAAATTAAAACAGACTGAACTTGTTAAATTTTAATCCATCCATATGCAACCCCAAATCCAAACACAAACCCCAAAACTAAACACAAATAAAATAAAATATTAAATGTAATAACTCTAAGATCTAATCACATTCGCACGAGATGTAACTCCCCCAAACGAACAGAAGATCATTTACACCACGCTTTATCAAGATAAATTGTGTAGCAGGCTATGCTAGTGTTACATAGATAACCTTGGCGTTACTGACAGCATGTTTGATAAAAGGATACAGATGCCCAGAACCACAGCTCCAATGGCGAGTCCCGTCACTACATTTCGTGTCCTCAGTTTCTGAGTTTTCTTCTTCCACTGCTCCAGCTCCACATGTCTGATAAAATTTAATTGTTCTTGAGAAATGTCTTCTTTGGCGGGGTCTATCCTTTTGGCGAAGGGAACTTCAGATGACGAACTTGGTTTCTTGTCAGCCATGTCCGCGCTCTGGAACACGGAATTGTTGTATTCCTGGTAGTTTCAAAAGTCCGTTTTACAAACGACCTGTTAAACCGACAGCAGGTCACTAATAATGAACCGATTTAGTTAAACTATTCTTTAAACTCAAACATCCACCACCTTCATGTAAGCGCTGCTCCACGTTGGTGCTATGTCAAACACGTCCCCGCGGGTACATGTAGTTTTGTCTTTGGTTCCGCTTGACACAGTAGACCAACAGCGGGAGAACAGCGACATCTTTTGACATTTACATTTAATACATTTTCATTCAAGTAGCTAATTGAACAACATTTTAACACTTTAACTCGTTTATAAATGGCAAAAAGAGTCCGCTACAATTCTCGACAGTCCAACAATCTTAATGTTAAGTTTCGACAAGCCTCGTTTGACCTCCTGACAGATTTCCTTGTAAACATCAACAAGGAAAATACAGATAAACTCAACAGTTTATCAAAGAGCGGCGGGAACTTCAGGGATAAGAATGTGATGGGTAAGTCTCAGTATTTTATAGTTTTAATTGTCAGAAATATGGCATTTGTCTGTTATTTCTTTGTATATTTTGCTAAGACCAAATGAAACGTGTTTGCTATCTACCAGACTATGTTAAGCTAGCTACAATTTTGTAATTAAAGCTGCATCATGTAAAGTTTCTAGTGGAAGGTCCATGGAGTTGTTATTGCTTTACCTAGAATATATTTCACAGTATGGCACTGAATCTAAATCTAGCAATTTTTAGGACTCAAAAATACCAGTGAGGTGGGGGGTCAACTTTCCACAGATCTAACGTGTAAATTGACCTGGCTGTCTTCTATCACCTGGCTATCACCTTGTCTTCTCTGAGATAAGTTTAATGACTTGCTGCATAGTAATGTTTTTTTCCTTTACTTTCTCCTCCAGAAAACATCTTACTTATGACCAAAGCTCTGAGTCTTGACCCACAAGTTGGATACCATGCCAATGAGTTACTTCAAAGGTACAGTATGTGCAACTAAAACCAGTAACCTAACTTTATTTAATACCTAGAATTAGTTTAACTCTGTTTATTTCCTCCAGTTTCATGACCAAACACCTAACCCGTCTGCTCACCACGTCCTCACCTCAAGGAGCTTCTGCCATTCAGCCCATAAGTTATGAAGACGCTGTTTTGGACATGGTCAAAGAGAAGTTCCCTCTCATTATTTTCTCTTGTGTACAACTCGCAAGCAAAATGTCTTTACACGTGAATGTAAATCAGGCTTGTTTGTAGTTTTATCACTTTACATTTGTTGTACATTGTACATTTTATTTTAATAATTTCTTCATGTTTTATTTTTAGATTATTGACAACAACACTGCTATGCGCTTCCTCCAGTCGTCGGGCTTCACAGCTACAAAGAAATCTCTCCTGGACTCAGAGCTGATGGTGTTAAAGGGGCTTGACTTTAAATTAGACGTTGCCAACCCCCTGATCTACATTGAAATACTTTTGGAAGTCCTTGGTACAAATTCTCCCACATAAACAATAGGACTGGGCAATATGGCAAAACGTGTTGTTGTTGTTGTTGTTATTATTATTATTAAGTATAAGTTCATTCATATATTTTCATAAATGAGAAATGATAAATTGCATTATTATGCAGTAATCAACAGATAAATAAAGGCAAATATTTTACATTACTCATTACAAATATAATCTCCCCAAAAATGTTTATAAAAAGTCAATCATTCCGAAAAGTAGTGGGCAGAAGCAAACGCTTATTTGCCCCCACCCCATTTTACAATCCCATTAAAGCAATAATGTGCTTCTGTGAGACTCTTAATAGTAAGTCACATTACTCCAGATTTCACATCTCAAAGCTCCTTGATGATTAACAATTGAAATGCTAACCGTGATGTGACTCAATTATTATTATCGTAGTTTTTTAATTTAATCTTTTTATTGTTTTCAGGTTACAATGAGCCATCCGTCCCCATTGAGCCCATATATGATCTGTGCAAACAGGTGCTCCAGTTTGTCGTCTTGGAGAGAGTGACCATCTATGAATCTCTGTTAACAGTGACCACCAGAAGCCAACAGCCCACAACAGAGCAAAGGTAATCAATATGTCTTCCTCCATGTTATTGATGATCAGAAACAAAACTACAATATTTGCAATAAGCCTTTGTCAAAGTCATGTAGTTAAATCAATATCCCTTAAGCTAAGTTGCTAATATGCACATGTATTCTTTTCACAGTTTTTAGTATCAGCTTTGCTAGATAAACAGTTGATCACATAATAATGTCGTTTGACTTTAGCATCACTTGGCAATTTTCTTTTTTGTATTTTTAGTAGATATTAGTAGTGGCCATACCGGCTCGTCAAAGCCTGATCCCGTCAGATCTCAGAAGCTAAGCAGGGCCGGGCCTGGTTAGTACTTGGATGGGAGACTACTGGGAATTCCAGGTGCCACAGGGGGGCGCCAGTGGCAAAAACTGTCGTAGTGTCCTTAGGCAAGACACATCACCCACATTGCCTAGTATGAAAGTGGTGTGTGCGAATGGTGGTCGGAGGGGCCGATGGTGCAGATTGGCAGCCTCGCTTCCGTCAGTCTGCCCCAGGGCAGCTGTGGCTACAACAGTAGTTTACCACCACTGGGTCTGGAGTGAATGAATAATGGTCTGTAAAGCGTCTTTGAGTGTCCTGAAAAGCGCTATATAAAACTGATGCATTATATTAGTACAAGAGTAGCATGGTCTATCAATAAAGTATCCCTCTCGCTCTCTCATATCAATATATATGAAAGTTAAGATGACATACAACCCCTGATTATTGAAGCAAGTCTACAATGCATTAGATACAAAAGCCAAATACCAAGATAGCAAACATTACGTTGTAGTAATTGTACTAACTAGAATTGTTCACCAATGTAACCAAACTCTTTTTAAATAGAGAGAAGTTTGTGGCTGTGACTGAGGACTTCATGCTACTTGGTGCTGTTGTCATTGCTGCCGCTTTGTACATATTTCGTATCAGCCAATGGGAGGAGGTGCGAACTTTTTAAAATTAAAATTAAAACAGGTTTTTCACATTTTTAGTTCATTAAGTGAGGTTTGTATTTGTATTGATTTGTTGTATTTCAGGTGGTAGGAGAACTTAGCAACATCACAGGGATTTCCAGGAGGAGCATTAGGGATTTTGCTACTATTATTGTGTTACACCTTACGGACAAACCTCCTCTGGTCTGTCCGAACTCCCACGTCTAATTTATTCTTTTTGGTCTACAGTCAGAAATACATAGCTGAACAAATGCAATATTTGACAATTCTCAGAAAAAGACATAGTTTAAGAGAACTGATTTAGCAAAGGTCACAAATGTAATACTTGAATTGAACATAGTTCTACAAATACATAGATTTTCACTATAGTGTTTTGTCTGTCAGTGAGATACCACATCTAGTTAATTTTACTTTGGTCTATAGGCCTGTCACTAATTTCTATCCTATCACTCAATAAATAACAGATGAATAATAATTTTCTTCTGTACCTGTTTCCTGTTTGTGGAGAACATTTTTGTGTTTTTTGGTTGCGCATGAACATGTGAGCTAATTAAAGAGGGTCAAATATATAAAAGTGCACTATGTTTACTTTTCTATTGATCCATCACCTGCCTCTCTCAATGGAGATATATATGTTTACAGCCATACTGTGGAACATTCCAAGCAAGCCCTAACATCTCCATGGAGCATTCAGCTACAGTCAAATATATGATCCTTACCTTAGACCACCTCTCCACCAGGCTGCATAGACTCCTGCAGGCTGTGCGGAGCTCTCAAATCACTCTTGTCTCCTCTCAGTGTGATTAGGGCGCACAGAAGCCTTTGATTAGCTTTAGCCGTCGCCCGTAGAGACACCTGATGCATCATTATATAGGAGACCACTGCTGGAGACTCTAGTATTGATGTATTTTTCTGATTGACTGCCTTTTCCTCTCTGCCACAAAGAACCGTCTGCTTCTCCAGGATTGTGTATTGAAATCCATTTAATGCCTCTGGGAATAGTTTGACTGCACAGAATAAGTCAAACAACACGGGTATGAAGCCAGACTCGAGATTACTATTTACATTGAAAATCTATTCTATACAATACAGAAATACTTAATAAACTATCTGGTTGGCTGCTATTTCTAGAGCAGTGCTTATCAAGGCGTATTCTTCCACACTTCCATACTGATGATTAGAAGTACAAGTAGAACTATTGCTACTGTCAAATCCTAAAGTTAGAGGTGCACTATCTAACTTTTTTGGAGTAGAGTCTGCACCTGCTTGTCCCAATGGAAATAATTATCTGATGTTCCAGAGTATGGCATTAAGCTGATCTACCTCAGGCCAAGTTACTTTTCTCTACCACAAAATTTACAATGTGCATATTTAAAACATTAATAATACATATTCTATAAACACTAATATTAGAGTTATGAGCTATGCTGTAATAGGGTGATCATTAATTAACACACACTGTATATTCTTTTCATATTTTAATTATTCTAAAATATCGTTACCACCCTATAAAGTCTTTTTTTTTTCAACCATCATTTTATAAAATGCAACACTTTGAAATTAGAGACAGTGGCTCACCCTCTGAAAGGCTGAGGGTTTGATTCCAGATCTGACCAATGCATACAATTGTTGTGTCCTTGAGCAAAGACACTTCACTCACCTTGCCTCTGACTGTAGTGTGTGACTGATTTGTAGGGTAACACTTTATAATAACCACACTTTTAATAGCCTTTGTAAAACATGAACAAAGTCATTTAATTAAATATGTTAATTAATTGAAATTAATAATGATCTTTGTTGCATATGTTTGTGAAAAGCGCTATATAAAGAAAAACGTACTTACTTCAAAATGAACAAATTGTTTATTAAGAATGATTCAGGCTTTGTAACAACTTAAAGGTGTAATGTGTAACTTTTCTGGTGGAGGGTCCACCCCTTACTGTATTTATCTCATGGAGGTATTATATCTTTGCCTAGAATGTTCCACAGTATAGTATTAACACATCTCAATTACAAGTGTTTTATTGCTCAAAAATACCTTGAAAATTATGCGTTTGTACAGTGAGTGGACTTGCTTCTCCACAGATCTGACCCGTAACTTGGCCAGGTGTGTCACATATTTATATTTATGGAGATAGAGAAGTTTAATGCCAAACTGTGGGACATCTAGATGAAAATAAGCAGACGGTGGACCCTAATTCAGAAAGCGTACACAGTGCACCTTTAATTATGGGGATAGGAATAGGAGTTAGGGAATTAAGTTGGACTTATTAAGCTAGAATCATTTTTAAGTCTTAAGTTAAGTCTTTGTTCATGTTTTATTAAGGCTAATTAAGGAGTAGTTATAATAAAGTGGTACATATTGTGAAAAGGCTTAAAGCAGTATTTTCTTTTGTCTATTTCTTTGCATTTACCCCTATGTAGTAGTAATTTCATCGAGGATCTCTTGGCGATTTTTGTTTTTTCCGGCTCCAGTTTCATCTAATAACCTCCCTTCAGTGTGTGGTTGTTGGGATACATCGCTGGGGTGTAGTCCTATACTTTTAGCCTTAAGAGATGAACCCAGTCAAACAGATCCAATTCCTCTAATAACATAAGAGATATCAAATAACTCCATGTTCTGTACAAAGAGTAGGCTGGGGATACTTGAAATACCAGTCTAAAAAGCTGTCTACAATTTCCCCAACATTTATTTAGTTAAAAGTTGCACAAGGATGCCAGTTGGGGGCAGCGGGAGTGTTCACAGTGTGGTATCTTTGAAGTTGGTGCCAGTTCTCCAGCACTGCCTTGGGATCCTTTAGAGATATTACCGAGAAGCACAGCACTGGGGTCTTTGTAGCCGTGTGGTTCAGATACAAAAAACCTTTCTAAAAATGGCAGGGGCTCTACTGCAGGTGGCATCCTTGAAGCTTTAAAACACTTGGAGAGAGATGTTGAGTTTAGGATGGATATTGGACAAGTGGTGCGGAAATTAATCTGTTTATGTTATGAATAGTGAAGTGCAATGAAACGGTGTCAATATTTTGAGTAAGTAAGAGTTTCTGAGGCTCACTGCACTTGTAATTTAGTTTCAGTTTAAGTGCGTTTTACATTGATCTCTGGCAGTCTTCTCCAGAATAGTTAACGCAGTAGGGTGTCCAGATATTCTTTTTAAATCATAGATTTTTGTCTTCAAAGGAACTGTGAAAGATTTATGTCTATGTCATTATCAATCCATAAAGTTATCATACCATATAATAAGGCTGTTTAATGCATCTAATTTTAATGCAGTAATTTCATTGAGTTATCATCTTAAAGGGTCCATATTAGTATGTTATTTTCAGTTATAATGTTGTTTCCTCATCAAAAACATACCTGGAGTTGGGTTTTGTTTCATGCACACATGCACATAAACCCTGCATATTTAAGCTGTGCTCTTCTCTCAAACAGGAAACACTTTGTTCCACCTTGTGATGTCATGTGGTAATACAGGAAGTGCTCCAATGTGTTTTTAATCCCCGTACATCTTCACTAGAATCATTTGGATAATTTCAGCCTTGGAATTGCCAATTCTTACTGAACTAAAGATAAAAAGTAGCTGTTCATTTGAAAACTACCGCTGCATGACATCACAAGGTGGAAAAGAGCATTTTGAGCTTTGGAGATGTAATAAATTTTAGTGCAGGTATTCAGTGTTCTGTGACTAAATAAATTTTCCAAGTATTCTTTCCAATTGAATACGTCCTGTAGTTACCATATTGAGCTTGTTACCAAACCTCCTTTTGATTTATCTGGCTCTGTGTTTTTGCCCTATATTATCCTACATTACAGCAGCATGGGGGCTCACCAGGGGCTGTAAATAAATGATATGTTGCTTGTAAACAAAACAAAAATATGCCAATGGATTATTAGCCACAACATGTTTCTATGGAGATGTGCTTAAAACCACAAGTAACAATTGAACACATTTACATATTGCCTCAACATTGGCGCACTGTAGTCATGAATATGAGATTTTCCTGCTGATACGATCTTTGTATTTTTCGCTCAGCTTATTGATATTCTGGGAAATGAAGTCCTTGGGGGATTGTCTTTTATGTGGTTGACAGGTTAGGCTCCAAATCCACTCTGTAGGGATGTGCCTCTCATCCTACTCACTGTTGCTATGCTCAGTTGCTGCATTTTCCTGTGGTGGGGATAAAACTATTGTTATTTTTCACATAGTTCTGGTCGGAGTGGTATTCTTTAAGCTTAGTGTTTGTAGACAATACACAGTGTCTTGGTGTCATAAGCATACCACAATACTACTACACAGGCCTGTCATGATAATTACTATATCAATTTATCCTTCAATATGAAAGCAGGAACAATATATTTTGGTGCTCAGTATTTATCATGTGTACAATTAGCAAGAGTAGTCAGAATTGTATTAATTTCATTGTAATCCAGAAAAAAAGCTGTAGTGGGTTGAATAACTAGTTTCTATGGCTTATTATTGGTTCCATATGTTATTTAGATTATTTAGTCTTTTTAAACACTAATTTACTGGAATTATCTTGCTTTATTATTTTTGTGTCAGTGTCATAAAATAGTTTCAATACTATCTTTTATCGCAGTATGTCTCTCTAGCAGTATATCAAGCTTCAAAGTTTGTTATCGTGACAGGTTTATGGACTTGGGATTGACAGAAAAGCATAGCCTCTGAGACATTAGAAATATTAAAAATAAATAAATAGCATATTAATCATTGAGTATTGGTTATGTGAATTTACTATAATTATAATGTCGATATATCTAAAAAAGAAAAACTAAAGCAAACAAAGAGAAACTAACTATGCATATTTGTTTTTGTGATATGTTTGATAATGCAATTCTTTGGTCTCATTCACCTTAAGGTGCAGTCTTGTTAGCCTCCTAAATACACAAAAAACATCCGCCAAACTTTTCTCATTAAAATAGTTATTGGACCCTAACCCTTAGTTTTAAAAAGTAAACAATTCTATACGGCTGCATACATAATTGATCAGCCGCTTTATCTCATATTTGCATCTCAAAGTTTTAGAATATGGCATTAACAAACTCCAAACCTAAGTTGATTTTCTGAAGATGGCAGGCTTCACTGAGTTCCACTCAAACAGCTTTCGACAGAGCTGCTCACAATCTGGTGTTAGCCTCCTGTCTCTATTTAATCTCCCCTCATCACCTTACACATGCAGAGAAGAGGCTCATCTGTCAACACAAACACACTATTAAAGGGATTAACATTAAAGGTGCATCGTGTAACTTTTCTCTTAAATATTTTTCTCCATGGAAATGTCATTGCTTTGTCTGGAATGTTTCACAGTATGATATTAAACCTTTCTATCTTCATGGAGACCAAACCAGACCAAGTTATAAGTCAGATCTGTGGAGAGGTGACCCCGCTCACAGTCAAAATGCTGGTTTTTCAAGGTATTTTTGGGCAATAAAACCACCTGTAATTGACTAAACGTAAGGTAGAGCTGTTAAAGTTATACTGTGGAACCTTCCAGGCAGAGCAGTGACAGCTATAGAAACAGGCAGGTGACGAAGCCCAAACCAAAAAGTTACATAGTGCACCTTTAACAGACTTGACCTAAATGACCTCCATGAGTCATTAATTATATTTTAGTTTCAAATAAATTTATTGAGAAGCCACTGTGAATTTTACATTGTGTATTTGCTAATTGCAAAAGCTTTTGTGATGTGAATTTTAGTTCATTTTAGTTGTTGGCCTTTTCTAATGCAAGTCCATTACATTTATCCAGGCTCGGAACTGTCACAAATGGTTCACTGCATGGCTAATGTGTTTAAAATCTCATTTGTAACTGCACTGAAGTAAGTACAATCCTGAAGGGACAAAATATGTTGGTTTGACCTTTAAGAGGGAGGGCACTGGTGACCATGTTGGCTCCGAGACAAAGCAGCCAGCAGCCTGTCTCCAAGGGCTACCAAAAGTATTTGTCATTACTATAGATAACCTTTCAAAGAAGAAGTAGAAATGTGAAAGTGAATAATACCATTTTCCCCTAAAGAAAAATTTACTCTTTTGACCTTTTAGCCATGTTATAATGTTGTCACCCGGAGTTGCGTTTTGTTTAATTCACATGTTTGAGTACGGTAATCTTTTATTATTAGTCTGTCTACTCCTTCAAAGCTCAAAATGCTCTTGTGATGTTATATAAAGGTAATTTTCAACTTATCAGCTACCTTTTATATTTTGTTCAGTAGAGACTGACACTTCCAGGCCTAAAATCATCCAAATTATTCTTGGGAATTTAAAAACACAGTGGAGCACTTCCTGTATTGCCTCATGACACATTTTGAGAGAGGAACTCAGCCTAAACATGCAGGGTTTGTCTGTTAAACATGTGTGAATGAAACAAAACACAACTCCAAATATATTTTTGATGAGGAAACAACATTATAGGCCCTTTAAATCTAGAACACACGGATAACACATAATTAAACATTCTGTGGTATACATTTTAAGCTATGAAACACAATGTATGCCTATAGTTTGTAATTTGCAATATTATGGCTGCTCAATGTAACATGCAGCAACAGTTACAGTCTTGACACAGCATCAGAATCAATTATGTAGTGTAATTAATGCACATTTTAAAAGGCAGTTTAATTTTCGGGGCCGGTGAGGCACTCCCTTGCGATGCCTGATCGTATTTCTGTCTGGGGCCTCTGACTTTATTGAATTATTGCTGTCCGGGGTCAGGATAATGTTTGGGACGCATCTACCCTTCTGTGTCGGGGACCATAGAGATGCAGTTTGATTGGCATCAACCTTGTTTCCTTTGAATAAGTTTGAATTATTTAGGTGGCCTATTAGTGTCTCCTTCAATCTTACATTATTAATTGTATCACCACCAACTGTAAGAGTAAGAATCAGTTGTTTATCTAAAAAACAAATGCACACATCATAGAGCTTTATTGGTTTTGATTAGCAAAATTATTAACAGGTCTACAACTAAGATAACACCGTGCTACATTGTAATAGTAGTAGTCAAATTGTAGCCTACTTAATACATCAGATTATTCAAGTTGTAGCATAGTTTTACTTTTGCTTAAAGGTCCTATATTACACAAAATTGATTCTTGTGAGCTTTATGCCATGTTATAATGTTGTTACCTCCTCAAAAACATACCCGGAGTTGTGTTTCATTCACACATGTTTGATTAATCCTTTAGTATTGGTCGGTATACATCTCCAAAGCTCGAAATGCTCTGTTCCATCTGATGTCATGTAGTGGTCGTTTTTCAAGTTACCAGCTATCTTTTACCTTTTGTTCAGTAGAGACTGGCAATTCCAGTGTTGAAATCATTCAAATTATTCCAGTGAAGGTGTATGGAGCTTAAAAACATAGTGGAGCACTTCCTGTATTGTGACATGACATCACAAGGTGGAACAGAGTGTTTTCCATTTGAGCGAAGAACTAAATATGCAAAGGTTGTGTGTTGAACATGTGAATGAAACAAAGCAAAACTCCAGGTATTTGGAGGTTTAGTACATTATAATATAGATCAGGAAAAAGTGTAATATAGGCCCTTTAAAATGTTCTACTTGCCTAATTTTACATTAAAATAAATTGCTTAAATAAGGAAACAGGCCTAAATCTGTTTGTTTCTTGATTTGCAGAGCTTTTATAAACTTTTAACTGTAAATTTCTGTTCCACACTGCCATAAATCACATACACAATAAAAAACTGTCAAACACAGAAATTTAGCGTCACGTCGTTTAGTTAGACATTTTTAGTAAAGTTAAATGTGTCGCCACCGGTTGTCACTCAAACACATGCTTTTATTTTGAAATCTTCCGGAAACGCGATGTTGTAGTTTTGCGCTGTCTTTACGGCGCAGATTTGCCCCATGTTGCAGCGCTGCGTGGCAGTGGTGGGCACCAGCCTGATCCACGCACATGACTTTCTCAGCAGCACATTGTAGTTTGAGCACATTGGACCGGGCGAGAAGAGGCGGTCAACGCGGCGCCAATATCTTAAACCTCGTAAAACCCAGCACACCACGGCTGTCTCACTGCCGCTTATGTGTTCCGCCTCCAGGGACCCGTGTGGCTGTGATCGCTGCAGTTATTTTCAGTAAAGGCATTTGGGAACCTTTTGGAAACGTGCTGTCCAGTTGGTTCGGCTTTGGAGTGGTCGCACGCTGCCGCAGAGAGGAGCGAAAGCAACAGCAGCAGCAGTGAGAGACGCGGGTGTGATGCACAAGCTCATCCGACAAGCCAAGGTTCAAGTGTAGAAGGTAATATTCATGCACAATGCTTTTCTTGTTCTGCTTTTACGGTGCTGATAATGCAGATCAAAGTTTGTCTGGTTATAGCCGTAGCAAAACGTGCGTAAAGTTGTCATACCCTGCAGTCACATTCTAGTGCCAGTGGCCAGTAGCTATGTAATAAAAGCAATGAGAAGGAAGGAGCCAAGCCAGTAAAACCCTCCAGCAGTGTTATATTAGATACTTGAGATTTACCAATGAATAAGGCTTCTGTACCAGAAAAATAATTAAAATTGTGTCTAAATGTGTATTGCAGTAGCCTGGTATATAGACTATAATTAGCAGTAAGTAGTATTGTAGTAAATTTATTTTCACTACAAGATACTAATATTGCAATAAGATACCCAGGCATTGTATTCTGTAATAACTGAATATGTTTTCATGCGCTATTGTTCTGTCCAGCTGACTTAGTGTTACAGGGAAGGTCCCGTAAAATTTGCTTAAATATGGTTTGCCAAATATGATCTAGTCTTATTGTTTTAATAAGATATTTGACGTGGTGGGCTATTTATGTATTTATGTGTTGTTTCTTTGAATAGGGACAGATACAACAAACAAAGATGAACAATTCAGTAATCTAATGCAGATATTGCAGTGTTTATAGCCAAGGCTAATACACACCAGTTCCCAGAAGGGCTTTTAAACTGTTCACTAAAAAGCAGTGGGATTATTGGCAGAAAAAGCAGTAAATACAGTGAATTTGTCAAGAGAATCAAATATCAAAATATCAGCTAGTAATTGCTTATTTTCTTGCAAGTCTTTGCCGTTGCACTGTCGTGATAAATGACCCAATATCAACTGTCTTCTTATATAAATATTTTGCCAAGTCATCTTTTAATTATAGGCCACTTTGTCTACATTCATCACACAGGAGCTGGCAGCCCTTAGCCAACGTCATGTCCATAAAGTGAAAAGGTTTATTCAAAGTATCTGTTCACACTTGTTTAATGGCTCGGGGCCAGTACCTACCTCACTGTGCACAGCTATTATCTGACATCTGGTCTTTTTCTACAGTGACTTCGCTGCTAATAGTATGTTTCAACAAGGGCTGTTAATCTGAGTAATGGCTGCTGTTGGGAAGGAGAAAACACTTATTTCCCTATGATCACACTTCAACACATTAAACCTGAAGAAATGGCTTAAAGAAAATGTTACACTTGTCTTTCAAAGTTTAGACAACAACAAATAGATTTTCTGGTCTTGCATGATGTAACTTTTTTGGTGGAGGGTCCGTCAAATTCTTTTTCTCTATGGAGATATTTTTAATTTGTCTGGAATATTTCACAGTATGGTATAAAGCCTTTCTATCTCCACAGAAACCCAACCAGATGAAGCTAGAGGTCAGATCTGTGGAGAAACAACCCCACTCAACAGTCAGATTGCCTGTTTTTCTAGGTATTTTTGAGAAGGTAGAACTGTTTAGTGAACATTAGTGGAACATTTCAGACAGATCAATGGCATATCCATAGAAACAAATAGGTGGTCCCATCCAAAAAGTTACATTGTACACCTTTAAATGAGGACAGCCAAACTGATACACTGACAATTACTCACTTTATGGATGTGCCATTGGTTTCATCGTGCTTGTAACTTTTCTCCTGTCTCTTGCTTATATCTATTTGTTGCCTAGCATGTTCCACAGTATGACATTAAATATATATATGCATAGACTTGCCATCAGGCATGTTTATCAAGGTATTTTTGAGCAATAAAAACAGATGTAACTGCATACAGAGATAGAGATCACTGATAATTGTTCTTACTATACTGTGCTGTAACTAGGATGATAGTTTTACACTCAGTCCCTTTCCTTGATTTTTGGGAGAGATTTTTACCTATGGCCATTATTAATTATATTTTATGACTTTGAATCTATTTTACTGTCATGTTCCTGGTTTACACTGCAAATGTTAGAGCAAATTTATCTTCATAAATGATCATTACTTGTATTAGATATGAAACATACTTGCTGTTTTGAAATTGCAGTCAAGTTCCCTGACACAGCATTTCACAATTCACCCTGTGGATGGTTTAGATTTAGAAGACTTTGTTTTTTGAATCCAGATGACTCCTGTCTTGCAAATTTAAGTTCTTGGTTGTCAGCTAAACTCCATACAGATAAAAGCCAAGTCTTCCTCAAAGCCTTTCTATTCATATCATTGACACATGTGGTTTAGCTCCTTCCTTATTTGAGACATATGACTGTCCTACTTTTTCCATTACGACCTATATTTTCCTATGGCCATCTCTGTACGTTTGGTCATGCAGTGTTATCTGGAAGTAGTGACAAGGTTTTCCACAGCCTGAGCCAGCACAGTCCCTCCTGTCCCATGCATAGAGGGGTCAAAGGGTAAATGAAATTCAGCTGAAATGTGCTTAAGATATTCAGACTTTTAAGCACAAGATATATTCTGTGACTAATACATGCCCTGGTTTCATAAAACAGGTGCTAGGAATGAAGTACTGCTCTAAATAAAGTTCACTGAATTGTGAAAATTCACTGTATTTTTAAGCTACAAAGTATTATAATATTATAGTTGGTGCACTTTGTCGTTTGTTTTATATTTTGCAGTTTAATCTAGCCCTTCTCTTTGTGTTTGCAGATACACTGTAAGTCAACATTTACTTATGAATTTGCTGTTGCTTATTGTATTTACTGTAACATTTTATAATCCAGGTTCAAGTAAATTAATAGAATAGATCATCAGAAAACTGCTAAATGGATCAAATAATCACTATAACACAGTAATGATAAAGTAGTTCAAAATGAAATACTAATATTAATGCATTAGACTTCTTTATGGCTTCCTGATTGTCAAAGGTACAGGTTTGTGCATTATTCATTCACTCCACACTCGATGGTGAAAAACTATTGTCACCACAGCTGCCCGGGAGCAGACTGACAGGAGCAAGACTGTGCCATCAGCCCTTCCACCCATCACCAATAACTCAAACACACACCACATTCATACAATGCAAGGTAGGTGATATGTCTTGCTGGACACAACAACTGAATGCACTAGCCTGTGGTATGGTTTTCCCAGTGGTCTCCCAAACCCTGCTTATATTGAGAGATGTGACGAGATTGGGCATTCCCTGTGGTGATATGGTCAGACAATGAAGTCTTTGTTGATTCCACAGCAAATACACAGTTTTTTTTCAGTTTTGTCCCTTGTATAACCTTTCATTAATATTTCATCAAAATCCAACTACAGCTCTAGCATGCTAAAAAATATGACTAACAAACCTATGGTGTGAACACTTTCTTGGCAGAGCTAACAAAAGGTGTGTTATACATTTATGTTATTTTTATACGCTTTCAAACTAAACAGCCCCAACACTGTTTGTATCCTCACAGCTCTTGAAATGTGTGATTGTTTCTGGAAGGTAAAATAAAGGTGTCATCCTTGGGGAAGCTGTAAATTATTCTTTTGCGCAATGAAGTAAGGGCACTCGATACAGTTTAATTTAAATCGGGCACACGGGGAACAGAGAAAGCCCATTTGACCAGTCTCATGCAGTAATGTTTATATACATCAGTTTGAAATCCCCGGTCATTAGTTTAATAAAAATCCCGCCTTAAGGGTATTACAATTGATATTCTATCTCCTTTTATGTTCAGTGTTGGCCACTAGAAAGTCCAACTAGAGAAAAGACTGCAATGTGAGAAATGCAACGTAAGTAGAAGTAGAATCCTGGCATTATTAGTGTGTTTAATGTCAATAGAAATTAATCCACTTTAGAAGACTGCAGCTTCGGCACATATTGCAAGCCTGGGATTTTCTGTATGTTAGCAAATAAACATATTAGGAACCATCACATGGCAGACTGCATACTCATGTTTGAAGTGTCTTGGACCTTTCCGGAACTAATTGATTGTAGGAAAGGTTTATATTTTTTGCTCATGTAAGAAATTTGGTTCATTGCCGCTGCAGAGCCTGTCAGAAGCAGAGTACAACTGCAGTGCTACACTTGAGGATCTCCAGATGTTGAACTGGGTTTGGTCAGGAGCACCGATCTGGAGGATTAGCCTATTGTCCAGGCTTGAGAAAAACATGCATTTAGTGGTACTGGACCTACATATTTCACCTCTGTTCATTTCTTAGGGCAATTTGCAGATACAGATGGGTGGCAGTTGTGTCCTTACAGGTGGCACTTCACTCACATTGGCTAAATCTGGTGAAAGTGAGTGATTGGTGGTGGTCGAAGTGGCCGATGGCTCTGATTTCCTGAAGTCTACCCCAGGGCAGCTCTGGCTACAGTGGTAGTTAACCACAATCAAGTATGGAGTGAATGAATAATGCAGTGTTACATGTAAAGTGCTTTGAGTGTCTTGAAAATCCAAATATTTAGAATCTTTGACATAAAGACTAAACTAAAATCCTTTCACTTCTGTATTTTAGAAACAGTTACTCTACTGTATATTGTCTACATAGTTATCATTTAAAGAGCCTGCATTATATGCTTCTACTGGTCATAATGTTATGGGTGTTCAGTGCAGCGGCTCATATTAACTTTAGCAGATTTAGAAGAAAAGGAACTCAACCCAGAACTCTGTAATGAGCTCTCCCAAGGCATGTCCCTGAATCTTGTGTGACCCTTTGATTATGTAATAATGATGGTGAATAGGCTGCTTTTTAGTGGTCCATTCTTCCTTGTTAGTGAAGCGACTCTGAGGTAAGCCAGGCGTTTCATGTGGGCCTTTCTGTGCTGCTGTCAGGAGGAATAGTGTTGAGCTGTGGTTAGGCTTTTGTCTCGTCAGCCTGCTCCAGGAGTGGGGACTTTCTCTAAATCAGGATTATTTTGACTGTATACGACACGGTACCTCCGTCTGTTGGTTCTGATCGACTTTGTGTGGAGTGTTTCTGGGTTTAGTGAAGGCTCAGCGTGTTACCATCTGCCTCTTTGTCACAGCCTTCAACAATAACAATAACACTCTTTTTAGACATTTGCTGTTTGCAGAGAAAATCTATGATATTTTGGAAACCTAATCAAAACAGACAAAAGATGGCACTGCAGTGGGGTTGTAATTGTACATGTTGTTGCCTGTCTGAATTTAAGAGTCGGATACAAATCACATAGAAACACAGAGATGGATCAAAGCTCTGTTTGGGCTGTAGACAGGGGGTGTTATTAGGTGTAGGCTTAGCCCGCTTTGTACTTTAACTAAAATATAGGCACTACACCAATGCATAAGTGCATTATGTCGACACAATATCTGCCACTCACAGAAGATAACACAAGAATACGACATTGATCCTGTATTGGCTGTGGCACCCTAATGATTATCATTAATCTAATTGTGATTGATTTACTGGCACACTGTTCACAGTGCTTAGTCTGAAAGCTTTAAAACGTAGAGAGAGCTCTTGGTGGAAACGGAGCAGAGCCTTCAGCCGAAGAGAGTGTTTTGTCATTATAAGGCTGTCTGAGGAGGCTGCAACATGTAAGCAACAGAAAACCATCTTTCAGGGCCACATTTGAGCACTTGAGTCTCACCTGATTTTTGCGCATTACAAAGAGTACATTGGAAACAGGGTTTTTCTTTTCTGTGGCTCCTGTCTTGTGTTACAGGACTTCACCTGTAGGCTGCTCTCAGGCTGTGACACACATTGGCTGTGCTTGTGTTTCCTTCACTCTGAGGTAAAGTGTCGTCCTGGGAAACTGCAGATCTCTGTGAGGCCATTAGGCAGCTGCTGCTGCAGATGAATGGCGGAGTCAGCCTTGAAGCTCCTGACTTTAGATAAATTGGTCACAACAACAAACTTCAGACTGACTTGTGCCTCTGCAGTGATACAGTACATCAGTGGCGCTGTAACCGAGCACTCAGATGTGTGGAGCCTTCTCTGCTGCCGCAGCATCTGTTGTCACTATTAGCAGATTAGCAAAGACTTTGCCATCAATCATGAGCAGTGCATTTTAACTGTGCTGTAATAGATTCAGCTCCAGACAAATAGGGTTAGCACAGTGTCAGGCCTAATGCTTCCACAGTGACACTGCTGCAGGCTTTGTAATGTGATCTGAGTGCAGGCGTGAACATGGAGAAACACAGGGGCTCTGTCATATCTGAAAAGATCCAGTGTCCGAATGAGCAGCGTTCAGACAGCAGTGGGAGATGGGTTGTCGTGTATGAGCTTTAATGGCCTAACGTCATTATCTTTGTGGGACTTTCTGTGTTGTGGACATAGTGCACACAGTGGACATGTTGTGAAGCCTACAGAGGCTTTTGTGTAAAAGTAGGGTGTGACTAAGAGAGTAGGAGTGTAGCGAAAAGAGAAGTAGTTCTGTTTAATCTGAGCTGAACTCTTATCAATGACGTTCTTTGTGCAGTAAAACTACAACTTACCGCTGTTTATTATGGTCATATGTTACTCCAACATAGCAATTCTAGTATTCAACTTTTGTCATACAGACCAAAACTAAATTAACCCTACATACATCTGTTATATGCTATCTCTCAACATACAGTACAAATTTAATGAAGAAAATTGAATTGAAATGCTCTCTGCTTTGCTGCCTGTCACAGTGGAACTCGGTTACATATGGTATATGCTATTTTAAGACTTACTGTAGACAGACATGCAGCCACTCACATATTTACATGTAACCTTGGACCGGGCAAAACTGTTATTATTGCATACCATAAGTGAAGCCAAGCCTTTCTGCAAATTTGTAAATACTGTGATTTCTTTCTGGCATCATTACAGCATATTGAATATTTGCCTTTTTTAATGTTTAGATGACCTCTCAGTAGGGCTGCACATATATTGTAAGAAGAATCGCAATAATCGATACTGCAACAAACTAAATACATCACAGTAATGCCAAGATTCTCCATCAGATTGAATCAGATTGAAATGTTTAGGTTTTTATTATGAAAGGCAAATTTTCTTCCTTATTAAATTATAGATTAGCCTTAATCTCCTAAATGTACAATGGACAAGCTAATCCGTTAGCCACTGTGGTCCAAATATGAAGTGAGCATGGGGCCGCTTCCGGTTCACTCGACTTTGGCTCCAGTTCACTTCACATTGAAAAATTGTCACCCTTCTCTGTAACTGCTGCGGTGAGTTTCTTAAAATGTTGTATATGTTATACGCTACATAATCCTGGTGTTTTTATTTCACTACTTTGTCTGTAAATAAATTCCTATTCCATAGTCAACTTCTTTACATAGTATGGATTTAATATTGTTAATTAAGACATGCCTACTTTAGTTAATATAGTTAATATAACTGAAATTATTATGTCAAAAACTTTATTCGTAAATAATATATTTAAAAACCCAACAGCCATATTACATATTGCCTCAACTCTTAACCCTTCCAGTTTATAAAGATCACATATAATAGTGCTGCAATGGTATAATACTCACACACTGACACATCATTTCCATCAGATGCCCTCCCTTATGCGACTTATAATTTTCCTGGACTGCACTTACCCCGTCATATGTTAACATTTTAGTTGGCAGTTTAAAGTTCCCAAGTAAGATTGTAACCTTCAAAATTGCTTGTTGCTTTCTTTGAGGTTTTCTTAAACACTGACTTGTATTGAACACAGAGAAGTAAACTGCACAGCCTTCACTCTCCAAACCCCGTCTTTGTTCAGACATGAGGGTCCATTGTGTTAGCAGTCTGCACACACAACTTCTTTCAGGGAGGTTGTCTAAAAATACTCACCTCTGCCCTAAAGTACACACCAAGGAGCAGGGATAAATGGATAGATATGTAAACATGCTACAAGTCCACACTGTGCGTCAGTAAGTCAATATGGCTGTCTGAACACGAAAAGCTAATTAATCAGATATTTTATGGTAGCTTACCAACGATTTTAATCACATAAACACATTTTTTCAGTTGAATAATGTTGCTTTTCTGGTGGGGGATCTGCTAGTCCCCTTGAAAATGTTGCTTTATATTGTCTTAAACATATCTACCTTGCAATTATTCAATTATAAGTGGTTTATTGTTAAAAATATACATTCATACTATGAGTGAGATCGTCTGTCCACAGATCTGACATCCAACCTAGGGCGGTGGTGTCACCTTCTTGTCTCAGTGATGCTGAATGATGATAATGCTTTACTGTGAAGCTTTCTAGGCAAAGCAATGAGATCTCCATGGAGATAAATCCACCTGAAATGTTATAGTGCACCATTAAATGTAAAGTTTTATTTGACCCCATTTTCCGGTATTTTATTAAGAAAACTATTACACAAGTTCCAATGTAAAAGTAAAAATAAGGCTGACATTGATAATAGTACTTCCACTATCTATAGAGTAGCAGTGTGTAGTTTTGTTGAAATAGTTTAGTAGTTTTAGTGAGTGGTTGTAGTAGGTGTGTTCCTCTCTTTACTATTTATAATTTTAATAGAAGTACTTTTGTTTACAATTAGATTTGCGATTTATGATTAAATTTAAGTTCATATTTTAAGCACGCCCAGACAAATCAACAAAAAGATTGAAATATGACCTGACAAACTAATACAAGAATCACATTTCAGAACATGTTTGTGCAGATCTGAATTACAGGGTCACCCGTTTTTTTTATACAGAAAAAGACAATTTTGTTACGGTTAATCTTCAGTCCTTAATACCAACCATTATCCTCCAACAAACATAATGTACAAAGATATAAAATCCACAATCCATCTGACAATTTCCATGTTTTCCAAAATTGTATGATCTCACTGTTTCGTTTAAAGGCACACTGTGTAACTTTTCTGGTGGAGGGTTATCTGCCATCTGCTTGTCTCCATGGAGATGTTGCTTTGTCTGGAATATCCTGGTATGCTGCTAAACGTATCCATCTTGTATTTACTCAATAACGTGTTTGTATTGACTTAAAAACCTGCATTCTTACTGTGAGTGGGCTCGCCTCTCCACAGATCTGACATGTAACTTGGCCCTATGGCGTCACCTGCTGTTTCTGTAGAGATAAACAAGCGTGGAATGTTGAATGTGGAATATTCCCGGCAACGTTTCCATGGAGAGAAGCTGGTGCCGGACCCTCCACTAGAAAAGTTAGCCATTTCACCTTTAATAGGGTTTCTGATAGTCACTGTAACAGCTAATAAAACAGTGGCTAGTCTTAAGGCTAGGGTCAACCACGCTCACAGTGGGAGACAGGAAGCTGATGGGACTCGGACCACCTAAAGCGTAATGAGTCCCTAATTGACATCCAGCAGAAAGGGCCAATGCAAGTGTATGGAAGCCACCCTATCTCCACTTGATGCAGTCAGCAGTACACAGGAGGGCCCCGGGCATACATTTTTAACTAGGGAGGTAATGACACACAGTGAGCTAATTGGTATGACAGTGCTCGTCTTGTGTAAGCACTTAAATGAGATGTGCTAGCTGAGGTGTACAGACAGTTAGACAGGTGGACTGGGCTTTCACTGTTAGCTGGTCAATTTAGCAGAATCTTGTCTTTGCTGAAAATAATAATGATAGTATGTTTCTATTTATGCTTCACTTTCTATTTGGTTATCGTTAAATCTACACTCCTGTGCAGTAAAGCAGATTTTGAGCTCATCTAAAGTTTTGGGATTCATAAGTTATATTTCCTCTGCAGATATTACTGTTAAATTGCCATCCCAAATGATTCGGTGTTCTTTTCGCAGATCTGTTTTGCTGCTAGGGTATCCATTAGCTGAAATACAACATAGGCCAACAGTGGCTCAGTGGCAGACCATTCGCCACCAATACAAAAATTGGCGGTTTGATTATTGTGACGTTGGGCAAGAGCCTTTCCCTGGCTTTCCTCCATCTCTGTACACTGGTGTATGAATCAGGGTTTGCTTTCAAAGTGGGTTAATCAACTCATAATCATTACGTTCATTTACATGCACTGTCGCAACCAAAATATACAAATAGTCAAATCATAAAACAAAGCATACTCTAGAATGGGGTCTCCAACCTTTTTCCTGAATTTACAGAACAAAAATGCTTTAGAGCTATAAGTTTTAGTGTCTGCAAGAGATTGTTTATATGTAAGATAGGGTACAGTTAAATGCCTTATTAGTGTACAAAATTAAGCATAGATTTTCAGTGGTATTTAATCAAATTTTACTTATTTAGTGCAATACATGTAATTATGAAATCTGCTATCTGCTAACCCCTGAGCTACATGTTGGAGACTCCTACTCTAGAAACCTGAATAGCCTTAACAGCTTCTTGACACCACTGCATTGCTAAATTGCCTTTAATACTCAGGTTTGTTTCTGTTATATTATTTGGCCTTGGTGTTCTCCTTGCAACTCAAACCCCAGCTGATTTATCCTTTTGTTATTTTGCCTGGAGCTCTGTTTGCTAAGACCCTGTAATGCTTTTTTATCAGTTCCCACTCTTCCATATGATGTAACTGTTATAATGAGGAAGAATTTGGGATATGGGGTAATCCAAGGCAAAGCTTTGTACCTCTTTCCATATTCTCCAGGTTTCTTTTTAGTGTTTTTTAAAACCATGCCCCTTCCAGCTCTGCTTCATGCCTGTCTGTATTTCATTCAACTTGATCAACAGTGAATAACATCAAGCTCGCTCCAGAAATAGCATAGCCGTAAAAGGGATTCGGGTCCTTTTTAGTCACGCTGTGCTGTGTAGACTGGCAGATGGAGAGTGATCCTGGAGGAAGCATTGTTTAAAGTCGATCTTTATTAATCCACTTTCCCCTGACACAGACAAATAGGCTAACGCTGGCTTTATAAGATAGTAACTTAAAAGGTGGAAGGAGGATACTACTAGGATACAACACTGGTATTTCGATGTTTTGGTCTTCTTAAATGGCCCATATTAGACTATTTTCTGTTATAATGTTGTTTCCTCATCAAAAACATACCTGGAGTTTTAACACTAATAATAAAGGGTTACTCAAACATGACTGAATGAAACAAAACACAACTCCCGGTATGTTTTTGAGGAGATAACAATATTATAGCATGACTTAAAGCTCCCACAAATCAGTTTGGTGTAATATAGGACCTTTAATCTTGGTTACTGTGTTGTTATTTGTGTTTTTGGTCACTTCTGTGCAGTTACACGTTAAGAGGAAACAAGCACATTCTGTCCGAATCTGTCCTAATTGCTGTGTAATTTCCATGTTGTAATAATAGTTTCTGATTTTCCGAGAAGATACAGTCCTTTTATGGGAAAAAGTGCAACTTGTTTTTTTTTTCTACGGGGCAGCTTTGTTGGTGCCGTGAATAGTTTGTAGCCATGATAACTTGATATCTTGTTATTTGCTTGAAATGTTCAACACAAGACGTGAATAGGCAAACAGGAATTCATTTGTCAAATAATCAAATAAATCTAATTAAAAAAAGGGACATTTTAGCGATAAGCTGTCAGTATATAAATTTAAGAGATCTTTCGTGTACATTTTTATTGCCTTGAGTCATTCCTTCTGGTTAATTTCTCCTTATTACTGCATAAACCTAAAATAGACACGCAATCTATTTACAGCACAAACAGCGGCTACACTTCAAATTGTACTACGAAACAAATATATATCCAAGCGTGTTATGTAATATCAACTGTGATTTTTATTTGATTAAAAAAACAGTACATTCTTTGACTTCAATGAACTAAAATGACATAACTAAATGTCATGATAATTACTGTATGGACGTATCCTTCAGTATATGAAAGCTGGAACAATAGTCTTTTATTATTATTTTATATCATGTGTACATTTGCTTGGTGCTAGTGGGGACTGTTTTTTTGTAGTACCATACACACAATTACCATACACATTACTTCTAGCACTGATTATAGATACAAATGAGTGTTTTCTTCTTCTTTATTGCAGCTCATGTTTTTTAACTATATTATGCATTTAGAATATGTTTTTGGGGATTATCCTGCTTTAGCTTTATGGTGTCAGTGGTATAAATTAGTTTGAATATAGTCTTTTATCATCTATATTTTCTTCAGCAGTATATCACTCTTCAAAATTTGTTATCATGACATACGCATACACAAAACCACATTATAAGGTTATGAATAAAAACCTGTTAATGGTATGGATTATTTGTTATGGGGGCAGGTGCACATGTGTATGGCTTTCTTATATTTCCAGTAGGCAATATAAACAATATCGTTTAGCGTGATAAAATTGTTCATGGGACATTTTATATAACTGTGATAATTGCCAACAAACATTGGCATTTTATCACCAGAATGTTCTGAAAAACGTGACTTATCTTTGATGTTTTATTCTAGATCATTGTTGTTTTCACTCATAACAAAGTACAACAGTAACAGTTGTTTATATATGGAACTTATTCATAATATTAAAAGTATCATTAATCATATGCATAACATTTTAAAATAGTCAGCAACTTTAAGACTTTTCGTGATATAATTATTTTAACCATGATAATTGTGACACCATTTTGAATATTGTACCATGCTTAATTTGCAGGTGCTGAAGTGAACAGAGACTTTTTTTTGTATTACTTGAAAAGCTTATCCCCTCTTATGGTCTGTGAGTAAAAGTAGAATCTGAAATACCAACATTATCAGCGCAAAGAGCTCACAGTTGTTACAGTTGTTGGTCACATAATTAGCTTTGATGTTATTTTTGGCCTTGTTTAAAGATAAAATGTTTATTATTTTTGGCTCAGTACAGTGAATGCTGTTTGTATGACTTTGAAAGAGGTACAGGCCTACATGGAAAGAGGGACTGAAAACAGACAAAGAAAAAAGTTAAGAAATGCAGTGTTCTTTCATCCTATTATATCTTAACAGCATACTATTCTATTCTTAAAAGGGCTTTGTGCAACTTTTCTGATGGTGGGTCAGTCACCTGTTTGTTTCTATGGATATGTCATTGCTCTGCCTGGAATGTTCCACAGTATGACATTACCTTACATTTATTCAACTACAGGTGGTTTTATAGCTCCGAATTAGAAAAACATGCATTCTGGCTGTGAGAAGGGTTACCTCTCCACAGATCTGATCTGTAACTTGGTCTGGTTTGGTCTCCATGAACATAGAAAGGTTTACTGTGAAATATTCCAGATAAAAATGATCTCCATGAAGAAAAGCATTTGACTTTGACAGATCCTTCTCTCAATGATAATATTCAACCAATATTTTAGCAATGCATCCGAAATATGCTAAAACACACTGAAATTAACGGTCTTGCAGCAAAGCTTGACTTCTTCTGTTGTCTTCTGTAATACTCATGAGCTGTGGGGGGACATATGGCCTGTCATGGTGACCCCTGTAACCTCAGCAGACATCTGGACTGGCCCTTCTTAAATGTCTTTGTGCCCTCTGCCATTTTTACTTAACCCCAATCCATTAACGTGTGTCTCAGATGGTGGGGTGGTCAGATCCATAAAAAAGGTGCCCAGAAGTGACCTGTGCAAATTGATGCAATATATTATAATGTACAAAACTTGGCAGAATTAACTTAAAAGCTTGATTCTATATTAAAGGTGCACTCTGTAACCTTTCTCTAGATATTTTAGCTTTGCCTAGATTGTCCCATAGGCATTAACAGATTTATCTTGCATTTATTCAATTACAGGTGTGTTTATTGCATAAAAATACAGACATAAAACTAAATCAATATGCAACATTTTGGTGACTTGATTTGAGTTCATTCATCATTTCAAGTAAGAAACAGACAAGAACTACAAAAATATTTTTAAAGGTCCTTTATTACACAAAATGGATTATTTTATTATTAGTCTCTCTACATCTGCAAAACTTAAAATGCTCTTTTCCACCTTGTGATGTCATGAAGCAGTAGTTTTAAAGTTACCAGCTACTTTTTCACCTTTTAAGTAGAGATAAGTTTATCCAAATGATTCTAGTGAAGCCGTATTAAGTTTAAAAACACAATAGATCATATATTACCACATGACATCACAAGGTGGAACAGTGTTTTCTGTTTGAGAGAAGAACTCAGCCTAAATATGCCGGGATGTGTTAATGAAACAAAATACAACTCCAGGTTTGTGATGACGAAACATTATGACAGATCAGAAAATAATGTAAGATGGGCCCTTTAAACTGTTTGGTCAGCTTTCTGTTATTTTCTCTAAATAAATATTGTCTAAAATAGAAAAGTATCTCTAGTATTTATGTCCCCACCACCACATTTCAATAGCATATTTTCATGTGGCACTAACAAAGCCCTGTATTGTGTTCTTGCTAATTAAATTCACAATTGCATTTTTAAGTGGGAGTAAATGGTCTTGTGTCATAACCTACAATGAATGCAGAGCTCTGTGTGAAGTCTAGCCCCTTTTAAATGAGACAAATGTTCCACTGTCCAGCTCTTTCTTGCTCTCTTGTGTGCATTATCAAGTGTGTTTTGGATTGTTTATTTACAAGATACTATTTGACTTTATAATATTGTGCATGATTTTCTAGTCAAATGCTTGTCCTAAAATAGTATTCTTTTGTGGTTGTAGATTTCCTCTGTGAGCTGCTGTTGGACTTGATAAGAACTTTGGATCAATACAACAACATGTAGCCCCTCCTCTGCTCTCAAAGCCAGATTTGGAGACTTTCAGCTTTCTACTCATGGTAAAATTTATCTTTTTAATTTTATTATTTCTTAACTAGTTTGTGTTGATTTTGCAATTCATATGTCATAATTTATCATAATCTAATTTATAGATTATACAGTATTTTTATGTTTGGTAATTGGTTAACTACTAATTTCTGATGCCACGACGATAATAAAACCTGATTTCTGTAAGCCGATTTGATACCACAAACATAATAAATTCATTATATTTTACACATTTGATAAGAAGTAATTTTCAAATGTAACAATGATTATGCTAGTTTCTATAATATTACTACTAGTATGTGATCTTATAGTAGTTCTGAGTATCTTGGTGTCTGTGAGGGTATTTTTTATAACTCCTCTACTAATATTACACAAGTAGAGGCAACAAAAGTGTTAACTGGGTTACTCCTTATTGTTGGAGTCATGTTTTTTGTATATAGTTTTTCATGTGTTTGGTAGCGACCCCTGTGTCGTTATTGTGGTGCAGACATAAGGAGTGAATCACTTATGTAAACAATTACATCATTTGACTCCCACACCAATGCTTTTTATATTACTGCTGGTGAAGTTAACCAAAAAAAGGACAGAGAGTTATAACATGATGCTGTATGGATTATTTCTACATTTTGTGGCATTTTATAGCCTGTTTTTCCTGGATTTAATAATAAACACATTTAAGATTAGAACATATGACAATATTGATATGTTTTTGATGGAGCTGAAATCTGCAGCTGCTATTTATGATTTTTTTTTATATTAAAGGCGCATTGTGTAACTTTTCTGGTACCTTTAAGTTTAAAAAAAAAATTTGACTGGCTTTCAAGATTGGTTTGATGTACAATTAGTAGAAACAGTCAGTGTGGGAACTATGATTATAACATTTTATAAGAATGGGAAAAGTTGAATTTGCCATTGTTAAAAATATGCTCATTAAAAAGAGACAACAGCTCCCAGATAATGATCACGAAACCTGTTCTCACATGCTGTACTTTTTATTGTTACATTTAGACCAGTCTCTGCTAAGTCTTTGTATTTTTTTCTCCAAGATTTCTGAGTTTCGTGCCGTCTTGTGTCGTAAAAAGTCTTATTTCAGAAGTGAACTCTGTCTTGATCAATGTGTCGTCTTGGGGCCATATGTAATTACTTTGCGACTGGTCAGCCATGAAATTGTTGTTTGGCTCCGAAATAGATCCAATACCATTTTGAGAGATCTTTCTTTCACAGCGAAGCCTTCTTGGTGCTGCCATAATCACAATGAATATGAGCGGTAGAAGAAAATAGGCCAATAAAACACTCCACGGATTCTCTATTACTGTGCTATCGAGAAGTGATGTTTTTAGCAGCACAATATAGAGCCTTATCGTATTGAGAAGGGAGAAACAGACCATAATACTTTTGCTATCGATGAAAGAGGTGGAATTAGCCAAAGATGATTTTTGCAGCTGAACCAATCAACAAGCATGTATCAAAGTCTGTTCATGAAAGAACTTATCATTAAAGAGCCCATATTACACTATTTTCTGATCTATGTTATGTTTCCTCATCAAAAACAGTTGTGTTTTCTTTCATTCAGCCACAATACCTGCATATTTAGGCTGAGCTCTTCTCTCAAACAGAAAACACGTTCCACTTTGTGATATGGTAATACAGGAAGTGCTCCATGTTTTTAATCTCCATATATTTTCATTAGAATCAGTTAGATAATTTCAGACCTGTGATTGTCAATCTCTACTAAACAAAAGGTAAAACGTGGCATTTAACTTGAAAACTACCACCACATGACATCACAACCTGGAGCAGAGCATTTTGAGCTTTGGAAATGTAGAAAGACTAATAATAAAGGATTACTCAAACATGTGTAAATGCCAAAACACAACTAAAGGTATGTTTCTAACGAGGTAATAACATTATAACATAATTTAAAGCTCACAAGAGTAAAATTAGTGTAATATAGGACCTTTAATAAGTTCTTAGAATGATTCTTCCAGAACTCTACTTAAACCTTGACCGTTTTACTCTGGTGCTTTCCTATGTGATGTATGTGATGTCTAATCAGCTGTTTTGTGCTTTTGCTTTATTTGTTTTCTAGACCTAATGGACCTAATTGGGCTATGAAAGAACTAGAATGGAGTTTTACTAGGTTTACATAAGTTAACACCCACACAACAGACTAGCAGGCTGACTTGAATAGTTTGTCATATTTAACCCATGAATCACCAGAATAAATTTAACATTATTTATGATTGGAGAGCTTTGGCATTTGGAAATAGGATTCACCTCTGAACTAAAAGCTGTTTCGTTTGTGCCAACATCAGGGCACCATGTTCTTGGCTTGAGAGCTCTAAATAATTATAATAATTTTCCCTTTTTAGTGTATTTTATATATATATATAAAAAAAAGTCTTCAAAAATGGTCTGATCTTGCACATAGCAATGTTTTCCACAAGCTTATAGCCTTTTATGAGACTCAGTGACTCAGCCTATCCTATTTTGACTAATTTTATTCCATTTCAATACAATTTTTGGACACGACTGCAAATACTAATCAATCTGCTTATTACTTAGCTCGTTTCAGACTATGGGGCCAAAAAATAGACTATGGTAGACCACTGTAGTCTTTTCTATTAATGGGAAACTCTAGTGTAGTCTAAACCATTTCAGGCATTTCTGTTACTGTAGATATGACATTGTGTATTACTACAGCTAAGAATACATAGAGATTAACTCATTTTGAACTGGTGAAGGATGGACAGTGACAGTGCCTGGCCTCAGCTGTGGTCTGACTGTTAGCTTCAGTTTGGTAAAAGGAGTGAAAGAGCTCTCCTATTAAACCATGTGAGAAAGGAGGCTAAGGGCTGTGTACGCTGGCCCTGCTCTGCTGCCAACAAACTGCTGACACAAATTTTTGTCCCACTCAAATGACTCCTGACCGCAAGACACCAGGGCTTTTCTTCCTCTGAGATTCACTGGCCGTAAAGCTCCAACTGCACAAAAGACACACTCTCTGCTGGCTGCTGGGAGGTGAAAGGAATTATAATAGTGGTGTAAAACTGAGGCACATGTCCGGAGGGAGGGCATTTTAAATGTTAATTGTGTAATTGTAAAGGAATCTAGACAATGGGTGAAAAGCAGTGGTAGGTAGAGCAGCCAAAAAGTGTACTAAAGTACGAGTAATGTGGCCCAAGAAATTACTTAAGAAACTAAAAAGGTATTGGGAAAAGTACTACTCAAGTAACTTCTGTCTGGATCTGACTTATTATTTGAAGCTAATGAATTAATTTGTAAATACCAGATACCAGCATGATTTAATGTGTTGTCCTTCAAAGCATAGATACAAATTTTAGAAAAACAAAATCATATCTGAGTGGTGTAAGAAAAACAAATACTCAAAACATTTCATATAGTCAGTACAAAACTTTTGTCACTTGTAGCAAATATTAAAAGTACAGTTTTGTTAAAAAGTTACTCAAGTGAATGAGTAACTGAGTAAATGTAACTGGGTGCTACCAGCTGCTGGACTGCACAACTTCACTGCAAAGTTCATATAAAATACATCTATTTTAATCATCAAAACAGTGAATATGTCAAGTGTCTTGCATAAACAAGTTTCCTTCCACTAAATATGCAACAAAATTGTCATACTGTCCCAAAAAATAGCTAAAAGGAACCAAAAAATACTCTTAGTGATATATCGATACAGAGCCAATAGCAGCGATACAGTCTCATTGAATTTAGCATCATGATATATTGATATTTTGATAGTTCTGCACACCCTAGTGCAGTGCATGTGTGCCCATCTCCAGACCTTGAACTATCTTTAGTCAAGTCTGTCTAGCTGGAGGATGAGCCAGTTGTGTTTTTATTGTATGTAGGGTTACTCTTTCATGCAGAAGTGTCCCAAACTGCAAACTAGTTTCAGCTCCTTTTGCCCTGCGGTGTGGATCTGTCAGTTGGTGATTGACACACTGTGGCTTGTGTGTTCGCCACTAGTGCAAAGATGTAGAAACATGACATTTCTCTAGGCACAGAAAACTCCTCTATTGTGCATGTTATTAAATGTGATGTGCAGCTAACCTCTGGAAATAGTGGTTTTCAGCGTGCTATAGACATTCTTGGCTGGTAGAATATATTTTACATTTTGTCTATTTCTTGGTTCAGTGCCATTGACTGTAAAAAGCAGTGGAGTGAGAAACTGCATGGCTAACTTTTGAAAATGGTTTCCACTGGGATGCTTTTGTGTTTTTATAGACACCATTCATGTGTAAATAGACATGGAGATGGGCAAGACCTGGGCTAGAAAGGTTATGGTACATGGGGATTGGCTTCAATATCCAGCTTTCCATTCAATATAATTATTAGTTTAGCTACTATATAACTGATACAGATTTTTTCCATATGTCATTTATCAAGAAACCCAAAAGAAATAGTCAAGTTTAAAGCGTCTGTTATGGACCAAGAAAGAAATACAGCTTTTTGTGCTTTTCTTTTTAAAATGAATTCTCTACAGTTTATAGACAGAGGGATCATTAAAACTAACTTGAATTTCAGCAGTCAAAAAGACCAGAAAGTAAAGAATATACACATAGACTCTAAAGAAGTGGACTAAGGGAGTGTGACGTTTCTCATAGCGTTCTGTCCCAGGCAAATGAAGCTCACCGAGGTTAGCAGTTATAGGAATGAATTTGGAGCCGAGTTCCATATTAGGAAAAGGCATTTATTAACTTAAGAAAAGTAAAATAAAAAGAGGATCATGTAGAATGAGTTAATACAAATATTTTAAGATCAAAATGACGAGGCTCACCGCAGCAATTACAGAGAGAGGGGTGACCATTTTTTAATGGAAAGTCAATTGGAGCCAGAGACAATGGAGCTGGAAGCGTCCCCATGCTCCGTTCCTATTTGGAACACAGCAGCTAGTGGGATAGCTATGTCCATTTACACATAAAGTCTATGAGTACACATGAAAAAGCTCCTCAGAGTATTACTTATAAAACCTCGTCAATCTTTTTTAAAAGCTGATTTGTTTAAACCACTATCTGCATACCCACTACCGAGTTATTTGTTATTAGTAACTTTCAACAGTTTACTATAGTTGAGTCAGATGTTTTATTAGCCAAATAGCCTTACAGTTCTTACATACGTATTTTTGGACTGGCATCATTTTGTTTCTTAATCATTCATAATATTACATAAACCTCTGCGTATCTCTCCACATCTCACTTCAGCCTTACTTCACACATCCACTGTAGTTCTATAGTCTCTCTCTTTTCTTCCCCCTGGAGATTTTCCAGCTTTGACCCATCACATGTTAGAAGTGGTGATGATGGCGGTGATCAGGCTTGTCAAGCTGCTGGAGAGGATCTGAAGGAGACAGTACTCCCGAGTGGAGGAGATATGTGTGTGTATGTGTGCGTGCGGGGGTGGGTATATATCACATTGTGGGGGCTAAAATCTGTACACACACTCAGATCATGGGTATGGGTGGGTCTGTCATCATAATACATTTTAAAGTTCAATATATACTGCTGAAGTAATAGATGGTAAGCAATAATACTGAAAGTGATTTAAGCCACCAACACAAAAACCTGTGTCAGATTTATTCCACAAAAGCTATTCTAAATCTACAATGCTGTTAAAACCCATGAGCTGCAATGGATGAATAGCAGAATTAAACACTTAAGTACTTAGTTTGCATATATAATGAGTCATAGAAGTCATTAATTCAACTTTCTATGGCTCAAATCTTATAATATAGCCAAAGACAATGTACACACGATAAATATTGACCCCAGAAATTCCATGTGTCATGTATTGAACGATAAGTCGGTATAGTAATTATCTTGACAGGCTTAGGTACTTGCTTCTCAAAAATTTGGTTCCCCTTAAATTTCAGATATAGGTTAAAATTTAAGATTTAAGGTTATGGGTTAGGTTAAGGTTAGGCAAGTTGTTAGGATTAGGGTTAGGTTAGATTCAGTCTCCAGAAATTGAATGCAAATCAGTGTAATAAAATCCAACATGAATATATATGTCTGTGTTTGTGTGTATGTGTGTGTGTGTGTGTCACAACCAACAGAAAAACCCAGAGTGCAGATGCTGACGAGGATCTGATGAAAACACTTCAGAGGGACGGCACATAAAGAGCTGTGATTTGGTTATATAAGATCTCTTCATGCAGATATGTTGTTTTTCTTATAGTGGCTGTAGTATATATTATGGGTAGAGTACAGCATGAAAGCTAACCTGGAATCGGTGCTAGAACTGTTATTTTAAAAGCATGCGAATTGTCAGGGCTGGATATGATCTTGTAAGTAATTAGCTTTAATTTACTTATATTGTAGATATGAGTCAACAAAACTGAGGTGTATTTCCAGTACATTGTGGTGCTGAAAAATAGTAATAAAAAAAAAAAAGAAGAAATAAATAAATAAAATAAAATAAAAAATATATAATGTTCAAATCTAAATTTGGAGACCTTGCTGCAGCATTCAAAAAATATTGTTGTTATAGGGGTGTATCCTTTGTGTCAATCTGAATAAGATACATAATTTATTGTGTCTGACAACGACCCACTTGAATATTTCTATCTCTGCCAGTGACTAAATGAATATGCAACATTTTATGAACACTCCCATAACCTGCTTTCTAACATCATATGCTGTGTTTGCAAAGTGGTCCAGATCTCATCCAGGCTTTTTAAGTGGATTCATTCAAGTGTTTTCCATTGGGACGGTGTATGCACAGGTTTGTTCAAACTGAGCTCCTCCCCTCTTCTCTCCACTATCGACAGCTGGGCCCAGAACAGCTGCAGGGCCCTCCCCCAGTCACTGGTTTAAAATGAAAATAACCTGCGAGGGAGCCTGCTAGTGTGCTGCTATGTCTTTCTGTGGTGCTACATATTTTGCCTGTTTGATCTGAATTGCTGGATCAGATGTTAGCTTCCAAATATCGATCCAGTTTAAAGGAAATAAATGCTGTTTTCATTCTCGGCACTGATATCTGTTGATGTTGGGAATTAACCAATTCTTAAAGCTATAGTATCAAAATTGGTATCGGAACTGAAAATCATTAACGTGCGTGCATCCCAAATCATTAACAGGGTTTATAGTTTGATGATGGGCCAGTTCAAAGGTTCACAAACCAGTGTACTTTTTGTTCCAGCCCCAAGCCTGGATTCAAGAAAAAGACTTGACTGAAGATGGGCATATGACTTTAAAATAGTTTCAAATCAATGTTAGTTTGACCTCCTATTTCACATTACTAGAGTAGAGTACATTGTTATATCCCAAAACTAAAAAAAGTAAACCAACTAACTCAAGGGATCAACAAGGTAAATTACTTGATCACAGCAGCTCATTAAAGAGACAGTTTGGAATTTTGGACATAGGGCCTCATTTCGTAGTGAGCCAACCTTGCGTCCAACCTTGCGTTTGAAGGATTTGTGGCTGAGCAGCAGCAGTGAGTTGTATTTCCTCATAGAAAGCTTGGCAGCAGCGGACTGATATCACCACTGCTGCTGAGAAAATAGTTCCTCAACATGCGACGATTCATGCGATGCAAGTTTAGTTATATTTCAAACATTATTCTATCAACACAGATATTTACATCAATAGTCTGGGGTAATAACAGATTTGCTTCGGGTGCACTGTGGAGTGGGTAACACTGCTTTTAGTGGCAGGATAACTATGCCCATTGACATGTGCTAACCTAGTACCAGCGGCCTTGGGAAATACAAGGACCAGATGGAATTTTTAAAAAAGTGTCTCCACACGTCTCCAACACTCAATAGGGAATGAGGCCCATGTCCAAACTGCCAAACTGTCCCTTCAAAAGTCCTATATTACAGAAAATTGAGTCTTGTGAGCTTTAAGCCATGTTAGAATGTTGTTACCTCATCAAAAACATACCTGGAGTTGTGTTTGTGTTTTGTTGATTCGCACATTTTTAAGTAACCCTTTATTATTACTCTGTCTAAATCTCTAAAGCTCAAAATGCTCTGTTTCACCGTGATGTCATGAAGCAGTAGTTTTTGAATTGAACCAAAACACAACTCCAGGGAATGTTTGTGATGAGGAAAATACCATAATATGAGCCCTTTAATTATTGTATTGAAAGTAAATAGTTTAAAGTATGTAAGAATCTGTGTTCTGTATGTGATTGGAGTTGGATTGGCTGTTATAGATCTGCACTGGTAGTCTCAAATGTGGGGTGACTTGATAATTATTATTCTTAAGTAAATGTGGCCCTTAATCTATAAATCAGCATTGCATTAGGAAATGCAAACCTATACAACGTCAATGTACAAATAATTTATGTGACTTTTATTGCGTTTGATTTGATTGAAGACATTGGAATAGCGCAGCCAAAACTATAAAAGCATCTTTAAACTTAGTAATAAGACAAATGTTTTTATTGTTTCCCCAGTGCTTTGTAATGGTTGTTTCCTTCATCAATAACAATGTAAGTAGCTGTATTGCAATGCTGTTAACAGGCATTCTTCCTTTAGTGTATAATTGTCCAGCCATAGCCTTAAATCAATTTATGCTCCAACAGAGCTTCAAAGTAAATGGCATTGATGTATGGTTATGGAGGCAGCTCTGCACCTACTATTAATTTAGCTTTAACTGTATACCTAAGTATAACAGGTAGCAGTTGCTTAGTGGTTAGAGTTATTGCCATGAAATAGAAGGTTTGTGGTTCAGTTCCACGACCAGTACATATTAGTGTGTTGATACAGTATTTTGTATTGATTTCTGTAATAAGCAATAGACACGATACTGAATACCTATTATGATACAATGATAATAAAAAAGCACTCTTTCTTCAGACAATAGAATTTGATTGTGATTGAACATTAAAGCATAGTTTACCTTACCTTAGCTTACCGTTTATATGACCATTTGGCCATATCTCTGTGCAATCCCTCAGTTATCCAGGCAGGTTCCACAGTGGTCCATGAGCATGTACTAGTCTATGTGCTCTTATACTTGTTCTGATACAGCTCAGGCTCATACTAAAGCTATTCTGGGAATTTTCATTTCTGACCTGTGAATGTGACTTTTTTAGTATAGATACCTGCACTAATAAGTATTTATTGTCTATACTAGTTTTAGGATCGATTCATATGTGATTTTTGATACTTTTGACAGCCCTACTCCACATACAGCCATTTTTACTATATACCGGTAGTCATTGTCTATTCATAGCAGTTAAAATGAGTATTTATACCCTCTGTTGTATACGCTTAGTTGTTTTTAATGCTATCTTTATATGTGCAGCATGTGGAAAACTATTTTGTTTTTAAAATGTGCTATATAAATAAAGTGGATTTGGATTCCAAGATGTACAGTCATGTATTTTAACCTCATTCAGTTCTTTGAAATGTTAGAAATAGAAATAAATGATGTTGTTTGGGATGTTTCTTTTCACCTTATGTTCTAGCCTAGTCCTCTTGGCCCTCTCTCCTTTTATGCATAGTTTACATTCATAGTAGCCAGTGTGTGTTAAGCTGATATATTCCATCTCCAGGGGGCAATAGAGTCTCACCTTTGTATTTTGCTGATGCGGGCGTGGCGTAGTGGAAGCTGTTAATGCTGCCTGACGGACTGCGCGCTCATCTATCGCCTCGTGACCTTCACATGGAGAAAAACCTCCACCTGAACTCACCTGGCCCTGGCTCCTGCAGTGCTCAGTGACACAGCCAAATGGACTGTATTTATCACTGTAAATATGTGAGGGCACTGTGTGGGGAAGGGGCAAAGGGGTCAGTGTTTGCATGAAGGCAGACTCTGAGTTTAGTTAGTGGTTAGTAGATTTGAAATCACTTGGACAGTTCCTACAGTTATAAAGAAAATAACCTAATGCTAGTGTCTTTTGTTAAATGATAAGATGGTTTTGGAGTTAGAGTTTGGGTTATGGCTGCACAAGATACTGCAATCAAATGGAAATCACAATTTCATTTAATTTTTTTGTTGTGTTTATCTAATTTGAGGCTACACTACATATAGCATGTCTTTTGCAAACATTGACTGTATAAAGAAGTACACTAAGGGAGTGTGATGTCCCCCATAGTAGTTACGACTACTTGGACCCGTGGTAGTTACAGGAGCAAATTTGGTGCCTAGTTCCATGGTGACAAAATGGCAAAATAAAATTTAAAAAATGCCAGGATTATATAGAATGGGTTAATACGAACATTTAAAAAACAAAATGACGAGGTTCACAGCAGTAGTTACAGATAGCGGGGTGACAATTTCTAAATGTAGAGTCACTTGAAAACAGGCGATGGAGCGAGAAACATGAACACTTCCTATTTGGAAGCGGCTAGCTTGTCCATTAGTCTATGGTTGCAAAGAACAAAAAAACTATTTATTAATAGAAAAGGCTTGCTGTGCCTCTACAAGCATGTTGTGAAATTCAGAGTAATCTTGGATTAGTTTGTAGTAGTTAATATTTCTCCCATGTTAATGGTACTTTAATTCGGGGCTGTAGTCCCTTAGTCATTTAGTTGATTAATTGGTCGACCAAAACTTGTATTATTTTCTGTAGATTAGATGGATTTATATGGGATAACAGTGAGTTGATTTTTTTGTATTTATATGTAAGAAGTTTAATACAAAAACATTGTTTCCTTGTAAATTAATAGCTGCAGGTGGAGTCTTGTGAATACAATTTGAGTCAGGCACATAGATATGTAACAGTTTTTGGAGTTTTGTGCCATGTTCCCTTTTTAGTAAATTAATCAGTGGGCATCACATGTGAACTTCTTTAATCGATTACAGCTCTACTGGAGTTGTTTCCATTTCCATTTTTTTTTTTTCAAATTGTGCAGCCTTACCCTAGCTAGTACTAGTACTAATAGTTACTGGTAGTAGATTTGAAAACACTTTGAGAACTTATTCGACTTTCACAATTCTAAACAGCAGTGCAATATACTTGGTGTACTGTCTTATCATTTTGTTAGTCTAGTCTAGATATGGCTCAAACAAAATAATTTTTTTGCATAACACCCAGCCTTAAATCTGAAAATTCATGCATATCTGTTTGTAGTGTCTCATAGCTCTTTTTTCTGTGCACGTTTACTACCTCATTATGTTTGATTGGTAATTATAGCAATATGCAAATGTATTGTTTTTGCATCATTTCATATGGACTGATATAACTGGAGTGGTAAAAACATTGTAAATTTTGGAACTGTCTGCCCTGATGGCCCTTAAATGTCAAAGTACTTTTTAAACTACAATACGTTAATGTATTTATGTGTTGAGCATAGTGTCGGGTTTAGCAAACAGCTATCTGCAGCAGTCCTATTAAAAATGCATTGTTTTTGTTGGAGAGACGTAAACACAGACTGAATAAATAGGCGCGTGCAGAGTAATCCTCGTTAATTTTCTCAACAGAAGCTGCGATTAGACTTCTGCTATAGTCCCAACAACACAAGACAGATTATTTCAATTGTAATGACATAAAAAAAAATCAAGCTCATTAAAATAAATCACGTTTTAAACCACTGAAAATCAATTTCAGATGGAACGAAAATTTGTTTTTGTTGATAATTGATTGTGTTGGATTTTTCACTTTCCAATTTGAAAGTTTCAAGCGTAAATTGGCATTTTCTGATGCGGTAGTAGCTGGATTGGTGGTCACCGACTGGACTACTATTACCAATTTGCGGGTTGCTAGTACGATAATTGGCTCTGTGCTTCCTGGGGTCTTCTTGTCTCCTCTTTCAATCAAACAATGCCTCTACAACAATCTGGTGGTGGTCTGGATCTGAAAAAGACCAGTAATTTAAGATGTTTTTTCAGTCTCTTTTTCCACCCACGTCACATGCAAGCTTTGGCTTTTCTTCCTAAAGTCGGATGGGTATAGCTGTAAATAGCAAGCCTGGAGGTATCATTGCTCCTTTGAACCTCCTCTGTGGTCTTTTCATTGTTAAAGATAGTAGAAGACAATGAGCGATGCTAAATAAAGATTAAAAGGGATATTGTCTTCCTGTAATGGATAAATATGAGTTTTCAAACACCAAGACTGAACAAAACATGTATTTAAATAGCGTTGTAGTAAGTCATTTGCATGCTAAATGTGTGCAAGCTTCCAGTGATGTCTACACAGTGAGGAAGATGAAAGATTAGCGAGCGGTAGTTAATTCACTATGGACAAAGCCTTTCCATCACTGGAGTGTAGCAGGATTAAAATATGCAGTATTTACATTTGGCTTCATCACTTCAGTGAAACTTGTGTAAAACTGTCACGGTGAACAGTTCAAGAATTGTATAGGCTATAGCCAGAGACTGGTGGGTAACTCAATGTGCAATGTACACTATTAAATTCCTGTATAAAGAGCATGCACCAAAACTAAACATACAAATATTTAACACTGAATGCAAATAGGGTTGCAGTGTTAAATATAAGTTGTTTGTATAAATGTGTCAGTGAGACTGTTATTGGAGATGGTTGCAGAGGCAAGATGTGCGATTGGCAGGGACTTTTCAGCCAGTCTGTCCCAGGGCTGCTGTAACTAAGAAGCAGAGTATCTGTGCAATGCACCATATTATAAGGTTAAGGTACACTTTATTGAGAAATTAGTAATTTGCATTTGACACATCCGTAAGTGTAACATGTCAGGAACTGTGCAGCTCAGTCAGGACTACCTTAGCTGTAAGATTTTTTCTGTTTCGTGTGCTTTAGGGAGCTGGGGGAAACTGGAAGGCCTGAGGGTAGCCCACCCAGGAAACCTGCCTAACATGCACTTCACATGGAAAGGCTCTGTCTGAAAATGAAACTCCAGTGAAGTGAGAGAGCTAACCATTACATCCAAAAAGCTACACCGAGTGCCTAAAAACTAGAGATCAACCAATGTGTTTTTGTTTCATGGCCAGTGCTGATAGCGATTAATAGACCCCAGAGAAACCAATGGTCGATAAGTTTGATATTTGATATGTAGAGCCTTTTTTGGTAATTTTACCCAAATGATCTAATTGGAATTTAGTGTAAACTCACCCAGCAGGGTACTGGACTTTTCTGCAGTGCCCTCTTTGCTCTTAAGTGTTCAGTAAAGCTTTATGCCTGTATTATTTGTGCATATTTTGGCAGTTGTTTGGGCCAAACAAAATATCTGCCTGTACTGGAGATTTAAGGCCGATAAAAGTCCAAATATCACCCCTATTTATCTCTACTAAAAAGCAAATTTTTTGCACAGTACAAAAGTCCAGTGTAAATCTGCAATAACTAACAATTTGTGAATGATTTGTTTATGAGCACTCCTGGGATTCACGATCCTTTTATTCTATTGGACATTGGACATCACATTTTCCATTTTATTATGTAAAAGTAATTATGAATATCCCTTTAAAGCACCTACAGCTGCTTTGTCTTGTTCCTCCCGGTCTCTGGTGGTCCGCACATAAGTTCATTGATCCGTTCAGTTCTTGTGGTTTTGAAACTGTAGCCAGCCCCTGAATGTCTGATGACTCCTCCAGACCAGTACTGTCCGCGGGGGACTTCTGGTGGGATTTGTGTGTCTCTGCTGCTATTTTTAGCTGTAATTATTAGAAATGCCACCATTAAGCATGTATGGGTGAATATTGAGCAATCATCACATATAAAGGCAATGCAGCATATGGACAAAAGATTAGTCACTTTTGTTTTAACTTTTCTGGAATCGAATTTATGGCACAACTGTGAAACTTTCATCTTGCAATTGAACTGAATACTCCAAATGTTGTATGGATAGAAATTCATGATTAATAATAGATCAATCTCTAACCAATTTTGTATTTTCTTCTAATTAGTGAAATAATTTAAAAAGCTAAGTTGCTTAAAAAATGACCAAAGAACTGTCATACCTAACCTAACAGAAACCATACATGTGCTGTCCTTGGTCTTGTCTTTCCTCCTCTTTTACTTGGAAACATTTCAGGCTGTCTGCAGAATGGCCTAAGGCAAAGAAGTCTGCTGTTCTGTCTGTCTCCTCTTCCTCCAGATCCACGGTCTGGTCCAGCATTTGAATACATCCCTTAAACCCACATGCACTCACACACAGGGGGCTGGGGGCTTCAGTCAGTGGTCCTTCAGTGCATCCCTTAAGTGGCTAAATCAGCCCATTTGTCCAGTGTCTGAGGGCTGCTTATGTGAGATGGACAGAGCTCACAGTGAAGCACATAGATTTCTATTAAACCTGCTTTAGGCATTAGTTTAGTTCTACTAGCAAGAAAGTGTCATGAATTATAATGTGATTTTTTTCTTTTGTGATAGGGTCAAAACTTGGCCTTGTAAGTGTCTGATAAGTGTGTTAATTTCATTTAAGGCACATTTTTATTAATTACATGTAGAGCTGGGTGATATGACAAAAATGCATCATGTTTTTTCCTCATATGCATGGATCATGAGCTTTAATTCGATTAGTCTGACTAAAAATAATACATATTATGAATTGAAAAGAATAATACAGACTTATAATAATTTTTAACACAAAAATGCAGACCTACACATAAAAAAGACTCAAGCCAATTATCATTAATATTAGAAATGACAGAATCTTGGCAAAATCTTAATCTTTTATTAAATGCCCAGCCCCATTTTTATCTACCCTTAAGAGGCCGATGCCGTTTGAGGTGCCTGGCATAAAACCAGCTATGTGCCAAATTGGTAGAAATCAATACATATATAGGGGAATTAAATCATTTTTTTTCTACTATAGCAAATCACCATGAGGAAGAAGACTTAAAATTTAATTTTGCTACTCATAATCCTGTCTTCCAATAGTCACTTAAAACACACATCTTTAAATGAGCTCACAAATAGCATGCAAAAACTGTCTGAATGTGCCTCTTAGTACAAGGTCCACTAGTATACCGATTTGTGCTTCTCCAAAGTTTGATAAATGAGGTGGTAGGTCATCTTGTTTAGAGCTTAATTATTATAGTTAATTATTTTGCCTATTATTGGATATTATTAGTTGAATAATTTGCCCTATAGAAACCCCTCAAGGTAGAAAGTGAGTAATTATGACATGATTGATGTCTCCCATTACGGATAGTTTAGAGCCAATATGACTGACATATATGGACATTATTAAACATTCAAATAATGTACCGAAGCAATTATTAACACCCACATCCACGTTTATCAAACATCCAAAGGTCCAAGTAGTCATACGAATTAAATGAGCCAAAGGGAGATTTTAATTTCAGCTTGTGCCCTGACGGAGCCTCACAGCCTGCTTTCATAACACGTCTTTCTCCATGCTAATGCAATGCTCTGCCAATGTTCATTACCTACCTTCCTCGCAATGACCTTCCAGTCTTCATGTCACGACTGTATTCGCCTCTTTAAGCCGCCTGTCAAACACCACTCTCTCTCTCCTTCTCATCTGTTTGTACGAATAGAGCAGCATACCAAACAGGCCAGTCCCAGTCATTAATCCAGGCTCGGTTTTGTGTGCAGTGCAGCGAAAAGATGATAGACGTTTCAATGCTGTTTGTCGGTTTACAGATGAGAAACAGTTATTTGGATTAGCGGCCAAATTTCTAGTTTTATTGTGGCTTATTGGCTGATTGTGAATGCGAGGAGGGAGGGTGTAGTTGTGCGTGTGGCCAGCAGGGGTAGCAGTGAGGTCTCTTATGAACAGGCTGTAAGAAGAGGAGGGGATGATGTGTGCATGTGGATTCTGCTAGCTCTGTTTTAGTTCAATGTCAACTCCTGTGTCTAGACTTGTTGTTCCTGGTTTTCTTTTGACTAAAACCAGCCATAACAATGTAGCTGTTTATTGCTGTGTAAAGTGCTATTTAAAATATACTTTATCCTAATAGTATTTGGGCATTTTTTGTCCTACAACGTTAGAACAGATGTTTTTGTCTAAGTTTTGATATAGGGTACATAAAGATTGTATATATTGTTGTATATATTAGTTCTTATTAATTAAAGGTGCACTTTTGTGGTGGAGGGTCTGCCACCTGCTTGTCTCCATGAAAATATTACTGTTTTGCCTTGATTATTTCACAGTATGGAAATAAACTTGGTAATCAAAATGGAGACAGGTTAATGATCAGATCTGCGGAGAAGCAAGCCTGTACATGGTAAGAATTCATGTTTTCTTTTTTTTTTAAGGTATTTTATAGCTATAAAACACCTGTAACTGAACAAATGTTGGAGATATTTTTAATGCCCTACTGGAACATTCCAGGGAAAGCACTAACATCTCCATGGAGACAAGCAAGTAGCAGACTCTCCACCTTAGAAGTTACATAGTGCACCTTTAACTAACAAGATATATAAGATTACAACTTCTGGTCTTTTTTTTTTTGCAGTTTTGTCAGCTCTATTATGCATGTCCTGTAACTTGGCCTGCAGAAGATATTGTGGAACATTTCTAGACAAAGTAAAAAAAACAACAATAAAAAACATCTATATTTTGATTTCTGCTCATTTTACAAGGTTGTTAAAATGTACCAACTCATTTATTAGCTAAGTAAATTGGCCTTTTTGCCTTCCATTCTTTCTCATAAGTCCCTTTGGAAAGATAAGCCTTGAACGTAACACAATTCCCACACAAACATTATTTTTTGTATGTTCTTCTCAAATCAAGTTACATCTACCTCCCCTCCAGGGCTCTCTGTATTTCATCCTATTATTTTGGTCTTCAGTGTCCTTTAAAACAAATAAAGAAATAAAATGTACTGAATCACGCGTTATTACATTTATTTGACTAAAACAAAGGTGACAGTCTTTCCCCTCATCTCTTTGAATAGAGCTCGCGTCAGAGCGGTCTCAGGTAGTTTAAACCACGTTCTGATTTGGTCATGAAATTTCAGGCCAGTTTCCTGTGTGGGCGGACTTCTGTTTTCCCAATGGGAGATGATACAGCTAAATCACTCTATGTATGTGGGCTGCAGGAACACAGGCTTTGAGCGCTGTGTTAAAAGTCCATACTTTTGAACAGGTATGATGTACAGGAAGTGTTTTTGACTCCTGGCTTATAACTCCTCCTATTGTGGGGTCAAATCTTAGTCATTTCGAGTCAGTTTATTTTTGTATAGCTCAAAATCACAGCAGCCACCTCACATAGCTTCACAAAAAGGACGCTAGTTTGAAATCAGCAGTGAATACAACATCAGACAATGAAGTCAAACAAAGACTCAGACCACCAAATGAAGATGACCAACTTTTTCTCTCTAAAAAAAGAGAAAAATCGTCCTCTTAATTTTTTTTTCCATTGACTGTAAATGCTCATGATAAATGCTTTACATTTTTATATATAGCGCTTTTTCACCTTCAAGGCACTCAAAGCACTTTAAAGCAAGGAACGATTCCCCCTTTCACACACACATTCTTACACCAGTGGGGGCAAGATGGGACAAGTGTCTTGCCAAAGGACACCATGACAGTTTTCATCTGTAGGTACTGGACACTCTACCAACCATCACAAATTTGATCCCACTCCAACCAATTCCTTGTTTGGAAAAGAGTTGTTCCAGTATTATATCTTTTAGACCTTTTTCCATGGTTATTTGCCAAGTAAATACTAACCACATCCCCAGCCAATTTACAGCCACATCTCAGTTTAATCACATCACCAATAATGAAGTAATTACCATAATATAATTTTTTGTTACCACTTTATTTCCTGCCTATTACCATAATGTGAATTTCTATTTTTTAATGTAAATGTACTGTTTAAGCTTTGAGTGGTATGGCCTTTAGACCTCAATTAGATTCTGTTTTGGTTCTGAGTTATATTTTAACTTTTGGGTTCAGTACTAATAGCACTGAAGTGTGTGGAGGGCTTCTATTTCAGCATGTTCTGTTTGTCTCTATTTCTATCTGTACTGACTTTTGCTGGAGCATGTTTCCACACTTTTACACGTCCTCACTTGTGTAAGTTGTGTATTTCGGTCCTGTTATAAGGTCACCCAAAACTGCTGTGTAACATTATAGTTTATTGACTCTTACGTTGCAGACGGCCACCCAGAACCACCGTGTTGTACCCTGGACCATTCTGACGCACAAAGATCACCACCGTTTATAAACCGATAACTGTAAGAGCATTCTTGGTGTATTTTTTGTCCACTGACAGCCAAAACAGGCAGTAGATGAAGTTAAATTCAATAATCTCTAGTACTGAGCGTTAAGAAATCATGCAAAGAGGGCTATAATTAAAGGTGCACCACTACATAGTATTTCTTGAAGATCCGCCACCTGCTCTTCTCCGTGGAAATATTACTGCTTTGTCTAGAATGTAGTATAGGTTAACTTATATATCATGAGCAGCTTACAACACTACTCTACATTACAGTTCAGGTCTGTGGAGTTGCCCCTATTCACATTGATTGTATGATTGTATATTTGAGCATTAAAAACAACCGTAATTAATAAATACTAGATGGATATATTTAATGTCATAACATAGAACATTCTATGCAAAGCAATAACTCCATGGAGACAAGTAGGTAGCAAATCCTCCACCAGAGAAGTTGCACAGTGCACCTTTAAACTTCACTTTTAGAGAAGATTTTCTTTGCAGTGCAGTCATGAGCTAAATCTCAAAGACACTGTTTTGCAAGCCCCCCTTTGTAAATAAAGAAAAGCATTTGGGCAAATTAAGTCCAATAACATAATAAAATAGGTTCAAGGTAACTTTATTGGTACAGGTAAATTCAGTTTGGCTGTGAGTCAGCTCATTCATTCATTCATTCACGTATGTACACATCTGCATCTAGAACAGTGCATAGTGCAAGCTAAAAGAACTAAAACTCCATTAGAAATAATACATTATAAACAAGAATACAAATATAGCATATGTGCAAAGGTGTATAAATAAGATAAATATAATAAAATCACTTGTCCAGGACATTTCATGGCTGCTGGAACAAAGGTGCATTTGTAGCTCTCAGTTTTACAGAGAGGCTCTTTAAACCTGTGTCCTGATGGGAGCAGTTGACTCATCATTAAGAGGATGAGAGTCATCTTTTAAAATGGCCTCTGTGCCTGCCTCGAGTAAAGAGACTAAAGCTGACACTCCCTAATTAACTTACTTGCCCATTTCACCAAATTTCATCAAATTGTTTCCATATTACACCATTTCCTAATCTGTTATGTTTCCTCACCAAAAAAATACCTGAAGTTTAGTTTTGTTTCATTTGCACATGTTTGACACACAAACACTGCATATTCTCTCAAACGGAAAACACTCTGTTCCACCTTGTGATGTTATGTGGTAATATAGGAAGTGCTCCACTGTGTTTTTAAACTCTCTCAGTAGAATGAAAATGCTGATTTTCCCAGGTAACATCAAATTATTTTACTTTGGAGGTCCTGGGTTAGCTGTAAAGTCATTTTATGGATTCTGACCTCCATCTTTTGGGAGCCTCTGATCTAGATGAATAAAAAAGCCCCCCTTGCAGCTAAAATAAGACTTTGTTAGTGTCATTTTGAGTGTTTTTGTGAACCTGGGCTGCTCCTCCTCCTGATGCTGCCCTGACACTTCCCTTTATTGATATCGGTTTGATTTATGGATTTGTGCTGGGGGCCCTTCTTGTGCTCTGGATGTGGCCATGATTTATCCATGTCTGATGCTGCAGGGATGTCTGAGATGAGCTAGCAGGATCTGTGTGGTGCTTAACGCTACCTCCCAGTCTGGGCTTTTTATGTTTGTCTATGAATATTCAACTCGGCTGTGTTTAGAATCACTCTTTGGAGGCAAATTTCAGTATTTCAGTAGTTGTCTGTCATTTCTTTAGAATCTCAACATCATGTTTCAAAGGCAAGTGATGCAAATAGAACAAAGCAACATCAATAAATGCAATAAACCTGTCTCATGCAAGCAAAACTAAGTATAATTCTGTCTAATGGTTTGCAATACTAACATTTCAAACTTGATTCCAATACTAAAGAAAAGGTGTAATACTCAGTACAGATTTTGATGCCACAATGATAATTAAGACGGAGCTGTACTGTATTTTTTTTAGTTTTGATCCTTGTTCAAATGAGCACCACGTTTTGATACTAGTTTTAGTATTGATTAGTTTTGAAGTATCAGCACTATCAACACACACTATAAGACTAAGACTAAGGCAAACATGTTATTTTGGGGTTATTTAATCATTTGTTTATTAAAGGTGCACTGTGTAACTTTTCTGGTCTCCATGGTGATGTTATTGCTTTGTCTGGAATTTCCCCCGTATGACATTAAATGTATCCATCTTGCATGCACTCAATAACATTTTTTTATTGAACTAAAAGCTTGCTTGCTTGACTGGGCTCGCCTCTCCACAGATCTTTAACTTCTGTAACTTGACCCTTTGGTGTCACCTGCTGTCTCTGTAGAGATAAATAAAAATAATGCCATACTGTGGAACATTCCAGGCAAGTAGGTGACAGATCCTCCAGAAAAGTTACACAGTGCACCTTTAACTTACAAACTATTTGAGCCACCAAGCAGCATGAAGAGCTGGGAGAGACATTCGATCTCACAAACATTTTTGCAATCACTTTACCAATAGGACTTATTTTGGGCTTATTTTTTGTATATTTTTTTTAAATTCCACATTTATTCACCAATCCATCTACACATCTCTCAAGTTTGACACAAATGATTGTCAGACAGCAGCACTCTAATGCGAAGTCTGTGTTCTTGTGAATTCTAGCAAATAACTAACAAACAAAAGTAACATGTATTTTCTCTCCTCTCATCTGCGTATTATTAACTTAGACCATGGGTAAAACGAGAGTAATCCTGCTGGATGCCTTTATGTGGCCTTTACTATCACTAGACCAGTAAAGGAACTCTATTGATGTAATAATGTTTTTTAAATAACAGAGAATTACTGAAGAAACACTTGATGTGAAAAGAAAAAGAAAAATTTTATTACAATGAGTTACAACTAAAAACCAAGGTCAGACAAATCATCTAGTCTGTATTTATACTAGTCTACACAGAATACAAGTAATAGTAAGGTGACTAGAATTATTAATTAAAATACTATTAAAGTACTAGTACTATATAGTCATATTACTAGTACAAGCAGGGCCGTCAGCAGAAATTTAGAGGCCCTGGGCAAGAAGCCTCATATGGACCTTCCTCTCTAAATGAATAGGAAGAAAGTCTAATTCGGGCCCCCATTAGACCTTTGGGCCTGGGACAGCAGAGTTCTTGCTAGATACTTCTTACTAAATCGACTTATTGTTCAATATATAATGGCAGAAACAATATGTTTTGGGATTCATTATTTATTGTGTGTGCAATTTCTTTGAAGAAATTGGCATTTTAGGTATTTTTGTTGTAAAACAATAAGACTTGAGCTGTAACAGGTTGATTAAGTGACTTCTATGGCTAATTATTGAGTAATTCTGTTATTTGTCTTTTAATGATACTATCTATTAAAAAATGGTTTACTGAGATTATCTTGCATTATTGTTATTGAGTCAGTTGGATAAAGTAAATTCAATATTATTGTTTATCACAGTATCACTCTGGAGCAATATATTATGCTTCAGAAAAAAGGCCTGGATTTCTACGCCTCTACAAAACCTTGCTACATGTTTTCTTAGAGACCTGCCTAATGGATCCTTATCTATTTTAAGACCCATATCGTCTGAATAACCCAGTGAAAATAACAATTTTTTCATTATCCTGGCGTATTTTTGTACCTCACTAATATGACTGTGTTTGTTGCTTGTTGCGGACATAGACAGTAGAAAGCCTGATCTCTGGGCTGTGGAGTGAGTGTGTTTGTGAGTGTTTTTTGAAGAGAGATGGAGCATTAGCCCGAGCTGTGTGGAGGAGATGGAGAGCTGTGCATCCGCTTACGCACATTATCAGAGGGAGCCTGCTGCTTCTTGGCTTGGCTTCACAAAGGCCGGTACACAGGGTCAGGAGAGTGGGAATGAGATGTGTACTATTCTCCACCCTCACAGGCTACAGCCAGGCAGCTGTCATGCACTCACTGCCTGATGAAGGTGTGTTTAAAAGGCCCATATTACGCTATTTTCTGATCTATTACATCTGTTACATGTTTAACACACAAACCCTGCATATTTAGTTCTTCTCTCAAACAGAAAACACACTGTTCCACTAAAACTGCATACACCTTCACTAGAATCATTTGGATAAAATCAGCTCTGGAATTGCCAATTTCTACTTAACAAAAGGTTAAAGGTAGCTGAAAACTACCACATAATGACATCACAATTTCAAGATGTAGACAGACTAATAATGCAGGACCCTTAAAAGACAACATGTTCTAAATATTATAGTACTTGTTTTACTTTTGCATGTTCTATAACTTTGCCTATTTACGCTTGCCTCTCTGTACCTCAAAATGCCGTTCCCCCTGACAGTCTTTTGTGTTTGTGCTCAGTTTATCAACATAGCATTTCTTTTTTAACAGCCATCAGGAAATATGTAACAAATAAATAAACAATAATATATCTTGTATATGGCATGTAAAAGTTCAGTAATATCACTTGATGCCAAACATACCATTTCAGTAAAACAGAGAGTAGAGGTTTTATGAATCATGCAGATCATACAGAATTACACCAGAATGAGACAGGAAATGTTTGTTGTAATTGTACTTGATGAAAATGTTCTCATGTGGCACCACTTCAGATTCATGGGTCAAATTGAGTTCAAATCTGCTTTTCACATCAAAATAACGAATCGAGTGTTCTAGTCCTAAATACAACATCAGTTTGTTCCACTTTATCATTAAACAACTCCCTGCCAATTTGGGTTCAAAAGTACATTTAGAATACTATAGATAATTTGATATATTGCCTGTGCACCTTTCACGGGCACATTGTTAGCCGCTTCCTTCTTCACTGCACAAGCCCAATGCGAGTCTAATGCACTTTGATAGCAAATTTTATTCATATACATTTCATGCCCACTATGGCCTAGAGACATTTTCTTTGTACATCCTTGTAACTCACACTACAGAACATATAAAGCTAATGTATCCAAAGTAGTTTATAGCAGTTGAATAACATAATATAGGACTTTTACCTTGACTTACAGAGGAGCATATCTCTCTCCCAGTACTGCATTTAAATTGTGGATTTAGTATTGCAATCACAAAATGCCTTCTGGCTCGTTGGCTAACCTCAGCAGATAAAATGGCCACCTCTCATCTTTTTCATTGAAGTAAGTTGTGTTCAGACAAGATAACTCTCTCCTCTCTCCTCTCTCTCCTCACTTACTCTCTGGGCCTGAACCTGGATGGCCCCAAATATCACCCCATTCTCCATCTGCAATGAATTTTTTACCAATGAACCTTAAAATGAGGTAAAAGCAGGAGAACATTTTAATACCAGACAAAGTTGTAGCTATTCTGAGTGCAGTAAAAGTGCAGTGCAACCAGCGAGGAAAACTTTTGAGTTATTTCAGTGCTATTTGGGTATTTTTGTAGATAGAAGTTTAGCAGTAGACAAACACACTTAAACTTATACAGTTTAACATGTGATGCACATGATTAAAGGTCCTAAATTACGCAAAATAGACTCTTGGGAGCTTTAAGTCATGTTATAATGCTGCTAGACATATGTGGAGTTGTGCATGGCTTCAGTCACACAATGTTATTATTTTCTATTTATTAGTTTCAGAATTATGAAAAAATTGCAGTTATCATATTGAGAATTCAAAACAAAGTATATCTTTTTCAATTGTCAAATGTCCTCAAAATGGTTCCTATGAACAGAAAGTCCAACCACACCACTTATGCTGACTTATGTTGACATGCACCAAACAACTGCATCCCATCAGCTCCAAAGTTAATAAAAATGGTAAATTTGGAGCATTTTCTGTCATTATTTCAGCGTTAAATCTGTTTTCTCTCCTCCGTGGGGTACAGAGTTCACCTGTGTCTGTCTAATCATTAGGCAGTCACTCTGATTGCTGTCATTAAGCTTTTAAGTAACTCTAACAGGCAGCTAAAAAGGGCCATTTGAGGCTGACTTCAGAGACAAGATTTAACATTGAATGGAGAAAACTGTCAGAAAATGCATTATATTTTACTTTTACAGTTGAGCTGGTTCAGCTTTGTAACTTTCATAAGCCTGTGTTTCTCAATTGGTAAATGAGAAAGAACAAAAAGTCTGTCTATCCTTTATCTCTGAACAAAAGGTAAAAGTAAGCTGTTAACTTGAAAACTGCCTCTTCATGACATCATAAGGTGGAACAGAGCATTTTGAGCTTTAGAGATGTAGACAGACTAAAAAGGGTTACGCAAACGTGTGTGAAAGAAACAAAACACAACTCCAGGTATGTTTTTGACAAGGAACAACATTATAACACGACTTAAAACTCACAAGAGTCAATTTTGTTTAATATAGGACCTAATGTTATTTGATTGCATTAATTATTTGCATACAAGTACAATATAAAGTTCCTGTACATTTTTTGTAAATAATTTGCTATATGTTTGCAAGCACCTTTTACTTTTGCCGGTAATATTATGTTAAACTGCTATGTCCCTCTGATCTACAGTGAATACAGTGACAAACCTAACAATGTCCACTGCCCGGTGTGAAGAGGCTCAAAGAGAAATGCGCCTGATTCACTTTGTTGAGCCCCATTTGACCTCATCTATAATTTAGAGAAGTCTGCCTCTATCCAGGGTGCTGCTGCAGATAAGGTCAACCATATTTATGACCACACAAACTGCTCAGTCAGTGCTTAGTAAGTTTTTGCATTCAGTTTATGGAGAGTTTGGACACGGCTATTCTTTGATAACTGCCCAATGTCCTCATAGGGTTTGTAATAGAATATTTAACTAGTCTTGATTTTTCCAATTTATTAGTGATGGGCAGAAATTGATTTTTTTGAGTTGATATCCAATATTTGACATGCTGCTCTATATATTTACTGATACCAATATTTAGCTATCTATTCAGACCATTTGGTGTCAATTAAAGATCGATATGGATTTTTTCATGGCTGATGCTCATTATTTAGAATACAGAGAAACCAATGGCCGATAAGCTCTGCCAATATTTTGGGATGATATATAGCACCAATTGATAATTTTCCCCAAATTATGGATTTTAAATTTACTACAAACTCCCCCCAGCCCTTTTTCACACATTTAAGAGAGCTGTTTAGTCAGGTTTTGCGCAGTTATCTCTTCACATTAAAGTGTTAAAATAAAACTTTGTGTATAGTCTTTAGGCAGCAGATTGGCCAATACTAAACTCTGGCCTATAATGGAGATTTAAGGCCATCAAATATCGGCCTGATATATCAGCCCATCTCTAATATTGATATCGACTGACACTATACTCCTATACTGGAACTAAGATATTATTCATTGTATTAATTATTAATTTTAGAAAATAGTGACTAATGTTTTAATAATAATAATAATAATGCATCAGTTTTATATAGCGCTTTTCTGGACACTCAAAGACGCTTTACAGAGCATTATTCATTCACTCCATACCCGGTGGTGGTAAACTACTATTGTAGCTACAGCTGCCCTGGGGCAGACTGACGGAAGCGAGGCTGCCAATCTGCGCCATCGGTCCCTCCGACCACCACCAACACTCACGCACACACCACTTTCATACTAGGCAATGTGGGTGAAGTGTCTTGCCTAAGGACACAACGACAGTATTTGCAACTGGCGCCCCACTGTGGCACCTGGAATTCCCAGTAGTCTCCCATCCAAGTACTAACCAGGCCCGGCCCTGCTTAGCTTCTGAGATCTGACGGGTTCAGGCTTTGACGAGCCGGTATGGCCACAGTATGAATTAAAGTTGAGTTGAGTTGAGTTAAGTATGAATTTAAGTATGAATTACCTCCTCAAAAACATACCTGGAGTTGTGTTTTGTTTCATTCACACATGTTTGAGTAACAATCTACATCTGTCTGTCTAGATCTCCAGAGCTTAAAATGCTCTGTTCCACCTTGTGATGTCATGAAGTTTTCAAGTTAACAGCGAACTTTTAAATTCAGTAGAGATTGTCAGTTCCAGGGCTGAAATGATCCAAATGATTCTAGATTGTATGGACTTTAAAAACAAAGTGGAACACTTCCTGTATTACCACATGACATCACGAGTGTTTTCTGTTTGAGAGAAGATCTCAGCCTAAATATGCAGGGTTTGTAAACATGTGTGAACAAAACATAACTCTGGTTATGTTTGTGATGAGGAAACAACATTATAACATAGATCAGGAAATAGTGTAATATGAGATCTTTAATCTATTAAGACAATGTGAATGAAAGTGAATTAAGGATATCAAAACAGTAAAATTTAATATTGTTTGACTTGAGTAATGTTTGTTCAAATCCCACTACTTGTTTCGCAAAATGGAATTATTATAATTTTATTTCATTTGTTGTATAAAGCAGGACAGTTCCAATAGAATTACTTTTACAGGACAGAATAATAAACTGCATGGTGTAAGATTTAATGTTTATAATAAAAAAAATATGGTTTTGTTTGCTCATTTCATCATTAAATTCATTTTATACCATGTTGCTTTTTGTCCACCCCATTTTCCCCACAGCTTGTACTATTATACTCAAAGCACCTACCGGTAAAATCTCGTCTCAAGGGGTCAGGGGCTCTTATATTAAAACTGAGCGATGATGGCGTGAGGGGGTCCTGGTTTTATTGTCTGGGCTTTTGTCAGTTGGAGTCTGGCTATGTGGCTCTGCTGATTCACTCTGGTCTAATGGGCAACATCTGCTGCTGCCATCTGAGAACCAACAGTTTAGTGGAGGGAGGGTGGGGTAGTTTAAGGGTGGGGCTCTTCTGTCCCATTATCATCTATTGTGATTTTAGTGGGCAGGATGGATTAGATTAGAGGAAACATGAAAACCAATTTAAGCCTTTGTTTTCCTTGAGCATGTACATGTTTTTCAGATGTTTAATAAAAAATTGTTGCAAAATGAACCAAAAAAAAATCACATACAAACTACATTCTGTATGTTTTCTGGTCTGTCACTTGCTTGTCTCCACAGAAATGTTATTGCTTTACCTGGAATGTCACACAGTAGCCAGTGTTTATTTCGTTATGTTTGTTTAAAAAAAAAAAAACATAGCCCAAAAAACATAGAAACATGCATTCCTATTGTTTTTGGGGTCACCTCTTCACAGATCTGACCTGTAACTTGGCCTAGTGGCGTCTCCATAGAGATTAACATGTTTATTGCCACTGTAGTAGCATATTCCAGCCTAAAACGTCTTCATATAAGCAGGTGGTTGACCCTCTACCAGTAAAGTTACGCAATGCAATGTTAATATATATATATTCTTAATAAACTTAAGAAACAAAAGTAATCAATGGATGCAAATAATAGTTCAACTTGAATTAACTAAAAAAGCCAAATTTGCTGCCAGTCCTGCACAAAACAAGCTAGACACATAGCTTCCAGAGGTCTGCTAAACTCTCCTAAACTACTGAGCTTTTCTACTGTAAAATGCATATCCTCTTCAATATGGAAAATATACAATAACTGAGAGACTATATCCTCATTGTAACAGATTATCTTGTGGACTGATCTATTATTTAAATGATAAATCTGCTAATATTATGAGCAAACCCTGATAATATTTTCGTTTCACAGGTTTCTCTGTAGTGTGGTCCTGGGCATCTGCAGTCATGTTTAGGAACAGTCTGAAGATGCTGCTGTCTGGAGGGAAGTCCAACCGCAAGAGTCGCAGCAGTGGTGAGTTGGCAAACAGCAGATTTTCTGTTGGCTTAGTGTTTATGTGAAACCTGCACCATGATTAGAGGGAGCTGATGCAGACTTAACATTTTCTGGAGAATGAAGAAACAGGGATAATGAAGGATTCTGTATTGCATAGTTTTAATACTTTAAGATTCCTGGGCTTTGCCATTGAGCATCCTACTTTAAAACTATAGCAGATGTAATTGAATAGGGTGAATGTACATTTTTAGTTAGCACAGAAAAGTTTTTATTGTTGATGGAAGAGTGCTATATAAAGTTAGACTGTCATTTCACCACACAAAAATGATAATAATATAATACATAGTTTGATTTATGGACTTTGTAGTTTTTTTAATTATTGATTAATATAATAGGTAAAAAGTATAATTCCTACACTAGTACCGTATTTTTTGGACTATAAGTCGTACTTTTTTCAGGGTTTGGGTGGACCTGCGACTTATGCTCAGGTACGACTTATATATAAAATTTTTCACACTGACAGCCCATAGACCAAATATATACATAAATAAATATATATATATAATCCTATATATGAATCAAAAATGAAAAAACAAATCGTTATCCATTTTTTCATTTTGGTTTTAGAGACAAATAATAAAGAAAAGAGTTGTTTTTTTTCGTTTTCGTATTTTTGGTTCTATATTGAAAAATTAACGAATGAATAACACATGGATTGTTCTCTATTCTGTTGTTTTTATTACTATAACTTCTATAACTTCAATAACTTGCCTTTCAAGATGAAATGTTGGTTCTTGGTCTCTGATTTTATAAAATAAATTTCCCCAAAAAAGTGCGACTTATAGCCTCGTGTGACTTATACATGTTTTTTTCTTCATTAGGCATTTTTTGACTTGTGCGACTTATACTCCGGCGCGACTTATAGTCTGAAAAATATGGTACTAGAAAACTAGAAGGTACCCAGCCCTAAAAGAGTTTGAATTTTGTGCAAAATTATGACGTAGGCCTGTCGGTGTAGCCTCCTTCCTGTTCACAACAGGGCTTAAACATTAAATACAATGTGCCATCTGCAACCTTCTTATCTAAATGGGAAAAATGAATGAATGAATGAATGTTCTCATAAGAAATCAAGGACACACTTGACTTGAGACATGGCCTGAAATTGGCTGTGCTGTGATGTGTGTTTCTTGGTCGGTTTTGCCTCCTGCTGAGAAAAGCTGTCAGTTTTGTCTCGCTGATTATCTTTGGTCATGCTCTGGCTATGACATACTGTACTTATTGTTTCATTACACGTTCGCAGATGGGGCACCCTAAATGCTTTGGTCTTGCTTCGGAGCATGGCGGTTGCTGTGGTGATTAGCTTAGCTTCACTGTCTCATAATCACACAACAGCTTTATACAGTAAGTTGAAATAAAAAATCCAACATTAGAGATAAGTATAATTTTACTTGGGCTGGATTATCTTTCTAAGACTACTGGACATTCTGCGTGAGTATATTATATTCTGTTAGATAGTTCTCAAAGATAGTTTTTCAGTCAACGTCAGCTTGATACCAGAATTTTATTAGTAGTCGTAGTAATAATAATAGTAGTCGAATGGTAGTAGTAGTCGTAAATTGGAGTAATTGCTGTATTATTCCAGAGTACTCATGATAGTTACTCACATTTGATCTTGCGTAAACCCCTTGTCTATGCTCTATACAATTTGTGTAATTAATCAATTTTTTAAGTAATATGCAAAACAGCTTTGCATAAGAGAAGTATTTGTACATAAAAGGCAGAATAAACTCAGAATTCACTCACAATAATTTCCCTTGTGGATCAAGTCTAAGTTAAATCTCTCTCTAACACCTTGTGTGTTTCTTTCTGCTGTGGTCCATTATAAAGTCCTTTTATAACACCATAAAAACATTTAGTGGATTAAGACACCATTGACTGATTAATCGAATAAACGACTAAAGACCTACAGCCTTCATAAGTAACAGGTAGAAAATATTAGCAGATACTCCAACTCCCACTGCTGCTACTACTACTTCGAAACAGCAACTACAGACTTTAGTAGCAGTAATACAAAATTTTAACTAGCCTGCCTTTCTATGCAACAACTCTGTTCTGTTTTGCTGTCAATAAAACCTTCATGAATTGTTGAAAGGAGCTGGGTTTCGTTGTGGTGAAGTTATTCCCAGCCATCAGCCATCTCTGCATTCCTTGTGCTGTTTCTTACTTGTATTAAAATGTAATAAGTTTTGGGGTTATTCTGAGGGCAGTATAATGAACCCCACTCTGGTCTTAATTATGGTGTAAAAACACCACTTCTAAAGGTTTTTTTTCCTCATATTTAATGTAAGTAGATTAAATTCTAGCGAGGCTGCTTTTGGGGCACTGGGAAATCTAACCTCTGTGGACCTCATTGAAACAGACGCCATTATAATTAGTGGAGTTTTTTAGTTGTTTTTGGCTTGAGAGAGGATGAAAAGTAATTCTATTGTGTGAAGCAAGATGCACTTTGTTCTAGCAAATCTACGGTGACAGAGTCAATAAATAAGCAACTTTTGTTTCACTCTGAGAATTGCAGTTAACCTTCATAGAAGTCCTCTTACTAAACAAGGTCATGTCTTTCAGATGTTGTTTTAACTACTTTTTAGTATTTATTCCAGAATTACTAGATTTGTGCTGATTAACTTAACTATATTTTCAACTATAAAGTAGATTAAAGATTTGAGGTATTAAGGATATTTTATTTCAGTACTCCACAATTAACGATTCATTATACATCTTTTCTGATGGAGGGTCCATGAAGATTATTATTACTTTGTCTGGAATGTTCCACAGTATGGCATTAAACTCCCTAAACCAGGGTAATTGAATAAAGGCAAGATGAATACGCTTGATGTCATACTCTGGCGTTAAACTTGTCTGTCCACAATAGGCTTTATATTTGGTTTAAACATATTTTTAGCTATTTGCAAGGACTAAAACGCACCCTGGATGTACTTGAAATAAGCCTTAAACTTCTCTTGTGTTCGTGTATGTGTATGTGTATGTGTATGTGTATGTGTATGTGTACGTGTATGTGTATGTGTACGTGTATGTGTATGTGTACGTGTATGTGTATGTTAGTGACTAGCCCAAGCTGTGCTCTACTTGCCAAGCCTCTGGTGTTTTTCTGTTAATGTCATTTGGCAGAAAACCCCATACTCTCCACAGAGCAGAGCCATACTTCTGTCCAGTCCTCTGAGACACGTGGATCTGCTCTGAGCTGTAGGACACATGCAAAGCACTTTATCTCTGCTTATTACACATTTGTTTGAAGAAGATGGATATACAAAGAAGTCCGAGCGCTTTAGATCCAAGGGCAAGGGAAGGACTAGCACAGCAGTGTTTTATCAGGGTCCACCAGACAGTAGAAGGGGCCACATGATTGATAGGTGGACTCAGAACCTAAATGCTCTTGGTTTAAACGTCTGATTGTGCAATAAGATGAATGCAGGCAGTGTTTTGTGATGTATGAGGGACAGAAGTGACAACAAATAAAACAAATAATCACATTTGATCATTATTAATTCCAAAACAAATTTCTTTTAAGTATTAAAAATGTTAAGGCTGTGTTCACTTGCACAAACACCACATCTAAAGTGGGACTATAGCTGAAACTAATCTTGGACTAGACAGTGACTAAACCAGGACTAGAACAGGACCAAATCAGGTCTAAACTGAGATGTAACCAGGATCAACATAGGCCAATTTGAACATAGTTTTTGTCATTTTTAACGGTCTATTTCTGCCATACTGAAAACATAATCAGATGATGGGACTAAGATAACATATACCCAATTGCTATAAGGACATTTGAAAGGGCCACTATGCAGGTTTTTACATGGCAGATCAAAAAACATTTTTTCTGGATAGTCCCACAAATTAGAAATCTCCATGGAGCAGGTGACTTCATCAAAACAAAGACATTTTGGAAATAAAACACTTTGTAATTGAATCAATGAAAGATAGATGAGCTCATATTATTTAGGCGTTTCAGCTTCCTCTTAAAGGTGACTCTTGGAGGACATTTTCACAAAATTCATTCCAGTTATTTCATCATCCTGAAATGTGTGGACACTATGGATCACAGTAGGCAAAGTATTCACATTTTCATACAACAAGCAAGTGACAGACGTGATAGTTTAATGAAATTACTTATTCTATTTGCCACTTTGCACCCTCCCTGCAGCCTGATTTGTTCCTGATATCACAACTTGGTCCTATATTTTGATCACTGATGGAAATGGGAGCTGTAATCTGCAGGCTTCAGAAGAGCCAGCGTGGCCTTGATCTGCAGTGTCCGAGCGCAGGTCCCAAGTTGCAGCGCTTTTGAATGGCATTTTCAAAATTGAATAACACAGATAAGGCCAGACCGACTGAAGTGAACTGAACAGATCTTGATGCAACACAGGAAATTGGGTGTTATCTGGTAGGACACTACATGGGCTGTTTGTGCTCTCATCTGTGGTTCACTCCCTGATCTCTTTGTGTCATGGTGCATTGCTTCAGACAGGTATTCAGCCCCTGACCAACTCTGATAAAACCCAGGCAATCAAAGATGGATGTCATTTGTTTACAGCTTATCACTGAGTAATGACGCACATGGATTGTGAGATAGTAAAACATTTTTGCATATTCTTACCTTGGTTTACTCTGATGTTTTTGTACAAATGTTGGCACAGTCTTTGGTGATTATATATAGCAAGCAGTGGGCTTCATTGACAAATAAGAAACTCTACATTTTTTGTTTTTTTTTACATTATAATCAGGTAATATTTTAGCAATTCAACAGAAATGGATGTACCTAAATGTCTTGCTGAAATGATTGAAAGGATTCAAGGTTGAAAGGATTCAACGTTACCTCAGATGTTAATGGACAACAAATACAAAAGTGCAGAAATGTTACACTGCTTACAAGTTTATTTTTATCTTCTCTTTCACCTTTAACCTATCTTACCTTTAACCTTTCTTTTTTTTTAAAGTGATAGTATGTAACTTTCTGGAGGTGGGAAGTCAATTCATTGATTCTGTGGAAGTAGAAAATTAAAACCATACATTGCAACATTCTCCATGGTGAGTTTTATACCATACTGTACAACAGTATAGCCAAAGGCACATTTCCATCAAAACAAGCACATTTAGGATACCTTTGTTTATCTTTAAATATTTAATATAATTCAAATATTTAATATAATTTATTATAATGTAATGTTTTCAATACAACAACTACACATTCTATATGTGCCAGTAAACGCATAACATAAGTAACTATTGCCAACATTCAAGTCCACGTTGTTCATTAAGTGATCGTCATTATAAATCCTGTTGGTGAGATTCACATGATTTGAGTCTGTTTGATCTAAAGGTCGTACGTCTGGCCTGTCTATGTGTTTGGGGATCAATTATCCTGTGAGTGGTTCATTAAGATGCAGAGGGGATCGGTGCAGGTTGTTTACACAGATCTGAGCTCGTCAGCCCTCTGCTTCTGTCACTGACCGCAGCCTCGGGGGAGATGGGTCTGTCCTGCATTCTCAAACAGGATTATAAAGGCACATATTACAGCCTGAGGTGCTAATGTGTCAGCATGATATTCAAAACTAATAAACTAAGTCGTGCCAATGAGTAACACATAACACAATGTGTCTTTTGTTGGTAGAAAAGATGTCATAAATTACAATATAATTTTTTTTGTTTAAAAATTGTGAGAAGAAACATCACAATACCATGGACAAGTGACATTTTAAATTTACCTTTACTCACAATGACAATAATGCACTTAATATGTGACATCCAGCTTTATGAAATCAGACTTTGTGAATGGGAAGTTTAGCACAGGCCATGCAGCGCTGAATGCTTTGAAGTCAATGACATCAAATTAAATGTTGGGGCTGCATGTTTATTGCAATACTGTATACTATACTTTTAATATACTTTTATCTCAGTCATAAAATGTTTCCCCAAAGGCCAATGGGTTAAATATGAGCACTGAATATAATCTTTTCTGTAATTTGCAGAACATTTTCAGTGGAGAGGGGTGAAAAAATCAAACATGTAATTTTTGGGGACAAAATTGGCCAGTCCTACTTTTAAGGAAATTGTGACCCAGGGTTAAGAAACCAGACATCTGATTTTCCTCACCCACTCATTTTATTGGTCATTCTCAGGTCTAAGTGAGTGACAGCCAGATTTAACATTTTATCACTACAGTTTGAATTCTTAGGAAAAGCTGATGGCATTAGTTAAATCTTTATGAAATTTTACTTCATTTCAAAACCTAAATTGCAATTTAGTTGGTCTAGGAAAAAAAAAAAGTGTTTATTTTGTGCACTGTAAACTGACCATTGCAGACCACAGTTTTGGAGATATATAAAAGTCAAATCTTGGTTATTCTCTATGGCAAGGTTTTGATTTAGCAGATAGTAGTAAAGTGGCTCTGTGACAGTGAGATTACACTCTGTGGCAGCCGTTGATTGGAAAATGAGAAATTGAGTTGAAGGGTCGTTTTGCGTGGACAGGAGGCTGTTGCATGACTAATGAGCTCCCGGAGAGATTGACTTGACTGTGGGGTTAGCAGACGTCACCAACATCAGAAACACACGCTTGCTCCACAGGATCCATCAAACGTGTCCGTAATAAACTCAAGTTGTGTCTTTTTTTAGTTCAGCAAGAATAATTGTTAATTATTTTGCTGGTAAAGGTCCTGTATTCTTGTGAATTTTAAGCCATGTTATAAGGCTGTTGCCTCATCAAAAACATGTTTGAGCAACTCTTTATTATCCAAAGCTCAAAATACTCTGCTCCACCTTGTAAATGTCATGAAACTATAGTTTTCAAGTTGACAGCTACTTTTTACCTTTAGTTGAGTAGACATTGGCAGGTCCAGGTCTTATCCAAATGATTCTAGTGAAGGTGTATGGAGTTTAAAAACACAGTGGAGCACTTCCTGTATTAACACATGACATCACAAGATGGAACAGAGTGTTTTCAGTTTGAGAGAAGAGCACAGCCTAAATGTGCAGGGTTTGTGTGTTAAACATGTGTGAAGGGAACAAAATACAACTCCAGGTATATTTTTGATGAGGAAACAACATTATAGCACAGATCAGAAATATATATTGTAATATAAAAAAATGTACTTTTTAAGTGAGTCAAGGAGATCGAGGCTATCGTATGATGCAGAAGAAAATTCAAGATGAGGTCTATAATGAGATACTCAGGGAGTAGCTGTAGTTGTAATCACCAGAGCTGTTAGTTATAGCTATATTCATTATTGTGGTGCTGTGAAATGTATTTAAAGCTAAAAGTACCAACCTAGATAGTAAGTGGCAGTTATAGTACTATAGAAGTGGTTGTGATTGTACAAGTTAAATTACTTACTGACTGCAAGCTGTGAACTGCTATAAAATGCACCAAGAAACCAATTATTATTGCTATATTTACCAAAGCATATGTTGTATTGTAATCAAATGTAAACTAATTCTAAATAATTTGTTGTAGTAGTATAGTGATATGAGTAGTTGTACATTTACACTTTTATGTTATTTTAAACAACTATAAAAATAGTTGTTTCCTCATCACAAACATGAGATGTGTTTCTTTCTTCCCACATGCAGAACATTTTGTTTCACCTTGTAATGTCATGTGTTTTTAAACTCCATATATTTTCACTAAAATCATGTGGATACTTTTAGGCCTGGACTTTCCAGTCTACTGAACAAAAGGTAAAATGTAGCTGTTAACTTGAAAGCAACCGCTTCATGGCATCACAAGGTGAAACAGAGCTTTGGAGATGTAGACAGATACTAATACTAAAACCAATACCATTACCAATACCAATACCAGTACTAATACTAATACGAATAATATTACTAATACTAATAAAACTGTGTGAATTAAATGAAACACAACTCCAGGTATGTTTTTGGTGAGGAACAAGATTATAATATGACCTAAAGCTCACAGGAGTCTACAAAATATCTCTCCAGTTAAGTATAATGGCAGCTGTAATTACATAATTTGCAGTAGCAGTAGTAGTATTTTATTTCTGTTTTTCATTCAGTTAAATCTCAAAACATATCGAATGGCCCCTCAGAGTGTGAAGGCAGCAGGTGCTTGACAGGAATCAACTGGCTCTCTCTAATCAGTGTCCTCTAATTGAAGGCTCATTTTCCACAGTGCTGCAGAAATCGAATTAGACACCAGTGGATCAGCCGAGTCTTGAAGCAGGAGCTGTGTCGCTGCCTCTGTGAGCCTAATGCAGTGTCAATGTGATTATGGGCACCAGGAAAAGCCACTTTAATTGATCACTTCTGGGAATGCAATAAACTTTTATATCCAGCAGTGAGTGAATGATGATTGAAACGCTTTGGATCTTTGAGCACTAAATGATAAGAAGTGTTCTGAGTGTTAAAAAGTACACTACACTACAACTGGGTAGGCCTGTCATACTAAAAGATTTTGAAGTATGATGTATTGCTGCAGAAATATAAATATAGATGATAATATTGAAACTAATTAATGCCACTGACTTGAGATGGAACAAGATCTCGCAAAACAAAATTGCTACAAGATTGTGTGCACATGCTAAAAATAATCTTTTCAGACTTTTTTCGAGTTTTTACGTTTGGTTTGGATAAAATATGGAGGAGCTGTAGCATCACAAAAAGCAGTGCTATAATGGTAGCAGAAATATTAAATAAAGTAAATAAAAAATGGTGAGGCAAAAATTCGGAGCTGGATTGCACAGTTTCTTTAATATGTCAAAATCTCACTTTGTCTCGTTCTCATGGACATTGTATATTGTCCCACCTTTACCACTGACACAAAAACCCTAAAGTAGAATTATCTGCTGTAAAGGGGAAAAAATGCAATAAATAATAAATTCATATTTTAATTTTAGCTGTAAATGTACCAATTTTTAGCTGTTGTTAGCTTGTTGTTACTATACATTTTTGGCCTCCCAGTGTGCAGTAATTTACACCAATTTATTTTATCTTCATGGAAACAGAAAAAGCAGTTACATTTCAGATCTGTGGAGAGGCAACTGTGCTCACAAAACCGAATGCATATTTTTCAACGTAGCCATAAAACACCTTTAATCTAATATTAAATACGTTTAATGCTATACTGTGGAAAATTCCTGGCAAAGCAATAACATCTCCATGAAAACAAGCAGGTGGCAGACCCTCCACTGGACATTTCACATTTAGAAACTATACATTTTAGTTGATAAAAATATTAAAATTCAGTGCACAGTTACATTTGGCGTATTTCTGCATAATCACTACAAACATAAACACGCGTGTATATCAAATTCTGCCGCAAGCCCTGGTCATATTTCCTCTCTTAATAATTTATGTCCATATATATGTATTAGCAATTTTGAAGGATCTTTAGTCTGAGATGCATGTGTGGGTTTTCTTAGTATTTTGAAATGTAATAAAAACAGTTGAGGGCATCACATTTACATATATATTGCTACTTATATATTGAATATCAAGTGAACTGCATGTAAATGATTCTTGCACCTCAGATATCGGGGGAGGCTAAACCCTGGCTCTGGGCCCTATCGACCTAGCGACAGATTGGCCCCCATGGCTCCACAGACTGTGCTCTTCCTTCCTGTTTTAATGAGAGCTGGAAACATGAATGAAAGAAGAGGACCATAGAGCTGGTGCCACTGCTCCCGCTGCCTCTGCCCTTTCACCAGGTTTAGGCTAAGCTTTTCAAATGCCCTTGACTTGAGATATAACAGTATAGGTAATACTTTTAGTACTGAATGTGAAATAATAGGGTGGTAGTCGTAATAGTAATGATAGTAGTAAAAAAAGACAGTAAAAAGATGCATTTTATGGAACCAGATATATACTAAAATAGCAAACCAAACAGTAATAGTAAAGAATATATGGAGTTGACTTACTTTTTGGGATATTAAACCTTTCTATCTTCATGGAGACCAAACTAGACTAAATTATAAGTCAGATCGGTGGAGCTGCAACCTTCCTCCCTTGCTTTTCTGGGTATTTTTGAGGTATACAACCACCTGTAATGTAATAAATGTAATGCACAGCTGTTTAATGGCATATTCATAGAAACAAGCCAAAAGTTACCTAATGGACCTTTCAGAATCAGAATCAGAATGTGTTTTATTGCCATATGAGTGAACAGGTTCACAACATTAGGAAATTGCTGCGGTACTTGGAGCAGGATGTAGACAAACACTGACATGCAACAAATAATAGAATAAAATAAAGCTATAGTATAATATAACAAAATTTACAAATTTACAGGAGTATAATAATATAGAGTATAAGAGTATCAGTGATCAGTGCAAAACAGGCAGGTGCAGGCAGGTGCGAGAACACAGGGTCATGTGACAGAAGCAGAGTGGGGGTGGGACCAGTCCGAGTGTTATTATTTATGAGTCCAACAGCAGAGGGGAAGAAACTGTTTTTGTGGCGAGAGGTTCTGGTCCGAATGGACCGTAGCCTCCTGCCTGAGGGGAGTAGGTCAAAAGTCCATGTCCAGGGTGAGAAGGATCAGCTGCAATTCGACCTGCACGTGTCCGAGTCCTGGAAGTGTACAGGTCCTGAAGAGATGGAAGGCTGCAACCAATCACCTTCTCAGCAGAGCGCACAACACGTTGCAGTCTCTGTTTGTCCCTGGTGGAGGCTCCAGCATACCACACGGTGATGGAGGAGGTGAGGATGGACTCGATGATGGCAGTGTAGAACTGCACCATTGTCCGTGCTGGCATTAAGTATAGTACTGACTCTTCTCAACTTTTTGTAAATCTTTTGTTACAATTGGAAAATTTGCTTTTGAAATTGTAAAACAACTCAACACAACAACATATAGCTTTAAGTAGACCTATTGCAATTATTTTCCCCCCTTAAAGAACTATATTGTGTATTATTTTACCAATTACTTAGATATATAGCCCATCTTCAGGAAGAGGTCCATTTTATTTTAAGTTTGACTGTCTGAGTACATGCTATATTATACATTATCAGATTAATTCCATTAATATTGTTTCCTGAGTAAACCTTTTATTTATTTTTATTTATTCAACCTTTATTTAACAAGGCAATATTTTAAGAACCACTTCTCATTTGCAAACATGACCTGGCCAAGAGGCACTGGCAGAAAAACACAACTGTACACATCACAGACTAAATATTATTATGATCATCTTTTTAAGAACCATCTTTGTTTATCCCAGATCTAATCCCATTTCTAATCCTTGTTAATCACTGGTGGTTTTAATTACCTTTCCAAATGCATTCTTTAAGCAGCAGCAGCAGTGGTCAGGGCCAGTGAGTGAGTAGATCAATATGGAGCATCTGTGTAGAACTGCGTTGACCTCTGCCTCCTCAGGACACAGTCTGGACTTGTCTCATTGAGCGGCCGCTTAGACTCTGCTCAGCTGTTGACATTTAACTTGTACGTGCTCAAGTTGGTCAAGAGCTTTTCACCAGATTCGGACTGCTCAAAGATTTTAGTCAAGTTTTTGCTGTGATTTGCTGCTTTGTTCTGTGAGACTAAAGGACAAAAAGAAGTCATATTGCAAAGATTTAGGCTTATTGATCAGATTTTTGGATACTGTGAATGATACTAGAAATCTGCATTAAATCATTCATCTCTGAGCATGCAGTTTAAAGCCAGATACACTTCCCCGTACTTGCATTCTTTTTGGATCATCTTAAAATTAGCAAAGCCTTAAGTAAATTTATATAGTCTTGTTGGGCTTGTTGAGTTTCAACTGGACCCAATTTCCATGAGAACTTTATAATTTGCTCTATTATCATAACACAATCGGTGTGCCTTTCATTACTACAACTACTGCACACTGCATCAGGTTTGTGAAGTCATAATGTATGGTTTTGTATCGCGCTTTCGTATATTTATGAAAAATTGTCGTATATTTTTATGAGTGAACAACATCTCAAATGCAAATGCTTTTGGAGTCATTTACAATACAATGTTTACAAGGCACACACATAATCTTACTTTATATATATATATATACATTTTTATTTAAAAAAAATCATGAAACCCTCATTTAATATTCACTAAACTATGGGTTATATTTAGAAAAGACAACAGAACCTCAGTTGAATGTTGACATTAAATTGTCATGACAAAACTTGGCCGCACCAGTTTGCCCTCATCACCTCCTCTGTCTCATCACTCCTTAAATAACACTAGATGACCACCACACGTTGCTCTTTGCTCGAATGGGTCAAAAACAATATACCCAGCGCTGCCCATATAGCTGACTTACCCTTGAGAGCTGCCAACCCCGTCAGTGGGCACCTGCGACCTTTCAACCCAGTCTCCGCTGCAACAAAGTGATAGCAAAATACAAGTCCGCATAAGGTCAAACACAATTCAGACGAGTGGACAAGAGGCTGAAAGCAGTGCCACTTGAGTGTGATGGCGTGTGGGCGGCACTTAGAGCTGTGTCTGTATAGTTTGTGGAGGAGCAATGCTTTATGTAGACTCAATATGCCCACAATATACCCACAAGCCCACACACTGTCACTGACCTCCTAAACATGGACAGCACCGGAATCAATGCAGCCTTTAGACTAGCTAACATTTCAGTAACATATTACAGTTATACGACATTGCTTTTCAAATAATTGTAGTGGCAGTAGTAGTAGTAGCAGTAGTAGTAGCAGCAGCAGCAGCAGTAGTAGTATTAGTAATGGATGTTGTATATTTATGAGATGATGGGAATAACATGGATGCCAGTATTTTACTTGGCAATATAATACTGGATTAGGGCTGAAACGATTCATCAAGTAAATCGATTAAATCGATTAGAAAAATGCATTGATTTTTTTTTTTGCCTTGATGCTTTGTTTTATTTTCATCTGCTCGGCAATGGCCAGCCAGAACCTTCGGCGGTAGAGGTAGTTTCCGCACGACCACTGCACTTCACTGTACACAAAACAGTGCGGCGCCCATGAATGTATAATAAGAGCGCACCCCTCATCTCCTCCCGTACACCTCATCTCCTCCCGAACGCTGCGTGGACCGCGCTTCCTCGTGTGCGCCTCTAAACCAGAACTAACACCAGCACTAAAACCAGGTCTAAAGCAGGTCTAAACCAGGTGTAAACCAGATCTAAAACCAGGTCTAATCCAGGTCTAAAACCAAACAAGAATTTGCAGGAAGTAGTTGCTACATTCATGTAGATTTAAAAATCATGACAATATCAAGTAATCCAAAGTATTCAGATTACGTTACTCACTCACTCAAGTAATTTAATGGATTACGTTACAAACTGCATTTTGGGGTATGTAATCTGTAATCTGTAGGGGATTACATTTTAAAAGGGACCTTCTCAACACTGATGCTACAACATCTAAACAGAAAGCCCCGTACATTACATCAAGTGGAAAAGAAACTGCGAGGTGAGTCAACCTTAGCCTAGTGATAATTACGTTTTTCATGTCCAAATCACGTGTATCTATCAATGCACGTGGTGTGTACTTAACGTGTGCAAGTAGACATGACATTAACAAATGATTACTCGATTATTCGACACAAAATAATCAACAGAACAATCGATTACTGTAATAATCGATACCTGCAGCCCTATACTGGATTATGGAATGCACTTTCAGTTTTACAAACTCTTTATTGTCCAAATTTATCCACATTCCACTTTATTTATTTCTAGCTTTAAGTACAGATTCAGGGAACACTTGTCGACCCACCACTAAATAAATAGTCCGGTACAGTCAAGTACTCGTTCCCTGTGATAGGTTGTACTTACTGCAGTATTGGCACTCAACTATACATTGTTCCTTTTGCCCCTCCATCTGAAATCCTCTCTTCTCATCGAACCTCTTATGGCCTTTTCACCATAATGATGTAGTAGCACTTAGTATCATAGTGCTATGAATCATGTGTTACTAGTTGGTGAACCACTATAACCAGGGTTTTGATGGATCCCTATATTTGGATCAGGAAAATGGGGAAAACAGTGTATCCAGCTTTTTCTGTTCTGATACTGATACCCGATACTTTAAGCTTTAAGCATCTGTCTATAGTTTGTAACAGAGTATTGCAGAGATTAAATAAAGTAAAACTATAATTTATTTCCTTTAAAGGTGCATTGTATAACTTTCCGGTTGGGGGTCCGTCACATGCTTTTTTCTGTGGATATGACTCTCTGTCTGGAATGTTCCACAATTTGATATTAAACAGCTCTACTTTAGATTTATTCAATTACAGGTGGTTTTATAGCTGAAATTATACATAGAAAAACAGGCATTCTGATAGTGAGCGGGGTCACTTCTCCACAGATCTGACCTGTAACTTGGCCTGGTTTCGTCTCCAGGATGATAGAAATGTTTAATACCATTCAATGAAACATTCCAGACAAAGCAATAACATCTCCATGGAGAAAATTTGATGGACCCTCCACCAGACAAAGTTACACAGTGCACCTTTAAACACACAGCGCATGGTAAAAAGATAGACAAATACCAAAATAGTTATTTTTCATTGTTAGTAACTACAGAACAACTTAGAAAAAATATTAATAGGTGTTTGGGCCATCATTGTCCACTAAATCATCTTATTACACAAATGTATAGACCCAAATATAATATCGACTGTACCAATATCCGATCCGATATGGACCAGTATCCATCAAAAAGGCCAATAACAGCACCGATATCCGATACCCATAAACTGGTTTGGTATTGGTGCATCCATAGTATTGCCATAACTGAGTAATGTCAACTTTGCCTCTAGCTGTTGTGCGGTGATTTTCCTTGCTGTGTTGAAGTACAGTGACATTTAAAATAGAGCTTTGTATAGGCGTGTGTGGATGTGTGTCTGATCTGAGTGGAGGCATAAGCAGTGGGCAGGAGGCTGCGTGGGTAAAGCATCAGCAGCATCAGTGCAGAAAGGGAACTCTGTGTCCTACAGGCTTTTATGGACATTTTGTGCTGGGTATTCTTCTGTACTCCATAGTTATTTTACTTTAGGCTGAAGAATCATACGTCAGTTTTTCTGCCTTAAAGGTCCTATATTACACAGAATTGACTCTTCTGAAGAGTTTAAGCCATGTTAGAATGTTGTTCATCAAAAACATACCTGGAGTTGTGTTTTGTTTCATGCACATATGTTTGAGTAATCATTTATTATTAGTCTGTCTACATCTACAAAGCTCAAAATGCTCTGTTCCACCTTGTGATGTCATGAAGTGGTAATTTTCAAGTTAATTGTTACTTTTTACCTTTAGTTCAGTTGAGATTTGCGATTCCAGGGCTAAAATTATCCAAATGATTCTAGTGAAGGTGAATGGAGTAAAAACAGTGTAGCACTTCCTGTATTACTGCATGACATCACAAGGTGGATCAGAGTGTTTACTGTTTGAGAGAAGAGCTCAGCCTAAATATGGAGGATTTGCGTGTTGAACATGTGTGAATGAAACAAAACACGACTCAAGGTATATTTTTTCAGGAGGAAACTTTGACATACCGTACTTCAGAAAATAGCGCAATATGGGCCCTTTATGAGATGTAAGGCATTGATTGAATAATATAATTTAATCCTTTACATCTGCAGAATTGTTTTTTTATATTTCTTTTCATCAGTCTACACTTGAATCAGCTGCTTACATAAAGTGCAGTAATGATAATTGCAGCTTCTGTACTGCACGCAAATAAAAGTCAATGAATCGCATATTAGACATTTTGATGAAGCAAGCCGTTTCCCAACCCTCCAGTGTCTCTGTGTATCATTTCCTATTGACAGGAGGACATAGATGGAGCATAAAGATGTAGCTTGAGAGATATTGACGTGTCTTCTCTGTCCGACTGAAAATAGCAGCAAAGAGAGCAATTGGAGACAAGATGTATTGAGCGAGGTTTCAGGGGACTGGTGCATATGGCCCTGTACCAATGACGGTCTATTATACGGATCTGTTCTTTCAGTGCGGAGTCTGAGTAGGGCGTATTACATGTGACCCCACTGGGCAGAAACCATCACTTCAGCTACACTTCTGCCTCCACATCATTTTGGTACAATTTTGTAAGTTTGACTATAAGAAATGACTTTAAAAACAGAATATGAAAGAGGGCCCCTGCTCCTCTGGATCCACAGACCAAATCTACATAGCCAACCTGCTAGCCAAAATAGGAAGTGAGCATGAACACGCTTCCGGCTCCACTGACTCCAGCTCCAATTGACTTTGTATTGAAAAAACGTTGCCCTTTTCGCTGGAACTACCACTGTCAGGCTCCTTAAAATGTTCGTATCAACATGATCCATTATATTATTTTGCTGTTTTGCCCGTATATCCATTCCTGTTCCTAATACGGGACTCGGCTCCAAATTTTCCCCATAACTTTCAGCCTCGCTAAACTTAATTTGACTAGACCCAAACACTATATGGGTCACACTCTCTTAGTCCACTTCTTTATATAGTCTGTGTTTGGACCATAAGAATAAAATACTCTATACTTTGCAGTGGATTTTTATGACTTCTGTAGCTGCTGGCTGTTAAGCTCAGCTAATGGGGATCATTAAGATAAACAAAATAAAATTCAGTAGTCTGGAGCATTGTTTATCTTAAGAAAATAAACATTATTATCGTTATTTGTTATTTAGCACAAAGCAAAGGGTTTTTACTGATGAAAAAACATGTATTCTTGCTGTAAGCAAGTATCTTATCCACAGATTGGAAACTTGGCAGCTTGTCCCCATGGAGATAAATACATTAAATGCAATACTGTGGAACATTCCACATCTCCATGGAGACAATCAGGAGGTGAACCTTTAGAATCTTTTGAAAAATAGAATTAAACTGGGCAAATTACCTGATTACTTCCCTGTTTAGTGATTTCATATTAATACATAGGGTTGGATCCATGATAGAAAACAAATTTGCACTGAAAAAAGGGCTAAGAACTGTCCAGATACATTTCACCTTCACAAAAGTACTCTTTTTAGCCATAACTTTGCTATCATTGACAATGCAAAAACCTGGTATTACCTTTTCTATCATATCTTTTTTCCCCTAGTAACACCTGTTCACAGTTCAGTAGCTTTGAAGTGCTTTTCAGTGACTGGCTTTGAAAGAGTTAAGGAATTTTGTGCCTTCACTGAAAGAGAAGAGAGAGGAGAAAGGAGAGAGGGAGGTGGCACAGGGGGGAGAGTTATTGCTGCCAGAGCCTATGAAGAAGAGCGAGAGGAGGAGGAGAGAGAGTTGCCTGTCTGCCAATTTTTTTCCTCTTTTTGCGTGAGCATTTGGGTCTAGTCTCTTTCAGTCTATGCGCTTTGACACCGTGCACTAACCTTCCCTCTTAGCTCTCAGTGTATATATTTCTCTATTTTTTTTCTTCCAGTTATCTCCTTTTGTGTAGGATCTTCCATAATATGCGGCAGGATTTTATTGCCTGATTTTGCGGGGCGCTGGACTAACAAAGGTGAGTGGAGTGAGTGAGTGGGTGGTTAGATGGATATGAGGATCTTTGAAATGAACACGCCAATTGAATTACATTGACAAGGGAGTCTGGAGCTATTAATCAAGATGCTAATTGTTTGTACAAGGCTAAATGGCTTTCACTACAAGACTATATTGCAGCCTCGTGTACTGTGTAGGCGGTGATGTGTAGTTAGAAAGGTGAAAGGTTGACAGTTAAAGAGGGGTCTCTATATTGTGTCTGGATTTGGACTGGTGTGCCGGTGATTTCTGGACCAGATGGTTGTAGTAGTGTTGATTTGTTTGTTGTGACTGGTTTGTTGTCTCACCTTGACCCAGGTGTAAAAAGGATTCACAACATCGAGTGTCTCACTGTCATGACACTGCTCAGATATGAATGGGTAAGAAATGGATCAGATAGTGTTATGAAAGCCTATGGGAACATTTATAATTGTGTGAATATACTGTAATGGGGAAAATATTATGTAATTTACAGATACGATTTTATGAAAAAGATTTTTATTTTACTTTACTGGGTCATCGTGCCTGTTTTGTTTCTATATTATTGATGATATATGAATTATATTGAAAGTTGCACTATGCACTTTCATGTTGGCGATCCACATCTGCCTTGTTTTATATGCTGTTTAAAACAAAAACAAAACAAAAAATATATAAAAATTGAAAAACGTGACTTCCTGCTATAAGTGTGATCAATTCTCCACAGATCTTGACCTTGGTCTGGTGGTGTCACAAGATTTCTTCCATAAAGACAGATACATTTAATGCCATACTTTGGACGATTTCAGGCAAAACTGTTAATCATACATGAGATAAACAAGTGGCGTATTCTAAACCAGAAAAGTTCCATATTGCACCTATAATATTACAGTATTTATTTATTGATTTGTTAGTTTCATATAGAATACAAGTTTAAGATGGCAACAAAAATACCAACTCCAGCCACCAGGGGGAAGTAAGTCCAGAGACTTTAAAGCTTTACAGTAATTAGCCTTGAACAAGTCAGTTTTCGGCTTCATTGCTTCCTCTTACAAAAAAATGCTTTCATATGTGTTTATTCATTTATTATATTAATAGTATTGACTTGACACTATGCTAATTCAAGCTTTGTTTCATTTTTTTCCTTCATGTTAGTAGCTATTTACACTTTCGGTACACTGAAATGTCTTTAGTCACACATTTTCATTTGAATGTAAAACTATTTGTCATCATCAGCCGTGAACACTCCAAACTCATCTCAATTATGTAAGCACTTCCTGATCCATTATGGTTGTTTGTGTATCTTTATTGACGCTGTGCTCACTAACTTCCTCTGTCACTTACTTCTCCTCGCTTACTGTACTGTCTCCTCCGCCCACTCGGATATTTCTGGAGAACAAAAGGCCCAAGAAGAAAGAGAGAGAATAGAGAAAGAGTGGGAAAACGGTAGAGAGATAGAGGCTTAATGTAGCAGCCCTGCGTAGGCTAATGAGTCTTCACAATCCTCTCTCTCTTTCTCTCCTCCCATCTAACGCCTTCGTCTCTAGCCCTGCTGTCTCCCATTTATCCATATAATCTTATAACCAAACTTGTCCACCTCTGAGCTCTCTGGATCTCCCACCTTTGAAATAATTGGCTTCATTTGGCTCCCTTGGTCTTTCATCTTTTATATCAGGTCCACAAAAGAAGTCATCAATGCGTCTCCACACCTACGGCCTCCATTCTCAGAGAGTGATTGAGAATATTTTTGGTCAAGACATCTATTTCAACAGCCATTTATGCTCATTACTGAAGGTGCTAGTCACTCAAATATGCATTTCAATTGCATATTTTATACTCATGTCTATTCGGATATTTCTGCTAATATACACAACCCACTTTCAGTATTTTTACTAGTCTACGTCACCAGTTAAGAGCGTAATGAGAATTGAATGGCAGTTTTTTTTAATTACTCATTTTGTTAGTCCCAAGCCTCAATAAATTGTATGTTTACGATAAGGAGGGCAAACATCATATTCAGATTACAATATACAAAGGGTCAGATCATTTCTTTCCTCTCATGAAAAAGAGTGTTGGTCAAGTGAATCTGGGGATTTTGTAAGCAAAGAAAATTTGTAAAAACACTTTTAGTCATGTCAGAATGCTGTTACAACATGTTCATCAAAAACATACCTGGAGTTGTTTCATTCACACACTATTGAGTAATCTTTAATTATTAGTCTGTCTACATCTCCAAAGCTCAAAATGCTCTGTTCCACCTTGTGATCTCATGTAGTTTTCAAGTTAAGAATTACCTTTTACCTTTTGGTCAGTAGAGACTGGCAATTCCAGGGCTGAAATTATCCAAATGTTTCTACTGAAGGTGAGTTTCAAAACACAGTGGAGCACTTCCTGTATCATCACATAACATCACAAAGTGGAACAGAGTGTTTTCTGTTTGAGAGAAAAACTAAAAAAACATAACCCCACGTATGTTTTTGATGAGAAAACATTATAGATAGATCAGAAAATAGTAGTACCATATTTTCCGGACTATAGAGCGCACCGGTATATAAGCCGCATCCACTCATTTAAAAAAAAAAAATAAGAAAAAGTTATACAAGCCGCAACCGGGCTATAAGCCGCTGATATCTATGTTGAAAAATGAGATATTTACTGCATATACAGAAGGATTTTGTACTGTAAATGTACATTTATGTACCTGAACAGATTCTTCCCGAACAGTGCCTTTTAACACGGCAGCAACTGTGCTGATTAAAACGAGGTCAAAAACAGAAAAGAACCCGTAATTGATTACCTTCATTTCTCCTGTGCAGTGAAACCACAAGTCACTTTAATCCTCTCCGCTGATGCCAAGCTTACGTGCAGCAGCACAGTAGAGGTCTGCGCGGGACAGTGCCGCTCCCACCCGCTCCTGCGTCGTGCGGTCGCGCTCCCGCCCGCGCCCGCAATAAGCTTTCAGAATGTTCTTTCAGAATGCTCTTATTCTACATCCATGGTCCCGCGCCGCACTGTTTGGTGTTGGGTCCCGCTGGTCCCACGGTGCAGGGCTCTACAGCACGGTTTCCTTCAAGGAGCAAGATCGATGGCCTTCAATTTAAAACTTGCATCATACAAACTCCTTCGTGTGCTTTTCATGATGAAGGGGTGAGGATTTGAAAATAATTACCAGTTAGTAATTTGTCGTGCGTGTTATATCTGCTAAATAAAAAATAGCATATTCTTCTTTGCATTCATTTTCCGTCTATCTTGTTTTTGAAATTCCGGTTAGAGCGCCCCTAGCGGTAGAAGAAAAATCCACAGATTAGCCGATCCATTCTAAAAGCAGCATGGTTCAAAACCTGGGAAAAAAGTAGTGTCTTATAATCCAGAAAATACAGTAGTAGAAAAATAGTGTAGACCTTTTCAAAATGTTTTTGAATGAATTTGGAATACACTGAAATCACGTTGTATCCTGCAGCGAAAAATACAAGTGAGCATGATTTCATTTAGATTTAGCTTTGCCGCTGAACAACATTTGCATTTTTATTTTTTTTGATCTCTTCTCTTCACATTGGCCTCATACAAATCAAGCTTCCGTCCCCCGCTAACAAAAGCGCTTTCACCATTGTGCATTAGCCTGTGTCAAATCTGAAATAACATGATGCTAGCCCATTTAAATGTTTGATGCCATGCGGGACCCATCAGCCCCCCTCTGTACAGCACCAGTGTCCTGTTGTGTTTTTGCCAGATTCAGAGGTACTGGGCTTTCATTGTGGCTCTTAATGTGGATGGGCTCATTATGGCTGCTCAATGCTGTGTGGATTTGAATGGAAGATGTGCCCATGCTAGGGTAGTGTAGCATACCGGGACATTGTGTTACTATGCAGCACATGATAAAGGGATCAAAAAACAGTGTTGCATAAGGGAGGGCTGGTTTGGTGATAGCAGAGTCCACAGTCAGACATAAGCTCTCAGTATTTTAGTACAAACGCATATCTCTACTTATAGGAAGCTGGACTGGTTTGCTATTTCCCTTCACAGCAAGAAGGTCCTGGGTCTTTTTTTTATGGAGTTTGCATGTTATTCCGCCTGGTATTCCTGGTTTCCTCCATCAACCAAAAACATGCTTAGCCCAATCCTCAATTTTGGTCGTTCTGATCAACATCTAGAGAAGGTTGCCACATTGCCTTACAGGTTACATTGAAAGCTACTGGGGCAACTGGTTTAACTTAAAGGTGCACTATGTAACCTCTAAGGTGGAGTGTCCGCCACTTGTTTGTCTCCATGGAGATGTTATTTCTTTGCATTGAATGGTCCACAGTGAATATCTTCATTGCATTTATTCAATTACAGGTGTTTTATAGCTAAAAATGCCTTAAAAACACGAATTCTTACTATGTGCAGGCTTGATTCTCCCTAGATCTGACCATGAACTTTTATTTAAAGTTTTCATTTCATTTCCATACTGTGAAATAATGAAGGCAAAGCAGTAACATCTCCAAGGAGACGAGCAGGTGGTGAAATTTCACAGTGCACCTTCAAATGCCCAGTAGCTGATTTTTCTTATGTATTTGAGCAAAATTTGTCTTGCCCCTGAACATTAAAAGCAGCTCTTGAGATTAAAATATGTCCGCTTTGTTCTGTGCATTTTATTGTATGATAATCAGGAAGTTTATTTATCATCTCTGCAAAGCTCCACACTGGTCTCTGAGAGTTGTGAAAAGCTACTAAACCAATCACAGTGAATAATTAGGATGCTCAGAATGCATGAGGTAAGTGAGGAATAACTTTGGCCTACTGCAAAATGTTTAAAATGAACTGTTTTTCACATTTTAAAGTTAGGAAAGTACAGCACTTTTAAAGATTACATCAAATGATTTCCTCTAGGCCTTCAGCTCTCACCTTAACCCCCATTTATACAGCCTTCCCTGCACATGTAAACAAAACTCTATCTTGGAAACCTATTGGATGTGGAGTATCGAATCTCCAAAACATCATTAGCTGTTTCTTTCAGATGCTATTTCTGAATCTTATCCATCATTTTCATACAAGCCAATGTCTCCAAACTGGACAACATCTGCTATATAGTAAATTGTGTCTATATTTTAAATGTTTTGTCTATCAGATTGACAGTCTTCTATGGTTTATGTCTTTTATGTTTTTACTCAACAGATAATACATTGTCTGGAAGAACATACTGCCAGAAATAAGGCTGTGTAAGTTTAATTGTTTTGTAGGAAGGTACACAGACAGGTGGTTCTTTCTTAATGTTGGATTTGGTCATACTCTCTCCTTTTCTCTCATTGTCTTTTATTTGTTGTTGTTAGTGAAGTAATAGTAATTTACTGGACTAATAAGTACTAGCTTATATTTATTGGTATACATAATAAAGTATGTAAAAATGTTAAATATGTTGCAAAAAACTTAACTACCATATTTTTCTTTGAATCACATTATCACTAGCTTACAAGTTGGTAGAGAGTTCATAGCACTGAGGAGTGAAGCAGTCATGCTAAAAACAATAGCTGCCAAAAACTTTAAACTGAACACTGAGTGGCAAATGTACATGAAATGAAAAGAAACTAAAAAAAACTTGCAACAAGGCCAAATATTTTGAGGTATAGAGTCGGAGAACTAAATATAAAAGAACATTTTTAACTAAAACATGCCTGAATTAAACACATTAAACAAACCTGGAGTTGTGTTTTGTTTCATCCTCCCATGTTTAACACACAAACTCTGCATATTTAAGATGAGTCTCAAATAGTTCCACCTTGTGATGTCATGTGGTAAAACAAGAAGTGTTCTGCTGTGATTTAAAACTGGGTATTTTCAGCCGTCGAATTGCCAATTTCTACTGGACAAAAGATAAGGTAGCTGATAACTTGTAACTAACACTACTTGACATCACAAGGTAGAACAGAGCATTTTGAGGTTTGGAGATGCAGACAGACTAATAATAAAGGGTTACTCAAACGTGTGAATGAAGCAAAACACAAATCCAGGTATGATTTTGATGATGTAACAACATTTTAACATGGCTAAAAACTCACAGGAGTTGGTTTTGCATAAGATAAGAACTTTAAAACATACTAACATTTATACACAATTTGTTTTATTCATGAATTACTGTGACTGTGACCCTGTAGTACTCATGTTCTAACCGGCCGTTCAGGTTAGGACATCCTTTTCACCGTGTATCCCTCTAAATATAGGGCCCATATGGAGCCGCTGTCATGACTATGATAAAAGACACCCTGCCACAATCATAGCCTACTTTCTTTCCCATCATGCATTACCAGGTGTTAGTGTCTACTCTGGTGCCAGTGTAGGCTACAACTCCCCTCTCTCTTTTATGTTTAATGTGTATTTCATTATTTAAACTGGCTTGTTTTCAATGGTGTTTTTTGACAGGTTGAGTGGCAAGGATTTTTTAAAATTAATTTGTCTTGATAATAACAACTTATCTACTAGTATATGCTTCTGGTTATCAAAAGTAGTTTAGCACGATCTGTTTTAAATGCAACCAATTAAAATAATGGCTATCTGAAGAAGTCAAAATCACTTGGGATCACAGTAAAAAATCTGGTTGGTTTGTGGACTATTTTTAACATTTTCCAGTGGACAAACAACTACATATTTGAACCTATAGCTTATGTGCTTTGCCTTTATGTTCCATAGTACAGTATTGCACTTACCTGTCTTACATTCATTTACTTACATGTGTAATTTTAAAACTTATACCAGGTTATTCATCTTGTTTTCAGATTTATTATCTACTGAGACTGCTTAATTGTAGTCTAGAGGTAGTTTATTTTAAGATAACTTGTCAAGTAAAATTATCTTGCTGCATGGACAGATAATGTCACTACTTTTAAGTCATTTTCTGATAGATTCAAATGTTTATATGTTAAATTTTGGCCAAGCTGTTTTGAAGTGTAGATAAAACCTGCTGCTTTTTTCTATTCTTTGGAACATTCCAGGCAAACATAAAGCATCTGCATGGAGACAAGCAGGTGGAAGATCACCCACTAGAAAACATACATAGTATAGCATTCACCAAATTTATACATGATGCCCTTCCCAACCCTGTATATAATGCCAGTTGGATTGAGAAGGGCATCTGATATATATATAAAAAATGATTCAACGTGGCAATCACTACTGTTCCTGTGTGAGTAGTTTTTCTTCTACTGACATCACAGTGACATTGGTTACAGAGAGAAATATTGCACTGCTTTGGGCGAGTGAAGGAAAAGAATAACACTGAGTGTGTGAGGAGAGAGAGAGAAGGGCATGTGAATAGTGTGTGTGTGTGTGATTTCACCTTCTTGTCTTGGTTTCTATGGCCACAGCACATTTTTGCTCAGATCCGTGTTTTCGTACTAATTGGTAGCATCACAGGTTGAAAAACTTTGCACTCAGCTGGGGAGTATGTCAAAAAACACAAAATGACTCCCTACCCGCCTGGCCTTTCCCCATCAGAACATCAAACGCTCCCTTTCTGCCCATGTTTAGTGCACATAGCTATTTTTGAGGTACAGTATGCTAAGGCTGTTTCACTGTTGTTTAGTTTGGCATTTCGAAGTAGTAATAAAAGGGCAGAAAAAGATGAAAATGAGGCTAAAACTAGACCAAGGAGATTGTAGTGCTACTGATTTGAGAAAGCTTTCACAAGTCTTAAATCCGACCTCGTGATGTTGTTAAAAGCATGTCTTCTGTTGTCTCTGTAAAACCTTTGCAGAAAGAGTGCCTATAATTTATCTGACTTTATTTTTAAATTTATGGTTTAAAATCTGAAATTATAGGCATGACACATTTTCACATTGTCTGACTCAGAATACAGAAGTTAGAGATATAAAACTTATTTGTCACGAAGGAAGGATGTAGCAAATAGGTTAAAAAAACATACAGTGTACATACCAAAGTAGTACAGTCGCTTAGTGGGTAGAGCATTTGTCCACTGATCTGAAGGTTTGCAGTTTGTATCTCGCTGTTGACATTAACATCATTGGTAACGCGGTCAGATCCTTCCTTAATGTAAAGCACTTTGAGTGCCTTGAAAGTGGAAAAGCTCTATATAAAAATGTGACCGTTTACCTTTTTTTTATCTTGGTTTATCCAGCAAAGTCCCACTGAGAATAAGAATCTCTTTTTCAGGGGAGTCCTGGTGCCACAGTGGACCCTACTGTTAATGTTTTTAGTGGTAGGGAAACCTACGCAGGCATGTGGAGAATATGCAAACTCCATAAAGGCCCTGCACTCCACAATGGTAAATGTTAAATACATTTTTATGTGGCTCTTTTCCACCTTCAAGGCACTCAAAGCACTTTACAACCACTCACCATTGACACACCAGTGTACGCAGACACTGGGGGTGAGGTGGGTTAAGTGTCTTGCCCAAGGACACAATGACAGCATTCATCTGTAGGAGCTGGACTCACACCACCCACTCTGTGGGTCAGTGGATCTGACTGCTCAACCAATGACGTTTACGTCAAGAGGGTGGGATGGGGTGTGCTATTTAACTTTGTGGCTGGAGGGTCTGTCACCTGCTTGTTTTTTTGGATATGCCCTTATCTGTCTGTAATGTTCCACAGTATGACTTTAAACAGCTCTACCTTATATTTATTCAATTACAGATGGTTTAATAGCTCAAAAATACTTAAAAAACAGGCATTCTGACTTTGAGTGGGGTAGCCTCTCCACAGATCTTACCTGTGACTTGGTCTGGTTTTGTCTCCATGAAGATAGAAAGGTTTAATGTCATACTGCGAAATATTCCAGACAAAGCAATGGAGAAAAGCAGGTGACATACCCTCCACCAGAAAAGTTACACAATGCACCTTAAAAATAGTATAAACTCATTAATAACTTGCACAGGAATTGAGGGAGCTATGTATTTTAATAAATGACTAATAATTGTTTGGTGTTATAAGGATTTATATATTTGGCATAGCCTAAACCTCTGTGATATTGTCTTGTGAGCGCACTTTGGATCAGATCAGACATATGGTTAAATCATAGTTTTGATGGCTTTTGCTTGAACCTTCTAGCTGTATAATCACTGCTTAGGGCATGATTTAGTTTTTCCTTTGTTGACTACTGCCCCAGACTCAATACAATTTGCAGTACATTTTTTCCCAATTCGCCCCAATACTAGTCTGGGTGCACCTGTTATTTTGTGAGTGAATAACTGGCACCTACCTTCCTCTGACAGTTATAGTTAAAGGTGCGTAGTGTACCTTTTCTGGTGGAGAGCCCATCAAATGCTTTTCTTCATGGAGATTGCTTTGTCTGAAATGTTTCACAGTATTTTATTAAACCTTGCTACCTTGAGACCAAACCAGACCAAGTTACAGCGTAGATCTGTGGACTGTAATTGTCATACTGTGAAACATTCCAGGCAGAGCAATGACATATTCATCGAAATAAGCAGGTGACGGACCCCCAAGCAAAAAATGACAGAGTGGACTTTTAAATGTATTAACATTACTTACAGCATATATCAGATATTTCCACAGTCTGATACTACTACGGGTACTACTTTAAAATATTAGACTCTTTGCAGTTATAAAGTCACAGTCAAGCTTTGTTATTTACCTAATAAAATTTATCTTGCTCGCTAGTTCCCCCTGCCCCAGTACTTTTATTTATTTATGGTACCATTGTTAAATAAGCCCATAGCGGCTTGTCACAGTCTGATCCTGTCAGATCTCAGAAGCTAAGCAAGGCCGGGCCTGGTTAGTTCTTGGATGGGAGACCACAGGGGGGCACCAGTGACAAAAACTGTCGTTGTGTCCTTAGGCAAGACACTTCACCCACATTGCCTGGTATGAAAGTGATCTCTTCATGCCAGGACTCCCTTGAAAAAGAGATTAATAATCTCAATGGGACTTTCCTGGTAAAATAAATAATGGGGTATCTCCCTCTCTGCCCCTCTCTTTCTCTCGCTCTCTCTCTTTGTCTTTCCCTCCCTCTCCCCCTCTCTCTGTCTCTTTCTCTCTCTTACCACTGTTAAATACTGGCGTCTCTCTCACTCTTTCCCTCCATCTCTCTTTCTCCCTCTTTCTCTCTCTGTCTCCTCCCTCCTCCTCTTTCTCTCCCTCTTTCTATCTATCAGTGTTGCGATGGTAGCCTCAAGGACTCTCTGTCTTTCTCAGTCCTTCTCTCTCCTGCTCCCTCTCACTCTCTTACCACTGTTAAATAATGGTGTCTCTCACCTATCTCTCCCTCTTTCTCTCCCTCTTTCTGTCTGAGTGTTGTGATGGTAGCCTTAAGGTAATATTGAATATATCTACTGTATGAACCAGGCTGAGGTGATTTAACAGACCTGTCGCTGCGCACTAATCTACGGCCTCGGGATCTGTCTTTGACCATGAACCTCTGCTGCCCTTGTGCACTGCGTCCTGCATCTATTTACATATATTTACTCCAGTATGATCTTCAGCAACCAACAATCAGTTTTTTATACTCACCTGTTTGGCATTGTTGTGTAGATTACATGAAGCATTGCAGCATTGGAAGGAAGGGCATCTGATATAAAACATAAGATAAAAAATAATTGGTATACTGCATGTTAGGAAACTAAATATTAGTCCAAGCTTCAACAACCACCATTATGTTTCTATTGTAGGCCTACAGTTTTAAGGATTGTTGGTTGCATTCAAAGGAAGGGGCATCTGGTAAAGCCTAAAACGTAAGTAAAAAAAATTCAAGAAAATATCTCATAACAAAATAAAACTACATAAATTAATTTGAGACACATTTAAATATTAATGCAGTGGCTACTCTACTCTACTACTACTACTACTACTACTACTACTACTACTACTACAGGCTAATCACTAGTCCAACTTCATAACTAGCTAATGGACATCTGTGAGCTTTAAGCCTTGTCATAGTGTTGTTACCTCATCAAAAACATGCACAGAGTTGTTTTGTTTCATTCACGCATGTGTGAATGAAACATCTGTCTACATCTGGAAAGCTCAAAATGCTCTTCTCCACCTTGTGATGTCATGAAGTTAACAGCTACCTTTTGCCTTTTGTTCTGTAGAGATTGGCTTTTCCTGGGCTAAAACTTTCCAAATGATTGTAGTGAAGGTGCATGTGTGAATGAAACCAAACTTGACTCCTGGCACACTTTTGATGAGGAAACAACACTGTAACATAGATCAGAAAATAGCGTAATGTTGGACCTTTAAATCAGCCTTTTGTTTTATCAGGAAGTTCAAAAGTTTAAAAAATGAAAATAATAATAGTAAAACAAATTCTGTCTAATCAGTACACAATAAGGCATATGATTTGTTAAGGTGAAGGGAAAGAACATTTTCTTAATAAGACTGGTTTTAGTTTTACTCCAGCTTTGCAAACTTTGTCCTGTGTGATTTCATTCTGACACATTATATTTTTCTATGAAGTGTGGTTCAGTGCTGCCCAAGGCGTCATGCTGTTAAAATCTCATTTTCAGCTTTGTGAATAGTGAAAGAAACAAAGTATTATATCCCCACTGGCATTGATACAACCTAATATTATACAAGTGACATTTTCTTTATTTGATTTGTATTTATGATAGACTGAAAACAGATGAAATTATCCTGAAATGTGAAAGACGGTGCTATAGTATTACTTTTGAATATATTGTTTACACTTTCCTCAATTTATCGTTGGGTCATTAGCAATAAAAGGAAATATAATATATGAATACACACAAGTGGTGACTGCAGTAGAAGCATATGGTGTACAAGATAATATCAATATTGTCTTTTTTTTTCAAAATTATAATAATCAACTATTTTGTCTGTACGGGTTGCCAAAGTACCATACGACCGACTTGGGCTTCCCAGTGCTAATGAAATTGAAGTGACTCATATAGCATGTAAATTTAATTGTTTTTATTGTGTTTTTTGACCCAGTTTCACAAAAATATAGTGTATTCAACTCAAAGTAGATCTTATACAATGTCATCATTTAAAACATTTGAAATAATTTTGCACCCCTCAGATAAGCCAATTGTAATAAGTGCTATCAGTGATATTTCTTCCCTTCTTTCATAAATTTTACAAAGTAGAAATACTGGAACCCACTTTCTTATGGACTGCGAAAATATCATCAGATCTGACTCAAATTGTAATGTAAATAATCCCTAAAACCCACTCCTACATAAAGGCACCATCATCTTCAGTATCTGTGTTCTATAACTATCAAACTTTCTAATCACTAGAAAATAAGTGAAAGTGCTGCTTTGGTCAAATACACACCACAGTTGTCATAGTTGGTGTAACAGACAATCTACAAGTAACTCAACTCCAAGTGTAAGCCAAATCTGACCTGCAGTAAACCCAGTTTGCAGTATAAATATTCAGACAAATATGGCCTCTTCTAGTAGCATTCAAGCCCTGTATTTTGTTTTCTTTGCCTCTCTTCTCTGCTCCTTCATTAAACAGAATCCGTCAGTTGAGACAGAGGCAGTGTCGCCCTCTGCGGGACCCAGAACTGACTGTTTGGACCTCCGCAGGTCAAAGGTGATGCTCATGGTGCAGGCTCATGGCTCCAAACAACCACAGAGGCTGCACAAACCGCAAAAACAAATGATGTTACCACTTGAGTCCTTGACCTGTTTTAGTTCTTAATGAGTATTGAGTGAAGTAATCAAGACCAAAATACTCCACAGAGAACAGAACAACAAAACAATACGACTTAAATGAATTCAAGTAACTGTTGCATTTTGGCTTTTGGGGGCAATTAGACGTACACTGTGTAACTTTTCTGGTGGAGGATCTGCTACCTGCTTATTGTCTTTGTGGAGATATTGCTTGCCATGAGATGCTCCATGGTATGACATTAAACATATCCATCTAGCATTTATTCATGTTGCTTATATTTCTATTGCTCAAAAACATAATAATTCCTTCTGTGAACAAGGGCGACTCTCCACAGATCTGAGTTGTAATGCAGAGTAGTGCAGTAAACATAGACCGTATATATGAGTGGACTAAGCTATCCCGTTGGCCACTGCGTGCCAAATAGGAAGTGCACCAGGAGGCTCTTCCGGCTCCTTCTCTCCCTTTTTCCCATTCACTTACATTGAGATCTTATCGCTCCTCTCTCTGTACCTGTTGCTGTGAGCCTCGTCATTTTGGTCTTAAAATGTTCGTATGGACTTGCTCTACATGATTCAGAATTTTTTTTTTCCGCTATTTTGCCTGTCAGAAAAAAACCTATTCATAACATAGAGCCTGGCTCCAGATTTGCTCCTGTAGCCGTTAGCATCGTGAGCCTCATTTGAGCGGCGCTAAATGCTATGGGTGACGTCACACTCACTTAGTCTACTTCTTTTATAAGGTCTATGGCAGTAACCTGCTTGACTCCCTTGTGATAGATGTAAATTACATATTTAGGCAAAACAATAACATTTCCATGGAGACAATTAGGTAGCGGACCCTTCACTACAAAACTTGTGCAGTGCACCTTTAATTAACATAAATTAGAGAGAGAAAACACAAAATGATATGCACTGAATATGCAATCATCTCAATAGAGTCAACAATGCTCCCCATTTGTCTAGCAACTATATTATCTTATATGAGGAATCCCTCAGTCATTCTCGTGTATTCCATAGTTTCCCTAAGGTTTCTAAAAGAATCCATCTTGACAAAGTTTTTCGTTTTGTCAATTTTTACAGCAACTCTGCACAGAGCCTTTTGGATCAAGACCTATCCAAATGACTACTTTTTCCAAACCTTTTAACTTCACGGATCTTTAAAGGGCCCATATTACACTATTTTCTGATCTATGTTATAATGTTGTTTCCTCATCAAAAATCTGGAGTTGTGCTTTTTTCATTCATATATGTTTAACACACAAACTGCAGGTTTAAGCTGAGTTCTTCTCTCAAATAGAAAACGCCTTGTTATGTCATGTTGGAATACAGGAAGTGCTCCACTGTACAGTACTACCACTTCATGACACCAGAAGGTGGAACAGAGCATTTTGAGCTTAGGAGATGTAGACAGACTAACAATAAATGTTTACTCAAACATGTGTGAATGAAACAAAACACAACTGCAGGTATGTTTTTGAGGACTTAACAACATTATGACATTATTTAAAGCTCAAAGTAATTTTTGGTGTAATATAGCACCTTTAAATATAGGAAAAAATAAAAGTGTTAAACAGAAAGGATGGGATTGCCAACGCTATGCAGTGGCAGTTATTGTACAAATGGGTAATATAATGACTTAATAATGACTTGTCCTGGCTTGGACAAAACACAAAGAAAGAATGGTGGTGTGTTTTTGGACTGTTGAGTAACAGGAGATAGTGCTTTCAGTTTAAGGTAATTATAACCATTTTGTACCTGTTCGGCCTGTTTGTAAACATTTGAAAGGAAACCTGTGCTTTTATCTCCATTCTCTCTCCTATCGTTCCACTGGGGCCTGTCATTAATCCAGATTTAACTGAGCTTGAGTTTAGTAATTTTCTAATAGTCAGTTTGGGTCTTTTTATACTTGAGTTCATTGGAGGGATAAATTTGACTTTGATTATGTTTTCAATGGTGGTGAATAAAAGCCATTCTTGTTTAAGTATAGGTAATTTATTTTGAAAGATTTATGTTCCTAATGTCAACTGATACCGGTGCAAAGACTGAAAACAGATCCAAATATGTTATGTAGCTGTTTTTGTTGTTTTTTTTTTTATATCTCTCTAGTAATACAGAACAGCTTTGTGTAAATAAAGGTTGAAACATTACACATTTTTTTCAATGTATATGTCAAATCTAGGATATCAACTGAATCGATATTTGGAAGCCATATCAGATTACAGCAAATTTTTCAGTATCAGCCCTATCAAATTCCAAAGACAAAGACAAAATTGTCAACATGAAGTAAAACAAAAAACATGATTAATTATTTTTTTTACCATATTGCCCAGCCCCATGTTGCATGTGTAATTTTCTTTATGTAATATCTGGCTTCCAACAGCCTGGTTTAGATTAAAAAGGCATAAACACACACACAAAAAAATGATATTTCTCGTTATTTATTGTTATCTGTTTCAAAAATGTATAAATGGTCTTGTGCATCACTCACCAGTAAGATCCACGTTCCAGTTATTTTTATTGTTGTCACTTCTTTGTGCTGTACCCCTCACTGTGTGTCAGTCTGAAGGTAGAACCACATCTCAACCCCTCCATCCATCCACTCAGACTCCTTCACCTTTCAAGCCTTTATTAATATATTTTTAGAAGAACTCCTCCACTCAGATCTGAAACACTGCCTGTCGCTGCTCTTCGATGGCTGTGTAGGTGTCAAAGCCATCACTGTATTTTTTTCCTTTTTTCTTTTTCTCAATGATTTGCTCCTTCCTGCTCCATCGCACCTCCATCTGTCCAGGAGACTGCTGTGTCTGACGTAGTCCTGCCTTCACATATGCGTCACCTCTCTGGCCCTGAGCCTCCACCACGCTGGCCCTGAGCCTCTACTGGTTATTATGCTTGGACAGTCAGGGTCACTGTAGTCAATGGGTATTTTCCTAGTATTTGTAACTCTAAAGGAACAAAATTAGTTGTGGAGGTTGGCAATGGGCATAGGCCAAATGTAGTGCAGCTATGTCCTCACAAATATGGCGTTTCAGATTATCCATGTGTATCCATGTTTCAGAATAATGACAATTTAGCATCGTTACTGTTTTTACATTGTTGTACATTTTTACATTGTTGTACATTTTTAAACAAAAGGTATAATAATAAAATCAGTGACCAAGAACTGACATTTCATCTTGAAAGGCAAGTTATAGAAGTTATAGTAATAAAAACAATCCAATAGAGAACAATCCATGTATCATTAGTTTATTCGTCTTTCAATATAGAACCAAGAATAAGAAAAACAACTCTCCTTTATTATTTGTCTCTAAAACCAAAATGAACAAACGGATAATGATTTGTTTCTTCATATTTAATTATATTTACAGTTCATACATATGGTCTATGGACTGTCGGTGTGAAAAATGTAATATATAAGTCGCACCTGAGTATAAGTCAAACCCTGAAAAAAAGTGCGACTCATTGTCCGAAATATACGATAACTGGAAGCTGATACACATAAGCAAGATTGTGCATTTGTCATCAATTGTGATTCTCCAGGATAGTAAAAATAGATTTGCTGTACTGTACACTAATAGTGTAACTGATGTAATGATTAATTAAATAATATTTTGTTTTATTTGATCAAATATTTATATTACTGATTTGAGGCATAAGGGGGCAGAAAGAAAGTGCATTGCATTGTTGTGTGGTAATTGACCTCAATCTTGTTTTTTCTCTGTATTCTTCTTGTTCTGCATAATAACAGACATCTTTGTGAGGGGTTAGATCAATTTATGGGGTGTCCACATTACATTGAAGGTGTGGAGATGTTATTTCTTTGCCTAAAATATTCCACAGTAGGACATTAAACTAATCTATCTCCATGGAGACAAGCAGCTGACATCTCCTGGGAAAGTTATTACAGCATGGAGTGAATAAATTATTCATTATTCACTCCAAGGTGTAATAACTTTTGAATCATTTGATCAGGGAATAATCACCTTGCAGATGAGCAGGTTGGTGGCCCCTCAACCAAAAAAGTACATAGTGGAACTTTACATCCTTCTTAACCAAAATGTACAATTATTATAACCATATTTACTATCTTATTGCCTGCAGTATTCCCGCACACTTGTAAGGCAGGTCACAGTGTATCAGGGGAAACAGGTGTAGTGGGACATAGGCTAAATAAAGACTAGGTTTGGGTTTTTTTTTTCATCGCCCCCACGCGTCCATGGTTATGCAACAAAATCGGGACAGAGTCCTTCTCCCCCTGCACTGCTCTTGGTGTGGTTTGGATCAGCTATTCTTTTTAGTTTATCTTATTTATTTGTTTGTATTCATCTTGTTAAATGTGCTGCTACTCTCACTCTTTTTGCTCTAGGCGTGAAATGCACTGACTATACCTCAGTTTTACAAATGAGCAACAGAGATTCATCTAAATAATTTGTAGAGCTTTTATATCAATAATTATATACACTCTTGTTTGGAGTATCTTCAAGGTCCCCTGTGTTGGAGGAGAGCGGGGATTCATTATTGTTGTGACAAAATACAACTAAATGTGACAGAAGTCAGAGCAAAGGCGTGTCAATGTTTGCACTTTGATTTTATTAAAGACCCTGATGCCAAATTCTCCCATTCCCAAATAGCAGCAGTGGGAGGATTTTGAACTTAAACCCTTATTTCTAGTCATCAAAAACTACACATTTTGTTTTTTATGTTTATTGTAGGTGTGTTATTCAATACCTATACGTTTTTATACATTTTAAATAGATAGATACTGTTTTTTGTAGTTGCTTAAAACCTGTGGCTAAACTCTATATTATAGTGTATACATATGAATCACTATTTTCCACTGGCCTTGAGACTCTGATGCTAAAGTTGACCTCCTGTGAATGACCACTTTCCGGTTTTTCCTGTTTCTATCCAGTGTTTTGTGTTTGAAGGTCATATTGCTGCTGTAATAGAACTCTTTAAAAATGTAACTAACATTGTCCTTGAATACTGTTACTCACACTTGGGTATTGACCGTGTTCAAGAGACTCGTAAGAATGAATGAGACGATGCTGTGACCTCTTTTTAACGCTTACTTGAAAGTGAAGCTTCAACATTTTATATAGATCTTCTTTTATACATGTACATGAGTTTTATGTGTGAGTTTTTATACCAAAAATAATAAACCAAATGAAAATGCTGAACAAATGTCTCAGATAACAACCCCTATCAATATGGAGGAGTATTGGCTATACTCCAAATTCCCCCAAGTTTGTGAAGAAAAGAGTTGAGTTCTAAAAAGGAATCTATTCAAATACGTTATATGTATACACAATTCAATCCATATACCGGTAGTCCATTTCCAAATATATAGACAATTTATGCACAAAGAAAACAATTATCTGACTCTAATTCAGACTTTTAAACTTTTTCATGTATTTATCAAATCAAGTATCAAAAAAAAAAAGATGTTTAGATTATGTTTGGTAGGTACCAGAATTACCTGTCCGTCTTTCACATGTGTAAAATTATAAACTTGACCAAAATGTCAAACTTGGAAAACAGTTATTTTGACTTATTTTGACCTTAAGAGCAGCTTATACACTATATCTTTACTGTGGCAAGACATATTTTGCTCAAATACAGGGGCAAAATGGTGTACACGGCCTTTAACTACGTTTTCGTGCAATGTGTTTTCTAAGCTCTCATACGCACTTTAAGCTTTGCTCTGTCTTTCCTTCCTGTCCAATTGACTTGACAAGAACCTGCCTGGCTTCCACATCATCCGTAACCCAATGGAGCAGCAGAGATACACTACCACACAATGACTTCTGCAGTTATAATAACACACGTCCTCCAATCCAAGGGGCCACTTTTCCATTTGTGCTGACCAATCGAACACAACAGCTTTAAGTATGACAATAACAGCTGCCGATTTTGACAGGACCTAATGAAAGGAGCACAGGGACCTGAACTAGTGTGTCTTTGTCTGTCTGTCTCTTAGTCACTGAACTGAAAGATCCAATTCACCAGAAGGTTCATATCCGGAGTGAATGCTCTGTCTCACCCTTCACTTTCACTCCTCTGCCTTTGCTGCTGGTGCTGTTGGTGGGGTCCCTCATGTGAAAGACTGGGATCAATGGCTTTTCTAGTCGAGTGTACATTGATGTTTTCTGTGTTTAATGTGAAAAATCATTCAGATATATAGCTTGTGTTGCCAAATACTCTGCTCATTTAAAGGCTATAGTAATTATTCCGGCTACTATGTGTTGTAGATGCTGGATGTGTTTTTATAATAAATTTTGCATTCTTCATATGTTGTTTTACAGGTAATTCAAGATTTAATATTACAGTAGAATATATAAAAATGGGTTTTGACCAGTGGTTCTCAGTTTTCCCATTTTTTTTGTTACACAAAGTACAATATCTAAGGAAAGATTTGACTTTCCAAGTACCACCAAGTAAAACCAGGTCTAAATGACATCTAAACCAGGTCTGAACTAGGCCTAAACCAGGTCTAAATTAGATTTAAACCAGGACTAACTAGGTCTAAAAGGTCTAAAACAGGTCTAAACCAGATTTAAACCTATTGCTACTGTAGTTTTAACTAGGGTGAAGAAAATATATATTTTTTAAAATTTCAAATACATGTTATGATAAATGTATGTTCTTCTAAATCTTGGTTTTGTAAATAAACAGTATTTCAGTTATCATTAAAAAAAAATTCTATGTATTTCTTACATGAAATTGAACTGCCCTATTGGTGCAGTATTATACATTGACCTGGTTTTAAAATAGCCTCTCTAAGCTCTTTTTTTGTCTTCAGAGCAGCTCACACAAAGACCACAGTTTTGAAGTAATCGCTCCTCAACAGCCTTGGGTTCTCTTTGGAGGGGTCAGAGGTCACAGTTGACTTGTTGAACCGACCGTGGCATTACTATCAGCTGTCAGACAAAATTGGCGTGACCCTTTGACTCCCACAACACTGCACTGTGGCATTACAGACCATTATTTCTTGCGTTTAAGAAGCAGAAGCTTTTATCTCTTTCTACTGCCAGTCTCAAAGCCTCGCTGTTATAAAGTTCTGATTGTCTTTGAACTAGCCAGTGGGATCGGTCCAGTTGTGTAGTGTTTTCCGTGACGATTTTATAGCTGTTTGGTGAGCATTAGAAATTATGGACTGAAAAAGACTTTATTGATCTGAGAGAAACCAAAATGTATTGCCATTAATGTTGTTACTGTACTAAATTTTCTAACTAGATTTCGATTCTACTAATTTCGATACCACAATGTTAATAAAAAACATTATTTAAACAGTAATGTCATTTTCTTTTATATTACAATGAGGCATTATATCTGCGTAATCCCTGTCCATGGGGGTATACTAGCCTATGTGCTCTTATACTTGTCTGATACAGCTCTAGTTCATTCTAAAGCTACTCACAAAAGGTTCATTTCTGTTCTGTTCTGTGACTTTGTTAGTATCGATATCTACTCAAATGAGTATCTAGTTTCGATACTAGTTTTAGCATCGATCGCCATCACATAATTGAATAATCTGTGCAGGATATAGCCCAGGCATTCAATATGTTTTCAAAGATATATATGAACAGAATGTGCTCTGCAGTTAATTATATTTTAATGGATTGAGATTCAGTCATTCTTAATTGTCACTGATCTTTTTAATGGCGAGGTCTACTCTCTCTGTCACTAAAAGCATGTGGTTTGGAGCAGAAATCAGACTTTACAGGAATAAATTGGGCTGTGTTTTGTATTGAAAGGCAATGATTAAAAGTTTGTATTGTCTCTGCTCATGAAATCAATACTGAAATACATTTTTATTTTGGTTTTGAAAAGAAAAAATAACACATCTAATCAGAAATCAAGATTGATCATTATGAGTGGAATGGCAATTTTGCATCTCACAAAAACAGAGCTCGGGTGCATCACAGCTTTTCCTCTTGTTTTGATTTTGTTTTGATCTTGTTTTGATTGATCACAATAAAAACTTTTCTCTTTTTGAACCAAATTATTATGGCTTACAATCTTCATTTCATTTAACACAAAAGAATAGTCCAAATTATTTCTCTAAAGTCTAAACTCTGTTCCAAATCATGGTTTTACTAACAGAGCTGTTTACTAACAATTTTTCTGCTCTGTTATAAGGTTGTTTCCTCATCACAAACATACCTGGAGTCGTTTTGTTTCATTCACACATGTTTAACACACAATCCCTGCATATTTAGGCTCCACCTTGTGTCATGTGGTAATACAGGAAATGCTCCACTGTGTTTTTAAACCTTATACACCTCCACTAGAATATTTGTATAATTTCAGCAAGGTAAAAGGAGCTTTTAACTTGAAAACTACTAGTTCATGACATCACAAGGTGGAACACAGCATTTAGAGATGTAGACAGACTAATAATAAAGGATTGCTCAAGCATGTGTGAATGAAACATAACATCCAGGTATGTTTTTGAGGAGGTAACACCATTACAACATGGCTTTAAGATCAATTTTGTGTAATATAGGACCTTTAAACTACTAGGTATAGATTTGATTACAGTTACAAACTTTCAATTAATATGTAACCACAATTTGTCAAAAAAAAAACCTGTTTTAACCTCACATACCACCATATGTCTTCATAATTATTGCGTTATGACGTTTTGCGCATTTGAATATTGTTGCTTTAATCGTCACCCAATATGCTAATCATATGCAGTGTGGGGGCTGGTGTGTAAAATGTATTTCAGTCTTGGTTTGCATGAAGTCATATTTCTAGTGTTCTATGTGTGCTCCAAATCGGTTCTGTTTTTCACAACCTCAATCTTACTACTCGATAAGGTTCATGGAGCATTTAAGGTGAGAAGCTACATTTAAAGGTTGAAAATGTGGAGAAAAAATGCAAATGAGCAAATAGTAAAAACATAAATTACAACTGCACCATATTATAAATGTTTGGTAGAATGAATAAGGATGCCAGTGTCTCTATATATGTTGATAATAAATTCAAAAGAGAAATATTGTTACAAAATGATAAGATCTCAGTGTATAAATCATTGCTTTTGCTTGCATTAAGTGGAAAAGTTTGCATCAGGAAGGGCGTTTGGTGTACAAACGTATGCCAAGCTAGTAAACAAACTATCACACCAGAAGATTAAAAGTATATTTGAAAAAGAGGTGAGTAGAAGTGATTTAAGTTTAAAGAAAAATAACGTACTCATTGCGCTTTTTTAAACAGACAAATCTGTTTTACACCTAAAAATCTGTAATTCCTCCTTTTTTCACTCAATTAATTTGTCTAATAACACATGCAAAATCATTTTAAACAAATTGTATTTGAAAAGTTCTATCTATTTTTTTATTCATTAATTATGTCATGATAAAACTGAAAATAACGAAAGGGTTTATGTATGCTTGCTTTTCAAAATAAATGATAAATGAATGAATAAATAGGGATACAGAAACATTTTGTGGATCAGATATCAGTTCAACCAGACATATACATTGATGTAATACGACTCTCCCTAAATTCTAAATATGAGAAATTAACATTTTCAGTAGTAGAAGATACAAAATTTGCTGATTTTATTCACAATTTCCTTACATACTCCTTTAACCTACTTTGGTCTAAATTTGGTTTACGTTTTTGTTTTAATTTTGCTTATTGTGTCAAAAACTTTTAATATTACAACGATATAGTTCACAATACAAATTGTAGTTCTCAAATATCTTTACCTCATTTCATGTTGCCCATTTAAAATATATCAGACTATTCTACAGTATGTGAGGGTGCATGAAAGTCTGATGGGCATACTGTGTATAATATGTTATCTAATATGCAGCCCCCAACCAGCACTGATTTTATAACTACATCCGCTGCTCCAATTCAATTTGAGACTCCTGGTTTACTGGTGGTAGTTGACCTAGAAAAAAGCTCATAGTGTGTGGATTTCTATTTATACAAAGTCATTCTGTAGTTACGTCAGATAAACAGGCACATAACACATCTGGATCAGTTTTGTCTCATTTTATTTTCGTTTAAAGGAAATAAATGCTGTTTTCAGTCTCTCCTCTGGTATCGGTTGTTATCAAGTATCGTATGCTTAAATCTATAATATCAGAATCAGTATGGGAACTGAAAAAGGTGGTGTATTCCTATAAATAAAGGCTGTCACAGTAGTGCAAATTTATGTCTAACTTCATTACTTTACACAAATAACTTATGGATTATTATTACTTTATATGTTTTAATTCGTACATGTTCACTTTAACTATCCAGCAGCCTGTATTTAATGCGCACTTGTTGTATATCATGGCCCAGTTCCCACACACCCAGTTTCTGGCCTCGGGCTCCTTGTATCAGTGCATCGATGAGTCTGATCTTTCCAGCAGTGAAGCCGCTCCGCCCCGCTGCCAGGCTAGAGGGCGCTGTGTGAAACAGTGGTAGATTGATAAAACGGGAGTGCTTGCTGGGGTTTATTGTTCAGATCTATGATTAGAGGCTTAAGGTTTTGGTCAAAGTTGATAACAGTTGTGGGATTATATTAAGTGTGGTTGGGCAATGTGTTGGGAATTGTATTTTTTTCTTTGAGTGCCCTTGTGCCAGTAGCATAATTGTTGTCTTCCTTTTAGTTTGGGGTCTGCCATTTGGTTGTTCCTATGGATATGTCATTCATAGCTCAAAAATATCTAGAAAAACACTCATTCTGACTGTGAACGGAGTTACCTCTCCACAGATCTGACCTGCAACTTGCAACCTGATTTGATCTTCATGAAAATAGAAAGGTTGGCTACCATACTGTGAAACATCCCAGACAAAGCAATAACATCTCCATGGAGAAAAGCATTTGATGGACTCTCCAACAGAAAAGTTACATAATGCACTTTTTAAATGCTCAACATGTTTAAGTGAATTTGTAGTTCAGCTATTTTGGAAAACAAATATCTTACAGTTACAATTTCTCTGACAATATTTTGATCACAATATAATCTGTTATGTTTTTGTTTTAATTATTATTATTCTTTTGTATCAAGATCTTGTTAACAGTGCATAGATTAGTATTTGATGGAAATATTAACTGTTAAAAATTATAATAATCAAATTCATTTCGGAACATGATTTTGAGGTTGGAATGAGGGCAGGTTTATACATAAAAAGACCCAATGGAAAAGAGATATTTAGCTGCAAAAGACATTATATAAACTAAATTATTCCGTACGTTGCAATTCCCATGTAATTGTAATCCTGCTGGTATTGTGAGCCCTGCAGCTAATACCATTTAATATGTAACCTGCCTAAGGACTAAAGCTAACAACATTGGCTCCATCAAGCTAGAAACCATGCCCAGAGCAAATCAATTGTAGCCTGGAGTCTAAAATATAAAAGAGTTAGTATGTTTTAAAAACACATTTCTTAGTCTCTGGGATTGGCTGATTTAGTCCCTAATTGAAAGAAAAATAATGAATGAGAATGTTTTAATTGGTATTTTCAATTATAATAAGATATAAATTCTTCTCTGTATTGTTCTGGTCTGACTTGAAGCAACTCTTTGATGTGTGTGCATGTTTAAAACGATGTGCTCAGAGGACTTTCCATGCAAGTCCTTTGTTAAGCCTGTGTCATTGTAATTAATTCTAATATCACCAGTATAAATCGTAGTCCCAGGCCTCCCTCTGGTGTTTCTGTTAGTGGTACATGATGAGATCCATGTGCATTTGAACTGGATTATGAAACTGTTCTCTGGTGGCTCTAAAGCTGCTGTGGCCTCCCTCCCTCTCTGTCTTACTCTTTTTCTCTTTTTTCCAATATTTTTTTTCTCTCTCTTCATCTCTCTACCTCCCTCCATTCTCTTTCATATTCCCTCCAACTGCCTCACTCAATTTCTCTCTCCCTCTCCCTCCATTTCCCTATATATCTCTTTCTCCTTCTCTCCCCTAGCCTATGTACTCCCTGTCTGTCCCTCTCTCATCTCTCTTTCTGTATTTCTCTATCTCCCCTCTTTTTCCTCTATACAACCACCCCTCTCTTTTTTTACTCTGTCTCTCTCCATCTCTACCAACTCTAGCTAACCTATTTCTTTCTCTCCCTCTCTCCATGGCCCTCTCCCTCTCTTTCTTTCAGTCTCTACCAATTCTAACAAATTCACCTATCTCTCTCCCTCTCTCTCCCTTTCTCTTCTCTTTCTGTCCATATCTACCAACTCGCTAGCTAATTGATCTATTTCCCTCCCTCTCTCCCTTTTCCTTTCCCTTTTGCTCCCACTCTCTCTCTTCCTTTCTCTCCATCTTTACCGACTTTAGCTAATTCACCTATTTATCTCTGTCTCCCTCTCACTCTCTCTTTCTTGCTAATACACCTATTTCTCTCCTTCCCTTTTTATTTCCTTCCCTCCCTCGCTATCGCTTTCTTTCTTTTCTCTCTCCATACTCTCTCTCTCTCTCTTTCTCCCAATCTCTACCCACTGTAGCTAATTCGCCAGTTTGCTCCCTTGGGCGTAATTGATTCTCATATCATTAAAACAGATCTATCTTTGGGGGATACGCCCACTTGTTTTTGCGCCTTGCTCGCTCATCCACAGAGCCCATATGCTACGCACCACCCTCCCTCCTCCACGCTGCTGTGAATCTAACGCAAACTACTTATGTTTGGGCAAGTCCCTTTAGATAACAACTCAGTATAAACATGGGCCGAAAAGAGAAGTGGAGCATGGTGGCGCGATCGCACTTTTCAACCATTAGGGGGCGTATGGGTTCCAGGAGGAAGGGCGTGGAGGGGCTTTGTGTGAGCAGTCTTCTGGGGGTCTTGAGATCCCATAGTTGGATCGTAGGAGAGGAGGATGTGGCTTTGCTTTTGGCGAGTTCTACCAAGCCATATTTCCGGGCTCATTCGTTGTCTTTCTCTGTCTCCTCTTCGTCCGCAGATGGAGGGAGTGAGGATTACGGAGACCCCCGCTCACCCGGTCTAGACCCCCAGCTGTGCCAAGGTAAGAACCAACTTTTAGAGTTCAACAAGTGGTCATGCTTTCAGGCTTGAAGGGGTAACATTCAGTCACAAACATCTTTGAGTGTGTCACCATGGTTTTTTTCTTCACTAAATCTGTTTAAAATAAACAAAAATCAATATAATTTCTTATTAGAAAGTTATTGGGAACTCTGAATGTATAATGTAGGACAAGACAAAGATAGCTTGTAGTATAGGTTACAATAGGTATGCTTTTAAAAGTGCACTATGCAACTTTTCTGGGTCTGCCACCTGCTTGTTCCCTAGAATGTTCCAGCATATGGCATTAAACTCATCTCCATGGAGAAATTCAGGTGGCTCCATCACTCCAAAGTGCAGGCCAGCGCTGTGAGGAGGCTCATAGAAAGAATGCATGTTTTTCATGGTACTTTGTCAGATAAAACTGATGGATATTGCTAGATAGATACGTTTAATGCCATCCTATGGAACTTTTCCAGCAAAGCAATAACTTCTCCATGGAGACAAACGGGTGTCTGATACACCACCAGAAAAGTTACACAGTGAACCTTAAATAGCTTATCTTTCAAGCTTTTTAGTGTTGATTTCGTGGTCATGTAGTAACTACATTGAATTTATTACTACAAGCTTTCTTATTATTACACATTACACAAAGTTCCCACCCACACGGGTAATTTAAAGGCCTTATATTACGCAAAATGTAATCTTGTGACTTCATTAAAAACATACCTGGAGTTTTTTGTGTTTTGTTTCATTCTCACATGTTTGAGTAATCCTGCATTATTTGTCTGTATCTCCAAAGCTCAAAAATCATTCTAGTGAAGGTGTGTGGATTTTAAAAACACAGTTGCACACTTCCTGTATTTCCACATGACATCAAAAGTTTTCTGTTTGAGAGAAGAACTCAGCCTAAATATGTAGGGTTTGTGTGCTAAACGTGTGAATGAAACAAATGTATGTGACGAGAAAACATTATAACATAGATTAGAAAATACCATAAAACATACCTTATGTCTATGTCTCTAAATGGTTCCAAAAAGCTTAAGCTGTACTGAAACATTTCAGTTGCTAGCTTGTCCTATTACATCAGTTTTATCTTTCAATCAAATTTGAACTGCTTTATATGAAAAAAACCTTCCCTCGTGGTTTATAATATCCAATGATGACGCAGACAAACCCAAAACTCTATTATCTCTGTACCTTCAGGCCTGAATGTCCCTCACATAAATGAATGCCGCTTGATAGGAAACATAATACTTTTCCTTTCACACTTTTACATGAAGTATCTCTCCACTAACAGCAGTTTCCCCCACTCTATTTCGACTCATAACATTTCTCTCTGCAGGGGTTGTCCAAGGCCCTGGCTGTATTTTATATATGACTTTACAACCTAAAACTTTGTACTTAGCTGAAATGACTTGCTGTTTTTATTGGGAAGTCGCAAGCAAGTTTATGTTCTGTAATTGTGACTGTAAATCTGTGTAACTGGAGAAGTATTAGATTTTGTACTAGAGCCCCACGATTTTGGAAATAGCAATTTTTTGGATAAGTATTTTGATTTTGTTTACAATATATGGTAATACAGGAAGTGCTCCACTGTGTTTTTAAACTCCATACACCTACACTATAATCATTTAGCTCATTTCAGCCCTGAAATTTCCAATCTTTACTGAACAAAACATAAAAGGTAGCTTGAAAACTACCACTTCATAATGTCACAAGATGGGGCACAGCATTTTGAGCTTTGGGCATATAGACAGACTAACAATAAAGGATTACTCAAACATGTGTGAATGAAACAAAACACCACTCCAGGTATGTTTTTGATGAGGTAACAACATTAATTATTATGGCTTAAAGCTCAAAAGAGTCAATTTTCCGTCATCTTTAACATTTAATAAAAGACTGAACTATGAACTGATAAACTAAGACAAGAATCCCATGCACTTCCGCACATGTTTTATAGAGCTCTAAACTACAAGTACAACACACTTCTATAAAAAGACTCTTTTCTTTTAGACTTTCCATTATCTAAACAATTGCAGCCTTTGCTTGGTGATAATTGCACCACCTGAAATTGTCTTATTGATTTGATTTGAATACATTGTGCAGCCCTGTTGTACGTCAGAAAGCGAGGAAAAATCAACAGGAGACAGATCACTTGCAGTGTTTGAGATGTTTTGGGTGAGATTCATATTTAAAGTTGCCATTTTCATTTTAATTTGAGCAAAGTACCTCAATGAGTAGGAGGGCGTTTATTTTTAAAACTTAGAAGCACGTCTCTCATCACTGACGCAAAAGGAACCTGCTATTTCTCTTCTCTCTATTTTATTCACCATGATTCCCTAAAGTACAACTCACCAAGATTTATTTGGACTTTTAAACAGGCTACAAAATTGCTGTTTTTATGGAGAATAAATTACAGACATTTGTCTACAACAAGTCACAATGTAATAGCATATTGAGAATAAATGCGCTAATGTTAACAGTACACAATGGTAGAATATTGCTTTCTAAATACAGTTTAAGCTACTTTCCATTCAAGCTGTCATGTAGACTTGGACATAGACAAACTTAATTGATCCACACGGGAAATGATTTGGATACAGTAGCTCACACATCACAATATATTATAATAACAAAAAGCAAAAACATCCATGGTAATAATAAATTCAAATATCATGAAACCCACATTTCATATCTGTTTGTTGCAATTCCAAATTTAAAATTGATTGAAAATCTTCAAACAAGTCTTAAAATTGTAAATTCAGACTTTGACTTAAGACATTTCTCGGGTCTTTTTTGGGACCATTCGATCTCAAAGGGTGACGAAAATTAACTTTCAGTTTTTAGTGAATATTTTAATGATTATACTCTTTGAAATTTTCTAATTGTTACCGTTCATTATTTGTTTGTGATTAATGTTGTAGCCTTAATGTTGTAGCCTTCATTTGGTCATTCAAGTTCAAGTCCTTACCTCTGTATCCTTATCCCCCTCTTTCTACACTGACTATAATTGCAGTCCTATTCCCCAGGCCACAGACAGACAAACTGCTGGCATGTGCGTGCAGTGTATTTCTCACGTGTGTTGGACCATCACAGCTTTATGTTAGTGTGATTTGTCTCATAATATGACACATGCATCTAGCACACACATCCATGGGGACTGCAGCCACATAATAGACCAGGTCTCTGCAGTGGCTCCACACAGCTCTCTCTCTCTCTATGGGGAAATGACAAGTCTGAACTGTGACAATGTAACAGAAATGGTGAAATGGTGATGGTGAGAGAACAGTGGAATTTTTAGATTTGTTGTTTAGATGGGGCGTAAAATGGGGGAGAAAGCTTCAGTGTTTCAGAATTTGACAATATAATTTAGACGGAAATATCGATCTTCAAGTAATTATAACATTTAAAAGCACCACTCAGTAATACAGGTAACAAAAATAGCTCTACATTGTCAGCCTTGGATTTGTCAGTGTTAGCTGATAACTTGAGAACTAACTCTTCATGACATCACAAGGTGAAGCAGAGCATTTTGAGCTTTAGGGATGGAGTAACTAATAGTAAAGAGGACTCAAACATGTGTGAATGAAACAAAGCACAACTCTAGGTATGTTTTTGAAGTGGTAACTGCATTATAACATGGCTTAAAGCTCTGTTTTGTGTAATATAACCTTTACCTTTAATCATAATGTTTTTTCTCATTATATTGGATGGCAGCCTATATCCATTATCTCAAAATTACATCATAATGACAGTCCATAAAGGCTACGGTCCATCCGGACCAGAACCTCTCACCAAAAAAACAGTTTCTTCCCCTCTGCTGTTGGACTCATAAATAATAACACTAGGACTAGTCCCACCCCCTGCTCTGATTCAGTCACATGACCCTGTGTTTTTGCACCTGTCTGTTTTGCACTGATCATTACCTGCACTGTTATACTCTTATACTCTTATGGCCTTATATTCTTGTAAATTTGTAAGTTTTGTTGTTATATTATAGCTTATTGTTTCTACTTTATTTTATTCTATTTTTTTGTTGCATGTTAGTGTTTGTGTAAATTCCGCTCCAAGTACCGCAGCAATTTCCTAATGTTGTGAACCTGTTCACTCATATGCAGGGCTCTACAGTGCGCCCATTTCACTCGCATTTGCGAGTAAATATTTCGTCGTGCGAACGAGGAAATCAAAACAGTCGCACCGGTGCGAGTGCTTCTGCAGCCACAATAAGGAGAGCTGCGCACAGAGGTAACGTGACGAGTTAAACGTTCTAAACGTGTCAAACATTAGGGGCAAACTCACACTAGGACTGTGGAACTTGCCCAAGCCTGGATCGCCCCTAAAGCACCTCACGCTTGCCCAGCGCGAGCGCAACCGAACCGTGCCCAGGCACGACCCCAGCATACGAGCTCCGCGTGTGGCCGATATCACTGACGAACAAACTCCGCTTCAAAACACACCCACGCCCCCTTAAACGAGGAGCGGCACCGCAGCAGGACCCACACCTGTTCCACCACTCACAGACACCCTGTGCCACTGGACTTCCTCCCCCGCTAAAGCGATGGTTTTGTCTTGGTCTTGTCTCGGACTCGAGCGCATTTGGACTCGGTCTCGTCACGGATTCAAGGTCTGAATACTGAGTGCGGTCATATTTCATTACGGCCGCTGCCTTCGGCAACAAACTTGTACCGGTGTACGGGACCTGTGCGCTGGAGCCCGCGCACCCTCGTGTACCAGTGTGTATCACAGGGCAGGTTAAACATCCCACCTGACCATCCACCTCACATCAAATACGACAATATTAATTTTATGTCCGTGTCTGCACAGAGCAGGTGATATGTGGGCTGAAGTTTGCCTAAGAAAATGCCAATTAAATCTGTTTGTCACAATGTGCGTTTGGTTTGGTACATGTGCAGAGTCTAAAAACCACTGTAAAACCACTAAGAGAATGTAACTCCAGTTAGGAATTTGAAAATACAGGTTTAAAAATCCTGCCCACTTCTTACACTTTGGAACAGTTTTGTGTAAAGTGCCAGTGGAAGTTCTCTTAAAGAAGAGGTTCTCAAACTGTGGGTGAAGGTCCAAAAAAGGCCACAGAGTGCTTCAGTGCAGTACAGTTTGTTTGGCTTATTTTAAGTCTAAATATTAATCAGATAAAATGAAGATATATTTATAAAAACATTGCGATCATGCAGGAAAAGTACAGTCATAATTCTTTTTTTTTTTGTATTAAATTTATTCAGTGTTGCGCAAGTTCTGCACTGTTATAATCATTGAAAACAAAAACTTACTTGTGCCCCATTTTTTTCTGTGCTCCTAAAATTTTTAACTTAGGGGCACATGTGCTCCTGAAAAAAAAGTTAGCGTAGAGCCCTGCTCATATGGCAATAAAAACCTTTCTGTTTCTGATTCTGAACCACAGCTTGTTTCCCTGTAATCACTGCTGATGGTGTGTTCATCATTCATTATGTTGCGGACCCTCTTATTACATCTTGGTTATATTTCTTTTGGTCATTAGCCTTCTCATCCTGCTATACAGTATAAATATTGATGCCTGTTGTGATGCTGTGTTGCCGGGGTCACGGGGTCACCGGGATGTGTAGATGTAAACAGCACGTGTCGCCTGCAGGGCTGTTCTCTGGTCTGGGTCAGTTGTTCAATAATGCACTGACTCCACAAAGCATGACCAAGTAGAATCACCACCATGCCATAATTACAATAACAAAGTCTCTATACAAGAAGTATTCACCCATTCCTGCCCTACCTGATTTCTCTTATTCTCAAACAAAGACTTAGAACCGAGGCTGACGTCACAGTTCTTTATGCACATGAATTTCTATAGATATTATTTCAACTTTCAGCATTTTCCAGTTCACTGTTGTTCATAATGATGCAGACAGCACACAGCAGCCAAATCTGGTTTCTAATTTTCCTTGTTACAATATCTTGTATGGGGCAAAACCATATATTCATTTTAATAATGATCACAAAAAGTGTCCCTGTCTCACAGTGGTATATATAGATGCCTTAAACCAAGGTGCAAACAACAACAAATAATCCATCTTGTAACTTTTCCCTATACCTCTTTGACCCAATCGTCAACCAGTGCCTTTAACCTGTCATGTCATCGATACTAAAAGTAGTATGGAAAATAGATACTCATTAGAGCAGGTATTGATACTAAAGAAGTAACTATACCACATAGACTACTATACAGCCATGGACCACTATGGAACCTACCTAAACGACTGAGGGATTACACAGATATAAGGCCACATGGTAATAAAAAGAAGTATCAAGTTTATTTCTTAGTAATGAACTCGAGTTAAAAATGTTAGCTTCATGACAACACTATTTGGGATAAACACATTTACTACAGTGTTTAAAAGTCCTAATCCCTTGTATAAACAAACCACTGAACCAAAACCAACATGACCCTGATTTAGAAGTAAGAGAATAGGAATTTACAAAACAAATAAATCAGTGAAAAGGGATTAACTAACAGTTTAAGGCCAAAATGACGAGCCTCACTGCAGCAGTTGGAGAGGGACGACAATATTCTAATCTAAGTCAATGGGAGCCAGAGTCAGGAAGAGACCACATGCGAACTTCCTATTTGGATCGCGGCAGCTAGCACGTTAGCTATGTTCATTTATATATACAGTCTATGGTGCTGACCCAAGGTTCCTCATTAAAATGTTGTTTTTAATCACCATTCCCACCAACAGCTTCAATATGTCCTCTCTCCCTTCCTGCAGGTGGCAGTATAGACAGCGACTGTGCCTTTGAAGGAGACTACGCCGTGCCCCCCCCTCCTCTCCCCATGACCGAGGGCATGCAGCACATTCGCATCATGGAGGGCGTGTCGCGTTCACTGCCCTCATCCCCCCTCCTCACCCACCAGGCCCTCGGGGTGAGGCTGCAGTCCTGCAAGAAATTCACAGGTAAGAGCACTACACTGAAACGATATAAGATACATTTAAATTGGAACTAAACTCAGTTATTTCTCTACTACACTGCTTTGTATATTGTGTTCAGTAGCACAACAGCTGTGTACTGTTTTTAGTCCTCTTTGGCATTTTTTGTACGAACTAGGTAAATTTGCATCTTTAAGGTCAAAAATGTATAAAGTCTGAGCTGTCTTCATTGGCCTCTGCAATTTCCAGTAGTTGGTGACATTACACAAAACTGTCCTGATTACAAACCGGTATTTCTGATTACAAACTCTTGGCTACAGGAGCGGAGTTTGAAGTTACACAAATCACACTATTTCTTATACCAGCAGACCCCGCCCCTCCTCTCCCCTTACTCTCTTCTTTAGTCCTCCAGGTACTGCCCAGTTTATCAACTTTATTTGAAATGTGGTTGTGGGCGTTTAGGTGTTTAGTCTCACATTAATAGTCTAGACCAGTATGTTTCAAAGTTTTGTACATGGGTTTCTTGTGGTGGTGGGTGGAGTTGTTGCAGATTAATTCATGGTCTATTTTGTCCACATTTTTGTCCTCCTTTTGGTAAGCTCTTTATTAGAGCTACTATTTATACCTGGTTTGCTGAAAGGTAGACTTGTAATAGTCCTGTTACAGACATGGTTTAAATCTGGTGCTAACTCTTTTCTTAAGTGGTACATGGTATGCAAAGTTTGAGAACCATTGGTCTAGTGTGTAGTTCTACGTATTATGTGAGTTTTTGCATTCATTTAGCTTATGTGTGGCTACTGAGGTTTCCAAAAGCTTCCAGGGACATTTAATTATAGAGAATTAGGGATTTATTTGCATTTCTGAACTGCTATTCAGTTAGACATTATCCAAGTTGTCTGAGTTGGAGCGTAAACATAGAGTATATGAAATCCACTTTGCTGTTATCCTATAGGGACCTTTAAGCCTCTAATGCACTCAGTATTTCAAAACATTAGCATAAAAACAGCACTAAAGTTTAAACCATGATACAGCTACTTGTGATCCTATCATTTTTTTGATTTACATTATTTTTCTATAGCGTGTATATTGTAAATCTGTAAAAAATAGTCCTTCAAATAACTATACATACTTTTATTTTATGTATTTATTATTTATATTTATTTGACAGTGACAGCACATATTAATGGACATTGGTAATTGCAAGGTAAAAATTCTAGATTATAGCAAAGAAACTTCCAACAAGAATCTTCTTTTATCTTTAGTGCCAACTGATGTTTTTGCTGTCTTATCCGATGTACATTAAATACATGACATTTTCTTAGCATTACCCACTTATATATAGAACCGTGGATGTATTCAAATACTTGTTGTTTAGCCTGTAGTGATGCGGAGGTGTCAGGAAACAGATGTTGACTCATAATTCCTTCATTATGGTTTATAAGAGCCACAATCACTTACAGTCTCTTACCCAATCGTCCTGATGGTGATGATGCACTTGCAGGAAAACTATAATTTCCAATCCGTCTAATAAACACTGAAGGCATCGCTAATTGACTCCACAGCAGCTGATGAGTTTCATGCTTGTGGTCAGCCCTGGCCTCTCTGCTAGCTCCTTATCCCATAATCGTGCTCTGCTAATCGTTTCCTTAAACACTTTTGCAGTGCCTTTTACTGTAATGTGGGGCTGGGACTTTTTTGCTTTGCAGTGGGGGGTGGAAATGTTGTTTTTGCTGAGATTTGAGTCAGCTTCTAATTTTACAACAATAGAACATTTGTTTTCTGTAATATCTTTGTTGTCCTTAAGGTTCACAGTAAAAGAAGGTTGAATTTGGTTCAGATTTTAGAGTCAATACGTAGCTTCAGCATCAGTTCTGATAGGATTCTAGTAAAGGGACTAACTACAATGAAATTTAAATGCTCTTGTTGTTTACAGTAATCAGTAGCAGTACACTCCTTATTGTTAATGATTTGTATTATTTGCAACTCATAAATGTGCAGAGTAGGGCTAGGAAAGTGAAGACTAGAATAATGTCAGGTCTAAAGCCTGTCTCATAAAGAACTAAATTAGGACTTAAGGACTTACTAATAGTTTTGATTACCAACCATAACAAAACCATAACAAAACTAAAGGACTAAAACAAGGACTAAACCAAGAACTTAACCAACACTAAACCAGGAATGACACAATGCAACTTGTAACCTCTTAAGCCATGATAAGAAAAAAACTGATCTAGGCTTAGAACTAAACCAGGACTAAACTAAAACTGACTGAATTTACCCAGCCAGGAGCAAGCTAAACCAGGTCCTTGCCTGGACTTAACCACAACTAAATCAGGAATACCAAACTTACCTATCCTAGACTTAACAGATCTATGCTAAGAACCAAACCAGGACTATCACCCTATAACCTGTGAAGTCATGACTGAACCTTACCCAATGAGGACTAAACCAATTTTTAGTCAGGCCTAAACCAGGACTAGACACATCTCCACCATTGCTTTACTATTGTGCACAGCAGTAGTTTTGGAGTATTCAGAATAAGAAGTGAAATATATACACCTCTCTCTAGTATCTGTGCAGCCTCCACGCAGCAGCTGAGTGGGTGGGTTCAGGCCTTTTAGAAGTGTGATTTAATACTCACCACTAGGGCGCACCAGCCTCACAGTCTGCACACATCATTAACTGCTCCTGATTTTGCTCCTGGGCCTGTGGTTTCACTTCAGACAGAATCATTTATAGTCCTCTCCTGTCTGTGTAGATTTAACTGAAAAACAGCCCAAGAATCCCAGCTGGTTATACGGGGCGCACAGTGCAGTAGTGAGACGAGAGGGTAAGTTTGGGGCAATTGAATTTTAGATTAAACATTTTTGTTCCTGTTTTTGCCTCCTAACTAACTCTTTGGTAGGTTTTATGCTTTTATGATCAAATACAGAGTAGGAAGACTACATATTTCAAATGCTTGCAGACTATCTTAATAGTATTGTGGTCTATTGGTGGGTGTGAAGAAAATATCATATCATTAGTCATACATTTATTGTTGTACAGTATAATAAACTCATCTTGTTCCTTTTCAGACACATAGATCCTTACAATTAGGTCTTGACCAGGACTAGACCAGGGCTAAACCTGAACTAAAATCGTGTAATCTGTGACCTCTTTAGCCATGACTGAACCTTGATTAGCCAGGACTAAATAGGACTAGGACTAAATACCTGGACTGTGCCAGAATTAAATAATTAAAAAAAAGCCATTGTTTTAACACATTTTGAATGAATATAATGTGATTTCTGTGTCCATATGTCCTTATATGTCCTTGATTTTCTCTATTTCTCTAATTGTGCTATTGTCTCTCATTGACCCATGGTGACTTGTGTAAGAATGGATGAATGTCTCCCACTGGTGTAGCTGAGAATAATTGACCAATTGTTTTGTGTTTTTGTCTTGATTCCCAACAGATAATAATCCATGTTTTTGCACATTTTAGTTGGATATATTTGCTCTAACATTTTTTGTGCATGTTACCCATAAAGAGGTGGACTAAGTGAGTTTGACGTCACCCATTTGGAACCAAGTTTCATTTAAGGAACAAGAATTTATTTACAAACAAAATAGTGAGATAAAAACACCAGGATCACATAGAACCGGGTAATATGAACATTTTAAGACCAAAATGACAAGCATGACAGCCGCAGTTACAGTGAGAGGGTGACAGTTTTTCAATGTAAAGTCAATGGGAGTCAGAGTTGATGGAGCGAGGACCATGCCCATGCTCATTTCCAATTTGGAACGCAGCGGATAGTGAGTTAGCTGTGTCCATTTATAAATACAGTCTATGTTGTTATTTTTATGTCAGTCTTATTATTTTGCCATGACAGTTTTACTTTTGTCATAATTTGAGATAAATACACCATTGAGCAGAGGGTCTGAGCTGCCCAAAGCTACTTCTTGTTTTTAATCTGTTGTTCTTGACCTGTTCAGTTTAGTGGTTTTAGTGGCTCTTTGTTTTCACTAGAGACCTCGTACCATCATTATTATGCCATTATCGCGCACCATTACCCAGGTCTCTCATGCGCATCCTTTATAATTGTGCATTCTTTTAGTTGCTCTGATGCAGATTTTAAATGTGTTTTTGCACTAGAAATGAAGCACACGCTGGTTTATAGTCTGTTAGATGTTTCACACCTGTCATTCTGGCTCAGCTCAAGTACAAAATCCTGTCTGTGCTGTACAACCTTGTTTTTGTACATCTTGTAGTTGTGAAACACTCTTTTGACATCCACATAATGTAAGAAGCGTTTCCACACTTATTTCTTGAAGATGTCTGTCAGTTGGATTATTTTTGCCTTGATAACTAGACATACATTTTCTAAAACTACTGACATGAGGATATTTTGGAGGTAAGGTTTAACCCACAACCCTTCTCTCAAATATACTTTCATAAGAAATATTTGAAATTTAAATGTCCAAATATTGAACTTCATCATTAACTATTGTGACAAGCCTCTTTGAGAATGGGAATACCAGATGCTGCAGTGGGTTGGCAGTGATTCAACTCCAAACTGTTATTCTGTTATCAATAGGCAAGACACTTAAGCCACCTTGACTAGTATGACTTTGGTGTGTTGGTTGTGGTTTGGGGGGCAGATGGCTCAGATTGGCAGCCTCTCTTCAGTCAGTCTGCCCCAGAGATGCTGTGGCCACAATTCTTAAGTATGGAGTGAATGATTAATGCAATGTTAACTACTTTTCAGTGAATGAAGCTTTATAAACCCAAGTATTCATCACCAGCCATGCTTTTTTATTGTATTCTACACAGAATGTAGTCTGAAATTGCTTGGTTGGAACATAATTTTAACAACAATGAATTGTCTTTATGTTTTTTTTTACTACAAGTGGCAACAGCTCCAAATCATCTAAACATAAAATCACATATTTCCGAGCTGCCAAATTGAAAATGGAAGATTAATCCAATGTAGCCCCTATCGTTTACTTAAAATCTTACTCTGCTGCTGTATCTCCAACTCCTGACCACAGAGGACACTAGGCTACCGTTACCCAACCACACTAAATCAGATTACCAAGATACACATTACAGCACTATAGAAGGACGTGTTGTCATCTAAAACCCAGCATTGAAACTATAGACAGTGGCAGACCCTAATGAATGGTGTGCTAAAATATCAAAATACCAATATATTGTGATACTAAATTTGGTGATGCAGTGTTGTTATTCCTGATATATCGGCATGAGTATTTTTTGGTTTAGTTTACTCAATTATTTTGTGATTGTGCTACAGTTTTGATGTTTGTTCAGAGATAGGAAACTTGTTCATGCAAAACATTCCACATATTGATAGTTTTAATGATTACAACTGGTTTATTTCATATTGACTTAAATATAAATACTGCAGAGAATCATGTGTATATATCGATTATCTCATGTATCACTATATCGTGATAATATCGTATCGTGAGCCATGTATCGAGTATCGTATTGAATTGTGTGGGACCCTGTGATTCCCAGCCCTAATTGAAACCATTAACAGTGGAAGATTCTAATTTAAATGAATTCCCCTTGAATATTTTTTAGCAAAGTGAAGTTTATATCAAATTCTTAATCCAGAGCTCCCTATAGTGAGTTTTACAGCTCAGAATTTTCTTTTGGTCAAATGTTAAACCAATGGATATTTTAAGATACTAAATACTACAAATACTTCAAAGGTATTCTGACACTAGAACAATAAATATATGTACCAGTAGTGTTGAGTGAACCAGCAGTTTGTTGTGTTGGTTCACTGTGCTTTCTTTTATGTTTAATGTTGTTTTGGATAAATGATGTCAAAAAAACAAAACATCCAAAACATGTTCTTATTAAAATTTGGCCTTTCTGGGAAAAGAAAATCTGCTGTCATTTTGTTTTTGAAATTAAATATCATCATAATATCGTATCATGAGCCATGTATCAACTATCATATCGAATTGTGATTCACCCTGCGATTCCCAGATCTGAGACTATAGACAGTGAAAGCCCCTAATGATGACACAGCTATATGAGCGTGTGTCCTTATCTCTTCTGTGCTCTGTGGAGTGGGCAGTGTCCTGTGATGTCACGCACACCAGCGCAGCCCTGTGTCACGCTGCGCAGGAAGTGGCGATTGGGCTGAATTAATTAAAGGGTGAGAACGCCAGGATGAGACACCTGCTCCAATCTGCTCCAGTGGCACTCAAGAGCACTTCACGAGGTATAAAAGACAAAGGGCATAGGAGGGTTCAGGGCAGGTTACACTGTTTTTATGGAAGTATAGAGAGAGAAATGATGAAGCAATATGAGGTCATGAGGACTGGGCAAAAAAGTGATGAGTGAATAAAGGTTAATCTGTTTAAAGGGCCCATATTACACTATTCTTTGATCTATCTTATAATGTTGTTTCCTCATCACAGACATACCTGGAGTTGTTTTGTTTCATTCACACATGTTTAACACCTTCATATTTAGGCTGAGTTCTTCTCTCAAACTGAAAATACTCCACCCTGTGATGTCATGTGGTAAAACAGAAAGTGCTCCACTGTGCTTTTAAACTCCATAGAATAATTTTGATTATTTCAAACCTGGAATTGACAATCTCTACTGAACTACAGGTAAAGAGTAGCTGTTAAATTGAAAACGACTGCTTCATGACACAAGGTAGACCAGAATATTTGGGGCTTTGGAGATGTAAACAGACTAATAAGAAAGAGGTTACTCAAACTCAACTCCAGGTCTGTTTTTAAGGAGGTAACAACATTCTAACATGGCTTAAAGCTCACAAGAGTCAATTTTGCATCACATAGGACCTTTAAGAAATGTCATGAATAAATAGACACTTTTAGCGTTCGTAAACAGTGATGACGTAGGCACGGTTGCACACGCATTTTGGCAAAAGAATTACGGCAGAACAGTGGCTTGTCAAGATCTGCGAAAGGATTATCATCCAAAGATCGCGAATATTTCCTCAACAAGCTGACTTTGACAAATGGTGTCTGACTGCTAGGTCCCTGTGTGATGAGTGAGTAAAACTTTAAAACTTTAGTCTGCTGTTAGAATATCGATTATGACAACCACACACAGAACAACCAGATATTTTAGTGCTGGAAATGTTTTTATCTCCATTTTCTTCTATCCGTGTTCAATCTGAATTAATCAGAATGAATGGGGAACCATGCCACTTTTTTATCACTTCCGCCCTAAAAGAGTCTATCTAGCCAATCCAAAAATGTACTTAATGATTAGGCCTGTAACACTGATATTGTCAACCACAGTATGTCAACTATGTGACAGTTTGGTGGTTTAATCTCTGCTGTTGTTTTATTGGGCAAGACACGTCAGTCATCTCTGAGTATCACATCTGTGTGAGTCGCTTTTCAGCAATGAAAAGTTAAAGTGCTGTTTCTGATTTTTACAGTCTTAAAGTTGTTAATAAAACAGAACTAGATAATTTTAAATGGTTTACAGTGGTCCAAAGTTATTCCTCACTTACCTTATGTATACTGAGCACCTAATTATTCGCCGCATTGATTTCTAAGTGCTTTTCACAACTCTCAAGCTAACAAAAGCTATTATCAGACAAATGTTTTCTTTTATCTCAAGAGCTGCTTATACAATATATCTGTACTTAAATGAGAAAAAAAAAGCTCAAATACGTGGAAAAAAAATCAGGTGCAGATCCTTTAAAACACCATTTAAAACCTCTCCTGCCCTGGTTAGTTCTTTAACCCGCTCCTCTTCTCCTCTCGCCTCCCTGCAGGTGACCCTCTGAGCCTCAATGAAACTGGCTGACGTGGTGGTGCTAATGACTTGTTTTTTTTCAACCTCAGGGCTGTGATTGAGAGAAGACACTACGAAAGACTTGACCTTTTTAGTGAATCATTGTGTTTCTGATTTAATCCCCGCTGTCTGCTGGAGGCTCTGTAGGGGGCGCTGATGCTGCGGGGGTCAGTGTAGGCGGTTGCACAGCACAAAGGACGCCAGTGAAGTGCACTCAAACCACATTAACTGTCTCGAAAAGGCATTTAGGAGCCATGGTAACTGTTAAATGTCTCTTTTTAATGTAAATTAGACTGGGTATGCTGTGTGAAGTAAAAAGTTTAAGGATGATATTTGAACACATAGAATAGTTTTATGACACTGTAAAATCTTGAAAATCGTGTATTTTGATGCTAATGTTAATGGTAAGAGTGAAGTGTTAAATATGATGCTGCTAACATGCCAAGTAAGTCAGGATTATTATTTCTGTAATTATTATTATTTGTTGTTTAGTCTTAAATTTTAAGTAAATTAATTATATGCCTTTTGAAAATCATGAATTCTGGATTATTTAAATTTTCTGGGATTTTTTGTGTACTTTGTAAGGCAAGGCAAAGCAAGTTTATTTGTATAGCACAATTTGTACAACTTTTTAGTCTTTGGTTAGTCAGGAAAAATATTTTCCATGTTATAATGCTGTTACCTCACCAAAACATACCTTGAGTTGTGTTTAATTTAATTTATCCATGTTTGAGTAACCATTTATTATTAGTCTGTTTAAATCTCCAAAGCCCAAAATGCTCTGTTCCACCTTGTGATGTCATGAAGCAGTAGTTTTCATTTACCTTTTACCTTTTGTTCAGTAGAGATTGGCATTTCCAGATTATTCTTGTGAAGGTATATCGAGTTTAAAAACACAGTGGAGCACTTCCTGTATTACCACATGACATCACAAGGTGGATCAGAGTGTTTTCAGTTTGAGAGGGGAACTAAATATGCAGGGTTTGTGTGTTCAACGTGTGTGAATGAAACAAAGCACAACTCCACGTATGTTTGTGATGAGGAAATAACATTATAACAGATCAGAAAACAGTGTAATATGGGACCTTTAAATCCTATGTCACATCATTACATATTAATGATTGCGACATAGGGTCAAGGTCTTGGCAGAGGTATCCAGTTGCATTTTACAGCAGTTTTATATAGGGTTACACATTAACTAACTTTCAGAATCCAGTTTTTAAGACACATCAAAATCATTTTAGTCTAAGAAGTACTTTTTGAAAACTCTAACTTTTAATATGGGATAAATTAGACTGTCTTCAACTTTTAATATCAACATGACGAGGAAATTACTTTAACTTTTGAAATCTTTCATAATTTAATTCATTATTTCACATCTTTAGTTCACATTTTTATATTTTGTTCTGGCTCTTGTCTAAAATGCCTGTGATTGGTCCCTTTACATACAGTATATCATTGTCTGATTGCTATGAACTGTAACCACTGATTGCTTATTTGTTCTCTAATAATTCTCTCAAGTTTAAATCTGCTTAGAGACATCGCCCCCTGTTGATTGACTACTGCCGCTCCACTTCGAAACGTTTAGCAGCATTATTCTTACATCTCTACCAAGATTACACAGCTTTTCTCCTAATTAATGGTACCAATCAATACAATTACCCCTGGCCTCACTACTTTCTCCCACTCCTCTGCATATTAATTACACTAATATGAGTGTATCAGGAATCCATTGTTTTTTTCTGTAATGATTTTGAGTGTGCCAATGTAGCACTTGTAAGTGGTCACGTGATGCTGTACAGAGAGATATTGCAGGATGGGGGGGATTAGCTAAGTAAATACTAGCAGAAGTGCCCCGTCAGCGCGTTGTGTGGGTGGTCTTAAAGGATCCTTTTAAACACAGATTTGGATACTGCTTTTGTTGGAGGGTGAATTTCTGCTTGTTCTTTTTTAATGTATTTAGTGAATATGTGGCAAGGAGAAAAGGATAGTGTACACATAGTTGTTAGTGTCTATGTTTCAAAGTGTTAGTGTTAGATGGAAAACTTATTCTTGTGTTTTTGTACAGTATGTTTACCTCTAACTTACTGAAAACATTTAGTTAAAGCTCTTTTGTGAGCTTTAAACCATGTTATAATGCCTCTCAAAAACATACCTGGAGTTGTGTTTTGTTTCATTCACACATAATCCTACATCATTAGCCTGTCTACATTTCTAAACATGCTACATGCTCTGTTCCACCTTGTGATGTCATGTAGTGGTGGTTTCAGGTTACATTTTGTTTAGTAGAGATTGGCAATTCCAGGGCTGAAATAATGATTCAAATGATTCTAGTGAAGGTGGAGTGTAGGAACACAGTGGAGCACTTCCTGTATAACAGCATGACATCACAAGGTGGAACAGCATGTCTTCTGTTTGATATACATATGATGGATTTGTGTGTTAAACATGTGTGAATGAAACAAATCACAAGTCCAGGATGAGGTATGTTTTTGATGAGGAAACAATGTCATAACATAATAGTGTAATATGTGATAATAATAATAATAATTTAAAATTCTAATACTGCCATATTATGTAGCTAATTTAAATGAATTTCAGTATTTTTTAAGTTAACCCCTTTTCCTTTAATGTTCATAGCATTTATTTACCATTTCAGAATATAAATAAAATACTTAATCCAGATTTTGGGATGGTAAAGTCACAGTTCAGAATTATTAAATGGTCTGATGTTAAGACAATGGAGATTCTAAGATACTAAATACTAACTTTAGCAGTACTTCAACCATATTCTGATGCTGTAGTGTAATAAATGTATTTACCCGTAGTGACTCAGCAGTTTGTTGGGTTGATCCACCACACGTTCTTTTACTTTTGCCTTGTTTTGGCTGAATGATGGTAGAAAACAATACAAAAACTTACCTCTACTATTTAATGCTGAAACTGGTATGATTAAAATTTGGCCTTTCCTGAAGAATGTCTTTTTTTTTTAAATCAACTATTATTTTGTATTTGAAATGACATTCTATTGTCTAAAAAGGTGTTTTTTATTGTGTATCAAGCCTTTTGCTTTGTATGAAAATGGAGTTTTAAAATGATAGTAATTTAACTATTGATTTATACCATTGTTTGCTCTACCTGTGAATGTTGTTCTCTCAGAGCCTCTTCTTCTATTCTTACATTGACGGCCATTCTATACATAACATTAGCTCTCCTGTCTGCTCTGGTCTCTGTCTGTTTGGGACATTTCCGTCTCTGCTGTCTCCACCCTCTATCCCTCTATCCCTCCATCGCTCCATTGTGTGAATTATTCAAAATGACATTTGGGACGCTGACATCTCCACGCCTCTCCACTCAACGGTGCACCTTCACCAAAGCATTCATCCATTATTCGCATTACCTGTCAATCCAAAACAAATTATGAGACATAACTACATTTGCCTCACAGTTTGGGGAAAATAGAGACATGGCTTAAGCAGCTAAAGGTTATTTAGGTATTTATGGTCTTGGGAGTGACATTAAACAAATTAGTAGTGGTATTATTGTTGATGTAGCTTGTGTTAGGTAAATTAACAATATTTACTTATAAGTGAACTCAAGTGAGACAACCAAAGCCAATGTCAATTATAAAAACATGATGTTATATTTAAAACAGACTTGTGTCAAACTGCAGAATGTCCATTTTCCTCTTATATATGTAGATATAAACTTACCAATACAATAGCATGAATTTACATAACTTAACTTGTGAGAAATATTAAATAAATGCTTGGAAAATGATCAAGCTCATACCCTGGATGGTGCTGGATTGATCCGTCTTTCAAAAGTACTATAAAACTATCTGTACTGTACTTTCTTTCATGTAATTAAATAAATCTGTTTTGCTCCTGTACAGATATATTGTTAAAGCAGCTCTTAAGGAGAAAATGAGACCAGTGTTTGCTGTCTGCCTCTAATTATAAAGCAGGAAGTGCAGCAATAGTATGCTAGTTGTTGTTAGCTTTACTCTGACTGTGAACACTGCTCTGAAAGTTATAAAAAGTACTTGAGAAACTCATCACTTAGAATAATTAGGATGCTAGGAGTGCAAACTAGTTAATATATTTTTAATGCTGCTTTCAAAGGCGAGTATTCAAATTTATAAGCAATATGTTCCATCCTTTCAGGGCTTAAAATTTTATGTTTCTTCCCTGAAATTATTCGAATACAGGATCATTTTCTACTGTGGTGTTATGAAGCATGTTCTTGTATATTATTTAAATAGAAAATGAGCAAATACAGCTTGCAAATATATAACTTTAAATGAAACTGCAATTACAAGAAATTCTTTACATTATTTAATCTTAACTTTGCAGATATGTAGAAAAATTGGTTAAAATATCTTTTCAAATGACATATGACTGCTTTCTTTTAACTTTGTTCAAAGATTCTATGTGCTCTCTCGACCATAGGGAGAAGCACTATTGATGCATGTGGTTAATTAAATAAGTCAATTGTATTAGTTTAACAAGAAAGCAGACGAGGTTAAGACTTGTAGCCAGCTCAAACTAACTCCCATAATTGTTAACGATGAAAGCTCCATCCACAAATGATCTCTGTCTGCGGAGAGTCTGACTTCCCGGTAGATAATGCATTATTTTGAGTGCTTTGTCTCCAGCCTTTTGTTTGGTCTCATGCATTGTCTGTGAAAATGGCGGCTTATAGACACCACTATGCATCACGCGATTTAGAAATATGCTGTTAAATAAAATGCTTTTTGAGAAATAATTTTGTATTTCTTAGACTTTCTTAATCAGATACTAACATTTCAAATTCAATGCTGAGGAGTGAGCCATTTCCTTCTTATACTAAAAAACAAAAAAATCGGAGGTGGTCGGAGGGCACAACACACAATAATACAGGGATGCACTGATTCAGCTTTTTCAGTTCAGATGCCGATATCGATATTTTGAGTTTCTGCCGATACTCAATATTAACTAATACCAGTGCAGGGACGGAAGGCCCAATTGTGTTATGTGATAATGTGACTGTTATTTATGCGTCAAATCACTACTGAACAGCTTCATTTAACCAAAAGTTCAAACATTAAGATGCCAAAATCAGCCTGCATACAGTCTTATTAAAACTAGTACACAGCAAATTTTTCATTATTGGCGCTGATATTTGATAACGATTTCATATATGTACAACCCTAAATAATACTACTTTCTCTAATATCACTATGTGGTCTTATACTAGAGTTAAAATTAATCAAATCTATTCTAAAATGAGTCATAATTGTAATAATTGGTCAGAAGTATGTAACCCTCAATACTGTCATATTAAATCAGTATTTAGCTTCAGTACCACTTTTACCGACTATCATTTGAGAGTTAATTTGTATTTTTTGACAGCCATAATTTTCCTAATTTTTTTGCCATATCCTAAGACTAAATCCATCTAACTCTATAGGGCTCTCTCTCTCTCTCTCTCTCTCTCTCTCTCTCTCTCTCTCTCTCTCTCTCTCTCTATATATATACACACACACACACACACACACCGTATTTTCAGGACTATAGAGCGCACCGGTATTTTAAATTAAGAAAAAAGTTATACAAGCTGCAACCGGGCTATAAGCCGTTGATATATATGTTGAAAAATTAGATATTTACTTCATATACAGAAGGATTTTGTACTGTAAATGTACATTTATGTACCTGAACAGATTCTTCCTGAACAGTGCCTTTTAACACGGCAGCAACTGTGCTAATTAAAACAAGGTCAAAAACATAATAGAACCGGTAATTGATTACCTTCATTTCTCCTGTGCAGTGAGACCACAAGTCACTTTAATCATCTCCGGTGACACTGACGCCAAGCTTACGTGCAGCAGCACGGTAGAGGTCTGCGCGAGACACAATTTTCAGTCCCCCTCCCGCCCGCTCCCATGTCCTGTGGTCGCGCTCACTCCCGCACCTGCAATAAGCTTTCAGAAGGTTCTTTCAGATGCTCTTATTACATCCATGGTCCTGCACCGCACTGTTTTGTGTTGGGTCCCGCTGGTCCCACGGCAGTAAAGGGCTCTACAGCGGTTTCCTTCCTGGAGCAAGATCGATGCCTTCAAATTAAAACTTGCATCATACAAACTCCTTCTTGTGTTTTTCATGAAGGGGCGAGGATTTGAAAATAATTACCAGTTAGTAATTTGTTGTGCGTGTTATATCTGCTAAATAAAAAGTAGCGTATTCTTCTTAGCATTCGTTTTCCGTCTATCTTGTTTTTGAAATTCCGGTTAGAGCGCCCCTAGCGGTGGAAAAAAATCCAAAATTTAGCGGCTCCGTTCTAAAAGCTGCATGGTTCAAAGCCTGGGAAAAAAGTAGCGGCTTATAGTCCGGAAAATACGGTATATAATCTTGTGCCGTTTCCAAAATAGCTTAAAACCCCATACATTTAGTCATTACACAATTTAAGAGTGTTTCTGGTCCATTTACAGTATCATTAAGTCACCAGCACTGCTCCAGATGTGGTTTCAGTTCCTCCTCCTCTCAGTATTAAATCCTTACACCTGAGGCTCAATTTCCATGCAAAAGTGCTATTAATGCATCTGGCTTCATGCACACCGACTTATGCAACCACCTATCTCTGTTCATTATAATGACAATGGCATTTTACAGTCAAAGCCAGGCATGTGATCCTCCACCCCCCTGTGTCATTTTCACAGGATTATCCTACATGTTGACAAGACACTGCATAGCTTCACTGCACTATTTTACATATCATACATTTTCAAGCATGAATTGCCCTCAAGCTGTTTCTTAATACTCGTAGGAGAGGGTGGGTAATTTAAGTTCAAATCTTGGCTTGAGAGATGGTAATAGTTTGGATTTTCGACTTGGAAATATTAGTATTACATTTTAAACCTGGGTAATTGAAATATATGTAGAGGGTAGATTCCCAAAATAAGTATAGGGGGTATACCTGTGATTATTGATCTGATGCTAAGTATATCAGGGTTAGCATTGTCTTATCAATCAATAACAATGGCAGTATTTTGTGTAAAATGCAAACTTCACAGCTATGAGAAATTTTTATCTTGGATTAAAGGGCCTATCATTACCCACTAACAATTAGAAAAAAAGGAGTTCCTTATAATTGACATAGAGTGTTTAAAATAAAAGACACCACTTATTTAAATGCAGCATTTTTACTCTGAGAATTGATTTTTGACTTTTCAATATCTGTATTCCTGGGTTTCAGATGACATTACTAAGACAGGTCAATAATATTTAGTGCAGATGGGGCAGTTAACATCCTGTTTTTTGTTGTCATGCAGTGAGTTCTTGGGTCTGGTTACTAATAGAAATCAACATTTGTGAATTTGTTTTTGAATATGTTATTAGAAAGTGTATTATTCAGTTCCTTACATCAATAACAAAACCAGGCTCATGCTCCTCATCTGAGAGTATAACCTCATCACATTCTAACGTCTGACCCACTTTCCCTGTTAAAAGTCCTATATTATGTTAAAATGTTGTTACAGCATCAAACCCACACTTGTTTTGTGTTTTGTTTTATTCAAACATGTTTGAGTAACCCCTCCAAATCTTAAAATGCTCTTTTTATGCACCTTTTGATGTCATGATGCGGTAGTTTTGAAGTTAACAGGTAATTTTTACCTTTTGTTTAGTAGAGATGGGAAATTCCAGGACTAAAATCATCCAAATGTGAAGAGACGTGTTTTCTGTTGGAGAGAAGAACTCAAACTAAATATGCAGAGTTTGGGTGGTAAACATGTGTGAATGAAACAAAACACAACTCTAGGTCTGTTTTTGATAAGGAAAAAACTTTACAACATAGTTCAGAAAATAGCACAATATGGGCCCTTTAATACCTTATTTTTAAGCACTATGTCTGCTCCACACCCATAGTTGCTGTTCTATTACAAATTCTTCAGGTGTTGTTGCATTGTAAATGTGCCAGTGGAGTACTCTTTGCAGTTTGGGACTGGCTGTCATACCTCTTTAGTGCCACTAGATGGATTCAAGAGCTGCTACCAATTACTTAGAAACTGGAACCTTCAAATTTGTCCTTTCTTCGTTTTATGCCGTCTTGCAGTTGTCGGAATTGTGAGTTTTGTTTTATGCCCTATTGGCACTTTTAATAACATATGTGATACTGCCACCTGTTGTTGATAAATGGAACTGCTCTCTAAGATGTCAAAAGTACATAATCCCTTTAAAGCTTGTTGGCAACCTGCTCCGAATGGTAGCTTGGGACGCCACACGGGGGAAATAAGTGTGACTGGAGGAGATTAATGAAAACCACTTCAAACGGATATAAACCCTGACAAAAACAAAGAGACGACACAATAAATAGTTGCCTTTTGGGGGTTTTGAGCCCCTAAATATGCATTACAAAAACACGTCTGTGAACGCTTTTTCAAGGGTAACACAAGGACAGGAGGAAACATGCCCATGAGAAGCATCCAGTAGCTTTTATTGAAAACCAGCTATAGCTCGCCAATCCCAAAGCAGCGTCTTACGAAATAAAAAATGAAATAAAAAAACACAGCTCCTTTAATAATAGCCTCCCTCCCTCCATGTCTATCTTTCTGTTTTATGCTATTTTCTTTCTTTCATTACCCACCCTTCGCCTCCTCTTCCTCCCCCTCCTATCCCTCGCTCTGCCGTCGCCATGACAACAGCAGCACTGCACCATTCATCCGATCGGAGGAAGAGAGAAAGAGAGAGAGAGAGAGAGAAGAAGACCTGAGCCTCCTCCTGTTCTCTCGCACATCTATACATAACATGCTGATGCAGTCACGGACGTAAGCGCCATAGGGAGACGCTACAAGTTTATTTAGGAATTTTCCGGATTTTAGTTTATTTTTCATTTATATTTTCCGGTCACCTGTTTGGGCATCATCACAACTCCAAACTGTCACCTCTGTTCCCCAGTGACACAGTGACTTTCTGCGTTTCAGTTTTCTCGCTTGCTTCCTTGTTTCCTCTCCTACGTCCTACCTCCTCCCTCCCTTACCCACTCTTTTCCTGTCAGAGCCATATCCGCCTGGCTCCGTATCATTTACTGCGACTGGACTGAGCTGGCAACACCGGCTAGCAGCAAGCACCAAGGATTCACCAACCTTGCTAGTCCGCCAGAGGTTGTTTATTATTTATTTTTTCCCATTTATTTTTCATTTTATTTTGTTGTTTTTTGATGAACTGGTCTTCGCACAGAGGAGAGGAAGGAGTGCTCGTACCGCTGGACAGACAAGGACAGTTGCTCTACCCCAGGCTGGAGGAATGCGAGAACTGGTTTGAAAATGGTGAGCTTTTGCCACACCCTCTTTGCATCCCCTCTCTCTACACCTGCTGCTCTTCTAAGACTTGCTCTAACTCAGTTCTGGTTGACTTTTGTGTGACGTTTGTGTCAGGTTTATTGTAGAAGACACTGAAGCAACTCATTTCTTTTCAAGGAATTTAACAGATAATAACATAGGGGGAGTTGTAGTTTATAGTGAAATTGGATTTGAATGCGACTTGATGCGTCAGTATATATGAAAGCACAATTTGTGGGAGGATGCTTGGAGTGCCAGTCCCATGACTAACCATCATGCAGCGTGTACCCCACCTAAAACCAGAACTTCTAGAATATGCAAACTTGGGATGGCTGCTATAGAAATATGGCACGTTGGTATTATTTGGTCTTCTACTATTTTGTTTTCCTACAGAGATACTAGATGACATGGCATGTTGTGTTATAGCTATCTGTTTTACCAGTGTTTCCCCAACCAATTTTCAAGGAAGGTGAGACTGGATTGCATTTGTGGTGCATTTTACATCCATGAATGTTTTTGTAGTATGATTTGGAACATTAATATCTGTACAACAACAAAATATAATAGTAGTAATTGATAAGCAGATCAGGAACTACCATTACATCATTTAGGGATACTCAAATGAGAAGCATCGCTTGGTGTTTACTTGAGACAAAAAGGTCAAGAACATTTGTGTTATACCTAATTTGTACCAGTAGATGGTGTGAAGAGCAACCAGTATTTCTCTTAATTTTTCTCACGTAGCTTCTGATTTGGGGCACATCTTGTAACTGCTGTAAGAGTCTCTATAGACTGGAAATATCTATTACGTCTTACAACTCTTTTGCACCACTAGATGGAGTCAGGAGCTGTTATAGTAACAATAAATGTGTGTCAAATCTTTTCCTTTTTGTTGCAGTTGTTTTGTATTGAAGTGACAAACACAACGTAGGCCAGCTAACATTACGTCTTGTTGCCACTGTGATTGTGAAACGTCATAGTTAGCTAGCGCATGTTCCCCTGAATGGTTAGTGTGAACATTTTTAGCTTTAGCCGCAGCTTGTTTTCGCTGCACCAGAATCACCTTGTCATGAGGCTGAGAGGTGGTTCCCTCCCTCCAGCTCCTCTGCTGCAGGCTGCTCCTTCCCCAGGGACTGCTATAGCTAGTGCGTTAACGGAACAAAATGTCTCAATAACAATGTCTGGGAGGAAAAACATGGCTATACTGTGCGCTCATAAACATCTGCTGCTGTTGTAGTCCGTCTCAGGTGATTGGTCCCAAACTGCTCCTGTGTATCACCACCTGGAGAGGGCTTGATGTGCTTACCTCGTCAGCTGTCACTCAGGGAGGCAATGGACAATGACGGACACCTAATCACTTCACTTGGAGAGAGGACTTTATCGCTGGTAGAGCAGGGTGTGTGGTAGTGGCTGTTTTAAGTGAAAAAACTCATGGATCATTTACTTTAAAGATTCAAAACCTTACACTGACAAAAAATAATAGAATTTAGACTTAGACAGACTTATTGATCCATAAAGGAAATTACTTGGACACAGTAGCTCACACATCACATTATATTACCGTAATACAGAAGAAGAAGTAGTCATTGATATTTCAGTTTTGTTTTGGAGTTAAACAAAATTTAACTTGTGAAATGACTGTTGAAGTTTACAAAAGTAAAAGTCTTTTTCATTATTCTTAATCAGCATTTCTTCTGCATTTTAATTCTAAACTATGCACTCAGAATTCAAATTTTACACTCCCAAAACAACAACATTCGCAATATTATTAATATTTCTGATAATCTGCTTAGCCCTAAAAAGAAAGTGGGACTCCTAAATGATTATTAGAATTGTTAACAAGTTTATGATTTTCCTTCAATATGTGAACTGGTCAAATTATTTCCATTTTTTCTGTTTTTCTTTTTATAATTAACCAGATTAATTTGGACTTTGAATGTTCTTCACACAGCGAACTGATAAATTAGCTATATGCAGGTTTGAAATTCAGGTCTCACTTTTGTCATTATTACTAACTGTTGAATGTCCTTTGGCAAGACATGTAACCTCTTGTCCCTGCATGCACTGGTGTATAAATTGTTGAGAACTGTGATTGGATAAGCAGAACATTACAATATAAATGCGTATGTTCTGTTTACAAAAATGACTATGCTTCCTGAACGCTGTGTCCATTGCTGTACACCCACCACTAGCCTACTTCTCCAGTGATTCAACCATTTGTCCATCCAACACCACATAACAGCAAAATCTCCCATTATGTTCTATCATAATTCACCCTGCTCAGTGTATTCAATCAAATCAATTAGATGCATCCATGTAGTGTCTGATTTTGATGATTACCTGACGAAGCAGCAGGATTTCAGTTCCTATGGCACTGTTGATGTTGATGCTGAAAACCTCCTGTGGTCTTTCTGCTCAAGTTTGCCAAGCAGTGATTCATTAGGGGTTATTCATAGATGATCCAAAGATATCTGACAGGATATGACAAATGCAATGTATGTACAGAAGGGAACACAGCAGTGAAATATTTACTGTTGTTTCAAAATACTTTTAGTTAATTCGTTTGTACTCACAAGTAAACCTACTAAAATAACATCTCATCTTGTAATACTTACTGTTATGTATGTATTTAGAGTATTCTTATTATTTATTTATTTTTATTATCCTAGCTATAGATCATGTGTTCGCTCTTGTTTCCTTAATAAAGATCGAAGTGAGTTGAAATTATACAATGTACAACAACAACAACAACAACTACTACTACTACTACTACTACTACTACTACTACTACTACTACTACTACTACTACTACAGAACTACTTTGACTACCATTATTGTTTGTCAGTACTGTTGTCACAATACTAAAATTTCACACTCAATTTTCAAACTAGGGAATAGACTGAATACTGATTCTGATACCACAATTACAACAAATCTTTCTAGAGTGTCAGTTTCAACGTAAAATAATAGTACTTTATTTTATATGACCACAAAGTCTTATATCTGTGTAATTCCTCCAGGTAGGTTCCATAGTGGTCCAGGGGCGTATACTTGTCTAGTATACTAGTTATATCTCATATCGTATAATTCCATATCGAAATAAATGTGTATGTTCTTAAAAAGTAGTTTCCATAACAAAAACACAACATGGTTCTAACTCTACTACTACTGCTGCTGCTGCTGCTGCTGCTGCTGCTGCTGCCCCCGCTATTACTGCTACTTACTACTGCTACTACTACTACTACTAGAACTAACATAACTCATAACCATTCATGCCACCACTTCCTAAGAATTACTAGAAAGTTATGCTCTGAATAATTTACTCATCAATCTTAAAAGTACGTGCTAAAGAAGTCCTAAAATGTCCATCTACTTTTAAAACAAGCCTCTTGACTGCTTCCTTTGACAGGATCCAGTCTGAAAGCCACACAAATAAAACATCATAGTCTGGCTCATCGATTTTTATAATTGCTCAATTTCCCTCCATTGCAGCCCCTTCACTGAGTGTCAGACAAAAGGCTTGTAAGACACTTCTGATCTACAGCGGATTTGACAGTACAACCTCCTGTGGAAAAAGCACTGATTGATTTTTTTGTCGTCATTTAACATGGACCTTGAAGTAGCATAAAGTATTCAGACACTGCATATATATTTAAAGGTCTTATATTACACAAAATTGACTCTTGTGAGCTTTAAGCCACGTTAGAATGTTGCTAACTCCTCAAAAACATACCTGGAGTTGTGTTTCATTTGTGCATGTTTGAGTAACCCTTTATTATTAGTCCATCTGGCCAAAGCTCAAAATGCTCTGGTCCACCTTGTGATGTCATGTGGTGGCATGTTACCAGCTACCTTTTTTCTGTAGAGATTGGCGATTCCAGACCTAAAATCATCTCTAATGAAGGTGTATGAAGCTTAAAAACACGGTGGAGCATTTCCTGTATTACCACATGACATCACAAGGTGGAACAGAGGGTATTCTGTTATATTAAATGTCTGAATTAAGTAAAACACAACTCCAGGTATGTTTGTGGTGAGGAAATATTATAACATAGATCAAAAATAGTGTAATATGGGCACTTTTAAATGCATATTAACTGAGCAATTTCATTTTCTGATTACTAAAGTGTCCGAACAAGTGGCTTTTGTTAAGAGGGCACAGTTTGTTCTTTGGTTCATAAATCAAGCACTGACAATGTCCCCTGTCTATCAAATTGTTCACTTAGTTTTTGCATAAATAAGGACATAAAATGATAATTATTTTAGCATAACAGAGCTACTTAATCAAATTTGTTTACTGTAATATCTTGGCTCATCTAAAACTAAATTACCCAGACATGAGTACTTGACAGTGTTTATTTTCCCTTAAAAAGTGTATTCATAACAGTTCCACTTACTGCATTTTTGATTGTACACAATTGCAACAGCTCTAAACTAATGTGTTCATCCAATTAGACCAATAGCATAATTATCTTAACTCAATCACGAAAGCCATTAACTTGTATTCTAGTTAATTAAGGTTACGCTAATGCTACATTGATAAGAGGCGAGGAAACATCTGGGCCAGTAGAATCAGATTGAACGGCTGGCCTGCTCGCTGTCCTCTGACCTCGCAACAGGAAGGTTTTGGGTTCAATTCCCGGGCCATGTTTGAATTTCTATTACCTCGTTATTCTGTCGCTAATTTCCTAATCCCGAGCAGATTACAGATCTATGTTGTTTTGTCAGTTGTCAAAACATCCTGATTCATAATTGTTTGCTCATTAATGCTGCTTCCTGTAATGCTGGGTTTCAGATGGCATTCTATAGGACAATAACATGTCACACAGATGCTAAAGTGAATATTGTTGAAATGTAGATTTTTGCAGTTACATAGTGAGTTCTTGGGTCTAGTGACGATACGATACATATCATGATATTCATGTTCTGATTTGATATATCACGATGGATCATTAATTGCAATTTATCAATAATTACTTCTAATAATATTGTCAACTACACTTTCACGAGAACCAAATTGTACGACATATAATTTATTAACTTTTTTAAATCTTGAGAACAGTGAATGCTAATGAACTAATGAATTTTAGTGAAAAATATTATTTAGAAAATTGATTCAGATGCATTTTGAATTGAGAATTGTGCAAAGAAGTATCACGATATGTCACTGAATCGATTTTTTCTTACACCCCTAGTAGTTACCAATGGAAGTGATCAGATTCAGCATTTGCGGATTTACCCCTCAGATATTTCTTTGCAAAATAGAAATCAACTGAAAAAACAAAAGCAGATTCTTGCTTTATTTAGGAGTGTGACATTGCAATTTACAATCTGAAAACCACCAATACAAAGCTGGACTTGTCGACACCGCCACAACATGCAGTCAGACAAAATACTGAAAAAATACTGAATACATCTATTTAAATGTTTATATCTAATCAAAACTGTAATTTGAATGGACTTAAATAGCTCAAGGGTAACCATAATATCCTCCACCAAGAACAATATTCTGTCTTATTCTGCATAAAAACCACTAACCCTGTAGTTCACATCTGTAGTTCTTGCAATTCCTGTAATAGTTTTAGTTCAGAGGCCTATTTGAGTCTTTTCAATCCTCCTGGACACATATATAAAGGTGCACTGTGTAACTTTTGATGAAGGGTCCAGCTCATGGAGATGTTGCCTGGAATGTTTCACAGTAAGGCATTACACTTATTTATCTCTGTGGAGACAACAGATGATGCCATAGGGTGAAGTTACATGTCAGGTTAAGGCCACACTGAGACATTCCAGGCAAAGCAACAACATCTCCATGGAGACAAGCAAATAGTAAAACCTCCACCAGAAATGTTACACAGTGCACCTTTAATAGGTGAACTTTGAACAGAATTACAATTGACAATGCTTGTCAGAATAATTGCAGTAATATATTTTTTCCCAAATCGAGCAGGCCTAGATAGCAGAACTAGTCAAAAAGTTCTGACATATCTTTGCACTTCATTTTAAAATCTTGAACATCTTGCCCACAGACCTCTCAAGATGCTTGTCAGATTAAAACCGTGTTGCCATTAGTGAAATGACGTCACCCACTTGATCTGCTTCCAGACAAGCACTCTAAAGCAGCTTTCCCAGATGAGGTTTGGTACCTACCACCAATTAGAAAGCTCCCTGAAAGCTTTCCATAACAAACAATATCAGACACATCCACTATCATGGCTTCTTGGAAACTTGCCATTTCTTGAAAACACAAATTAACGAGTATTTTGTGGGAGAACAGAGGAAATGCTTTCTTCCCAAAATGCAGCTATACCCATTAGATGGATCGATAGATATAAAATCCAAATTATTGCTGCTTCCTCATAGTTAGGATGGGGACCCAAACTTTTCAGACTGCAAACAACACAAAACCCTAACTATGAAATAAAATGTAAGAATTAACCGACAAAACTTACAATCTTTCGCAAAATTGACTCTTTCGCAAAATTATTATTATTATGAGATAATATTATAATTATTATGAGATAAGAGTCTTTACACCTTCAAAACTCAAACTGCTTTCTTCCATCTGGTATTGTCATGAAGTGGTAGTTCTCAAGTTAACAGCTACCATTTACTTTTTGTTCAGTAGAGATTTGATTTCAGGGTTGAAATTATAAATATACAATTCTAGTGAAGATGTATAGAGTTTAAAACACACGGATCGCTGTATTACCACATGATATCGCATGGTGGAACCGAGTGTTTTCAGTTTGAGAGAAGAACTCAGCTATGCAGCGTTTATGTGTTAAACATGTGTGAATGAAACAAAACAAAACTCAAGGTATGTTTTTGGTGAGGAAACAACAGTATAACAGATCAGAAAACACGGTTGTATCTTTTCAATCAAACTATATAACAATGCAAATACTCAGTACGTATAGAGTACGTTATACAGTTTAGGGGGGACAAGCCATTATATGACGTACTATGTTAGTAAGAGTACAGGGTCTTTGATTGCCACCCGTATTTGATCTACTATCCTCATGTTTACTCAAGCCTCTCCTTCAGCTGTGTAGTAGTAATCATGTAAATGGGGTATGGTGCCTTTGTAGTTATAATTGGCTCAGTTGGATGGAGAAAATCCCAGGCTTAGGTCATCTTCAGTCCAACTCATGATTTGTTGTTATTTAGCAAATTAAGACGAGATAAAACAACAAGAACTTTGGAATGGAAATGTTATCTGCATGATTATGTGGCTAAATATCTTTTGAATGCTATAGTACGTAAGATTCAACTTAAAAAGTCTGTGTTTTGTATTTAAACAAACAAGAATAGATTTAAACAAGAAAACCACACCATATTTGAGTGATGTAGATTTATACATATGCTTCACTAATCTTTGCATTTGACAGTTATTAAAACTTGGTCAGTACCACCAGCTCTTTATGTGGGATTTCTATAGACAGACCCCATAAAACAGCGGAAATGCAAGGACTAAAAGGACTAACTTAGAAAACGATGACAAAAGATGGCTTGGTTTACAACAACAATATTATAACCTTAGTAAGAACATTGGCTGTAGATATATAAATGGACATAGCTAATGTGCTAGCCACCTCCTTCCAAATGTGAAGTGAGCATAGGTACACTTTCAGCTCCATCAGCTTTGGCTCCAATACACTTTGTTTTGAAAAAATGTCGCCCCCTCTCTGTGACTGCTGCTTTCAGGCTCCTCATTTTGGGTTTAAATTGTCAGATTATCAATGTCATATATAAAGAAGAACGAAATAATATAAGCACCATCTACAGTCTGTAATGTACATATGAATTTCCAACAGTGTGGACAGAATTAGCTGGGATCACAACTCAAGGCAGAATTTAAATGGAGTGAGAGGAGGAGCTGTTTTTCTATGTGCACTCATTAGCACAGGACTATGGTGTTAATACATGGGGTTGTGTATCCTTCTTTGTGCTTGGATTATTAGACCAAAAAGCATCCAGTCATTGAAAGGGAACAGGCTAAGGTATATGGCTGCACATATGTTACGTGTATTTAAATACTGAAACGTTTTTTTTATTGTATACTGTATATTGGATTCATTACACAAAATAGCATACTGAAAATGCTGCCCTTTGAAATATGTTATTGTGATGGTTTATATAGTAGATGTGGATCACTTTTTGTTTTTTTGTTGTTTTTTCCCCTCAATTGACCAAAACAAGAACTTTTTCACACATACAAAAAAAACCCTCACATGTACCAAATTATGTGCACCTTTAAATGGCCCATATTATGCTATTTTCTAATCTATGTTATAATGTTTCGCCATCATAAACATACACAGGGTTATGTTTTGTTTCACACTAATCCAGTTTGTTTAGGTTGAGTTCTTCCCTCAAGCTGAAAACACTGTTAGCGATGTCATGTGGGAATACAGGAAATTCTCCACTGTGTTTTAAACTCCATGCACCTCCACTCGAAACATTTGGATGATTTCAGACCTGCAATTATCCATCTATACTGAACCAAAGGTAGAAGGTAGCTTGAAAACTGCTACTTCATGACATCACAAGGTGGAACAGAGCATTTTGAGCTTTGGAGACTAATAATAAAGGGTTACTCAAACATGAGAATGAAACAAAACAAAACACAACGCCAGGTATGTTTTGATGACATAACAACTTTCTAACATGGCTTAAAGCTCACAAGAGTAATTTTTGCGTAATATGGGACTGTTAAAATGTAATCATTATATGGATTTTTAAGTCTGTTTTGTCAATCTGTTTGTTTTTTTTTACCAGCACAATCCTCACAGTTCATTTGACCATGACCCAGACTGGCCAAACATGATATGGCGCTTTCCCATCAGAGCCCAGTGCACCGCTGCTTGAGCGCTCAAGGCTGACAAATCCCAAATCGATTCACTTCTTTTTACACAAAGTTAGTTTTACAACAGTTACTATTTTCTCTGTTCACTACCCAAGATTAGCCAATTTTTAGTTATGAAACAGATCGTGTGTTTTCTGTCGATTTTTGACTGGAGCTTGATTTTGTACAACAAAATGTGATTTCATTGCACCTGCTGATTTGAGCTCTTAGTGATTAAAATATACAATTGTATAAATTTCAGTTACATAATAATGATAATGTGCCTAGGGCAAAAACACCTACTCTGCCTGTAAAAAAAATAGACTATTGTATATTTTTGTGTGTGTGGCTGTACATACTAGCACAAAAGCATGAAATAACATGTCTTCTCTAATTCTCTTGGTAATACTTACTTTATGGCAGTAGGAACAGCCCAAACTGAAGAGACCATTACCACCACCCATCATCTGGCTACAACTAACGCAATGTATTAATATATTGATTATTAGTTTTTATGTGTACAGGAAACTTAATTTCAAGTAGACTATGGTAATTTGTACATTTACTAACATCGCCCACATATATAAGAAATGTTTAGATCAGATGGAAACCTGATTATATGGAGGCAGAGCTGGAGGTGTCCTTGGAGTTGCTGCTGTGAGGGACAACATAGTTAATGTGCTTTTTCTTTCATTACAAGAGTGGACATTATACATAGTTTATAGTTCCTGTTCCAAGATGCAGCAGACAATTTAATCAAAACCTCCTTTTAAATTAAAAACAAAATTTATGGCGCTGCGAGATTTATCAATATATATACCCTGACCCTGTAGTTTAGACACCTACGGCCATGTTCTGAACAGCACAGGGTTCTTATATTAGCTGTTCATACAAAAGAGATGTGGAACAATCTGATAAGATGCTGGGTAGATACATTTAAGTTATATTATTGTTATATTATAGGCTAACTGAACTACAAAAAGCAATATCAAAGGTAACTTAAAATGACTTAATTTAAGAATGTTTTACTTTATTTGAGTAGATTCAACTTGACAAGTAAAATGATCTACTGGTGGAATAAGTGTGTGTGTTTTTTTTTAATTCAAGCAACATTATTACACGTATATTAAGTGCAAAGAGTTGTTGTTTTTCTTATCTTAAGCACAGCAAGATGTATTTTCATATTTTAAGCACAAAACGTCTTCTATTAATAGATAATTTTACCTGTTAAGTGAAAGTTATTCAAATCATGATAAAACTTTCTTAATTCAAGTAATTTTAACTTGGCAGATTTTAGTTTTTGCATTGTGAAAACTCTATTGATGTGAGAACACAATAATCTTTTCCATTGGACACTTAGTTATGACATAATTTCTTAACATCTCCCTCCATTTCTGAAGGACAGCTTGACTCTAAACACTGTTGAAATCTTTTCAAACAGTCCCCAAGGTGTGACCATGGACTTTATTTACAGCTCTACAGTGCAGTAGTATATATATATATATATATATATATATATATATATATATATATATATATATATATATATATATATATATATATATATATATATATATATATATATATATATATATATATATATATATATATATGTAATGTACTGCAGGGAAATACCACTTATCTGCAAATGTTATTACTGCAGCTTTAAGAAAACTAACAGTGGTGCTAAACAGTCAAGGGCACCTTTTATACAGAGAGTTAATAATAGCTTTAGCCTTGACCTGAGTCTCAGCAGGAGTCCACTGTGGATATTTATAACCAAAGCAAGACACTGATAGAGATATTACAATGAGTTGTGGTCCTGTTAATAAATGTCATTAAGAGCCGTAAAAAGGAAGTGTCTTTTAATACCTGAAAATATAATAGAAAATTTAATAGAACTGAGTAAGACAAGGTTTGAAACTCTACCACCTGCTTGTCTCCATGGAGGTTTCATCACTTTGCCTCAAAAGGTCCGCAGTATGGCATTAAACTTGTCTCTTTCTATGGAGACAAGTGGTTGACACCATACAGGTATTTTTGAGCAGTAGAAACACCCGTAATTAAATAAATGCTAGATTTAATTCTGTACTGTGGAACATTCCCAATAACTAACCCAGGATTTTACCTTTATAGGGACATACATGAGTTTTTATTTCAGTGTTTCTATATAATCATCCAGGCACAAATTAAATGGCTCTCTCAAACTAAACCTTCTTTCCTAACCATAAGTGTTGTTTTATGTAATCCCGGTGGTAGCAGAGATGGAAAATCCACATCCCGATACACGTCTTTCACCATGGACTTGAATGAGCAAACAGGATTTAACTTCATATTTACATACCTTTAAGAAACATTGTGTGTGTGGTGTGTTTTTGTGGTAGTTTTTAGTGAGAATTGTTTGCTCAGCTCTCCTCCACTCAAAAACACTGAGGTGGCATGTAACCCACTGCTCTGTTTTGTAAGCAAATCATTATCAGGGCTAATAATAGCTCACTGCGGGCTTCTCTCTTCCCACCGAACAACTCTATTCTGGAGGTAATGCTAAAAGTCCTACTGATACGTTACTTATTTCTCCAAATTGGCTTTAAGGTTTGGCAAATTTGAGTCGACTTGAATAGACGACAGCGCCTGGCAACCACACTGTGCTAGCGTCACTAGTTCCTGTTCAGTTGTGTCTATGGGTTTTGTGCGTGGATCTGTAATAAGAAGTGGGTAAGACATTCCCACTCTGCCCCTGTGTGAGACTCACTAGTGGCTGCTAAGAGCTACTGCTGCACTGGCATAGAAACAGTTCTCCCATAGAGCACAATGCATTTTTTTGTGAATTGAATCTGCCCATTTTCAGGTGACAGGGCAGCTTTCGCAAAAAGGTCGGATTTTGCAGGGATCTTCTCTATTTTTACAATATGCAAAGCTTTTAAATCCTCAAGCACCTTAAAGTTGGCTGTGTAAGGTTTAGCCTAGCCCAGCTCTGTAAAGTGGAAGATAAAAACTTTTTTGGCATTTTGAGCCATTGAAAACAACACAACGGCGTCTTGGATTCACTTTCCAGTTTTTTTGTTATACTTCCCTGGTTTTACTCCGAGTCATGTTGAAATGAATACATATTTAAAGACAAGGCATTAGACAGTTACGAATACGACACTGGGCTGAGTATGACTATGAGTTTTCATTATTTTTGTACATGCTTGTATACACAGACTTCACATCCCCCTGTTCATTTACTGTATATAAAGCTTTGCAGTTGTTTTGTAGGAGTATTGGAACAAAAGGCCTAAGCAGTAACCGTAGAAGCAGACCAGACACATGTAACCTAGCTAAATCTACAATGAACCATTTTATACTGTGATGATGACCCTATTCACCATATGTTACTCTGTTCTTTAGCTCTTATAGTGTCTGACCTGACTGTATCCTATTTCCCCACATTTCACTGTACCCCTAAACCCAGGCAGCTATAACAATACATTATTTGATCTGGGTATTTCCTCAGCACATAATTCAGAGCACTTTTGAAAGGTAAAGAATCACCCATTTCATCTATAAAGCCCATACAAAAGGTTATATGATTAGGCAGCAGATGCGTTTTGAACTTTTTGAGCTTTCATCGACACTGAAATCCTCCTCTGTGTTATTACCTCAGCTCGAGATTTCTCTGAGCTGTTGCCATAGAAACCAGGTGCTCGTGGTTGGTCCTGGTCTAGTCTTGGTTTTCCAGACAGCTGGTCAGTGTAAACTAACACCCCAGACACTTTATTGCTGTGGTACAGGTAGAGTGTATTGAGGCTTAGTGCTGCACTGAAACTAAAATAAAAGAGCCCATTACCAATATTGGCACTAAAATGGAAAATATGAAAAAATAAGGTAGTAGTAAATAAGGAGTAAGTTACTATAGTATTCTTGTTTAGTTTCATATTTAGCTAAAAGCAAAATACCAAAAAAAAAAAAAAAAAAACATCCAAAAAACTCTGGAATGTAAAGAATTGCAAATTTAACAATTTGACTAGACTTGGGTAACTTTTCTGGAGAAGGGTCTGCCACCTGCTTTTCTTGCTTTGTCAGAAATGATTCACATTATCATCATGGAGACCAAACCAGGCCAAGTTACTGGTCAGATCTCTGGAGAGGCAACCTCACACCCAACGCTCACAATTAGAATGCCTGTTTTTGAGTATTTTTTGAGCAATAAAACCACCTGTAATTGAATCAATGTAATTCAGATCTGTTTAATGACACAAAAAAAACATGCAACTGACATGTTTTTGATGAGGTAACAACATTATAACATGGTTTACATCTCATAATTTTACATGATAAAGGGCCTATAAGGATTTTACTATTGTTTAGTCATTGTGTTATTAATCGCAAATAATTCTTAAATAATTTTTCCTTCTCACAAAAATGTTAACACTAAAATTCTATACCTCCAGACCATGGTACCCACTCTCTCCTCCCCTCTCACGTGTCTCCTCACACCAGAGGATCTATTTATTCATAAGCTCATTAGAAGTGGATTTGCGGTGTGTGATCCATCTCCTCCGCCTGGCACACTGGACTCTCCGGGATTTCGGATGGAGAAAGGATTTGCTTCACATTGGCAGTTCCTCTCGCTCAAACACTTTACCTGTGTGGAACAAAAGACTTCACCATCATTCAAACATTGATACAAGATTATGTTATGATAGGTCAGTGGGTTTGCAGGATCATAATAGCAGGTAATTAAAGCTGTCCAGTCAGTATTAAAAGTGAATTGGAAATTGTTGATAACTGATAAGATTATTTTGATTGTCTCTGCATGTTCATCTGTCTTCCCTTTTCTCGAGTTGTAATACAAAATGCCCATTCTCTTGTCTGCAGCAATTTGTGTATTGGCCTCTTTGGTAGGTTTTTTATGTCTTATGATGCACTTTAACCTTTTTGCATTTTTCCAGTTTGTTTTTTAACTATGAATTGCAAATAAACTAATCTAACCTATGGTTAGAAGGTAATAAAAATTTGCCCTGTGCATTTGACCCACCCTTCAAACCTAACAGGGGCAATAGGTGACCACATTGCAGCACCGTATTTTGTGCTGTATATTATGTACCGGTATGTTTTGGATTTCTAAGTTATTTGCTGCTTTTGTTCAGGCTTGTTGCAAATAGCACACACAATAGTCAGTTGTAGCCACCCTTCACTGATTAGTAATATGGGGGAAAAGTTTTACAAATAATACATCATTTGTGGTAGTTGACAATAGTATTATTCAGCTTTTATTTTCATTATCAATCAGCCTTTTTGGCCTTCCTTGAGGCATGCAGTTTGAATCTTACCTCCCAACTAAAAAGACTCATAAACCAGGTTATTAGCAAAACATGGATTACATAGACTAGACAGAACATATAGATATGGGAAGAATACTTTGCACACAGATACTCAGAATTAGCATTCAGAATAAGTATTTTCAGTACAAGTATTCCATTATAGTTAAAATATCTCATTTTAAAATGGTTGTTAATTATTAGTAGTGTCCTATTATTCATCTTTATAGTATGTGCTTTCACCTAGACTAGACTACACAGCAGCTGTATTTAAAATATCTGACTGTTCTGCCATTTTGAGCATTGTTCTGTCTTTGTGTGACAATCAGACTGAGAGAAAGACCTTTGGATGTAGACAGTGCTGTGTACTTTTCAAACCAGCAGCTCATCTTTTCACACTCAATTTACCACCACTCGGTACAGCCAAGATAATTACATAAAACATTTCCATTAAAGGTGCAATATGCATTGTATTGACTGCATGTTTTTTTTGCCTGGAATGTTCCACAGTATGACATTTAACTTGGCTGTTTGAGGTGATGTTAATTGCGGATTATGCAGGGTGTGACCTACTAATTCAGCCAAGGATTTAATAATTTCTCTCAAAGTTAATTGGCAAACGATGAATAATGTAGATCTTGGCCTATTCTTAGTAAATGAATGAATGTATTATATTTAATTGCAGCAGGTGAGTCGTTTCCAGTATTACATTACACTTTGCATGTTTGTAATAATATATGAGCAAGACAGATTTAGAGGTTTTATTCACATTGACCTCTACTGCTCTACTAATGGGCTTTTCCTACTCAATCAGACATGGTTTCTTTCTTGTTATGCTTGTGTTTCTTCCTATTAACATAATATTCATTTACCAGTGCATGTCTATATTAAATTACCCCTGTTATCGCTAGGATAATGTTTATATTAAAGGTGGACTGTGTAACTTTTTGGTTGGGGGGACGTCACCAGCTTGTTTCTATGGATATGTCATGACTTATAACACTGAACAGCTCTACGTTACATTTATTCAATTACAGGTGGTTTTGTACTCAGTCTCCACAGATCTGAGCTGTAACTTGGTCTGATTTGGTCTCCATGATAATAGAAAAGTTTAATACCACACTGTGGATCATTTCAGACAAAGCAATAGTGTCTCCATGGAGAAAAGCATAGGACGGACCCCCTAACAGAAAAGTTATACAATTCAACTTAATTTTGTGAAATATTGCAATGAGAAATGAATGAATTTAACATTTTTAATGAGACTCTATTTAAACATTTCAGCTTATTTGTTTGTGTGTTGTTGATTGAGTAGAATTTACTATAAAAACACTGTTGTTGACATTGCCATCACTATAAGAAGTTGTTAGTGAATTATGATTATGCCTGGTTTGCTAAGTCCTTATGGTGTCTATCTCCTAGTAAGATAATAATAGCACTTTAGTTTGCCATATAATGAGCTGAACTTACATTTTGTCACTGAGGTGAAGTACTATCATATTTTTGAAGCTTATCTTTTGGCTTAAAGTTGTTGAAATTGTTGTGTGATACAGTGATGCTGGCATCAGTCAAGGTGTTGAGTTTTATTTGGATTTATCACCATGTAAAGACAGTGCATAAATTAGCACTTCATTATTAAAGAAGCATTTATCAAGTCGGTTCCTTTGCGTTACACGGATTTCCAGTTGTTTAACAGACCCAAAGTTCTCATTAGAGACATAAAATAAACTCTACAATTAACCAAGAAAATTATGTTTACTTTTGGGATGTTGAAAACTGTAACTAACAAAATATATGCTGTTATACAGTGTTGTAATTTGGCCTGTTGGTGTTGTTGATACGTATAGCTTATTCAACCATGAATTAGAAGACCTTTACAGGTGCTCTAAAGTAAATTTTTGGTTGGGTATCTGTCACCTGCTTGTTTCTATGGATATGCCATTGTTCTGCCTGGAATGTTCCACAGTATGACATTAAACAGCTTTACCTTACATTTATTCAATTACAGGTGATTTTATTGCTCAAAAATTCCCATGAAAAACAGGCATTCTCTCCACCGATCTGATCTGTAACTTTGTCTGGTTTGGTCATGAAGATAAAAAGGTTTAATGCCATACTGTGAAACATTCCAGACAAAGAAATAACATTTCCTCCATCAGAAAAGTTACACAATGCACCCTTAACATGGTGGCACGGTGGCTGAGTGGCAACACTCAGGCCTCACAGCAAGAAGGTTGCGGGTTCGATCCCCGGGTCGCCCGGGCCTTTCTGTGTGGAGTTTGCATGTTCCTCCCCGTGTCTGGATGGGTTTCCTCCGGGTGCTCCGGTTTCCCCCATCAACCCAAAACATGCCCGCACCCCTATGAACTAACATCAAGGACCATGTTGTCCACCCTCCTGTGGGCTCACCACCTGCAGAGGGGTTCATGTAATGTCATGTAATGGGATAGTGCAACTTTCTTTGTCTCTTGTCTTTTGCTCATTACTCCCTATTACAAAGTTTTATACCACTTGATTCTTGCCAAAAGAAAACCACAGAATCTATAACAATTTGAAGCTACTTAGAATCCGTATTGTCTTCTTAATATGAACAAGATTTTCCCCAGATTAAACATTATGCTCCAGTATGGGTCTTATCTCCTCCAGTGGACATTTATGGATAATGGGATTACACTTCTCCGCTCATCGCACACAATTGCACACGTTTGAAATATCTGCTGGAATTCACCATGATCCGAGCAAAGACGAACAACGGAGAGACAAGAAATTCCTGTTTACGAACACATGTTTTAGACTCCAGACTCGTGGCTATGCTGTTGCACCAGATAGTTTCAGACGTGTGCAGTCATTCAGAATATACATGTAGCTGTTGCATCATGATGCACATATTCTATTTTCGGATTGGGATTACTCATTTAGAAGAAATTACAGCAGATTAGGACCATCCCCACAAGACAACGAAAGCTTGGTTTGATTGAATAATAGATTTTAGCACACAAATTGGCTTTATATGTGGTCTAGATTGAAAATGAATACTCAAAAGCTAAGTTAATGAGATCAAATTTGTTCTTAAAGGTATGCAACTTTTCTGATAATTTAATCATATGTACATGGCCTCATGGATGTGTTGCTTTGAATGTTTCACAGTATGGCATTAAATAGATCTAAATATAAATGAATGTTTGTCAAAATCATTCATTCTTACTGTGAGTGTGGGCTCCTCTCCACTGATCCTGCCTGTAACTTTCCAGGCAAAACAACATCTCAATGAAGACAATAGGTAGCAGCCACTCCATTTGAAAAGGTACATAGTGGAACTTTAAGAGAAGTTGTCCCATCTGTTGTATATAGCAAAGTATAGTAAAATTTCAGTAAATACATTCACATTCTTGTAAAATGTTTGTCAAAAATGTAAAGTCTTCTCTAAACCATACTGAAATTGAAAGTATATTATGAGAAGTACTTTTGGATGCAAAGTGTGTCCACCCCTTGTAAAGTAAAATGTATTTATTGCTAAACCCCTCTGCTCTCTGGATAATTAGTGCAGTGATGTAAAAATAATATATTAAGCTTTCAGATACGTTATAGCTGCAGAAAAAGCCTCAATTCAGCTAATAATTTCAGCCTTGATTATTTCTACATGATTTCCTCTGAGAGCTAGTGTTTTCATAGTAGGAAGTCCTTAAATACACCCGATCCCCGCTGTGCTTTTCACCCATTAACATATTAGTATTTTCTCCTCGTAACATTATTTCATTCTTGTGTTGTGACCTTGAATTGGGAGAGAGAGAAATCGTGCCACAACCTCCACCCCCAGTTTTTATCAGATTCAACTGTCTGTGACTCAAGCGAGAGGAGGGTCCCAGCTCGGATCATTCCACTGTTGCATCATGGGTATAGAGGAATCGTGACCGGGTTATTAAGATGGAGGAGTTGCACAGAGAAGATTTATTTAGAGTTATAATTTGATAAGAGAGTATTATGCAGTTAGGAGAAGGCAGATTCTTAACAGGTAGACAGTAAAAGTACTAGTATTATAGTTACAGATACTAGTGTGGTATATTTGAAATTTTAGGGTCATTTTTGCACTTTGTTATGGCATGAGTTTTGTGTGATATTTGTGTAATACTATTTTATAAGCTCTGTTCACTCCGATACACAATAGGTATTTATCAAATCTAAAGAGTTGTAATTACTAAGAATAGAAATCTCATCTCATCTTCAATAGAAAATTCTTGTTGCATGTGTAGTTTAGATATAGATTAGATTTTTGGGTTAATTTATCAGTTCATATTTCAGTCGTCAGTGAAATGTTGACAATATACACGTTGAACAGAATTTTCGATAGCTTTTCAAAATGTTTAGGTTGCTTAGGTTTTGTGTTATATTATCGTATTCATTAAGTCAGCTCAAGAAGATATACAACAGTAAGGGACCAAATCATATAGTTTATTTATCAGGGCATTAAAAAGATAACATACAAACTCATGATAAAAAGCTTTAATGAAATCAGCCTCATTCATAATTCAGAATCATACTGTCCTGTCTGCCTGGTTTGATGAGATAACAGCATTGTAACATGGCTTAAAGCTCACAAGAGTCAAATTTGTGTAATATAGGACCTTTAATTTGTTTATGTGCTTGTTTTTAAAAAAAATATATATTTTGTAGTTAGTTGAAACTGATTGACGTCTCAATTTAAACTCAACTTTTAAATTTTCAATCAACAACTTGCGCCTGTGCAATATACTAACGCTTTATAAGTCCATGGAAGGTTATTGTTCAATTACATGTTTAGTCCATTTGAGTGTCTGCATTTTATCAATGTGCTGCTTTGAGCTCATTCTCTGTCTCCTTTCCTGTCCCTCTCTCCTTCCCTCTCTGTCTCTCCCTCTTTTTCTACCTCCCTCTCCCTCCTCCATCGTCCTTGTCTCTGTATCTGTGCATGTGGATGTGCTGTCTGCTCGCACCACCAGCCCCTCAGCGAAAGGCTAAGTTTGTGGAGAGCCCCCGAATCCCCCCCTCAGAGCCAGACTCCCCTCCTCCTCACCCCTACAGCCACAGCCCAGACCTGCACCTGGTCTACTGCACAGGTAAGTCTGCTTTGGTCAATCATAGATCACGCTTACTGTCTCTGTGCATATTGGTGTATATGTTATTTTATTTATTTGCAAATTGAACTAAGGTTAGGAGATGTTGAAAAATGATAAAGGATTTCCCAGGTCAGGTTACTGTTTGTTTTCATGTAACTGTTGACTAAAGATGGTATTGCAATAATATATTACATATCTTATATATTGTTTCCAATCATATTTACTAGGGCTGTTTTTACATAAAAAGACAAACATGCCAGTCCATAATTACAGTAGACTCAATGAAAGAGTCCTTTGTTATATTTTAATATGATATGGTATATTACAGTGTGTTTTAATTCTCATTGCTATAGGACTATATTGTGCACATAAAGTACTTGTAAACATCTTCAGATTTTGTCAGTACTGCAGTTTTATTTATGGTCCATTTTTTGGACAGTGGACCGGATCAGGACAAATGTGACATCCAATCTGCTCTTTTCCCGAGTATTTCCTCAAGTCAGAACAGACTGCAGAGGTTATTAGAGAAATCTCCTCTCTTCTTTCTTCCCCTCTCTTCCTCCCTCCCCTCTTTCCTTTCTTTGCTTTCCTTTCTTTTAATCCTGTTCTACTCATGCTTGTTTAGCCCTGTGCACACTTCACTGTTGACTTCTCACTTGTACAGTGTAATCCCGTGCACTGCAGAACTGCCTAACCCTGTGCCCTCCTCCAATATCCGTCCCTTCGGAGCTCGGGTCACTTCAGGACAGATAGCGCTGCTCAGATTCAGTATCACCCCTCTCATCTCTCCCCACCTTTTCCTCTGGTCACTGGGAAATGGACAGTTTAGCTTCCTGACCTGTTTTTGCTTCGCTGGACAAATCTGTGAGGAGGAATCTGAGATGCTTTAAAATGCCATGATCGAGGACAACAGAGAAAGTGGCGTTTGGACTTAAACCATTAGAAAGAAAATGGTTGAAGTTTTGCAGGATGTCAACATATGCCAGCTGTGTGCAATGGGAGTTATAGGTATTCTCTGTGGTTTTTAGTCAGTTCTGCTTTTAGCTCCAGTTTGAACTAGATACCCAGATACGAATACTAAACTAATCTAATGCTAAAACTAGTAACTTGAAACTGGATACTCATTTCTGGCAGTGCAAAAGAGGGAAAAATAAAAATACATTTCTTGTCGCAATCACGTCTTTGAAACCTAGCAACACATGTCGCCTGCAAGATTTGGTCATGTAGAGTTTAAATGTATACTGAGCTTTTTCCTATCAAAATCAAGTTGTTTAGTTTAGTATCCTGACAACATTAATCTGTTCAAATTATATTATGGTATTCATATTGCTGAATTATTGAACTATCTGTATCACACACACCAGGGACTACAATTGTGCTTATTGTTTATATATTATTTTACAAAATCTACCTGTTTTATTCTATAATAATAATAACAGTAGTAATTTTCTCTAGCTAAAGTATTACCTTGCATCCTAATCTACCATATGTTTACATTTCTATATTACATTTCTTTAATTCCTCTCCTATTGCAGTGGTCATGTTTTGGTGCTGTGAGTGCGGATGAAGTTCAGGTTTGATGCAGTAATTTCCACCGAATGTAGTAGATTAGAAACTAGGAGGTTTGGTGCAATAACAGTTTCTACAGATGAAGCACTGAAGATGGTAGTTTTGGAGCAGGCTGTGTCCTTATAGCAGGTGGACAGATGGAGAACTCTTAACTGGAGTTCACTGGTAACAGCAGGACACTGGCTTAAATGTGTGATCTCACGCCAGTCCATGCTGCAGGGCCAATGGCACTTTCACTTGTATAAGGTACATGGCCTCACAAATATCCATAGGTTTCAGAGGGATGAAAAATAAAGACCATTACCATAAAAACTGGCAGTTCGAAACAAAATATTATATCTTCAGAATAGTCATAAGTCCCCAAATTGTCACCTCAACAAGGAAGCTGAAACCCATATACAAGATTGTTTAATTTATTGCAAAAAACTCTGTGTATTTAAAGTTGTATTGTAGATTTCACTCCAACCGTCAAGAATAACTTACCGTAAAGCGATGTGATGTTTATTCAGGTCCTTTTAATCTGTGTTGTTTATATGTTGGCTGATATCTTTACCTTTTACATGTGTCTTTATGGGAGTCTGCATCAAGCCTTGTTAAAATAAAAATTTGTCCTTATAAAACTGAGTTGAGAAATATTAGTCATACTTCTCAAGTTTAAAATATACCTTTGGAACCAACTGCTTTTCACTTTATTTTAGGATTCTAGCTTATCTTTTATCTTTAACAAGGGAATCATAGCATAGTCTTGAATAGGGCTGTGCAATTGAATTTTAATTGCGAGATTTAAGATTTTATTATTATAAATTGTCAATGATTACTTTTTAATTGAGAGGTTCACAGCGAATCGTCTGTCAGTAAAAGCTTGAATTTAATTTTGTCTTTGGAGGAAGAAATTTGGAAATTGATATTGTTGTGTTAGATGATAATTAAAAAGTTAAAACCTCAGGAAATAAATTTTAAAAGCCATTCTATTTGTTTTTAATGAGACAAAATAAAAATGAACACAAATTTTGGATTAATCCAGGCAAGGAATAAATGTAATATATTTTTTGTTGTTTTGTTTTTTTCTTCATATCACCCAGCGCTATTCTTGAAGACTGCTGCAGCTTGTGACAATTATTTAACTTTTTTTTTGTTACACAAGTTATAACCCGAACAATTTCTTTGACCTTAGACAAACTTTATTGATCCACAAGAGAAAGGATTTGGACACAGGAGCTCACACATGACAATATATTATAATAACAATGGGCAAAAATATGAATGGTAATAATAAATTCAAAATAAGTAGCAAAAATAGCAAGACTGCTGTCAATAAGGCATAATTATATAAATGTACAAGTAAAAATAAAACAGAAAAATATAGTAGTACTAATATATCTCAGTTATACACAAGAGGTCATAAGGAATTCCTCTGTGTATCTAACTTCAGCATATTTTGTTATTAAAATTCTCCAAAATAGCTCATCTGTGGTTTTGTAGCCCCAGTACAGGTGTTCACTCTGTACCTTTTCTCACCTGTGTCCCTAAAAATAGGCTTACCTACACCTCCCCTCCCTCCTCCCCCTCTCCCATCCCACCTGGTCCAGTCCTGTCCCGTGCCCCCTGCCTGCTCTGCACATGCTCTCTCTCACCTCTCTCCCTCTCCTCTCTTTCTCTCTCTCTGCCCTCTCCTTCACTCCCTCTCCTCCCTCTCTCATCTCTCTCTCCCCTCTCCTCTTGTCCTCTCTTCTCTCCCTCTCACTCTCCCCCTCTCCTCTCTCTATCACCCCTTCTCCTCCTCTTTCCTCTACTCTTCTCCCCCATCCTCTCCACCCCCTCACCCCTTCTCTCCTCTCCTCCTCTCTCCCTCTACTCTTTCTCTCCCCCCTCTCTCTTCCCCCCTCTCTCCCCCTCTTCTCGCCCCTCTCCTCTCCTCTCCTCTGTCCTCTCCCCTCCCTCTCTTTCTTCCTCTCCTCCTCCCCCTCTCCTTTCTCTCTCCCCCGCTCCTCCTCTCTCCTCTCCCCTCCCTCTCTTTCTTCCTCTCCTCCTCCCCCTCTCCTTTCTCTCTCCCCCGCTCCTCCTCTCTCTCCTCTCCTCTCCCCTCCCTCTCTTTCTTCTTCTCCTCCTCCCCCCTCCTCTCCTTCTCTCATTTCTCTCTTCCCCTCTCCCCTTCTCCTCCTCATTCCACTACTCCTCTCCCCCTCTCCTCTCTTCTCTCTCCTCCTTTCCCCCTCTCCCCCTCTTCTCTCCTCTCTCTCCTCCTCTCCCCCTCTCCCCCATTCTCTCTCCCAGTCTCTCCTCTCTGTCTCTCCCTCTCCTCTCTTCCCTATCTCCTCTCTCTCCTCTCTCTCCCCCTCTCCTCTCCTCTCTCCTCTCCCCCTCTCCTCTCTTTCTGTCCTCACATGGGGCAGATGCAGCGAGCGCCCAAACGCATTCCTACCAAATAGAGGTAGTTGCCATAGTAACCATCAGTCTGCTGCTCCTCTGCTCAGCGATCCATTGGTGAGGACTAGATGCATTTGGTAATATGATTTTATTCATATTCAAATAGGATCATTACACGGTGTATGGTGTTATGTGAAGTCCCAGTTGTGGTGGATGCAAAGGCGTGCCCGCTGCTGTCGTCTGTAGATTTCAAAACGACAAGATGTGACGCTTGAGTGGCTTCTATAAGAGGCTCTATAAGTTATGGGCTTAATCTGTATTTAACGTAGAAGCTCAGAAATGAAATGATATGTCTGCATGTGTCAAATTAATGCCAAATGCTGCGCAAAATAGTGTCTGGTGAATGCCTGATGGAAGTTATAGTTGCAAATTTTCTGGTGGAGGTTCGCTAACTACTTGTCTCCATAGAGATGTTATTACTTTGCCTGGAATGTTCCATGGTATGACATGAATTGATATATATCTGGCATTTATTCATTACAGTTTTTTCTATTGCTCATAAATACAATAATTCCTTCTGTGAATGGGGGCGACTCTCCAGAGATCTGAATTGTAATGTAGCGTAGTGCTGTAACCAGGGCCGGCCCCCCCATTAGGCAACATAGGCAAATGCTAAGGGCGCTGCCGCTCCACTAGGGGGCTCCGAGCGGAAAAATCAGCGATGGGGGATAAAATCCTCCACTGTCTAAAACATCGTCACTATGAACTGTTTGATTTCTTGTGAGTATCTGTACTCTGGCAGTATTTATTTATTTTTTTTGCAATCCAAGGGGCGCCACCTGAAATCTTGCCTAGGGTGTCAAAATGGTTAGGGCCGGGCCTGGCTGTAACCTGTCTCCCTCATGATAGACAGGTTTAATCTATACTGTGGAATATTCTAGACAAAGCAATTGCATTTCCATGGAGACAAGCAGGTCACGAACCCTCCACTAGTAATGTTGCACAGCATTTCTCATATATTTTTCTTTTCATGCTGTATAGTGACACATACAGTTATACACTTATTCATTGGGAGTAATATGTAACTTATAGTATTGATTTAATCTTTAAAGGACCTATATTATGCTATTTTCATATCTATGTTATGATGTTGTTTCCCATCACAAACATACCTGGAGTTTTGTTTTGTTTTTTACACACAAACTCTGCATATTAAGGCTGAGTTCTGAGTCCGAAAACACTCTGTTCCAATTTGTGATGTCATGTGGTAATACAGGAAGTGCTCCACTGTGTTTTAAACTTCATACATCTTCATTAGAAGCATTTGGATGATTTCGGCCCTGGAATTACTAGTCTCTTCTCAACAAAAGGTAAAAGGTCGCTGTTAACGTCAAAACTACCACTTCATGACATCACAAGGTTGAACAGAGCATTTACACAACTCCAGGTATGTTTTTGACGAGGTAACAACATTCTAACATGGCTTTAACCTCACAAGAGTCAATTTTGTGTAATATAGGAGCTGTCATTAGTGCAAACATCTCTTGTCTATGCACCAAATTCATTGTTCTCTGGGGGAGAAGATCCAATGGGAAACACAACTGTTGATTTACAGTAAAATCTTGAGTGGTATTTCTGCATTTTGACACACTCTTCTCTAAATTAGCAGCACAATATAATCCTTCAAGCTCCTCCTTGTTTTTAAAGTCTATGTGCCTTCACCTGACTTGACTTGGTCTGGTTGTTTCAGTGCATACACTATCCACAGTTTAGCATTCACACTGCTACCTGCTATTATTTCTAGCTGTATCTATCTCTTAAATAACTACTACATAAGCCAGAGGTGTTCAACCTTTTTTCCTCCTGTGGGCTCTCTTTACAAAACGAAAATGCAAGAGAGCTACTCATTTTAGCGGTTGCAAGAAATTAAGTAATTATAAGAGCCACAGTCTTCGATCAGAACACCATTATCCATTTATTAGTGCAGAATGTAAAGTTAGGCACGAACATGATAAATTTACCATTTTAATAGTCATTCTATTCATCAAACTTTTGTTATTCAGCACAAAACTTATAATTCAGAAATTCTTTGGTGAGCTACTTGGAAAGAGGTGGAGAGCTACTGGTGGCTCATGACCTATAGATTGGTGACATAAGCAGTCCTAGCGCCCTCTAGTGGGATTTTCTGTGTATTTGTATGCTTTAAGGTATTTCCATGACTCACTATTACATGAAGACTAAGACATCCAAAGTAGTAGAAAGCCAGAATAATGCATAATACATGACCTTTAGAAAGAGTTGGGTTGCATATTTTTAGCTCTAGGCTGTGATTGTGACAGATTCTTCAGATTAGAAATACCACATCAAAGCTATCCTGACAAACACTTGCTCAACCGCACCAGTGAAAAACAACAAACAAAATCACCCAGATATGTGCTTTGAGGTGTGGAAAGAATCTGATTTCCAAAGGTGGACGTTGAAAGCGAGATAAGGGAGAACTAGTGAGAGAAATGTAGATAAACAGTGATGGTCTGTGATCTCGATTGCTGCAGAGTTGACTAATCAGTGCTAATACATTCACTGCTTACTACGAACAGTCTGTCAGCTGGACGCGCCCGCTGCCCTCATGTCCAGACACAAGGACAAACCTGGCAACATTCACAATCTGGCAACACAGAGGCAAATAGGGATAGTGGGCTTGCATGTGGTTAGCGGTTTAGTACAATACAAGTTGCGTACAAAACTAAACAACTGAAAACAAACTCGAAACCTCTGCCAAGTTTGTGATGCTGTCTCACAATTGAAGATCTGAAGACTTTTGGAGAATTTTTTGTTAAAGGTGAACTATGTAGCTTTTCGTAAAGGATTCTGCAATCCGTTGTTTTCATGGGAATTTTGTTTTGCCTGAAATGTTCCACAATCTCATTTTTTCTAGCCTTTATTCATTTTCACGTGTTTTTGTTGCTCAAAAATACCTTGAAAGATATTCTTACTGAGGGCAGGTTCGCCTCTTCAGAGATCCTTTCATGTTGAGTGTGTCTTTATATCTCATTCATGTTTAAAGGTGCACTGTGTAACTTTTCTGGCAGAGGGTCCTTCACCGGGTTCTCGCCATGAAGATATTGTCTGGAATATTCCATAGTATGGCGTTACAGTTGTTATCTCTATGGAGACAGCAAGTGACACCACAGGGTTACATGTCAGATCAGTGACAAGGCAAGCCCCATTTTACTGAGTAAATGCACGATGAATGCGTTTAATGTCATACTGGGACATTACAGACAAAACAATAATGTTTCCATGGAGACAGGCAACTCCTATTGACTCTTATGTGTGTTAAAAGCTCCATGTAACTTGAGCATAAGGGGGTAAAAGTATAATTTTATCCTTTCTTTGCCTCTGTTCAGCTCTGATTCTTTAGGGAGACTTCAATGACCTTGAGGACTTCAGGGAAATAAATTAAACTGAATTATAGAGCAGCTGTGGATCTGCTCCTTTCATCAGTGTGCAGTGGTTTAGAAACACACAATTTGTCAACAAGATGCAAAACTGTGAACCAAATTTACATTTACATATTGTATACATGTTTATATTCTTCCGATCGATGAAGATATTACTGTTTTGCCTTCAATATTCCACTTTTAAGGTATTTTTGAGCTATAAAACACCTGTAATTGAACAAACGCAAGAGAGATCCGTTTAATGCCCTACTGTGCAACATTCCAGGCAAAGAAATAACATCTCCATGGAGACAAGCAAGTAGTGGACCCTCCACTTTGGTAGTTAATGATAGTGACAGAAGTTAAGAGTGCATCTTTAAGCCACAAGTGACACAGGGGTTTGTGCTCTCACTTGTGTCTAAGAAAGTGTAGCTTCAATCTGTCTTTTTGTTGTGAACAGTGACTCCTTTTGTTAATGTTGGTAGGGACAATGCTTGTTAATGAATATGCATATTACGCAAACACTGAAGGAAAGGCGGGTGAAATGTCTCCTGCTCCTGGACACAGCAACAGTATGCCTTAAATGAATCACGAGTCCAACCAAAAACCACTGTGTGTGTTTACGCTAGTCCTTTAAGCCTTTAAATTCATGCAATAGTAAATGCATGAGATGACTTGTATTCTGTACTTTAGTGTCTCTGATACTATGTGACACTTTATTCCATACTATCATCATTTGTTCAACATTGTATTCTCTATAGGGATTTCATAGTGTTGAATATTTGTGTTACCGATACTAGGCCTGTCATGAATACTGTATCGACTTCAGTACATGACAGATGGTACACTCTTTTTTGGAAGTGAGTATTATGGCTATTTTGTCATTTGTCATTGCACTATTGAGAAATATTGTATTATTATTATTATTTTTAGGTGCTACAATGTAATTCAAGCTGTTGAGGTTTGAATTATGAACTCCTATAATTCATTATGGATACAAACTAACTACTTTGGGTACAGTTCTACTTCATGGCTTGGTTTCATTATTATCATTTATCGTTTATATTGACTTCAGCAATATATCAAACTTTAAAATGCATCATTGTGACAAAAAACCCCAAGATTATTCACATTCGCACATCACTGAAAATAATGAAATGCTTAATTGATACAAATGTTTAAAAGATTACCATTGCTATACAGCCATCAACCCACCAACAATGTATATTTATTTTAACATCTTTGTAGTGTAAAGTAAATTTAGATAACTTTAGTTTTGCTTTTTAAAAATGTTTTTCAATTTTCATTTTAAACTTTTCACTGATTTTTGTTTAACAATATTGACAGTTGCTAGTCTTCTCATATTATTTTATTTCATTTATCTATGGGTTTTAGAACGATGACAAATTAGGACTGTTGCCATAGCGATTAACAATTTAAAACTACCGTATTTTCCGGACTATAAGCTGTTACTTTTTGCCCAGGCTTTGAACCATGCGGCTTTTACAAAGGTGCGGCTATTCTGTGGATTTTTCTTCCACTGCTAGAGGCGCTCTAACTGGAATTTCAAAAACAAGATAGACGGAAAATTAATGCAAAGAAGAATACGCTACTTTTTATTTAGCAGATATAACATGCACGACAAATTACTAACTGGTAATTATTTTCAAATCCTCACCCCTTCATCATGAAAAGCACATGAAGGAGTTTGTATGATGCAAGTTTTAAGTTGAAGACATCGATCTTGCTCCTGGAAGGAAACCGCACTGTAGTGCCCTGCACCCGCAGGACCCAACACAAAACAGTGCGGCGTGGGACATATTCTGAAAGCTTATTGCGGGCAGGAGCGCGACCGCACAACGCGGGAGCGATACTGAAGAATGCAGGAGCGGGATTGAAAGTTCTGTCCCGCGCAGACCACTACCGTGCTGCTGCACCTAAGCTTGGGTCAATGGTTTCAGCGGAGATGATTAAAGTGACTTGTGGTTTCACTGCACAGGAGAAATGAAGGTAATCAATTACCGGTTCTTTTCTGTTTTTGACCTCGTTTTAATCAGCACAGTTGCTGCCGTGTTAAAAGACACTGTTTGGAAAGAATCTGTTCAGATACATAAATGTACATTTACAGTACAAAATCCTTCTGTATATGCAGTAAATATCTCATTTTTCAACATCGATATCAGCCCGGTTGCGGCTTGTATATACTTTAATTTTTTTTTTTTTTTACAAATAAAGTGGATGCGGCTTATATACAGGTGCGCTCTATAGTCCGGAGCATACGGTAAATATTATGACTTTTGAATGGGAAGAAGTCCTCAAATTGCTGCATATAACAGGAAGATAAAATCCATGAATAGGACTTGAATAAAGTAAACTGTTAAAAAAAATCCCACATTTTTAGGCCTGTCACTATATGGACAATATATTTTTGGGTTAATATTTGTTGTGTGTACATTGTTTTTGGTTATTTTTTGGCTATATAATAAATTTAAGCCAAAAATAGTTTAATTAATAACTTTTATGACCTATTACAGATACAAACTAAGTACTTATGGTAGATTTAGAAAAGTTTTTGTGGTTTAAATCTGCTCTTGGGTTTTTGGGTCAGTGCCATAAAGAAGTTTCAATTTATTTGTCATTTATCGTCCATATATATTTATATGTCACACTTCAAAATGTGTTATTGTGACAGGCCTACAAATCATTGCTTTTCTACAAATTCTTTCCCCTGTAACCCTTTAGGCAGTGAGCTTAAAAGCCCTGCTCCACCTGCCCTGTGCTCTGATGAGGAGGGGGTAGATGACGACGAGGAGGGGTTAGATTACCTGTCTCTGTGTCTCTGGGTCTTACAGCTTGTGAGTGAGAGGCCACAGGCTTGGAGCAGCTGCTGTGGAGGAGCCTCTGTCTGTAGCTCGTCCGTCAAGTCTGAAAAGTGCTGCTCCTGCTGATCTGGTCCGACCTGCCCCACCAGAACACAACGAGGAAAGGAGGCAGGCTAACACATATGCTGGCGTCTTCTGTCTAAACTGGAAAAAAATAGTGTTTTGTGTAGATTTTGCTAAGACTTTGGTGGAACAGATATTTATTTTTATTTTGAATAGGTTTATCTAACGCCCTTTGCCTCATAGAAATGCCACTTATTACTCTCATTTAGATTTTAAGCAGGTCTTTTTTTTTACTTGTACATTTTTATTACAATATAAACAAACAACAAAATGTGTCTTGGTAGTTTTTAAACTACTGGGGAAAAGTGGCTTGAAGATTAAACTTGATTTTAACAGTTTTTTTACGCATTTACTTTTATTACCTACTTTGTTTGATTAATTTCTACATATTTTCTCATGGAGCTTGGAATGAATGAAATCAAGTGAATCGAGTGTCAAAGATTATTTTAAAAATTCCAAAAAGAAAACATCATAAGAAGCATTAGTATATGCAGGGATCATGAATCAAGTCAAATTGTTTAAGTTGACAAATCTGAATCAAAACCTCTCAAATTTAAATCCATATTCACATTTCTTTTCCAGTTTGTAAATTGTGTGTCCACTGTTGACTTTTGCCTCTAACGTTTGAGTTTGTTGATGGAGTTTATACAGTCAAGTGCAGCTGTTTGCGTTCTTTATAACTGCTTATTTGAGTAATTAGTGAGAGCCGTTCAGTAGGAAATAGACCCAGTGTTTAGCTCAGAGGCACGACGACCAGGTGCTGCCCAAAAACATGATACCTCCAATGAGCATTTGTAATGGGGTTGAAGGTAACCCATAGCAACCAAACCACAAGATGAAGTTATTAAAGGATTTGGGACTTGTGCAGTGAAACCTGTTTGGGGGTTGTTAAATTAAATGCAGTAGAATCACAAAGTACAAAAAGAGAAAAAATATGTGGCCGATTTATGAATATAGTGTAGTATAGAACCTGTTAATCTTGTACTTTTGACATACTAGTCTGTTCTGAAATGCATGGAATTCGTGTATAAGTTTGGCAGTTCATATTTCAGTCTTCCCTCTAGTTTTTTCGCTCCTGGATATGTTTAAAATGTACACTGAAAGCATATTTTAAAACATAAATCACAAGTCTAATCTCAAATTGCTTACGGCAGGTTAGACTACTCATTTTACTAAAACATAGGAAACAAATTTATGTATGTTTGTATTTATGTATATAGCATCGTAAAATAGTTTTCCTTAGTTCGGGAGTTTTGGTTTCATTTAAAATTGTACTTATAAATAAATCTATACCTGTTAATATTAAATAACCACACATTTATTTTGTTACTGTTTTATATTACATGTTGTGTATTGATGACATAAATTGGGGGAACCTTTTTCGAACTTAATTTCAACTTTTTGTTCCCATTTTTCTGAACATACTGTGGACTTTTGTAAAACTATGATAACTATTTACCACATATACCATCCCACCAAACAAGGTAATAATTAGAAAAACCTGTAAACCTGCCACTTTAAAGGTGCACTATGCAACTTTTTGGCCAGGGATCCATCACCTGCTTGTTTCCATGGATATGTCATCTGCCTGGAATGTTCCACAGTATGGCATTTAACAGCTCTACCTTACATTTATTCAATTACAGGTGGTTTTATAGCTTAAACTGTGCTCAAACTGCCTCTCCATGGATCTGACCTCTAACTTGGTCTGCTTTGGTCTCCATGAAGATAAAAAGGTTGAATACTATACTGTGAAAGATTCAGCCCCATAGAGAAAGGTTTTGACGCATTTAAAATAGAAAAGTTCAAATTTCAGATATCGTTTCCCACAATCATACAACCCTAATAGACCCTCTCAAACCTTTGTTAAACAGGCGTGTGTTTGATTATCTGATCTCCACGCTGGCTAAACTAAGTATGTTTATGTTGTCTTTGTGTGAGCAGGATAGAGAAGCAGACACACGCCCACTTTGTCTTGTAAAGTCACACACACAAGTCGACAGGTGAAGGGCGTATCTAGTTACGTCACTTGAGCTGAGAGCTGTGTGTGCCAGGGATGACAAAGAAAGGGAGAAAGGAAACGAATGAGGAGCTAAGGAAGGAGCTAGGATGGAGGCATGAGGACACGTTTTGATCACTGGAGAGCGTTCGGGAATAGTTTCAAGGGACTGAAGTTGGATCATGTTTTTAAAGGAAGCAGGATGTGTTGATAATGCGTAGTGGACACCTAAAGGGGAACTCAGGTAGGCTTTAAAGCATGAATGGGTCTAGTCACTGAAATGTCATTCACTGTGTTCACTCTGCTTGTCAAACTGGTGCCAATAAGGTTTAAAGATATGCCTTTGTAGTTTAGACCTGTTTTTTGGATCTTGTTCTAGTCTAGGTTTGAGTTAGTTACCTGTTAGTTCAGTTTCAGGTTAGTTTAGGTGAAAATGAATGAATATTCATGGTTTATAGTGTTGAATTTGCCAATGATTTTAAATGTGTTTTGCTATCTTTTACCATGATGTAATCGCTTGAAGGGACATGTACAAACGTGTGTTCTTGGATGTTGAGTTTGGTAATGATCTTGTTTGAAGATCTGAGATTAAAAAGTAAAATTTCATCTAGTCTCCACTTGTTATTTTAACCTACCGACTAACTGATAAAAATATAGGCCTGCTGTCTTACTATATCGACTTTTGGCATTTTGGAGTTCTGTATTTATCGTATGCACAATTTCTTTGTTATTTTTGTTGCAATATAAAAACAATTTGAGCAGTAGAGAGTTCAAAATGTGAACTTCTGTGACTAATTATTTCTTCATTGTGTTATTCATTTGTTGTTGCTCATGCTTTTTAATGATACTGTCTATTTAAAAACGGTTTACTGGGATTAGCCTGGCCTATTGTTATTGTATCAGTGGCACAAAGTAGTTTCAGTATTAAAGTTTATCGCTGTATATCTCTGTAGCAATATATCATGCTTCAAACTGTGTTATTGTGACAGGTCTAAAAAAAATCTTCTTTTAGTTATAGTTTTAGTCATTCTGATGATTTTTTATTTAATTTTAGTCTGCAAAAATATGACAGTGCTGTTTTCATCACTTCCAGTCTAATCTTTTCATCAGGTATTGACTTAAACTTGATAATACAAGTTTGAAATCCAAATATTTTCTAAGATGCTTTCTAGGTTGTGATAAGGGAGACTGAGCATCACTGGTGTACTTCACTTATTATCCTTATCCGACATAGTAGGGTCATATAAACTTAAATTATACGACTTTAACTCAAAATTATTAAGTACACCTATTGATATAAAATGATTTATAACTGCATTGCTGGTAAAATAATTAATGTCATTTGAATTGATCTTGTTAGAGGTCAGTGGAAATGTGTTTATTTAGATAGTTAAGGATTTGTGAAGGATTAGTCTGATATGAGTTTGCCTCATTCCAGCTAAACAATAGAATAAATATAACTACTCAGCAAATTAAAATGAAATTATTACTATATTGGGGTTTTAATATACTATGTGATGATGTGATACTGCCAGATGGGGGTCAAGAGACAGATTTCCCTGTTCATTACATTGTATTTTACCATGAAATATCCAAAAGGTACATGCACATATGTTCAACCTGCTCATTTCTATTAGTTACTAGACCCACTGGCTCACTGGATTACAACATAAATTACATGGATATTAATTTTAGCTGCGCCCATCTGTGTTGAATGCTATTGGCCAATAGAATGTTATTATGTCACTGATATCATGAATTTCTGGTTGCTGTATAAGAAAAGACATGAAAGCCACAGAATGTTTTCTGTTGTTTTAATAAGAATACAGAGCTCCACAGACAGAGCTTCTGCCCTGCTGCCTGCATGCTACGACAGAGAGAGTGAATCACAGTAGCTGGTACGTTTTATACATTACTGTAAACTGGGGTGTGGTCTAAGGTAACAGAAGACATGATACACAGGGTATACATTAGTTATGACTTTATACATGACCACACAGTTAATACCAGTTAATATCAGGAGGGTTAAAACAAAAAGACAAAAAGAGGTGGGGAGGTCTATGGTGGGTAGTATTCAGTCCATCAGGTGGTCCATCACACAGTACAGCGTCTGATCACATATGACAGCATCATGTGTCCCAGTTGGTGTCACTAAAACAACATATTCAGTTTAAAAAAAAAAAATCATATCATCAGTCATGTAACCACTGAAGAAGAACCTTGAACTTTTTTGACCGCTTTTTTACTCTATCACAGTAAGTTTTTATACAACAAGCATCTAGAGGTCCTCTTCACTGTTGGTTAGCTTTTGAGCCTTGTCCTTGAGTAGCATCTGTTCTGGACTTTTAAACGCAAAATTAACTCTGTGAGATGTAAGCCATGTTATAATGTTCCTTTACAACATAGCTAGAATTGTGTTTTGTTTCATTTACACATGTTTTAAATGCTCTGTTCCACATGGTGATGTCATGGCAGCTGCCTTTTACCTTTAGTTCAGTATAGATTGTCAATTCCAGGGCTGAATTATCCAAATGATTCCAGGGAAGGTGTATGGAGTTCAAAAACATAGTGGAGCACTTTCTGTATTCTCACATGAAATCACAAGGAATGTTTTGTGTTTGAGAGAAAAACTCTGCCAAAATATGCAGGGTTTGTGTGTTAAACTTGTGTGAATGAGACAAAACACAACTCCAGGAATGTTTGTGATGAGGAAACAACTTTACCACACAGATCAGCACAGAATAATAATGGGCCCTTCAAATATTATTCACAAACAGAATTTTGTGATTTTATCTGAAAGCCAGCACTTGTAATAGTATGTAGCAGTAGTAGTAGTATTAGAGGTTGTGGTCCTGTGCGTATTATCCTCCCTTGTCCATTGTTTTGAAAGGGGAGATCTAAAGCATGTTTGACATTTCAGGAGCTTTTTTTGCTACTTTACCATTGCTAACCCATCTCCCAACCCCTCTCTCTCTCCTCCTTTCCCCCACCTCTTGCTGTTTTTACAGGGGAGTCAAACCAAGAGCTGGGCCCCCCTCCGTCGGTGGATGAGGCAGCCAACACATTGATGACTCGCCTGGGTTTCCTATTGGGAGACAAAGTGAGCGAGGGGCCAGCCGGTACCCACTACAGCATGGAGGATCCCGAGGCAAGACAGGTAAGAACACACACGGAAATGACTCACGAGCAATGATTTATAGCTGTTTATAGCAGCAGGTAGGTGGATTTATTTAGTTGATTTTCAGTAATTGTTGATTTTTTATAGCCTAGCACTAGTTTGGCCCCTGTTTAAAGAGGGGGTATTATGCTAAATTAGCTTTTTTGAGCTTTCTAAGTATGTTGGTAGTTGCATTGCACAATAGCGGAAAAACAGAAAGTATATGTTAAGTAACTGTTACGTGACTGAAACTTTTGTAATTTTATATTTATATATTTTCATTTTCTTTTGTGATGTGGATATTGCCTTAATTTGTCTTCTGTGCAGCCCTAGTTTGTGTCCATAGTTTTAGTCTAGACTGGCATTAGTTCTGGCCTTCTTAGTCTTGGTTTAGAACAGTTTTATGTAGATTTAGTCCTTTGTCTACTTTGAACCTGGTTTAGTCCTGGTTTAGTTCTGATTTGGATCTGGTTTAGTTCTGGTTTCGCTCTTATTAATCTGGTTTGTTCGTTTAGTCATCCAGGTTTTAGCGTTGTCAAAAATACTAAAACCCAGTTGATACTAGAGTTAATTTGGAAAATTGATGTATCAGTGCAGGAAAGGATCACATTTATAGGGCAAAAATTGACCTTTTCTGAATAGTTTTATTATCTTATAATCCATATCAGATATATGTCCACAAGGTAATGTTAAAGAAACTACTATTTTTGTGTTGACAATTACATTTGACATTTTTTTAAGTCTAATTCCTCAATATCAAAATTTTGCTTGAAATGTTATCACAGTAACATGGCCTGGTTAAATCTATGGTTTATTTTTCTTAAGTGTTAATTCAGTCATTGTTTGAAACTAGTGTTGTCATGATACAAAACATTCATACAAACACAATACTAAAAAATAGGCTCAATATTCAATACCAATAATAATAATGTAATAATGATAAAAAAACACATTATTTAGACAATAGAGTCTCATTTCCAACATAGTAAATCTTAGTACTTCCTCTTGTATTACCATTCGGTCTCATATCATAATCCTTGAGTCATCCAGGTATGTTCCATAGTGGTCCATGGGCATACACGAGTACACTTGTTTACGTCTTTTGGTTTCATACAGACTTAATTTTAATCTGTAAAATATTTTCCTTTGGCTGACTAATATTTTCTCCTCTCTCGATGTTGTGCGCAGCTTTATTGCTACTGTTTGAAAGAATACAAATGAAACGCTGTCAACTGAGTCACAATGTTTTCTCTGAGATCCACTTTGATCCCACACATGTCTCTGTATGAAGTCATTTATTTGGAGACATTTTAGAGATTTTCTTGGCTTTGGTATAAATTATCAACCAGTTATTGTCTCCAAAACAGTAAGTTATTTTTAGATCTATGTTATGAGGTTCTTCCCTTAAACAGAAAACACTGTTCCACCTTGTGATGTCATGTGGTAATACAGGAAGTGCTCCACTGTTTTTAAAGTCCATACACCTTCACTAGAATAATTTTGATACTTTCAGCCCAGGAATTGTTAAACTCTCTACTAAAGGTAAAAGGAGCTGTTATCTTGAAAACTATAGCTTCATGACATCACAAAGTGGAACAGACCATTTTGAGCTTTGGAGATGTAGACAGACTAATAATAAAGGATTACTCAAACATGTGTGAATGAAACAAAACACAACTCCAGGTATGTTTTTGAGGGAGTAACAACATTCTTAAAGCTCACAAAAGTCAATATAGGACCTTTAATATTTTATTGTTGTCTGTTTTTACAATAATATTGTGTATTCTCATTTGGGATTCTTAGATTGAGATGCTGAAAAGTTTCTTCAGCTCTTCTCATTATTTTGTTTACATTTGATTTTCTCGATCAAAAGGCCTCTGGGTAAATTACCTTCAAAACACCAACTGCTTTCGATTTAGATTTTATCATTACATCTCTATAAAGCTGTCTTCGTCTAATTACGTTTTATAAGACACATCTCTTAATTATTTATTACTCATGACTCTTAAGACATCTTTCTAATCAATAACAAATCTGTACTATTTCAATAAAGGTGTACTGTGTAACTTTTCTTGTGGAGGATCTGGCACCTGCTTGTTTCTTTGGAGAGGTTATTACTTTGCCTGCGATATTTCACAGTATGGCTTTACTCTTATCTTGCTTTTTTTATTGCTCAAAAGTATCTGAGAAAACATCTATGCTACCTGTAAGCGAGGAAACCTTTCCACAGATCTGACCTGTAACTTGGCCTGGTGGTGCTACCTGGTACATGAATAAAGCGAATAAATGTTTAAAAACATTGCTGTTATTATTAGAACTATTACTTAAAGACATCTTTCACTCACACACCAGCGTTTGTGCCGAGCTGCTTAATCTTAATATTATTTTGCTCTTTCACCGTTGCTCCCGTATTTGAGAACTTGGCACAAAATGGTTCTTGGCACAGTGGGTCTTTTCTTTTAGGCTTGGCAGCAGATACACCCAGGTCTGTCTCCCTAAACCTGATCTGACAGGTATGACTTTTCAGAAAATGCTCTTTCATTTTGAAGTTATTAACGTATAAACCACTCTTGTATATACTTGTATTGTTTAGCAGGGAAGGTTTTGATCACTGTGCCTGTAATGCTTCACAGTATAACATTAAACCCTGTATTCAGTTATAGATGTTTTTATTGCTACAAAAACATGTATTTCCTTGGTAGTCAGTTGTGAGTACCATCAGATGTCAAGCACTTTAAGATACCTGTTGGCTAATGCTGGTTCCTCCATATAAAATGCTTTCTACAAAATCCTTTAGAAGAATTTCAAATTGTCACTTCAAAAAACAGAGTCACACAACGAAATATTCATGTTTCAAAGTTGTTTTCATTGTCCCTATTTTAAACTATTGCCTCATTCATTCCCTTTCTTAAGCGCTCAAAAAATTGAAAGGAAAGCTCTCTTGTACTAGCTAATAAATGGCGTCTGGAGGCTTTTAGTGTCAATCTCGGAGGGAAACATTTCAAATAGAAGCCAGTATTTGGGGCAGAGTTTTACAATAAGTTTCAGTTGTGCGTTGTGGTGCGGCGGGGTGCTCGCATGACTCACTACGTCTCTAAAAAGAGGAGCTCGAATAAACCTCTTTCGATTGGATACACCCCCACTGTTACTGAGCTAGCAACATCAAGGATCACGCGCAGCCAGTCCATCAGGCTAATCACTTCTCCACACTGCTCTCTAGTGATAGGCCACACAAACGCTACAGCAACAAATACTGCTATTTTACTCCCATGTCTTTCACAGTAGGGAGTTAAACAGCAGTGGTTGCAAAGATAAAGCATCTGACGTAAAATGAATAAACACCTGCTTGTTTCTATGGATATCTAAGTGCTTTGCCTGTAGTGTTCCACGGTATAACATTAAACAGCTCTATCTTACATTTATTTAAGTACAGGTGGTTTTATAACTCAAAAATAAAGCAGATATTCTGACTGTGAGCGGGGTCGCCTCTCCACAGATCTGACCTGTAACTGGGCCTGGTTTGGTCTCCATGAAAATAGAAAGGTTTAATGCCATTCCAGACAAAGCAATAACACCTCCATAAAGAAAAGCATTGTACAGACCCTCCACCAGAAAAGACACAGTGCACCTTTAAAGCCACAGTATGTAACTTTTTAACAAAAGTTACTAAAATAAATGCATGTTTTCTCATTTTGGTTCTGTTTATGGCCACTATTGGGAAGTAACTGAATACATCTACTGAAAATATGTATTCTGACTAATTTTGATTGCCTGTTTTCCAGTGCACTCACCCCTTCATTTGATGGTTTTTGGAACACAGTCACTTAGCTGAATTAAAGGGAATACATGGAAGTACTTCATCATGCAATTTTGGCTTTGACCTGAACAATATTAGTGAGAATAAATAAAACACAGTTCTCGCAGTGAATACATGTGTGTTTTTTGTTGCTAATTAGTCTTAATTTTATGTATAAAAATAGTGCAATAAAAATAAGCTGTCATAAAAAATTGTTTTTATGTTTTATACGTTTTAATATAATGCAATTCAGTGCAAAAAGTTAAAGTATGTAACAGAATCTTACAAAAAAAAACATCTTAATTTATTTGAGTATTCAGTATTCTGTAACAAGGAAAATAAATTTTCAAAGAATTCTTCTCATCACTGCTTACGGCACTGACATACCTCTTGGCATTTTTAAAAGCTCCAAACTTTGGAACTAAAAAATTCCCTCATTTCAATAGTCAAAATGTACAAATTATGCACGACTTTTTACTGATAATTAAAAAAATACCTAACCCATGTGTCAGGATTTTGAATAACCTTTGTAGAGATCACGGCCTCTCCACCCTGGGACATTTGACATGGCTAATTTGTGTCAGTGTCTGCCTTTCTGAGCCGCACAGGGAACAAGGTGACCTCAGCTCTCACAGATTGCAGCTAATTGCTTCGTACTCGCGCTCCTGCTCGCCTCAGACACACCGCTCCCGAGTTTTGACCAATCACAGTGCTGTGTTTAAGGTCATAACGTCACATGGCACGGCTTGTTAGGTTAGCATGACAGACAGCGATGGAGAGTCAGCAGGAGAGTGAAGAACCAAGGGTCATGATGGGATTGTAATGTCAAATTGGCCCTGGCGGGGAGAATATTAATGATTGATTTTAGATCGACATGTTCTTTTCAGTGCCTAAAAATATGGAAATGGCTTTATGGGATATCAATACTAGTTATGCTTTCTGTTTAAATGGCCTGTATTACTCTGTTTTCTGATCTACTGTATGTTATAATGTTTCCTCATCATAAACGTGCCTGGAGATGTGTTTTGTTTCATTCACACATGTTTAACACACAAAACTTGCTATTTAGGCTCTTCTTCCACTATGTTGCACTTTGTGATGTCATGTGGTAATACAGGAAGGGTTTTACAATGTTTTTTAAACCCCATACATCTTCACTAGAATCATTTGGATGATTTAATGAATTGCAAATCTCTGCTCAACTAAAGGTAAATGTAGCTGTTACTTGAAAACTACCACTTCATGACATCACACAGTGGAACAGAGCATTTTGAGCTTTGGAGATGTAAACAGACTAATAATAAATGGTTACTCAAATATGTGTAGACAGACCAATAAAGCAGGATTGCTCAAACACGTGTAAATCAATCAAAACACAACTCCAGGTATGTTTTTGATGAGGTAACCGCAATCTATCATGGCAAGAGTCAATTTCAGGCGACCTTTAATGCACATCTGTTCTCAAACGCACTTTCTCTTACCAACTTCTCCTATTGCAGAGTGGCCATTTAAGCACAACAAAAATTTTATCATGATTTTTTTTTTCTCAGATGATTGAAATGTCATGTAAACAGTTATATCTGATGTGAGTAGAGCCATCAACAGAAATTTTAGGGCCCAGTGAACAGTGAAGTGAAGAAGTAGTAGTCACATCTTAAACCAGTTATTAAGTGTCTAACAGATTACCTTCTTGAAATGGCTAGTTGAGTAGTCCATTCTTTCAGACCAGTTTACGTGATGATTATAATTCTGTGTTGTTTCTTTGGCATGAAATCACATTTGTGTTCATACAAACTTTAAATGATGGCTTTGACCAGACTTTCAACTCTTCTTATCTTCTTCTTATGTCAGTGGTGTTGTCATGCAATATTTGACTACCACTTCCCCTTGTCTATATCTTACCCAACACAAAAGTATTGACTCCTATCCAAAGGATGGGGTACTTACTATGTAATTTTCTTTCATAGCCCCCCTCTTGTCTGTGCATTTGCTTTGGGAGAGTTCACAGCGGTGGATTATTGGAGACTTGGTGTTTATATTTGTTCCCTGCGGTCCTTTGGCTCCTAACCCACACTGACACTGAAGTGCTGCCCTGTTGGATGCCAAAACAATGCCACCACAAATAGAATATATGTGTTCAAAATGCCCAATTCAATTTTAGGCGGCTGGTACTTTTTCACAATTACAGCTTTCAAAAGTAGCCCTGAGTGTTAGCTAAAAGGCATATTGTAATGTAATTGCCTGGATTTAAATATAAATAGCCCTTCTAGTTGTTTTTGGAGTTTTTCTGTTATATTCAGTGCAGTGTGTCCTCATATACTCCCCTCTGTTACATAAGCCAATAGTCAAAGTGCTGTTTTATATGGATACTTTGCAGCTGATGCCATCAACATTCTCTGGGGGTATGAGCTTAACTGTAGGCGTTTCACTGGCTGAAGCTTTGTTACTCAGGTTAGACTTTAATCTGACCTTTGTTTTAACACAATCTGACCTTAAAGTATTGAACTACAACAGATGAGCTGATTTGTGCTGTTAAACAAGTCCCTCTCACCTTTTGGTTGAAAATCAAACACCTAAACAGGACCATGAACGCTCGTATTGACCACAAGGCCCTGAAAATACGTTATTTAGATCCATTTTGTATTTTTTTCTCGAGTTTTCAGACAATTGTAACATATTTAGGTGTTTGCATTTTGTGTGCATTTGTATCTCCGTGATAACTTCTGAACATTCCACCATAAACATGCATACAAAATCCTGCCAGCATGAAGTCACTGCAAAGTATCAGTAAATGTATGATGCTTTGTGAATACTTTACTTTTTCATTGTCGGGAGTTTGTTGTTTTAGAAAAATGATTCAAAAATGATGTGTTATTGTGATAATCACTCAAGGAGGGCTGACAATATGTGGGCAAATCTGCAGGTGGCTAAGGATTTAAAAACAAAAATATTGAAGTTGTCAATCTGCTCTGTTCATGAAATTCAAATGTTCAGAAGCATCAGTTTCTTGAAATTACATAAATTACGTTAGGAATTTTATCAGGAAGACTGCATTTCCTACCTCGCTCCTGCTTCCTGTTTGTTCCTCGTCAGCGATTACAGCCTGCTGCCTTGGACTCTCAAGCTTTCACCTCTCAAGATGTTCATATGAATCCTTCACGCCTGTTCACCGCAGCATTACCCCATTACCATTTTCTAAACAATTAAGTCACCCTCTCTCCCTGACACACAGGGAGGTAATTCTGTAACTAGCAATGATAATGTAAACAAGGCCACTTCTCTAAACTGCAGAGTAGGCATGATTTGACTTTTAAAGATGCACTATAATTCTCTCCTAATTACTAAACCACTGTATACACTTTTGCACATTAATATGATGTTCTTGCTCATTCCACACTCTTCTCTCTAATTTAATGTCTCTCTCTCTTTTTAATTTTATGATGATTATTTATGTTTTGATTTGTTTGTATTGTAATTTTAATGTGTATTTTATTCTGTAAAGCACTTTGCCTTGCCTTGCTTTATGGAGTATGGTATGGATGGCCTCACTGATGTAATGTTGTCTTTGTCTTCTTCAGGGCCAGAATCAGAGGATCAGCCCGTGCTCCACCCTAACCAGCAGCACAGCATCGCCCCCTGCAGGTAGCCCCTGCTCCACCCTGCCTCCCACCATGCCGGGCCAGGTGGGCAACAGGGACTGTGCATATGGAGGAGTCACCAGCCCCACCTCCACTTTAGAGAGCAGAGACAGCGGCATCATCGGTACGACTATTATATTGTAAACAGTGTCATGAAGAGGTTGAGAACAATTTAGAACATTTAAATTCCATAAACCTGACATGTGTCCCCAGATACAAGCGAGATAAATACATCAAATATAGCTCTTAGTAACAGAATTAGACATGGCTAACCTCTTAATATTATAACCTGGAGTTTTGATTCTCAAGGTTATTATCCTATTAGAAAACCTTATGTGAGTCTCACATTTAGGTTTCCAGTTAAAATGCTGAAATCCAGTTGGTTTAAATAGAAAAGTTACTCTGATCTGAACCTAGAGGTTCTGATCTTTCACATGAGGCCTAGCCTATGAATGTGTGAACCTTTAATTTGAGTATGAATATCTTGTCCGTTTAAAGACTTGCCAGGATGTCTACCAAAAACAAATATCATTAAGATGTTAAGCAAAATGTATTTTTGAGGTGTTAATTTCCAGATAGTTGTCTATTATGGTTTGACTGAAAGGTGAACTCCTAACTCCATTGTTCTGAGTAGTAAATTTACCTTAAAGCAAGTAACTCAGGTGTTAAACATAGTGCTACCTGACAAACTTGTGACCTGCCACATAAAAATGACTGTGATGTCATTCTAGCGGGTTGCCACATTTCTCTGCATTCTCCAGTAATGTCTTAACACACTCCTGTATTGGGGGCATTTGGGTGAAAATACCTTCACAGGGAGTTACAATCCTCTATGATGCTTGTTTGTTTGCCAAATATGCAAATTAAAGTCCCACAAAGCCCACAGTTAATTTTCTAATGATAATTTGTAATTGCAAAGGTCAAACGTTAATCAAGTACAAAAATAGCTGTAACTAAATACAAATAAAGATGTCAAAGTCATTTTCATTGTTATTTTTACCCGTCATTTGAAGAAAAGGTTTTTTGATGCTTGAGCTGCTCAGGCAGGTAGATCTGTAACATAAGAGTCGTGACATTTAAAGCCTCTGACAGTGATAGAGAACATGCCTGAGGTTCTGCAGGGCCCTGTACCAAACCCTATGCTTTGCCACTGTAATATATTTTATTATAGTTATTACTTGGCTTGGAATACCATAACCAATATAGATTTGCTTTCAGCTCTCCACTTTCAATTTGAACAAATAACAAAATTAGTAAGTAGAAATTTGGTTAAAAGTTATTCGTGCTACAAAGTATTCTACTACACTCGTTCTCATTTAGTCATTTTCAGAGCAACAATGTATGTGGCATTGCTCAACAATAAATATACTGTATATATCTATTTTATGTATTTTCTACTACTGCTTTTATACCTTTGGTTTGAAAATAATATAATCAGTAACTCTTGTGAGCTTTGAGCCATGTTAAAATGTTGTTACCTTGTCAGAAACAATCCTGTAGTTGTTTTGTTTCATTCGCACATATTTGAGTAACCATTTATTATTAGTCTGTCTACATCTCCAAAGCTCAACATGCACTGTTCCACCTTGTGATGTCATGAAGCGGTACTTTTCAAGTTAACAGCTCCTTTTACCTTTTGTTCAGTAGAGATTGGCAACTCCAGGGCTGAAATCATCTGCATGATTCTTGTGAAGGTGTATGGAGTTTTAAAAGCGGTGGAGCACTTCCTGTATTGCCACATGAAGGTAGAAGTGTTCTGTTTGAGAGAGGAACTCTAAATATGCAGGGTTTGTGTGTTACACCTGTATGAATGAAACAAAACACAACCCTACATATGTTTTTGTTGAGTATACAACATTATAACAGATCAGAAAATAGAGTACAATATCGGCCCCTAAGTATTTGGGGCAGTGATAAATGAACTAGTCCAGACAGCAAATAGCTAAAACGTCACTCATTCACATTGTTAATTTGTTATATTTTGAAATTATGTACTTTAACTTCATGATCTTGTCTTACAGCTACTTTGACCAGCTACTCGGAGAACATGGAGCGTGGAGGGAAGTACGGCGAGAGCTCGAGGGGGAACCTGAAGCTTTGGCAGTCGCAGAAATCAGGCATGGACTCCTATTTGTACCGAGTGGACGAGAATATGACCGCCTCCACCTACAGCCTCAACAAAATCCCTGAACGCAACCTGGAGAGCATGTCCTCCCACTCCGCCCACTCCATCCCCCTGTACCTTATGCCCCGCCCCAACTCTGTGGCCGGTGAGTCCCCTCCTCTTGTCCTTTCACTTTTCCTACAGTCCAAGAAATTCATTTGTAAATATGGCAACAAATGAGCATTTTTTTGCCAACCACTTGTCCCTATAGAAATGTTATGTTTTAATGCCATTTTGTGGAGAATTATGGGCAGAGCAATAATATCTTTATGGAGACAAACAAGCGGCGGACTTACTTTTTTTTACTATGAACAATAGAACAATATTCAGTTAGTGAATTTTGCATATCTTCAAAACAACATTCATAGTGTTTTATAGTTACACATTCACCTTTAGGTGCTGTGGTTATGGTCATTTTGGTAGTTTCATATTTCATTTTTGTTTATTTTAGTTTTAAGTACTTGAAATTACTTGATCTCAGTCCAAGTTTCTGACCACTAGTCATCTGCAGTATGGACTTTGCTTAATCATTTTAAATGCATAATTATAGTACAGCCCTTAAATGTCACCGATTATAGTTAAAACTGAGAAAATTACACCATAGCTCTTTGTGCCAAATTATCTAAAAAATTCTCCCAGCCTAAATTAGGAATACATTAATTTTGAAAAGTGAGACAGAGATGAAAAACTCTGAAATAACCAAAGTTTAAATTAAGTTTTCTCATTTTGGAAAACAGGCTTGCAGCATCAGGTTGTGTATATTTACTGAGTATTTTGTGAAATTCCTGCTCTCCATCTGCTACGGCTTGAGACTAAACAACACAGTCTGGAAGAGTAGGAACAGTTGGAAAAATATGACATTTTGTTTAGCTAGGAAAAAGCATTGTTTTAGATGTGCAAAAATAAAAGACTCCCCCAAAGTAACTGCAAATATATTCAAAAAATGGTGGTTACGTAACATTGTGGCTGGCCTAATAGCTTTGATTGTGTTATTGTTCATCACCAGAGCGCGGTAAGCCCTATTATGCACTTGTCCCACTCCTACTCACAAGCTGTATATATAGACAGCTATGTATTTCTCACTAAATACTGTAATATGCCAGACGGGGTTTTGTCACTTCACATCTCTTTATATTGGTCATCTGTCTGACACCCTCTAGACCAGCGGTTTGCCAACAGTTATTTTCTGTGCATATTTTGCTTGATTTTATGACAGTACTGCTAATTTTTAGGATTTAGCTTTAGATTAGACATAGTTTAAACCTGGTTTTGTCCAAGTTTAGTCATTGATAATGCCTACTTTAAGTTCTGCTGTGAAAAGTTGTAATATGATTGATCTCTTTTTCAGTATTTTCTTTGTTTAGATTGAGATTAGCTCTGGTTTTGGTTTGATTGATGGGATGTTGCTTTTGGGCTGCCTACTTAACCCTTAATCTGATTTTGTCCTGGTTTTACTAGTTCAATCTTTTGTTTTTTGATTTGTTTATACTGGTTTAAGTTCAACCTGTTCTAATCATGTCGGTGTTTCCCACAGACCAAGTAGCATTGTGTGGTGCTAGGGGCCCCCGATCAGAGGGCAATGCCCCCATCAAGACTAAATAGAGACTATCTTTGTAATTTTTTACATTTATTTGTATTTTAGAGTTATTTTGGCACATATATATCAATGTTTTTATAAATCTGTATATCTCCATTTAATCTGATTAATGTTGATTTAAGCCTAAAATGAGCCAAGACCCACAGTTTGAGAACCTCTTTTTAAGAGAACTTCCACTGGCACTTTACAAAAAACTGCTTTAAAGTGAAGAAAGTGGGTAGGATTTTTAAACCTGTTTCCTAACTGGAGTTACATTCTCTTACTGGCTTTGCAGTGATATTGAGCAGCCGATGGCACATTTACCAAACCGAACACACATTGTGACAAACACAGAATTATTTGAGTACTTTTATTATGCAAACCAGCCACAGCTGTAGGCCTGCTCTGTGTGGAACCTGTAGCATAAATTTGAAGTTTTTGCTTTGCGTTTCGTCTTGCTCTGTGAGCCTTGAGAAGGAAGCCTTTGTGCGCTATACACCAGGAGGGCCAAGAGTGAGAAAAGGGGTGAGGAGGCGCGCACTGACAAGAGGCAGATGGACAGGTAGGATGGTTTAAGAAGTTTCACTTGCCCTGTAATACACGCTGGTAACCAAGAGCACACGCTGCTGCGGACAGGCTGCACACTGGGGTTGTGTGTTTGTGATGTGCTGTGCAGTGTCTGCGGGTTCCAGATGAGCGCACAGGCTGCAGTGAGAAGCCCCGCATGCTCCCGCACACTGGTACAAGTTTATTGGTGACAGCAGTGGCCGTAATGAAATATGATCACACTCAACGAGTGTCAGACCTCAAGTCCGAGACAAGACCAAGTTCAAGTGCGCTTGAGTCCGAGTTGCCCTTGGGTTGGTTGAAAACATTGGGTCAGTGCAGGTGTGGCCATACCGACTCATCAAAGCCTGATCCCGTCAGATCTCAGAAGCTAAGCAGGGCCGGGCCTGGTTAGTACTTGGATGGGAGACCACTGGGAATTCCAGGTGCCACAGTGGGGCGCCAGTCACAAAAACTGCCGTAGTGTCCTTAGGCAAGACACTTCACCCACATTGCCTAGTATGAAAGTGGTGTGTGTGTGAGTGATGGTGGTGGTTGGAGCGGCCGATGGCGCAGATTAGCAGCCTTGCTTCCATCAGTCTGCCCCAGGGCAGCTGTGGCTACAACAGTAGTTTACCACCACCGGGTCTGGAGTGAATGAATAATGCTCTGTAAAGCGTCTTTGAGTATCCAGAAAAGCGCTATATAAAACTGATGCATTATTATATTATTATTAGGTGTTTCACAAGTGTACCCCCAGTGACATGTATGCAGGTCTTTCTCTCTCTCTCTTGCTCTCTCTCTCTCTTTCTCTCTTTCGTTCTCTCTCTCTCTGTGCGTGTGAGCGAGAATGACAGAATTGCATTGAAAAAAAAAGAGGCGGAATCAATTTTCATCCTGTCGCTGCACCACAAATTGGTCTATGTATGGGAAACACTGCATGTTTTTGAACAGGTAGAGCCCTGCTTTAGTCTTAAATTAGTTCTTGATTATTGGTAAATGATAAATGGTCATATTTTTAAATAGCAGTTTTCCACCTTCAACTCACTCAAAGCGCTTTCAAGGAACCACACTTCCATTCACATACACATTCATACTATACCAGTGTACACAGACACCGGCGACGAGGTGGGCTAAGGGCTCAAGGCCAAAGCAACAGTATTCATCTGTGGGACCTGGAATTGCACCGCCAACCTGTGGGTCAACCAATGATGTTTATGTCAAGAGCACCAACCTTCAGATCGGTGAACAAACACTGAGTTACTGTTGCCTTATTTTATGTGTTGTCCTGGTCAATCTACTGTTCCTCCACATAACACTATAGACAGCAATGTTTTTATTCACATTGGCCGTGTAGATCAATACTACAAGATGAATAGCCATAGAATCCAAATTGAAATGGCGAGAATAGTCAAATTGCAAAGTAATACCTGGAGATACTATTATGCACACTAAACTAAACCATAGCCAATAATACTAAATCTCTTTATATTTAGAAAGAGAAATTACCTTCATCATGACTACAGACAGTTAGGATCTCCTTTTTATTCTAGTCATGTGCATCATTTTTACACTCCTGTCTGGCAACTCACCCTACATCCTCTCTGTACACATTTAAAGACTCTGAGCTAATCCCCGAGCCCTAGATAATGCAAAAAAATGCCAAATTTGTGGTTTTTCATTGTATTTGTTAGCGACAGCACTCCCGTATTGATAAAATGGTGTAGGAGTTTTCTAATCTGTGGCTCTCCCTCTCCACACAGAGTTGTTAGATGGTGCAGGATGGGGATCAGGATTGGCTGGTTTTCGCAGCAGCAGTGGAACATCAAAGCCCCAGGCATTAACCGTTTCTATCTCCCGGAGTGACGGAGAGAGCCGCTTTGAAGTGAAAAAAAGAGAGGAGGAGCGAGGTGGAGGGGAGAGGGAGAGAGACTGAAGGATGGGGATTTTGGGTAAGGGAGAGAGATGTATATATAGGGAGGGGAATGGAGAGAGAAAAGGAGAGCGAAGAAGAGAGAGGGAGTGAGAGAGATAGAAGAGATGGAGGGGGAGAGGGAGGAAGAGAGACTGGAGGGGGGTATGTGGGGTAAGGGAGAGATATATGTATAAAGAGAGGAAGGTAGAGAGAAAGAGAGAGACGAAGAGGAAAGGAAGGAGATATAAGGAGTGGTAGAGATGGAGGAGAGAGGGTGGAGGAGAGAGAGGAAGAGAGACCGAAGGGGGGGGGGGGGGGTGTATATGCAGAGGATGATAGAGAGAGAGAAAGAGAGAAGAGGGAGGGAAAGGGATATCGAGATGGAGGGAGAGAGGAGGGTGAGGGAGAGAGATGGGTGGAGTGAGAGGGATTGATGGGTATGTGAGGGGAGAGAGATAGATGAGAAGAAGGAGATAGAGAGACAAAGAAAGAAACGAAGAGAGAGAGGTGAAGAGCTAGAAGGGTGAAGAGAAAATTGTAGTGAACGAGAGAGTGGGGAAAGAGGAGAAGAGGGTGGGAGATGGACTGAAAGAAGAAACAAGATCGTGATGAGGGAGAGAGAGGTGAATGAAGGGAGGAGATAAAGAGAGATGATGAAGGATAGTGATAAGAGGGGGAGAGAGGGAGTGAGAGAGAGTTAGGGGGAAGAGATGTGAGTGAGAGAAAGAAGAAGAGAGAAAGGTAGAGAGAGGAAGTGGTGAGAGGAAGGGAGATAGACGGGGAGAGAGCTAGTGAGAGAGACGGGAGAAGAAAAAAGAGATGAAAAGAGAAAAATGGAGGAAAAAGAGAGAGGGGAAGGAAGTGAGAGATGGAGATGGGAAAATAGAGAAAGTGTGGAAGAGAAAGACTGATAAAAAAGCTAGAGGGAGAGAGAAAAAATTAGGAAAAGCAAAGTAGAGGAGAAACCATAGGGAGGAAATGAGGAAGTGTGGTGATGCGTTCAGTGGATTTAGGAGTTGTAAAGGGAGCAATGAGAACTCATTGTATAAAACTGACATTACAAATAAGTCATGTTCAGATTGGATAAATAGAAATAAATAATTTTTTGTCATTAAGTTGAGCAGTTGCAAAATATACCTGTGCCAAAGTCAATGTAGATTTAATTACTATAGATTTAAAGGGCCCATATTACCCTATTCTGCTGGAAAAGAGCGTTATGAGGTTTGAAGATGGAGACAGACTAACAATAAAAATTACTCAAATATGTCTGAATGAAACAAAACACAACTCCATGTTTTAATGAGGCTACTGTAAGAAACGGCTCTGCTATCATTTCTATACATACATAACCTTATTGATATTTGGATGACCCATATTAACACTAATAAAAGTTCACATACATTGCACCCAGAATAATATTTTCCGACCACACATGAAGGTGTCATCACATTTCCCTAATGAGGCAGAGCACCACAGGAGGAGGAAGCCAGGATTACAGTACCACCAAATCTGCTCATTAGCCAACACTGAATAAAATATAGACTCATAGTAAATACCTGAGCTGGTGTTATATACGAAAGAAAAAAAAGTCTTATTGAGTAACAAATTTTAAGTGTTTGAACCATTTCAACCTGTGTCTCCACGGAAATATATTGCTTTGTCTAGAATGTTCCACAGTATAGATTGAACTCTATTATCATGAGGGAGACAAGCAGGTTACAGCACTATGCGACATTACAGTTCAGATCTGTGGAGAGTCGTCCCTATTCACACAAAGAATGACTGCATTTTTAAGCAATAGAAACACCCATAATGAATAAATGCTAGATGGATATGTGTAATGTCAAACCATGGAACATTCCAGGGAAAGGAATAACATCTCCATGAAGACTGGCAGGTGGCGAACCCTCCACCAGAAAAGTTACATAGTGCACCTTTAAAGGCAAAAATTGTTTTGCCGCACTACAGATATAATGTATAAGCAGCTCTTGAGGTCAAAATAAGGCAGGTGTGTAATATCTGCATCTAATTCTAAAGTGTTTTATTGTCCAGTAATCAGGAAGTACACGTTTAGATTGCTACTTGTTGTTAGCTTTACGGTAACGGCGCTCAGGTATCTGAAATTTGTGAAAAATACTTATAAACTGATCAGAGTGAATAGTTAAGATGCTCAGAATGCATTAAGTAAATGAAAAATAACCTGATTCTGTGAAAATCAGGTACAGCACCTTTAATACTTCTCTGCATTGTTAAACGCTTACTCTGTGCTTATTTTAAAGTGATTCAAACAAAAGTTATTCTTTAAATTAAGATAAGGGGCATTCACAGATTTTTCAATTTTCAGGGAGGATAAGACTCATTGATTTCCATTTACTCTCCTTATTTTTTAACTTACATTGGACTGAAGCCAGGGTGAAACTATTGCCTGGTGCAGGTGAGGTTTTTGGTGTCATTTGTGGACAATACAGAAGATTTAATGCTCAGTAAAACACAATAAAATAACTCAATTAAAGCCAGACTGTGCAAACGACTAAAATAAAAACATGTTTGTTTTATTTTTTTTAATTTTGATTAAATTAAACATTTTTGTTCATTGCACTGAAAAACATACATATTAAATGAATGTTTTAGAATAGCATGCACCCTTCCATTCTTGAGCTGGCTTGCATCTCCACAAACCTGACTCTTTTTAGGCCTGGATGAGGTCGGCTCTCCTCCTGCTTGTTCCTTTGGCTGTAATGTTCCACAGTATGACATAACACTTATCTGTCTCCATGGAGAATGTTCTTAAGTACATAACGGCATACATCATTTTCTATTTCCATGGAATTATTTAGGTTAAGAAATATGAATGCAGCAAATTTTAAAAACAAAAATAACATTTTATTTAACTCCGTACAATTTATATTTATGACATAATTTTACCTATAGGCCCTCACACCTCCTCCCTCAGTATTTTGTCCTATAATTTCATTGTCATCCCTGCCAACTTCTCTGCTGCAGTTTACAACATGTCATTCATTATGCTACGAATCAGTGTTCAAAGTTTTGTATATTAAACACAATATTCAGTTGCCTTATGTAAGTTTTCTTGGTGAGAATCTGGCAAACACTTAGAGTTGAATAAATGCAAGATATAAATTTAATTCTATACTGTGGAACATTCCAGGTGAAGCAATAACATCTCTATGGTGTCCCTCACAAGAGAAGTTGGTTACATGTTGTGCATTAAAATAAATAACTTCCCAATTTGAACAAAATGTGAAATGATTTTACAATACAACACACGCCATTATTATTATTATTATTTTTACCACTGGAATTTGATAGGAATAACTTAAAATGTATTTGCAAATGTTATAAAATACTGAACCCAAGCCACAGAAACAATATGTTTTGGGCGGTTTTACCTTTAGGCCTCTCACACATCCTCCCTCTTTACTTTGTCCATTCAGTTCATCATTTGTCATGTGTCCAGCTCTGAAAAACTGCCCTGCCAATTCCTCTGCTGCAGTTGTCTTTTGTTTACAACATTTTTCTCACTCCATTCTGACTTCTACCATTTTTCCCCTTTTTATTCCAACATGATGCAGTCTTAGCGCATTGGCACAATAACAGTGAAAGTGATCCCCAGCAGCCTGGTGCATTGCAGAGAGACGATGAGCCAGAGATGCCAGTATTCAGATTCAAATACAGTTAAACAATACAAACTCCAGGCCTCAGCAGTCCATTAGTCACTAGTACAGCCTTGAGTCATTGTCCTTTGTGGTTTTCTACTCCCTCAGTCTCCTCTTTTAGCCCATTCAGAGGAACAGCTGACCAGTTTTGATCGCGTCACACACATACGCAAAGGGACTGTTTTAAATAATTTTGCTATCACAGGACCAGAATAAATCGTAACAAGCATAAAGTACCTTGGATCAAATTTGCATCACTTTACTCAGTATAACTGTTCACAGATCTAACACAGGGACAACTTTTGCGCACAACTGTGTATAGCTGTATTTAAAGGTGCACTATGTAACTTGTCTAGAATATTCCATAGTATAGCCTAGTTTTCTGCATGGAGACAAGCTGGTGACGTTTAATTACAGGTGAGATCTGTTGAAAGGAGGCTCTGTTCACTGTGAAAATGTTTACAATACTTTTTTTAGGGTATTTGTGAGAAATTTAAACACAAAAATATAAAATACTACGTACATAAATGTTTATAACCATACATAAACAAAACGATAAGATTTCCATGGAGACAAGCAGGTAGTGGAAAAGTTATGTAGTGCATCTTTAAAGAAGACATATGTGGATCATTATGGTATGTTTTGAACATTTTAAATATTGGTTTAAAACTACTTAATAAGAAAGAAGTCCGCTGATTTCTGAGTTGGAAAATTGCAGGGCCCAACGGGAGTTGATGTAAATGTGCATCAGCGATTACAAAAATAAAATTTGAGGACAAAGTAAGCTGTATTCTTATTGTTAAATCCTTCTAAGAAAAGTGGGTATTCATGGATTCCAGGCATAAGGATTTCTTCCTGATTTGAAGGATTTGGCATGACAACAACCCTCTGTTGTTATAGAAATAACGCAATTCACATCAAAAATATTGTATCTTTTGAATGGGGAAATATCTTCACAAAATCCTTCAAGGAATGAGTTGTCTGAACCCCATGAATATAATGTTGTGCTTATTTGATCACAACATTTTGTTATTGCTTTTCTTCACTGTTACTGAGGCAACTCTGGCACAGTCGTAGTTGAATTGCAAATTCAAATGTGACACTGGTTTGTTGTGGCAACTCCTGATGAAAAAGGAGCAGACTTCACATGACAGTCCTAACTAAAAAGCTAAATAAAAGCTTCATACATATTATTTTGTACCATAACAGATCCATTTGTTAAATATAAGTCTGTATACATTACTACATTTGTTTCTATTGATTTCAGAAGTGATCTCAATATCTCCACTACACTAATCCAAGCAGGAGTGGCTGGCCATTGTCCCATTTTCTTGTCAAAAATCTTGAATCTGAAAACCAATTATGACAAAATATAGAATAGATATTGAAATGTATTTATAAATTCAAATATATCTAGTTTGTAATATATATAATCTAGCTTGTTTTAATATATCTAGCTTGTTTTAATTACATATAAAAAAAACAGCTACACATGACAAGGCCCACTAAGCTCTTGAAACGGTTTGATGGTCAAATTTTGCATTGTCATTACAGGCCATGAATGCATCTCAAACAGTGTTAAAATTTGGATTCTTACAGGACTTAAAAGGATAAAATTGTAAAAGCTAACTAGCCAGTAGCATAGCCCTGAGTCATTCTGCTTTGTCTAGTATTCACTCATTCTGTCTTTTCTTGGAGCGCATTTAAAACAGGCTCCCCAGTCCCACTTGGGCCCAGCTTGTAGCGTTCACAGTTATGATTTTGCCTCTGTTCTTAGAAACTTGTGCCTCTCGTTTTTTGGGGCTGTGACAGGGCGGCCAGTCAGGAAAACGCACTCTGGGGGGTGAGCATGCAGCCAGTCGGTCACTGCTTCACTGGAGCTGTAGCTGGAAAAAGAAAAGTACTTTGATTGTGTTACCATGGGGGATCAATGCTGAGGTGCTGTGACATGGGATTAAAGTGGTTTTGGAAAGACTGACAGGAGACTGGGAACGATTGTGTGTAGTGAGATAAACTTTATATTGGACCCCAGAGTAAATGAGATTCCATTGTTAAGAAAGGAAAAACTTATGTACAATATTATGCTGCAAATAAGTGTTCAAGGTTTTATATTAAACACAATGCTCAGTTGTAAGTTTTATCTAAGTTTATCTTCAAGAAGTAGTAGTAGAAGTAAAAAAAATCAAAATAAATGACTTCCCAGTTTGATAGAAAATGTCAAATAAACAATGTGAACAAAATGTGAAACAATTTAACAATACAATGCACACAAATAATTAACACTAAAATATATTCCAGAGATTTTTTTTTTTAAGCAAATGATACCACTGAAATTTGATAGGAATAACATGTACAGTATCTTTGTAAAGTTTACAAAAGACTGAATCAAAGCAACAGAAGATAAGATAAGATATCCTTTATTTGTCCCACAATGGGGAAATTTCAGTGTTGCAACGCACAGTAAAGAGAACAGCAAGAACAGTAGCAGCAATAGAGTACAGTTAAGGTTAAAAATAGACAAACACTATAGGGATCTAAAGACAATATATACACAAAATATACAATAAATGCAATCAAAAAGCTATATATACAATAAATTACTATCTTACATTATTGCACAGGGTCCCAGTATTGCACAGGCAGCAGAGTTAGCAGTGTTCATTGTAAAGTCTGACAGCAGCAGGAAGGAAAGACCTGCGGAACCTCTCCTTCACACAGCGAGGGTGGATCAGTCTGTCACTGAAGCTGCTCTCCAGAGCAGACAGGGCGCCCTGAAGAGGGTGAGACTCCAGGTCCAGCATAGAAGTGAATCTGGCCAGGACCCTTCTGTCCCCCACCTCCCTGCACCGAATCCAAGGCACAGCAGCCCAGGACAGAGCTGGACTTCCTGGATGACTTTGTCCAGTCTCCTCTTGTCCCTCTCTGTGATGCAGCTGCTGCTCCAGCAGACCACACCGTACAGGATGGCTGGATGCCACCACAGAGTCGTAGAAGGTCCTCAGGAGGGGCCCTTCACTCCAAAGGACCTGAGTCTCTCAGGAGGTAGAGCCTGCTCTGGCCCTTCCTGTACAGTGCATCTGTGTGGTGAGTCCAGTCCAGTTTGTTGTTCAGATGAACACCCAGGTACTTGTATGAGTCCACTCTCTCAATGTCCCTTCCCTGATGTTCACTGGTGGGGGGCAGTGGAGCGACGTTCATGCGGAAGTCCACCACCATCTCCTTGGTCTTCCCGGGCGTTGATGAGAAGGTGGTTCCGCTGGACACCAGTCCACAAAGTCCTGCGTTAGTCCCCTGTACTCTGCGTCATCGTCGTCCGTGATGAGTCCGATAATGGCAGAGTCATCAGAGAACTTCTGCAGGACGCAGCTGTCCGTGTTGTGCCTGAAATCTGCAGTGTAGAGGGTGAAGAGGAAGGGCGCCAGGACAGTGCCCTGGGGCGCCCTACACTGCAGGTCCGAACATCAGACACACAGTTCCCGGGTCCTCACAAACTGGGGCCGGTTTGTGAGGTAGTCCAGGATCCAGTCTGCCAGGTCGCAGTCCACCCCGCTGCCTCCAGCTTGTCCCCCAGAAGCAGCGGCTGAATGGTGCTGGAAAGCACTGGAGAAGTCAAAGAACAGAATCCTCACAGTGCTGCCGGGCTTCTCCAAGTGAGAGAGGGAGCGGTGTAACAGGAAGATGACGGCGTCCTCCACCCGATGCCAGGCCGGTATGCGAATCCGGCAGCGGGTCCATTGCTGAGCTCACGGTGGAGCGGAGGTGGCCCAGGACCAGTCTCTCCAGTGTCTTCATCAGATGTGATGTGAGAGCCACCGGCCTGAAGCTGCTGAGGTCCTTGGCGGCGGTGTCTTTGGCACCGGTACCACACAGGGAGGTCTTCTCCACAGCTGTGGTACCGTCCTCAGCCTTAGGGCTCATGTTGAAGACGTGCCCCATGACTCCACACAGCTCATCTGCGCAGGATCTCAGGAGCCTGGAGCCAATGTTGTCTGGTCCCGCTGCCTTCCTCGCCTTGATCTTCTTCAGCTCTCCCCTCACCTGGGCTGTAGTGAAGGACAGAGCTGGGCAGGAAGGTGGTGTGCTGGGGGAGGGGTGCCTCCTCTGCAGTAGTGGGAGAGTTTCAGAGCTGGAGCAGAGGTGTGAAGAGGTGCAGAGGTGTGAACAGTAGCAGCTGTCTGTCCATTCATGGAGGTGGTGGTGTGCAACTGTGCGGGGGAGGGGTGGGTGCTTGATCAAACCTCAAAAGTGTTGGTTCAAATCATTAGCCCATTGCAGGTCACCTCTCGCCAATGGACAGGGGGCGTGAAGCCTGAGATGGTTTTCAGGCTTCTCCACACCCCCTGGATGTTCTGATTCTGGAGTTGCAGCTCCATCTTCTCCTCCGATACTGGGCCTTGGCTTTCTCTGATCTTCCTCCTCAGCCTCTTCTGTGCAGACCTCAGCTCCCTTGTTCTCCTGACCTAAAAGCCCTCTTCTTGTCCTTTAGCAGGGCTTTTATGTCAGCGTTAATCCACGGCTTGTTGTTAGGAAAACACTGCACCGTGCGAGATGGCACAGTGTTCTCGTAGCAGAAGTTGATGTAGTCCGTGATGCACTCTGTCATCGCATTAATGTCCTCCCATGCGGGTCACAGAGCTCTGCCCACACAGTGGTGTCAAAGCAGTCTCTCAGAGCCTCCCTCGCCTCAGGAGTCCACCTTTTCACCACACGTGGCACAACAGGCTGCCTGTGTACAACAGAAACAGTATATTTTGGGCACACAGCTGTCAAACAGTCACAAGCCATTAAGTCATCTGACCAAACCGAAACACAAATTATCCTCAGTCCCCCTATCATCACCTGCCTGCTTTAATAGTCCCCCATCACCTCCATTAATAACTTTTTATAAATAACCTTTTACTATAACTTATTTAACTCAATTACTAGGGCTACATGATTTTTTTAGACAAGCATTGTGGTTGCTATCCGATTTGCAATTTATATTTTATCGTAGGATTCTGTTCAAAGTTCATATATTAAACACGTCCTGAAGAATTGACAAAAAGACTGACTAATACAAGAATCACATTTCAGAACATGTTTGCCAATAACTAAGTGGTTAGAAGTATTTATGCAGAATCAGACGGGATATTTTGTTAAGGTACTTCAAAAATTGCTAATTGCGTTTCTTCAAATTGCAGTTTTGATTGTGATAAAATTTTGATGGTGCCTTACGCAACTTTTCTGGTTGAGGGTCTGTCATATCCTGTCTCCATGGAGATGTTATTGCTTTGCCTGTAATATTCCATGGTATGACATTAAAGACATTTATCATGCATTTATTCACTATGGGTGTTTCTGTTGTTTGAAAATACACTGTTAACCCGAACATTTAAGTAGTAATTAAAAAATTTGAGGTAAATGGTTGCCTAACTTTATTTAAGTTATTGTTTTTAATTAATATAAATAAAAAAAAGAGTAAGTTTCACACAAAATCTTTAATTAGTAGAATTTAGTATTTAGTATTTAATTAAAAATAAGAATTTTACATTCCTTAAAATATTTTATTGTGGGTAATTATTATTATTGATCAAGATAAATGTTGAATTTGAGTGTCCAGATCATGTGAAACAGCTTCTGGTCATTGTTCCCTACTAAAACAATTTAAACAATTAATTTAATGTGCGGAAATTCAGATAATTGCATCTAAAAATTAAACATTTGAAAGTTAAAAAAGTTAAATTAAAAAGTACGGCATCTAATATTTAATTATTCAAGAATCTCTTTCTTTGATTAATTTGAGCATTCAGGTTTATATGTACATTCTGTGATTAGTGTTGCATCTCCAGCTCCAACTCCAACTTGTAATGTCGCCTATAGTTGTCTCTCTTGAGATAGATAGGTCTAATCTCTACCATGGAACATTCTAGACAAAGCAATAACATCTCCATGAAGACAAGCAGGTGACAGACCCTTTATCAGAAAAGTCCCACAGTGCACCTTTAATCTTGTAGCCCTTCCATTTCCTATGGGCTGGTTCAGAGCCCGAAGACACAGTGTAGTGTGAACATTCAACAGGCAGCGTCAGACAGCGATCACTCCATGAATAAGACATTTGTGTGGTGAGCTAATTAATCCTGAGAGGGCGCGGATGGCATCTGTCTGTAGGCCTTGTGACAACCACAGAGAGAGTGGGTGGGCACAAAAAGAGAGGGGGAAGAGACACAGAGAGAGAGGGAGGAGAGAAAGGGGCTAGGACTTTGGGGACGGGCACATTTGGGGGTATAAAGGGATATGAGGCTAAACAAGTGGAGCATGACCACTGGCCCTGGACGCTAGTGTAGGTGGTCCACGTGGAGGTGAGCGATATTTCATCTACAGGATAGTTGTAGATAATTGAAATGTCAAAAACTTTCACTTTGTCTTTTGTACATTAACATCTTGTGTAAAGACAGTACAGTAGGAGATGTACTTACCTTGTTGATATGTTTTGGCTGCTGCAAGCCACATTCAGAACTTGCGAAAACTGTTAAAAAAAAAACAAGAAGTTCATATTGAAATGGTTGCTTTGAAGGTATGCAAAATTGGATTTGTGAGATTTAATCTTGTGTTTAAGTGTTCAAAAGATAATTTTCTATCTTTTGGGGTTAAGTCTATTATAAATTCAACCAACATTTTTGACTGTTTACAAAATACTGTTTATTCTTATCCAGAGAGTGCAAAAATATACTCTAATTCACTTGTTTTTGTCGCTATCACCCATCTCTTTGTGGAACAAGTGGTTCCAAAGTGGATTCATTTTACAATACAATAAAAATGGTAAAAATGGTAGTGTGTTTCCAGTATCCCTGTTCTTACTTACTGTCAGTATAAGTAGTAGTATAATTCCTGTGCCTCAAACCACAGCCATCAAATTTGAAAATGGCCTCTGGCAGCCGTTTTGATTGCAAAAACAGTGTCCAAATGACTACAGCTGTAACCTTCCCTACATTGGACCACTCCTGGACGAATGAAGGATTACACCATCTTGTCAGAATAAATTATGTCTTTTCTTCCTCTTGCTATGCACCAGTTCGGCAATATTGATGCTGTGCAGTGGCACGATGCTGGATGTGTTCTACATGTATAATGAAAAAAATACAAAATGGGTTTAAACAAGTCTGTGGTGAGCGTGATAAACTGATAAACTGTTGGCTAATACTATCTAGCGTGTGACTGTAATTTAATGTGAGAGAGACTGTTACCAGCACAATCAGCTTGCCTGTTGCTTACCTGTTGCAGTTACATCATATGTCAGTTCTTTCTGGTCAGATTGTGTTGAAATAAAACTCAGATTAGAGTCCAGTATAGCTTCTAACAGAGTAGTGCCTTCAACTAGCATCACACCCTCAGGGACTACTGATGCTTTTTGTTACTTATTTTGAATGTATTATTATCACTTATATTTTTTCTCTTATTCTAATACAGCATATTGTGAGTTGTGAGATACTGCAAGCAGTTTCCTTTGTGGATCATTAAAGTTTGTCTAAGTTTAATCAACTGCAAAGTATCAATAAGAAATACAAATGTAGCCTAACCATGGTTCTTGACACTTGTAGGCTGGTGCCAGTGTGTTTACATATGTGATGAGAAGCTCACACTGATTTTCCTCATTTCCTCTCACTAGCCACCAGTTCGGCTCACCTGGAGGACTTGGCATACCTGGATGAACAGAGGCACACTCCATTACGCACGTCTCTGCGGATGCCCCGTCAGAGCACCACCTGTGGGCCGGGACGCTCCGGGCAGGACCTGAGAGGTAAGGCAACGAGGCACGAAAAACAAAACACCCGCTCCTGTTACCATGTGTGCTCAGTGAGGGCTCAACGGCTGTAAAGGGCAAGGGTGTTTTTGTGTGTGTGTGGCCAGATGTTTTTACGCTAATACAGGCTGCTACGGGTGAATTGTGTGTATGAAATTGCACTGTGCTAATGGTGACACTTTATTATATGCAAAAACAACACTGGATTTTCACAAATTAAATTACAATTTGAAGCGTGGCTGTTAATTTTCCCACATTTGGTTGAAAAAATTATGACAAAATATACTGGTAGAATAGGATAGATTACAATAATTTTAGTATTTGACTAATCAGGAATATTTTTTTCAATTACTCAGATACTCAAACAGTTAAGAGGTTGGTAATGCTGTAAAGGGCAGGGGCGTGTGTTTGTGTGTGTGATGTTTTCTAGCTAATACGGCTGCTGTAAGGTGGAGTTGTATGTATGAAATTGCACTGTGCTAATGTTGACACATTGTTATAGAGGTAGCCATTCAAAAGCAAAACTAGATTTTCATTATTTTCACAAATTGCATTTAAATTTGAAAGATAGCTGTTAAATTCCCCACTTTTTAACTGAAAAACAGATGATATGAATATATTGGTAGAATAGGATAACTTTCGTCAAATGTATTATTGCAATTATTGTAGTATTTAACTAATCAGATTTGTTTTCAATTTCTCAAATTGTCAAACAGTTGTCTATTTGTGACCAGATGTTTTCAAACTAATACAGGCTGCTATTAGATTGAGTTGTATGTATGAAATTGCACTGTGCTAATGGTGACACTTTGTTAGAGATATCCATTCAAAAGCAACATGAATGAGGCTCATTTTTCCCACACAAAATGTTTTTAGTTTGATTTGAATAAACATAAATAAATAAGTAAAATAATAAAGAGAGATTGGTTGAATAAAATTGTGTTTCAAATGTATTCATAGTCAAGTCAATAAAATGTATAGAAACTTATTATACCAACCACAGATTTGAAATATACACTACATTTATATGACTTTTTGAAACTAAAAAACATCTATATACCATAAGCTCCACTAATGCTTTTTAACCTTTTTCGGTCTGAAAATTCAAGGGCTTGTTTGATGCTCAGATTTTGCACAGTCACTGCAGGCCTTGAATGCACCACCCCAGACTACAGAAAGCAGTGAGCGCAGGGTTGTTGTCAAGATTCACAAACTGCAAATTAAAGCGTTTATCCGTGATTTACTGCTGCCAGAGACGATCCCTTCTGTACGAACCAAACAATAGGTCACTGTTCTATTTTGTATCCTCAAAACATCTCCACAGTTCAAAGTAAACACTGCGAGAACAACTGTGGTATTTTTAAATTCAGGATGAACGATGGTGACAGTTGATTTGCACAAAGCTGTTGTTCTGATGTGAACGCTGTGTGGGGCCTGTTGTGCAACTTTATTTCACTGCGCAAAAAGTTTTAATATATATGTATTATTAATGTAATGATCTAATCCCACATTATATTGTACATTTCCTGGTGGAGGGTCTGTCACCTGCTTGTCTCCATTGAGATTTGCTTTGCTGTTGCTTTGTCTGGAATGTTCCACTGAATGGCATTAAACTTATATTGCATTTTTTTTAAATTGCAAACCTTAAAAAATCGGCATCCTTACTAAGTGAGCTTGCCTTTCCATAGCTCTGACTTGTAACTTTTTGGGAAACATTGAGAAACAAAAGCTTTGAGACTCTAGAGACAAGCAGGTAGTCCTCAAACAGAAAAGTTACTAAGTGCATCTTTAATTGCCCAAATGTGTGCTTAACTCAAACATCTTTAAGTGTAAATCCCTTGAAATTGAGGAACAATTCAGTATTATTAATATCTCAATGTTTACTAAAACTATATTCGTAGAGTGAGAACTGATTATTTTTCACAATGACTCCTAAAACATTGTACAGTTGTTTATAACCCACTACTGACCTTTGAAAATATAAAACTGTATATTTATCAAAGCTTTCTTAGTTAACTGTATGTTTGTAGCACACTATTGTTTAAGACTATATCAACATACTGTACATTTTAGCATTAGCATTAGCTCTGAGCCTTCATCCTTGGCTTAGACACACACGAAGACAGTTTATTCAGTAGCACAGCCAACCTCCGAAGACTCCAAACCAGTCCTTATGTCACAACATTCGGCATCCCACTTGCCCTTCGTTCTCTGTCACTTATCTTGTAACAAGAGCCGTAATGGCCGCCTTCTGCCATCCAAATGGACATAAATATTTGTCCCAGTGAGTTTTAAACACCTGTTAAGGCCCCACTTAGCCACAACCACTGAACTGTGTGAACGGTGTAGGTTCCCTGCCTGAGAGATCCATGGAGCAGACAACATAACAGAAAGGAATATGACGATTGTATGTTGAAATAATGGTTAGTTTTGAGGTGGTGATTCTCACATAGTAACAAAAGTAGTGTTCAGATGTATCAGTATGTTTTATTGGTTTGTTTTATTTGAAGATGCTTTTTTATTTGAAACTGGATAATGATTTTTTTGATAATTCCCATATGTTCAATTAAATAATAACAGTTGTATTCACCGTAGTCCTTTTAATTGCATTTTAATCTTGAAAGTAGATTTTATTTTCTGTTGAGTTTTTCTAATAACAGAAATTTAGTTTTAGAGTGGCACCAGCATCCAAGTGCCCAGAAGACCACTTAAGTTAAAAGTTGCTTAACATAAATAAAGGAGTAAAGTGGTAGTATCCTGACATCTTGTATGTATATATTATTTTTATTTACTGCCCAAAACAGGTTGGAGAAGCTTCATTCTCTCTATCCTTACAAACATTGAAGCTACTACTGTCTACTTAAACAATAAAATACATAATGCAAATAGGCCTGCATATTGGTACCAATGTTTAAACAATACTTGATTTACAATATCATTAGTATATTTTTTATAACCTTTGATTCATTCAAAAATTGTAATAATAAAGCATTGAATTTATCACCTCCTCACCCCCTCCTGTGGGCTCACCACCTGCAGAGGGGTTCATAGGGGGGTCAGGTGCTATGAGTATTGGGCAGCAAGCTGCCCCGCGACCCAGCCGGATTAAGCGGGAGAAGATGGATGGATGGATGGATGAATTTATCACATATGAAGACACCCAAAGCCCATTATATCACAATATTCAATCACTTCAGCCCATGTGAACAAAACCAACACACACACACCACATTCTTACATTTATTTGTGCCAGACTTGCCTTAACTTTATTGTGCTGTTACAAGCATTAAAACTACATGAATATATTAGCGTTGATTGTCAATATTTAATCTGACCTTTTTGGATACTACAAAGGTTTTATTACTGCACTCAGCCTTGATGCAAAGTGACAGAAGCTTACCCAAATCAGACCAGTTGCTCATTTAAATGTCCATACAAACAAACACCCGGTTAGAATCACACTGACAGTTGTAAACACTCGAGTCTATAGTCTTAAGTGGTCAGGAAATCCTCTCAAAGCATCCCTGTTTCTGTCAGAGCCACTTGATTTAGCCTTCCCCTTTGAGGGCAGCCGACTGTGTTTACAAGCTAGCCCAGTGCGTCGTAGCATGCGCCGTGCCTCTACAGATCAGTGTCAGAGCTCCACTGCCCCCACTGCGCCACACACACACAAACAAGCACACGAGCGGGCAGGAAGTGGCACAAAATGACTCCAGAACAAGTGGGTTATCCTGCCAGATCACTACAGTCACTATGTTACTACAACTCAGTGAAAAAAGGAAATATAACATACATAATTGTACAAACTGATATCTGGGCTTTATTCTTATTCAAGTAAACTAATACTGTAACATACCATTTTACTGCAATGTATAAATTCAGAAGTGTTAAAAACTGTAAAATGTGGAAAAGTTCTTGGTATTATCATGCATCAATTTTATTATCCAGCCAATTTGATTCACAGACCTATGTAACCTTGGTGCCTGCAATCTAATATGCTGCACAATACAGTCAATTAAAAGCTAAAGGTTGACAAAAATCTCTCTCTCAATCCATCCATTTCTCTGTCCCTCTATACTTGATGGTAGATATCAGGCTGCTGCTGTTTTAACGTGAGTGAATCTCTGCTGAACAAACGACAGCTGTTAAAGGCATAGTTTTTTTTTTTTTTTACATGAATTTGTATGGCATCCCCGTCAGCAGTGTCGCGCTTCAACACTGACTTACCTCCCAACAGCGTCCAGTGAGCCGAGTTCTTGCCCGGTTTCGGAGCTGACGAAAGTAGTCCAGCAAGTTGGCTGGGGTCACGAAAATAAAGTGTTTTTCTTCTCAAAACACAAAAGAGTGATACATTTGCGTTACAAAATGTGAACCACAATGTGGCCATACCAGCTTGTATGTGGCCATAGCGGCTTGTCAAAGCCTGATCCCATCAGATCTCAGGGCCGGGCCTGGTTAGTACTTGGATGGGAGATCACTGGGAATTCCAGGTGTCACACCCAGGTCGTCGTTGAAAATGAGAATTGGTTCTCAACCGACCTACCTGGTAAAATAAAGGTAAAATTAAATAAATAAATAAATAAAAAAGTCAGACCTCATAATCGCTTGGTACTATTTTCTCTCCCTTCATATCACTGAGCAGAATAGGTATTGATTTATCGACAAAATTGCAAAATAAAAACATTGGAATTATGTAGAGTGGGTTAATTCGAACATTTTAAGACCAAAATGGTGAGGCTCACTGCTGCAGTTAGCAAAAAGTGGAGTGTTAAAATTGACTCTCACAGAATCAATTTTAACTTTTTTGTCAGGGTTTATATGAGCCCAATCTGTTTTAGAGTTAATTCAACATTTTTGGAAATGTTAATTAGGTACCACTGGACCAAAGTTTAACTCTGAAATCAAGACTTATATTAACTTTTGGAGAGTAAAGGAATAACATTTTGTAGGGTTATCCTGATTTAGCTGATTTACACCTTATTTTAGTTCATTTAAGATGAAATGAACAAAACTGGTTCAAGCTGGCGGTACGGCACGGTGGCTGAGTGGCTAGCACTCATGCCTCACAGCAAAAAGGTTCTGGGTTCGATCTCGTTTCTGTGTTTGCATGTTCTCCCTGACTCTGGATGGGTTTCCTCTGGGCACTCCGGTTTCCCCCATCAACTCAAAGCAGGCTACATAGGTCCCAGGTCAATGAGAAAATTAAATGAGAAGCCATTCTCAGTTGACTTACAGTGCCTGGTAATATATAAAACAAATAAATAAAATAAACGGGTCTTCTCTTCCTGGAGTTGGAAATAGTGGGTGGGAGGTTCCAAATTAACACCAAGGGAAGTTGAATTAACTTCAACCATATCAACTCCGGCAAATAACCCCAACTAAAACCCCATTTAAATTTAAAATAGTTAAAGTAACACTTTTTTATGTTATGAACAATTTACTAGTCATTTTTAGTCACTTCTTTCTTTTTGACACATCTTTAACTATTGCATTGTGTCTTTCTGTGTATGATCCTCTGTTCGTTATGTAATCAAAATCATCTTCATCATTGGTGGTTGTTGGAGCTGATTGTTTTTCACGTTGGCTTTGTGATATAGATCTTGGACAAGCTCAAGTGTGGACTGTTGTGTGAGTCAGGTGTGAGCCAGTCGACAGATGCAGTTCTCTCTCTCTCTATCCATCTACCTCTCGCTCCTCTCCATCCTTTTCTTTCTCACTTGCTCTTTCTCTATCCATCTCTCCCTCCCACTCCTTCGTCCCTCCCTCCCTCCCTCCCTCTCTTTATCTCCCTATCTCTTCTCTCCCCCTCTCTTTCCTTCCCTCTTGCGCTCTCTCTCTCTCCTCTCTTCACGCTATCCATCCATCTCTCTTTCCTCTTCCTCTATTTTCTTTCTCTCTCTTTTATCTCTATCATTCATCTACCTTCCACTTTCTCTCTCTCTCCTTCCAATTCTCCCTCCCTCTCTCTCCATATCTCTATCTAGCCAGCTCTCTCAACTCGCCTCTCTCCTCACCCTTCTCTGTCTATCTCTCTATCTTTCTCCATCCCAACCTCTCTATCTCTGTCTGTCTCTCTCTATCTCTCTCTACTTTTCTGTTCTGTCTACCCTCTCTCTCCCCTCTCTTTCTCCATCTCTCTTGCTTTTCCTCCTGCTTTCTCTCATCTAGCTCTCTCTGTGCTGTCTACCCATCCATCTCTCTCTTTCTCCTTCTCCCTCTCTCTCTGTCCATCCATCTCTCTATCCCTCTGTACTTGATGGTAGATTTCTGGCCGCTGCTGTTTTAAGGCGAGTGACTCAGACAGTAATGGACCTTCTTATGCTCCTGCCTGCCTACCTCCGAGATTTAACACCCACAATACATCTCTATCCACTGCAAACTCGCACATAACTGTACACACTTAAACACATCATTTATCTCAACTCGACCATTTTGTCTTGGTCGTTCTCTGTCCCCATCTCCCCCTAAGATGTCCAAAATACTCCCAAATGATTTAACAATAAAGCATGATGAAAAGATGTCAATTTTTGTAAAAAATTTGTTTAAAGGTCCAATATTACGCAAAATTCACCCATTTGATGTTTTAGCCTTGTTGAAATGTTGTAACCTCATCAAAGCATACCTGGAGTTGTGTTTTGTTTCATTCACATTCATTTAAACTGGCATTTGCTTCATTAATAACTTTTGTAAGCCAGGGTTAAAGTTCTGTTTACACCAAAACAATTGTTGTATTTGAGCAACACTACATTTGATGATGGTGCTTTAAAATAATTTATCAAAAACTGATCAAACCGGTAAGGACAATGGCTCCTCCCACTTTTGGTATGAGAGTTTTGTCCACTCACTTCAGTAGCATTTTCGTGTTATAATATTGTTTCCTCATCTTTTGTTTTAGTCACACATTTAGGCTGAGTTCTTTTTCAAACATAAAAGATTCTGTTCTTCTGAGGAACAGAGTCTGAGACTGTAGAAATTATCCAAATCACTACTGAACAAAAGCTAGCTGTTAGTTTGAAACCTATCACCTCATGGCATCACAAGGTCAGAGCATTTTAAGCTTTGGATATGATGACAGACTAATAAACTAATACTAATAAAGGGTTACTCAAACATGTGTAAATGAAACAAAAGACAACTCCAGGTATGTTTTTGATGAGGTAACAACATTATAACACGACTTAAAGCTCACAGGAGTCAATTTTTCATATTATAGGGCCTTTAAAATAAAACTCTATTGTTTACACAGACTTTCCCCATGCATTTACATAATAAATTTAAAATGTCATCTTGGATCCTGGTAAATTTCAACTATAGTTAGATAATTGCCTGTTGTTATTATTATTATACTCTAAATTAGCACTTAAGTCTTGAATTTTCTTCAATTATGCAGGCCTCACTATATATTTTGTATGCCAGCCATAACTTCTCATCTATTATTGACGAAACTGTTGAATTTTAATCCATTTTATGTCTGTCTGGGTGGAGGGACCTTGAATAACCCAAAGCTCCATTCCCTGAACTTGGTCTCCTCCTCTCAGCCTGTGGCCCCCTGAACCGCCCCATTTACCCCTGTCTGTCCCGCAGTCTCCACACCTCTCTCCTCAGACTGCTCTGAGTCATCTGTCTCACCTGGTGAATAATTAAAACGTCCCCCTCCATCTGGACTGAAGACTGTTTGTGCTGGAACACCAGGAGGGGGCAAGCGACACCGCACTATAAGAGACAGGCTGAAAGACAGACACAGAAGGAGAGAGAGAGACATAGTTGGCAGACATAATTGACGTTGAACTATCTAGCTTTTTTCATGGAGACAAAGTCTGTTTGCTTGTCTCCATGGCTTTGTTAAAAATACACTGCATTGGAGCTGCCGATGACCGATATAATATATATATTTATGACGGAAAAATTCACTGTAAATCTTGAATTGGTTATAAAACTTAGGTTTGGCTCTATTGGATTTTCAACTGGGTTTATTTAGGCGACATTTATTGTTATTCTGCTTCTTTACATCATATTTAAAGACAGTAGGTCGGCCTAATGGTGATTTTTATGATATACTAACCAGTAAAAAAAAGTACTGTAAGGAAACTACCGCTGTAAGTAAACTACCCCTTTAGCGGTAATTGCGTGTGTGCCGCGGTAATTAATGATATCCTAAATGCTGATAATTCACACTTCTATTCACAGCTCATTTACAGTAACATGCAGTAATATGTTCAGTAACATATATACGGCCACTATAGTTACTTTACAGTTGCTAATAGAAGAGAAAACAGCCTGTTTATGTGTGGGAGCTACAGCAGCTAATCGCTAACCAATGAGAAAGAACCAAAACGAGCTTCAAAACCAACACATTTCCAACACTCAGCGCTCACACAGGCCCCTCTCAGGTCACAAGTCTTCACTAATAAATGTCCTTTTAATCAATTTAATCCAGGACGTTATTATTGGTCAGATCTGTGAAGAGCAAGCTCATGCAGTGAAGATGCTGGTTTTCAAGGTATTTTTAACTAATAGAAACAAAACAAGAGCTAGATAAATATTTAATGCCTTACTGTTGAACATTACCGGCAAAGTGATAACATATCCATGGAGACAAGCAGGCGGTAAACTTTCCTCCATAAAGTTACACAGTGCACCTTTAATGCTTTGTCTGCAATGTTACACAGTACTGCATTTAATAAATTACAGAAAATATCTTGAAGCTACCTTGAAAAACATGCTTTCTTACTGTCATATAGTATTTGTAGTCTATACTTTACATCTTTAGCTAATAATTCAACTTTTAGTGTTCCTGACTTAAAGTAGTTATAATGTAATGACTGATTAATGCATTCATTTTGTAATTCTACTCCAGTTCAAACATGGCTGCCGTCTTTTCCTACCTAATGCCACAGAGCAGTGGTGTGCGTCGAGCAGCTTATGTCATCTTGAGGCTGAGAGTGAGTTTAGTGATCCCACAAAGAGCCGCACATTTGGCCTCCAGATAATTGGACTAGTGCCACTTAAAAAGGAGTTGGATATGTGTTGTTTTGCCTTCTGTTCGTGCTGTAGTACTCAAAGTCTGTGTCACAGCTGCTCCTCCTGAGTCAACAGTTTTCAAGGTTTTAAGCACGCCACAAGCAACAGGCAAAAAACAGAAAATTAAAAATGTGACAGTCAAGATAGATGAATTACATAGGGAGATAATTTGATGTCATACCTTTGTTGTAGTTAATCACTTTTTCACAGAGGAAACTAAAGATCTTTGTGACTTAAAATGACTGAGTATGAATCTTGTTTTGAGTAGTTAAAATTTACTTATATGACCCTATATTATTTCACAGATTTCTGAACAGTTTTAAGGCTATTGAGTTTGTAATGAGAAAACAATGTATTTTTTCCCAAGAGGTGCATTTTACTTGGTCCATATGCAGTTTTTTAGTTAAATAACCTTATATGTATAATGGTGTTTTCATTTTTTAGGGTGCAGGTAAAAACTGAACTTTTCTGAACACTCGAGCTGTGAATGCAGGCTAGTACAGTAGAAGAATGGATTCATTTAAATAAAACTGTGAGTAAGTGAATTACGAGGGAACACAACTATAACATGGGTAAAAGCCATACAGGGTTTTGTATAGTATGTCCCTGGTTTTGTACACTTATTTCTATGGATGCTCAATCCACCAATATCAATATTTGGGCTTAAGTATCTGCTGATATCCGATATTAACCGATACCAGTGTAGGGATTGAAATTGGCCCTTTTTTTTCAAAATACAGTTAACCCAGGGCTCTACGCTAACTTTTTTTTTCAGGAGCACATGTGCCCCTAAGTTAAAAATTTTAGGAGCACAGAAAAAAAAATGGGGGCACAAGTAGGTTTTCATTTCGAACGATTATTACAGAGCAAAACTTGCACACACCAACTTATTTGAATGAATTTAATACAAAAAACAAAAGAATTATTATGACTCTACTTTTCCTGCATGATCGCAGTGTTTTTATAAATATATCTTCATTATATCTGATTAATATTTAGACTTAAAAAAGCCAAACAAACTGTACTGCACTGAAACACTCTTTGGACCCTCACCACAGTTTGAGAACCTCTTCTTTAAGAGAACTTCCACTGGCACTTTACACAAAACTGCTTCAAAGTGAAAAACATAGGTAAGATTTTTAAACCTGTATTTTCAAATTCCCAGGTGAAGTTACATTCTCTTCCTGGTTTTACAGTGGTTTTTAGCCTCTGCACATTTACCAAACTAAACGCACATTGTGACAGAGTTATTTGGCATTTTCTTAGGCAAACTTCAGCCCACATATCGCCTGCTCTGTGCTGTGGGTCTGCTCTGTGCGGACACGGACATAAAATTAATATTGGCGTATTTGATGTGAGGCGGAAGGATAGGTAGGGATACCTGCCCTGTGACGCACGTTGGTACACGAAGGTGGCGCTGTGGACAAGCCGCGCGCTGCGGAGCCTGTGCTGACGGGCCGCACAGTGTCTGCGGGCTCCAGTGCACAGGCCGCAGAGACACGTCCCGCGTGGTCACGCACACCGGTACAAGTTTATTGCAGCGGCCGTAATAAAATATGATCACACTCAGTATTCAGACCTTGAGTCCGTGATAAGACCGAATCCAAATGCGCTCGAGACAAGACCAAGACAAAGCTCTCGCTTTAGCTGACAAGTCCAGCGGCGTGGGGGTGTTTACTGAGTGGTGGGAGAGGTGTGGGTCCTGCTGCGGGGCGCTCCTCGTTGAAGGGGGCGTGGGTGTGTTTTGAAGCGGAGTTTGTTCGTATGAGTGATATCGGCCACATGCGGAGCTCGTATGCTGGGGTCAGCGCTTGCGGCGCTTTAGGGGCTCCAGGCTTGGGCACGATTCTGAAGTCCTAGTGTGAGTTTGCCCCTAATGTTTGATACATTTAGAACGTTTAACTTGTCACGTTACGTCTGTGCGCAGCTCTCCTTACTGTGGCTGTAGAAGCACTCGCACTGGTGCGACTGTTTTATTTTCCTCGTTCGCACGACAAAATATTTACTCGCAAATGCGAGTGAAATGGGCGCACTGTAGAGCCCTGGTTAACCTAATATAAAATTGCTCTGATTGTGTTATGTAACGGTTATGTATCCTCCAAGTAACTACTGAACAGCTTTGTGTGAATTAAATCTCAAACATGAGATGTTTTAGGCTTATATCAGTTAGTAAAGGGTCCAACCAGGATATTGACTGAACCGATATCATATACCTCTTCCAGGAAATTCAGTGCTGATTCCAACTGCAACTTGGATTTATTGTTGTCTTCAGTGGCCCCTAAACAACCTTTTAACTCTGTTCAAAGCATAAACCTCACATTTTACCAAGCTCTCTCCTCTCTCTCTGTGCTGATGTGGTCTTCTGAATCAGCATAAAATAATCCATAGGCTTGGAAATATGGATCGTCTTTTATTACATTGGTTTTGGCGCAAAGCTCAGTGCAGTAAAATGCAGCATTGGCCCCTTGCTCACCTACTTCCTGGTTTATCTGTTTGTGTCTGATTGCATAAGGAGGATAAAATTCTCAACATAACCATTGTGATTTTCATTTGGCTGGGAGACTTGAAAAGCTTGCAGCAGCACTTTGGAGAGCTATGTGGTGTTAGAATACATTAAGAGAACCAATCATATCATTATGTAACAAAGCAGCGGAGTAAATCAGCACACTGGAGTCGTTTACCCGCAATGCTTTGCTCTAATAGCCCCACATATTGTTAATTGGAAAGAGACTGCGGTGTAGAGGTGCCTAAAATTTAGATTTCTGCCAAAACACAAAAGTAAGCACAAAATCTTATTGGAATACTTGAGTTGTCAAAACAGTAATAATAAAGTCAGATTTAGAGGAAGTTTACTACAGCTGTGTAAATAAATGTCTGTAGTTTAAAGGTGTACTGTGTAACTTTTCCGTCTGACACCTGCTTGTCTCCATGTTATTGCCTGGAATCTTTAACAGTATGGCATTAAACCTAACCTGTTGTGTATTTATTCCCTTACAGACACTTTTTAGTGTTATTGCTTCGCTTTCCTCCATGGAGATAGATCCATTTTAATGCCATACTGTTAAACATTCAAGAGCATTATACGCAGACAAGCAGATAGCAGAAAAGTTACATAGAGCACCTTTAATATGAGGTATAACTTGCACTTAAAAAAGGGTCATTTTTCAACATTGACTGCAGTTTTTGAGGCGTATATTTTTATGTGTCTCTGTATTCAAGGATAAAGCCTGTTCTCCTTGGCATCTAATGTAAAACCATGGCAATTCAATCATCGGTAAATGTCTCCCCAAAAAGAAAATGGGAATAAATCTCTATAACCAAAACAATAACTGTATATTTTTATGATAAACGCCTAATATAGCAGCTGGCGTTATGAACAATAAAAACACATCTAAACCGCTGCTATGAAATACAGCAAATCTAATGCTGAATCTCTAAATATCAGTAAGGCCCTTATAAAATATGCATGACCCTTTATTAACACGTCTGCTTCATGGTACACACAATATGGTCTTAAATATTATTGCATTTTTTCAGTCCAAAACTCATGAATTATAAATGAGCTTTAATGAACATAAGCGGCCACAACAAACTGTGTCTGTATCTGTCATCCTAAACTCGAATTACTATGAGATCCAGATTAAATTACTGATTGAATTATTGATTGATCTTGGACAATGCAATGGGCCCAATTAGATTCACCCAAATGTGTGGACCCCATCCCCACTTCTCCTCCCATCTCCTCCCTCGGCCTGATAGACTTCCTCAGCACTAAACGTAATATAATTAAATGGATTTCAATTAGAGCTCAACACTGGCATTGTGCTGCTGCTGCTGTCTATGGCAGGATATTACAGTTAAACATTTTATTTCGTGGCCTTTTTATGTACATACTTTTGTACTTTCATTCACAATAAACATATCTACTTTATTGTCTCTAAATGTTTGACAGATTTTGAGATAATATTTTTTATTTTTCTCAAATTCCTACCTAATCCACATTCGTACCACCTAATTATATCAATTTCATTTTGGTTCATTCAGAAACATGGCAACTTTTGGTGGCAGTAGCAATAACTTTCTGAAAAATGCTGAACCTACTACAATGCCATAATCCAATTTGGCAATTGTTATGCCAGTTGAGTTGCATAATAGCAATGTGCATGCTATTTAAAACAAAAATATGTAAACCTTTCATTATTGGGGCTGGGAATCACAGAAGGCCTCACGATTCGATTCGAAACACAATACATGGATCACGATACAGTATTATCACGATATGACAATACGTGAGATAAATGATAAATTGAGCATGTTACTCTGTGATATATTGCTGTTTTTTACAAACCAAATACATTTGCATATACTTGTGCAAAGTTAATATGAAATACATTTTAATCATCAAAACAGTGTATGTCAAGTGTATAAACAAGTTTCCTTCTGCTAAATAAGCAACAAAATTGTAGTGTACTGTGGTCACAGAAAAAAATGCTAAAAGACAAAAAATATCATTAAAGTAGCCCATTATAATGATATTGTATCATTTGTTGATACAATATAGTATCATGATTTTGATATTTTGATTTTGATATTTTTGCACACCCTTATTCAATATTATGAATTTCAATATTTAAACGTTGAAATATGCGATCACCATTAGCCCTCTGCTGTTTAAAATAATGCTGCTTTTTGCTTGTTTTGCTTGTTGTGGCTGTTTGATGCTAGTTTCTTCATTGATGTTGTGCCTCTGCTTTGCTTTGCTCCTTGTCGCAGCTTCCGCTAATAACGCCCACGCCTGGCAATCCCAGTCACGTAAGTTCTACTGTTTTATTCTTTTCTTTCACTTCAGCCTGTTGAGCTCATATCTGCCCCCTGCTGCTTTTGGCTGATGCAATCTTTGGCAAATTCCACTAAACATGATTATTATTTTACAGTACATCTTAAACTATATAACAGGTGGTGTACATCTTAAACTATATAACAGGTGATGAAACAGATGAAAAGTGATTGTGAAATAGTTAAGGAAGTTCAGAAGTCGAATAATAGTAGAATATAATAGAATAAGCATAAATAAATAAAATGTATTTTCACATCTGATATTGTTGTGTTCATACTTTGTACTCAATTCACTAAATACTTTGTCTTTTTGGCAACCTACACAATATTTTATAAATACTGGATGGCTTCCCTGCCAATGAAACCTTAAAGGTTCATTGTGCAATTTTGACTAGATTATCCATACATTCTAGACAAAGCAATAACATTTTTTTGGGGCCAAGATAGCGGTGTATCCTCCACAAAAAAGTTGCAACCGTTTTCCTGTGATTTTTCTTTTTCTTTTTAACCATATTACAATGCATTACAACATCCCTATTATGCTGTGAACACAAGAAAATGAAAACTCACCCCAACTCAGTCCCAATGAATCCTGATTCATAATTTGACAACCTAAAATTCCACATAGAGCAATTTTTGTTCTTTTCCTTTTAATTCTAAAATCTGTTTTAAAATTGCATCCTGGGAGAAACAAACAAAAGCATCTTACTAAATCCTGAAACAAGAATTTATCGCACAGCTCCAGAAGTTAATTCTAGTTTCATTTGATCCTCATTAGTTTTTAATAGCCCATATGTCTGGTCTGAAAGGAGCCCAACCTCTGGAGGATTTGGATTAACGACTCCCTCTAGTGACTGAAGACAACATGATGCAGTTAATAAAGGAGGACGCTGCGCTGAACTGGCTCAAAGTACATTTGATTCTCAGCCTCTAATAATATCATAGTTTAGATTGATTGTTCATAATGACAATTTAAGAGCGAATTTATACTTAAGAGCCAAATTATACTTACACTTATTTCAACGTATTAAATAATATCAATACCTGAATACTTAGCAGGCCTCTAATCTAAACTTTTAGAACAATACTTAAAATAAAAAATAAATCCTTTTAAATCCCAAGATTGCAAGTGAGAAAACTATAAATAGAAAATACAAAAGTCTCATTATCATTCTAGTGTATAACTGTAACCAGTCGTAACATATTTGATTTTCTATCTTTCTCAACAGATTTACCCCAGAAAATTACATTAAAAATATATATATATATATATATACATAAACAAAAATGTAACACATACAAACACATTTCTCATAATTTACAACATTAACATTTATTGTAGTCGTAGTTGTTGTCTTGTGGGTAGAGGTACAGATACAGTAACAGGTACAGATAAATTAACCTTTCTAATATTTCTATTCCTATTGAAAAACAATAATAAAATTGATTAATGAAATGATAAAAAGACAGGTCAAAAACAATATATAGTAGTAGCTGTCAACATAGTACCAGTGGGCTAGGTAATCATTTCTATTTTTTGTTTTTCCCAACAGTACGATTTGCCCCCTACCGCCCCAATGACATCGCCCTAAAGCCCCTGCTGTTCGAAGTGCCCAGTATCACCATGGACTCTGTGTTCACGGGGCGAGAGTGGCTCTTCCAGGAAATCGACGCGTACCTCAACCATAACAACAGTGGATCCAACCCCGGCGTCATCATTGTGGGAAATATCGGCTTTGGAAAGACCGCCATCATGTCCAGACTGGTCGCTCTGAGCTGCCACGGGACAAGGATGAGGCAGATCGCATCGGACAGCCCCCAGGCCTCACCTAAACGTAAGCTCCAAAGATATGTTTAATGCACTCTGTATAGTTAAGATAGATGGCGATAATAATATTTCACTTAAATTGTAAGAAAAAATCTAAATGTCTGTTTATTTTATGGGTAAACCCAAACGTAAGCATCAAAGACATGTCATATGTATAGGGTATGTCTATAATAATAAGAGTATAGACAGAGATTTTAACTTACTGCATGAAAGGCAAGACAAGCTAATTTGTGGAGCCTAATTTGTGCACAAAGTTATTCAAAGAACAAGAAGGGTGTGTTAAAAGTTGATTAAAGAACTATTAAGTTTAGAAGAGCGCATAAATCTGTTCAGTCAAATGCACAGTTAAACAGAACGGCTTTGAGCCTGTTTGAACATTGTTAAGGCCGCCACACACTACAGGAGAATTTGTTCTGATTTCTTCCCCCCGAGTTCGGAGAGGCGTGACCTGACTTTTTGTCTTTGCTCATGTGTGCGGTGTCAGTGTCAGAACGTAACCACCAAACATCAACAACACTACGGTATAAAACAGAGCCTCAGGGGCAGAGCAATGATGGACACAGAGACACAACATACAAACTCGGGATATAGCGAAAATAAAGACTTTATTACTCACCTCTCATAAAATGCTAAATTTAAATTGCAGCGTCTGATCCACATTATCCATAGAAATTGTCCTCTGCAAATAATGACATCTAGTTCACAAAGCCACGCTATTAATCCATTTTGAAGCGTTCTTTGAAAGTAAAAAGGCAAAAGTTGTTCCTCACATGTGTCTGTTTATGTCCACAGAGTGTAAAGCTTCAGATTAGCGATAGTGACTTTACTTCCTGTGGACTTTATCGCCAATCTTTCATGCTTTAGAAATCCTGTATCTGAAGTATTGCACCACATTTCACAAAAAATAATAACACAGTTTTGACTTATATCTAAAGTAGAAGTGCAGAGCTCTGATCTTTTGAAAATTTAAGACTCAATGCGAGTAGTTTTACTGTAGACAGGAAACTGCTGACGTGATCGCACTCACAGCTTTGCAGCCTGTTTTACGCAGACAGATCCCGCTGCAGTCTTTGCAATCAGAGATTTTCTCTCTCACAAGTTTCTGCTCATGTCTGTGGTGTGTGCATTTTGTTTCATGTTTAAAAATCGTTTAAGACCAAAAAATCCTCTAGTGTGTAGCGGCCTTTAGAGTAGTGGCCTCACTGTTCATATGAAACAAAGCTACCAGAAAAATATGTATTATATTTAAAGAGATTAAAGATTTAAATCATGGGCTTTCTGTCACTTAACCATTTCCTTTTTTAGATGCCATTTTGAGGACTTTTTAATTGTTAATTGCTCTGACAACAGTTCAAATATTTCCATTCATTTCATGATCACTTGAAACCCAGTGAGAAAGCTATTTCATTAAACTTTTACATCTGTGTGCTGTTTGTGCTTGCCAAATAATATCATTCAAGTAAAAAATTATGAAATTAAAAGTATAAAACACCCATCATAATATCAAAATGAACACACAATTATATAAATGGATGAACTTGTGAGGAAATACCAATTGGTAGTAACCCTCTTCTCTTGAGTCTTGAGAGCCATGTTGGCAGCGTCTGTAGCATGTTGTGTGTGTGTGTGTGTGTGTCCAGACGGAGAAGGCCTCCCGCTCACCCAGCCCCAGCCCTCACATGGGACCCTGGGGGGAGGCAGCTGTCCTGGGACCCCCGAGATGAGGAGGCGCCAAGAGGAGGCCATGAGGAGGCTTGCATCTCAGGTACAGTTCAATTACACTCAGGATTGTAGCGTTTACATGACAATCAATTAAAACATTACATAATTACAAAGGATAACAGCATAAGTAGAGGTGGGGGAAATACCAAAATATTTTTTATGATCTACTTTTTGTTTTGGAGATATGCAAAACTAGAATATTAAATAGAATTACTAAAAACTTTAAAAAGAGATGATTAAAAATATAATAATTTAACAAATTTGAGGTGTAATATTCCAGATAAAGCTCATCATATTTTTGCAACAGTTGACAGTTGTCCAGTTGATAGAATCACATTTTTTCTTTTGCTATCACACCTGAATGACTGAGGCATTGCATGGTATTTTTGCACTTCTATGTTTAAAGGTCCTTTATTAAGCAAAATTGACTCATGTGAGCTTTAAGCCATGTTAGAATGTTCTTACCTTGTCAAAAACATACACAGTTGTTTCAAATGTTCCAATTTCCAGATGATATTATTCTAAAATGTAAATATCTTGGTTAGGTTCAAGTATTGCTTAACCTTAAATGAACTGTAAGATTAAAGGAACCATATTTTATCCTATTTTCTGATCTGTTATAATGTTTCATCATAAATGTACCTGGTGTTGTGTTTTGTTTCATTCACACATGTTTAACGCTCAAACAAACACTTATGTTGACTGACTTTTTTCTTGGATGAAAACTGTATTCCACCTAGTGATTTCATGTAGTAATACAGGAAGTGCACCACTGTGTTTTTAAACTCTATACACCCTCACTAGAATCATTTAGCTGATTTCAGCCCTGGAATTGTCAATCTCTACTGAACTAAAGGTCAAAGATAGCTCTCAACATGAAAATGACCACTTCATGACATCACAAGGTTTAACAGAGCATTTAAGCTTTGGAGATGCACACAGACTAACAATAAAGGATTACACAAACATGTGTGAATGAAACAAAACACAACTCCAGGTATGTTTTTGATGAGGAAACAACATTATAACATGGCTTAAGGCTCACAAAAGTCAATTTTGTGTAATTTTGTCTACACCCATGACACTTCATTCATTCAGCTCCTCTGGCCTTACATCTTTATCGTTTTTATTCGACCATTAAAAGTCTCTAAAATGTCCCCTCAAAGTCCAGGTGTTCTCCGCCTTAAATGTTTGAAGAGAAAGTCAAGGTTGTCTCCCCCCTGCTGTTTCTGCTCTGCTCCACAGACCCCGCTCCACTGGGGGTAAACTTCAAAACACACCTAGAAACATTAGGATTTTGTCTTTAACTTTGAAACGTTTAAAGCCACGACCTGTTTGAAATGTTGATGATTTCTATAAAAAAATGGTTTCCTTTTTGTCACACCTTGAAGCCCCTCCCCTGCCGCTCAGCCATCTGCATCCCTAGCCCCCATCTAATGCATTATGCAGATGTGTTTAAAAAAGAAAAAACAACTTTGCCAGGGAGTCTTATGAAATATTTAAACCTGCAGAAGCCATTTCCCATTCAGACTATTAGATCGTGTTAACTCTGTGCATTAATAATTGAAATCCACTCCCGTTTTCACCCTTTTGTCTTAAGCCCCCTTTGTTCATCTGTGACCGAAAAATTACCATTTCGTTCTGATCAGACTTTCATTTTTTCATCCTTTTATCCCGTCTTTGTCAATGCCCCTGGTTCTGCTGGAAAAATCTATTTGCTTCTGATAGGAACAATTCATATCACACCTGTAGGACAGTACCAATAGTAGGGTTAGATTATATGGCAAAAAAAAGAAAATCCCCTTTATTTTTACTGTTATTTGCAGACATACATGACTATTAACACATATAGTGGCTCCCTCTTTTCTTCATCATTTGGATCATCATTGTTATATATTAATTATAATCATAATATAATAAAAAAGAGCAAAAATGTATCTACAATAACAATTACAGAATATAATTTTCTGTAATTGTTTAATTAAGAAAATAAAAACAAAAGAAAAATCATCAGTAATAAATAAACATGTGTGTGTTGGCAATAGTGAAAATTGAATTCTTTTGGTGTGTGTACAAGATACTTCATTAAAAATAAAGTGTATATTGATTATCACAATTCTAAAAAACATATAAGCCAATGATGATGAAAAATATTTTACTCAAACTATATAACTTTTAAACAACAAGCTAATATTCTACTGCTTTATACCAGTCCAGATTTGTCCTTTAATTTTTACAGTCCCCATTATTTCCGGGCTGCCGCTCAGTGTTGTACCCATCCCTCATTCATTCTAAGATTCATTTGGATGTTTCAAGTACATGGGTGTGAAATCTAACAGCTTAACACTTGACTCCTTCGTGTCACAGTCATCTCACACATGCATGAGCTAACTCCAACTCGCGGCAGCCGGAAGCAATGAATTATTAATAGCAAAAACCGTACAGCGGAGCGAAAAGTATTACGCCCCATTATAATGTAATCATACACCATGAAGACGACCACAGATCCCAGGTGACTTCTACCAGGACTAGACACTGAGGAAATGTGTCTTCAAGTCTGTATGGGAATAGTTTAAAAGTCCTAAAATTGCAAAAATTCTTGTGTGCTTTAAGATATGTTAGAAGGCTGGTACCTAAAAACGGAGATGGAGTTGTGTTTTGTTTCATTTGCACCTTTGTTCATGGTTGAATAATCCGTTACTTTCTTTCTTTCTTTACTTTATTAGTCTGTCTATATCTCCAAAACTCAAAATGCTCTGTTTCACCTTGTGATGCCATTAAGCAGTAGTTTTCAAGTTAACAACTACTTTTACCTTTAGTACAGTAGAGATTGACAATTCCAGGTCTGAAATCATCCAAGTGATTCTAGTGAAGGTGTGTGAAGTTTAAAATTACAGGAGCACTTCCTGTATTCCCACATGACATTGCAAGGTGGTATGTTTGAGATGAGGAAACAACATAACATAGATCAGAAATACAGTAATAGTAGGAACGAAATAGGTTAATCGAGTTTTGATGTTGTATCTCTCAAATAACAACGACAACATAACCATAGTTAACTAGGACTTATCCATGACTGCCTAAAACAAAACTGGATCTAAACAGGAGTTAAATGGGTCCAATCTGAATAAACTACAACATAGCTATACTATAAGCTAAGCCATAACTATGACGGTGCTGAACCAGGACAAAGTTTTGAGACCGACATAGTCTAGAAAAGGAAAAAAAAAACAAAGAAGTCATGGCTAAACCTTCACTAACCCAAAACTTACAAACAAACAATATAAAATTTAGTACTAACTTAGGTGTAAACCAGAAGAAAACCAGAAAAAAATATATCATTTAGCACTATTTAAAACTCTACCCACTGAAAAACCCTCATATAACTAGTGTCATCCATATTACATTTTGAGAACCACTATATTTTATAACTCCCTTGTCTCAACAAATGTTCCACCACTCAAATCTTATTATTTACCTTCAGGTTTCTCCAGTGACCAAGGTAGATTTCACATTGCCTCTTTTCCCTGCTCTGTCTCCCTCAGGTGGTGGCGTACCATTACTGCCAGGCGGATAATGCTTACACTTGTCTGGTGCCTGAGTTTGTCCACAACATTGCGGCTCTGCTCTGTCGCTCTCCGCACCTCGTCGCCTATAGAGAGGCGCTACTGAGAGAGCCCCACCTGCAGAGTGTGCTCAGCCTGAGGTCCTGTGTCCAAGACCCCCTGTCCTCGTTCAGGAGGGGCATTCTCGAGCCCCTGGATGCACTTTATAAAGGTGACTGCCACATGTACCATACAGCCAGAGCACTTTTGGTTAATTAGAGTTACTTTATTTGAACACTTTAAGAAATGGAAGAAAGCACAGCATATAGTCATACTTGTCAGACATTTAAAACATGTGCATTTAAAAAAAAAAAGAAAGAAGAAAAAAATAGTTAAAAATATTTAAGATGAACACATTTTTTCCTCTGTTTTTAACACCCCGTGAGTTGTGTGATACTCTCTTCCTTTTATTAATTTGATTTTAATCATTTATTGTTTTATTTTTTTTATTCATTTTATCAAAGTTAATTAATCTAATCTAATTTTGTCTAATTTATTGGTTTTATTAGTTCAGTTTGTCTGGATAGTGATTTGGTTTGTATTGCTAGTATGTGCTTCTTCAGGAAGAGGATTGTCATGATACTAAAATTTCAAACTTGATTTTGATAGTAAGAAACAGACTCAATAATCAATGCCAATTCTAATACCACAATAATAATCATAAGAAACTCTTTATTTAGACAACAGACAACATAAAAATAAACTTGGATTGGATTATATTAGATAGCAAGGTACACAATAAGTACATACAGTATTATAAATTATATGCAGTACTATAAATGAATATATAGGGAGGTATTTCCGTTCTGCAGCTATCAGATTGTACAAGGAACACTGGGAGCCTATAAATGCGTCATCTTCCTATAGTATCATGTGTAATACTGGAACATAATATGAATCATTGCTCTTACAATTTAGTCGACTCATTATATCTGTATTTATTTATTCTGCCCATATGCAACACTGTAGACACATCATAGACAAACTTTATTTATCCATAATGGAAATTATTTGGACACAGAAGCTCACACATCACAATATATTATAATAACAAAGAGAAACAATAGAAATGGTAATAATACATTTAAAATAAGTACCAATAATAACAAGAGACTGGGGTCAATTAAGGCAGAATTAAGTAAAAAATTAAAACTACAGAAATATAGTAATACAAATATGTATCTTTTTGTATCTCAACCCTTTTCAAAGTATATTTTAATATTCTAGTTAAATGGTTTCCCCAAATTAATGTGCCGCCATCTCATCTTTTTAATTTGGTAACAAACTTTGAAAGAGATATTGATCATAAGGCTCTATAATTAAGTATTGCAGTTCATTATAATTATTACACTCTTATCAACACCGATTTTAAAATATATTAAGCAGTTGAATTATTATTTGAATGATTTTGAAGTCAATTGTGAATTACCTGATCAGCATTATTTATTTTCCCCTAACGTATTATAATTAAAAATTACCCAGCATCAGACTTGACTAAATAGTTATTGGAGTAAATAAACATAATTGATAATGGCTGTAAAACTGAAAACAATTTAACATCTTAATATTTTGTGTTGCAGAGAGAAAGATCAACTCAGATGAAGACCTCATTATTCTAATAGACGGTTTAAACGAAGCAGAATTTCATAAACCCGACTATGGAGATACCATCGTGTCTTTTCTTACCAAAACTATCAACAAGTTTCCACACTGGCTCAAACTGGTGGTCAGTGTCCGAACTACGCTACAGGTAAATGTATTATTCTACTACTACTACTCTTCTCTACTTCTACTACTACTGCTACTACTACTACTACTACAACTACCGCTACTGCTACTACTATTACTTATGCTTTACTTCTACTACTATGATTTATGCTACTCTACTTCTACTACTACTATTACTACTACTACTACTACTACTACTACTGCTACTACTACTACTACTACTATGCTTCTCTACTACTACCGCTACTACTACTAATGCTTCTCTACTTCTACTACTACTATTACTATTTATGCTTCTCTAGTTCTACTACTACTATTACTATTTATGCTTCTCTAGTTCTACTACTACTACTGCTACTACTACTACTACTACTACTATTTATGCTACTCTACTTCTACTGCTACTACTACTAATGCTTCTCTACTTCTACTACTACTACTACTACTACTACTACTACTATTTATGTTTGTCTAGTTCTACTACTACTACTACTACTACTACTACTACTACTATTTATGTTTGTCTAGTTCTACTACTACTACTACTACTACTACTATTTATGTTTGTCTAGTTCTACTACTACTACTGCTACTTTCCTTCTGTACTACTACTACTAATACTACTACTGCTACTACTACTACTACAATGCTTTTTTACTACTACTACTTTGCTTCTCTACTACTACTACTCCTACCACTAAATGTGTCTAGTACCTGTAATACACTAACATTTTTTCCATATGAACATAAATGATACAGACTTTACTTTTTTAATCACTGTCATTTAACAGAAAAAATTGTCAGTTTTTTTCTCAAAAGTCTGAGCTCAAAACCACGTGTTTTTATGACAAATCGACTGTGAAGCGCTCATTAAAAAGACCCGAGCATGTAACTGACGATTAGAAATGACTGAATCTTGATCTTGATTAAAACTTGAGTAATTGCACAAGTCTCAGATCTCATAATAGTCCATCCATGAGTGTCAGAAAGATTAAAAATTAGGACTGTTTCCATAGCGATTAACTAGGCCTATGACGATAACAAATTTTGAATATTGCTGAATACAAACGATAATATTGAAACCAAACCATACAGAATTAGCTGCAAAAAAGTATTCTAAATGTACAATATCATTAAAAAAAACACAAATAGATAACAAAATTCAACACTTAGATAGTTTGTTTGTCTCTATAATGAGTCCTAGAAGTTCATAATTCATCCTGCTACAGCTCAAATCTTATTATAGTACAGAAAAATAATGCAGATTTTACTAGTAGTGCAAAGAAAAAGTACCTAAATATTGACCTGCAAAAAGTAATGTTCGATACAGTATTTATTGTGTCGATTACATTTTTAAAACAAATTATTATATCTTTTAAATAGGAAAAATCCCTCAAAATGTTGCATATAACAGGAAGCTGAAACTCAGGAATATGTGTGACTAGTAAGCAGTAAATCTGTATTGACATGGCTTCCCTGTGGTTTTAGGAAATCACAAACCCATTGCCGTTCCACCGGATCTCCCTGGACAGTTTTGAGGAGAACGACGCCATAGACCAAGACCTGCAGGGCTACATACTGCACCGAATCCACAGCAGCCCCGAAATACAAAACAATATCTCCCTCAACGGAAAAATGGACAACACAACATTCGGAAAACTCAGTACACACCTCAAGGCTTTGAGTCAGGGCTCCTACCTGTACCTCAAGCTGACCTTTGACCTCATCGAGAAGGGCTATCTCGTCCTCAAGAGCTCCAGCTACAAGGTATGGGCACTACCTTTTTCACTGCACTGCTGTTGTTTACACTGTTTTCTCATCTGTGTTATAATGCTGCTTCCTCATCACAAACATACCTGGAGTTGTGTTTTGTTTAACACACAAACCGTGCATATTTAGACTGAGTTTTTCTCTCAAATAGTGGTATCATGAGTTTCAAGTTTCTGTATAAGAAAAGAGGTGAGGACGATGAGAGTAATTTCTGAAAATTTAATACAAACACATACATGCTCTACTGCCTACATGCAACGACAGAGAGAAAGAGTCTCAGGAATGGACAGTTTTTATACACTGGTGGTAGACGACAGGTGCGAGGCTCATGTCAAACAGAGTGATCAGTACATGGTCAGGCAACAACTGTAGTCGTAAAAGTGTACTGTGACAACTTAACTTTAGCAGCGACAAATGTTCTATTGGGCGTCCACAAACATTCCTTAACGTAATTTTAGGAAATAACAGACTCATACTCTGTGCATAAAGTTTGTTTGTCCTTCAACTAACACAAAAAACATGCCGTCAAACAGAAAACGCTCGACTGTGCTCCACTGTGTTTTGAAACTATTCACTTTCCCTAGAATCATTTAGATGATTTCAGCCTTAGAATCTCTACTGAACAAAAAGTAAAATCTTGCTGTTAACTTGACCACCGCTGCATGACATCACAAGGTGGAACAGACCATTTTGAGCTTTGGAGATGTACACAAATTAATAATGCAGGGTTACTCAAACATGCGATTGAAACAACCACAAAACACAACCATGCATGTTTGTTTTTGAGGAGGTAACAACATTCTAACATGGTTTAAAGCGAGAGTCCATTCTGCATAATATAGAACCTTTAAGCATCACGTAATGGAGGGTAAATTAGACAGAATTGTCATTTCTCTAATATCTCATTTTCTCATTTAATTTTATCACATTACTAACTACACATACATCACTGAAGAAAGGAAAATGCTGCAATATGAAGGCAGATTTTATATTATGTCTTCGAGGTCTAAAATCTAATTTACCTCAGCGTAGCAAGTCGGAACTTAAACTAATTCAGGACTAAGTCAGGATCAATCTACGCCTAGACAAGGACTAAATTACACTAATTACACTAATTCCAAATTAAACCAGGTCTAAAACAGGATTAAAATTACATCTGTATTAAACAGAGCTAATAAGGAGGCCCTAAACCAAAACTGGACTGTCATATTAAACATAAATAACATCCGTGGATGTCAGAATAATTAAAAAAGTAGTGATTTATAGTTTAAAAATAAATATATCTTTTGAATGGAGAAAAGTTCTCAAAATGACACCTATAACAGGGAGATGAAAAGCATGAATAGAGTTTTGGTTGTAGTAGTGTGTTCAGTTTTATTACACAGATTTAATAGATATAAAAAGTATGTTGTGGTAAAACTGCTCTGAAAATGATGATATATTTAAATCACTTAAGTAAATATAACTGTTTAAATGTCCCTTATTTCTATAGTTCTTCTGCAGTACACAATGATATGTGGCTGTTTCAACTACCACTTACAATAAAGAGCCTGATTTATTTACACAATGTTGCCTTTACCACACTTGGGACCCAACACTATTTTTGATAAATAATTCAATTGACTGGCTGTAGTGCAGGTTTTACAATGCCATATTTTATCTCGGTCCTTCAGGTTCATATAATTTCATGTATTCAGGAGTGCTTCCAGAAAGTCTATAAAAAAAATGACAATTGATAAATTCTGCTTTCGGTGCATAACCAGGCGGAAAAGTGGATGCTGTGGAAACAAGATGCATAATTCATATTGGGAGAGTTGTTTCTAGCCCAAATCTGTATTACCTATTCACGGTGTATCAAAAGTTTGGGTTCACGTGACCTCAATACCTATAGTTTAAAACTGACCTGGAGGACAGGTCAGAATTTTATGGTAGAATTTGCAATTTTCTGTTCAGATTGCAGATTTGTTGAGCTGTGTAATTTAGTTACTGGGCCTATCCTGATGGCAGAAAAACTGGCACAAACATCTATGTATTCTCTGTCAGTATAAATAAAAAAAGTGACAGTTTTTTCACAATATTCAGCTCCAAAGATGTATTTTTTTCCAGGTGAAACAATCAAAGTTCAGCGTTTTTGGATTTCTAATTTGAATATTTATTTCAAAAACCTACCCCTGCCTGCCGTCTGAGATTATGACATGCTGAAATTATAGAACGTAAACACACCCTTTTCTACTGAGTGTGACAAGACTCTTCTCTAATCTTTTACATTTGCGAGCTTTGTTTATCATAAAGTTGAAACCAAAAGCTTAATTAGAAATAATCTATATATGTTCCTTGGTTTCAGACAACATTACAACATCCTATAAACCAGTAATATTTAATACAGATGGGGGCAGCCATAATATATAGAATATTGTTCAAATCCAGATTTGTGCTGTAATATAGTGGTGTTCTTTGGTCTAGTCATTAATAGAAATGATCAGGTTCCAGTTTGGGAATCTACCGTTTGGATATTTCACCGCAAAGTATAATGTAATCAATAGGAAAAACTGTCTCCCATCTGTGACTATGACATTGTTGCATTACATTTATGATTATTTATAGTTTTATTTACAGTCTGAAAATGACTAACACTGTTCCTGTTGTGTGGTGGTCCTCAGGTGGTCCCGGTGAACTTGGCAGAGGTGTACCTGCTGCAGTGTAACATGCGCTTCCCCACACAGTCGTCTTTTGAGCGAGCGCTGCCTCTGCTCAACGTGGCCGTGGCATCTCTGCACCCTCTGACCGACGAACAGATCTACCAGGCCATCAACGCCGGTCAACTAGAGGTAACAACACTGAAAAATATTTGTAGTAATAGTATAAAATGATATAATAGTATAGTATGTTCTACTGTGGGACAATGCAAAATGCAAAGCAGAATGTAATCAAATCTTGTCAGAACATTTCCTCACGATTCATGCCAAGTTAGAAGCTTCATTTTGTATTTAAGTGACCTAACACTACATTAAGGAGGCCATCAGTATCCATAAATGTGAGCAGGTAGCACCCTCAGGGAATGTACAGGTCAGATCTCCGGAGAAGTGACTCCTCTCGAATGCATGTTTTTGAGCAATTAAAGTGTGTAATTGAATAAATAAAAAAAAACATTGAAATCTCTGTGGGAATAAGCAGGTAGCCAGTTAACACTAAATATTTATAAGGTTTTAATAATATTCTGTGCATTTCCAGGGCACTTTGGACTGGGAGGACTTCCAGCAGCGTGTGGACAACCTCTCTGTGTTCCTGGTGAAGAGGAGAGACGGCACCAGGATGTTCGTTCACCCGTCCTTCAGGGAGTGGCTCATCTGGAGAGAGGAGGGAGAGAAGACCAAGTTCCTCTGTGACCCGAGGTGAGAGAGATACAAAAAATACTAAAAACGTTAAAATATTACAAACATGTTATTTCTTTTATAGGCTTATAGACTATATTTTATGATCTTTATGAGTAGATGTATGCCAGCATGAGTATCAAGGTATTTGATTAAATCTTGATTGTTCAGGTCACAGTAATCGTAAAAACATAACACAAAAACATAACATAACAAAAACATATATAATAATATAAATATAATCATAATGATTAGTATTATTAATAAAATTATTATATTAAGTAATAAGTAAACCATTTTAGAAGCATAACTATGTAATTTCAGTTAATTATGTACTCATAAAGCTGGTCAATATTTGAGGAATGATATTAGACATTGGTAATGAAATACAATTAAGGATTCCACTGTCATTTGGTTATATTGTCAATAATTGTGAATAACCATTAAATTACTACATTAATCATGAAATTACAAAATGTCAATGACACTGTAAGGTTCAACTACATGTATGAAATAAAGAATAAATCATTTTTAGCCCTGTTTTTGGACTGGTTTTAGTCCAGATTTGGTTTTGCTGCAGTTCTGTCTGTACTTGGTGTGAAACGTGTGAAACCACTGCTTTATCCACTGAGGAGAGGGTCGTCACAAAGATGCTCTTTCTTTAGTCTATTGAGAACCTCTGCAGCGGCTCAGACTCTTTCTCAGAGCCTGTTTGGTGACTCAGGCTCTTCTCTCTGCAGGAGCGGACACACCCTCCTGGCCTTTTGGTTTTCACGACTGGAGACCAAACTCAACCGGCAACAGACGATCGAACTGGGCCATCACATCCTCAAAGCACATATCTTCAAAGTATGTTTCTGTCCCAGTAATTTCCCTTGTGAATCAATGACGTTTGTCTATTTGTCTATATGGGTAGATCTAGCTAAAATGTGAATTGCTATTTACTTACAGTATGATTACAAAGCTGAAGTAAAAAGCAATATCTTTTACTTAAAATTACCATTCCTTGGATCCTCATTATGTATTAATAGTTATCTGTAAGGTGCACTATGTAACTTGTAACTGGTAGAGTATCTCTTTGAAGCTGTTACTGCTTTGCCAGGCATTATCCACAGTATGGCATTAAACATTAAATCTACCTCTATGGAGAAAAGCAAGTGACAACATCAGATAACGTCCGATCTGTTTAAAGGGCAAGTAAACTTATTGTACAAAGTTATTTTCTAGATAGATAAGTTAAATGCCATATTGTAGAACATTCCAGCAAGTGAATTTCTCTACTGTGATACAAATACATATCTTATTACTAATTGAATTCAGAACTCAAGTAAAAATCATTTCATAAGTAAAACTCTTTTCATTTAAAAATGCACTACTACTGTGGTTATTACATTATATTTTGGCATGGAAATAAAGAGAGGCAAAGATGAAATTTGTGGTCTTGCGTAGAAGAGTAATAAAAGTAAAAGTAAAATTGTGTTCAGGAATAACAAAGACCTTTTATGAGCTTTGACACTTTGTGGCGCGAGTAATACAGTGCCAAAAATGTACTTAAGCAAGAGTCCTGGTACAGTAACATAACATAACTCTAGTTAAAAGTTAAAGCGACAGTCCAGACAGTTATTTTACCTCTCCACTGTTCTGTACTTCAAATGCACTAACCTCCTCCGCTCCAAAGTAATGAATATTTACTTTTGTGTTCAAGGGTCTCAGCAAGAAAGTCGGGGTTTCCTCGTCCATCCTGCAGGGGCTGTGGGTGTCGTACAGCACAGAAGGACTTTCCGCTGCCCTTTCCTCACTGCGAAACCTCTACACTCCAAACATTAAGGTAAAAGACACAGACACGACCAAGAAATCAAGTGTTAGTTTGCTGCAGCTAACAACAGTTGTGAGATTGCAGCATTTTGGCTTATAATCAAAATACTCAATCAGTTATTTGTCCATTTTTAATACTGCGTCACATAAATTAAAAATTATTTAGCAAGCAATCAAGTAAGCACAGTAAGAAAGAAAGTTGAGAAATTGTGTAAAATGGAAACACATGTTCATTTAAGTGGTGTTAGTTATAGTCAACCATTTCAGTCAAATTGATTTTATGAAATTAATATTACAATTCAGTATATTTTACAAATTATGATAATACATCTTTGCTTGAAACAGCTCAGCCTCAGATTCACTCAGGCCTTAAACCATTTTCCAGGACAAACTGATTCATTTTATTTGCAGTATTTTATCCTATGAGATGCCTTATATATTTTTAGTAATCTTTCTTTTTGCACTTTAATTGGACACCTTTGTGGACTTTGCACTTTAATTGGACACCTTTGTGGACTTTACGGGACATTTTTGCGACAATGTGCGTGGGTCCGAGAGCGCCCATTGTCTACACTAAGGATCAGCTGATTGCCCTCCGCAGCGTGGCGGTTCTCCCCAGAGACCGACACGAGATCCCTGCGGAGATTCTCAGAAAGACGCGACGAGGATGCCGTGCGGGGCAACTTACCGGGAAAGAAGCGGCGCGCCCGGCCCGTCCTCCCCTCTGTCATCACGGGAACGTGCGGTCAATTCAGAACAAGGCGGATGAATTGACCGCGCTCCCACCTTGATTTCCAGCGGGAGTACAGGGACAGCTGCATCATGCTGTTCACGGAGACATGGCTAACCCCGAACATTGCTGACTCAGCCATCGCTATGGAGAACTTTCACCTGATCCGCGCGGATCGGACGGCTGAGTGCCGGTAAGAGGAAGGAGGGGCCTGGCTGTGTTTGTGAATGGAGCGTGGTGCAAACCTGGACACTGTACAGTGAAGGAGCAGATGTGTAACAAGGACATTGAACTGCTGGCGGTTAGCATGAGGCCCTATTACCTGCCGAGGAGTTTTCACATGTTATTGTGATAGCTGTGTATGTGCCCCTCTGCTAACGCTGATAATGCTTGTGAAGACGCTGCTCTCCTGCCAGTCGACTACAGACCCAGCATCCCCAGGCTCTCTTCCTAGTGTCAGGAGACTTCAACCACAGCTCCCCCAAGACGGTTCTGCCCACGTTCACCCAGTACATTAAATGCACACAAGGGACAATAAAACTCTGGACCTGTTTTTGCAAATGCCAAGAGAGGCTTACTCTGCATCTGCACTGCCCCCCTGGGAAGAGCGGACCACAACATTGCCCATCTGCGACCTGTGTATGCGTTCCTATTGTACACAGGCAGCCTGTTGTGCCACGTGTGGTGAAAAGGTGGACTCCTGAGAGCGAGGAGGCTCTGAGAGACTGCTTTGACACCACTGTGTGGGCAGAGCTCTGTGACCCGCATGGGGAGGACATTAATGCGATGACAGAGTGCATCACGGACTACATCAACTTCTGCTACGAGAACACTGTACCATCTCGCACGGTGCGGTGTTTTCCTAACAACAAGCCGTGGATTAACGCTGACATAAAAGCCCTGCTAAAGGACAAGAAGAGGGCTTTTAGGTCAGGGAACAGAAAGGAGCTGAGGTCTGCACAGAAGAGGCTGAGGAGGAAGATCAGGAAAGCCAAGGCCCAGTATCGGAGGAAGATGGAGCTGCAACTCCAGAATCAGAACATCCAGGGGTGTGGAGAAGCCTGAAAACCATCTCAGGCTTCAAAACGCCCCTGTCCAGGCGGAGGGTGACCTGCAATGGGCTAATGATTTGAACCAACACTTTTGAGGGTTTGATCAAGCACCCACCCCTCCCCCCGCACAGTTGCACACCACCACCTCCATGAATGGACAGACAGCTGCTACTGTTCACACCTCTGCACCTCTTCACACCTCTGCTCCAGCTCTGAAACTCTCCACTACTGCAGAGGAGGCACCCCTCCCCAGCACACCCACCTTCCTGCCCAGCTCTGTCCTTCACTACAGCCCAGGTGAGGGGAGAGCTGAAGAAAGATCAAGGCGAGGAAGGCAGCGGGACCAGACAACATTGGCTCCAGGCTCCTGAGATCCTGCGCAGATGAGCTGTGTGTGGAGTCATGGGGCACGTCTTCAACATGAGCCTAAGGCTGAGGACGGTACCACAGCTGTGGAGAAGACCTCCTGTGTGGTACGGTGCCAAAGACACTGCGCCAAGGACCTCAGCAGCTTCAGGCCGGTGGCTCTCACATCACATCTGATGAAGACACTGGAGAGACTGGTCCTGGGCCACCTCCGGCTCCACCGTGAGCTCAGCAATGGACCCGCTGCAGTTCGCATACCGGCCTGGCATCGGAGTGGAGGGACGCCGTCATCTTCCTGTTACACCGCTCCTCTCTCACTTGGAGAAGCCCGGCAGCACTGTGAGGATTCTGTTCTTTGACTTCTCCAGTGCTTTCCAACACCATCCAGCCGCTGCTTCTGGGGGACAAGCTGGAGGCAGCCGGGGTGGACTGCGACCTGGCAGACTGGATCCTGGACTACCTCACAAACCGGCCCCAGTTTGTGAGGACCCGGGACTGTGTGTCTGATGTTCGGACCTGCAGTGTAGGGCGCCCCAGGGCACTGTCCTGGCGCCCTTCCTCTTCACCCTCTACACTGCAGATTTCAGGCACAACACGGACAGCTGCGTCCTGCAGAAGTTCTCTGATGACTCTGCCATTATCGGACTCATCACGGACGACGATGACGCAGAGTACAGGGGACTAACGCAGGACTTTGTGGACTGGTGTCAGCGGAACCACCTTCTCATCAACGCCGGGAAGACCAAGGAGATGGTGGTGGACTTCCGCAGACGTCGCTCCACTGCCCCCCACCAGTGAACATCCAGGAAGGGACATTGAGAGAGTGGACTCATACAAGTACCTGGGTGTTCATCTGAACAACAAACTGGACTGGACTCACCACACAGATGCACTGTACAGGAAGGGCCAGAGCAGGCTCTACCTCCTGAGGAGACTCAGGTCCTTTGGAGTGAAAGGGCCCCTCCTGAGGACCTTCTACGACTCTGTGGTGGCATCAGCCATCCCTGTATGGTGTGGTCTGCTGGAGCAGCATCACAGAGAGGGACAAGAGGAGACTGGACAAAGTCATCCAGGAAGTCAGCTCTGTCCTGGGCTGTGCCTTGGATTCGGTGCAGGAGGTGGGGGACAGAAGGGTCCTGGCCAGATTCACTTCTATGCTGGACCTGGAGTCTCACCCTCTTCAGGGCGCCCTGTCTGCTCTGGAGAGCAGCTTCAGTGACAGACTGATCCACCCTCGCTGTGTGAAGGAGAGGTTCCGCAGGTCTTTCCTTCCTGCTGCTGTCAGACTTTACAATGAACACTGCTAACTCCGCTGCCTGTGCAATACTGGGACCCTGTGCAATAATGTAAGATAGTAATTTATTGTATATATAGCTTTTTTGATTGCAATTTATTGTATATATTGTGTATATATTGTCTTAGATCCCTATAGTGTTTGTCTATTTTTAACTTAACTGTACTTCTATTGCTGCTACTGTTTCTTGCTGTTCTCTTTACTGTGCGTTGCAACACTGAAATTTCCCCATTGTGGGACAAATAAAGGATATCTTATCTTATCTTATCTTATCTTATCTTATCTTTTTGTTACTTTTTACTTTTTATATTCAAGTAGTTTTGCAACAAGAAAATATAAATCAAACTAGAGGTGTCAAATATACATTTAACAAAAGAAAGAATAAAGAAACATTATATTAAATACAAGGTCTGCTATTGCTACTTAACCTGGTATCCTATTAGTCAGTGGGTGTCACCCTTTTGTTTTTGTCTCAGGATAAAATGTTTTTATTAGTATTTTTGTGTTTTTTTATCTACATTAGATTTTCAGCAATAGTGGCATCACTAGCATTTTCCTTTCACGCTAAATTTTCTTTATAATTTTTTTATTAGGTCAGTCGGTTGCTGATGATTGGCGGTGCGAATGTGAACTATCGAACAGAGGTGCTGAATAATGCCCCAGTACTATGTGTACACGCTCACCTGGGGTATATGGAGATGGTGAACCTGCTGCTGGAGTTTGGGGCCTCTGTGGATGCCCCCTCTGAGAGTGGACTGACCCCACTGAGCTACGCGGCTGCAGGAGGTCACATGGCCATAGTCATCGCTCTGTGTCGCAAGAGGGCAAAGGTAAGACTACAAAATGGATTCAGGGTTTTATTAGTGATTATTGGTTTATTTATCCTAGCTGTTTATGTAATGAGTCATTTCCTTTCTGGAGCTATACAGTTTGTCTAAGACTAAACTCTGTCATAGGGGTGGTTTTCATAATACAATATTGATTTTTTTTGCAATAAAATAGGTTCAATTCTTCTGCTCTCCATTATCACCAGTAACAAGACTCTCTATATAGTTTTCTCCATCTACTTCCTATTCCCTAAAGTCTTGTATTGCATCGCTTATAGTAAATTAGATAGAAACCTCAAATTACATATTGCAGAGATGTAATGGCAGTGTTTAAATTATACTCTTACTTGTAGAAAATTCCTCAAACTGTCTTAAGTGCAGTCATTAACGTCAAATCATTCATATTTAAAAAGTGTCTATTCATGTTGGCTGCAATGAAACTGAGCAAAGCATGATGGTCTATGTAGTTTTTTCTGCTTTTTTAGCCTACCCTTTTTTCTAATTAAGAATAAATCAGTATTACAATTGTTATCCGTAAAAGCCACGTTTGATTTGAACAACATGTCTATTTCTTGTCTGGGGACACAAAGAGGTCATGTTTATGAAATGTAATGTTTCTTTAATTTTACAAACTATCTCCACTCTGTGAATACTGGCTTCAGTAAAATAAGTAAGGATAAGATTTGATTCCATTTTCAGACTAGCATTGCAAAACTATTTTCAGCAATTACCAATAATACCCTGGAAAGTACTAGAAAAGAGGTGACTATAAAAATAGCTGCATGAATAACTAAGGCTTTCTTTTGTGTGTTGAGCAGGTGGACCACTTGGACAAAAATGGGCAGTGTGCTCTGGTCCATGCGGCGCTGAGAGGACACATGGAGGTGGTCAAGTACCTGATTCAGAGCGACTGGAGCATGGGGTCCCAGCAGCAGCAGTCCCCCCAAACGCAACCACAACAAAATAACTTCACCAAGAGTCAAGCAGTCCAGCAGGCTCTGATTGCAGCCGCTAGTATGGGCTACACGGAGGTACGGGAGGGTTAAAGAACTCACATTACTCTATTTTCTTATCTACATTATAATGTTGTTTCCTCATCATTTGTTTCATTTAGACATGTTTAACACAATAATGCTGCATATTTAGGTAACAACAAGGCAATTCCGCTTAATATAAGACCACAGGAAAATCGGCATACCTTATTGGAAATATCACTATGCACATTTTTTCCTTATCTTGGAATAATCACAAAATTTAAACTGAGCTAATCTGAATGTGCTTATGGAATATTGAGGCCTACATGCTAAATAATTTTACATAAAAGCTGGATTTAGATGTGTACCAAGCAGTAAAAGCATCTATCCACACCCTATCCATTAAGACTTATAACAATCCCTATACTATATTATTGACAACAACGTGTAAGGATTTAGCTTTGACTTCCCAATAGTTTAATAGTTTGTGGTGGCTTAGTTACCTGTGCTGACTATCTGATGCTAATATTTTCAAGTTTGACCAAAATTGCACTTGTAACTGGTTGTATTTCTGGCTGAAGTATTAAGTTTTAAGGTACATTTTCCCTTTTGCCGCAGATTGTGTCGTACCTGCTGGACCTGCCGGAGAAAGACGAGGAGGAGGTGGAGCGAGCTCAGATCAATAACTTCGACACTCTGTGGGGAGAGACTGGTGAGGATTTGCCTGAAGCTTTAGGCTCAATAAAGCTCTTTAAACAATGAACCCGCACTTTAAATGTCTAACTGATCATATTGATGAGAAAATCTCTCTCCCCACTGGACTCAACATCAAAGAATTTTAATTCCTCTTTAGAAATACAGAAATCTGCACAGACCTGTTTGATGTGTGGTCACAAAAGTTTGGCTTGAATTTAGAATATAAATTTTGTTTTGAGTTGTTTTGAAAGGTAGATTTATTTAGGCAGATGGTCTCAATGTTTAACCTGAAGTGCTACACTTACTCAGAGCACTCAATTTTGGTTAGATTCAGTTTAGAGAAAAGCACAAACCTCTTCCCATCTACAAATACTATACAAGGTTACTTGATTTTTGAAGAATTATTATAAAATCTGTATACATCATATCATATAATTTAAACAAGACACGATTTACTTCAAGGACAGAAAATATTTACTGAACCCAGTCTGAAATACTTTTATACAAATTAAAAAATCTACACTGAAATAAATAATGACTCAAATCAAGAATAATGAATTCAAGCACAGATGTATAGATATTATAGATATATATGTTTACATGGATCTTGTTGCAGGGAAATATATTGTATTGCGAGCCCTATTCCCACATGTAGTTGTGAATGAAAGACGGCGCTTGTGTTCAGTCATCTGCAGCTTATTGTTTTGAGGGAGAGCAGTTCGGGAGGTGATATGAGGCCTCAGTTTTACTCAAGAGGTCAAGTGAAAATGCATTACGCTTCACAGCATCCACAGGGAGGACATTTTACATCTGTAAGAACAGGCCCGGCATATCAAGTCCAATTCCTCACAATGAATAGTCAGAAAGTGCAGTCGTTCTTTTGGGACTTGCTACAGGTCTTGTAAAGCAGATTAAATCATTCTGATTAAGGTCAGTGCATTTCAGTAAGAGTATATTTAAAGGTGCGCAATGTAACTTTTCTGGTGCGTGGTCTGCCACTTGTTTCTCTATTGAGATGTCATTTCTTTACCTGGAATGTTCCACAGAATGGTATTAAACGTATAAATAGATCTGCCACCATGGAGATGTTGTTGCTTTGCTTGGAATGTTTCACAGTATGGTATTAAACTTATCTATTTCCACGGAGACAAGCACCGTGCCAGTTTACAAGTCCGATTTGTGGAGAGGTAGAATGTATATTTTTCAAGGTATTGTTTTATTGTAAAGACACATTTATAATTACATAATAAGCCAGTTTAATGCCATATTGTGGTACATTCCAGGGAAAGCAATCTCCCTAGTATATCTCCATGGACACAACCAGGTGCTGAACTCGTACCAGAAAAGTTACATAGTGCACCTTTAACATTATGAAGGCCTTCCAAATATGCAGTCCTCATTTAACCTGAGAGAAACATCTTTATTGGTCTCTCAAGTGGCTGTCTTATAAAAATTCAATCACTCTATCTGCGTTTATTTGTAGAGCACTTTAAAATAACAACAAGAACATCGAAAAACAATAAAATACTGAATTGCAGACAAAATACACAGTGAAAAAATGAGGAATAAATAAAAATAGGACAGCTTTAGGTGGTAAAATCCAGTTTGAAAAGGCAAGTCTTTAACCTGGACACAGGTCACACACAGACTGAGGGGCAGGCTGAAAATAACTGGAATGTTTATGGTTACGTCCCAACTACAGCGATGCATACTGTGGTTTTGTCCTTGAGCAAGACGCTTAACCCACCTTGCCCATGTATAAATGTGATGTATGAGTGTTGGTTGGTGGTAGGAGAGGCCATGGACGTGGCAACATAGACTGTATACATAAATAGAAAGTTTTGAATTGGCTTTATATTTAGAAATTGTCACCTCTCTTTCTGTAACTGCTGTTAAAATGTTTGTATTAACCTGCTCTACTTGATCCTGGTGTTTTTATTCCTGATTCCTATTCCTGCATGAAACTGGCTCCAAATTCACCCCTATAACAGCTAACCTTGTGAGCCTCATTTGATTGGAGCCAAACATTTCCTTAGTCCACTTCTTTATACAGTTTGTGATTGTCAGCTGTATCTCTTTATCTCTTCTCAGTTAGTGCTAGTGCAGCCCTGGCTACATTTACTTATATGTCTCATCTTATATAAACCTAATAATAATCATCTTTTCTGTGTGTTTAGCTCTAACGGCAGCGTCTGGCCGGGGGAAACTGGATGTCTGCAGACTTTTATTGGAGCAGGGAGCAGCTGTGGCCCAACCCAACAGAAGAGGCATTGTCCCCCTGTTCAGTGCAGTGAGACAGGGACACTGGCAGGTCAGGGGACTTTATATTTATATTAACACATCTGTTTAGTTGTTTTTGTTTGTTTATAATATTTTAAGTTTATGAATTAATTACACTGTTTTACTCTAGTTTAATCTATTTAATCTGAGTGTAGTCTTATATACCTATAATATCTAAGGACATTTTCTATAGTAGAAGAAACTTGTCTACCTAAAATAATAGTTGCTATACCATTTATTATTAAGAAATAATTTTATATTTTTATTTTAAGCTTATATTGAGCATCATATGGGTATACAATTTGATTTATAATACCAAAAAATAATAAAAATGCAAATTACACAAAAAATATCAGGTCTACAACAATGTGTGACTTAATTTAGGCCTACTATATATTTTTTTTTTAAATATACAACCAGATCTGTCACACTTTTTATTTAAAGGTGCATTGCGCAACTCATCTCTTTCTGGTGGAGGGTCCATCACTTTGGAGGGTCCATCACTTTGGAGGGTCCATCACTTTCGTGTCTCCATGGAGATTGTATTGCTTTGTCTAGAATGTTCCACAGTATGATATTAAACAGCTCTACCTCACATTTATTAAATTACAGGTGGTTGAATAGTTCAAAAATACCTAAAAAATAGGCATTCTGACTGTGAGTGGGGTCGCCTCTCCACAGACCTGACATGTAACCTGGTCTGGTTTGGTCTCCATGAAGACAAAGGTTTAATACCATACTGTGAAACATTTCTAACAAAGCAGTAATATGGATAATTTGAAGCATTTGATAGACCCTCCACCAGAAAAGTTACATAGTGCATATTTAAATTTCTTTTATTTATTTATTCATTCATTCATTTATTTATTTATTTATTTGGAAACACGTTGTAATAAGGCATCCCTGAAAATAAACATTAACTAATCATTTACTAAAAATGAAGTCATTATTAGTACTTGAGTTGTTCATGATTAATAAATATTTGTAAATTGTTTGTAGATGTCCCTAATGAAACTTTTATGAATGTTTTATTAATTGGTAATAACACTTTTTGCCCATGTTTGTAAATGATTATTAAATACTGGTTAATGAGCTAATGGTTAATAAACATTTACAAATGATTTGCAGGTATGCCTTATTATAAAGTGTTACCATGTTTATTTATTTTTTTGTTCTCTAATGACCCCAATGACAAAAAAAAGTATCCAAACTGTGCTTTGCCATAAACTGTAATGTTATATAAGTGCTATGTAAATGTTTGTGTGTTAGATTGTGGACTTGTTACTGACACACGGAGCCGATGTGAACCAGCCGGATAAACAAGGCCGGACTCCACTAATGATGGCTGCCTCCGAGGGACATCTGGGCACTGTGGAATTTCTATTAGCACAAGGTAAAACTGGATAAAAATAACCCTGTTTTTGCATTGCTCTATGTAGTCTGCTATGGATTGAAATCAAATTAAAATAAGTTTATTACTGAATGCATCTTCTTATTTATATTTTCCCATCAAACATATAGTATTGGACCTAAATAGGTATAACAGTAGGTAGAGAAATACATTATATTTTAGGGCTGCACAATTTGAAAAAAAATGTATTAGTATTGGTATTACTTTGCACTAAGGGGATTCAGTTTGGGCCTATTTGAATTACATCCAAAACTGAAAAGAAATGTGAAAAATAAATAGCATAATCAATACAATCCCATGCATTTTAGAACAGCAGGGTTACCACATAATTTGTTGTTTGTTTGTCTAGAATGTTCCACAGTATAGATTAAACCTATTACAGGGGAGACAAGCAGGTTACAGCACTACGCTACTTTACAATTCAGATCTGTGGAGAGTCGCCCCTATTCACAGAAGAAATTATTGTCTTTTTGAGAAATAAAAACTGTAATGAATAAATGCTAGATGGATATGGATATGGATGTGTCATATCATGGAACATTCCAGGCAAAGCAATAATATCTCCATGGAGATAAATAGCAGACCATCCACCAGAAAATTTACACAGTTCACCTTTAATAATCTTGGTATCTTCGATTTGGTAATTGTGACTGCTCAATTTTTTTTTTCCAGTTACAATTTACTGTGCAGACCTGTAATCTTTACCTATTTTTTACTCTCTACTCAACCATGTCACATTCACAGTTGTACTATATATAATGTATGTGTAATGGTGTCTTCTGTAGGAGCTTCATTGTCTCTGATGGATAAAGAGGGTCTGACTGCTCTGAGCTGGGCCTGTTTAAAGGGACATTTACCTGTAGTGACGTGTTTGGTGGAGAGCGGGTCCCCCACCGACCACGCAGACAAAAACGGACGAACACCGCTGGACTTAGCCGCCTTCTACGGAGACTCAGACGTGGTGAGAAATACACTTCTGAAATTGCTTTTTTTTCATTTGGAGATATTGACCGAAGATAATTACTTCATTTATAACTAAAAGAACAAGTTTCTAGTTCTTATGTGATGAAAAAATGTCTTGTTTGAGTTTGGGTCCAATAAGCACTTTATTTACTATTGGCTGTGTTTATGATAGTCCAGGTTTAGTCTGGTTTTTAGCCAAATTTAATCCAGATGTAGACTTGGTTTGGTCCTGTTCTAGTCCAAATTTAGTCCCAGTTTGGTTCCAGTTTTGACGTTTGATGTGTACAAGTGTCAGCACATCCCCTGAAAGACAAGACTAGTTTACTTTAATTTAACAATGCATATAATCACCATTTTGCTATGAATTTAAGACTTATATTACTACTTTAATATATTTTGATCACACATTCTGACACATTAGGGATTGCTGCTCCTTCAGATGCAGTTCCATTTTTTTAGTTTATCCAGGGACATTAGATAAATCCTTTTTAATGTCATATAATCCATCATATTTGTTCTCATTGCCTCCTCCAGGTCCAGTTCTTGGTTGATCACGGCGCCATGATAGAGCACGTGGACTACAGTGGGATGAGGCCACTGGACCGGGCGGTGGGCTGTAGGAACACGTCTGTGGTGGTCGCGTTGCTCAAGAAAGGAGCCAAGATAGGTAAGAGGAGACCACCTGACATCCTCCAAACATAAGCCCCCCATTAAGGTCCCAATTCTTCTAACCCTCCTATCACAACGAAAGGTTATTTGGCTCTTGAGTATTGAGCGCTCATGGAAATGGCAGTGTGCTGTGTGGATGAAAAGGTCAAGTACTGGGGTTTGAAGCATGGGCGGCATGGAAGACAATGAATGAGACACTGGTGATGAAAAGGCGTCATTTTCAGATTAAATACACCAAGAAGGAAGATTTTCTCTCAGCTGTCAGTCCAGTAACATTGTACCTTCACATTTTGGAAAACTTTTACTCTTTTAGTTTTATGAGTTTGGTGTGGCACATGTATCTTTAGCTATAATAGTGCACTTGTGTCAGTCCTATACCCCACATGAATGGAAGAGTCACAGTTGAAAGGGCATCTGAACTTTTATATTTTATTCAGATTTTTCATTAGTCAGTTAATTGGTCCTATATTGTATTAGAAGTTGTCAGCAATGTAAATGTAAAACAAATAAAGTCACAATATGCAGTTTTGAAGATTTGCTATGGCAATATTAGAAAAGAAAAGGGAAACTATGTTTTCTTGTACGTTTTTAATAGAAACTTAAATTATGAACACTTGATTTGTCATGTAAAATATTTGCCATTTGTTATTATTTTAAATACTTGCTTACTTAGTTGACAAATAAAAAATATTAAGTAATTTGAACTTTTTGCAGAGCATGTATTTTCAGCTCTTTCTACTCGTATAGACTTCCTGCCAAAGAAGTCACACTAACATAGAAGAAAGACACAAGAAAATACTGTAAAAGTACTTTACCATAAGGTTTGTGTCCAAAGCAGTGAAATGTATGGACCATTTCTCTGCAAAAAGCCTTGGATTCAGCCCTGTGTCTCCATGTAGCTTACTGTAATGTCATCCGCCCCCACTGCTGCACTGCTTCCTCACTATTTCTGGCTCAATGTTTTTATTCTACTACTGCTTTTGTGTCCTCTCTTTCTCCTCTCTGTCGGAGCTCTCATCCTTTTCTTCCCGTTGCTCAGAGACAGGTTGTTATTAGCAGCTTGTGGCGTTTTATTTTTAATTAATTTATTTTCTGCACACCGGCACTTATCTCTTGCGCTTCTCACTGCTACTTTTTTTTGTTTTCCTTTCTCTCACTCCTCTCTTCCACCACTACAAAACATCACACATTTTTCTTCGCATCCTTCCTTTCTTCTCCTACACAAACTCCTACAACCTTACCAATATGGCTGCCACCGTTCATACCAACTTCTTTTCGACCGCCTTTTCCCTCTCTTTCTTCACATTTTTCCTTTCTTCCTCTACCCACACTCCTACAACATTACAAATATGACCACTACTGCCCATGCCCACTTCATTTATTCCTGTATGCCATAACCTTACCAATATGTAAAACAACCTCATCATTATGGCCGCCACTGCACATTCCCTTAATTCTTTTCTCCTCCCAAACACACTCCTTCAACCTTACCAACATGGCCACTACTCTTCATGCCCACTTCTTCTTTTTGAACACTTCTTTCCCGCTCTTTTTGCTCATAAACTCCTTGCTCTACCCTCTTTCGCCCCCTCCTGTCCGGCTTCAGGATGCCAGACGCTGCCCAGTCGATCCCGAGGTAAACCCAAGGCTGTCGACTACTCACCCCACCAGGCATTTTGACAAATCTATCTCCTATCTCTTTGTGTTGTCTGTGTGTTGTCCCAAGTATCAGCCAACCAGCTTAGCTACCCCCAAATCCTGGCTGCAAAAATGCCAAATCATTTACACAAACTCATACGAGGTAGTAGCACTGACAAAGGCGGGATTGCCCTAGAGGTATAAGAGTTTTAATAGCATGCTAGGCCTCCATGCTTAGGCCGTGAATGGAAATTTTCCCCCCCAGTTGCATGATGGGAAATCTTCAGAAACGCCTCCCTTTTGCGTTGTCATAGTGATCCAGCGGAAATTGCATGCATTTGTAACTTCTGCATCGTTCATCTTTAAGACATTTTCTCGATGTCAGCCGTAGCCCAGTCAGCAACATCCTTCTCTCAACTACAAGAGCATTTCTAACCCGATAACCTCCCTTGCTTGCTTCTTTTTGGTTTTATTTGTCTTTTTTTTGTGCAGTATTTGTGTGTATATCTATGTGTAATGTGTGTGTATTGTAAATGTGTGTGTGTCCAGTGTGTGAGCTATTGTCTTTGCACAGTGACTTCATTGATCTTTTACTTGGTGATCTTGGATTTTTCTTTAAAAGGGACATTTTTTAAAACTTTGTTTATATGAGGTATTTATGGATAGTTGGTGTAAATAAACAGTATTGAGTCTCTGTTTGCATAAACAGGTCACTTAATACACAATACAATATACATAGGTGAAAAAGACATTAATCACATTTTTTTCTCTATTCAGTTTGATTTTAGTTAGTCTTACAAACAAATAAAAATGACCTTTCAATTTTCATCTCCTGAAAACAATTAGAAATGACTCAAATGATTCAAATGGATTAATCACACACCTCTGTGAAGACCTTAAAATCACTTGAAGTCCAATCAAGTAATTATGTGCTAATGGAATAGGTTAAATTAACTGGAAAATAAGTGGGAAAAACTATGACGCATCTATTTGACCGAAATCTTAAAAGCAACAACTCAGTCATAAAAAAAAAAAAAAATCAATCAAATTCTAATATACTCTTTCCAATTTATCCTGTCTTTTCTGTGGTCTGATTCCCATCTACTTATACTTAAGAAATACTTAAGATTCATTAACTATCTATAAGTACCCATTGGTATATAAAACCCTGACTTATTCTTCTGTATTTTTAATTTGTAATTTTTCATTCATGGCATTACATCTGCACTACTTGACTATGTTATTCCAAAGATTTTATACTTCAAGATTATTACACTTGGGCTAAAAAGTATTTGCAAATTGCTATAATTGTTATTGCTATATTCTTGCTCTTTTTTTATTAGATAAAAATAACAAATATAATAGTTGGAGATACTGGCTTTTACTTTGTAGCCCAAGTTAGATTTTTCCATAGCAACCTCATTGTGTTTCCAGGTGTCAGAGAAGACCCATAATATTGTATAACATATTTCTTTACAGTGGGTTGCCTGTTGAACCCTCCATCCCCCATCTCCTCGTCCCTGTATATTTACCGTTGTGTGTAGTCCCGCTCTTTCCTTGTAGTTATATATTTTTAAATGTTTTAAATCTCTCAGTTTTCTCCTCCCCTCCCCCTGTGTCACCAGGTCCCGCCACATGGGCCATGGCAACCTCCAAACCCGACATCATGATTATACTACTCAGCAAACTCATAGAGGAGGGGGACAGCTACTACAAGGTACAGGAAACTTACAGAAAATATTTACAGAGATGTTTAGAATAATATGTTATAATAAGAATGGAAGGGGAATACACTTTTGAACATAGATGTGTTGTCAATTAATTCAGTACAATTAATTTTTAGCACGTTTCATGAAGTTTTTGATTAATTGATTGATTCATTTTGAGATTATGACAGTAAATATTCACATCTACATAGTAAAAGATGACAGGTTTGTTTTTTTACATAACTGTTTATACACATAGACATGCCTACATATTCATAATACAATAACAAATGCAACTCAAAAGGCAGTGGGAAGAAAAAAAACTTGTAAACTCCCACCGCATGTGCCTCAGTTACATTGTCTACTTTATACGTCCACAGTTTGTGATCAAATTCCTCATCATCATTAAATTAACTTTAATTTTCTTCATTCATACAATTGTAAAATTACCATATTAGTTGTGCTACTTGTCTGGTGGAGGGTCCGTCAAATGCTTTTCTCCGTGGAGATGTTATTGCTTTGTCTGGAATGTTTCACAGTATGGCATTAAACCTTTCTTTCTTCATGGAAACCAAACCAGACCAAGTTACAGGTCAGATCTGTGGACAGGCGAACCCACTCACAGTCAGAATGCTTGTTTTTCTAGGTATTTTTAGCTGTAAATCAGCTGTAATTGAATAAATGTAAGGTAGAGCTGTTTAATGTCATACTGTGGAACATTCCAGGCAGAGCAATGACATATCCATAGAAACAAGCAGGTGATGGACCCACCATCAGAAAAGATGCACAATGGACTTTTAATATGAATAGAGGAGTTTGATCAAATTCATAGAGCAAGTGTCTATTTTGCAGCAATAGACTAAGACAATAATAAAAAAAACAAAGGTAGAACTAATAGTAATTTATTAAAAAGTCATTAATGAATTTAAAGTTTATAACAAACTTTGCAGCAAAAAATATCTCTATATATAAATCTGTGATGTCTATATCAATGATAAAAAACAAAAAGCTTAACATTTTGTCCATATACTGTACAAGTGTTTACTTTGTACCTTTCTAGAAATAAATATAATTTTTGGATTTGCACTATGGTATATTTCTTAAATGTATTGTAAGAAAGTAAAATATTCTTAGAAGGTTTTTTTTTTTCTTGCAGAAGGGGAAGGTGAAGGAGGCAGCTCAGCGTTATCAATATGCTCTTAAAAAGTTTCCACGTGAAGGTTTCAGCGAGGACCTCAAGACTTTCAGGGAACTCAAAGTGTCACTTTTTCTCAACTTGTCTCGATGTCGGAGGAAAATGAACGTAAGACTGATGCTCTTTAAATAAGTCTAAATCGTATTTATATATGTTTTTCAACTCGTCCTAATCATTTTCCTTTTACAGGACTTTGGGATGGCTGAGGAATTTGCCACTAAGGCACTTGAACTCAAACCAAAATCCTATGAAGCCTACTACGCCAGGGCACGTGCCAAGCGTAGCAGCAGGTAACCTCTCACTCTCAAATACTGTGATAAACAATTTTGCACTTGGCAGGAGAGCAAGATTTTACAGTGAGGACGCTCTAATTAGACTCTTACTCTAAAACTTTTATCGAGTTGAAAGAATTGAATTGTTTTCCTGCTATGAATCATACTAGGACGTCAGAGGGATTACACACATTGTACTTGTTTTTAATCTAAATTTTATTACATTTAATTTCCCAGGCAATTTCCTGAAGCAATGGAGGACCTAAATGAAGCCATAAAGCTGTGCCCAAACAACCGTGAGATCCAGAGGCTGCTGCAGAGAGTGGAGGAGGAGTTCAGGCAGCTGACACAGGGCGACCAGCCACAAGACCTGGACCTGGAGCCTCCACCCTCACCCCCTCCCACACCTCCCCCTGACGATGAGGAGTCCCTGTCCCTCTCCGTGCCCCTCCCTCCGCCCCCGGAGCCCCGCCTAGACGACATGGAGCCCGTGCAGGACTTGTTTGAGGATGAAGATTATCTGGAGCAGGAGCTGGAGGCCATGTCTCTGGGGCTGCCCCTTCCAGATGCTCTCACCAATGCTTCCAGTCTGCCCATCATCCAGAGCCCCCCACTGTCCCCCACACACCCAGACCAAATCTATCTGAGCGGGGGCTCTCCTATGGGCCAGCCCTATGAGTACCACCCCACCTCCTCCTCCATGTCCTCCCCTACACGAGGCTCATACCAGCCCACCTCCCCCTCTCTGTCCCCCACTCATCAGAACCACTACAGACACAGCCCGCCCCAGACCTCTCCTGTGCACCAAGCGTCCTATCGCTACAGTCCTCCTCCTGGAGGCATGGACCAAAGCCCCCCTCCGTCGCCCCTGCGGCGGGCAGCTCAGTACAGAGCCAGCCCCCCTTTGGAGACTGTGTGCATGTACCGCTCACAGTCGGGGTCCCCTGTGCGCTTCCAGACGGAGCAGCTCCCGGGGCGACCCAAGTCTCCTCTGGCCAAAATGAGCAGCCAGCGCTCGTTCCAGCTCACCTCGCAGCCCTCGCTGTCGTCCCACCAGGCTCAGGGCCTGCGCCTGCAGCCGTCCATCGCACAGATTGTCCGCACCAACCAGCCCAGCGTCATGGGCAACAGCAGCTATGGGGGCCACCCCCTGAGCGCCCGCTACCAGGCGTCTGTGGACCTGGTGTACCAGCCCTCTTTGGACGGGCGCTCCATGCCACAGGTCCAGGCCAGCCTCAGCTCAGGGGCCCTCTGTCAGCACGGGGGCCGAGGAGGGGTTATGGAGCCAGGCCTCTTGAAGGACGAGCTGCCCCAGCGCCCCTCCTCTGCCTACCGCGCCAGCGGGGGTCCGGGGGGCATCCGCTACAGCCAGACTCCTCAGATCAGCCGCAGCCAGTCAGCCGCCTACTACCCTGTGTCTGAGCATGTGCTGGAGCGGGCCAATGCCATGCCCCCCTGTCAGCTGGGCTCTCCTGAGATCCCCCACATGGTACGGCGGCCTGTCAGTGCCAACACCACCGAGATGAAGATGCCCACCCCCAGACCTCTCATCCACTCCCAGAGCGTGGGGCTGCGCTTCTCCCCCTCCACCAACAACATCACAGGCTCCACCTCCAATCTGGCACCTGGCTTCAGGCCCTCGTCCTCCATCCAGCAGATGGAGATCCCTCTGCAGGCGTCGTACGAGCGCTCCTGTGATGACATCTCCCCCATCTCCCCCTCTCAGGGCGGGGGGCTGTACCCGGGCGAGACCACCCGCTCCAGAAACACACCTTTTATGGGCATCATAGACAAGACGGCGCGGACTCAGCAGTACCTGCACCAGCCCTCCAGGACGCGGCCCATGACTTCCATGGATTCTGCCATCAGCCCCACCTCCCCGGGGCAGCTGGTGTCACAGGGTTCCACCTACAGCCCCCCTGCTTCTCTGGGCAACATCGCCTACTACAACAAGACCAACAATGCCCAGAATGGGCACCTGCTGGAGGAGGACTACTACCAGACACAGCCCCCCTCTCTGGGGAAGCTGGCCAACGGCTCCCGTGGAGGAGGGGACATCCTGGAGAGGGTCAGCCAGGTGCCCACCTACCCCGATGTGAAAGTGGCCAGGACTCTGCCCGTGGCACAGGCCTACCAGGACAACATGTACCGCCAACTGTCCCGCGACTCCCGCTCCCAAGGCCCCCCCTCCCCCATCAAACCAAAGAGACCGTTTGTGGAGTCCAATGTGTGACGCTGTGGGTGAATGGTTTGACTGGGCCCGAGTGAGAGGACACGAGTGAAACAGAGACATGAATGAACAAAGACTAATAAGAGACCTGCAGGGGGCGCACTGGGACTTACAAGAACAACACAACTAACAGACGCCATTATTTCATTATCAGGTTCTACAGATACAAATATAAGAGGGTCATTTAATGTTCTTTCAGAAACCACTACATCAAAACAGAAAACAGGACTGAGAAAGTATTAATCAATCGACTCATGGACTATCCACCTACTCTTCTTTCAAAGTGTGCTCTTAAACAAGGTCGGCCCTATTCAATGTAATACAATATTCTATGTTCAATAGTGTACATTGCTCCGAAAATACAAATGGATCAACAACTCAGTACTTAGAGAAGATGCTCATATTTATAATTAAGTTATATACTGTATATAAACATAGAACAACATAGTTTGCATTTGAAATGTATACTGTTAACCCAGCCTTGACGTCCCACGGCTCGTCATAAGAGAAAGTGAAACTGAAGCAATGTCAAAGAAAGAGGGACAATGACCAACTTTGATATGACGTTATTACCTCCATTGAGTGACGAAGCTTTTGTTTTGTGTGTTTGGCACGAAATATTTTTACATAACAAGCTATTATAGAGTTTGAACTCATAATAATATACTAGTCTAACCGTGTTTTAAATCTCATCATTTGGTCACAGTTATTTTCTTTTATATATTTGATTTTAAGTGAACTGCTGTATTATCCTTTCATTACAAGCCTCATGCCTTAGTGTGAACAAGAGGTGGCAGTCCTGAGCTATTTAAAGGATCAACACTACTGTGGTCTGTTTAGACAAAGAACGAGAGGGACGTGCAATATCGCGTTTTCAGAATAAGTTTCTTTTAGAGTAAGAATAATAGAAGAGTTCAGTAATACGCCACATTTCTCTCAAAGTTTGCCTTTGTCCCTCCCCTGCACATAGAGGCACTGTATTTTTAAATACTAAATATACAGTATAAGACAGAGATGGTATCAAGGATCGTGCTCAGAGAATAGCAAGCAAATGCATACACTACCACTGTTAATCTCCCTTCCTCCTACATTATTTTTTAATTTGTACCGATAAAAATTTCCTTAACTTCTGCACTATACAGCCTGTTAAGTTCTTAACTAAGGGTGCACTTTATGTATTTTACTTATTTTATTGTTCGATTGTTGGAGATGTGTGGTGGGTCAGTGTAGTCTGGCCAGTGTGACTATCATACACTCTGATTTACTAAGCAGCAGTAATGAATGACAACACAAAGAGCAATGTTTTTATTCGGGTGACGATGTATAGACTTTCTAGCACAAGTTGTATATAGTGGCTATGGTCCGGGTATGTAAAGAGAAGCATTATAGTAAGTATCCCACATCTGAAATATTGTCAAATCAGTCGTCAGTTCCACTGATTTTACGCACATCTACTGCAAAATGGTATTACTGAGTTTAACCATATGTATATTGGAGTATGGGTGTTAGAACAAGCAGCACTATAATGTAAAAGATATTTGTAAATGTGGATAAAAGTTATAGACCGTGTGTCTGTAACTGTATATTTTGGTTGTCCAATAGAGTATCTAAAAGAGGTGGTTCTTATTGTAATTGCCTTCTATTAATAATTATCTGATTTACCTGCTACAAAGAAAGATATAGACAATATATCTTTAAGGAAATGAAGGTTTAAAATGTACCATACTTGTTTTAAAGGAGACTTCTCATTTGAGGATATCTGAGGGTGTGTGATTTTGCGCTGTCTGTGTACATTAGTTGCTGTAAATAGTTCGGTGCATGTTCTCTTCTTTCCATGAGCTCCGTGTCCAGACTGAAGGACACAATGTAAACGAATGGGATCTCAATAAGAATCTGCTATCCCGACCCGCCCTCTTCATTTTAGCACCAAACAAAAGCGAAAGGTTCTATTTTATTTTCATGTGTTTGCTTGCTGAGCAGAGTTCTCTTGTCTGTAAATGTGAGCTTTCAGATCGCTGTGACTAAAACTTTAATTAAAAACAATAAAAAGAATGTGTTTTTATCTCATGATAACTGATTGTAATCTGTACAGTCAAACATATGTATTGGAAAAATAACATTTATAAATGGTTACCAACTGAAACACACCGTGCATGTGCGTTTATTAATTTATTAAATAGCAAAATAACACATTTGGTAAAATAAGACTGCCAACACAAATATAGTCCAGTTGTTCAGCATTAATCTTAGAATGATTCTTAAATCACGGAATGTTGTGATGATGTTTTGTATTATAAAGTGCATCGTTTGAACTGTGGGCTGATGAACAGTAGATGGCGCTGTTTTCGCAGTAACGTTGGAATACTGGAAAAGCAAATCATTTTCAGCCCTAACTGTATCTAAAGGCATTGAGAAGTGCAAAAATTGTTGATTTAAAACACATAACATTCACTGAGGAAAGTAAACATCTGACAAAGTATATTCAGAACGCAGCACATGGAGTGAATTCAAACAAAATAAAGCCTGAACAGACCCAATGTTAAAAATCTATGTAAACACAAAAGATTGTCGTCTTAAAATTACATCAACTTAAAAAACGAGAACCAATAAGAACCAGTTTAATGCTTTTTAGGTTTTTTTTTTGCATTGTAAAAAATGTTCTTTTTGTTTGTAAAAAAGTGGACTACTCCGGGCACTATTACCATGACCAGCGGAGGCACAACCACAAACTTAACAAAGAAAAGGCTGTAGAACAGTAGCTGTGGTTTGATTGGCAGGGGCAGGCGGTGAACATGGTACAGCCCCATAGAGGAGAAGGCCAAGGACAAGGCTCGGGGGGCTAAAGGCATAGAAAACCCCTCCGGCCTCCAGCTTTGGGCCAATCCCAAGCCCAGCAGAGCCCCACAGTCCCGGGTCATAGACGAGAAGGGGGCAGTGTCCAGTCTGATCCACTCAGGATGACTGCACCACTTCTTAGCCAGAGTGATAGACCTGTGGGAGAGAGGATTAACTCAATAAATAAATCAATGGGTGGATTTTTCATTAAAAGAAGACAATTTATGAGTATTTAGTATTATAAACCTATATTCTAAACAAGCTGCAGACAGTCATTTACACATTTTTGAATAATCACACGCAGGTACAGAAAAGGTGGCAGGGATAGTGGGTACATGAAAACTGGAACTTTCTGAGCACTCAAGCCTCAAATACAGGACGATATGGGATTACACAAACGCGCATGAATCAATCGAAAAATAACTTTGGACAGCTAATAGTGAGCGAACATTGTTATAACATGGTTAAAAGATCGTGGAAGTTGATTTGACACAATATGTCCCCGTTAAACACTCACCAAGAGAGGTTAATTCCCATCTGCTGCAGTGCAAGATGAATCAGGACAGCACTGATCAGAAAAGCAAAGCTCATTCTGGCGAAAAACAGCAGAGGGCGCCCTTCAGGAACGGTTTTACCCAGAACAACTCCAAGGATCAAACCTGAACAAAAACACTCACTTATGAATATACAGTGCTTTACAAATTTATTAGACCACCTGTCATGAAAACAAGAAAACATAAATAACTTCACCTTTGGCGCAGATAACAGTTGCATTCTTGCTGCTTTGTTTTTATGTAATTTTGCAAAATTTAGCAAAAAGTTACTGAGTTACAAATAGTTTCTAGCTGTTCCCAGAGATTTGCTTTGGATGAGACTTTGGTGCCATTTATAGAAAACATTAAACTTGAAAATGTATGGATAGCAACAATAGTTATATTTTAGCAGGAGCTGCTGGAAGGAGCTGGAAGTGCATATGATGGATTTTCATATTTTTTTCTAATTATTACTTGGTTTGGAACACGATAAAGCTATTTTTTTAGTCTATCTATTAACTACTGTGTAAATATGTCCCTTGTTAACATTATGGTTGCTAGGTTATGGTTATGAAATCACTCCTACCTATGCCACAGGAAATAAAATAATAAACTTTACAACTCACATTTTTTTTAAACTAGACAAGATTTTTAGTAAGATCTTTAACAACACAAATTTCTCTGATCTGACCGAGATTTTAAAACTTATATCAGGTTTTTTAATCTTGTTTTCATATTTATTATCTATTTACTATCTGTCAAGTTAAATTTTCTTGCTTTTAAGACATTTTCTGATAGATTTAAGTATTTATATCTTAAATTTTGGCCAAGCTTTTTTGCAATGACCTGCCATATACACTTTAAGTGGACCACATCTTTGTATGTGTCTGTGAGCTAAACTTGCTTTCTGACCTGTAATGGCTCCAGCGAAAACCTGATGAGGAAAATGAGCGAGAATGTAAATCCTGGAGAGTCCAACTATAACAAGCAAAGCGACATAGAGCAGGTACGGGACAGCTCTGAGCACAACACTGAAAACAAACAGAGGAGATGGTTAAATTATGGAGAAAACACACTCAAAGCAAAGAAATAGTAACTTTTTACCCTTTGCTACATAATTCCTACATCTTACTTCATATATTTGATGTCTTCTGTGTGTATATCAAATGTAGAAAGTAATAAATATATAAAAAAAAACAATGAATGAGAGGGTGAGTCCAAACTTTTAACTGGTGGAGTATATATATCGTATAAAACTCAGCGTTGTCACATCACAGTATTAATAATACTTGGAAAATACCTGTTAGTCTTAGCGTAAATGAACTGTCCCATGGCGGTAACCACAACCCACCAGACGGCAGCAGTGACCATTGAGTGACCTGATGGACTACCTGTGGAGTGCAGCATTAAACTGTGTAATGAGCTGAATGTACAGTGCATAATATTATTGTACAGTTTGTTTTTTTTACCTGGCCCAGTCTCACAGGTGGAGGGAAACTGGTGCACTTTGGTTATGACCTTATTTTCACCAATCCACCAAAACGGCCGTTCTCCAAACAGCATCCTGAGTAAAACATCACACAAACAGTCACTTATCCAATCCAACGCACTTTATTTATAAGGGGTATTTCATAAACAGTTTCCAAAATGCTGCACAAATACATATTAATATAATGATAAAATGAACACTTCAAACTATGAAACCAGTAAAAAATAAAATAGGAGCAAAACCCTAGAATAGCAATAAATAAATAAAATAAATAAAAAATAAATAAACGACACAGAGGAGCACACAACTCACACAGTGTTAAAAGCCGAAGAATAAAAGTGGGTCTTAAAACGAGACATAAAACATTAAAACACAAACTTAGACAGAGCTGAGAGGTAACTAAAGCTGCACAATGTCACTTTATCAGCGGAGGACCAATCGCTCATCTACATGGGGATGGGGCTGCTTTGTCTGGAAGTTCTCAAGTATGAAATTCAATATATCTTTCTCCATGGAGACATAAAGCTGATGCCACCGGGCCAAGTTACAGGTCAGATTTATGGAGAGCTAGACTGCATTTCTTTCACAGTCACTGAATAAATACAAAATAGATGCTTCAGTAGGGTAACCAGATGTTCAAAATTTCTAGGACACATCCGGGTTGGTATAAATAAAATTGTGGAAACAGCGTGTAAGATTTTGCATTCTTGTGTCAGTCATAATCTGAGGAGCTTCTGTTGCTGCATTTTTTACTTTATGGTCATTTGCAAACATGGCTTTCTGTATTTTGACTAAACAAATGACAATTCATTCTCCTCTTTACTGTTGGCAGTGATCAGATTACCGGTAGTCAAAAACTGTGATAGTCCTGTTTTAGTGTTGATGTAGTCCTGGTTTAATCTTAGTTTAGTCCTAGTTTAGATTTGGTGTAGATCAAATTGGTCAAAAATAGGGACACCTGGGACATTTCTTGTATAAAACTGGGACAAATCACTGGTTTTGAATAAATCTGATGGGACAGGAGACACAGGGCTCAAAACTGGGACTGTCCCGGGTAAATAGGGACGTCTGGTCACCCTATACTTGAGTAATAACATTTTCATGGAGATTTGCAGGTGTCAGACCTTACATCAAAGTTACATGGTGCACCTTTAAATTTAGATTGCTCTATTTAAAAAATAGAGACTAAATAGAAATTATTGGAGATTAAAAACACATTTTATTTTAACTCGTGGACAGTGTGTTATAAAAAATTAATATAACGAGTTTGGAGTTTAGCTTTAAATACAAATGTTCCGCATTGCCTCTGTTTCACACGGACCCGAGAAGAAGGGCATTTCCCGGAAATGGTAACGTTTCAAAACTTATTAGCAATAGTTGTACATAAAATATGAAAAATACAACACATTAAGACAAGCATTTTGCTAAAGTAACAAATAAATGCATGTGCAGTAGATAAACAAACAAATCGGTGATAACAAGCTAGCATCTTCAAAATGAATGATGATAAAAAAAACAAAAACAAAAACAAAACAAATAATACAATAATTTCTTTACCATTTGAACACCACGTTGAGCCACTCGGAAATAGCTGCCACCCAAACCACTGCAATGCCCGCTCGTTTGCTGATGAAATACGTGAAAGGAAAGACGAGCAGAAATGCAGCTTTGGGATCGCCAAGATGTGACATTACAAGCCAGAAGTTTTCATAACTCTCCGTCCCCAGCTGAAGAGTTTCTGCCATCCAAATGCCGTTTCTATAAATGATGTCCATCTCTAAAGAACAGTCACATTAAAGCTGATAAACGTGGGGACATCAGAGACTCAGCTCCTTGGGTTTAGAGGTGGATGATGATGTTGTCCTGAGGAAACCGCGGTGTCGTGACCCACTGTCCACTAGAGGGAGCAATTCTAACGGTTAAACTGCGGTCAAATATTAAAATGGTAAAATCTGTGAAATAATTGTAGTTTTGTTAAACCCGGCGAAAACATTACTATTCTTATCGTTGAATGGTAGAACTTGTCAGCATGTAGTTAAAATATAATGAATAAAAAGGTGAATTTGAGGTAAAACTAAATAGACGTCCAACGACATCAATGTTGTATAAATAGAACTAGAAATACCCTAGAGATTGTTGCCGTGGCTTCTAAGGTCGTGGCATTTGTTGCGGCCATCTTGTGACTGTCAGAAGAGCTAAATTGTAGAAATAATATGAAAATGGACAGAAATGTAGTTTAATGGCTAATAGTGGTAGTTTTGTAGTCCCAGTAATGCGGGGAACTCTAGCTGTGTAAGTCAGGGCTGGTTTCACTGAATTGAATGAAATGAATACTAAAGCAGAGATAGTATGTTGGCATGTCAGTGATAATTTGTATCATGGACTTTGGTAACTTAAATAAATAATGAACAAAGATTATTTTTAGTAGTACAATTTATGTGTTTATTTACTTATAATTATTTTTATTTGCATGGACATTAGATAAAGTACACATACAGTCAATTTAAAGAAAAGCAAGATTTTTTGTTACATACTTTAGAATGTTTTGGATGATTTTGGTCATTACTATCATAAAGCAAGAAACAATAATGCAGTAATTCACAATATGCTATAATAAAACAGATTTATTTGAGCACTACTACCAAAGTATTAGATTTCTTCTATAAAAACAAAGGAGGGTATTTTGTTCCTTCTATCTTTTCTAAATAATTAGAGCTTTTTTGATTACCTTATTTTTTTTTAGATGTATTCATTGTACAGCGTCTTTGAGTGTTTAGAGAAGTGCTATATAAATAAAAAATGTTTTTGCGTTTTGATGATTCCTCCAACTCAAATACCAATTTCAACTGTGATATGTTTAGGTGACCAGAAGTCCCTATTTACCTGGGAGAGTCACAGTTTTAGCCCTGTGTCCCCTGCTCCAGCATATTTATCCAAAACCAGTCTTTTGTCCCAGTTTTATATAAGAAATGTCCCAGGAGTCCCTATTTTTAACCAATCTGTTTCCTGACAACAGTAAAGAGAGGCATAAATTGTCATTTGTTTAGGTAACATAGAAAAAAAAATACATAAAAAAGACCAAAACACAACGAAAATGACTATACTGACTCACATGTTAGTCAGGAATGGTCTCTGCAGAACAATTTTTCTTAATTACGCAGACAATTTTATTATTACCAACCACCAAAAAACTGGGAATGTCCCAATTTTTATTTTGAATATCTGGTCACTCTAGATGTATTGCTGTATTTTACAATATACTAGATACTATAATGCAGTAATTCGCAATATATAATAATAAAACAGATGTATTTGATTACTAAATGATTAAACGTACAATGGCATCTGGACAAAAAAAAAACAAAAAACAATTGGAAACCACTACGTTACCATGCTCACCTGTCCAGTATTGTTTGTTATTTATTGTAATTTGTTTTTGTTTGTTTTCTGTGTAACAATAAGATGAAATAAAAGATTACATTAAAAAATGCAATAAAAAAAATTAAAAAAAAGATTACCATGGTCACTCTAGTTTTTTGATACGACATTGCGACGACACGCCCAACTTGGGTTGAATACGCCATCGCGTCGCTTTACGTGAGGCAGGCGCTCCGGTTTCCTGGCGGAGAAGATGGCGGCTCCTGGACCGGGGGAGTATTTCAGCGTCGGGAGCCATGTCTCTTGCCTCACCTGCTTGGGCCAACGACTTAATGGAGAAGTGGTCGCGTTTGATTACCAGTCCAAGATGTTAACTCTGAGTATCCTTTGTTTGTTGGCGCTGCGGATGGCTCGCTGGCCTGCCTGGCTGCAAGGGCCTGTCGGGTAACCGAGTGTGTGTCAAATAGTGGTCCGCGCAGGCGTAATTGCTGGCAGCAGAGTTGGATATCTTTGTCCTTTTTTGAGTATTTGCCCTAAAACACGTGTCGATCTAGCATGCGGCGCTTGTGTTTGCTTTGGGGCGGTCGCGGGGTTATTTCACGGGTTCACCCAATGTGCTAGGGAGTGCATGTGTTTTGAATCAGCTCATTGTATTGCCAGATCTCAACATGGATCACTATCTGGCAGCGGATCCCAGTAAGGCATCATGGCAGGGTGTTCTCAACAGGCACAAATCGCTGCTAGCTTGCGACCTTCCTGACATTTCCCCGTGTTGTTGTTTTAACCGCATATCTCCCAATGTCACACGGCTATTTTGTAAGGACTCCACGGAATGCTAGCTATTTTGGCTACAGGCTAAAGATGAATGAACGCCGATTAGCCGTCCACACTACTACCAACTTGCTGCTAGCGGCTAACGTGCTAAGTTTCGGTAGCTTCAGTGGTCAGGCATCGTCTCCCCACCGCCCCAAACCCGGAATGTGTTTGTGTTTACTCATCCGAAACGTGTAATTACAATTTATTTATAGATGTGTGTAGTATTTGCCTGTATCCAATAGCCACTAAATAAGCCAAGAGCATCCCTAGCTATGTTACACCCATAGTCAGAAATGTCTACTCCAATGAATGAATGAACGTGGGTGTGTTGAATGAAAATTATATCAGGGCAGCATGCTGGTTACTCGTGGTGTACCTTGGAGGGTAGGGGGACCAGATTTTACCCGGGACAGTCTCAGTTTTGAGCCCTGTGTCCCCTGTACCAGCAGATTTTTCCAAAACCATTGATTCATACCAGTTTTATACAAGAAATGTCGCTGGTGGTTCCTTTTTTTTTTTTTTTTTTTACCAATTCGACACTTGCCAACAGTAAAGTGAGTCATGCATTGTAGTTTGTTTAGGTAAAATACAGAAAAGCTGCATAAAAATTACCAGAACACACACAAAATGTGACTGTACTGACTCGCATGTTAGTCATGAATGGTCTCTTAATAACAATTTTCCTTAATTATGCATTCATTTCACAATTTTATTATTATTACCGACAACCAAAAAACAGGGATGTCCCAGTTTTTTATTTAAAAATTCTGGTCACCCTATGTATGACTAAATGTAGAAACCCCAGGCTATTTCTAGTATTGATAACTGTTTTTATTAATAAGTAATTTGTAACTTTGTACGAATATGGCAGTTTGCATAAGGATGGAGATTTGATGATGAGTATGAGTTAATGATGATTGGTGATGCAGCAATGGTTACATACTGAAGTCAGAGAGCAAATTTGACAGGATATGCTGCTTGCCTTGAACAGTGACAAACATCATTCCATCATCTTTGCATAAACCATCTTTTAATGCACTGTTTGCTTTTGGTTTAATATTTACAATAGTGTATAAGAGGGGTCTCCAACCTGTAGCTCAGGAACTACAAGTCGCTCTCCAACCCCTTTCCAAATGGCTCGCCAAGAGATTTCTGAATTATATGCACTGGGCTGAATATCACATTTTTGTTTCATTAAATGGCTATTACCATTGTAAATGTATAATTTTGATGCCCAGCTTTGTGCAGTAATAAATGGTTAATGTTTTTTAAGCATTTAACTATACCCCATCCAAGGCCGTGGCTCTCTTTTATGTGCTCAATTTCTTGCGACTGCTAAAATGAGGAGCTTTCTGGTATTTTTGTTTTGTAAATGTAGCTCACTGGAGGAAAAAGGTTGGAGACCCCTGATGTATAATGACTGACAAAGCTTATATTTTATCCCAATACTGCCATTAGGAGTGACAAAAATTTATATCTATTCAGTGTTTCACACAGGATTATTTTAAGACTATGGTGGCACAAGCGATCTGTATTTGAATCATTTTATTTAATATAATATTTTGGTTTATAAATGTCACTTATTGACTCTACTGAACCAAAAACACTCATTACAGATAAAAAAAACACTACACTACAAGCATAAAGTGTAATCTTTTTTTCCATTTTTTGCTAAAATAGTTTTAAGATTATGGGGGTGAAAATTAGATTATGAGGGGCCACCATAGTGTCTTGTGTTAATGGGAGATGCTGTATATTTTCTGGAGTATCATGATTACAATATTCCGGTGATATACTGCTTAAACAAGTTTTTCAATGTCTTGATTGGAGTTTAAGTATCTGAGAAATGTGAAATTACAGCATTTTTTGTAGCATTTATTATGAATTATACAGTATGTTCATACATTTTTTGCTTGTCTTCAAAATGTCATTGATAATATTATCCAAACTTTATCTGCCTACCCCTAATGGCCATCCACAGCGTCTTCATTCATCCCTTGGTGGCAGCATTTCCCATTCTTGATTCTGTAACTGGTACTGCCCTGTTACAGTCCACCACTATTTCTTCTTTACTGTATATGGTTTAATGTCTGTTTTTAGTCTAATTTTGGTGTCATTTTTTGTACTTATTGCACCTTGACCCTATTTTCCCAAAGAATGTGCTTCCTCCAGCGGTAAGCCAAACCTCAATGACGTCATCCTGATCAACTTAGCCTATGTTTCTGATGTGGACATAATAAATGACCGCACCGAGACTCCTCCTCCTCTAGCATCTCTGAATGTTAGCAAGGTAAGTGGATATCAATACTTCCTACTTCCTTATCCCAGAGTTTATGGATTTGTGGCTCACTTGACAAATTGCCTGTTAATGTTTAGATAATTTTCTTTTGTCGATCACACCAAACAAATGGAAACAAATGTGTGCCTTAATAATGAAACTGAACATACGAACAGGCTTAGTCATATCCTGTTCTTTGAGCTGTGAATGAGTTTGAGTTTCATATGGGGCTGTAGTTGATTAAACAAATTCTTGAACAACTGTTTTGTGCATTGATTAATCGACTAAAAGAAGGCATGACATTGATAAAAGCTCTCAAAGTTAATCTCATGTAAAAACAACTAGGTATATAGAGAAGTGCTCCATATTAGTAAATCTTAGTAAAACTGTCCAGTCATCCCCTGAACTCCAGCTAACTCACTCCATGCATTCTTCTGCTGTTGTGCATACAAATCCTTTATACGACTTATAAAATAATTAGTTGACCAAATTTATTATTATATAAGACTAAGATGACAACTGATTAACTGACTAAAAGACTACACCCCTCGTTTCAAATGTCTCATGCATTTACATGACCAGAAGGTTAATAAGGCCTTCGTTTTACTTGCTTCTAGGCAATGAATTTTAATAAGTGAAGTGGTTCTGAAACTGAGATGAATCAAGATATGCGTCAACTTTTGTCATAAATTATCAAAAATGTTCCTTAAAGAAAACCTACATAAAATCTCCCTCAATAAACGATGCATAGTATTTAATTCATAACACTATATATTTACCCACTTTGCTGATTCAATATGTATAAATCCTTTTGCCTTTTTTGCTTGCTTGGCAGATAATTTATGCTCAACATTGGTTTTCTGTTCTCTTTTGCAGCTTGCCAATCGAGCACGGACGGAAAAGGAGGACAAGCTGTCCCAAGCCTATGCAATCAGTGCTGGGGTTTCTGCAGAGGGCCAACAGCTATTCCAGACTATTCACAAAACGTGAGTCATTATCATTCAAATAACTTACCCGGACATAGGGCTGTGCTGAAAAAATCGATTTTCTGATTCTGAATTGATCTGCATATTAATTCCTTAAGATCGATTTGTATGTCCAAAGATGGAGTTCATTTTTAATACATTTTCCTCCGGTGAACTTTAACCCCACTCATCGCGTCACTGAATTCGTGCTCACACGGTTTGACTATATCAAAACTATTAACATGGCGTCGGACACTAGTAGGAACGTGAGCCCAGTCCTGACTTTGAAGACTTCAGAAACACTCCAAGCTCCGTCTGGCACCATTTCGGGTTCAGAAACGATAAAAACAAAGATGCGCTTGACAGAAGCAAAGTGATTTGCGAGGTCAAATGGAGGTGAAGTATAGTGGAAATACAACAAACCTCAGGAACCACTTGTAACAGCTCAGGTAACAGCTCAAAAATAGTTCTAATAACACCAACCCAGATCGGGATCGGATCGAACTGTGATAATCGATTCTGACTCTTGAGAATCGGAATCAAATTGATTCTTGGAATTTTAATCATAATTGGACCTAATCATAATGCATACTCGTTTGCTCTGTGCATTTTGACTGATTTGTCTCTGCTTCAGCTTCACAATTTTGGGATTAAAATATAATTGCCATTTGATTTGCAATTAGTTAAAAGGGCCCTTATTACGCTCTTTTCTGATCTATGATGTAATCTTGTTGCCTCATCTTAAACATATCCAGAGTTGTGATTTATTACAGTCACACATGTTTAACATACAACCTTTACCTTGTCATGTCATGGGGTAGTACAGAAAGTGCTCCACTGTGCTTTTAATCTCCATACACCTTCACCAGAATAATTTGGATAATTTCACCCCTTGGATCGGCAATCTCTACTGAACAAAAGGTAAAAAGTAGCTGTTAACTTGAAAACTACCACTTCATGACGTCTCAAGGTGGAACAGAGCATTTTGAGCGTTGGAGATATAAACTAATAATAAAAGGTTATTCAAACATGTGTGAATGAAACAAAACACAACTTGATGTATATTTCTGATGAGGCAACAACATTCTAACATGATTTACAGCTCACAATTTTGCGTAATATAGGACCCTTTTATATAGTAGGATTCTGTTCAGAGTGCACATTGTAAACAAGAGAGTTAAGATTTGAGAGAAGACTGAAATATGGACTGAAACTATTTCAAGAATTCCATGAATTTCAGTACATGTTTGTAGAAGTCTAAACTACTGGTATTAAATTTCTTTTATAAAAACAAAGCAGAATATTTTGTTCTATCTTATCTAAATAATTGGAGCTGTTTTTGATTACCTTGTTTTATTTTTAGATGTCCTCTTTTTAATTGTATTCTTTGTACAAAGTCTTTGAGTGTTAGTAAAGCGCTATATAAATAAAAAATGTTTTTGCGTTTTGATGATTCCGCCAACTCAAATACCGATTTCAATTGTGATATATTGTGCAGCCCTTGTTTTGGCTCCTGTTTTTCTTGCTTGCTGCTACAGTCTGTTATTTCACTTTCGTTACTTTGAGAATATATCATATCCATCTCAAACTGGCCCTACAGCTTTGTAACTTGAGCCTAAACTATCTTGTCAAGTTTTAAACATACCTTTCAGATTGTATCATTAGTTTATAGACTTTAATTGTTCTTATGTTTTATTTTATTTTTCTCAACAGCATCAAAGACTGTAAATGGCAGGAGAAGAACATTATTGTGATGGACGACGTCGTAATCTCACCGCCTTACCAGGTCGAGAACTGCAAGGGCAAAGAGGGAAGCGCTTTAAGTCATGTACGCAAAATAGTAAGTACACCACATTATTTACTATATTTGTTGCTCTCGGGCTCAGATGGGGCACTGGAGACGTTTCTGTGGGCCGATCATATAGAAAATCTAAAGAAAAAATTAACACAATTTGAACCTGATCATTTAAACAAGAAAAAGGGAGACAGATACTTTATTGATATTTAAGTTCTGCTGCAGCATCATTTACACGGCACTTCTCAGTGGCTTTTGTGTCTCAGTCAAAGGTCTCAGTGTAGTTTAACAGGAGGACTGGTCAGGGAGGGTCAGCAGATCTGTGTCGGGGCAGTTTGAGGAGAGGAAGAGCCAATAGTGTCCTCACTCTAACCGTCCACAATCAGAAAATTAACAATGCTATTTGCCGGTCTGAATTCCAGCAATACTTCTGCACAGCTGCTTGTTTTTTTTATTTGTGGTCAATGTGTGAGGCATATTACTGGACTGAAACATGTGGCTACTGGATTCAAAGATCATTTATTGTACAACTTGACAATGTTTAATGTTGGGTATTAATAGTGATGCCACATTGACACTTGGTATTAGATACTTAATACTTATAAGCTGGGAGATGTTCCAAGTTGTTCTTTCTCTAAACCACAGATATAAAGATTAAGAGCGCAGCTGGATACTGGTACAGCGGACATTTAATTAATGTGTTTTTGACCAAAGCTGCTTATAACATTTTTCTTGACATGGTGGCAGAAAACCAAACTCGTTGCGTAACATGTGGAGTGTGATGTTTATTTAAAGTTTCTATTTGGGTACAGCTATCTAAATATATACAATATATACCCAGGTCTGTATGTTATCTTATACTCACTACATGTTTATTTAGGGCTGTGTCAATTTATCACATTGAATGAAGGGATTTATTTGTGGCTATCTACAGTTTTGTTTGAATTTCAAACCATTGCAAACACTGTTATCTCTTTATATTTAGTATCAGAGTGACCTTTAACCCCTGGTGCTCTGTGTCCACAGGTTGAGAAACATTTTAGAGACTTGGAAAGTCAGAAGTCCATGCAACGTTCACAAGCACAGCAAACACAGAAGGACTCCACTTTATCTTCTTGAGTCGGCAGTGCGGCTCAGCCGGGAGGCGACGAGGCGTCCTGTTCCCACTGCCAGACCAAGTCGGCATTCCTTGTCCTCAGTCTGAGACCACAAGGGGGAGCACTGAGGGCCCTGGATCCTGAAGATCAAAATACCAATAAATGAAAAAGACAAAAAAGAAAGAGGATTAAAATCTTAAATTAGACTTTATAAAGAATAATTTAAACATGAACCATAAAGCCACCATAGTTTCCTTGACTAACTTGTCTCATCTGCCCCACTCCTCCCCCTCTCCCTGACGCCTTTTCTTTTTTGCCCTCCTTCCTTTGCCTTCAGGTCCATTTCAAAAAGAGAAAACTAGAGCAGTCAGAAAGGCTTGTTAGCTTTATTTTCTGTCATTGTTTCCTTTTTTTGCTGTATCCATGTTCTACTGTCTGTATTTTCTGTATTTTAAAACAAAATGTGACTTGAAACGCCACACTTTAAAGGACATTTTCTAAAATAAAAGTAACAAAAATTCTGACTGTAATGCTGTAATTTCAACAACTTCTTGAAGGGCTCTTTATAAGTTTTGCAGACATTTTTATTTCAAACCTCATTTTTGTAATTTGAATGAATATTGACATCTGAGTTTGTGTTTTTGATGTTTTCGTTGTCCTGAAGTGTCTGGCGGGTTCTTGTGTAACTTGGTGCTACAGTTTCTTATTGAAGGGATTGTACGGCAGCTTTATTGTGATGGCTTCTTGTAATTACAGGTCACTCTGCCTATCACTCTCACATTAATAATTTAAATGCTTTAAGCCTCTGGTTTCTCTAAAACTGTGTGAATGGTGACTTTTACTTCAAAGTTTTTGGGATGCTATGTGGATACGTTTCATTTTGTGTTGCAGAAAGTGAGGATAGAGCTTGGGTTTGAAAGGATTTTTGATTAATGGGAGTTCATCTCAGGTAGGATTTTTTTCCTACAGTTTAATTTAAGATAATTATTGCTTCTGCTAGTTTTGAAATTCGACTGATCATAGCCATTAATTTACTAATGCGTTAATAATAGTTGGGTCGCTTATGTTGGTTAACAGTACAGTGTGTAGTGAAATTCTTTTGTACTTTCCAGCAACAAGTTCATAGTAATTTTTTGAATGGAAAATGTGATCTTTTCTTAAATATTTTTTCAATATTATTCTGATTTAACATAATGACTTTACAAAATCCATTGATGCTTATGTAATATGACTCCACTGCAATCTAAATCCTCATTTTGGGATTGGGTCCAAACCGAGGTCCATTTCCACTGATAAGGTCATGGTCTTGGGGTTGGTCATTTTAAGCTCATAATCCCTCTCTAATCAGGAATGTTCAGTGTCTATAGCTCATGAAATGTTCTGAAATCACTAGTGTGGTTTGTTGGTCTTTGCAGTCGCAGTGCAGGGACAGTCTTATCAATTTCTACGCAATGATTGGTGGTGTATTTCTACTGGTCATGTTGGGACACGCCACACTGGGGTCTAAGCTGTGTCCGAGTCATTGCCTGTGTTACGAGTTGTCGGATTTGGTGGATTGTCATTCCCGGGGGCTGGCCAGTGTCCCGTCCAGAATACCACACGGGACCTGGCTCCTGGATCTGAGCGGGAACAAGATGACACAAGTGCAGGGCCGCTCCTTCAGAGGTCTGTGGTCTCTCAAAATCCTGCTCATTTCAAATAACAGCATCCAGATGCTACAACCAGAGGTATGACATTTTTTTGTGATATTTTGGTAACTAACTACACTTGGCTTGAAGGGCCCATATTATGCCCCTTTATGATCTTACATAAAGTTGTTTCCTCATCAAAAACATACCTAGAGTTGTATTTTGTTTCATTCACTCATGTTTCACACAGCCTACATATTTAGGCTGAGTTCTTCTCTCAAACAAAACAATCTGTTCCACCTTGTGATGTCATGTGGTAATACAAGGAAATGCTCCATTGTGTTTTTACACTATTAGTACATAAACCTGCACTAGAATCAATTGGCTAAAACCCGGAAATGTCTCTACTGAACAAAATGTAAAAGGAGCTGTTAACATGAAAACTAGCAGGCTGATCATAAAGTGTTACTCAAACATGTGAATGAAACAAAACACAACCCAGGTAGGTTTTTGATGAGATAACATTATAACATGGCTTAATGCTCACAAGAGTCAAGTATGCACAGAGACTTAATTTGGAATGAACAAATGGTTTATTAAGAATGCTTCTAACCCTACTTAAGCAGTTAGGGTTAGATAGTTACAAAGCCTGAATCATTCTTGATCAAATATACAGTCATGTATTAAGGCACATGCTTTATTAAAGCTAACTAAGGCACAGTTGTTATAAAGCAGTACTGTTCTAATGATGCAATTTTGAGTCTCGGTTTCATTCCTCAGATAGGTGGCAGGGGCTAGTATTCTGTATCTTAATATAAAAAATTAATCCACATTGAACCTGATTTATTTTATTTGTTGGTTCCAGTGGTTCTCAAAAGCTTCATGTCAAGTACTAATTAAGAAGATATTCGGCTTTTTAAGTACCATCAGATCTAAACCAGGTCTTTAACAGGACCATTCCAGGTCTAAACTAGGGCTAAGCCAGATCTAAAATAGGACTATACATTTGCTATACTAGTTCTGAACAAAGACTACCGAAAAAAGGGGGACAAAATAGGTGATTACAGTCACCAGGCTTTTTATACTATGGAGAGAAATTAAACTACTTAGGGGGAAGTACAGTCTTTAGTTAAGGCCAAACCTAAATTTGTCAAATGTAACTGTCATATCTTTGCAGTCCCTGTCATCTCTGGAGTTTCTGGAGCGTTTGGACTTGAGTTACAACCGCCTCAAAACACTTCCTCCAGACTTTTCTCACAAACTATTTTCACTCAAAGAACTCCGTCTTAACCACAACTTCCTGCACCTCCTGGACCCCACCTCTCTGGATGATCTGGAAAACCTACGCAAACTGGACCTGAGTTACAACCAGATCACTTTTTTAGATGTCAGATTGTTCAACAGCCTTTCTCATCTCAACTATCTCAACTTGGAAGGAAATAAATTGAATGTTCTTATAGATGATTTGTTGAGTCGTCAGCAGAATCTCCAAATCCTACATCTTGGCCACAATAACATTTCTATAATAGAGAATCAAGCTTTTACCCCAATGAGAAGCCTAACCTTGCTCAGTTTACATGGCAACCAACTAGTTCACATTCGTTTTAAGACATTTTTAGAGCTGCAAACGGCCAACACCCATTTACAACTGTCCTCAAACCCTTGGACATGTGATTGTGAGCTGCAACGTGTTTTTGGTAAGATCCAACGTGTAAAACATTTGCAGGTTGTAGATTATAAAGACATAATATGTCATGGGCCCCTTCAGTTGGAAGGGCACTCTTTAGCCTCTCTGGACAGTCAGTTATGCATGGCAGAAACCGTCTCTGTTTTGGTCATTACTATCACTGTCCTCCTGGGTGTTATCGGGGCATTGGTGAAAGCTGAACGCAATCAAAAAAACAAGCAAAGTCAGAGTGAATCAGATGAAGATAAACATAATAAATTATAATTATTGCTTTTTAATGATAGAAAAATGGTATGGGATTTGAGAATAGCAGGTGACGCAAAAAGGGAAACCACAAATATCGAGTTGCTGTGATCTGTAACTTGAGCACTATTCTTGGACTGCACAGAAAGGCTTTGGGTATTAACTGTTGAATCAAGTGAAGCCATTTAATCCACTGCAATTACCAAAGGCCCTGTTTTATTCAGCATTTTAGACTAAACCTTTAAATGTGCATTATGTACCATTTCAGGTATGATCTACCATGCTTATCTTCATTTTTGCTTTGTCTGAAGTGTTCAGCAGATTTGAGATGGTTAAGTTCAGTACCAAAGAGACAGGTGGCGTCACTAGGCCAGGTTACGGGTCAAATCTGTGGAGAAGCAATCACAGTAACAATGTGTTTTTCAGTGTTTTTTGAGCAATAAAAATACATTGTAAGTTTACATCATACTGTTAAACAATCTAGGCAAAGCTATAACATCTCCATAGTGCACCTATTAAAACTGCTAACTTTACTATTGTGCAATAATCCCAAGTTTCCCACTAATATGGGATGTTAAAATATTTTGAGTACCAAATCTAAATGCCTAAATGCATTGTAATGTTGCAGTGTAACCTTCAAAAGCAGAGGGACTGTTGTTTCAGTGCAGTCAAAAGCCATTTTAAATAATATTACCGTGCAGTAAATACTTTGTTTATATTTTACTCTGAGTTTTGAATATTGTTATATCAGATTTCTATTACATATATAGTGGCTGGAGAGGTGGCATCCCATTTTATCAAGTGAAACGTTTTGTACCAAATCAAATTTTGGCCACTATCGACAAAAGGATTAAAGATTAAAAAAAATGTGATCCAAGACATGAGGATTAGCATTGTGCAACAACATAAAAAAAAAATTATTTGGAGTCACAGACAGGCATCTGGGTAAATACATCTTTAATAACTTTAAGTACAAACTGTAACAATCTGGACATTTTGAGTTTATAAAAAAATACAAAACAATCTGGCATGATTGATTCAAATTTCATGCAATAATTTAACTTTTAGGGCTTTCAAAGCAGTAAAACAATACAGTATTATTGCTAACTTCCATATCAGCCAGAAATATGAATGCACAATAAATGTTATACACAAACATGTATGCCATAATTTACATTCAATAATGCAAACCATTGTCCCTTTCTGAATGCAATATAATGGCCATTACAGCTTTTGATGGATGATTTAAACCTGGACAAAAATAAAAGCTCAATATTCTAACATTAAGACATTTTCAGATATTTAACAGCATCAATACTTGTCATATCAGAGCATAACAAAGAAATGTAAACAAGACTTTTGAATAAATTATTGGAACCATCAAATGATTCTTGGGAGTGCGTTTTTAATTTCCCAATTAGGACACAGGCACCAAATTATGTCAGCAATTACAGTTTTCCTGAGAAGCAACAAATCTCAAGTGCAAAGTTCAATTATGTCGATTGTCTATTTTCACCCATCTGTCGCCAGGATGAGCACTGCCCCAAAAATGCCAACGTTGTGTCCGATTAGCTTCATCTGGTTCCAAAACTCCACCTTACGAGTGTTGTGCCAATATCCAAGGTTACCATCGATGAGGAGGATGACCAGAGGAAGGACAGTGGCCAAAATCTGAGACGCTAATCGAATGTACCAACCGGAGAGGAATGCTAATGCTAGTACGCCAAACAGCACCTCCAGAAGCATCAGGGTGAGCTCTCCTCCAACAATGTGGTTCAGGTATGCCAGTCTGTCTTCTTTACTGTGCTGCAGGGAGTACACCTAGTGGAGGAAAAGAGGAACTGCATTAAAGTCACTGATAACATGTTGGGCAATTTTGTCAACAGGATAATTTCAATGTCATGATTCAGTGTAAATTAATGCCACAAACAGATCAATTACGTTACGACTTCAGCATTTTGGACATTTAAGAAAACAAATGGAGACAACAAGGAACTTTATCATAATTACTTGAACCCATTTGTTGTTTTGAATGTATTGTGGACACATTAGAAGTTAGATTTAAAGTTACAGGGTTGGAGGAAACAATCTGAGTAGTATGGTAAAATTCTCATTTTACTGTTTCTACATTTACTACCTGTTGGAACCAAAATGAATCACGTTCTATTTCTTAGTCCTCATACCAACTTTTCTAAATGAGAAGGGGAAGCAACTATAATATGGTTAAAAGCTATGAAAAGTCATAGCCTTTAACCATGTTATAGTTGCTTCCCTTTGCTTTCCAATTTTGCATAATAGCTTTGATGTTTTCTCAAAAGTGACTGTAACATTATTAAACCAATTCAGTGTTATCAATTAAAAATACTTCTCTCCTTTAATTAGTTATATTAAAAATGTTAAAAATGTTCTTACTATGCAGATTAGGTATACGCCAAGGAAGACCTGTCCAGTCGACTGTAAGGATCTTGTGCGAGGTTTCTGTCTGTACACCTCTCCTGCTCCACTGGCCAAAACCAAAAAGCCTCCAATGATCGCCAGAGCTCTGGAGTACATTCTCACCTGCAAATAGTTTAAAGAAAGAATAATCAAGTTAATAAGTGCATTTTAATTGTAACAAACTCTGTCTAACTCGGCACTTTCTATATGGAATGTCAGGTCAGGCACACCTCTGTACACAAACAATTCCAATTCTAGTAATGGAAATTACAATACATTTAAAAAATTTTAAGCGAGTTTAAAAGGCACACTAAAGACTAACCTGCCCACTGCTGAGCTCAGTTAACATATAAAACCACCAACCTTGAGCCACTCGCTGTAGTGCACCTGCTCCCCCACATACGAAGCATAGGTGCTGACAGCCAGTTGAATCGCAGCAGCCATGGCAAACCACCGCCTCTTCACCCCAAATGACATGAAACTGGCACAAAGCACTGCAGCTCCCATGTCTATGTACAGGTATGGCACTGAGATGTCCGGTTTTCTGAGGACAACAAAACAGATAATTATATAATACAGATAGATAGATTTTAATATTATAATATTTTAATATGACAGGACAATGATACTGAAATTAGGTAACACAAACGCATTTCAGTAACTTTCTTTTTTTTTTTTTTTTTTTACAAGTATGTTTAAGTTTTTTGATATAACAAAAATAAAACAAAACATGTATAAGAGTAGAAAAAAATACACAGAGCTGCACTGCAATGTAAACATATTTCCCAAAATTAAGAAAATAAAAATAAAAATCTAAATAAATGGACAGTGGCCTATACAAAAAAGTTATACTCTGCTATTATATTTTGATAAGTGATCCAGGAAAGGCTGCCAAATCTTGGCAAAACTGTCACCTTTATCCTCCAAATCATACCAAATCTTCTCCATATACAATATATTAATTAATACAGTTAACCACATTTTAAATTGAGGAACTGTATCAGTTTTCCATAAGGGTAATACATTTCAGTAACCTTCTACTATATTTCCGGTGTCCTTGATTTAAAAAATAATTCAAACGTGATAAAATAAATTGTAAACATGACAACAAAGCTAAACTGGGTCATTAATGGGGCACTATGTCGCTTTATGGATTTCTATGGATATGTCAGTGCTCTTCCTGGAATATTCCACAGTATGACATTATACAGCTCTATCCTACATTTATTAAATTTCAGCTGATTTTATAGCTCAAAAATATCTAGAAAACAGTATTCTACACAATGCACCTTTAAAAACAATGTTAGTCAATGCAGTCCTCTTAGGTGAAACTGAGTAACAAGACAAAGTTTGCATAACTAGAGTAAATAGTTGATTGGGTGGGGTTGTTGGCAAGAAGTCCACCCCTGCCACAAAGTAAACATAAAGCATATGGATAATTACATAGTATAGCCTACTTTGCCCATCTTAAATTACAGTGCTGTGCTATTCTAATCTAAACCAGGGACTGGTTTTGTATAAAACTAAAAAATCAACTTTTTAGACGAAATACCAACCGATCCTGTAAGTGCTGCTAATAATGCTAAACTAATAGTCAGCATGCAAATATCTGACAGGTTCTGGCAGGCCATAGCAGTTGTTAGCGTGTTAGCCCAAGTGCTAAAATCATTCGTTTCTTATACCTTTTTGAGTCTGCTCGTTCAGCAAACAACATCAACATACTGAAGCAGTTCCAAAACCCAAATCGGGTCAAGATAAAGGCACCCAATTGGCTCAGAAACCTAAAAAGTTGCTTTCTGCTCGGGGCTGCCATGGTCGCAGTTCATTCATCTAGCTGCAGCAGCGCGGAAGATGAGAGGCGACGTGCACCGGAAGTACCTTTACGTCCAAAATAAAAGCACTTTGCACTTTTTTTTTTTCTTTAAAAAAAACTTTTACTATTTTAATTCAGTGACTTCTTATTTATCATGTCAGTTTAGATGATATGTGTAATTACATAAATACAGTGATTTATAATTACTAAAACTATTTGATATTCAAATTTCAATAATAGGCCTAATTCTTCCCCAAATAATTAAAACAGAATTCCTTTTAGTTGGTTAAAGTACAATCAAGAAAAGCCAAGTTTAGAAGGACGCAACTCGACTATGAAGTCTTAATGTAAGAAATATACATTACTCTTGAAACAATTGACTCTTCTTACAAAAAGATTGAAAATCATTGTAGTTTGTCATATTGACCCATGTGTGGACCTCTCATACCCTCTGCTAGTGGGATTTAGAGCTGTGAAAAGGACAAATGCTGCCATCTAGAGGTGCAAATAGAGCTTATCTTAAGTCTGAAGGTCAGGTAATTTGTCATTTCTTGATCAACTAGGCCAGTGGGGCCTAGTCCCCCTTTGGGTCCACTAACTCCTTGTGCAAAAAAAAGTGATGGTAGGTTCTCCAGGAAGGAAAAAGTGATACCGGGACCTCCCCAAAGTGTGCTTTTTTTCTTGTGTTTCTGCCACTCCCCCAAGAAAACCTGAGCCTAGGGCCACCCCTGAACTAGGCCATGATCTATATAACATAACAACTCCTTCTTCAGCGGCTGGGTCATGGAAGGAATTGTAGAAAAAAGCAACGTTTTACTTAATGTAAAAATCTAAATAAACTACGCTATAAAGTGCAATGCAGTACCTGAATGCATTGACTGGTATAGCACTTTTCCCTTATTATAATTTATTCTGAAAGGGAAAGTTGTGTTTTTACTCCTTGGACTCTCTGAAAGTGTGTCCAACGTGCCTGTAATCCACCATGACATCTCAGGTTAATCTGCAGCCGATGAGACTAACCCAGATCCTGAAAATGGCTTATGAGGCCAGTCCTGCCGAGGTTTAACAAAAGATCAAACCGTTTGTCTCACAGTTCATATGAAAAGTCACTCACACTTCATCGTTAATTCATGTTTTCTATTGAGACCCTTAACATTGATCCTAATTTTATCTGTTAGTTATAAACCTAAACTGACATTCACTTGCCAGGCTTTAACAGATAGATAGGCTAGATACATAGATCTTTTTATTATTATACTTTATTCATATTGGTTAGCCTCTTAAGACTTAATGTCTAATTTTCAAGAGGTCAATAAAGTGGAAGTGTTTGAGGGCACTTTAGCATATTGTAAACCTATCACTGAGTAACAATAAATTCAGGATGTAAGATAATGTGTGTACAGATAAAGATTAAACATTAGGAGGCAATGCTGTCTATGGCCACATGGAGTACTTGTATCTACAGAGTGCAGAATACAGTCTTAACACAACCAAAAACATTGGCAATATATGGACTATATTAGAACTTAATCCATAAACATCAACCTACCTGCATTTGCCTTCCAATGCACTATTTTATAAAACAACTCTTACTTTTGGACTATAGATATGCTATCTTAAATGACAGGAGGTTGACTTTGATTGTGAACCACTGCAATAGTTATAATCAGATCAATAAAAATGTCACAGTGACTCAAAGATATCTTTAAATTGTCGATATATTGTCAAAATCTAAAGGTATAAAAACAAATTGACCAAGATATGATTTTAACAATAAACAGCAGAGAAATTGCATTGTTTGTGTTTTATATTTGTACTTTTTTACTCTTTAATTGTTATTTTTATTGTCTAACAAGTTATTTTATTGATTTGCATGTGTTCTTGGGTCTAGTCCAAAGAAGAAACATGTTCAACAGTTATGCATTCACCTTTTGGATAAGTAATCAATAGAAAAAAGTGTCTCTTGCCCCCATCTAAGACACCATCACATCCTAGAATCAGAAGACCACCAATCAGGTTGTGTTGTCTGTGCATCTAGAAGGATCTCTGCTCTTCGTCTTCCTTCCTGTTCAGGGGTAAATGGCTGTTGATTGTTTAATCCTTTTACCGGGGGATTGGTGACATCAGGCTCACGGTGAGGATCAGCGGGGATGAGGAGCAGTGGAGCAGCTCTTCTCAGTCCATCTGAAGAGACAACCAAACCGGAGCTAGGGACACTGTATACAAGCTCTTAGGAGCACAGACTTTTCTTGTGTGTGGAGACCCCGCCATTCAACAGGTAAGGAAAGATGATTTACAGTTATCAGTAAAAATGCTGTAATATTTTGGCAAGTTTTGTAATAATAAGTTTGTGTGTTGTGGGTTAGATTTGAACTTTAATCAAGCTGTATCTCCTTTGCAGTCAGGATGGCTCGGGATATGTCAGATAAAGAAATCCTGAAAATGGAGTTGGACCAATTGAAGAAGGAAGTCAGCACAGCCCGTACACCTGTGAGTTATACTGTTATTTTAGAATATATGCATAACTACATCCTAATAGTGCAACTGTTTTATTTTTTATACATTTATTCAATGCAAAAATATCATAAGATACTAGAGACATGCACGTAGTCTCCTCTATGTGTTTTGAACGTTTTAGCCAGAAAATCAGTTTTTTAATATGATGATTTTAATATCAAAAGTATTTATCAAAGCAAGCTTCAATTGAGATTACATGCATACCTTAGATAAAACACTATTCACATCTATTCACCAACTACCAAAAATCCCCACATAAAATTGTAATAAGATTTACCTGTGCAATGCTTCATTTTGCTGTTGTGTAAATATAATTCACCTTTCCTCTCACAGGTGCTTGCAAACTGCGCTGAAACCGTTGCTTTTGTGGAGGGACTGGCTCCCAATGACATGCTGATCAAGGGAGTCCCAGACGACAAAAACCCCTACAAGGGAGACAAGGGAGGCTGCATAGTAACATAACAAATGTATATATCAAACTGGCAAAAAACTTCCTGCTATTTTTTATCACACATGAATACAAACTTAGACTAACTGTGAATACATGGGAAATAGTCAACAAATACCTCTAAATGTATTTTATTAAAGATAATGTATCAATTGTACAAAAAGTGTTGAAGAAAGTTTGTTATTAAATGCAAATAGCTAATCAAAAAGTGGTCAAAATTGTTGTCTTTGTTGTTTATTTCTGTATTTACATATATACTTTACCACAAATATTATAGTTTTTATGTAGTAGAATAACTAAGCACATACAGGGCACTACAATGTCATTTGACTTGTGCATGTACTTATCTGTAATAGGATTTGCTAGCTGTAGCGTAGCAGGTAATAGAGGTCTGCTTCCTGTATCAAAGTCTATAATCTCATTGCAAAGGCTTCATCCTCTGCCCCATTGCGACCTTTTAAACCAATTAGAGACATTTTAATATCATTTTTGGTGCAAACTTTGTAAATTATATGCATTTTTGTACAGATGATGACATAATGGTTAAGATTCTATTGCAACAGCCACCTTACACTTGAATTTGAGCCTGGATAAATGAACAAGTTGATGAGGAAAAAATGCACTGTTCTAGGAGGAGTGGCCACTACATGTTTTGTTTTATTTTATTTGTTGTGTTTATATAGAAACGTCAAATACAAAACGGGAGAAAAATGTTGAGGAATGCATCTGGGATAATCTTGTGTCAATTAGATGACTGAAAACAGAGTGTATAGGCTAGAATAGGATTTGTTACCACACAGGTCAATGGGAATAAGGACAGTGAGTTGTCACCTGACCACCTTAAGCCACAATAGTATTTACAAGAGGTCTGATCTAGGGCATGGACACTATTTCCAAACATATATACACAGCACATATAAAATGATTTATGAGTATTTTGGAAGTAAATATAGTTTTACTGTGAGTTGAATGGCAAAGGCCGACTAAAAAGGTACAAGAATAACAATAAAAGTGTACTCTTTAACTTTTCTGTATATTTTTGCTCTGCTTGAAATGTTCCACAGTAGGACATTAAGCTTATCTATTCCACGGTGACAAGCAGGTGGCTGACCCCCCTCCCCCATCATTAAATGTTGGTGCTGTAAAATGACACCATAGTCCTACACTAATATACAATTTTAAAACAGTTTTTATGATGTTAAATTAAAGTACAGTGCAATTTATACAGAAAATTCCCTCCTTCTAAACACTAAACTTTCCCATTCTGAAAAATAAACCATTGAAAAATCATAATTTACAAAACATATTTAAAAATACATATTTAAAGGTGCATTCCCTCTTGGATTAGCTGCTGTCCTTATCAGACCTGCTTCTTCCATCCAGTCAGATGCACAGTTGTTGTGGACACATTGTGTAAAGTCTACAGTAACAGCCTCATAATTACTGCTTTATCTAAATTGCCTTATCAGATAGGAGCAAATATACATTGAGATAATCTAATCTTCGTATGCTTTTTGTATCAGAAAAAATCTAAATATGCGACCTTTGACGTGATCTGCTAGACTCTTGGACTCTTGTTATCCTCATAAACAGACTGCATTCATAAGAAAGTACTCATGTAAAAGTATTACATAGTTGAAGGAATAACAGAGAATATATTCTTACATAAGTTACAGTAACGTATAATAAGATAAACTTTTACTTAAAGACAATTATTGTTATTGTCATTTTATATTATTACCACTGCACATTAAGGTTATTAAGGCTAAATGCTCCCAAATAGATGAATAGCAGACTGAAGCTATGTTCAGCACAATGATATAGTGACCAAATAGACAGGAAATACATTTAAAAACAATAATTTATATATATATATATATATATATATATATATATATATATATATATATATATATATATATATATATATATATATATATATATATATGTACAAAATTTTATCTCCTGTAAAAATGTAGTTTTCTACAATCACACAAACATATTGACCAAAGACCAGAGGTTATCAGCTGCTGCAAATACTTCACACATGAGCAGTGGGAACTTCTTTAGATACAATTCTCAGAAAGAAAGTAAATTAAGCAGAAGTATTCAATTTACCTACAACTACTGGAGATAAGGAAGTCGAGGCTACATGAGAGATGGTATATGATATAGCCTAGAATAACCTCTCATACCATGTTAACAAACAATTATCAAACTATTATGTAAATGTAAAGTATGACTCATTATTTGTTCTGAACACATTATTTGCTGAATTATTTTGTGATCTGTGCCCAGTCATTTGAGGAAAAATAGGTCCTGTGCTTTATCTTTATGGAGTGTTGTAAATTGAAGGTTGCCACCTTCAAGACGCATGGCCCTCTCAGACTTTGGCACTGCCTGCTGAGGCCTTTATTAGCGCACACAACGCTGTCTCTGCATCATTTTGTTGTGCCAGCTCTCTCCTCTCCTCCGTGATGTGGCTGGTGATCTTCCTCGTGTGGGTGCTCCTTTGGGTGGGGGGCTCCTACTGGTATCTGTTTGGAAAAAAAAGCCCGTTCTCTCTGGAGTCTGTGAGGCCGCCTGCACCAAGAGAGTTTGATCAGAGGAAAAGGGATAAAGTCATCAAGCAAGGTATGCATTTGCCCTCTTACCGTAAGGTTTCTGGTTTGATCTTTCATATCCCTTGGCCTGAAGCTGTGGCATGTGTGCCAGTCCTAAGCCTAGATGAATCAAGAAAGTTGTATCAGACAAGTATGTATTGGAAATAAGTACTGCTGATAAATTCCAACATGCTAGACGGGTAGTGGAACGTAACAAAGTAAGTAGTAAAGTAATGTACTTAAGTATACAATTTAGGTATCTGTACTTTACTGAAGTACATTTTACAGTGGATAATTTTTACCTTTACCTCACTACATTTGAGAGCAGATATCTGTACTTTCTACTTCACTACATTTTTTTAACAGAACTGAAGTAAGTAAGTATATTTTATTATTGTCTGAGACCTGCTGAGGAGTTTATTTTTAACATGTTCATAATTTGAGCAAACAAAGACACGAAAATAAAAACAGCTAGGAAAAAAATATTGATTCACTTGTTTGTGTTGAACAAAATTCAGGATAAATCTTTATCAAAATCTTTGAAGCCTTAGAAGACCTCAAAATCTGCAAAAAAAAGTTTACTTTTTACTCTTTATGTACATTTTTAAACTGGTGCATTTTCCCATGTGCAACTTTTACTTTACTTGAGTATTTTTTGCTCTGGTATCTGTACTTTTACTTAAGTAACAACATTGAGTACTTCTTCAAACACAGTTGCACCAGATTTTGACACTAAAATAATTAGTTTTATGATATTTTGTGGAAGTCAGTCTGATAACTATACCACCTGTTTGCAGCATCATAACTGGTCCAGATACACGCGCCTTTAGCCCAGATAGTGCAGGATTATCTAAATTGAATTTTACATGTAAGATTACGTTTACCAGCTTATCTATGTTTTACAGCCCAGACAGTTCAGTAGAGTACAACCATCAGACTGTCTTATATAACACAATTACCCAACAAGGCCAGTACAGTCATTCTACAATATTCAGCAAAGAAAATACAGCAAACAAACAAAATGCTTTTTTTCTGTGGATGCCTGTGGATGTTGTTAACGAAGTGAGAAGAAAAACACTTTATAATAACTACACTTTCATAAACTATTGGTTCATTATGAATTAAGCCTTGATTCATGCTTCATTAATGTTAATTAAGATGCAGTAATGATAAAGTGGTACCACAAAACACAATAAAATACATTAGCATACAAAAAAATGCCTCAGTAAACCATTTTCTTTCTTTTTAGGTTTCAGTGTGGACCGCGTGCCCCAGGACTTGGATGTGATTGTGATTGGCAGTGGGATCGGGGGTCTCACGGCGGGGGCGACTTTGGCCAAAGCGGGGAAGAAAGTCCTGATTCTGGAGCAGCACGACCAGGCGGGAGGCTGCTGTCACACTTACATAGAGAAGGGATTTGAGTTTGATGTTGGTAAGAGTCAAAAGATGTATGATTATTTTCAATGAGAAGTACAGTATGTAGTCATGGTCATTTCAATAATGGGGATTAATGTATGAAAGTATTTCATTTGTGAAGGGCTGTCTTGGTATCCTTGGTATATTTTGGCCATATATAAATTAAAAGTACATTATGTGACTTTTCTGTTTGTCTCCATGGAGATGTCATTAGTTTTCCTGAAACTCTTACTCATTATGGCTTTAAACCCGACTATCTTCATAGCTACAAACATGTGACACCACCAGGCCAAGTTATAGATCAGGTCTGTGAAGAGAGGACCCACTCACATTAAGAGGTCATCTCACCAGAAAACTTATATAATGCACTTTTAAAGCTAATTTTAACAACAGACCTATTAAATATATGAAAATACTATACTATACTTGTTTGGTTGACATCATGAACATACATTACCAACATAATTTACTTCTTTATAAATATAATAACAAATCACTTTTTCCTTAACAATCACCATATTATACTGTACATATTTCCCTTATAGGTCTCCATTACATTGGGCAGCTCCATGAGAACAGTCTGCTGCGTATTGCCTTTGACCAGATCTCCGAGGGGCAGCTGGAGTTTCAGGAGCTCAACCAACATTTTGACACCATCCAAATCGGAGAGGGAGAAGAACTACGTGAATACACCATCTTCTCAGGCAAAACAGCCATGCAGGCACATCTCATCAAGCAATTTCCTGATGACAAAGAGGCTATCGAGACTTTCTTCAAAATCATGAAAGTAAGCTAGGAAATGGTTTTATATTTTATTGAAGGGACACTATGTAAGTTTTGAGGTGGAGGGTCTGGAGATGTTGTTTTGTCTGGAATATTCCACAAAATTGCATAACAGCGAAAAGAGGAAAGAGGAAGAAAAAGAGAGAGGAGGAGGAAAGGAAGAGATTGGGAAAAGAGAGGGAAGAGAATAAGAGTGCTGAGATAGATAGGCAGACAGGGAGAAAGAGGATCGGAGGAGGGACAAATGTAACAATCTCTGTACTAATTAAAGTATTAAATCAAGTATTTTTGGAAACAAAATGTCTGTAGTTGAATAAATTAAACATAGATACTTTTAAAATGAGACTGTGGGACACTTCAGGCAAAATAACATCAATTTCATTCACCTTTAAGAAGTGCCCAAATAAATGAAAATATTTTTCCTTGCGTTTTTACAGATTTGTGCCAAAAAGACCCACTATCTGGCAACCCTGAAGCTGATTCCTCAATGGGTGTCTTTGCTCTTGTTGAAATCAGGCCTTGGAGATTTAGTTACTCCAGTTTTCAAACTTTCTGGGACGTGTGCCACAGAGCTGGCGAACACTTTGACCAGCAACAAGGACCTCCAAGTCATCTTCTCCTATCTCTTTTATGGTAAGAATGAATTACTAAAATAATGGTAACATATTTGTGAACAGATTTATTCAGTGTATAATGTCATCATTATGCAAATTAATAGAAGTATAGGCTACAAGTAGAAGTACAGAAAGTTTTGCTAGTAGTTCTAGTAGTAGTGGTTTTAACACTGTGTGTGAGTGGCAGTAGTAGTAAAACTTGAGTTATATATTATTGAAACTTTTTAAACTAATTTTGGGTTTTAAATAATATATACGTAGAGGAAACAAATAAAACAGCTTATTTTTGAGCATATGAAACGCCACAATTGTTCAGGAGTTGGCACATTTAGCAGTGAAGCGGTTTAAATTAGGCTAAACAAATAGTTGCTTTATTAATGTCAGTGAATACATTTTGAGCACAGAAATGATCAGAATGAAGCCAGCAGTGTATTTCATGTACTTCCTAGATAACCACCTAATGACATCACACTGTGGAACGACGTTTTTCTGGGTTCTCACTTCTGACAAAAAATATGTAAATATAATGTTCAATAACCTGAATTATTTTTGCAGGTGTACCGCCCAAAGATTCCAGTATTTTGATCAACGCTCTCCTGGTCCACCACTACAAACGAGGGGCGTACTACATCAAAGGTGGCGCTAGTGAGATCGCCTTCCATATAATCCGCACCATTCAGAAATATGGAGGAAACTGCCTGGTCCGAGCTCCAGTCACACAGATCTTGGTCAATGACAAGAACACAGCATACGGTGAGAAGAATGGTCACAAATATAGGCTATGCATCCAAATTATGGTTAACAATATTTTACTGTGTTTCTGACAGGTGTAAAAGTGAGAAAAGGCCAAGAGGAGTTTGAAATCCATGCACCGATCATTGTCTCAAACTGTGGAATCTTCACCACCTTCCAGAAACTGCTGCCTCGAGAAATCTCAGTTCAGAAAGGTGAAAAAAAAACTTGAAATGGCAATTTTTTCATAGTTTATATTTACTGCTAAACTATTTATGGGTTCCAAGCATATACAGTGTATGGTAAAGCAAATGTTTATGATGCTCTACTGAATTCATTCATTTATCCTTTATGCTCTTGGGCAAAACACTTGACTCATCTTGTTTGTGCTACTGTAATTTTTCTGGTAGAGATCTACTTTTTTTCATGGACATGTTATTGCTTTTCTTGAAATATTCAATACGACATTAAGCATATATATCTTGCTAATTAACTTAAACCCATTCTTACTGTGAGCGGGGCCTAACCTTACTGAGATACTGTGGAACCGCCTTGCAATAACTTCTCCATGTATACAAGAAGATGACAGACAGACGCTCCATCAGAAAAGTTACATAGTGCACCTTAAACTTAAAAATATATGTTGTATACTGTATATCAGCTATAGGACCAATACTAAGCACCATCAAGTCAATTAACACATATTTAGTAGACTACGATTAACTGTGTATTATTGGTTTTATAGAGTAGATCCTTAATAATATTCTGTATCTTCTAATCACTTGTTCTCCCACAGAGATGCAGGAGCGACTGAACATGATGAAACATGGGCGTGGGTCCTTCTTGGTCTTCTCTGGGTTTGACGGGACTCAGGAGGAGCTGGGCCTGGTCTCCACAAACTTCTGGCTCTTCAAAAACAACGACATGGACAAATCGTGAGTATCTAAAATATAAATGTGTGTCAGTTTGAGTTTACACCAGGGGGCGCTCTTGTAAAAGCAATTCAAAGACACAAACTGATGGCGTGAAAACGCCTTGAATGGATAGTTACCAGGAAAAAGATGTGTTTCAGATTTAAGAGACAAATACGTTAAAAAAAAGTAATAGTAGAAAGTAGAATGTACTAGTAAAATGTTATTGCAGTAGAAGGGGTATTGGTACCACTTTAAAACAGCAGCCCCGTAATTAGTCTTTATAAAACATGATTGGACTTATTTTATTATGTTAATTAAGAATGACAGACTTAGTAACTACTTAATTAAAAGTTTAAGGATAAGAGTTAGTGCTAAAATATGAATAATTAGTTGCTGATCTATGTTATAATATTGTTTCCTCATCAAAAATATGCCTGGAGTTGTGTTCTCTTTTATTCACACATGTTTAACACACAAACCCAGCATATTTAGGCAGAGTTCTTATCTTTAACGGAAAACGCTCTGTTCCACCTTGTGATGTCATGTGGTAATACAGGAAGTGCTCCGCTGTGTTTTTAAACTCCATACACCTTCACTGGAATCATTTGGATGATTTCAGCCCTGGGATCTACTCTATCTCTAAGGTAAAAGGTAGATGTTAACTACTGCTTCATGACATCACAAGGTGGAACGGAGCATTTTGAGCTTTGGAGATGCAAACAAACTAATAATAAAGGGTTACTCAAACATGTGAATGAAACAAAGCTCAACTCCACGTATGTTTTTGATGAGATAACAACATAATTTAACGTTCACACAAGTCAATTTAGCATAATATAGGAACTTTAAAACATATGTACTTGTATCAACACACATTGTAATAATGGTAAACATGCTGATAGTATGTTTAAACTGATAAGAAAACTACAATTAGGTTTTTTAGTATTTCTACACCAATAGTTTCCACTTATACTTGTAATGACATATTTGGACACCAGGTGGAGCATGAACTTACAGATGTTAGTAGTTTTTTCCAGCTTTGTGGCTACTTGCTTTTTAACATCTTGCTTTTTTCTAGTATGGAGGACTTCTTTGCACTGAGTAAAGAGGAAGCCCCTGACAACATTCCCATGATGTTTATAACTATGCCATCTGCCAAAGACCCAGAGTCTAAAATAAGACATCCAGGTATATCAGTCTATTTAAAAACTCCCTAGAGTTATTTTTAGCCGTATTAAACACTATATTTTAACATTTATTGTCCTGGTTTAGGTAAATCCTGCATGACTATCCTGACTATGGTGAGGTATGAGTGGTTTGAGGAATGGAAAGATACCACAGTGCGCAAAAGAGGAGACGAATACTACAACTACAAAATGAGATTTGCCAACAACCTCTTTGACTGGGCCTGTAAATTGTTCCCCAAAATAAAAGACAAGGTTTGTTCTTAGATGCTTATATTTTTTCATTTTGTAAAGTCAAAGTGGAAGGATATTAAACTCTTGTAACTGTACTGTAATAGGTAATAGAGTAGGAGCAGTGGTGAAATAGCAGTAGTAGTAGTAGCAATAGCGGTAGTAGTAGTAGCAGTAGTAGTAGTAGGAGGAGCAGTAGCAGTAGCAGAAGCAGTCATAGTAGTTTAAGTAGTATTATAGTAGTAGTAGAATAAGTAGTATTAGCTGCAGCAGTAGTAGTAGTAGTAGTAATAGTAGCAGCACTAGTAGTAGCGTACTCCCTCAGCTAGGTACTCTTGATTTTGAACTTATAACTCAGTGCATGCAAAAGGCATTATTATATAACTGTATTAACATGAGTAGTTTCTGTATTTGCGATACAATTCTAACTATACATAACTAAAATCCACTGCCCCACTCAGCTGGTGTTCCAGGACGTGGCGACCCCCCTCACAAACTGTCACTACCTCGGAGCTCAGAGAGGAGCCATGTACTCGGCCGAACACAACCTGGACCGATTCCACGCTGAGGCTGTGGCCCGCAACAGGTGCAATACACCTGTGAAGAACCTTTACATCTCAGGTAATGACTGGAGGGTTTACAGATAAGACAACATCCAATAAGCTTCATGTACTGCTGTGAATTTTGGATTTTGTTTACGTTGAAAATAAATATTGTATTATACTAAAACATGACACCTTCAAATACAATGTCCAACACAAGTATGGTGAGTGAATGTTTTTGGGGAGATTTCTGTAGTCATAGTTGCTCTGGGTAGACTGACACAAGGGCTCCTCTGGTCTTTACCAATGTCACTAACACATTATGTTCATGCATAGGCAAGGTGAGTGAAGAGCCTTGCTCAAGGACACAATGGTCAGACCTGAATCAAACCACCAGGACTTGGAAACAGTGGCACTAAAGCTTCAAAGCACTAAGTTCAGAATGGTCCTCTCCCTGGTTATCAAACTATTTTCTTAAGGAAACTCAAAAAATGTAGTTGAACATTCTAAACTTAGTGCTTTGAAGCCTTTGGTTAATGGGCAAATGTCATTACACCATCTTCAATGCATAAAACATGAAGTGAACTTTAAAGTTTGCAGCCTTTTCAAGTTGTTTATATGAAAATATACTTAATATTAAAATGTTTCATATCTTCAAAACAATAAATGCAATATCTATTTTAGATACATCTCCCACCTCTAAATCTACTGTTTCTCTCAACGTAATTTAACTTAAGCACTTATTTATTTCTCTTGTGGTCTGCTGTAGGTCAGGACGTGTTCAGCTGTGGTATAGCTGGAGCTCTTCATGGAGGGCTGCTGTGTGCCTCTACAGTTCTGGATCATATTGTGTACATTGACTTGCTCTTCCTGAAGAAGAAACTGAAGAGGAGGAAGGCCAAAGAGTTAGCTCAGCTCGAGCAGAAGAAAATACAGTGAGAGAATCCCCCACGCCCCTAAAAGACACTGACAGAACTGCAACTAGGCCTACATGATGGACAGTATTGATTATTGGTATATACATCAAGTGATATGTTTGAACAAGTTAGTACTTCAAATACATAGAAAGTAACTTATATTTATTAATCAAGCGCTAATTGTTAACTATGAACATATATGTACAGCTATTTTTTTTTCTCAATCAAGAGTTTTATTTGTACAGCAGATGTAAACTTTTCATGTCTATTTGTGTATATGTTTGTATGTATGTTAATAAACTTGAAGAACTATACAGATTCTACAATGTCTAATGTCTGATCTTTTATTGATACCATGGTAAAGTTACCAATCATGGATGTCTTAGTTCCTGTTATATGTGCCATTTTGAGGACTTTACATTCAAAAATTTGTGAAATAATTAAATGCTATAGAAATAGTCCAACTTTTTATCTTAAACTTATGGTCAGACAGTGATAATGTTTTTATTTTACATTTTTTTTGTACTTATTATTACTTATGTACTTATTTTGTACTTATGATCTGTGTGAACTTTTCTGCATGTCTGGGGTGATTGCATCAAACATACATGGTAAATTTACTAGAACTCACATTGTTAGGCAAAATTAGCAAATGATTCATTTGTTTTGATACTTTAATTAATCAATTAACCCCAATTAACTTTGCCCATTTAGCCCCAAAATATCAGTCCAAGTCTCTCTCTCTGTATATATGGCTATATATTACCTGCAGAGCTAATGGTTCACCTGATTCCCAGTTGAATTGCACTTGTAAGTCCCCGTGGGTGTCTCAGTTCTCACCTATGTTGTTCTGACCTGTGTAATAACCCCATGTTGTTTGGCTAACTGTTGGAATCAAACATTTTGGTGAAACCTCAGACTTCCTGCTCTAAGTGAACATTTCCTCAGTAAACGTTGGACAGATTGGCCCGGGCAAACTGTGGTCTACGGGGGGATCCTGGAGAAGAATGCCCCCTCTGTCCTGTCCGCTGCTGGATGAGAGAGGCCTGGCTCTGCTCTATCCAGACTGAGTGCTACTGCTGCTGCTGCTGCTACAGGCGGGCTGCTAGCACTTTATCATATAGTCTGTCTATGGAGTGTTTAATGTGATTTGAACTAACATAACTATTAATAATTCATCTGAATATAGGGTTATGTAATTCCTATTCTTACGGTTTTCATGTGTGATTTTGACCACTATTTCAACAGTATAACTGTACACATACAACATACAAGAGTGCAACTTTTCAGAAGTCTGCAATTCATGGATCTATGTTGCCTACATTTTGATTATTATGAGTGTTTCTTTTTTTTTCTTTTGAAATACCAAAATGTGCATGTTATGCTTTCATCAGCCTGGATACCTAAATCCTGAATAAATTACATGCATATATTTTGGCTAAATACATTTTACCTAAACCTAAGGTCATTATCATTGTCGTCATGATTAAAATGTTTGAATTTAGAAATATTATTTCAAAGCACCTACACTCTTACTTAAGTCAAGTGTGGCTACACTACCTGCCCCTGCCAGGCTAACAACAATCTCCAATATTTCTCACAGGGAGTGGTACATTATAATGACATTATATGGGGTACCACAATAGCTTCCATCTCTGCATGTGGTGTTTTCTTCAAGCTACTGGAACACAAGCCACGTGCAGGTAGAAGAGATCAAAAACTGAAATGGTACAAAGAAGCTCTAATTATATTGACTGTGCCTGGCTGGAGGCTCAGTGCTCCATAACATGTCATTACAGCAGCACAGAAGACTGCACCAAAATCATCATCAGATCTTTGATTTAGACTCTATAGTGACTTACAGAGACATAAGTCACTTTGAATTTATTAGGTCTATGTCGGGGCATTTAAAGAATTTCAACTTTCAATACAATGTTATACACTGTGAAAAGTAAGTAAGTTCAAATTAGGCAAATTAAGAAGATTTAACTTGATTTGAACAGCTTTCACTTGACAAGTAAAATTATCTACCAATGCAATTATTTAAGTATTTTTTTTATAATTCAAACTTAAAAAATTAACTTTCTTATTTTAAGTACAAAGAGTTGCTGTTTTTCTTATCTTCAGCGTAACTAGGTGCAATTCCCAATTTCAACTTCAAAAAGACTCAAGACTCAATTCAGTATAACATGTTCTTAATTCTTATTTTTTTAGTTTTTGTAGAGTAGTACATGGTATGTCTATAGTCCTATATAAAGATTTACTGCATATGAGGTGCTGCAATTGCAAAAGTACAAATTTAAGTATTGTCAAATGGAAGGTGTCTTCTTCTGTAATGTATAGTCTCTAACAATACTTTCACTCTCATTACCTCATGTTTCTGTCTCTGCAGGTGCCCAGAGGGGACATACACAAGAGTGAGGATACACTATTACAATGGTGGTCAATGTGAAATGCAACGAAAGATGTTATAGTAAGCTTTGAGTGTGTACACATACAAGGTAGGTAGATACAGTATCTCTTGATTTATTGCCCTTAATCTGGGTATGACATACAGATATAGACACAACCTGTGCATTGATTAGTCAAATAAAAGGGGATGTGGCACAGACAAACGCGATCAGTATTATTAGGATCTCATGATCTACTATTCATCAACTCATTATATAGAGACGTACTAGCAAATAGTATGTATCTAAGTGAAAAGGAAGATTAAACTGTCAAGTCACTCACAAAGCTCCAGCTAACTCATACTCATGCATTCTGCTTTCTGCGTCTATAAATGCTTAATCTTAATAAAATAAATAGTTGTCTACTAAAACTTTCGGTTAAAGGTGCACTGCACTTTTCAGGTTGAGGGTCTGCTACCATGGAGATGCTATTGCTTTGCCTGTAATGTTCCACAATATAACATTAGACTTATATTAGGTGCATTTATTCAATAATGGCTGTTTTTATTGCTCAAAAATACTTTTAAAAACATGCATTCTGACTGTGAGTGGAGTCGCTCCTTCACAGATCTCACCTGTAAATTGGCCTGGTGGCATCTCCTGCTTCTTTCTATTGAGAATGAAAAGTTTAATGCCATACTTTGGAATATTGGAGGTAAAGCAATAACATCTCCATGGAGACAAGTAAATGGTGGGCTCTTTGCTAGAAATATTGCACCTTTAACTAAGAGACCATTGACTGATTAATCAACCAAACAACTAGACAAGACTATAGCTCAAGTGTATCTATGCATTTTCAAGACCCTTTGAATAACTCCTCAAAATGTCATCTGTAAACAGGAAGCTGAAACCCATCAATATCTAACAACAAACCATGTGAACAGGACTCAAAAGTTTTCTTGACCGTCCTGAGGAGCAGCCCAGCCCCCTCCTCTTCTTGTATGACTTTTACAGACGGTCTCCACATGTTAAGACACGCTCCACCATCAGAGAGGCCCACAGGGTCCAGGCAGTCACTCCAGACTGCTCTTTCCACTGCCTGGTCCTTCAAAAACTTACATTTAATCACACCAAACTCACCTAAAAAAAACACCATACCCTTCTGACCACTCCAGGTACCAATCTTTAACTATATAGTGAGAGATTTGATCGTACATTTGGTAAAAGCTTGACTAAATCTTATGATGAAGTCAGTGGTGATTGTGTTTAGCCTATGTCTCCTATGTATTCCTGTAGCCAGCGTTCTTTCTTTTCCAGATGTGGAAGCACCGCCCACACAGCCTCTGCAGATCCACAGCTGCGTCCAATCTGAAGCCTCGCACAGGAAAATCCAACATGGCTCACAAAGGGAAGACAAAGGGAAGAACCAAACAGGACAAATGTACAAAACTAAAGCTACATATAGAATAAACTCAAAACTGACATGATGGGATAACTTGCCATAGATATTATGTATGCAAACATAGAGAGAGAGACACAGTTAGGGTGTATTATAATGCATTTTTACTTCAAAACTCTGAAAAAGTTCAATTATAGAGGGGGGATTTTGGCGATGTTGTGGCAGTTGTAGCAGTGCAATTGTTTTGGTGTTTATTTGTCCTTGAGTTCTTCCTGTTTAAATATTAGCTTTTGTGTTTTTGTTTTGTTTTGTTCTCTATAACAACTGTTTCTGTTAATTTTTTCATTTATAGAAAACCAAAGAAAATGTCTCTTCTGAAACAATTTTGCAAATGGAGTTTCAGACCTGGATACTGATAGATGAAGACACTGTTAAATGAATACAATTTTTGATGAACATAGAATACAAAGCTAAAAATATTGGACAAAATGCTATAACATCTAATACTACATATACTGTGCATCTATACTACATGTTAGGAAATGGTGTTTAATCTGCAGTCATACAGACCTTCAAAAATAAGTTTAAATTTTTCAAAAATATCTAACCATCTTAACTATCTTTTCTTAATCCAAATGGAGCCTTCACAATCCTCTTTTTGGTTTACATTATTTTCAGTTCATTGGTCTAAAATATCACAAGTTGCACCAAGATGCTTATAGTGTATTAATGATCAACATTATCTTATTCTTGTCTCTGTGGAAAGCATACATCTCCTCACATTTTCACAGTCATCTGAGCTCCTCCTTTCAACAGACGCTTAAAACATGAGTCTCACATTTCACTGTTTTTTCCACTGCACCTCTCTCTCTTTCTGTCTCTCACACCCTCTTTTCCCCTCTCTCACTCTCTACTTATCTCCCCCTCCCTCCCTTTCTCTCTCGCAAATATAACCCCATCACATTAATACATCCGCATTCGTCACTGTTTACAAGCTCTCTCAGTCAGCGTTTATAACACTGGAGACGTTGCACTGGTGGGGGTTGTATGGGGCGAGGGCTCTGTAATTTTCTACATACATTAAACACGTATGGTGCCCATAGACTTTGTAATGCTTTTAATTGTGAAGTTAGTTGGTGTAAAAAGCAGCTTCAAAAAATGTAGTCCTCCTTGACTCGTTCATTGAATGCTATCAATTCTCCCTCCTTACCTACTTTAAATAAAAAAAATAAATAAAAAAAACTTCAGTCAGTCCAGATATTCTTTTTTAGAATTATATTCAACTAATCTTACCCAACTAATCCATTGTTAAAGATGCACTATGGAACTTTTCTGGTGGGGTGCTTGGCTCTTTCTTGTCTCCGTGGAGATGTTACTGCTTAGTGATCTAGAGTATGGCATTGAACTGATCTTGCATTTATTGAATTACTGGTTATTATTGCGAATATCAAGAAAAAGACACTATTACTGCAAGTGGGCTTGTCTCTTCACAGATCTGAACTGTAACTGGGCCTGGCAGCATCACCTGCTGGTCTCCATGGAGATAGATAAGTAGACACTGCATCACAAGCTGTTTCATAAGCTGAACATTGAAATAAGATTCAGTTCTGATGGCTGTACCTTCCAAACCCACTTGCCAATCTCATTTCTAACAGACACTTTCAGATCTTGTTGTTAAATGTGTCACAGTTTGCAGACACACGCCTCAGTGTTGATCTTTACAAAGCAACAGTTTGACTCTGGACTTCACATGGCTCCGAGGAACATTTGACAGAAGGTGGCAAACACTCATCCTCAAGGTGGCAAACACTCATCCTCAGCCAGTTTTTTTCTGGTTTGTAGAATCAGAAAGTATATTTGGATCTATTGCACACTGTTTTTTAAATCGCTGTCCACTGCAGTTACATTTGTTTAATTTCTTCCCAAATGCTTCATGCTTTAGGTTAAGTCAGTGGTTTCTTAGACCCACTATGGAGTTAATATAGTGTTGTAATTTGAAGTTTTATTCTGGTTTAGATCTGGTGGTGCTAACACAATCATGACATCAAAAGTCAGACTAAACTGGGACTGGGTCTAAATCCTAGAACAGATTTAAGCCTATATTTGGACTCAAACTGGGACCAAAAAAGGCACTAGCCCCAAGTGTGAATGCATCCTCAGAAGATCAAAAATGTCTTAGAGAGCACTTGGCATAAGAAACTGGCCTCAGAAAAATGAATTTCTGTTCTGTAAACTTGTTTTGTTTCTCCAGGTTTTGGTCAGACTACAGAAGAGAGCATTATCGTGGCAATGTGGCAAGTGCTGTTTTGTATAACTCTTATTGTTGTGTTTTTAGGGTGACCATGTTTACCATCTGTCCAGGGGATGAAAAACAGCTTCTCAAGCCAAATCTGGTACATTTACAGAGGTGATGATTAATGTACACTGTCCCTGCTAAAGAAAACAAATAGATATTGTCTCACAGTAAGGTCAGCTGGGCTTTGATCCACACTCAGTCTTTCTTTGTGGACATTGCATATTGGCCTCGTGTCTGTCATGTTTGGATTTCCTCTGCTCTGGTGGCCAGCCAAGACTACTTGCTTTTCCTATACTAAAACTCCCAAAGTTCAAATGGATGTGATGTGTGGATTAATCAATCAGAGAAACTAAATTCCACATGTGGACAAGAATATACTGAAATATACTCTGATCTGGCCAAGATTTTAAAACGTTTATCAGGTTCAAGTTTTATTCATCTTGTTTTCAGATTTATTATCTACTTACTAGTTAAGATAACTTCAAGTAAAGTAAAGTAAAGTAAAATGATTTTGCTGCATGGACAGATAATTTCACTACTATTAAGTCATTTTCTGATAGATTTAAGTGTTTATATCTCAAATTTTGGCCAAATTTTTCAGTGTATAAATAAGTAAGTGAAGCAGCTTAAACAGAACTTCACATTTCCTTTGATAATTGTATACTGTAATAAAGGTAAGATTATTTTTGTAAAGTTTATGTCTTAAAGGTCCACTGTGTAATTTTTCTGGTGGACCTGCTTGTTTCTATGGATATGTCATTGCTCTGCCTGGATGTTCCACAGTATGACAATAAACAGCTCTACTTTACATTTTTTTCAATTACAGGTGGGTTTATAGCTCAAAAAGACCTAGAAAAACAGGCATTCTGACTGTGAGTCTGCATGTGTCTCTCCATAGATCTGACCTGTAACTTGGTCTGGTTTGGTCTTGATGAAGATTGAAAGGTTTAATGCCATATTGTGAAACATTTCAGACAAAGCAATAACTTTTCCATGGAGAAAAGTGTTTGACGGACCCTCCACCAGAAAAGTTACACAATGCACCTTTAAATAACAGTCCATGTTTAACCTGATCTGACTGAACAACCAAACAACAAGACAGTCTGTGATCTGCTCAGGCTCCAGCCGAGTGCCACTAATTCTTCAGTTGTTGGATCTTCACTCTGGTCTTTCCTCTGTCCCATCAGGGGGTATTTGCTCTGGCTCTGCTCCCCATCACAGGGCAGAGAGAGGGGGGAAAGGGGGGGGCAGAGAGAGAGGGATGAGAGAGGAATGAGAGAAGGGGGCAGAGAAAGAGTAGTGAGAGAGGGGGTAAGAGAGAGAGAAAGGGGGCAGAGAGAAGAATGAAAGAAGGGTAAGAGAGTGGGAGAGAGGGAGATGAGAGAGAGGAGAAAAGAGGGGGGTAGGGTAGAGAGAGGGATGAGAGTGAGGTGTGAAAGAAAGGGGTGAGAGAGAGGGGTGAATGAAGGGGCCAGAGAGAGGGGCATATAGAGGGATAAGAGAGAGGGATGAAAGAGAGGGGTGAGAGAGAAAGGTGAAAGAGGGGGCCAGAGAGAGAGCTGAGACACAGGTGAGAGTGGGGTGAGAGAGGGGGGCATATAGAAGGATAAGAGAGGGGTGAGAGGTGGGCTAGAGAGGGAAAGAAAGGCAGAACATGGTATAGTCCCACTGGGGTCATACTGACATGTTTATACAACAACACTGAGGGTAATCCCAAGAAAGGTGTTGAGAGTTTCAAGTAGGAATGGGCGATATGCCAGAAAAAGAAGAAAAAAGGAGAAATTTCACATTTTTTCATTACAATTTTATTACAATTCATGTACACTTAGAAGAGGTGAGTAAAATTATATGTTTTTTCCAAATGTTCACATTTCACTGTAATTGGTTAAATCTGCCTGTCACTCACTCACTTACAGAGACTGAACAATAGGAGGAGTGACTGGGGGAACATGATCACAATAACATATCTACCGCCATTTCACTCACTTTGTTTTCTTATGTTGAAGTAATGTGACATAACTAGAGTAATATCTTGTCAAAGGTGAAGTTTTAGTTGCAAGTTGTATATTGTTGTGTACCAAAGGACTAATTTAAGCAAAGAACTGCAACGAAAAGTATGCCTTACTGTAAAAAATTAGGGATGCACCGATCCACCCTTTTCTGTTCAGATGCAGATATCGATACTATGGCAGTATCTGCTGATACTCAAAGTCAACCGATACCAGGACAGACTGAAAATATGACTTCCTTTAAACACAAATATCCATCCATCTTCTCCCGTTTAATCCAGCAGGGTCGCTGGGGCAGCTCACTGCTCAATCCTCATAGCACCTAACCCCCCCATGAACCCCTCTGCAGGTGGTGAGCCCACAGGAGGAAAATATGACTTCCTTTAAACACAAATATCCATCCATCTTCTCCCGTTTAATCCAGCAGGGTCGCTGGGGCAGCTCACTGCTCAATCCTCATAGCACCTAACCCCCCCATGAACCCCTCTGTGAGTGGTGCCCACAGGAGGGTGGACGTCATGGTCCTTGATGTTAGTTCATAGGGTGCTGGCATGTTTTGAGTTGATGGGGGAAACTGAAGCCTGGAGGAAACCCATCCAGACACGGGGAGAACATGCAAACTCCACACAGAAAGGCCCGGGCGACCTGGGATCGAACCTTCTTGCTGTGAGGCATGAGTGTTGCCACTCAGCCACCGTGCCACCAAACACAAATAGCGTACTGTAAACACTTATTCAAATGTGTTTTGTTATTATTATATGTCATTTATTATTATATGTCATATTTATTATATAAAGTAACTACAACTACAGCTGTAAAAATATTTCAAGGTGTTTTGGGTGAACATTGGTCAGTTAATAATTTTATTACACTAGTTTATACCAAAATGAGATATCGACTGAAGGAATATCTTGGAACAGAATTCCAATCCATCAAAACTTTGGCAATTCAAAATGTTTGGCAAAAATAAAAATACTGGGACCTCTATCCGATATCAGTATCATATCAGTGCATCTCTACAAAAAACAGATGTTTACTACAATATCACACAGATAAAAGAAAGTCCTTGCTCTGTTGTACAGTCACAATCATGAACACCAGCCATACTGCAACTACAACCACTATTACTGCTACTACTGCTACTACTATTACTCTTACTGGTAATACTATATTGGTATAATCAACCAACCTGGAAATGTGCACAAACTGTTAAATCCTTCAGCTCAATTAATTCGTCCTCTGACCAAGCTTGGCTCAAGATCTGGAGATGGGACACAGCGACCATAACTCCGGACAGGTTGCCCCGGTGGTATTGAAGGATGTGTCACATGCAGAGGACAGAACTATGGCAACAATAAAGTATACCTCACCTTACCTGTGCTACTACTAAGTATTTCTCTCTTATAAACTGACTAAAACAGTGTAATTCCCCTGAGTGAATTTAAGCACACTATCTGTCACCTTTTTAGACCATTGCAATGGTTTTAACGGAATGCCTTGTGAACTACAGGTGCAACAAATATTTACATTACGTACATTTTATTAATTGTAATATGTTATATGTTTTAACTGTGTACTCAATGCACCCTAGAAAATTTGATACAGTTTCAATGGGACTTCCTGATAAAATAAAATAATACAAAATAATTTCTCAGTGTATTACTTCTTAGCAACCTCTGCCATAGGAAAAGTATGTAGTACATTTTTGCTTGGCTTCTGAATTAACTTTATTGGCTAGAAGGTGAGAATTACAGAGTGCTTGGTTGGTGGTATCATTGTGCAGTGAAACAGTAGTAGTACTTTTTAATGAGAGGTACAGTATATTTGTAGCCACAGGTGACTCCAGTCTGGTAAACTGCCTGTTACAGCTTGTACGGCCCTGAAGGGGAGCCAATAAACACTGTACCAATCACTTTATCCTCTTGTATTCAACGCCAATGCAGCCAAATAAGAAGATGCCTCATTGATAAGTTACATGTTTGCAAATGATCTAATAGAAGAAGATGTGGTCTAAATCAAGCAGCTGGTACTTTAGATTTGCATATAGACACCCTACTGACCTCAACTCTATTGCCCAAGAAATAAGATTAACACTACCAGATGTAATACAGAAATACTTGTTTTTACTGTCAAAAATTTTTTTCCATTAAATATACTAGTTTAAGATTATAGATTATTTTAAAATAAATTGTTAAAATGGTCATACCACTTGGAAAATGACTAGTCTCGTCTGCTTAGTACTGAGATGGTAGACAGCTAGGAATACCCGGGGCCACAACGGAGAGGCAGTGGCTGTAGTGCATACTGCTGTTGTGTAGTTGGGCAAGTCACTTCACCCATCTTCCCCTCAGTGTTGAATGGTGCGATAGTGGCTACTATTTTATTCATCAAAGTAGGAAAAATGAACAGTTCTGTTAAATAAGATATAATCTGCCTATTTCATACTATACTTTACTACTAATAATAACAATAGTGCTTTCTAATACTATTACTATACTATTTGAATACTACTATATCTGCATCTATTATTATAATGTAATAATTTATTGTTGATGTCAAAAATGTAAAGGCAAAACATTAGGAGCTGCGGGAAGTTATGTAAGACTTTTAATGTTTTAGTTTGCATTGCATTTGAAGTCTTTTTGCCACTACTCAACATTACTATTTCTCATCTTATAAAAAAAAAATCACTGATGGTAAAACTATCCCAAAAAGTAGAAAAATCAGTACAGTGACTAACCATAGCCTTGTCCCTCATTTTTCCGAGCTGAGGTTGAGTTTCCGAAGCTCTCGTCACACAGCGCACTCGGAGCAGCCAGCAGTACAGTTTTAAGTGAATCCAGATGTGACCAAATTAGACTCATGTGCACTAGAACAAAAAGATGTTACCCCCCTTTTCTTTTCTCTTTTCTACCATTCTGACACTTAGTACTTCATATTCTCTTTGCATGGGTAACTAAATAATGAAATGAGGATCAAACTGAATTCCTTCATAAGGAGACTAATCAATCAAATCAATAAGAGGTGATGCAGTCATACAGTCATCTACTTACACATATTAAAGGTGCCTTTTGTAACTTTTTTAAAGGAGGGTCTGTCACCTGACTTGCTCCACAGTATTAAATGAAATTTAACTATCTTTTATTTCTTATTTTTAATTCTTTTATTTCATTGCTGATGTTTTAGCTGCTTTGAAAAACATGCATTCTTACTTTGAGCAGACCTTAGATCTGTAATTTGGTCTTAAAACAACTTCACTTACTTCTTCTTAAGTTTAATGCCATACTGTGGAACATTCCAGCCATGCAATAACTTCCTCGACCAGCTACTAGTTATAAGGTCAATTAATGATCAAGGACATTTAGGAAAATGACAAACATGTGATTAGTCTTGATCACATTTTCTGCTTTTTGTTTTGTTGATAATTTAGAGGTTGAAAGAAACAGGACAGAAACAAGTACTTCCTGGTTTCCTACTCTCAGCACACTAGTGGAAGTTGATAAATCGGAGAAAAAAAGGGTGCTGTCAGGGAACGGTTGGGTGGAGCAAGGTGGAGTTTTTGCACCTCTCTATCCCCTTGAACCCTGGGTATGTCCCGGGACGGTCCATCCCGCCCACAGCCCTGCCCCCTGCCCCCGGGAGACTTAAAAAGGGAAAAGCGGAGGGAGGAGAAGGTGTGAGGAGAGAGAAAATACTCCAGCAATGTGTGAGGCAGGTAGAGACAGGACACACTGAAACAGCACAGAGGAGAGACATAATAAGACTAATGGAGCTACAAGTGAGAGTGCTCGTTTTTAAAGGAGCTGTAGGATTTTGTTTTGTCCCAGTATAGATATATTATAAAAACATGTCATAAAACTCAAAATGAGACCGCTGTGTGCTGTCTGAATCTAATTATATAGCATTTGTATCATCCACGAACCAGGAAGTAATGCTTGTGCGCTGTTGGCATGGTAGTTGTTAGTGTTAACATACTGACAAAACTCCACTCTGAAAATGCTTATTGTTATTGACTCAGTGCAGTACAGTATAAAGATGCTATTAATGAGCTAGGAAAGTGAGACTAGTTCTGTTTTTGACATTTTTAAAGACAAAAATCAGATACAGCACCTTTAATCATATTTATAACATATCAAAATCAAATTCAATGTCTAATGAATTACAAAAATGTGTGAATCAATTTATATGTTGGGAGGACTCATGTCTTAAAGCTCATTTTATGGGAGTTTGTGTTTTCGCCCAAGGAGGGTCTAAGGACAGGTGGCGTTGTTAAAAAAAGTATTTGCAGACCACATCATGAAAATATATTGCCTATTTTCACATTACGGTAATTAATTTTACACTTTATATTTTACTTTTCACTTAATAATTTATCTGGAGTGTTGTGCATATTAATCTGGTATAGGTTATTTCCTTATTCAAATCTTTATTTATCCAGGTCTGGGTCCAGGACAAAACATACCTCTTGACTCCATGGATTCAAAACTGACTCTGACATTATCTCTAAATGCATGAACACAATATGTTTTATTGCAGTGGTATGGCTATTATGGCCAACCTGCCCCATAGCACAGTGGCGGTAAGGGTTCTATTGCCCCGCAGTGGTTTAAATGGCGTCATTAAAGGCACACTTCTTAAAGGTGCAGGAGGAAGCTAAACTTTTTCCTGAGAACGTGGGTGGTTTCTGTCATTATCAGGTTTGGCCTAGCATTAAAGTTAATGAGAAGTGTCTCTGCTCTAACCACCACTCACACACGAGCAGGGGAGGTGCCAACTTTACAAGACAATGACCATGATAGGAGCTGCACAACATCTTTGTCAGTACACACTTTTTACTTTTCACACCTTTTAAACCAGGGGTCTCAAATTTCACAATATGTATTGCCGTAAGTTATCACAGAAAGGTTCCACTAACAACGGCAGAGATAAACATTTGGATAAAGGTAGCATGTATTAAACTAGAATTCAAGAATTGATATATAGCTAATAATTTATCAAAGTCAATGTTATGATCAGTGCTCACATTCTTTAGTCAACAGAACTGTGACAGGAAATATTGTGGGTTGCTTTTGCATGCTGTAAAAGGGTAAATCTGCAATATATGTTTGTTTTGCTTTGTGATTGTGCTAAATATAATTTTAAAGTACCGTACATGAATCTATATTGCCTGATAGCCATGCTACACTGAACCACTATTATAGAATTAAACTGACAGTTTAAAAGCAAGTAAAAATGTATTATAAACTAATTTTGTAAATGTATTTTTGATGTGCCACCAAGGGACAGACAAGAGGCGCAAGTGGACTTCAAATTGCCCCCAGGCCACACGATTGGACTGTTCTAAACTATAGTGTATACCTCACTTTAGCTTCTTTCTTACTGGCCATTTCTGCCGTAAGCTCTCTGCTCTGTTCCTCCTTTCTCCAGCTCTGGGCCAAGTCGACTCCCTGTGTTGATGTGGCAAGCCTGGGAAATGGAAAAGAGATGGTTCACGTCAGACAAAAGTTAAATCTGAAGTCTATTATTGAGAGCACCGCCTCCTCTCTGTCTTCTGCCTCATGCAAACGTGGACAGAGCTGAAAAAAAGAAAAAGAAATGACTATAGGAGGTAACACGTTGACACACATTGTGAGGTTCAAACAGAGACTAAAACAGGTCTAAGTCATCAAAAAGTCAGCTAAGATCATATAAGGGCTAAGTAAGGACTAAATGAGGACTAAACCAGATCTAAACCAGGCCTAAATCATAGAAAACTCAACTAAGAGCATATAAGGACTAAGCCAGTCCTAAACCAAGACTAAACCCAGTCTAAGTTATGGAGAACTTAACTAAGATCATATAAAGGCTAAACCAGGTCTAAATCATGGAAAACTTAACAAGATCATATGAGGACTAAAGAGGGCTAAACTAGGACTAACCCAGGATTAAACCAAGACCCAAACTAAGTCTAAAGTACTATATACTTTTACTAAAAACAACTGAAGCAAGCAAGTCTTAAACTAGGACTATAGGACTTAACCAGAGTTACAAGACATTCAAATAAACCTAAATAGGGTCTAAAATGAACAGGGGCTGAACCAGGACTAAACCAATTCATTGCGGAGACAAGCCTAACCAGGACTCAGTAGACATGGGCTTATACTGAAATTTAAACCAGATGCTCTTTCTGATACAGTACTTGCAATTTACACATATTGATTTAGAACTGGTACATACAACACAATGCATTGTGGCACCTAAAGTCAGTATTTATAATTACAAATTAGTTTGTGCACAGAAACCAACTTCCAGCTAACTGACGACAGGGAGTGCTTGAGAGCCAGTTAAAACCTTTTTTCTTTCCATGCTTTGCTTTGGAGAGAGAGTCCAGACATCTTCCATTCCTGAGCACAACTGGGCGGGACATGATGCTACTCCAAATATGGGCATCCAGCTGTGGCCAATCACAGCCAACGTGTCAATTAGTCCCGCCCACACCCATTTTGTAGTTAAACATTTGACGTGGAGAGTGAAAAAGAATGTCCTACCAGATCTGATCATGGTTAGCTTAATGTTATTAGCATCCTGGCAAGTTTGTAGTTTCTTAAAGGTGCACTTTGTAACTTTCATGGTAGAGGGTCTGTCACCTGCCTCTACGGAGACAGCAAGCAATGCCACAGAGCCAAGTTACATGTCAGATCTCTAAAGAGACAAGCCCACTCACAGTAAGAATGTAAGTTTTTAAGGCAATAAAAACCCATGTTATTGAGTAAATGCAAGGATGGATATGTTTAATGCCACACTGGGACATTCCAGACAAAGCAACAACATATCCATGGAGACAAGCAGATGGCCTTCATCCAGAAAAATTACACAGTGCACATTTAAGCTATATTTTGGCGCCCCAAGCCTGCAAAGTTTGACCCCAAGTAAAGGCCAAATTTTATAGCTACACCAAAAAGCTAGGATTATTATACCAGAGCCACGTTAAAGCTTTGAGCTCATCTTTGTTGCCATAGCGCTTCCTCCCATGTGCTACCAATTAAATGAGGAGCAGGTCTGTAACATTATTCCGGCTTATGTGAATCTAACCTTCCTAATGCCCAGTGGTAACAATCTATTGAAGTTTAGGGAGTTAAGTCTGTAAACACTATTATTACTGTTATCTGCTTACGTAAAGCTTACATATAGTACAGGAGGTCTGTTTTTGTTGCTGTGGAATAAGCCACAGTCTATCTGAATTGTTGAATTGGAATATAACAATAGAGGAAGTAAAGATGTTATTTTCAAGTTGCTTCAGTTGTGTTAAAAACATCTGGTATTGTGTATCAGGGTTCTGTCTAGGCATCTAACAAAGATGAGACTGGAAAATAAGATACACAGAGAGGGACTACAATGGCATTAAATTACATTATTATTATTACAAGATTTTTTGCTTGCAGACTTAACTGGGAAAGATTTAAGAATAAAAAGGGAACGGAGTGTGGGAGCATTCATAAAATAGCAGGAGCTGAAACTGAACTCAGTTTCTTGTCTACATGAAATTTAGTTTTGTATTTTACACTGGAGTCTTAAAGCAACACAGTAATTCAACACGTTCTTTAAATCAAAGGCCTGGACACTATCAACAAATTTAGTAAAATAAAAGTTTATACTTCTACAACATTTATGTCCATGCTTTGCCTGACATGTTCTACAGTTTACTGCTCAAAAATACCCCAATAACATACATTCTTATACTGATCTGATGGTGCCACCTACTTGTTTTCATAGAGTTTAATGCTATACTGTGGAACATTCTAGGTTAAGCAATGAGGAACAGCAAGTCACATCATTTCATCAGAAAAGTTAGACAGTACATCTTTAATTTAATGTATTTGTCTACGGTTATCTTTGTTCTTCCTTAACTCAGACTGGACTAGGAAACTGAAGGAGAGTGTGGCCGGGTGTGTGGGGCCAAAGACCAGACCAAACCCAGTGGCCCTTTCCTTCACTCCAGAACCCTCTAATTTCACTTTTATTTTTGGATCAACGTTTATTGAGCAAAAGCTTCAACAGCCTCTGACTCACTGGGATTTTCAGTCTTTCCTTAAAAATGGTAGATCTCTTTTAAGTGTCCAGTTAAACCTATTTCAGAACTAGTGCACTAAATTAACTAAATGAAGTTATTAATTTTATTTAACCAATGAACTGAGGTTTACCTGGGAACGTTATAAAAAGGCAACATGGCAACACTGTTCAAACTTTACAAGATATTTTAACAGAAGCTGTTAAAGGGCTCCACACACAGAAAATAAAATAATCATTACTCAGCTCACCTGGTTTTTCACATATCCAGGTGTCCATAAAGAGACATGAAGAAAGGCGGAAATGTTGTTTCAATAATTATATAGTTCTTGTACAGGAGCTACATCTGATGGATCAGGAGGATTCTCAAGTACAGTGGCCTCAATAGTTCTGGCAGCAGTAGTCCCCCAACCTGAAGCTAAGAGGATTGAGTCCTTAACCCTACCCCTAACCCGCTCCGACCAAGAGCTGTGGTTATGGCCTTTGTCAAGACACTTTACCCTCCTTACCTAGAATGAATGTGTTGTGTGTGTGACTAGTGGTCGAAGGGGCTTATGGCACAGATTGGCAGCCTCAGGGCAGAAGTTGTTTAGCATCATCAAGTGTGAAGGGAATGAAAATTAGTGTAAGGGTTTGTTTTCTTCTAATAAGACAAATAATGTAACAAGCTACTTTGCTCATTTACCTGTTGTTTCAGTGGTAGGACTTCCACCTTTGTCAGAGGTGCTGCTGTGATGTGACTCTTAGCTCAGATCTTTCACACTGACCACACCTACCAACCCGTGAGGGTCAAGGTAAATGCCCCCCTTTCTAAAGCTGTATTTTGACTTCACAGACTTTTTACAACTGATTGTTTTTTTTGTTTGTTTTTCTACAGGTTTTTCAGATGACTTGTACACTAGATGTAATGTTAGGTCAAGTATTTAAACTGATCAATGGATGCCAATACCTCAGGCTTACATTCCTTTCACCTATGGTAACATAGGTTAAAACTATTTGACCACATTATTATATGCCTCATGACTTTATTTATTTGTATATGTTGCACAATAATGACTGCTCCCATCCTTATACCTCTTCACACTTCCTCCACTAACATCTGAAAGCTGTTAGTCCTGCATTTTCTCAGTGACATAAACCAACATAAATCCTGCCTCTTGTCTTGAACATATAGAGGGCACTAGACTGCAGACCTTTATACCAGAATCTAGACCCACCGGATGCTATAGGGCTTATTTTCCTATCAACTATGAGCTGTTTATCTATAACCAGTACCAATAGCTGTTCACCTAGTGGGAGCAAGTCATTTGGGAAAAGGCTCTATCATGCTGACATCAAGGAATGCTAACTGTTCTACAACATATGGGCTTAAGCTGCTTACAATGTGCACAATAAGATCATGCATTAAAGTTCCTATATTGTGCAAACTTTTGGTCATATCAGAATGCTGTTACCTCATCAAAAACATACCCTGAGTTGTGGTTGTTTCATTCAAACATGTGTGCAGAATCCTTTAGTATTAGTCTGTCTACATCTCCAAAGCTCAAAATGCTCTGTTCCACCGCTGTACTGTATTGTAGTATCTACCTTTTACCTTTTGTTCAGTTGAGATAAGCAATTCCAGGGCTGAAATCATTCACATTATTCCAGTAAAGGTCTATGAAGTTTAAAAACACAGTGCAGCACTTCCTGTATTGCCGCAAGGCATCACAAGGTGGGACAGTGTTTTCTGTTTGAGTGAAGAACTCAGCGTAAAGTAGGGTTCGTGTATTAAATGTGTGACTGAGACAGAACAAAACTCCAGGTATGTTTTTGATGAGGAAACAACAACATACATAGTTCCGAAAATAGCATAATATGAGCCCTTCAACTAAGTACTCCTCAAATACAAAAGTCATATTTCACTACAAGGACAATAAAAAAGCAGGTGACAGAACTTGTATAGCAGGGGTCTCCAACCTGAAGCTCAGGAGCTACTTGTATCTCCCCACCTCCTTCCAAGTAGCTCGCCAAAGGAATTCGAAATTATACCATTGTGCTGAATAACAAAAATGTGGTTAATTACATGCCTATTACTATGGCAAATGTGTCATTTTGAACCCCAACTTTGTGCACACTAATAATTGGACAATGGTTTATGTTTTATAGGCATCTAACTGTACCCCAAGGCTTGTCCTCTTTCTCTCAATTTCTTACGGCCGCTAAAATGAGAAGCACTCTCGCATTTTTGTTTCGTAAAGGTAGCTCACTAGAGGAAAAAGGTTGGAGACTTCTGTTATAATGTTCATGTACAGAAGAGTTACTAATTACAGTGTTTGCAGATGCATTGTTGCTGTGTGAACAACTGAGAAATGAATGAGTGAGCCATTCTTTAACATGGCAACTATACTGACATCCTCCATAAAAGAAAGGAAAGGTGCAATCAGAGGAGAGAGAGAGAGAATATGAGAGAAAAAGAGAGAGACCGAGAGAGGAAAGAGGAGAGGAGGAAGAGAGGAAGTTAGAGGAGAGAAAGGAAAAGTAAGAGAAGACAAGAGAGGAAACAGCAAGAAGAGGGAGAAAGAGAGAGAGACAAGAGAGAGTTATACGAGATAGAGAGGGGAAACAGAAAATAAAAAGAAAGAATATAGAGATGAAGAGAAGATGGAAAAGGAAAAAGAAGTGAGAAAAAGACACAGATGAGAGATAGCAAAAGAGAGATAGGAAGGGTGGGAGAAAGAAAACAGGGTGACAAAAGAGAGGGTGGAGGAAGAGAGAGGAGAGACACAGAGAGTCCAGGAGGAAGAGGGAGGAGAGACACAGAGAGGAGGAGGAAGACAGAGGAGAGACAGAGAAAGGAGGAGGAAAAGAGGGGAGGAGGAGAGGAGATGGTGGCTTCAGTGGTCTAAGCTCCGGTCCTGGATGTGGATGAGGGGAGGGAGAACAGACCACACACTACATTCTTTCAGATTGAGGTCACTTTTCTCCTGCTCCTAAACTCTTCTAAAACTGCACAGCTCAAACTTCGGACTGGACTCTAAACTCAGCCCAACACGATGCAGGCCCCTTCTGCACATGCTCAGAAACACATTTGCATACACTGATCAGCACCATCGCAATTGGATAAAGCAGAGGTCAGAAGGCAGGGACCAGCTTTATTTTTCACAATGTCATCAACACACCAGAGGATCATGATGATTTGTTGAAACATTAAAGCCATCCTTCAACTTTTAGGGCACATGATTTAAAACTACAACCAATTTTATTATCAGGTTATTATCAAAATTGTTCCTATATGGGAAATTTGTCCTGATTTGACACTACTGGGTAACTTGTCAAGGGCAGGGGACCCATCTCAAGATCTTGAGCTTCTTAGTCTGGACCTTAGGTGGAAGATTTTAACTTGAGGAAACTTGAGGAAATCCACTCAGACACAGAGAGAAGAAGCAAACTCCACACAGAAAGGCCCTTTACTGGAGTGCTAGCCACGATATGCCAAATATCTAGAACTGAAAATGTTTTTTTCACTTTTCTTTTTCTAGTGGAGGGCCAGCCACTTGCTTATCTCCAGAGATTTTGTTGTCTGTGATGTTCTACAATAGGGGACTGAACTTCTCTACCTTCGTAAAGACAAGAAGGAAGGTGCCTCCATGCTAGAAATACATTAGCAAACTGAGGAATAAGCTTGAACCACTGAAAACCATTAAATAAAATCCCATAGAGTGCTTTTAAGTCATCATAGAAATGAATTATTCAACTCCCTGCAGCTCTTATCTGGTGTGGCGTAAATGGTACACAACAAAAAAATAACAAAACTTTCCCCACTAGTGCCAAGATTTAGTAATTATGCACCAGGCTTACAACCAGGGGACTACCTTTAGTGAATTCACAACTTCCCAAACTTCCAAAGCTTCATAGTCTTGAGCAGCAGCAGCTAAACTTCATTCTGACTGAGGGGAGAGAATGAGTCATCAGCAGATGGCAAAAGTTTTCCCTACGAGCTGTTTTACTTACAACTCATTCTTATAGGAGCCTCTTGTTGTTTTACCTGCTACTTTACTGCTGCATTCAAGAAACCTATGTCACAATATTTAGGTTACATGTTGAAATTCAAGACACTTTGCAAGATTTCCTTTCTATGATGCTTCTATTTTCATTATAGTTATATGTTATTCTAGTCATTTTCTTGCTTCCTACTTCCACATTAGCCTTAGCTTTAGCATCTCTATAGGTTAGGGTACTGAGGAGGGCTTGCATTGGGGGAGGCGGACAGACAAACGCAGTAATGACCTTTCCAGACGGGACCTGTGAGCTCATTTTCCACACTCACTGCTGCTCGCAAACTCTCGAACAGAAGCTAGCCTAGCCTATTTTGTATAAAGGAAAAACTACCACAGGCAGTGGCCCCATCTCGCAATGGTAAAAGGACAACAACAGTAGGCGCACATCAGAAGTTCTAAGTAGACTTTCTAACTATTGAACCACAAAACAACTATTATTTGTTTATTCACATTTTGTTAAAGGAGCACTGTGTAAATTTCTGGTCGAGGGTCTGCTGCTGGTCTCCATGGAGATGTTATTGCTTTGCCTGGAATGTTCCATGGTGTGATTTTACACATATCCATTTGGCATTTATTCATTACGGGTGTTTCTATTGCTCAAAAATGCAATAATTGTTTCTGTGAATAGGAGTGACTCTCCACAGGTCTGAATTGTAATGTAGCATAGCGCTGTGACCTACTTGTCTCCTTTGTGATAGATACTATACTGTGGAACATTCTAGACAAAGCAATAACATTTCCATGGAGACAAAGAGGTAGCAGATCCTTCACTAGAAAAGTTGCGCAGTTCACCTTTACTTTTCGGAGCTTCTTATCTCGGATATACTGTATGTATACTATTTCAACTACCATATAAAAAAAAAACTTAAATTGTCATTCTTTTACCTAAAATGTGCCATAGTCCGGCTTTAAACTTCTCTATGGAGACAAGCAGATGACGTCACCAGTCAAAGTGACATGTCAGAGCTGATTCTGTGGAGAGGCAGCAAGATTTTACCAGTAAAAATGCCTATAACTGGATAAATACAACATATATATGCTTCATGTTGTCATGTTAAAGATTCCAGGCAGATCAAATCTCCATAGAAACAAGCACATGCCAGCCCCCCATACAAAAAAGTTACATAGCGCACTTTTAAGTTTCAATCACTTTTAGTTCACTGTAGCCATAGCTTGCCAACAAACCAAGCTGTGGGTTTAAACTATTTTTACTATAGTATGTACAGACAGTGTAAAGGGGGACGTCTCAGCATTTGAATACAAAGAGTTAAATTTTAAGTTTTGTTCCAGATGTGCAGAGACCAGCCCCACAAACATACCCAGGTCAAATGGAAAGCACATTTAGGAGGTCTGTGAGAAAACAGACTCACACTACGCCTAGCACATTAGAAGATACTTAAGTCGTGGTGACAGTAACAATAAAAGCAATTGTCTGTTAAAAATAACTACTGACTACTGTAGATTTAATGAAGAAGCCGTTATTCTTGCTACAGTTTGAGTATTGCTTCATTATTACACAGTTGTTAACAGTTTCGTGGCAATGAAATTTGACACCTATTTATTTTGGGTGCACAGGTTTTTGCCTTGTGGTTTCTAGTGTTCAGCTAATGAAACGAAACAACGCAATCTAATGAGTCAGCAATCAAAGGGTTTCCCAAAATGCTTATACACTCCAATTCTGTTTGTAAAATAGTTTATTTTTTGATCATATATTGTTTCTCTAAATTCTGGATTTTAAGAATTGTCATATGCTAAAAAGGCACAATAGAGAAATGTCCTGCATTTGACCCACACTTCAGTCCAGCTGGGTGAATCTGTCAGGAGCCGTAGCTAGAGGCTCTACAGGATTTCCTTAGCATTAGAATTTTCAGTCTTTTACAGGCATGAGGTGCTATATAACTTTTCTGGAGGAGGGTCTGACACCTGCTTGTCTTCATGGAGATGTTATGCAGTACGGCATTGTCAGTTACATTTTTTGCATTTATTAAATTACATTTTTATTTCTCAAATATAGCCTGAAAAACATGCTGCTTATTTTTATGGAGATACAGTTCGAGTTATATTTGTATTGTGGTACATTCCAGGCAAATTAAATCTCCAGTGGAGACAAGAAGGTGGTGGACCCTTCATCACAGAAGTTACATAGTGCACTAGTACCTCTATCTCATTTACAACAATTCATTTTGCCATTCTCAGGGTATCAGTCAGTGAGGAGGGGACTACTGAAGAAACATTCACCCAAGTTTCACCACAGTTTGAAAGCCACCCACCCAAGAGCTTTGTAACGAAGACTGTATTTCAACATGGTCATCGCATCGCCATGTTTGTGTGCTCCTCTGGTAATGTAATGTTGAATACAAAAGTACAAAGTGTACAATAATAAAAGATTAATATCAGCATTTTGGATTTAGAAAATTCAAAGCATGCACATGCTTTCAGTAGTTGTTGGTGCCTACTAGAATTTCTATTAATTCATATTTAAAAAATATTGGTCAAGTATCCAAAGAAAAGTTGTCAGAAGCAGTGGGTGACTGGTATCCACATATCTTTAGCTAGGCTTGTACAGGACCACTTTAGCAGTAGAATCTTTGGTTGGCTCCATCTCCTTTTCTGGAGGACAGTCTGCCACTTGATTGTATTTGTGGAGATGTTATTACTTTGCCTTATTGTTCCATACATTACAAGTTACAATCCCTTAAATTCATTAATAAACCAAAATGTTAATGTCATGGTAAATACAGTGTATTCTTCAGGTAAAAGTCAGACTACTAGACTGTTTCTCTTCTGAGCTGTTTTAGTGGTACCATATTATCTGAAGTTAGGAGTCATATTTTCCATCCACACTGTGTCTGTCTGCTGCAGAGGGGGAGTGAACGGAGAGTGAGAGAGAGAGTGAGAGAGAGAGAAAGGGGTAGAGGAGTAAGCCAGAAAGAAAACCAGACTGAGGAGAAAGAAAAAAATGTAGTTTTTTCTTTTTTCGTTTTTCGTTTTCTGTGAGCAGCTAGAGCTCAGAGGAAATTGACATTAGCGATAACAACTGTTAATCGTTGAATGACCAAATGTCACTGCTAGATTGTGTGTACAAACTGTATGAGATGTTTGATGCTAGAACTTTATAGAAGTAGAGGGGTAGTACCTGAGGCCACGAGGACGTAGTCCCCTCAATGGTTCTCTCACGCCTCAAATGGGACGTCCTGTGTGGGTGGAGCATGGAAGAGGCAGGATCTGAGTAATTAAAATACTGGTGGAGAGGTTAAAATGTGGAGGATTTCTTTGGGAATGAGGATCAATCAAATGTGACCTACTCTTTCAGCAAAAATGTTTGGATGAGTTGCTGTGCTAACATTTTTAACTCTAAGGAAAAGGTTCACTCCAATTTTGATAATAAGTTTCATTAATATTACCATGTGGTGTTATACTAATTCTTTTATATAACAAGACTCAAACTATTCTAGAAAGGCTATATTCTGTCCTCTTTGCATAATTTTTCAGTACCAGTACTTTTTCAAATGACTATAGTATAGTAGTAATTGTAGTATTGATTAGTATCCGAGTAACAATTTATTTAATATAAAATATACTGACAAACTTCTCCTTTTTAAAAAACAAAAAACTTTTAAAAATGTAAAAGGGTAAAGGTTAGGGTAAAAAAAATAAAAAATTTAAACCCTGCATTTACCAGCATTTGGTTTATTAATGAATTCACTCTGGTGATTTGCATAAGAGGAGCAGAAGAACTGGCCTTTAAAAGTGCACTGCACAGCTTTTCTGGTAGAGGGTCTGCCACACAAAACCCAAAGCTTATAAATGATTATTTACAATCATTGAATCAACAGTCCTTATAGAAAGTTAGCTTTTGTACAAGAGACATCTCTAAACCCAGCCCTTTCTTAATGACTACTGTATGGTGAGAGTGGCAGAAAGGCACTATGAGATGATGGTAGTTCATGTGGGCTCCATTTGAAGCTCAGGCACTGGCCCTGTAATCGAGTTCGTCCATAACACTGTGTGGAAGCTCTGGGTTTATTTAAACAGAGGAGGCTGCACTGTCACACCAGGCATTTGTCTGTCCGCATTTCCCTAACTCAGACCATGCAACAATCTGCTGAGGACGACTATGGTGTCAGATTTTTTTAAAGGGCCCATATTACCCCATTTCTGATCTGTTATAATGTATCCTCATCAAAAACATACCTGGAGTTGTCTTTTATTTCATTCAACACACAACTCCTGCATATTTAGGCTGAGTTCTTCTCTCAAACAGAAAACACTGTTCCACCTTGTGATGTTAATACAGAAAGTGTGGCGCTGTGTTTTAAAACTCTATACACCTTCAATAGATGAATTTGGATCATTTTAGCCTTGGAGTTGGCAATCTCAACTAAACAAAAGATAGCTGTTAACCTGAAAACTACCACTTCATGACATTACAAAGGTGGAACAGAGCATTTTGAGCTTTGGGGATGTAGACTAATAATAAAGGAGTACTCTAACATGTTTGAATGAAACAAAACTCCAGTATGTTTAGGATGATGCAGCAACACTCTAATAAGGCTTAAAGCTCACAAGAGTCAGTTTTGAATTATATAGGACCTTTAATAATAGCACACTGAATGGAGTGTATAAGTTGGCCAGGTAAAGTCAAGGAGCATATTCAGCATCAGGGACTTTATTTTAAAAAGGAACATGTTATGCAAAATTGAGGCAAAGGAGCTTTTAATCATGTTAAAATATTATAATCATTAATTTAGCATGAGTAATCCTGAAATCTGAAATTACTTACAATGATTTAAAAAAGCAAGTAAAAGCAAATGTGAATCAACTGTTGAAGAACAAAACACTTTTACATAAAGAAGCATAGGCTTTGGGCTGCACAGTGGCACAGAGATTAGCAAGCTCACCTCACAGTAGGAAGGTCCTGGGTTTGATTCTGGGGCAGCACGGGGCCTTTCTGTGTGGAGTTTTGCATCTGCCCACATATGTTTCCTCTATGTGTTCCGGCTTCCCCCATCACTAAAAACATAAAACATAAAAACATATCGTACAATAGGCTCCTCCTCTGGCCCCAGGACATTGCCTCAAAAAGAGATTCTCAATCTCAGAGGAGCTCTGTGAATGAAACAGGGATATTGGGAGGCGAAGTCTTCTGCCTTTAAATGACAGGACAGATAAACAGGGACTATGCAGAATTATTTGTTATGAGTTAGGCAGCGACCTCTCATGCATTCCAAGAAAGTGAGAAGGCCTATCTCACCAGGCTAACCCGTCTTCACTATTAGCAGTGCTATATTTTCTGTATTTTCTCTATATAGTCGTTTTAAATGTGCACCTGATGACATGCATTTAAAGATAGACTGCACCAGGACTGATTTATTTCAATACAATATAATTTTCTTCCCATACCCTGTAATTTGTCTGGAGCAGGTGGGTTTTCATGGGCTTGTCTAAACAATACACCTAAACCTGCAATTGAAAATAATTAACAAATATAATTATAGAAATAATAGAGTTCCTAGATAAATAAGTGCTATGTAAATATTATTAAGGACCTACACTAGGCTTTAACTTATTCAATAAATGACAAATGAACTATAATCCTAATCATTTTTGTAGTATGTTAAAATATGAGCTGCAGAGAGGGTCAAATAATTTGAAAAATCTGTCTACCTTAAAGGTGCACTATGGGACCCACCCCTGCTTGCCTCCATGCTGGAATGTTCCACAGTATGGCTTTAAACTCATCTATGTATTAATCTCATTCAAATCCAGGCAAAGCAATGGATGTCATCGTCATAGACTCTTCACCAGAAAAGCTACACAGTGTACCATTAAAACTACCATCTGCAAGTTCATTACATTTTTTTTCACCAGTAGATGGAAGATGTGCATTTGTTCACCTGTGCTCTCTGGTCTTCTTCTGTCAGGCCAAAGCTGACACACTATCAGACAGCAGTAACATAGGTAGCATCTAGTGGTGATACGTGAGAATACAGGGTGAGTCGGCCTATCTAATTATAGATGGTAGCTTTAAGTGTTTCATTATCATATTTGTTATAATGACAGGTCTATTCTAGTGCAAAGAGAAAGTGAGCCAAAATGAGGAGTGCAGGAGCAGCTTCAGCGAGAGACTCCCATACAAGTAGAAACACGTGGACAGAGGAAGGACTGAGGACAGAGACCGTCTGCCAGAGAATGCACACGGCTTCAGTGAGGCACACACAAGCTGTAGTTCCTGTAAGACTATTGGTAAAAACCAGCAACAACTGACCCCAATCATATCACTTTTTTTAAGGTAAAGGTGCACTGTGTAGCATTTCTTCTGGAGGGTCAGCCAACTGCTTGTCTCTATGGAAATGTTATTGCTTTGGTCTACAACCTTCCACAGAATAGATTAAACTATCCAACAGGAGACAAGCAGGTTACAACACTGTGCTACATGTGATACTATGGAGCATTCCAGGCAAAGCGATAACATCTCCATGGAGACAAGGTAGCGGAACCTCCACTAGAAAAGTTGCATGGTGCACCTTTAAATTAAATTACAATTTTTGATTTTGTCACAATTCATGTTTACATAGTGTCTATACAATGCCTGAAGGAGGTAACTGAAGCCATCTGCTCCTTCACATTTCATTGTAATAGCTTAAATCCACCTGTCACTCACTCAGAGCATGTAGAGGCTAACCAAATAAAGGTGGAGGAAAGAGAAAGAGAACCACTGAATCACAATATAATGACAAAATAGCAGATGGAGTTCACAATTAGATTTTTTATCTTTATTTATCATTGCCTCACATGTAAACAGTGTTCAGACACCAAACTTTACTATTCCTGTAACATTATTCAGGACAGATATAAGTTACCAATTATATAATATTGTAACTAATGTATGCCACTAACACAATGAGCCTAATGCAGACTTGCAATAAAAATAGCAGAATTAAACACTTAGTCTGTCATATTAGTTATTTATTCAAGCTTTTATGATTTAAATGTTATCCTCTAGCCAAAAAATAACTAATAAGTTCCCAGTAGTGTGTAGTAGTAGTGTAAAAAACGTACACAGGATAAGTATTGACCCCCAATATATAGAATGATAAATCGATATAGTATAGAGTGTAGTGTTTATCGTGACAGGTCTATTACCAGTGGATTAACTTCACATAAAAAGCTGGTAATACTCAGATGGAAAGAACTGAAAATGGCTGGCATTTGAATACAAAAGCAGTATGGCCTCTTTGGGGTGCTTCCACCCAAACCACCAGAGTCTGAACTGAGAGTCGCCACATAAACAGTCCACAGACTGTCCAAAGCAAGCACCCAAATTACAACTTCTATTTTACTCTGAGCTGAGAGCTTCTTCCAGTCTCTACAGTCTCTTCTAAAAGCTACACTCAAGGCAAAGGGATCAAGATGAGGATGTAGTAGGTAAATGTAAAACTATGTATTGCAGTGCTGGTTTAAATCCTACAAACGATGCCACACCATTTACTTAATATGCAATAACATTTCATTCACAGTTTTTCTTATTGGATGCAGTTGAGCTAAATGAGACTATAAGCAGTTCTTATGTTGTCTGTTTGTCTCCATGGAAATGTTATTGCCTTGTCTAGAATGTTCCACAGTATGCAGTAGATTAAATCCATCTATCACAAGGGAGACAAGCAGGTTACAGCACAACGCCGCATTACAGTTCAGATCCGTGGAGAGTCGGCCCTATTCACAGAACAGTATATTTGAACAATAGAAACACCCGTAATGAATAAAAGCTAGAGGATATATTTAAAGTCATACCATGGAACATTCCAGGCAAAGCAATAAAATCTCCATGTAGGTAGTGGACCCTCCACCAGAAAAGTTGCGCACTTCACCTTTAAGACAATATGTATCACAAATTAATAGCAACGTAGTCATGTGATTTGTAATGAGACTGAGTTGAGTGGCCGATCTTAACGTTTAGCCAGTCAGGTGCAAAAATATTTCTCTGTGCACATAAAACAATACATTTTAGAATTATAAGGTGAGAATGTGATGAATTATAAGGTGATATGTGATGCTTTTCTTAAAATTGCATCGTTTGTATATTCTCGTTTCTGAGTATTTTTTGTATGCTTGGATTTGTTGCATTTCTTTTGTATGAGCACAAATCCACTTCCCCAATCCACTGAGCCAAGAATAGTCAGAACTTTAAAAGTGCACTATGAAATTTTTTGCTTGGGGGTTTGTCACCTTCTTGTTTCCATGGATATGCCATTGCTTTGCTTGGACTCTCCTCTAATATGAAATTAAACAGCTCTACCTTACATTTATTTTTTCAGTTTCATTGCTCAAAAATACCTAGAAAACACATATCTGACCAGTAACTTGGCCTGGCTTGGTCTCCATGATGATAGATAGGTGCCATACTGTGAAACATTTCAGATACAGCAATGGCATCTCCATGGAGAAAAGCATGTAGCAGACCCTATACCAGAAAATGTACACAGTGCGTCTTTAAATCTAAATATCTTATACACAGTTCTTCTTAATAAACATCCAGCTGCATGAGGTTTAGGAGCAGGGCTTAGTCGTACAGACTTATGTTGGTGAAATGATGACATGTATGGCTAAATGAGAGGTCAGACTGGGTTGCTCTGTAGTTGAAGTTGCAACGTGTCCACATCACATCCAGACACTGCTTCGTGGAGGAGCCAGATTTTCTTCTCCCATTTCTCTCCACTCAGACACTGTGGGACGGGCGAGATGTTGGAGGTGGGGGCGGGCCATGTGAAGATCATCCATGATTTTTAGTTATCTCAAATATTCAACCAGAGGGGCATGGTGTAATTTACGTGAATAATATGATTGGACAATATGATTGGATGGGAAGATGGTGTTTGGAGGAACGTTGACTAGATAAGATTAGATAAGTTAGTTTATGCACATCAAAACTGTGTATATTTCCATAATGCAGGTCTACACAAAACTGAGCCTTGTCATCTCTTTTGCAATAGACATGACTATATATCTATTTTGATTTCTGGCAATACTGAAAATATCTTCTCGCTAGATCTAGAAAGTGCTTGAAACCTCTATAAATCCCAGTCCTTACCATGCCAGGGTATAACGTGCAGTATAAAGCAGTTGTTGGCCACTTGGGCAAGTTGGGCTGCAATTAAACTAAACAAGAATATCCTAATTGTTTCAAGCATTCACTGGCATCTTCAAATCACATCCAAAACACACTTTCTTCTGATTATTCTCTTATATTCACATGCAAAAACCAAAAACAACCTCTACGTTATTGGAGCGAAAATAGTTGCAAGAGTTGGTATAGTTATTAATCCTGGGAAAAGAGGAGACGCGTCTCACGCCGCGATGCCGGTGCGCAAATGGTGTCTTCGTTCATCATCCACGTTGGATGGGCAACGTGAACTTGTTTGACATGTTTTAAGGCGGCCCCTGTGTGATGAAGGCGGGACTCTGATTCCAACATGTACCAGTTATCCTAAGCGCAGGACCTCCCTAAAAAAGTCCAGGCATATAAAAGCCTAGCTAAGTCATTTGTTTGGGCAGTAGGGAGGTTCTGCTAGGGGTCTGGATTGGAGTTACGCACAGACCGGACCCTACCGTATATGAGTGGAGTCTGAGGAAAAACAGGATTCCCCTACCACAAAGAATCTACATGTCTAATATTTAGACATGTTCAGCTTTGTGGATATTCGGATAGCGCTGCTGCTCAGCGCAGCGGTGCTTTTGGCGAGAGGACAAGGCGAGGATGATAGTAAGTACCACTTTCAAACTTTGCTTTGGCTAGATTTGGGACTGTTGCACTGGCGCCTCGAGGATGTGGATAACGCACGAGGATGCTGGGACTGCTCTGCGGGATACCTGACTCCAGTGGGCAACGTGTTTCGCATCGACTTTTTTACGGACTTTTTGAAGCAGCCGTATAGACCGGATTTTTTTGTTGTGCTGCCCTCAGTAACGTGCACGTACTTGCTCAGTGTGCGTCCTGGGGACCCGAGGGGAGCAGCTGCGCTCCGCTCTGATGCGTAACGACAGGACACTGGGCTCACAAAGAGTTGAAGCAAATCCAAAACTAAATCAAACACAGACAATGGCAAAGTTTGATAATTAGACATCCACTGCACCCTTCCAGAGCGAAAGTTTGCTCAAAAACGATATTTTGAACGAACCACCCCACTCAACCACACGTGCCAAGATATGCAGCGTTTAACAGATGTTTTCCATCCATGGCCTAGTTAGGCCAAAGCCTGGACAGTTAGACTTCTCAGTCTTTTTAAACTTTTCACCGAAATTTAAACAACAGCCATATTAATTCAGATGTTTTTAATTAGGAATTTGGTATGTATTTAGACCATTTGGGGACTTGTTTTTTTTTCTGGAAATCACAACATAATAGAAAAAAACCAAACTTCTCTTTTGCACAGAAATAAACTTTTTAAGTCAATTTAAAAGAAAATTGTTTTAGCTTGACGTCGACACCAAATTTGTCTAGACACTAATTAATCACCAGAGAAGGGCGCGGAGGAGCTCTCATTATGGGTAAACGGCGCCGCCTTGTGGCCAAAACGTATACAGCAAGCGCATCGTCCATATCCCCCGCTTCTAAAAGCCAAATCAAGCATTTAAATACTCTCTCGTCAAAAGTGCATCTTTAACACAATGTATTTTTAGTTGAATTATTCTAAATTCCGTAGCAAACAACAACCTAATGCTGACACGTAGGCCTGTTCACACGTGGGGTATGCTACCAATCATTCAAATGTACTCAAAAGTGAAAACTTAAGTTTATAGGGTGTGTAAAGTCTTTCAATTTGATGATATTTCACCAGTGTCGCAGCCAAAACAGTTACTTCTCTGGAGTTTACTATGTAAATACTTACATTTGTCCTCTTTTCAGACCCACTCGGCAGCTGCACATCCGATGGACAGTCTTACAACGATAAGGATGTATGGAAACCCGAGCCCTGCCAGATTTGTGTGTGTGACAGCGGAAGCGTTTTGTGCGATGATGTGATCTGCGAAGACAGCTACGACTGCGAAGACCCAATCATCCCCGAGGGAGAGTGCTGCCCCATCTGCCCCGATGGTACCTTGCCCTGCTCTGATCTGCACCTCACTACTGCGCAGTGGCGCCACCTAGTGTCCCAGGCTCACCTCTGACCTATGCAGTCACGTGTCTGCCCGTCCAAAAACAGATCGGCTTTTTGGCCTTTTTTGGATTCACCAAAGCGACCTTTTGGAATTACAATTTTTGCCTCTAAAATCCAGTTTTTGGAATATACCTGCTTTGTTGAAGCCTCTCCTAATAATACAAAGCTCAGTAATGAAAGTACTGGAAGCAACACTGCCTGCATATGTCAAGTTCAGTCAAAAACATTCTATTAGGCCTACGACTGTGAAAGGGTTTTAGAGCCCTCTTGCTGAGTCTGTCCTTAAGGTTATAATGAAAAACCTTTCTTACTGAGATATTTACTGTGTCCTTTTATTTTGGTTTCCAGGACCCATTACTGAAGTTCCTGTAAGTTCCTTTTCATCTTCTCTTTGGTCTTTATTTTTACATTACATTATATTAGTTTTGCCAAACCAGTAGATCCTAACAGGTCTTTTTTATTTTGTTTCTGTAGCAAATCCCAGGTGAGCGTGGACCCAAAGGAGACCCGGTAGGTTAAAGTTCACATAACTGATTCCTACTTGCCCCCTCTCTTTTATAAGCCTTTACATATTAGTTTTATAAGCTTTATAAGCTCTATAAGCAAGATTACTTTGCAAATATTGATTATAATCAGGCAGTTGATAAAGGGCAAAAGGGCTTTGGGTCTTAGGGGTCCATATTGTCCCAGGCCCCCACAATTCTGTTGACAGGCCTAGTTATAATCCAGTGCATTTATTACATTTGAATACTATATAAAGCAAAAAATAAATACATAAATAAAGTTTAAAATATGCACGTGCCAATTAAGATACTGTATCTTGTGATGTAATGCAAAGGTCAAAAGGTCAGTAGGTCATTAAAAGTTCAAAGGTCATCATTTGTGCAATATTTGTTATGACAGTGAAACAAATCCCCCTGAGAACATTGCATTTCACATTACTGATAATTAAGAATCACATATGATTTTATTTTACATTTTAATTTTTATTGAAAGAAAAATGCATTATTTGTCTGATCCACATCACTGTTTATGTTTGCTTAGGGTCCCCCTGGTCCTCCTGGAAATGACGGTATTGACGGACAACCCGGTCTCCCAGGACCTCCCGGACCTCCTGGCCCCCCTGGCCTCGGTGGAGTGAGTGTCCCATTTTCTCTTTTATGTTGGCTGTGACTGTCATGATAACATGTGGTTTATGGTGAATCTGAGTTGGGAAAGACATACTTGAGTTTGGGTCATCAAAGGTGTCAAAGTGTACTGCTAAGATCAACCAGTGGTAACAAAATGATGTAATGTTATTTGTTAAATTCTGTGTACTTCTATACTTATATATGGTATAAATTACTTTTACACCTTTTACACAAACTAACTTTGTATCACAAACTAACTTTGTATCAGTGTAATTTAAAATGGAAAAATTCTACTGCTGATGCTCAAAGGTTGTTTTGTATATTATATGTACCAACTTAATTTAAGTAAAATGTATATAAAGCATGTTAGCCTTAGTATTTTGACTAACGTCAACACACTTCCTTTTCTTGTTCTTACAGAACTATTCTCCTCAAATGTCCTATACTGACCACTCCAAATCCAGCGGCCCTCCTCAGCCTGGTCCCATGGTAAAGCACCTGCTTCACACACACATACACACATTCACCATCAGAAATGTCTTTATGACGTCAGTCTTAACATCACAAACTCAAGGCTCTTTTCTCTCTCAAATAACAGGGTCTCATGGGTCCCCGTGGCCCCCCTGGACCTTCTGGAAGCTCTGTAAGTACCCCTCTCCTCACATCAATTGAGAAAAGCGTAAAAACAAAATTTATAATGTTTTGTTCTCATATAGGGTCCCCAAGGTTTCACTGGCCCCCCTGGCGAGCCTGGTGAGCCCGGTGCAGCTGTAAGTAACATTTTATATTTTTGAATGTTTCTAAGATCGAACACTGATTGCAAGTTGAAGATGTTTTGTTCGTTTACATTAAAAACATCTGTTATTGCATTTTAGGGTCCCATGGGATCACGTGGTCCTGGTGGTCCTCCTGGAAAGAACGGAGATGATGTAGGTTTTTGTTTTTCATCATAAAATAGTTCTACTTACATTTTTTTATTTGTCAAATGTAAATTTAGATACATCTAATCTTATATCTAAAATCTGCTGTTTGTATCTTTAGGGTGAGCCTGGCAAACCTGGTCGCCCTGGTGAGCGTGGACCTGCTGGCCCCCAGGTGAGTGACCCCAAAGTTCAAACGTCACAAGGTCAAACTGACATAAAATTAAATATAGTGTCAAACGTACATATATATAAATATTAATCTTTTCTTTCAGGGTGCCCGTGGATTCACCGGAACTCCTGGACTTCCCGGCATCAAGGGACACAGAGTCAGTACTGAATCTCTATTTTCAGTTGGGGTTTTCTGTTCAGTTTTCTTACCAAATCCATTCCTATTGCACTTGTTCAGGGTTTCTCCGGTCTAGATGGAGCTAAGGGAGATTCTGGACCTGCTGGACCTAAGGTAACATCAAAACCATTGTTCTAGTGGATTATTATTTAATTTGGACAACTAAATCTAATTCTTTTTGCTCCTGATTCATAGGGAGAGGCTGGTACTTCTGGTGAGAATGGTATCCCCGGAGCTATGGTAAGTTACACATTTTTAATAGATAATTTAAATATTTATTCAGTTTCTCTCAGTAAAAAACAAACAAACAAACAAACAAACAAACAAAAAAGCCAGAAAATACACTAGTCACATTTTAGGTCATCCTCTCCTTCCACATGTGTTAAACATATTTTTCTAAATGTGTGTTAAATATCTGTATCTTTTTATGGTTATTCTAAACTAAATCATATGTGTTTTTCATTTGTGTAGGGTGCTCGTGGTCTTCCTGGTGAGAGAGGCCGCCCTGGACCCCCTGGCCCCTCTGTAAGACAACAGCCTATGATTGATCTATAGCTTCATTTTTGAGGATTTGTATTATATTTAAATTATTCTTTCTTTTCTGATCAGGGTGCTCGTGGTAACGATGGCAACACTGGCCCTGCTGGACCTCCTGTAAGTATTCAAATCAGTTTATTCATTATTATTGAAATATGTGCAGTTTTCTATTTAAATTTATGTGGTTAAAAAGAATACAATACAATTTCATCCAGTAAAAAATTATATTGCAAGGAAACATTCATGGGTTTCGACATCTGTGTTAATTGTTAATTGCTATGGTAACAGTGCTACTTTTTAAATACTTTGAAACCCATGGATAGACTCAAATAATAAATGATGTGTAATCTATACTTCTTTGCCAAAAATGTCTTCTATTTTAGTCATTGCCAATAATTGTTTCACTAAATCTGTCTTTGTACATCTCAGGGACCCACTGGCCCTGCTGGTCCTCCTGGATTCCCCGGTGGTGCTGGAGCTAAGGTCTGTTTTGAGTGACCAAAATATTAATATTGTACATTGTCACCCATATCCAAGAATCTTAGTGCAAGTCCCCTGAACTCTGTTTGAACCCTATAGCCACCAGATGGCACCAGCCCACCTCTAATACCCCCTGCCCTAGCCCCTCCTCCCCCCTCCCGCCTTCACCCAGAGCAGGCCTCAGTTTAGCATCTGGCTCTGCTCTGATCTGGTACAGGTTATCCTTGTAAGAATGAGAGAAGCAAGCTTGAATTTGAGTTCTTTGCACAGGAAACAGACCAACCAAATATGATTCAAAAGGACTAATCTGAACATGCTGCTTTTAATACTTTGTATGAAGTAAAACAAATACAGGGTCTGTGTGTTGCTTAGGGCCAATACACACAGGATCACTGGTGAATTGTGACGCTTATAGTAGACTTTTATCAGTGAACACATATTTATAGTATCACTGAATAACTATAGCTATGCATTTCATTTGAATGCATCTACCTAATTTTCAGACTGGTCTTAGCAGGAATATCCAGAGGATCTTTTGCATGGAGCAAGTGTCTGTTAGCCTTTGTTCATATTTATATACTTATTTAACTCTTTTGGAGATACAAAGGGAATAAGGTACTTATTCTATGGAAACTAAAAGATTGTTTTATTGTTTAACACACACACACACACACACACACACACACACACACACACATATATATATATATATATATATATATTTATATATATATATATATATATATATATATATATATATATATATATATATATATATATATATATAATATTTGCATAATCTATGAAGATTGTCATTGTTTATGGTGAGTGACACCCAGGAGTAGCTCATAGCAGAGCTGCTGCTCCTTCACATTGAAAGAGGATAGTTAAGGTGCATTAGACATCTGTTATGGCCCTGAAAGCAGAGGAGGATGTTGCCTGTTGTGGATTATTTGACTTTAAACTATGACTGAAGACCATATGATTAAATCTTTTGCTCTTGTTTAGGGAGAGACTGGTCCTCAGGGAGCTCGTGGTTCTGAGGGACCCCAGGGCGCTCGCGGAGAGGCTGGTAACCCTGGACCTGCTGGAGCTGCTGGAGCTGCTGTAAGTATAACACTATAAAGCTATAATATACACCTATATCAGAGAACTTTAAACAGACTATTGATGTTTTCTGTTCCAATAGGGCAACCCTGGATCTGATGGTGCCCCTGGTGCTAAAGGATCTACTGTGAGTATAACCAGCTCATTTGTCCATGCTTTACACTAGGAATGGGGAAAATGTAATCCGCATCAAAATTGTCATATATTTTCTATAGTAAGAAAACTTGCAAAAGGGCTGATAAAAAAGAAAAAAAAACTTGCAGTATTATCTTTTAAACAACTGTATTAGGTGATATTTAACGTTATTTTCCTTCCAGTTTTTATACATTACATGAAGCTTAAGCTGGAAATGTATTGGCAGGTTTAGGCATGTTTATGATGGATTGTCAAAAATATAACCTCAGCTACATTTAAGGTATAATGAATGTTGTTGTTTTGAATTGTCAATAAATTTCAAATTGTCAATAAACTTCAAAAAGTAAAAAAGAAAACAGAAAAGAAACATGCAGTGTAATCTTCCAAACAGTAGGTATTAGGTTAGATTATGCCTCTATATTTTATAATCACGTTTGGAACAATACATGAACCTTAATCAGGAAAACAGGCATAATAAAGCTCATTTCTGATGGATTACCCAAAATATCCGATTACGATTGCAGGGAAAATTAAATACATTTTGGTCACCCACCTCTATTATATATTTATATCCTACTCACCTTTTCTGTTTAGGGTCCCACTGGAATTGCTGGTGCCCCCGGTTTCCCCGGAGCTCGTGGTCCTGCTGGAGCCCAGGGAGCTGTTGGTGCCCCCGGTGCCAAAGGAAACAATGTAAAAAACAAAACAAAAAACATTAAAACATGTTATAATTTAAACTTTGTACAATTATTAAGGTACATTAAGGTTTATGCTTCTATCCACAGGGTGAGCCAGGTCTTTCCGGTGCAAGGGGAGAGCCCGGTGCCAAGGGAGAGACTGTAAGTTAATAATATGTCGAAATATTTGCAGTAGATCAGTCGATAGAGTTTTCACTCACTAAACTGAAGGCTGTAGACATCTTTACTTCCTGTGTTGTTGTGTCCATGAGCAAGACATCCAACTTGCTACAAGATTATCAGTCAATCAATCAATCTATCAACTTTATTTAGCCCCAAAAAATTTTTCAGTTTACAGTTCTCTGGTCAATAATAAAAAATAATAATAATTGCATACAGCCACAGTCAACATTAATCTGTTTTTAAACTGTATTTATGATTAATTCCAAACAAATTGAAATTGCATTTTGAAAAGTCACAAATTGCAAACGAAGTCTACAAACAAATAGACATACAGACAAATACATCTGTTAGTTAGATTAGTTCAAATTTCAGTCTTCTCTCAAATGTGAAATACTCCTGGCTGTGTTAAGAATATGCATTCTTCCTGTATGTGTCCAACAGAGCTTTAAAAGCACTATATAATTATGACTATTGATTATTGATAGGATTACTTATCAATACTGTGTTTGATTAATTTGTAATGATGTATTTTGTATCCAGGGCCCAGCCGGTATCCAGGGACTGCCTGGACCCAGTGGTGAGGAGGGAAAGAGAGGAGCTCGTGGAGAGCCTGGTGGTGCTGGAGGCCGCGGACCCTCCGGAGAGCGCGTATGTGACTCTTAAAAATTCACACACAAAAACACACTAGACTATGAAAACTATTTTATTTTTTGTTTATCTTATTATTATTGTTGATTGCAGTTTTGTTATTAGGCATAGGGCAGGATGTTATGGCTTGTTATCGACCATTGATCAACCTTTTGGTATTGATTATATGACAAGAGGGTCTTTTAATTTAACTATAGTACGTCTGAACTTTGCTCTAAACCACATCCTGATACTAGCTGTAGACCTCACCTATCCCAAGCATATTACTGACAATTAGACATCACCATCTTGATTAAAATGTGATTAATTGATTAGCCCTAATGAGACATCTTTAATAATGACAATATATCCAGTCTGTGCCAAGCTGTACTCCCAAAGCACCAAGTTAATACATATTGTAATGTGACCTTTAGCATAGACTGTAATATGACTTTTATCATAGACAATGGACTAGTGAAAAAAAACAAAATTGCAAATACATAATACTTGCCAGGTCAACAGGTTATAGTAGAAAAGATACATTTCTCAAAGTGAAGTAAAATGAAAATATACTAGAAATGAACACACAAGATACAATTTGGACAGCCACTGTGTTGAACCTAAGTAGCTTACATATAAATACACATCAAGCATCTTAAGTATATTATAATAAGTATGTAAAAAATGTTTCTTGAAAAGTTTTGTCTCACCTTTGTTGTTTTTGTCGATCATGTAGGGTGCCCCTGGTGCTCGTGGTTTCCCTGGTTCTGATGGTGCTGCTGGAGGCAAGGTCAGTCCCATTTCAGATTTAAGTCATAGGTCACAACTTCATATTATTCCTATTCATAAGTTTAACGGATCTCTTCATGTGTGATAGGGTGCCCCCGGTGAGCGTGGTGCCCCTGGACCCTTGGGTGCTCAGGGAGCCACTGGTGAAGCTGGTAACCCTGGAGCTCCTGGTGCCCCTGGATCTAAGGTATATTTTGGGAACAGATTTTCTACAATCCTTAAATTTCAAATCATAATGATAAGCAGCAAATCTCAAAAGTTGAAAATATTTAACATCTTGTCCTACACAAACTACACAATATCTTATTAATTTAAAATAATGTTTTGCTTTGCTTTAGTTTTGCCTCAGATGTACATGATATTTACTGAATGTTATACTTTTACACAGTGTTTTGAAATGTGATTTTGTCCTAGGGTGTGACTGGTAGCCCTGGCTCACCTGGTCCTGATGGCAAAGTTGGACCTGCTGTAAGTACTATACCAAATGCCTAATCAATACTTTATCATTACAATATTGATCTTATGCATTGTTTTACTTTTAGGGTGTTCCTGGACAAGATGGCCGCCCTGGCCCCGCTGGCCCCTTGGGAGCCAGAGGACAGCCCGGAGTCATGGGATTCCCCGGACCCAAGGGAACCAATGTAAGTGAATTAACCTGCTGGAGTGTGGTTTTGAGACAAACTTCCATGTACATTATGTGTCGCACTGAATATTTCTAATACGATGACCCATTTTCTCAGGGTGAGCCTGGCAAACCTGGTGAGAGAGGCCCCTCTGGTGCTGCTGGTGCTGTTGTAAGTTTAAACTAGGAGATCTTTTAATCTTTTATTATCAGCCGAATAACCACACAGCTAATAAGTGCTGATGTATGTGTTGTGATTATAGGGTGCCCCTGGCAAAGATGGAGATGCTGGTGCTCCTGGACCTTCTGGCCCCGCTGTAAGTCCACACTCTTTGTTCCATTTGCCCTTATGGTTTAAGCTTCTGTGGTCCACCTACAGTCCAAGTGAATCTAATATCTTCTCTGTGTCCAGGGACCTGCTGGAGAGAAGGGAGATGCAGGACCTGCTGGATCCCCTGGATTCCAGGGTCTCCCTGGACCCCAAGGAGCAACTGGTGAGACCGGCAAACCCGGAGAGCAGGTACGACACCTGGACAAGTGGATGACTTCAGTCGAATACTGTGCATTGCTGTAATAATGACCTCTATGTTTCTTGATCAGGGTGTTCCTGGTGAGGGTGGTCCTCCTGGCCCATCTGGACCCAGAGTGAGTACAGCCCATATTTATCAACCCATATGTAATTTGATGTGTGACCCTGTTATGTTTAAATAACCCCTGTGTGGTGGTCCTGTAGGGAGACAGAGGATTCCCCGGTGAGCGCGGAGGTACTGGACCTGCTGGTCCCACTGGTGCTCGTGGCGCTCCTGGTTCTCCTGGAAGCGATGGTGCCAAGGTGGGTTTGAAAAACATTTTGATAAAAATGTGAACTTAGCGACTGTATTTGATGAATAATAACCACATATCTTCTGTCCCTCTGTAGGGAGAGCCTGGTGCTGCTGGTGCCCCCGGTGCTGCTGGTGCCCCCGGTATGCAGGGTATGCCCGGAGAGAGAGGAGCTGCAGGTCTCCCTGGAGCCAAGGGAGAGAGAGTGAGTGCTATCATGACAACACATTTAAATGCTATAAAATCAAATAAATAGACATGTATTATAATGTGTCTCTTTTTGTCAGGGCGATGGTGGACCCAAGGGAGCTGATGGTGGTCCTGGTAAAGATGGTGCCCGTGGTCTGACTGGTCCCAATGGAATGCCTGGACCTCCTGGTGCTCAGGGTGAGAAGGTGAGGACAGAGAATTTTTTTTAAATTATTATTTATAATTGTGTATTATATTGTTTCATCCTCAAATGTGATTCTGTTTTAGGGAGAGCCTGGTGCTGTTGGCGTTGCCGGACCCACTGGACCTCGTGGATCTCCTGTAAGTTCTCTGTAATCCATTTTTACTGGCATTTTGAATTAAGAAATAATAATAGTAAAATAAAACATTATTATCTGATCATTTCAGGGTGAGCGTGGCGAGACCGGCCCTGCTGGACCTGCTGGATTTGCTGGACCTCCTGTAAGAAACTTTAAATAATAACTTAAAAACATTTTTAAATGAGTGTTTTTCTGTTTATTTTAAGAAAGTAAGTATATCTCACCCACTCACTTCCGTTCATTTCAGGGTGCTGATGGTCAGCCTGGTGCTAAGGGAGAGTCAGGAGACAGCGGACCCAAGGGAGATGCTGGAGCCCCCGGCCCTGATGGACCTGCAGGAGCTTCTGGACCTCAGGTTGGTTATGAACCTGGCTCTGAAAAAGGCATCTCTGGTTCAACATGTATAATTTTAGTGTTGTAGTGTCATTATGTGTATCTGACATAAGCGTTTGTGTCTTCAGGGACCCGCTGGACCTACTGGAGCCAAGGGCGCTCGTGGTGGTGCTGGTCCTCCTGTAAGTTTCCCTTTTCCGAGAAAACTTTGATTTGATCATAATATTAAAGTGGGCATTCACCCTTCTGGGTTTCATGTTTTAGGGTGCTACTGGTTACCCTGGACCTGCTGGCAGAGTTGGACCCCCTGGCCCTGCTGTAAGTGTCACATAAAGAACTTGTGTTTTTAAAACTTATATTATTATGATCCTTTCCTGATAAATGATGTTCTTTGACAGGGTGCTGCTGGCCCCCCTGGCCCCGGTGGATCTGTCGGCAAAGATGGACCCAGAGGAGCTCGTGGTGAGACTGGACCTGCTGGACGCCCTGGAGAGGTGGGAGCCGCTGGACCCGCTGGAGTGGCTGGAGAGAAGGGATCCCCTGGCGCTGATGGAGCTCCTGTAAGTGATGACAGTGATAATGCTTAAGTAAAGTTTTTTCTTTGCTTCTACAGACTTATGTCTGTGTGTTGTAGGGAGCCGCTGGTTTGCCTGGACCTCAGGGTCTTGATGGACAGCGTGGTATTTTGGGTCTGCCTGGACAGCGTGGAGAGAGAGGTTTCCCTGGTCTGCCTGGACCTGGAGTGAGTGTTCTGCAAAGATTAGTTTTATCATGATCATTACCCCTTCATTTGAACTCCTACATATGACCATGTCCTTGTTGTGTTTAGGGTGAGCCTGGAAAGCAGGGACCCGCTGGCCTTGTGGGAGAGCGTGGACCCCCAGGACCTGCTGGACCCCCTGGACTGTCTGGAGCCCCTGGAGAGGCTGGACGTGAGGTACTGATCAGAGTTTAACTGTACAACATAATAAGAATGCTCTAAATTAATTAGACCAATCCATAGACCGTATATGTGAGTGGACATAACTAAAGCGCTAGCTGCCACATGCCAAATAGGAAGTATGCCAGGGGGCTCTTCCGGCTCCTACCAACCCTGGCTCCAATTGACTGACATCTTGTTGACCCTCTCTCTGTAACTGCTGCAATGAGCCTCGTTGTTTTGGTCTCAAAATATTCATATTAACCCGCTCTACATGATCCTGAAGTTTTTTTCCGCTATTTTGTCCGTCAAAAAAATCCCATCCATAACATAGAGCCTGGCTCCAGAATCGTTCCTGTTCCCGTGAGCATTGCGAGCCTCATTTGAGCGGTGCTGAACGCTATGGGTGACATCACACTCGCTTCAGTCCACTTTTTTATACAGCCTATGGACCAATCACACAATGCAAAACAATTCAGCGCTTTGGACAAACCCATGTTTAAACCTGTGTCTGAATTCAGGGATCCCAAGGCCATGATGGTGCCCCTGGACGTGATGGAGCTCCTGGACCCAAGGTATCCATCTCTCTCTGTTAATACACTCTTTACCACAGCGCTGTGGTCGAAGAAAATGCTTCAACACCATGTATTTATACTTCCAAAGGGAGACCGTGGAGAGAGTGGCAATGCTGGACCCCCTGGATCTCCTGGTGCTCCTGGTGCTCCTGGAGCCGTCGGCCCCTCTGGCAAATCTGGAGACCGTGGAGAGACTGTGAGCATCTTCCTTCTTTATTTAGTCTATTCATATCTACAGATTTAAACTGTTATGTGATATCTGACGCCACACTGACTTGCTTTTGTTGTAGGGTCCCGCTGGTGTTGCTGGTCCTGCTGGCCCTGCTGGCCAACGTGGACCTGCTGTAAGTCCATCTCCACATGCACAAATCATCCTTATAATCCTATGATATATTACTCTGCATTACTCTGTGATAAATGAATATATCATAAATTAATATATCTGTGATTAGGGCCCTGCTGGAGCTAAGGGAGACAGAGGAGAGGCTGGTGAGGCTGGAGAGAGAGGCCACAAGGGACACAGAGGATTCTCTGGAATGCCGGGTCTGCCTGGACCTCCTGTGAGTATCTAAACCACATAAGTCCTAACTGCTTTAAGTCATCAGTCAAAGCACCTGTTATATTCTAATGTCCACATATTTGGATTTATAGGGCCACTCTGGAGAGAGAGGACCTGCTGGTGCCTCTGGACCTGCTGGACCTAGAGTGAGTGTTAAAATGTTAAAATTCAGAAATTAAATTATAATTTTATTGTACATAAAAATATGGGCAAAGACATGCAGTTTGAAAGACATTTAAGACTAAAGTTGCCTCCCTGTTGTGTCTTCTCAGGGACCTGCTGGATCCACCGGCTCCGCTGGTAAAGATGGAATGAACGGCATGCCCGGACCACTCGGACCTCCTGGGCCTCGCGGTCGCAATGGAGAGATGGGACCTGCTGTGAGTTTGTAGTTTAAATCCATAGGAACAAGCTTGTGGCTGATTAAATGAGTAGAGCCAGGAGAGAAGTGTTCTCAAGCTACAGAGAGTAACAGATGTAGTATAGATGTCTGTAAGTCTTATGTTTGTAAAACACTGGTGTCTTCTCACAGGGACCTCCTGGACCTCCTGGACCTCCTGGACCCCCTGGACCCCATGGGGGTGGATTTGAGTTTGTGAGCCACCCTCTCCAGGAGAAGGCCCCTGATCCTCTCCGCGGAGGACACTACCGTGCTGATGACCCCAAAGCCATCGCTGACCGTGACACTGAGGTAGACACCACCCTCAAGACCCTCACCCAGAAGATCGAGAAGATCCGCAGCCCTGATGGCTCCCAGCAGAGCCCCATCCGTATGTGCCGTGACCTGAGGATGTCCCACCCTGAGTGGAAGAGTGGTAAGTGTCAAAATGTGAATTAATTTTGGTGAAATAGATCCAAAGGACCAAAAGTTCATGAATACTTGTATTTCTCACAGGATCATACTGGGTGGACCCCAACCAGGGCTCTCCTCTTGATGCCATCAAAGTCCACTGCAACATGGAGACTGGAGAGACCTGCATCTACCCCAGCCAGTCCACCATCCCCATGAAGAACTGGTACACCAGCCAGACCAGAGAGAAGAAGCACGTCTGGTTCAGCGAGTCCATGACCGGTGGATTCCAGGTCAGAAAACTATATCACCTTCTACTAAGAGAATACTACTACATCTACTAATATTCTCACAATGCTATAACTCTACTACTACTACCACACCTACTAACAATAATACTACTACCATTACTACCATTAGTACTACTCCAGCTACCACTACTACTAGAATCATTGCTATTAAATAACTACACTACTACTACAACTATTGCTACTACTACTATTATTACTACTACTTACTACTACTATAACACTTATAATTCCACATTGAGTGATCACCTCAAATTGCAGAAAATGAGAGAATAGAGTTGTTGTAGAACACAGAGTTATGTTTAATTTAAATTAATAGAAAATAACTGCAGTAATACAATGTGATTTTTAATTTTGGGGAATCAATTCTCTAATTAAATGGGACTAGGAAAGGTGGACTAAATGGTTGTGTATTACATCCAAAAGACCCTAACTACTACTACGATGACAATGATCAAATACCTGTTCTGCCTTCTTCACAGTTCCAGTATGGCAGTGAGGGCTCTGACCCAGAAGACGTCAGCATCCAGATGACCTTCATGCGCCTGATGTCCAACCAGGCCTCTCAGAACATCACATACCACTGCAAGAACAGCATCGCCTACACAGATGCTGCCACAGGCAACAGAAAGAAGGCTCTGCTGCTCCAAGGCTCCAACGACGTGGAGATCAGAGCCGAGGGCAACAGCCGCTTCACCTACAGCGTCAGCGAGGATGGCTGCACGGTACGCACCAGGGGGAATCGGGGGTAGTCAAAAGGATCAAAATCAATCAATCAAACAATCAAACTTTATCTATAGAACCTTTTACAACCACCAATATGCTTTACATTAAAATCCACACAATATAAAAGCATGCGAAAACAGTGAAATATAACAAAAAGCGATAATGAGTATTAAAGGCCAGTCTGAATAAGTAAGTTTGTAGCCTGGATTTAAACAGGTGAAAGTAAAAAATCAGATAGTCATAGATACTAAAACTGGTATTGAAACTAAATTTGTGTATGATTTGTTAATTTGTTTTTCAATATAAAACCAAAAATAAGAAAACGAAAAAACAAACATTATTAAGGATTATTAGGAATAATGGAAAAATTGGATAATGGCTGTTTCCCGTTTCCAAAACCACACTCCTGGTCCTAACCTGGTTCAGCCCTGGTTTAGACCTGGTTTAGACTTGGTTCTGGCCTGGTTTAGACCTGGTGCAGTCCTGGTCCAGTCCTGGTGATCGGCTCGGTGGTCCGCTGATGACACACGCGCTACACTGGATATTAGGACCAGGAATCGTTATCTGTTTTTTCATTTTGGGTTTGGAGACAAATAATGAAGAAAATAGCTGTTTTTTTGTTTTCTTATTTTTGGTTTGATATTGAAAAACGAATGAACGAATGATACACAGATCAAACTAAATACTCATTTGTGCAAGTATTGATGATCTAAAATGACATCAAGAGGCCAGAATTTAACCTTTATTGAACAATTTTAGCATGACCCCAGCTTTACCCGAACTAGTATAAGACCACATAGTAACACAGGAGAGGCAAGTTTATTTGTATAGCTAAATTTGTACACAAAGTAATTCAAAGTACTTTACAGAATATGAAAAACGGGAAAACAACAAACAAATCAAAACATAACACAACATAATGAAAGGACTATTAATTTGTGTTGAAAATGGCTATTGTCTAAAAATGGAGCCTTTTAGAATTATCATTGAGGTCTAAAAATGGTAGAAGTATTGAGTCTTTTTGAAATATTAATATTGGGGTAACTGTTTTAGTTATTGAATATGAGCAATATTTTTGTCATGTCTGAATAGATGTTGATGCTTACGTAGACTTGGGAACTTAAAGGCTGTAACATTTGCTCCTTCTGGTTTAATAGAGGCAGCACAGTCAGATCTGTCATAAATGTACAAGGATTTCAGAAAGATAAAAAAACTGCACCATTGCTATAGGTAAAATTCACCAAAATATCACATATACCAGAGAGCTGAAACTATGAATATACATTGTAGAGATTAGAGAGCCTTTTAGAGTTTCTACAAATAATGGCTGTAGAAAAGTGAGGATCTGTTTCTGCTGGTTGGTTGAGATGAATAATTTAATTGTACAAATCGATAGCTGATTTGAAAATGTATAGCTTTGATCAGAGGATACAGATAGGTAATGTTTATGAAATATTGAAGACAAATCTTACAATACCTGTGCTAGTACATCAGATGTTTATATTAGCAAGCAAAGTTTAAAGGTAACTTTTCTGGCAAAGGGTCCAGCACCTAGTTTTCTCCATAGAGATGTTATTGCTTTGTCTGAAATGTTTCACAGTTTTCCATTAAACCCATTGAACCTTTTTATCATCATGGGGAACAAACCAGGCCAAGTTAAAGCTCAGATCTATGGAGAGGCAACCCCTCTTAGAGGTAAGATTGGGCCTAAAAAATCCAGCCCGACCCGACCCGACCTGCGGGTATTAAAACCCGACCCGACCCGAGCCCGACCAATTAACTTGATTTGCCGGCCCGAGCCCGAAGCAAACCCGAAATTTCATGCGGACCTGCGGAGGGGAAGATTATTAAGAGGGCGTCGTTCATGTGTGCAGAGCATGCGCTGGCTCTGGCTCATGCTCTGCGCACGAATTTAACTGTTTATTTATTTAAAAAAAGTCAGCGAGAGAGCAGCCCGGCCGAACCCGACCCGAACCAATGATTGACGGCTCGGGCTTGGGCTCAAGATCTTACCTCTAACCCCTCTCACAGTCAGAATGTCTGTTTTTCTAGGTATTTTTGAGCTATAAAACCACTTATATTTCAATAAATGCTTAGATCTGTTTAATGTCATATTGTGGAACCTTTGAGGCAGAGCAATGACATATCCATAATAACAAAATGGAGATGGACCTCCAACAGAAAAGTTACAACTTTAAGTAACTACACTGAGGAAAGATGACTAGTACCTTCTTCTTACTGTTATTGTTTACTTATTTTCTTTACTTATTTTACTTATTTACTTACATCTGAGTAATTCTATCTCTCCATCTCCTCCCTGCAGTCACACACTGGCACATGGGGCAAGACAGTCATGGACTACAAGACAACAAAGACATCTCGCCTGCCTATCATTGACATTGCTCCTATGGATGTTGGTGCTCCCGATCAGGAATTTGGCGCTGAAATCGGCCCTGTTTGCTTCTTGTAAAAATGAACGAAATATGGACATGAAATTGTTGTTTTTTTCTACCAGTTCATCTCTAAAATCCCCCCTTTCTGTACATTCAAACTCATTCGGCTGCCTACGGTCAACATGCTCTTAAAACCACTCTACAAAGGACGGTGTTCAATCATGAGAAGTTTGGGGACTGCTACTTTTCTACCAAAAACCCAAGGACACTTTTTTAAATGACACCTTTATTTCCACTGGCAACAAGAAAATAATATATGGTTTTGTATATGAAAAAATTCCCTTCGGATATTTTGAAAAAACAGGTGACCTTTGCCATTTTTGCCCACCACTGCGGAAGGACATTGAAAACAACTAATAAATTGTACCATTTTTCTGGTGTTAAATAAATTGTAAAAAGTGTGATGTGTCTTCTTGTTCTAAATTCCCAAAACACCAAAATGATACCAGCAAGACAAAGGAAATATGTAGATGGCTACCTCAATACAAGAAGTCACCCCAATAATCACACAGTTTACAACATCTTAAGGTGCTAAGACCAGCAGAATAGCCTATATTTGACAGTGGGTTTCTACTGTCAATATTGTAACTATTTCACCAATGCCTGCAAAACGTGGTGCTATAAATTTAACTTTTTGTTGTCTATGCAGTGCAATTTTGCCTTCTGACGTGTTGGTTTAATAATGGAGGTCCTATGCAAAGATGTAAAGCATGCATCAGATATATTTTGTAGATACAACAACTCAACCTGGTTTAAAATTCATAACTTTTCTGCCCACATCTTGTCTGTTGTACCACTGTGGAAATTCTCACTAAAATATCTTGCACACATCTCTCCATGTTGTTAATGTTTGTTTCTTAATGTCTTTTCTCGAAGGGTTTCTAGAAAAAAAGGAAATTTGAAGCAGACCCACTTTCATGGTTTTAAAGAGAGATTCTGTACTTATTTTGTACATGTATAATAAATCGAGATGTTTTTAATTATTTTGGGTGCTGAAATAAAGCATGTGAAGTGGTCTACTCAGTTTTCACTGTCCTGTGTGCAACTGTTGTGAAACTTAAAAAAAAACCTTAATACGTTAGTGCATTTGACACTTGCATACACATTATATACTGTTTTAGTGGAGCCCGATCTACATGTTCCACAATAGTTGCCCTGACATTTGCCATATGCAGTGAAAACAGGCCCAGAGATAATCCTAGATTATAAAAACACATTTAAATGTATGAATCAAGTTAAATGATGGTAAAATGTACACATAAAAAAGGTTTTGTATTGGAAAACACTGGTGAGAGGAGAGATGTATGCTATGCTGTTGTTTTCAGATGCTGCAGTGACACCTGGTGGGCATATTCTGCAGCACCAGCGCATTGACGATAAGGTAAGTTTGGGTTTTTATTTAACTTTTCTGGTGGAGCATCCGCCATATGCTTGTCTCCATGGAGATGTTATAGCTTTGCCTGAACTGTTCAAGAAACGTATCTATTTTGTATTTATTCAACAACATGTGTTTTTATTGCCCAAAAACATGTTGAAAAACATGCATTCTGACTCTTAGCAGGTTCGCCTCTCCGCAGATCTGACCTGTAACTTGCTGTGGTGGCCTGATCTGCTTAGATTTGTTACGTGCTACACTATGGAAGATTCAAAATAAAGCAATCCCATGACCCCCGGAGACAACTTCAGTCATAATGTAAAGTATGGCAAATGAACTACACTATCCACCAACTATAGTTTATTTTTGTACAATAAATTACGTTTGTTCAGTTAATGCAAAATACCACAAGTTACAGCATCCACAGAGTAAACTGAAAGCCATGTATATGTAGTTTTGAATTTAGCTCTCAAACAGTATTCACTATGTACGATTTAAAACACACAAATACTTTCGTAATAGCTGTCACTGCAAAGACTTTAAGCATAAATACACAAAACTATAGTACCGAGAGCATTAGAGCATTATTGCACATCTGGTCATTACTGCATAAAGTTTATTTCCACTCTCTGCTTTCTCAAATTAGAACAGTACAGTCAATATTTGTAGCTTTATCTGGGCTGTGGGTCACTGTGGGGCTCACTGAAAAAAGAAAAAGAAGTTAAACCTAACATGAACCAGTAAATATCAAAATCAACTATTACTAGGGGAGGGACAAGTCACAATTTATATGAGATGGGGCATAATCTTTAATAAATACTAGTAAATTGTACTATTCAGTTCGTAATTTTGGTTTCACAACTTTTTATTTATTTCATGTTAAAGTTTTGCTGTTATTGTAGCACTGCTTTTTGGAATTACACATCCGCAAGAGGAATTAGTCAGCAAAGTTCACCTTTTTTTATCCAAGGCGATCTTGTGGCATGAGATTTTGACCCATCCCTGAGTATTACCCCAGGCATATACTCACTGCTGGGCGAGGATGAGGGGGATGTTGTCAGACTGTGGGGCCGCTCTCTCTCCCGTCCTGTAGTTAAACATGGGCAGAGTGGACAGAGGCGGGGGCCCACTGCGATCTGCCGCCATGTTCCTCAACTCATCTGTGTCCTGGACGATGGTGTGGTGATGGTACAGCTGAAATCTGGAAAAAAAATTTATTGAATTGCATTAAAATTTAAATTGTTTCATTGTTAAAGCCGCAAGCGGTGATAAAGGCCCTTACCCCCAGCATACACCCACTGACTGTATGAAGAAGTGGACTGAGGGAGTGACGTTACCTACAGCGTTTAGCTCCAGTCAAATTAAGCGCACAAGGCTAGCAGTTATAGGAGGAAATTTGGAGCCAAGTCCCGTATTAGAAATAGGAATTTGTAGACAATTCATGGACAAAATAGCAAAATAAAAACACCATGATCATGTAGAACAAGTTAATACGAACATTTTAACACCAAAATGACGAGGTTCACTGCAGCAGTTACAAAAAGAGGGGTGACAATTTTTCAATGTAAAGACAATTGAAGCCAGAGTCGTTGACACCGGAAGTGGACCCATGCACACTTCCTATTTGGCACGCAGCAGCTCGCAGGTTTAGATATGTCCATTTATATACAGTCTATGTATGTACTGCACTCCATTGCATATACTTGATCTTTATAATACAAGTATGTTATATTATTTGGATTACATAACTGAAACTATTTTTTTTTATGTTTTTATTTATTGCCAGGATTGCTACTTGAATACATAACTGAGAAATATAAAAATAATGACTTACTCATTTGTCTTTGCATTCCTTTTGGACCTGAAAATATGAAAAGTAAGAGTCACTTGTTAGTTTAGTATTTTTTCCTCATTGTGTGTTGTCTAACTACCTTAAATAGCATTACTTACACTCCCTCTCGTCTACAGAACATAATATAGGCCAGCAGCACACTAAGCACAATGGCAATGATAAGGGGCACGATCACGGTAACAAGGTAGTCTGGGAAATAGTCTCTGCTGGGAGGGGACTCAGGGGGGTTGAAGTCTCCCCCCTCCTCCAGGATCCCAGCTCCCATGGTGGGGGCAGGAGGGGCAGGCGTCACGATGGTCAGATCAAACTGGAGGAAGACAGAAAAGAGAGGGTAGAATCAATAGTATAATGCAGGGGTCCTTTTTTTTCCTACGATGGCATCATAAAATTTAGAAGTTCAAACTATGTTTATAGTGAAATTTGAATTTTAAAATGTCTATATATGCATTAGCACAAGAGCCTGACCTCTAAGTAACCTTTATTTGTGTAAGGTCTCGAGGCTTTACAATTTCCAATGTCCATGATTAACATACATATAAACCATGCAGAGAAAAGCATTGTTAAAATAAACATGCATGATACTGAAAATTTTAAATGTCTAAACATTTGAGAGTCATGTGTTTGGTTGTTTGACACTTTTTATCATTCCAGACCCTTCTGCGTTCAAATAAAATGTACAGAAAAGTGACATAGTGCACATTTACAACACCATATACACAGTTTAGTAGAAGTTTAGTTGCACTTTGATGCTGCGAGATGTATATATAATAAAAGAACAAAAATATGACATTCAAAGCAAATCTCTGTAATCTGCACTGTGGTGTGAAGTGTGGTATTACCAGCTCTGTCTTGCACCAGGTGATGCAGTTGCTAGGAATACTGCAGAAGTTACATTCTCCCGGGACTTTGACTTTGGCCCCTTTGTCGGCTCCGCTGCACTGTCTGGTGTGGTCCGGACTCAGCACCTTCAGGAGACAGTCTGAAAAGTACTTCTCCGAGCCCACTTTCACATACACACTGGAACCAACACACATACACAAAGTAACAGTCAGTAATGAGGTGCAGCAATTACTAAAAATATAACCATGATTGATTATAATTATTGCCCTAGTCACAAACAGGGTGGAGGTCCGTAGGTGATATGGAGAAACAATAAAAATGTGTGCAATAGATTATAATTTTGTAGGTATCTTGTTTTATGCAACTGAGTTCATTTAGATGCAAACGCGTTGTAAATATTAACCAATAAAACACATTCACAATGTTTTATTTATTAATTTCTATTATTTGAAAATGTCTAGAAATAAGTAAACCATTACATTTACTTGTATTGTTCTGTCATCAAATTGACTTCTATTCTTGTCTATTCTTCTTCGAAGTTTTAAGAGTACATAAATAATAGTTTCAGATAATCAATGAACAGGTTAGATGTGAGTAACATTTTTAGATTTATTATTATAAAGGCCCAAATGTATAGTCAATAAGCTGAGTTACCCTTCAAAGTGTCCTGCCAGAGGGAGGGGCACTCTGCCCCCTCGGTCCAGGGCATTGGTCATGTTCACGACCTCCAAAGCTTCTGTGTTCCACAGTCTCTGCAGGTCGGCCTTTATCTCACTCTGAACAGCAGGGGGCAGCACCTTCTCAATCTCCCGCAGTTTAATGAAGAACTCTGCTTGATAGGGCAGGATATTCTCTGAAGGGCAAATGGTCAGTTATAGCATGGTTAGAGTAGACAAATATACTCACGTAAAATAATTTATACTTTAAACAGAACCACCGAATACATGTAAAAAAGTATGTAAAAAGAACACCACTTAAAAGTACATTTTCTATCTGCTCCAATATCACCAATAAAGATACAAGATACAAATAAAGGAGGTGCACAGATGACAGTATCTGTTCTATATTGTACATTTATCTGATATTTGGCTCCAGTATTTCTGCACTGCCCCAGTCTCTGTGTGCCCTTGTGTCATTCTCAGTTTGTCCTCAGTGCACCGGATTTGTCTTTTTGAACAGACTAAAATAAAAAAGAAGAGAAGAGCTAAAAAATATGGCTGTACTTTACACTGTATTGTACACATTTTTTTACATTCCAGATAAATGCATTTTCTTATTAGTGAACTTTACTATATCTTAACCTAAAATTGTCGGTCTTGCCACGGATTTTATAATCTGTCAGTCACAGTAGCAAGACAAATATCAGATATCAATAACAACATAAAAATCTACAGTGCATCATTCCTATAATTTTCCATTTTATGTAATTTTATTATGACAAAAAAGATAATTTTTACCTTCTACTGCTTTTATAACAACAATTTGCCTTGTAGTTTGGTAGCTCCTTTTGTTTACCGCCCAAACCTGTTAAACCAAACAGCATTTTAAAACTGCATTACATCTGCATTTTCCTACATTTCCCATAACACATTGCAACATACGCCTCAAAAACGGTTGTGGTTACTATACGCTGCAATTAAGTCTGCACCTCAAATTACTTCTATTCTTGTCAATGTGAAATTTTAGCAACAGGGAAATCCCGTACACATTTTTGACTAGACTTACCTCAATGATGCTTTTACCAGGGACCATCGGTGTACCGTATAGAAATCCATTATCGTATGGGTGTCTCTGGGTCAACCTTAGCCACTCTGGGAGGTCTGGAAAATTCTGTAACTTGCACTTAAATATTATGGGGTCATCATACAAGTTACCAGCTATGAGAAGAAAGAGACTGATAGTTTTAATCTGCTCAATGACAATTCATAATAGTGGAGAGGACAAGAATAGATACCATAAAGTTTGGATATTGGCTCAAAGTCACTTTGGAAAGTCTCTCTCATGAGTTCATATGTAAATAACTTTCCCACCGGGACAGTGAACTTAAACTCTGCATTGGCCCCCAAAACACTGACAGCACAGACTGGAAAACAAATAAACATTGTATGAATTATTCACCTTAAAAGTCAAGAAAGAGGTTGTACTATAATGCATATTCATTGCAGTCATGTAACCTTCTTCTGCCAATACTTATAGGGCCTATATTACAATATTTTCTATGTTATAATGTTGTTTCCTCATCACAAACATACCTGGAGCTGCGTTTTGTTTCAGGAGTAAATTTTGTGCATTATAAGACCTTTAAAACAACTTTGTAAACTTAAAACCTATTTATATTGTCTTTGTGTCCAATAAGTTATTATTTATTCATGCTTAAGTCAAAGTTTAGTTCTGGTGTAGGTTGGACAGTCAAATATTTATGACCTGGTCCTGAAGAGTAAAGATTTTTACAAAGCTGTGGACCCATAGTTACTGCTATGCACATAGATGATAATGCAATCAAAGCAAATGCCAGTGTCAACAAATCTACTTGAGTTTTTGTTACTATGTGCAAGGAATTTCGAGCTAAAACTTGCCTGTGAAGAAGAAGAACCAGCTCCTCCGTTCTGCCATCTTGTTTTGGGCTGTGATTGACAAGGCCAAGAGGAGCAGGGCTGGGTCTCCACAAACGACGCTGCAGCTATTTTTGACCCACTCACCTCATAACATCCGGCACAACGTCTGGGGTCTCTGCATTCATTCAGAAACATAGCACAGTTACACATAGCACATAACTTATATCATTAAAATTCATGCCACTTATTTTAATTCAAATTCTATAATTATGCATAAGATAAAAAGGTAAATCCAGACAATAAAATAATTAATGAAAAGGGATTCTAATATTATCAAATGTATGGCCTTTCTTACAGGTTTCAAAAGTAGTTTTCTGACACAATACTTTTACTTATTCTTGCGTAATATATTGTTTGAAATAACAGTACTCTTACTAGAGTTACTTAAGTTTTGCTTACTTTTTCACAGTGTATTATTTATAGTATACAGTGTAAATTATCATATTTTAAATACATTTGCAAACTGTTAACTTAAGTGGTAGTTTCTCCAAATACTTTTTTACTCTTACAAGAAATCACTTGGAAAATTAATTTTGGTAAATGTTGGATACTTTGCCCATCTAGGTTCACACATATATGTTTAGGAAAATGTATGTATTCCACAAAAATATTTCTCCAACTAACTGCACAAGTGAGTGGAGGCTCAAGAAAGCAGACGAAGAGACAGTCTCATATCACTGAACTGATAACAGTGATTTGTCAAGTTTGTAACAAAAACATTGGGATTATGACCTTGGGTGACGTGTGCGAGAGCTGTGGGGAATTTCCAACGCAACACAACCATTTCACATCTTCAACATGGTAACATCCCAAAGTTGGATTTTTACTCATTGTCTAGACTCCAGTTTACAGCGCTGTTAAATTGGCCATTGGAGCTCTGAAATACACTGTTGTTGATTTGAAAAGATTTGGCTGTGTGAAGTCTCATGCTTGTTTGTTTGTTGAAGCATATATTCATTCATAATGTCCTGTATAAATGTATTAAGCAGTTGTAGCCTACTCAAAGGTACAGTAGCCTATGTAACTTTTTGGAGGAGGTACGCCACCACATAATTTTAGGCCATACTGTGAAAGAATAACTAAAGAAAACAAAATTCCCATGGGTTTGTGGAAATGCAAGTCCTCTCAGAGTAAGGACAAGTTTTTTCTACATGTTTTTCATGTAATAACACAGCCAAAATTGTAGTATATTTTTCCCTAAAAAATTGCAATACTATGTCTTTAAAGCTTGGTCTTAAACCCCAAGAGGAGTATATATTTATCACAAAGTTCTGTTTACAATACAGATACAATTCTCTATAACTTTACTAAATTATAAGGATTATAATTTTAAAGAAAAAATAGGTTGCATTATTTGATCCAAGCATAGCACAACAAGCCATTTTAATGCAAGCTAGTATAATTTGTTTGCAGTCTTGAAAAGTACATAATTTAGCTCAGTGTCAGAAATGCTACTTGAACTTTTGCACACTCTCTGTTCCCCTGAGACTCAGAAAAGAAGCGACTTAAAATTATTATGACACTCAAGTGAAGCTAAATCCCTATGAGCCTCTTAACCACTGCAGGGAACGTGACTGCTTTACTTACCACACATTTTCTATCAAAACTATTTCTCCAATGGTTTGCAGCAAAGTAATTACAACTGCATGACCAAATTATAGACTTTAACAGATTAATAATAACAATGTAGTTTGCCAGTCTATCTGATTTTCCAAAATATCAAATTTACAATAAAAAACTGTTTAAAAGTCATTTGTTCTACCTGTATTTCTAATGTTTAATGCATCTATAAGCACAGATCAGATGCAGAGTGCAGGAAGCAGCATTGAGCCTGCACATAGCGGATGTCATTGGTCAAAACGGTTTGACGTACGTGACGTCCGCTTGGTCCTAGCGCCTGCCCTGCTCACGTATGCCACCAAAATCAGTGGGTGTAACATTTGATTTATTATTATTAGGGGTGGGTATTGCCAACAACCTTGTGATACGATACGATTCGCGATACAGGGGTCTCGATACGATACGATTCGCGATACAGGGGTATGCCGATACATGGTCTTCAAGGCGATACGTATCCCGATATTTTACATTACGTAACCATCCATCCATCCATCTTCTCCCGCTTAATCCAGCTGGGTCGCGGGGGCTGTCTTATAATTTTAAAAAAAGACAGATGTTTACTCAAATGTTATTTTTATTTTGGTGTAGCGCATCAGTTACAATGTAACAGAAGAAGGCTGTAAGGCAGAAACTGCCCTTGATTAACCTGTTAACACCCGCACTCGGCACAAGTGTTCAAATATGTACCAGATGTTCCAAACTGTAATAAGATGTAATGTATAATAAATAAACCATCTTCTGAAATTTAGGCATGTTTTCTTAAGATAAATAACTAAAACAAGCCAAAAAATTTCGCTCCATATGTCTCGTGTGCCTCTGCCTGTGAGTGTGCGTAAAAGGAGGAGAGAGAGTCTCCATACACAGAGCGCATGGAGCTAGCCTATCACTACAGCACCTCTGCCCCACATGGGGCCCACCGCTGAAATCGTCTTTTCATAGGCTACTCAGATCTGTCAATCATTTCCTGAAAGAACCAATGACTGAAGAGGTTTTGCCGTGGAACTGTCCCTCGGTCATGAGTAATACGCCGCTAACTGGATGCACTCGTTTTGTTCCCCAAGCTGTAGCGCGGCGCCCGTAGCCGGACCAAAGCCTGGATACGCTTGTTTTGTAGCTAAGAGTGTGGAGAAAACAAACATACCCCACACCGCTAACAGGAGCTAAGCGTTTAGCTATGCTAAGGACCAAGAGCGAGAGTAGTAGAGAGATGCGTCGCTCATCCATTCAGACAAACTCGGACTTTTTGGATTATTTCTCCACATGGAATTATTTTATGAAAAAAACAAGAGCTCCGCCAGCGGGGCAAAATACGCCCGTACTTTGAATTAATTAATTGTTGGTGCAGTTTGGAAGTTTGACATTCCTAGGTGAGACGGTTGTCGAGTTAGAGCGCGGACAAGAAATTGTCCACAGACAGACGGACAGACGGACAGACGGACAGACAGACAGACAGATAATCAATAGGGAAATCTGGCTCTTGCAGTTGGAGTATGAGTATGACATCATCACATTCTAGAATCGGAATTCCACCAATCAGATTGCAGCAACAGAACTTAAAGATACTACAAAACTTTAATGTGTCAAAGCTCAAAGAAGCAGAGAATGTGGGTTGTTCTCGCTTTCAGCAGCAGAACATTTTTGCCTCTTCATGAAGACAAAGCTTCAAAGACTTCAAAGTTTTGAAGTGTCCACAGACAGACAGACAGACAGTCAGACGGACGGACGGACGGACGGACAGCGCCATAGCATAATACGTCCCGTCTTACAACGGGCGTATAACAACTGGATATTCTTTTTCTGTGGACTGTTACGGACTAATTGAGCACAGCTATTCCTGGATTGGACCCGTTTCGGACCGACAGAACCGGCTCAAAGGTAAGAAATGCGATAAATATTTTCGGGAATTATAAGTTATTGCTCTTTGGGCTCGCTGTGTGGCATAAAATGAATGATATGGTGGTTTTACTGAGGAATTAAGCTTTCAAACGATGTATAGCATGTCAATATTGGAAAAATAAGTACGGTGAATATCTGGCTTGACTTTTTAATGTTGTGTAATCGCAATCGGGTGGATGTTAAGTTTATTAATGTAAACATGGCTTAACAAGGCTGTATGCTGACATGTAGCTACCTTTGATGAAAGTAAACTTAAGATATGGCCTTAACAAGGCTGTAGTGCAGAAGGAATGCTGCCTTTGACAATACGAAATGCGCATTGCAAGCAAGGATCACTTATCAGACGCAGTTTGCTGAAGCTTGATAAATAATGTTTGTTGCATGTAAAATATCGATACTGACGCCTCCGTATCGATACGTGTATCGCCAAGAGGCCCACGACGATGTATCCCCGTATCGATTTTTTGAACACACCCCTAATTATTATTATGATTTATTACTATGGACATAACTGTATTGTAACATAAAACTATTATACAAATAAATGTGTGGATTATTTAATAGTAAAAAAAAAAAAAACTTGCATGATATGATACGTTTGAGCATAGGCTTAAAGTAGGTTAGGCAGGTGCATTGACCTATAGTAAAAGGTTTGGGTAGAAATATATATGTATTATAAGAGGTACAGTAATGTGGTAAGATTTAGAGATAGTAAATGCACAATCTGTCCAGTTTGTAGACAAATTTGGCTGTTTGCCCCATAATCTGTGTAACTCTAATCCATGTGTGCTCAGGCTTTTCACTGAACTCTCCCACCTGTTACACAAACTCATACAGGCCTTGCTATGCCATGGGCTGAACTTGCATGGGCCTGCACTTTTAAATATTTTCTATTTCAATACAAAACAACTCAAAAGAGGCCTAATTTACACTGATTTTAATTCAACACTGATGGGTAAAGCCTATTCTGTTACCTAGATGACTATTTTTAGACATATTGCTATAGTTGCTATTGAGCAGTTGTAGAATATGAATGCAAATGTAACTGCAAAATGAAATGCAGGCTATAGGATAGGTTATGCTGACATTATCTAAAAAAAAGTTAATAATGGTTAATGTGGTTTTCAAGTTTCCTTCCTGGATAAATAAATGCATTGATTTAGTCTATTACTTATATTGTTTAATAGTATGATACATAATGTGTTTTACTTTCAAATAAAGGGACTGTGTGGTTATGTGTCCTTGTTCATTGATATTAGAGCTCCTTCCACAGCACAGGGGCCATGCCTGGTAGGTGTTGGTAAAGGGGGAGGGACCGCTCGGCGCTAGGACCCCGGGACTCCCCTCGGTGCAGCCGCAGCTCTGCCGCTACGCGAGGAGGACCAGAAATCTGCAGCTCCCAGAATGAAGAGATCAAAATGATGCTGTCTGTAAAAAGGGATTAAACATAAGCAATCTGTCGTCCTCTGCGGTAAATCCACGGCTTGTTTTTGTTCCACTTTCCGTGCGACACATTTTATGCCCACAGCGGATGCCCGTGCTCCTTGGTAATGTAGCCTATATGATTGTAACTGCGGGCAAGCTAATGACAGATGCATCGTGCTCACTTTCACCGTTGCATTGGACCAGGATTGCAGCGGATACACGCGGCCTATAACACGATCTGTTGTTTTTGTTTCTCTCCATCTGCCGGTGTAGTCTGGGCGCCACCTCGCTCTCCTCTCAGCCGCTGTTCGGTGCATCTCCGCAGACCTGCGCCGCCACACCGGGAGTCGTCAAAGGAGACATGCCGTCGCTGAACATCCGTTGAGGGTGACGCACGACTGACCATGATGAAGACCGAGTCCACCTCCAAGAGCGCCGGCTCCACGCTCAGGAGCCCATCCCCGCACCGGAACGCGTACGAGGCGGGGATGCAGGCCCTCAAGCCCGTAAAAGACAGTGCATCCAACGGTGACGTGCAGGAGGGCCCCCGTGGGCGCAGGTACGGCTCCAACGTGCACCGTATAAAGAACATGTTCCAGCAGATGCAGACCACCTCCCCGGCGGCGGAGGCAGAAGGAGAGGATAAGAGCATCGAGAAGCCGGGGCGTGTGTCCCTGCCCAGAGCCGGGAGCCTGAACGAGAACGTGGACCACAGTGCTTTGTTGAAACTGGGATCCACTGTGTCTGATCGAGTCAATAAGTTTGATGTGAAACCAGAGAATGGGCACGGGCGGGCCTCCTCACCCAGCTACTCCAAACTGCAGGAGACAAGGCGCATCTTTGAGCAACAGCAGCAGGAGAAGCAGGACAAACTGGTGACAACCAGGGTCCTGTTGAAGTCAGACAAGGGTGCAGGGTACCAGGACGGCCGCCTGGACGTGTCCCGCTTCAATGGCAGCACAGAGTCTCTGGACAGCCTGGACACCAGCGAGGCTGTGTCCCCCACAGTGAGCCAGCTCAGTGCTGTGTTTGAGCGAGCAGCAGAACTCAGAAACAACCTGCACCGCCTGTCCTCCACCCCTCCTCTGCCCTCCAGGGGGGTGAGCGCCAAGGTGGGTGTCCTCAACTCCAAATTAATCACAAAGAGAGCCACAACTTTTGCATCCAGCAACAGGGAGGAGGAGACAAACAAGAGCCAAGAAGCTCCACCTCGAGCCCCAAGAGGAAAGGTGCTACCTCCATACGAGAGTGTCAATGGACGAGAGAGTACAGCTCCTGAACTGTCTGTAGAGCCACGCAAACAAAAGACTGTGTCAGACGCAGGAGTCGAGGCCAAAGTCGAGGAAGAACAAGAACCCAAAAGCACAACACAAAATGACTCCCATCTGTCAGAGAATGGAGACGACTCACACAGCTCTCCAAAGACCAGTGACATCGTCATGCCAGAGGCTGAGACCAGGAGGGGCACAGAGGGGGGAGAGGACAGGAGGGACACGGAGGGGGGAGAGCACAGGAGGGTTCCAGATGAGCCTTCGGGACCAGAGTCAGTGGATATCAGCACATACAGCGCCGTGGGGGAGGACTTTGGGGGGAGTCAGGCGGACGAGGATGAGGAGGATGACCGGTACGAGCCAGAGTCCAGCTGTGTGGAGATCACTGGACTACCTGCAGAAGAAGAGCCACCCCCTTCCAGGAAGATCCGCTTCAGCACAGATCCCATTAAGGTATGTTCTGAAACCATTCAGTAATACCAGTGTAATGTCATATGTGTGTGTGAAAAGGCTGCATGAAACAAGGACAGACAATATACACAATGCTGTTTATTCCAATGTTATAGTCATACAAGTGAAATGAAGATGCACTGTGTAACTTTTTGCTGGAGGGTCTGCCATGCGCTTGTCTCTGGGATAATGGTGTCCCTTTGCCTGAAATGTTCCAGCATATGCCATTATTTATTTTATGTATTTGGTTTATTTAGTGAAGACACTGTACATTAATCAACATCTCTGTAAATGTACTCGAATTAGTGGCTATTTTACATCTGCATTCCCTGGATAGATGGGAAAACATATTTGTGAACAATATTGATGTATCTTCTCCATGGGGACAAGCAGGTGACGCTACAATGTCAATTTACAGGTTATGTCTGTGGAGAGGCAAGCCTGCTCACTTCAAGGATGTGTTTTAAGCATTAAAACACCCGTGATTGAATACATAAAAGACATAGTTAATTTTAATGCTATACTGTGGACCATTTAACACACAGCAATAACTCCATAGAGACAAGCACATAGTGGACAAAAATGTAGACACCTTTAGTCAAAACTTAACCTTAACTTCAAACCTTTACTCAGTTTTAGTCACAAGAATATCATACTTGTACTTATTTTAATTTTAGGTTCCATCTATGTAGAGTATATATCGTATTGAAAAACCATAGTGTTTATTACAGATATTGCATGGGCTAATTTTGTAATAACTATCATTCTGCATTATTGTGTGCGTGATGGATTCCTGCTGCGTCCTTAGAGAGCTAATCTGTTATGATGTAGCATAGCCTCTCTGTTGTCAGCTGTTTTCATGAACTCACCATGCTCTGCCAGTGTCAGGATGATGCTGACATTTCGATTCTGCCCTGTATCAACACGGGGCCTTGCGCACACTAACGTGCTCTCTTCACAGTAGCCACTTGCTAATGGATGGCCCCGCATTGCATTCCAGCCAAAGCAGCTGGCCCTATCTGTGTACACCAGCCATAATGCACTGGAATCTGCTACATAAATAATGCTAGAAGACAGGGAATAGACAATTACAACTAGATGTCCATTTATCTCTATTATTCAGCGTCTTTTGAATGTTTATAAAAGCACTATATGAAAATGTATTATTATTAATACAATAAATAGTACACAAAAGCATTTATATTTAGGCTACATGCTTGGAAATTCACTGACTACAACCAAATTGGGACTAAACTGGGAACAAACCCAAAGCCAGACTAAATCTGGACTATAACCAAGTCAGGAGTTGACTAACTGGACTACATCAGTACTCAAACCAGGATTTTAATGAAGCCTTACATTTGAATGCACTATAATGATCCAAAGGAAAAAAATAGGTTGCCAAGTAGCTCTATTACACAATATAGTCTAAAGAAAACAGTATTTAAACAATTCATTGTTATGGTGCAGAAATACAAGAATAAACAGAGGAAACTACATTGACCGTGACCCTTTGCTCCATTTCAGTCCAGACTCCATGAAGAAATAACTGTTGTTAAGCGCTTTAAAAATAAAAAGTGGCATATTCAGATTTTCCTTAGCCTCCACAAAATATCGCAAAAAATATAGTACTGTGAAAATATAGTAAAGAGAGATTTGAATATCGTTACAGCCCTATGAAATTAGGTATTGATGAAGCTGTATAAGGACTGCACACTTGTGATTTAAATGTCTAAGGCAGTGAAAGGGAAGCTAGAGAAGTCTGTGGCCAAAGCAGAGTTGATACAGAGTGAGTAAGTGCATGTTGGGAGAGTAATCATCCGGAGAGCAGCTCCACTGAAGTCGAGGCGATAAATGACACCAAAGTCCACACTGCCTGTCTCTCTGGGGGAAACTTCAGAGCAACCCTGGGACAGAGTCATAGGAATGACAAGGATAACATATTCAGGATTATACTGTTGTTTGGTCATGGTGTCAGTAATCATTAAAGGTGCACTTTTTTCACTACCTGCTTGTCTCCGTGGAAATGTTATTACTGTGTCTAAAATGTTTCACAGTACAGACTAACCCTATCAATCACTACAGCACTACGCTACATTACAGTTCAGATCTGTGGAGAGACGCCCCTATTCACACAAGGAATATTTGGGCAATAGAAATACCCATGAATAAATGCTAGATGGGTATGTTTAAAGTCTTACCATGGAACATTCCAGGGAAATCATTGACCCAAGCAGTTAGCGGACCCTAAACCAGAAATGTTATACATTACACCTTTAATTTATGATGTTTCTTCTTGCAATAATCATAGCAATAACCTTAATCAAAATCAAGGAAGAGTGGATCTATTTTATGCACATCTGACATATGATAATTTTAAATGGGTTTAGTGCTTCCTTATCGACTAGACAACATTTAGTATTACTTAATTACTGGTTTGTGTCAACACTGTGTCCTGGTTTCATTCTAGTTCAGTTCTAATGTGTGGTCCTGTTCTAGACCTGGTTTAGTCATTTTCAAGTCCAGGTTTAGTTCTGGGTTTAGTTCCATTTATATGTTGTGGGTGTGTGAATGCTGCCATGGGTTAGAATTCTGGGATTTTAAGTAGTTAATTTTTTATAAGTTGTAAATACGCTGTGCCTGACTTTTTGCAGTTTGCAGTCGTGCAAAGTTTTTCCTCACTTACCTTATGCAATATGAGCATCCCAATTATTCACCGATATATGTTTATAAGTGAGTTTGACAACATTCAGAGACCAGTGCAGAGTTTTGCCGTGATGGTAGCTAACAGCACCTCGCAATCTTATGTGCACTTCCTGTTTATCAGACAATAAAACAGATTAAAAATAGATGTGTTCAGCTGCATGCTAAGAGCTGCTTATAAAATACATGGGATAAAATCAAATACAGGGCTTTAAAGTTCTGATTATTGTAATGTCATTGTATGAATAACAATTATTTCTAACAATATTCTCATTTTACCTTACTATTTAGACTCATATTTCTATCCAAGTATTTGCATTTAAAGTAAAATGAAAGCTGCTCCTGCTTTACTAATGCGTAAATTTACCTTTTCACCTCCAAATCCCACTGTCACCCCCACTTCCTGTTTTCTATTATTTATTCTATCCTAAGATTAGCCCATGTCTTTTGAAGTATAATTAAGCGAAAGTTTAAGTGGCCTGGGAGGAAACGCAACCTTTGACCTCTTATAAGTCTGTAGTGAGCCTGTTATAAAAAACAAGATGGCGGGGGGCCTTCGGAGAGGGGTGTATTGGGAACAAGTGATTGACAGCTGATAAGACTAATTGCTGTCAGGCCTCATTCACACACATATCCAGACTTCAATGTGCGTCATGGTTTGGCTAATTATGACATTTCTCCCCTCTCCATGGTGACGGCGAGGAGCATAGTGCTAGCTTTATGCAGCATACGTGATTAACACAGAGCGCTCTGTATGAACGGAGATAATTTGTTAATTTCAGATACAAAAATACACTTGAATCAGGTAGAGTTCATTAGAGAGAACAAAAGCATTGTATCTAAGGAACCATCTGTGACTAGATTATATCATTATTTAAAGCTGTTTTTATTTAATCTGTTGCATATATATTTAAAGCTGCAGTACGTAACTTTTCAGCCAAAAATAGGCTAAAATAAAAGCATGATTTTCATTTCGGTTGTATTTATTGCACTGAAAACTCACTCAGTATGACATAAAACGATCTATCGCTATGGAGAATGTGTAATTTTCTATTTCCATGGAATTATGCCACTTCCACAAAGTTCCATAGTGTTGCTTTAATGTTTCGATATAAGCAAGCATTAATATAGTCTTGACTGTAAGGGAGTGGGTGAATATTTCATTTGGATAGATACAAACTCTTGATACATAAGAATGATGCTTGAACAGACTAAATTACTCTTTGGTTCATTAATTTGCCTCTGTTGTGTAAGTGGGAATTGGAGGAAGGTAGATGAGAGAGAAAATGCAAAATAAAAAGCAAACAAAAACACAGGCTCCAGACAGTTCACCAATGGCGTCAGTAATATTATGAATGGGCAGGACTTCATTTTATTAGGAACCAAGCTTGTGGTAAACACCATGGTTATTCTATTGTAATTTTACAATTTAAGATGTGATGAAAACAATGTCATAAAAAGCATTATTTAATTATAGAATATTACAGGCAAAATGCAGGTTTTTACAACAGTGTTTATAAATATTTTATTAAGTGTTGCAAGCCCCATTGCTTTTATTAGCAAATAAATAATCTTTTATGTCTATCATGTGTATCATGTCGTGTCATGTATCATGTTGTTATCTTATAAAAAAAAATCATGAACAAATATGAATATTCTTGGACTGTTATAGGATGGGGCAATATTGACAAAAATGATCATGAATCATCTCTATATTCCTTTTTTTTACGTTTTCCTCTATTCAGTTGGAAATGCTTTTAAATGCCTTGAGCTTTAAGTATCAGACAAATCTGAAATTAATACATTTATACACAAAGCTACAGAAATTTGGAAGTTTATATTTTAAATTTTAATAAACTCTTTTATTATAAAACATATACTCAATATTAAAATGTGTATATCTTTAAAAACAACATTTGCAATATTATCTATTTTTTGATAATCTGCCAGAACCATAATTTTATGACAAACTTGTTGAAATTGAATGTAAACACAGCTCCTCCTCTCACTTCCCCTACTCTTCTCTTTGTAAATTAAAGTCTACTTTTACTCTTGACTTCATACATTGTGAGAAAAGGAGCCAAAACAAAGCCTGCCATCATCACATGACGTGGTCCCGGGGAGATCAGATACCAGGAGGAAGCGTTGGCGTGATAAAAATCCCATAATTCACTGCTGTTGCATTTTGTGTGGCCATAGTCAGAGAATGGCCCTCCCACTGGGCTCTTCACACTTATCACTGTAGTCTTTGTTATGGAGATGGATGCAGGGGCGGATGTGGAGTAGAGGGGGAGGGGCGGGGGGGCGAGGTCAAAGAGGAGGGGTCAAATTATGCAGATAAAATGTCACACTACTGTATTATCCTCAAGTCTTAAAGGAGAAAGGATGCAGGAACACAGATGTCAACGTTACGTCTCAAGAAAGCCAGCGGGGGGCCGTCAATCCTCCATGTTACAACAGCTTTTCACAACGTGTCTTTATCAACAGTGTCTCAAAGCCATTTTTGCCCAGATTTGACCTAAACTATAACAAAAATATAACCATATTTGCTATATATTTCACGATAACAAATTTACAAGTAGGATATATCACTACAGAGCGATGTCACGATAAGCAATAGCATTAAAACTACTTTATGCTAATAGTGCGAAGCAGGATAATCCCATTTTTAAACATAGAAACATAGCGCATCATCAGAAGAAAAATAAATAGCAGAATGAACCATAAACCACAAAGCCATAAAGGATTATAGCTAAAATCTTACATTACATAAAAATTGCAAAAATCCCTTCCCACTTAGAAATAAAATAAAAAGTAAAAAAGTAAAATATCTGTATTTCAAATCTGTTTTCATATTTTTATTATATTTTCCATTTAGCATCTTAAAATTTCCAGATCTGTAAATCTCTGTAGGTTCGTTATTCGGCTCTTGATCGCTCAACCATTCTCGTGTCTTTTTCTTGTACTACTGAGCCAACTGGATTTAGCTCGAATTCTACTTAGTCATTAATTAAATGTAAATAGACAGCAGTCACACAAACACCAGGCACGGTCAACAAATCAATTCTGTTTAGTTAACATCCACTACAACCCCAGGACTAACTGAAGTCTAGTCCCTGGTCAGTCTTTGTGCACAGAATGTAATGGGCTTCTTGAGATTTTGAATCTGATTGGACGAAATGAAACACAATTGCTCCTAACATTTTCAAGTAGAGATGTTAAGATTATTCAGGGAATCAACAATCGCAAATATTCAGGTCCAAATATAATCATATACAAATGAAAAACTAATAACTGCAAGAGAAATTTCTGCCAAAAATATTCACTCTATTCAGGTCATGGGTTTTCCAAAGACACGATATTGATTTTTTAAATTGGTAATCACTATGGCAATGGTCCTAACTTTCATTATTCTTAAACTCGTTGTTACTCCAAACAAAGGACACCTAAATTTGCTTTTCTGGCTGTTTTTTTTTATCGCGTTAAAGGTGTAATGTGTGACTTTTCTGCCATCTGGTTGTCTCCATGTAGATATTACCGTTTTGTTTTAAATATTCCACAGTATGGAAATAAACTTATTGGTCAGATCTATGGAGTAGCAAGCTTGCACATGGTACGAATTCATGTTTTTAAGGTATTTCTGAGCTATAAAACACCTGTAAATGAACAAATGCAAGAGAGATATGTATAATGCCCCACTAATGATAAAATCGTGACATTTCTTCTTACAATAATCATAACACTAAAATTTGACATTGCTGCATTCCTGTCTTCAAGTATCATTTGTCAGTTGAGGTCTCTTTCCAACAGGAAGCGCCATTTTTAGCACATATTTTCCTCACCTTTTTGCCCACCACAATTAAAGCTATCTTGCAGCAGCTGGAAGCCTTTTCCTTCACTGTCTCGCTGGGTCAAAACTGGCAAAAATAGCAGTTAAACTCAGGGTTGACTTCACACTAGACCTTTTGTTTGTTCTCTCTATCTCTCCCTCCCTATCTCCTTCTCTCCTTTTTTTCCTCCTTTGTCACAAGTCTCCTACTGTTAGTAAAAATAGCAATGGAGGCATTGTTCACGTCACGGGCTGGTTTGAAGGGTCTGCCTCCAGTCGAACACAGAAAGGGGTCTCTCATGTCTTATTTATGGTTATGGTTTGTTTGTTTTGCCTTTTAACAATGAATAATAGTAGCAAGTTTTTGCAGAGAATAGCCTCTTAGTGTGATGCCGTGTTTAATAATTCAGTTGAATGGCAGATGTGGTACAAGATAGAAAATTTCAATCTATTCAATTTGCTTTTGGATTAAACCAAGAGTAAATCAGTGTAAAGCAGAATGATAAAAAATAAGTCTGAACCAGTAGGACAAAATCAGAACCACATTATGTTTACCCCAAACTAGGGCTGTAGTTGTTCAGTAGATTAATGGGCCCATATTACGCTATTTTATGACCTGGAGTTGTGTTTTGTTTCATTCACATGTTTAACGCACAGTGAGTTCTTCTTTCAAACTGAAAACAAATCTGTTCCCCCTTGTAATGTCATGTGGTAATAAGGGAAGTGCTCCACTGTGTTTATAAATGTCACTAGAATTCACTAGAATAATTTGTATAATTTCAGCCCTGAAATTATTGATCTCTACTGAACTAAAATGTAGCTGTTAACTTGAAAACTACCGCTTCATGACGTCACAAGGTGGCACAGAGCATTTTAAACTTTGGAGATGTAGACAGACTAATAATAAAGGATTACTCACGTGTGAATGAAACAAAACACAACTCCAGGAATGTTTTTGATGAGCTATATATTATTATAACACGTCTTAAAGCTCACAAGAGTCATTTTATAATATAGGACCTTTAATATCTGCAAATATCGATTACTGGCCACAACAGCAAAGCAAATGTAGAAAATGACTGAAAAAAATCCATATTGGACCATTGCTAAATTGGAATAAAAATAGAAACAATTACAAGACAAGTCAAGTGGGACTAAACCAGATGATTTAACACAAAACCAGTGATAAACCTGGATTAATATGACTCTGAGTTCACTTTTTCAACTTGTTTAATCATTACTTATTGCTCTTCATATCCTCCTATTGTCAGAGCAGTAGACCCTGGTGTTTAGTGATGGTTTGTGCAGCCTACGCCCTCCCTGGCTCCTCAAATCACATCTTTGATTTTCTTTGGCCCTGTATCATTAGCACAAACATGGATTCATATTGTCATCAACTGTGGTAATGATAATTGTATTCTGTAGGAGGCAACTGCAGGCTACAAAATATGAGATTGTCTTGTATGGGTGCATCGCTTTATTAGGATAGCTGTTATATTTAGCTGACTAATTAGTGAATTAGGCTATATATCAGGAAATGTAATGATGCGCTATTTAAGGGTACAGTATGTAACTTTATGGAGGTGGCACCTGCGTGATTCCCTTGGAAAAAGGACGTTAAAACCATTTTTCAGAGCATTCTCCATGAAGATTTAGTACTGTAGAATATTAAGCCAAATGAACACAACCAAAATGAAAAAAAGGTTACATACTATGGCTTTAAATCTAGGTAAAACGTCTTCCCAATAAAAATATTGCCTTGCCAACTTAGCCAGATCATTCCTTTATATTGTGTTAATTCAGAGGTATTTTATTATTTTTATTCATTGAATTTTGGCAGGTTGGTGTGAATAATTGCACTGACATATTAAGTTAAGTTAGATCCAGTTTTTTCTTTGGCACCTGGAGATATAAAACATATTATCAATATTACAAGGTCAGTGAACATAATGAACAAAATAGAACTTTTCTTTTTGCAGTTAAAAAGGCGACGTTAAAAAGCTATTTCATCTGATTTGAATAAAAAATTACTAAATGTAAAATTGACAAGAAGTGTTACTGCACATACCAATAAGGCTGTAATTGACTAAAGAAAATATTGGTTGACTAAAGAAATGCCCTATTGACTAGTCACCTAATGGAGAGTGTGGCAAAACTATTATAAACAGACCATGTATCTTGGTGCTGACTGAGATACATGACTATAATGACCATATATCTGACCCCTGAGCGCCACCGCAACATTGTTGAAATATTGTAGGACATAAAACCAGTCCATGGCACAAAAAGGCTGTGGTCCACGGCTACATCTGACCCAAACTGCACTTAGAAGACTACAACTGCACAGGAGCACATGCAAATACAACTATTTAAACAGAAATGTACTAGAAAAAGGTGCATTTATATGTAAAAGTTAACTCCCAAATCATCAGCTGATTCACACCACACAATCTGCTACCTGCTGATGTCCCATATAAATGATTAAACATGAAATAAAATAATTAATTGACTAAAACGAATTTTGCTATACTAAGTCAGCCCTACGTTCTAAAATATAAAATGCTTTTCAGTTGCTTAAGGTCATAACATTGAGGTGTAATATTAGCAGCTCGATTGAAGCCCTTGTAGTACAGTACAGTAGTTCCCGTTCCTCTGTGCAGCTGATGAGGGATAACCCACGCCGAGCCCATACATCACCACATATACACGCATCCCAAAAATGTCTATTACTTTGTCTCTGTGGAGGTTACTGTATTCAGCTGGACAGATTCCCAGCAAGGTCACTCTGTTCCACTTCTTTCAGCTGCTCTGGATGTGATGGTGGGTTGAAACATCACAGTATTTGCGGTGCCCACTCACTGAGGTGACTGCGTTATGTAATCTGTCATATTGTGAATGCTGTTTTGTCTAGTCTGAGAGGCCATTATGTCAGAAGGCTGCACACAGAGAGTTTATGAGAGCAGCAGACGTACACCTGTGCTCTATGACCTTGTCCTATGGCTTCCCTCTATGGCCCATGAATGATGAGATACTGAGAGAGCCGTGGAACTCTATGTAGCTCTGTCAGTCACGATAACATCATTTTGAAGCATGATATCTTTCTACAGATAATATTACTACTTTATCCCACTGACACAATTAAAATAAAACAGTAAAGAGACCTGCGCTGCAACAAATGAATGAACCAATTACATTAGAAGTGACTGATTCAATTCTCTACAGCTCAAATCTTATTGTATTACAACAAAAATCTGTCCACTTTTGCAAAAAAAAACACTCACAGTAAATATTTATCTTAAAAATATATTGTTTTAGCTTTAATATAATGAACAATAAGTCGATATTTATTATAATTATCATGACAGTATGTAAGTACTGAAATGTACTGAATGCAATGATGTATTTGTAATGAGAGCGAGAGTTGATGTTGCTTTTGTTGTGCTGCCAACAGAGCATTTACTATTCTAATTTGTGTAGCATGTAAGATGTAATTGTAGTAATCTTATTCAATATTACCCACTTAAAGGAGCATTATGTAACTTTCTGGTTGATTGGCTGCCAACTGGTTGTCTTCATAGAGATTGTTGCTGGAATGTTTCACTATATGGCATGAAACGTATCTATTTTTCACCGATTTATTCAATGACAGGTGTTTGTGTTGCTTTAAAATGCTTTTGGTTGGCAGCTATAGCTACTTTTTACCATGGAGGTAGATGAGTTTAAGCCATACTGTGGAATATTTCAGACAAAGCATAACATCTCCATGGAGAAAAGCAGTTGGCAGACCATCCTCTGGAAAATCAGTTAGTTTGGGAACATCTGTGCATATTTCAGTACGTGTATATGTAAATAGTATTAAAATAGATAACATTAGATTTCTAGTAGTCACATTATTTCAAATGATCTTATTGGACAGAGAGAATGTAAGATTTGGGTTTGTGATCACTAAATATGACTTTGACTGTATAATTTATAATCTGTCGTTGCTTTTCATTTCTTTCCCTGTCAAATTATAGACCTTGGATCTCTTGCTGTTTTTCCTGTTTCATTTTTATAATGCTTGCAATACTTTCTTACATGCAGTGCTCAGTTCATTTCTGAGTGACCTTAGTTTGACTGGCCTGCCTCTCTGGGTCAGGACTAAGCCCGCTGACCACGGCTGTCCTGCCAAAATACGACACGGTTCCCAGTGCCATGCAACTGTTTCTATAACAAATCTAATACATCCACATGTCTGGCTGAGTCGTTCTGGGCCACAGCTTCAGTAGCCACGCCCCCGTTCTGTGCCTGCGTGTCACACATCTGGGATATGGATTAACCCCCAATTTTAGAGGGATTTAGAGAGTAAATACCTGACGCTTCGACCCTGTATGTGTTTAACCTGTTTATTGTGATGAAACTGGTGAAACTGAACCAGAGATCAGGAAAAAACCTGAATGAATTATCAGAACTTAACCAAATAGGACTGAAATATTTTAGATACCGGTACTTAAAGGGCCCATATTACGCTATTTTCTAATCTATGTTATAATGTTGTTTCCTCATTAAAAACACACCTTTGGAGTTTTGTTTCACACATGTTTAACACGCATATATAGGCAGACAGAAAACACTCTGTTCCACCTTGTGATGTCATGTGTTAATACAGGAAGTGCTCCACTGTGTTTTTAAACTCCATACATCTTCAGTCATCAATCATTTGGATAATTTCAGGCCTGGAATTGCTAGTCTATACTGAACTAAATATAAAAGGTAACTGTTCACTTAAACTACCACTAATAATAACTACGACTCATAAAGTGGACCAGAGCGTTTTGAGCTTTGGAGGTGTGAACAGGCGAAGAAACCCGGATTACTCAAACATGTGTGAACGAAACAAAACACAACTCCAGATATGTTTTTGAGGAGGTAATAACATTATAACTGTAATAACTTACAGCTCACAAGAGTCAGTTTTGTTTAATATAGGACCTTTAATATTTTAAACCAGATTCTGTTGTCAGTAAGTATTTAACACATCCGAAAAAGTTAATATTTGAGAGAAGACTGAAATATGAATTGTTAAACTAATACTAGAATACAGGAATCCAGTGCATTTATCTTATTACTGAATAGAAAAAATAAAATAAAAAATCAAGATTGATAAGTATGAGAGAAAAAAACATCCACAGTAACAACAAGGTTAGCGACTCATTCAAATACTGTAAGATCTCACATAGACAAGATATTTTGTTTGTTCAAATGACATTGTGTTGATTAAATGATTGCAGGCTTGGGAAATTTGCTAATTGTGAACATTCAAAATGCAGTTTCACTTTGATTGCAAGTAACTTTGTACTAAAACCAAATCTAAAGATAGACCAAGACCAAGATAAAGCTTTACTTGAAATCGTGAAACAGAACTTCATTAACAGAACTAAAGCAAACGCCGCACATTTTAGTAGGATTTATAAATTCTTTGTTTAATCTGTTACCAATGGGAACCTAATTAGACTGTTTTGAGTGAGTCATTGTGGCTATTTTTGGTATCTGCTGTCTTGCTTTTGTTTATTTCTCCAAATTATATCATTGAACAATCGCGCTCTGCTTAAGAATAACCCATAATGCAATGCAATCACCTTAATTACATTTGGTTAAATTAGAAAAGGAATGACTAAGCTTGCTGGCTCTAAAACCTTAATTCGAAAAGAAACCATTATAGTGCGGGAGAGTCGGGTGATACGCTGATAATGTGTGAACAACAGTGTATTTCTGCATCAAAAACACTGGCACCTCCGCACATCTCAGAGGCCTCGTCCAAATTTGGAGCAAACAGAGGAGATACACAGCGGGTGACCTGCTGTTGTGGGCTGGAGTGGGAGAGTGGGATAGACACGAGAGGGTACTTCAGTTCAAAATTATAGTCATTTTTAAGCTGAAAAGCAAAGGCAAGTGTCAGTGTTTGGTAGAGACTGACTGATATGTTTTTTCATGGCCGATTTTTGACTGATTTTTAGAATACACAGCAATCGATGGCCAATATTTTATTACTACAAACTCCTTTTTTCCTTTTTTTTTTTTTTTTACCACAAACCTATAAGAGAGCTGTGTAGTGATGTTTTGTGCAGCTATCTCTTTATAAGATAAGATAAGATAGGACTTTATTGATCTCGCAGTGGAGAAATTCAACAGTCACAGTAGCTCCAGGACAGTTTAGTGCAAAAAAGGAAAAAAGTGTGATGCAAGAAAGTACAAAAACAGTGCAAGTTGTCACAGTACAGTAGTGGCACAGACATGATTATTATTATATTATCTATTATTATTGTATTAAAGTGTTCATATCATAGAGAAGTGGATGAAGGGAGTGTAATGTTACCCACAGTGGTCGCAATTATAGGGGCAAAGGTGGAGCAGAGTTTCATATTTAGAATACAAATATATGTACAAATTGTGATCATAGCGAAATAAAACCACCATGTTTGTAGAGTGGGTTAATACAAACAGGCTCACAGCAGCAGTTACACAGAGGGGTGACAATTTATCAGTGTAAAGTCAATTGGAAGCAAGATGGAGCTGGAAGTGCACCCTCATGGTCACTTCCTATTTGCAATGCGGTGGCTAGCGGGTTAGCTATGTCCATTTATAGATTTAGCCTATTGTTAATATAAAGCTTTGTGTGTATCTTTTAGGCAGCAGATCAATCAAAACTAAGTATTGGCATCTGCTGGAGATTTAACCCTGATAACCAGTGAGTTCAAATATTGGCCCGATATATTGGACTATGTTTAGTGTTTGGGACAAATGGTTGTCATAGTTTTTGCACAACTGAAAAAATATTTGGAAAGTGAAATTGTACACAGATGACAATGAGCCAATAAGGGTTATGTCAAATCTAAACCAAGGAATTAGGATTGTCGTGCTGCTGAACAAAGAATAAATTGTTCTCAAACTGTATCATAAAACAGGTCTAAAGCTTGTGTTCATCAAAATGAGCCTGTGAGGTGTAGGGTCTAAACCAGGACCGTGTGTTACCTGTGCAGTTTGAGTAAAAGGTGGAATATATAGTATATTAAAAATGTATAATATCACAGTGGTTTCGAAGATGCAAAAAGTATATGTTACTACTGTAGAAATTACTAAATAAAAATAAAACAATATAATTAAAATACAAGATCTGCCTCTTACTGTGGTAGCACAAAAATGTATGTCAAAAGGGGCTTGAATAAAATATCTGAGGCATACAAATGATTAAAAATAAAACACATTGACAGTGTAGTCAGTCAGAGTGTTATATTCTGCCTCTTGAGCTGTAAATTCTTGAGTCCATTCACTTTTACCAGTATTTCAACATCAAACACGACATTTACAGGTACATCTGAGCAGATTGTATCCTTGAAATCTTGTTATTGGGATAATAAATTAGACTTTTTTTTTCAATATCGCCCACCCCTACAGCTACTACAACTATTTCCCTTTTTTTTTGGCAATTCTCCATCAACATTTTAGTGCTGTGTTAAATGGCACTTGCCTCTAAAAGGTACATTTTTATAGCCTCAAGTGGGTGCTTTGGATGGTAAACTGGCACTGCCCACTGAGCTTTAGTACAACGTCCCTGGTGAAAGAGAGAGAGAGGGGGAGAAGAGGAGGAGACAGAAGGGGAGGAGAGGGGGAGAGGGAAGGAGGGAGGAGAGAAAGACAGGAAGCGAGGGGGGAGAAAGAGAGCGAGAGGGAGGAGAGAGAGAAGAAAAAGAGAGTGGGAGAGAGGGACAGAGGGAGAAGAGAAAGAGAGAGGGAGTGAGGGGGGAGAAAGAGGGAGCCAGGGAGGAGAGCGAGGGAGGAGAGCAAGGGAGAGAGGAGAGAGAGAATGGGAGAGAGGAAAGGAAGGAGAAAAGAACGAGCGAGGGAGGGAGCGAGGGAGTGATGGAGGAGGAAGCGAGTGAGAGAGAGGAGAGAAAGAGACTGCGTGAGGGAGAGAGGGCAGAGAGGAGAGAGGCAGGGAGTGAGCAGAGAAAGAGAGTGAGGGAGAGAGGGAGAGAGAAAGGGGAGGAGAGAAAGTGAGGGAGGAGAGAGCACAAATGAGAGAGAGAGGAGAGAAAGAGAGAGCGTGAGGGACAGAGGGAGGAGAGAGAGGGAGGGAGGGAGGGAGAAGAGATGGAGGGAGTGAGGAGGGAAAGAGAGAGCGCAAGGGAGAGAGGGAGGAGAGAGAGGGAGGGAGGGAGGGAGGGAGGGAGAAGAGATGGAGGGAGAGAGGAGAGAAAGAGAGAGCGCGACGGAGAGAGGGAGAGGAGGAGAGAGGGAGGGAGTTTCCTGGCCCCATCTGTTCACTCCTCTGACCTACTATCTGCCACAACTGGAGCAGCGTCCTTCCCCATCCCTGCCCACCCTCCTCCTCCTCCTCTGATAATCCCAATGTTTGTCTTCTTCTAAGCGCTGCCACCTCACCATTCACACACTGAATATAGACCACATGCATATACATTATTGATTTATGACAAATCATTATAATCACTAAATAGTTTGAATTGTTATACTGTATATTGTTCACTTAACTTAATGGATTAAATGTAAGATTGATGTAAAGTGGGAAAAAAATCATTGCCACTTGCTAGAAATAGTAACTTAACAATGCCGTAATAATGAATTGCTTTAATTAAGTTTTGCAAAAGTAAAAATCACATTGCAAGATTAAAAACATTAAGCAAAAACAAACAACTCAATAAATGCTGTAAAGATGAAAACCCAAAATACTGTCTATAATCAAGCCTAGGTTACTTATTATTACAAATTAGCATGCTAGTTGTCAAGTAAATTGTGTTACTAAAAAAGACATTGAAATTTATGTCTGTTTTTTTCAAACGACCTTGCAGAGATATTAACCTTAACTCAAAACGGGTCTTTTTAGCTGTGCATATGACTGAAAGTTTTTATTCTACACTCTTCTCTTTTAATGTTAATTGTATGATAATTGATGCTTTGATTTGTTTGTATTGTTTTGATTTTAATGTCTTTATTATTCTGTAAAGCACTTTAAATTACTTTGTGTATGAATTGTGCTATACAGATAAAGTTGTCTTGTCTTAAAGGTGTATTGTGTAACTTTTCTGGTAGAGGGCAATAACAGCTTCATGGAGATACCACAGTATGGTATTAAACCTTTCTATCATCATGGAGACCAAACCAGACCAAGTTACACGTCAGATCTGTGGAGGCAACCCTGCTGACAGTCAGAATACATGTTTTTATAGGTGTTTTTGAGCTATACAACCACTTGTAATTTAATAAATGTACATTATAGAGCTGTTTAATGTCATACTGTGGGACATTCCAGGCAGAGCAATGACATATTCATAGAAACAAGAAGCTGACGGACCCCCAACCAAAAAGTTACATTGTGTATCTTTAACCAATCACCTACCACCCACTCCAAACTACTCCCATCGAAGTTTTACCTCTGTTTCTTTTGCACAGCACAGGCCTGTCAAATATAGTAGCAGCACATGAACCCAACTTAACCTATAAATCCTATTAGCTTACGTATGCTGCTCTGGCTGAATCCACATGGACGAGCTAACAGACTGTAGTTCAGAAGGGAAAGTGTTAATTAAAACCCAGCATCAGTTCCACGGTGGTCTTTGTGAACTAGTGCCAGAGGGCTCAGGTCATGACATACATCTGATTATGGGCTACATAGATTGAGCCGGGCACATGCTGTAAAAGATTTATTGACTTGAATTCAGAATGTGTCATGTTTTCAGTATTGTGGATTCATTTTGGTTTATTTAGTTTTGAGGTCTGAGATGTTTTGACCAATTTGTTGCAGTGTTCTTGCTTCCAGATTGTGGAAACATTTGCACAGTTTTGTGGCAATTTTATCTTACAAGATCGTCAGAATCTTATCACATATGATAGACATTTTTCTCTAAATATATTATATTGTTGCAATAAATAAATATTGCTGCAGTAAATAAATAGCAGAATAAGAGCCTTTAGTACTTAGTTTGTCATGGAAGTCATTTATTCAACCACCCTAGTCCTATCACTCATATATTAGGGGTGTGCATTGCCGTGAGTCTGGAGATAGGATATGTATGACGCTATGCATGGCACGATAGGATATATCCCAATACTAAAACAAAGGACAATATATTGTGATTTATCAATACTTCTAATAATAGTCATGTACACCTTCACAAGCGCAAAACTGTATTGCATTAATTAATTCATTGTTAAATCATGAGATTCACTCCAGAATTCTTGTGAAAAATATGATTTTATAAAATCATTTTGGACTAATTTTGAATCGAGTCAAGAATTGTGCAATGTAGTATGGCAATATATCACTAAATCAATTTTTTCTTACACCCCATCATATATTGAATGACGTACAGTAATGATCGTGACAGGCCCATCAGTAGACATTATTTTTACAGTGTGTATGCTTGTGGATCAGGGATTGGCTGGTAGTGGGCGTAAAACCAGGGCACTCTGGAGTCACCAGCTGTGCCCTCCTCAAGACTTGAGCAGTGCCACGTAAGCAGATACCCCCAGTGCACGCATGTGTGTGGTGGGCTGCCTGTATGTCCTCTGCATGTTACTTAGCATGCAACCACTGTATTTTGTCCATCGATAATCCACATTGTGCTAATCCCTCTAAGGTAACCTAAATCAAAAGCCATTAGGGGCTGTAGTGTACACAATCATCATCTATAGAAAGGCTCTCTTTGAATCTGCAATTTGGATGATTATTTTTTGCATAATTCCACAAAAATGCAAATTAAATAGTGCACAGAACTGTTAAGACATATGAACAGTGTTGGGAAATAACTGAATACATGTACTGAGATTTTAAAAATTCAGAATACAAATTTAGGTATACTTCAGAAGTGTATTCTGGTACATTTACTCTTGATTTGGTAGTATTCCCAAAACACTTACTTTTATAAAACCAAAGGAATACATTACAGTATCTGATCATGTAATTTAGGCTTCAAACTGCACATAATCAGTAAAATCAAAAACAGACAACACTGCTCTTGTAGTGAGCGCATGTGTGATTTTTCCATCACCAATATGTGATAGGAAATACTTTAAAACAGTGAAACAAATATAAAGCTGTTGAGATATGTTTTCACACTATAATTTAAATGCAACTCGATGTAAAAGTATTCCAAGTATTCAGAATACAGTACTCTGACTGGACCATATGTCAGAATGCATTATAAATACATTTTAATGAAGGTATTCAGTATTCTGTCACTAAATAAATTTTAAGTATTCTTCCTGTCACTGCATACGTTTATTGCAATATTAAATAGTGTGAGCAGTTTATGACTAAGTGTCTAGTGCCATGAATAAAATGAGATTGAGGAAAGGAAATTCATTGTTATTTAGAACCTTATCTAGTCAGTCTGTTTGTATATTCCTTCTTTAGATTTGATTCTTAATTTGTTCTGGTTTTGATCTAATTTAATCCAGGTTTAGTCCAGGATTAGTAAGAAACCATCCTCTGTGGTTATAGCAATTAAGCAATTCAGATCTAAATATTATATCTTTTGAATGAGAAGTAGTCCTCTATGAGTCCTCACGAAGTCCTTCAATTCACGAAGGCACTGTTTGTCTGAAACCCGTGATTCATGATGTTCAAAAAGGAGGATTTTGTTCGGAGTGCATATTGTAAACAACTCCTCCATTTGAGAAAAGACTGCAATAGGAACGGATAAACCAATCCAAGATTTCAGAACATTTTTGTAAAGGTCTAACCTACAGGATAAGATATTTTCTTCTTTGCAGAGAACGTATAATTATCCAAATAATTTCAGCTTTTGCAATTTAATAATTGTGCCAACTCAAATTTGTTGTTTGTTGTAGCCCCATTTTGGCTAAATGAAAATGTTATGAGATGTGATGCAATCCTGATCTCTCTCAGTGTTTCTCATTAATACAGGAGACTATAATCTCCCCTCTCCCCTATAGTCTAAAATTCTCCCCCATAGTTTAAATGCAACCAGGACTATATTGGCATAACAAAATTAGACTTTGTTGCTCATTGTATTATCATGAACTTGAAAAAATTATTAAGATTAAATGTTCTATATTATACAAAATTGATTCTTGTTATAATGCTGTTACCTCCTTTTTTCCAGTTCAGTAGATTTATCCAAATGATTCTAGTGAAGTGTATGGATCTTAAAAACACAGTGGAGCACTTCCTGTATGACCTGACGTCACAAGGTGGACCAGAGTGTTTTCAGTTTCAGAGTAGAACTCATCCTAAATATGCAGAGAGTGTGTGTTAAATGTGTGAGCGAAAGAAAACACAACTCCAGGTATGTTTTTGATGAGGAAACAACATTATAACATAGGCCCTTTACCTATAGGCAGTACCTGACATTTAGACTCTACAAATTGTAAAATAATAAAAAATAGTGCTATCGTAATCTTAAGAAAATCCATGGGAAATGCTGTCTCTATATAGGCCGTAGCTCTAATCTGTATAAAATGTTTCAAAGGTAGGAATATAAGGGATCATGCGGCATTATAAAAGTGTTTGGTTCAAGGCTTCTCTGCACAGTATGGAGCAGTGACAGAGCACTGTATAAGAAGCTTGTGAGTGATCACCGGTGCCTGAAAATACAATGATCGTGTGAATACATTAGTGAGCACGGGGATTGGGTCCCTTTCAAAAGATGCTGTCAAAACAGACAAGGTTTTTACTGCGGGTTGCCATGGTGATGGGCCCAGTGCCGTCAGAGCAAAAGTACTGTGACTTTGTAACACAGATGGACGCTGCTGTAAAGAGTAAAATAGAAAATGACTTGAGAAGAGACTGCTAAATACAGCTTTTCACACCTATTTCAGGGAATTTTCAAGCAGCACCAGAAGGGAGTTACTACAGATTACAGCTACAACGTAAACCAGGCCAGATCTAGGAACACTGGGATCTAGCTAAACCAGGTCTAAAGTCATGATTAATTTGTTTGTGAATTGATTTAGAAGTAGTTTTAGATGTCATCCATGCATGTTTGAGTAATCTTGTGATCTCTCCTGGGCTCTATTTGAACCTCGCTTATGGTCACCCATGCTGTTTTTGAGCTAGACAAAAATAAATTGAATAGTTCTGATAGTAGATTAAGACTTTTTTTTTATCATTTGAACACCAGTTTTTGTTTGGCTTGTTTTGAAACTGGAGGGCAACTATAGTCTCTTCTATTAATGGAAAACTCTCTATACTATCGCTATCTATACTGGCAAACTGCACACTACTAATGATAAATACCACCGTTTCAAATGTCCTTGTGCTAAATGTTTCTGCTGAAGTTGTTGAGAAAATGGTGTGCAAATGACTGGAGAATGTGGGAGAAAAGAGTTGAATTAGTTTGGCTGGTCGAGCGTACAAGGTGTGCATGCAAAACCACACTGGAGACGAAATGGGGTTTCAAAGAGGGAGAGAGGGAGAGAGAGAGAGAAGGAGATTGAGAGAGAGAGAAAGAGAGGAGGGACAGGGAGAGGGGGACAAAGAGTGAGAGACAGACAGAGGAAGAAAGACAGATAGCGAGAAAGAGGGTGAGTGATAAAGAGACAGAAAGAGAAAGAGAGAAAGAAAGAGGGGGAGTGAGAAAGAGAGAGAGATAGAAAGAGAGGGGGGAGAAGAAGGAGAGGGGGACAGAGAGAGTGAGACTGGGAGAGGGAGAGTTAGAAAGAGAGAGGGAGCGAGAGAAAGAGAGGGGAGGGTGACAGAGAGAGTGAGAGACAGAGAGGGAGAAAGACAGATAGAGAGAATGAGGGTGAGTGAGAGAGACAGAAATAGAGAGCGAGAGAGAGAAAGAAAGAGGGGGAGAAAGAGGGGGGAGAGAGAAAAGAAAGAGAGAGTGACAGAGAGTGAGAGACAGAGGGAGAAAGACAGAGAGAAAGAGGGTGAGTGAGAGAGACAGAAAGAAAGAGAGAGAAAGAAAGAGGGGGAGTGAGAAAGAGAGACAGAGAGAAAAAGAGTGAGGAAACAAGAGAGAGGGGGAAATGCTGTGGGAGAGAGAGAGGGAGAAAGAGAGGGGGAGAGAGGGAAGAAGGAGAGGGGGGCAGAGAGAGTGAGAGGCAGAGAGGGAGAAAGACGGACAGAGAGAAAGAGGGAGAGTAAGAAAGAGAGAGGGAGTGAGAGAGATAGAAAGAAAGAGGTGGAGTGAGAAGGAGAGACAGAGAGAAAGGGAGCGAGGGAACAAGAGGGAGAGGGAGAAAGAGAGTAGCAGCTGCAGAATTAGCATGCTGGAGGTGCCTATGTAAACTGCCATAGTGTCAGACCAGAGTGTGGGAAGTTCGCTCCGTGACTGTCCATATTAGAAGACTGTCACTGTTTGTAATGCTAACAGGCTACAAGCTACACTGGAAATCCCTGGTGGTGTTTTGAGCATATAAATGAATGTAGTACTCTTAGTTGTTGCACAAACACTTGCTCAAATGAGTATCTGGTTTTGATACTAGTCTTAGTATCAGTAGGTGCACATTTCTTTGACAGCCCAACCTCCTGAACTACAGAATAGGACTGAGTGATATGACACAAAATGATTCTCTCATATTATTTCCATTGTTTTGTCTTACTTAAAGAGGCTATAAAAGGTGGAACAGAGCATTTTGAGCTTTGGAGATGTAGACAGGCTAATAATAAAGGGTCACTTAAACGTGTAAATGAAACAAAACACAACTCTGGGTACGTTTTTGAGGAAATAAAAACATTCTAACATGGCTAAAAGCTCACAATTTGCTTAATTTAGGATCTTTAAAACAGATTAAAAAATAAAAATGTATTTCAGTATTATTTTCATGAACATCAACAAAGACGTTTAGCAATGCAACACAAAAATAGTCAAATTTCTTCTTTCAAAGCCTGACTGTGTAGCGTTCAGTTATAATAATGGCTTCTTATCTATGCAGGCCACATACCTAACATAGTTTCAGAATTTGCATCCTGCTGCTGCTTATCCAAACAGCCAGAGCCAGATTGACTGTAGGCACTTCTCCCTGTCCATATCAGAGCATCTTTAGTGGCCCCAATTGATTTTTCTCTGTATTTGATCTACACACATCTGTGCAGTGATACGGCCCCTGGGATCTGAGGAGGAGCCTTCACTCAAAGATCAATACATTTCAGATGCATTATGGCTGCAGTATTAATGTATGTGTCTTATTGTAGTGGCCATTTTGTTAACTACAGATCATTACAATCCAACCACAAAAGAAAGATGTTGGGAAATTTTATTCTAGTGCTCGTTTAACACAGTAACTCAATTTATATACAGTGCAACAGAGCAGAATGTTCATGTACACCACCATTCACTTTTAGCAACTTACAGAACAAGAGTCAAGCTGTATTTCGGAGTGAATTAAAGGTCCTATAGTGCGCAAAAGTTACTCTTGTGAGCTTTAAGCCATGAAGTGGTAGTTAACAGCTACTTTTTACCTTTTGTTCTGAGATTGGCACTTACAGGGCAGAAATTATCCAGATGATTTTTGTGAAGGTGTATGGAGTTTAAAAACACAGTGGAGTGTTATTTGTTTGAGAGAAGAACTCATGGCTTAAATATGCAGGGTTTATGTATTAAACATATGAAACAACTCTAGGCATGTTTTTGATGAGGAAACATTACATATGGGCCCTTTAAAGGTGCACTGTGTAACTTTTCTGATGCCACCTGCTCAAAAATCCATACATTCTTACTGTGGTCACATCTCCACAGATCTGACCTGTGACTTGGCCAGGCATCACCACCTGCTTGTCTCCATAGAGATAGCTAAGTTTAATACTATTCTGTGGAACATTCCAGTCAAAGCAATGACATCTCCATGCAGAAAAACAAGTGGTAGACCCTACTCCAGAAAAGTTACACAGTGAACCTTTAAGTTCAAAATGCAAAACAAATTAAAGTTTATAGTTTACCTTGTTATATTCTCCTGTGTATGTACCAAGTCTTGTGTTATATTACTTTTTAATGAAGGAAGCATCTGGGATTTGCTAATTTTGTGTGTGTTTATTTTCCAGGTGTTTGCTACTTACCCCAATGAGGATTACGACCGGCGTAATGAGGACGTGGACCCCATGGCGGCGTCCGCGGAGTATGAGTTGGAGAAGAGGGTGGAGAGGCTGGACCTGTTCCCCGTGGAGCTTGAGAAAGGTACTAGAATTACAGACTAAAAATAGACTGATATATCTGGATTAAAAGCTATCAGTATCATGAAAAACTGGCTGATCACAGACACTTTGTACCAGCTTCATTACATCACTAACACACTCCTGCTTTTACATTCTTCTTGTTGTATATATACAATTTCTGAATGACTGATAACAATAATATTATGCTACATACAGTGTTGGGAAGTAACTGAATACATGTACTGAAAACACATATTCTGAATACTAATTTTGAGTACCTGTATTCCAGTACAGTAACTTACTTAAATTAAAAGAAATACATGGCTGTACTTCTTCAAGCAATGGGCTTTGAACTACACAGCTTTTGCAGTCTGTGCATGTGTGATTTTTCATTTCTAATTAGACATAAATTGATGCATAGCAACAAAAATTAAGTTGTTTGTAATTTTATGTCATGTTTTTACACTATACTACATTATAATGCAACTCAGTGTGAAAGTATTTTACAGTATATACTCAGAATACAGTACACTGATTGGCCCATGTATCAGAATTTTGTATGAAAATACATTTTAATGCAGATATTCAGTATTATGTGAATACTGGTAAATATGGCCAAGGGTAGAGTTCAATATGTCAACTGGACAAGAGTTTTAGGTAGAAGACGTTTCGCTGCTCATCCAAGCTGCTTCTTCAGTTCTGGTCAGAATGCAGGAGGACACAGGACTTATATCTGCCTGCAAGAGGGAGGAGTTAGCTACCACTCTGAAACTAACCCTACTTGTTTTTTTTTACTGGTAAATACATTCTTCCCACTACATATGATGACACTGTGCAATTTAGGGCTGTGCAGTTATTCAAATTGAGGTTACAAATATTATTATTGTGATTACAATAAGTGTGTGATCAATATTATCAACATTAACTCTGTGTGTGTTCATTGCCCTTCTACACACATACCTACATCTGCCAAACTTCTGCTTATTTCCTTTGGATAGGAGAAAATATAGTGACGTCCAGTGCTCATCTGTACCTGTCAGAAATCTGTCTGCAAAGCCTTTTCCACAGGCTTGTTGTCTTGCAAATAATTACCACTGTTTATTTTGCTTACAGCGAGAACATTACACCTTTAAGAATAGTTACTCAGGGAGTTCTTGTGTTAAAAAATAATGTTTATATATTTGAGTGCATTCCCCCTTAAAAATGCCCAAAGGTCCTATATTATGCAAAATTTCAGCTTTAAGCCATGTTTGAATGTTGTTACCTGGAGTTGTGTTTTGTTTTTCTCACACATATTTGAATAACCCTTTATTATGATTCTGTCTACATTGCCAAAGCTCAACATGTTCTGTTCCACTTTGTGACGTCGGTAGTTTTCATTTTAACAGCTACCTTTTACTTTTTGTTCAGTAGAAATAGGCTATTCCAGGGATGCAAATTTTCAAATGATTCTAGTGAAAGTGTATGGATTTTAAAAACACAGTGGAGCACTTCCTGTATTAACATATGACATCACAAAGTGGAGTTTTTTCTGTTTGAAAAGCCTAAATATGCAGGGTTTGTGTGTTAAACATGTGTGAATGAAACAAAACAAAACAGATATTTATTGATGAGGAAACAACATTATAACATAGATCAGAAAATAATAATATAAGTAAGTAATATAACCCCTTTAATATATTTTTCTCATAAAATCTATAGCATAAACTTGCATTTAGACTGAAATTGTAGTCTTAAACTGTTTCTTGGTGTACAGACTATAGTTAATTTTATAGAGGATAATGAGCCTCCAAACTAAAAAAAACAGACCTAATTCTGTTGAAAACTCCTGTCGTGCAAGATGCTAAATAAATGGTGCTTTCTGTCCATCTTAGAAATGCATATCTCTTGTAACATCCCTTTAACAGGAGGCTCATTCATATATTTATTATGATACTATTTTTATCCATGTGTTGTGTATAACCCATGTTCCTGTGAAACTCCTCTGGGACTGAGTGAAAGCTGCCTACATGGGTGAGGATCATATAGATTTATGTTTTCCTTCTTGCTACATTTTATAACGTTATCATATATTACAAGGGAAGCAGTTTCTTCCTCTTTGATTGCGCTCAAACAATACAAAGAATCATGATCTGTGTACAGGTACATTCATTGGCATTTTTAACCAGGGCTGGACCATGTGAAGCTTGTTTATTTTCCTCATACTGAACAGTGATTGTATTTATTTCCATTTACTGTCAGGATTGGCTGTGGACCTCGATTTCTATTTTAGGCTGAGTAGCTACTGTTTGCTGTTGTAAGTTTATGAAAATATATGACTCTTGGAGGAGACTATTGATTGACCTAAAAACAAGACAGAACCATCTTGTGCTATCTTTTGTTGTCAGTTTTATAGTCCATTCATGTTTTATGCAATACTTGAACCTTGACCAAGACACTTGTCTGCATATTTTAATAGATTCTTGCTGCATTTTAAAAATATTTTCTGAATATTGTGATGGAGAGAAAGCAAAATATATATACATTTTTCTCACTGTCGCCTACCCCTGCTTATGCATCTACACATGACATGGTTTCCTCTTAGCTCATGATGAAACAGCAACACATACAAGATACAAGAATAACTTAATACTCATTAGGCCTGTCAAAATTATTACTATATTGACTTACCATTCAATATATGAAAGCTGGAACAAAATATATTGTGGGACTCAGTATTTATCGTCTGTGCATTTTCTCTGTCAAAGTGGGGAGATTATTTTTGCTGCAATACAATAAGATTTGAGCTGTAGAGGGTAAAATAACTAACTTCTATGGCAAATTATTGGTTCATTCTGCTGTCTATTTGTTGTAGCTCAGGCTTTTTAATGTTGTCTTTTTAAAACGGTGTAATGGGATTATCTTTCTTTATTGTTATTGTATCAAAGGTATAAAGTAGTTTCAATATTATCATTTATCGCAGTATACAGTACGTATCTCTGTAACAATATATCATGCTTCAAATTTTGTTATCGTGACAGGCTTACTACTTGTCCTGTTTATGGATAGACTGTGGGAAAAGTACTTACAACCAGACACATAAAGAATAAATCAGTGTTTCTAGTTTTAGCAGAAGCCGAAGAGTCGATTTTAATGGTCTAATGTGCACATCACTGCTCCTCCACTTGCCTCCACTTGATGTTTCAATTGATTTTCTGATTACACGCCATGATTGTAAATTTAAAACCACACACAAACAAACAGAACACATTTCATAGTGTGTGGCTGAGATGTATTGCTGCAGGAACTATTGCTCTGAAGGAAATGAAGAAAGCGATGATGATTTCTAAAAGTACTGGACCATATCGAAAATAACACATAAGCAAGAACAAAACCAAGCACCAATAAAGCTCTAGTATTAGTATACAATCAAAAGTAAGAACAGCAAGTTAGAGTCTTTAATGAGTTTTTCTATCTATGCTAATTATTCAGTAGCATGATGATGTACTACATGGAGGATATGGGTAACATAAAGGTACAACATACAACTTGAACCAAATAACTATTTATACATTTTCATATAATAAATGATGCAATTTAAAAAAAAAATGCAAACCTGTAACTAACACGGGTGGCCCAAAACCAAAAATTCAAACTGTTCACATTTTCACCTACAATACAGCACATCTTTAGTGAAATAATACTTGTGTACTTACTAATAGTGACTTGTTCCTCATTTTCAGACAGCGACGGCCTCGGCATCAGTATCATTGGGATGGGAGCAGGAGCAGACGTGGGTTTGGAGAAACTTGGCATCTTTGTGAAGACCGTCACAGAGGGAGGAGCTGCACACAGAGACGGAAGGTTTGTCCTCAGAGACGTGAATTAAATTACATCATAATGAAATGATCACATGTCATTTATCTAATTTGTTTAGTTGGAAATCCAGAAATTGCATTATTGGTACATTCTCCGTAGAAAGCACTTGGGTTAATATGAAGGAAATCTTGTTTACTATATTCTGAATATTGTATTGTGAATATTCTGGTAGTATAGTAAAGTAAGTAAGTGTTGAGGAAAACAGCCTTTTTCTCACGTATTTGTTAGTTTCTGTTGTACAAGGAGTCTGTGCTGACATTCCTGTGCAGAGACTCAATATTTATGCCTATACAATGATTTTTATAGGCAAACTATAGTGGGAGGCTACAATGGTTTAGACTTAGCGCCTCTTCATTGGAGCACAGGCCAGCCAGGCCTCTTGGCACGCTACACAGTCCAATCAGATTCCATCCGGGGTGTTATTTGGCCAACAAGTCATGACATCATCCCTATCAGTAGTTCTTGTCCTATTTAGTTAGTTTGCTATTAGATAGATTAGAATATCATGCATTTGCCTTGGCATATATCTGAGTCTCACAATTTGTGATCATAGCACTTATTTTCACATGAACTCGGTACAATGATGAAATATAGCAGTAGTTATCCAAAATAACTAAGCCTAGTTATTTATCCTAACATAAGTATGGTAAAAGTATTATGAGTAAAAGAAGTAGTAGTATTTTGAGCATGTTGGAACACTATTAGTTGTAGTAATTCTAGTCGTATGTGTAAAAATGTAAGTTACTAAATGAAATTCTCTTGTAAATTTCAGATCTCATATCCATTTGTAATCTTGTCTTTCTACAAAAGTCACATACAGCAGCAGTGATAAGATAAGCTTAAACAGTATTGCTTTTTAAGGTGCTAATGGAACTAATTTTATCCACTGTAATATCAAATTATATTAAATCTGCCTTTTTATGCATTTAAATATAAACATGTAAAAAATTCAGTCTCTTTCATCTCAACAAACTATCAACATGCTTGATGTTACAATCGCTCTCCAATACTGTACTCCAATACTCACATACGTCAAATTAGCTCCAGTAACACCTAAAAAACTAATTCTTTCAAATTCTTCATTCCTCCTCTCATCTCCTCTTTTCTTTTCCAGGATCCAGGTGAATGATCTGATTGTGGAGGTGGATGGGACCAGTCTGGTGGGAGTAACTCAGAACTTCGCAGCCTCTGTACTCAGGAACACCTCAGGAACCGTCAAGTGAGAGCCGCTAAAAATACCACTCATTATTCACAGCACCATAGGATTTCGGCGCCTTCCACACTTACGTACACAATATCACACCTTGAAGTTGCTCAAGCTGCTCTGGCTGACTTCTTTTAGGTTTTCCATAGCTGTGACAAAAGCATATTCATTCACAATCTACTTTCATTCTACTGGTTCTCTACTGTGGTATGAGATTGACTGATGCAACTATAAAACTGTTTTGGTAATATAAAGTCCACAAACAAGAATATATCCTGAAAACTATTGCCTTTAAACTCTTTATTTTCTTATTTTTTGAAAAGTCTATGGGAAAAATGTGATTTCTCTGGAACTAGCTCAGTGGAGGGTTGATTCATCTTAAAATTGCAGTTCCTTTAGCATTGCCATATACTTTGTATGTGACCAAAACATGTGTTCATTCATCTCTTCGCCCACTCAGGCCCCATGCTTTTGATGTAGAGCCAAAGTCAACACCACCACATCCTGCCAACTGTACATTAGATCACGGGAAACATTTGACATGATTATAAATTGTGTACCCACAAAACAAATGTTTTTTTTTGTCACAACGGTGACCAAGCTCACAATAAAAATGCTCAAGATATTTTTGCTACAATAGAACGCCTGCAATAAAAATACAAGACAGATCAAGTTAATCCTGTCCTTCAGAACGAACAGGTGGCTGACCCTCCTCCAGAAAAGTTACCTTTAACTAAAGCACCACTGAAAATATTGGTTTCATTTAAACATTTTGGCCATTTAAAAGCCCTGTATTATGCAATATTTACTCTTGTGAGCTTTAAACCATGTTAGAATGATGTTGCCTCCTCAAAAACATACCTGAAGTTGTGTTTTGTTTCATTCACACATGAATGAGTCATCTTTTATTATTAGTCTGTCTACATAAAAAACCTCTACCTTGTGATGTCATGTAGTGGTAGTTTTCAGCTCCCTTTCACCCTAAGTTCAGTAAAAATTGGCAATTCCAGGGCTGAAAATATCAAAATGATTCTAGTGAAGGTGTATAGAATTTTAAAAACACGGTGGAGCACTTCCTGTATGCACATGACATCACAAAGAGGAACAGAGTGTTTTCTGTTTGAGAGAAGAACTCAGCCTAAGTATGCAGGATGTGTATATTAAACATGTGTGAATGAAACAAAACACAACTCCAGGTATGTTTGTGAGAAAACAACAATAAAACATAGAAAATCAGACAATAGCGTAATGTGAGCTCTTTATTTATTATTATTTGACTGTTCCATCTCTCCTTTCTTCATTCAAACTCATTCATAATTCAGTGTTTGGTGGTTAGCACGGGTACAGTTAAAGTTACTGTGGTGTGAAGAGCAAAGATCACAGCTCCCACACACATTGAGCTCATGCATTATAAATCCGCTGCAGTGATTTTGAATGGCTTAAGAGCGCTGACCTATTCATAAAAATGTGTGGCAGACAACACAGACAGACACTCGAAGCAGGAAGTCTGTTCACGATCGTTTAATTACCCAGTGGAGCTTCTAGAGGAATTGAATGGTTGAGGCGGTTGGCTTAATAACAGTCTATGGCTACAGCATGAGTTGCAGAAGCTTTTCCTCATTTACTGTTTATATCTTACCAGTAATTAGTCCGTGCCGCAACGTAAAAAAAAGGCTAAAGATGTTGAATGAAGGTCTTCGAAGGAGTTTGAAGCTTCTTTTTAATAATTGAAGTGAAGACCCATAGAAACTGGCTTTTGTTCAGGTTCATCAAGACAATAAAATTTTTATTAAGAACACATAATATCTGATTCATAGTAAGTACCGCTAAGTAATAATAGAATAAAAATGTAAATATACTTTGCATGTTATAATGTATACAGACAAGACCGTCAATGTCTCCAATACATGTTTTATTTTATTTATTTGATGGGGACAGTGAGTGCATATTATTGAACATTTGTAACAGCGACGGTGTAAATATGATTATAGCAAAATTGTTATTTCCATCTGTTGTCCCAGCTGAGAAGACATTTTATTCTTATTTTATTATTATAACTAATTATTGGCATTCATTATTTAAGATTTCCGCATTCAGATTTTGGTGTTAGTAGTTTACATGTTATAAAACAAAATTAAAGAGCTCGTAAAATTTATAAATTGCATTATTTATGCTGCTGCACATTATTAGTGGGAATACACTGTTCACAGTAAGAATCGTTTACCAGGTCAGCAACTTCAAATCATTACTTGCTGTTTTAATTACCTCTCCCTTCCACTGTGTAATTAAAAAAATGCATGGAAAATATAAATTTGATTGTGACACATTTTAAAAATAACTTTAATATTAAATACAATTCAAGTATTGCCCACTTATATCCGCATCCATAGCAGTCCATAAAGTCCCACTTACACATATTTTAAGGCCTCAACCATAACTGTGTATAAAACTAATGACTTGCTCAAACTTTAGTGCCGTTTGAGACTATAAAATCTTTAAATACCTCGTAATATTGAAATCGCTGACTGTCCCTTTCCAGGTTTGTGATTGGTCGAGAGAAGCCGGGGGAGCAGAGCGAAGTGGCCCAGCTGATCCAGCAGACTCTGGAGCAGGAGCGCTGGCAAAGAGAGATGATGGAGCAAAGATATAATCAGTACATGGACGAACAAGAGGTCTGTGGTTTACTATATAATGATCAACCAAAACATTATGACCACCAGTAGGCAATTGTCACGATAATTACCATATTGTCTTATTGTTCAGTGTATGAAAGCTGGAACAATATTTTGGGGGTTCACTATTTTTCTTTGTTATTTTTTGTACTACTAGAACATTTGAGTTGAAGAGGAGAAAATAAATATAGTATAGACACTAAATAAGCGCTTTACGATGTTTTATGGTACATATTTTGAAGAGGGTACACAGGGATTCTCATGCTTTAGGGTCATTATGTTCTTCAGTTTGTGATGCTGTATTTTTGCACAGCCAACATTTTTCAGAGCACACGTAAGCATCCATCTGATAAGAATATTTCGCTGGACTCTATCTGAAGATTTTGTGTTTCTGCCAAGGGAGTCTGTTAAAAACATCTAAATATATTGAGTATTTAAAGTCTGTCTGACTGTAAAACATGGCCTACTATAAATGGAGTATTTTCTTTTTTCAAGTCCCACTTGGTATTATGAGTGACATGATTTTTGATCATTCTTATTCCTAGCCAACTTGCACATACATAAGCTTGAAACGACATATTTTAGTTGATAGAAATATTATGTCAATTAGATGATACCTTATGATTGATATAATATATCAAACAAACATATAATTTAGGAGAAGCAACAATATTGGGCTTAGTAGTCAGAATATACTATATCTGTAGTCAGGATATGGATGAATCTGGAAAAACTGGCATTGGATATACATATTTTATGATCTTTGCCGCCATCTAGTGTTCTTTGGCAGTCCTAACAACACAAATTTAACCACACTGGAGTAGATAAACTTTGTAATCTAGAGATATTTTTATGTTTTATTTATGTATATACTCACTGTTAACTATTATACATATTTTGACCAGTTTAATTGATCTTTATGCGATTATTTACCTTCAGGGTGGAGAATATGGCACAGATGAGGAAGACGATGACGACGAAGAGGGCAGCCCGTCCTATCCCAGTGCAATCGAGGTGTTTGACTTAGCTGAAAACGAGGACATGTCCCCCCTGGAGACGGACCCTGAGAAACTGGCCCATAAGTACAAAGAGGTGAGCACAGATAAGCGGCTCGATGGGACGTCACAGTCTTCTGTAGTTACATGACAGAGGATTTTAAGAACACTAAAACTGTCTCTATTTTATAGCTTCAGATAAAACATGCTGTGACACAAGCTGAGATCCAGCAGCTCAAGAGGAAGGTAAGAAGATGATAAATTCATGGTTTTCAGAGTGCTAAGAAAATCGTACTGTTGCCATAGTGATTAATGTTAGATAATATATCTTTTGAATGTAAAAAAGTCCCCAGAATGTTGCCTGACAGGAAGGTGAAACACATGAATTGTTTATGTTTTAGTCAGTGCAACACAAAAAATAACTAAGATGGAGAGAAATTAACTCAGTAGCAACATATTTTGGGCATTTCTACATATACTGAAGCAGAATGAATTATGCTGTTATAAAAGAGAATGTCAGGTGATTTTTTGAGTGCTCAAATATGACAGAAAAAGATTTCGAAATTCTTTCACTCACTTGAACAAAAGCATTTCCAGACACATTTTAACACAGTTTGGCAAAAATCTGACGCAGGGAATTCTCTTTACAGTTTGAATTTTTGAAGAAACTAAAATATTTACCTGTGTCACAGCTTCACCACGCGGAGCAGGAGAAACAGAGGTGGCGCATGGATAAGGCCCAGCTGGAGCAGACTCTCCAGGAGAACAAGGAGCGCATGGAGAAGCTGGAGGGCTACTGGATGGAGGCGCAGAGTCTGTGCCAGGCTGTGGACGAGCACCTAAAGGAGACACAGGCCCAGTACCAGGCCCTAGAGCGCAAGTACAGCAAAGCCAAACGCCTCATCAAGGAGTACCAGCAGAAGTAAGACTGGAAGAAGACAAATCGTGGGTGAAATATATGGCATAATTTAACTGTTTTATGTTGATCTGTTACAGGGAGATTGAGTATCTCAAGAGGGAGACTCAGCGTTGTGCACAAGTCGGGGCTGAAGCTACTCAACTGAAAGAAGAGTCTGGACAACTCCAAGAACAGGTAAACACTGTAATAGAGAAGCATTGCTGGTTAGCGTTAAATATTAAGTGTATTAATTAAATGAATTAGTTTATTAGAAAACACCTATCATCAATAACACATGGATGTTTATTATTTTGAAAATAAAAAAGCTTGGCTGTGCAAGATTTTGTATGCTCAGGTCATTACATTTGACCAATATTTATTGTTTAAGAACAGCCTTTTCTCTGGAAAAAAGTATGTCTCTGCTATCAGTTGGCTGACGATCTGAATGATTGCCTCTGCTGTTCTCACTTAATTCAATCAGTGCTGGGAAGTAAGATTTTCCTTCTTTAATCAGTGATAAATAAATGCATAACAATGTCAAAGTATGCTAAATATTCAGAATACATGAAATACAATCTAACAGAGTACATACCAAAGTGCATTTTGTAACTTTAGTAAATACATTTTCAAATTGTCTTCCCAACATGGCAGCAATTTACTGATTTGTCTGTCTTCTAGCATCTTACTTACTGTGTACCTACAACTACAAATGAGTTTTGGGATTGTAGTAATGCTGTGGTTGTAGATCTGTAACTCATACTGCAGTATCTGTATTTATTATTTGTACTTGTTTCCTTTCAGGTGGCGGACCTGGAGTGCCAAGTGGAGGAGCTGAAATCCGAGCCGTTATAAAGCCTTTATTTGTTTCACGTTTCTAACAATGCATTTCTCCATCACTACAAGAAGAGGACAGTGTTATTGTGCTCACAACAAACCGCAGGGTATTTCTGATGACTTTGTTAATGGGGCAGAGAAGCCGTTTTGTGCCCCCCGCCTTCGTAACTCACCCACTTGCTCATATTTACCATGGTTATCTGTTCAGCGAATGTTGAGAATGATTTTAGCACCAGACAGACTTGTTCTTTTGTTAAGCTCTTGATGTTCTCTTCCTTTGTTTTCACACTTAAGTATTCCTTAATTAGTGGTTATGTGCGTACCCAGCTGTTGCTTTTAATTGCCAAAAAACGTTCCTACGATTTTCTTTTCGCCCTGTTTCGTGACATTTTTGAGTTTGTACATATGTGACGTGTGACTTTACAATCATTTGGTTTTGTATACATTTTTAACATGTATAACATTTAACATAATATAAATGAATGACGAAGGAAGTCATTTAAGAGTATATGTAATGAATGATGTACATTGGAAGGATTTGCACTAAAAAGGACTTAATATATGGTGCATCACTGGACTGAAGATTGAACAGAAATGTCTTTGATATTGTACAAAGAGTAACTCATCCTTTGTAGGGGCCTAGTCACTTAACCCTAAGAACCACCTGCTGCCTACCTTACAGGAGTGATTTTGTGATTTTTTTACACGTCAACTCAACTGAACGAACAACTTTTTTAATTTTATTTAAAGATTCATTGCGTAACTTTTCTGGTGGAGGGTCTGCCACCTGCTCGTTGCCATGGAGATGTTATTGTTTTGTCTAGAATGTCCTGGTATGGCAGTGCACTCAATAACATGGGTTTTTATTGATCTAAAAACTTGCATTCTTACTGTGAGTGCGCTCGCCTCTCCACAGATCTGACATGTAACTTGGCCCCTGTGGTGTCACCTACCTGCTGTCTCCGTAGAGATAAATAAGTGTAATGCCAAACTGTGGAACATTCCAGGCGATATCACCATTGAGAAGAAGCAGGTGACGGATCCTGTGGCGGAAAAGTTACACCGTGCACCTTTAAACCATCGCTTTTTCAAGAATGGACCACGAAAACAAGCCTCCTCAACTGCTGTGCCACAACTGTTTTTCCCTCAAAAATGGATGTTGTCAAAGACTTGTGATTTTAGTTAGGACTACTGATGTGAAGTACTGGACCGATGCCAGCAGAAATGTATTTACGGTTTCAAAAGCTTGTACGTAACCAGCAGCTGCACTCACCAACCCCGTGTAGCACATGGAACACTGCAACACTGCCAGGTCTCTCTACCTGTTGAATTACGCACAGTTTGAAATGAAATCGAGTGTAACTTGTATCTCATGTCATACCAGTATGTTTGTATAGTTCAGGTTAAGACTAAAATATTTTAATTTTACTTAATATTTATATGATGGTCAAGTTGGAACTAAAAGCTAACATGACGAGAACTGACGAAGCAATGTTCAATAGCCAGTGTTATACTATGTCATGTAAAAAAAGTAGATCTGGACAAATACAAAAATGATTAATAAGTTAAAATAATAGGCATGGTTATGGGTATTTTCATGATATTAAGGCTTGTACAGTGCACCTGCTTTGCATTGTATGTTTTGTGGAATAAATGGTCAACAGTGAAAATTCAAGATGTCTCATTTTTATTAAAAAAGAAAATTACACAAGCTTTAATTTTCAAAATAGACATCTTCCATGGTTCTATAATACATTATTTTGATTAGTTATACTTTAAACTAAGAAAATTAAGCCAGATCATGTGGCCATACCGGCTCGTCAAAGCCTGAACCCGTCAGATCTCAGAAGCTAAGCAGGGCCGGGCCTGGTTAGTACTTGGATGGGAGACCACTGGGAATTCCAGGTGCCACAGTGGGGCGCCAGTTGCAAAAACTGTCGTTGTGTCCTTAGGCAAGACACATCACCCACATTGCCTAGTATGAAAGTGGTGTGTGTGTGAGTGTTGGTGGTGGTCGGAGGGTCCGATGGCGCAGATTGGCAGCCTCGCTTCCGTCAGTCTGCCCCAGGGCAGCTGTAGCTACAATAGTAGCTTACCACCACCGGGTATGGAGTGAATGAATAATGCTCTGTAAAGCGTCTTTGAGTGTCCAGAAAAGCTCTATATAAAACTGATGCATTATTATTATTATTAGATTAAGCAAAAAACTATTATATACAAAATAGACCCTGCACAAAGAAAAGTGTGTAGTACTATGCAGTAAAAACCTTATGCAATCCTAAAATCACTCAAATCCTGCAAAGCAGTTATTTTGTTATAGTTCAGATTCTGAATATGTTAAAAATAATGTTATACCTTTTCTCAAAAAAACTGTGGCAAAGCATCATCTCTACCAGCAGTCAAAATATGTCTGATAATTTTATAAAGTCTCTCTTTGCATATAATTTTTGTTTTAGTCTTTTACAGGAGTCTTTTTATTCTCTCCACAAAATTAAACTTTAACTTCCTCATTTTCTTAAGTCGCTGTCCTCCATCTTTTATCTTACTATGGTGATTCTATGCTGTGAGAATCATTTCTTTTCAGAGCTTATGCATAAATACTCACATAATACTGAGATTGAAAGTTCTGACCATTCATGGAGCATTCAGGTTTTTGCTCATAAAGGAAAAAAATTACTGCGTAGAGAAGGTATTCTGAAGAAACAGAGTAACAAAATTTTGACAATTCAAAGGGGATGTATTCACCATATACATGTAATTTTTGTCAATAGTATTAACTATTGTTTTATCTTGTACTTTTTCTTCATCCCATTTACGAATGCATCTTCTGGTGATGTCTCCTGAGGTGGTAGTTCCTGGAAAAGCTCTTGCCACACTGTGTGCATTTGAAGATCCTTTGACCGAGGTGAAGCATCTGATGAGCTTTGAGACTTTGAGGACGACTGAAACTTTTACCACATTCGGGGCAGGTGTGGGGTCTGACTCCTGTATGCTTTCTCTCGTGCCTTTTTAGGTCCCCTGATTGTCGAAAACTCTCTCCACAGTGCGTACAAAGATAAGGTTTCTCCCCTGTATGTGTCCTGAGGTGCACGTTGAGCTGCCCCACGTGTGTGAAGCTTTTGGGGCAATGGGGGCAACTAAATGGTTTTTCTCCTGTATGAATTCGCTGATGTTGTTTCAGACCATATTTATTACTGAACCCTTTGCCGCAATCTGGACATAAGTAAAGGATTTTGGTCTGTTGAAAACATGCATGGTTTTTGAATGTTTTTTCGCTCACGTAGGTCTTTTGACATAACGTACATTTGAAGCGTTTTTCTCTAACTTCTTCCTCCACGCCAAGGTCTTCAAGTGTTTCTGACTCACAGTGAGACAGATAATCAATAGGATGGTGCCTCCTTATGTGCTTGAGTAAGTAGTTTTTGATGCTAAAGGAAAATTGACAAAAAGGGCAGGGGAAAACTTCGGACTTGCAAAGATATTTATCGCAGTTTTTGTTTCTTTGATGATGTTTAAGTTTCGAAGCGCTAGAAAAGACCTTACCACAAAGATCACAAGCAGGTGTAGGATTATAATCGCCATCATCGCTATGTGCCGTCCGCTCGTGTCTCTTAAGAAACCCAGATTTGCTGAAAACTGCTCCACACTGAAGACATTTGAGTTTCCTCGCGGGGCATTTGTGAGTTTTGAGCAGTTTGGGATTCGGGTAAGTACGTTTACAGCGATTACAACCGTACCATTTGAACTTTTTGGTTGGTTTTACACTGTTGCTACTTGGCATCTCTGGTTCGGGACAGCTCTCCTCACTAGATGCAGTTTTGTTGGTTAGCGTTGTGTTTTGAACTTTCCTGCGTTTTGGAGCAATGAGCTTTGCTAGAGCTGAAATTTTAGATCTTGCTTCGTGCCGCTGTGGTCTCTGATAAGTTGATACTGGTGGAGATAAGTTGGATTCTTCTTGTTGGGGTGGTATGGGGCTGTCAACTTTTACCTCGGTGTCTGTAGGTTGGTCCACAGGTTGATCCGCAGGTTGATCCGCAGGTTGATCCGCAGGTTGTTCCTCGGGTTGGTCGTTAGGTTGGTCATCTTTTTGGCTCTCCACAAACACAACATCTGGGTGCTCATTTTTGATGTGCTCCTTAAGTTCGTCTACAGAGGGTTCAGTGACCATGCATATAGGGCAGCTAATCAAAACTATCGAGTCTTCATCACTGACATCTTCTCTCATCTTTTTCTTTGTTTTTTTGTGCGATTTCAGATGTCTGGACAGGTCGCTGTACTGCCTAAAGCCCCTCTGACAGAATGAGCAGACGTAAGGGCGGATGTTAGCATGTACAAGCGCCACGTGTTTTTTCAGGTTAGACTCAAGAGTAAATGTTTTATCACAGTCTGGACACTTTTTTGGTTCTTCGTGCTGAGCTGCGGGTTGTTCCTCTGTTGAATTTGGATTTTCAGTTACGGCTGATTCCTCCATTTCTTTAGAATTTTGGTTTTCAATCTCTTGAACTTCATCTGGATTTGTAATTTCACATGTCAGATTATCGTTGGACTCCAGATCTTTTTGTGATATCAGACCTGGCTTTTTATGCACAAGTTGATGCCTAATTAAACCAGACGCTTGGCTAAATGTCCGTTTACAATGTGTGCAACAGAAGGGTCGCTCATTTGAATGGACACAAAGCTTATGTCTATTAAGATGAGCAATTTGCTTAAAGGATTTGCCGCAATCTGAGCAAGTTTTAGAGTCTTCAGAACCTTTTTCTTGGAGCTCTCCAACTGACTGTCCATTGTGACCCGTGTCTATATTGGGAGAGGGAAGTTCAATAATTTCAATACTTGGGTCTGAGTGGAAGTTCTCAATATGTCGCTGTAGGTAAGTCTCTGTGGTGAAGGACAACTGACAGTGAGGGCACAGAAAGATCTGGCTGGAGGCAGTTGGGTTGGTTTCTAAAAAATTACACAAGCAGAGGAAGAAAGTGACTAATTACTATTAAAATGTGTATACTAAGATAGGTCTGTCATGATAACACATTTTGAAGAACGATAACCTGCTACTGAAACTACTACTACCACCACTGGCATAAAGATAAAGCAGGATTATCCCAGTAAACAAATCTTTATATATACAACAACATTATAAGGCCTGATCAGCAACAAATAAACAGCAAAATGAAGCAATAATTTTCCATAGAAGTTGCTTTTAAAACCCTCTACACATCAAATCCATCCGTGTTACATAAAAACAAAAATCTCCATTATTGTAAAGATCTATTGTTTCAGCTTTCATACATTAAAAGAAAAGACAATATAGTAATAATTGTGACAGGCCTATACTAAGACATAATAAAACAATTTCTATAAACATATCAAACACATACCTCTTGTATTCAACTTTGAAAACCAGAACAGGGTCCAAGCTTCACTGAACTGGCCAAGCATCTTGCTGCCGGGCCACACCATCAGTTCATCTCCAGCACTAACTGTCCCACAACAGTGAAACAGGATGCTGCCTTTGTACTGTACCGCAATCAGGTTAGCCTCTTCTTTGTTACGAGCACTGTTCACATATCTATGAAAGACAAGTTATAAGTCCCTAGACAAAAAATTCAATAAGACATAATAGTTCAATCAAATTTTACCTCATCCAGTTTGAAAGAGTGTCTTTGGCCCCATCTATGTACTCATATCCCTCTTCTCCTTTGTTTATCTGCAAATGGGATTATTGTTTTTACATTTTAATAACTTGTCTGTGTAATCCTTCAGTCATCCAGGTGGGGCCCATAGCAAAAGGAAATTGAATTCTGTCAAGTGGACAAACATTTCTAAAAGTGAATACATTTCACAGCTCATTCTAATAGCCTCTACAGTTATTACAGGATACTGATAAATCGCTGCCTTATATCCATCTGAAGGGAGGAGCTAATTACACTGAAACTAACACACCATAGCTTAGGGGCCGCTGGAGGATGTGAACACGTGCCAAGGGCGACTTGGTATTATTTCACACTTAAAAGAAAGGCCGCATGGAATTGTCTTTGAATGCAAAATATTCTTTGCAGTATATTATATTAGGATAATTGTGCCATAAAAGGTATTAAAACAATACATTATAAATAGTTATAATTGGCAATATACAAGTAAACACATTTATAATTGCTTAAGAAACACCAGTACAGTTGATAGGGGGTACTCAAGAGTCCTTTAAGTAGAGACTTGGGACAAAAAAAAAGTTTAGAACCACTGGTTTCCAATAAGGACTATCTGTTATTAATAAAGTCAAGTGAAGTATTATTTAACCAATATACCTTATGGTAAACATGGTATGACATTAAAAACTCAATCTTTCTCTCTCTCTAGTGTCAGCTTGAAAATGTTTTGTCGAGTTGACAGAATTCCATTATCTTTTGTTATTTTAATAACTTCAAAATGAAAATACTCTGAACCTACCTCCCATGAGAAATGACTAGACAGTGCATCTTCCTTTGCAACCACTTCTCCCTCATATGGGCCAAAGTGCATCCCAGGAGACAGAGTAGGGCCATGGTTGATCACACCCACACCTGCATTAGGAATACTGGACCTGCCGATCATGAGGCCAAAAGGTAGCGTGAGAAGAGCCCGCTGTGGCACATCCACAGCTGTTGGAAAGTCCAGTATAAAGGATGGTCCATTGATATTTGCGGGGTCATTTTGATCTTGAAAAAGAGACAGACACTCCTCACAACCTAAAGAAAAGACGACAGTTCAAGTAAATATGAGTTACTTAGATCACCCATTATAGATGCAGAATTCAGACTTACAAAAGCCAGCACTCTCTCCAGGTACCACTGTATCTAATAGCTTCTGGATAGGAGCTTCAGCTGGCTCCAAAATAGGCATAACTACATAAGAAGAGAAAATATTGAAAAAACATTGATTATATCCAAAAATGAATTAACAAATGGCTGAAATTCAAACTATACCTGAGGTGACAGTGTCTGTAGAGTTATTGGCATCTGGAGGTATGCACTCCTGAATTATAAGGACCTCTGCAGTTTCAACCCACTCTACACCACCGCCCCTGTCCGTCATTTCTCCACGCTATGTAAGGACGATAAATCTACTTATTCTGTCTAAACTGGGCTAACTCGATAGCAAATTAGCGTTAATAACTAACCATTATAACTTGACTTATATAGTGGATAAATAAGCAAACCGCATTGTCCACAAAGCATGACCATATAGCCCAAAAGTTGCATTAATACAGTGATCGCAATATTAATAACTTTGTTTGCTACTCCAAACCAACGTTAGCTTACTTTGATAGCAATGAATGTAGTTTTTTAAAAAAAAGAATTGTATTAAGAGCAAAATCTATTTCTAAGTAAGTAATTAAAGTTACGTGCACTTTCAAAAGTCCATACCTAAAGACCAAGTGCCAGACTGCTTTAGACTAGTTTAAAATAGTCTGAAAACATGTGTTAGATATTAGCTCATGCTAACGGCGGTGGGTAGAAGTAATTCCCGGAAGTAAATATGGCTCTTTCAGAATAAGAGTCTCTACATCCTTCTTTTCAAAAATATGTAATGTCCCGTTTCTTTTTTTTTGACACATATTCAAATAATTGTTATACATGCAAAAAGTACAACGAGCTTGGGTTGTTAATGAACCCACTAACACGAAAAACATTAAAGCATGCACTGTGCTTATCTATACCATAATTCATGAATCAACGGGATTATCTTCTCAACGGCGCCGCTGGTGTAGTGGTATCATGCAAGATTCCCATTCTTGCGACCCGGGTTCGATTCCCGGGCGGCGCACGTGTGTTTTCTCACTTCTACTAGTGTTTTTATTGTATTTCTTTCTTTCTTATAACCTACACTTCAGTCTCATGTCTTCTCACTCGCAAAATGTTTATTTTTTGTGAACTAACCATAGGCTGTATATGGAGCTAACCCAACGACAAGCTGAGACCATGGTGATTATAGTCGTTGCTAGGTAACGCCATAACGCCCAGTAGTAGACAGTTTCCTGCTTTGTTATTTGTTCTTTATATTTGACATGGAGAACTTTACAAACAAGAGCTCCGCCAGCGGGGCAAAATACGCCCGTACTTTGAATTATTGTATATAGAATTAAGTTAGAATTTGTCAAACCTAGTTAAAGATGAATTGTTGGTGCAGACGGACAGACGGACAGACAGACGGACGGATAATCAATAGGGAAATTTGGTTCTTGCAGTAGAGCAAGAGCACATTCTAGAATCGGAATTCCACCAATCAGATTGCAGCAACAGAACTTAAAGACACTACAAAGCTTTAATGTGTCAAAGCTCAAAGAAGCAGAGAATGTGGGTTGTTCTCGCTTTCCGCAGCAGAACATTTGAGAAGAGAGTTCAGATCTACGGCACCTAACATAAAAGGACAGAGATGGAAGGTGAGACGGTTGTCGAGTTAGAGCGCGGACAAAGCTTCAAAGACTTCAAAGCTTTGAAGTGTCCACAGACAGACGGACAGACGGACAGACGGACGGACGGACAGCGCCATACCATAATACGTCCCGTCTTATTACAACGGGCGTATAATAATAGAAATTTACCGGACCATGATTTAAAAGAGTGCAAACCGTGTGCTTATCTCTGTGGCATGTGCCCTGCTTGTGCTTTCGCCCAAACTCCGCCGACTTCTACGGATCATTTATGGACTGTTGGAGAGTCGTTTCATAGGAGGTTCCTGATGGACTTGCTATCCCGATGCAGAAGCCTTCCAGTGCTGGAGAAAATGCACCGTGTGTTAGACCATGCAACGTGGTCAATGTTTTCTTACGCTAGATCAGATAAGACAGCTTCTTCTGGCATTAGCCTCATCACAAAATCTCAAGAAAAACCGCTTGGATTCAATGGACACGGGATAAGAGAGTGGTTTGACAGCCAACCGGACTGGATCAAATCTCACTATCTTTGTCGCCTTCTTTTGCGCTGTGACAATGACTTATTACGGGCTCTTGCTAACTTAGCAAACGTGTTACTCATCAGACAAAAGCGTGGACTACTAACATTTGAAGGTAACTATTTTTTTGTTTTTGAAACTTAACTTAATTGTAATTCCTCGACTTACCTAATGGGGTCAGTAAAGTGCCTCTAATAATTCATGGGTTTCTACGTCCGTATTACAGGCAACATTTTGAGGACTTTTTTCCCCATTCAAAAAATATATTATTCAGTTTTAAATTGTTAATCGCTTTGGCAACAGCTATAATTTTTCATGATTCTGAAACTTATTTATAAACACACTGATAAAAGTTGGATCGAAGCAACTAGTAGGAATTCTAAGCATGTAATTATGTATTATGTCTCTCTTAAAGGCTATAACACTAATGAAGAGTCAGATGAACCTGCTATAATGGTTGTTCCTGGTTCCTCCAAGTCCTATAGTGGGATCAGCCGATACAAAGACTTTATATCTGATTTACCTGTTAATCTGGCCAAAAGAATCTTAGGTAAGTGCAAATAATGTAAATAATACCAAAACATGTATGCCCAGTGTAGTAAGTGAAAGAAAATTGTTGTAAAGAAATAACAATATGTTGATCTGCTGCTTGCATTTCAAGGTTTACTGGATCAGTCTTGTTTAAAAATCTGCAATGACGTGTCAAGGAGATGGCAGCTCCTTGCAAAAGAAACCCTCAGTGAGATTGAATTTAGAAAAAGTATTAATGGAAAGCTCATAAATGTGATGAAGGTTGGTACTTGATATGCACACAAGCCTTTATGTTTGTATGTAGCTTTAATGACAGTTTTTATATATATATATATACATAACATTACACAATATAAACTTTTTGTTTTTAGAGCAAAAACAATAACTTTGTGAGTCCAACTTATGCCAATATTGTCAAAATCCACATGCCTGTCAGTAAGGATACATCTGATGGCAAAGAGGTAAATACATTTCTAGTATTATAATAAAATGAACATTGTAAAATTTCAATATATTTCAATATACTTTTTACTTTAATCATTTTGCAGGACCTTATGAAAATAAAACAGGTACAAATGGAAGAGCGTAATGTTTTCTGTGGTGGATTCTACACTACTGATGTCATAAAAAAGTAAGAGACTGTTTTGGAGGTACTATTTATGCTGAATATACTATAGAAGATGGGGTCAGAGCTAAGATTCAATTATGCGCATTGAATGGCAATTATCAAATCATAAAAGCTGCTATTTTTTGAAGTTTAGTTTCCTGTTATATGCAACAATTTGAATACTTTTTTCCATTCAGAAAAGTTATATTTTGTTTCAATTAAGGACTTCATCAGTATGGAAATGATTCTAATTTATCATCATTCTGAAAGCCATGTATAGAGTCGTATATTCAGTCTCCATGATATCTTATTATGTAAACCTACTAACATCTAGTTACATTCAACCTTTTCAAACATGTTCGGAAATGCATATGATTCTTATACATTTATTTAGCTCAAATGATATTGCTCCTAAGTTTGAACTGTGAACTGAATCTTGATTTTTTTAATAACCATAATCTATTGTCAGTGTCAAAATAACATGCACTTTGCACTTTAATTTGTTTTGATTTTTTTGTCCAGACATGACCCTCAGCGTGTCATAGACTACAGGGGGAGCACACTGATGGCAGTGGGCTCCAAGGACGGCACAATGCAGATCCTTCATGTGTCTATGAAGGCCAGAGTCATCTCTGTGCTCAAGGAAAACATGGTTCAAATCAGAGTTGTGCGACTGCATGAGGACAAGGACCTGGTCATCACTGGAAGTTCTGATGCAATAATCAGGTAAGAAAATGTATAAAATAGGTATGAATTGTATTGAGTCAAACTATATGACTAATGCAGAAGAGTAGTGTGTGTTAGCAGTTGGCATAATGAAAGAAATGCTGGCTCAGATGTTACCCGGCCAAACAAGGTCTGCGTCAGGTGCTGTGGAACCAGAGCACCTTGATGAGAAATGGGCTACTGGAACAAGGTGGAAATGGGCGAGATGTGAGAACCAGGCTCTGTTGGAATGATACTACTCCAGTAACCCTAGTCAGAGACGTTACATGAACAGCATGTGGGAGAAATGGTTACTACGATACCCACAGTCCAAGCTAACAGCCAAACAACTAGTAGCTCAGTGTTCCAACATCCACAAACGGCAACTGTTATCACAACTAGAGATTGACGAGGTACAACACAAATGCTACGGCAAGGGGGAGCCAGGACGCCAGGTCAGAGGGGAGTTAACACTAACTCCCCAACCAGAGATTGGGAAGGAAGCCCCAGTAACGCTGAGCGAGGCAGCGACTGACCTGAAAGATAAGATCATGGCCTGAATGAACACAAGGCAACCCTGACGCCAGTTACACAGGCTAAGTGAAGTACCATCTGAAAGTCTGCTAGAGGATGTGAATGCAGCACTGAGAGTGATCCCTACCACAACCATCACTGAAACCAATGAGCTGATATACACTTCAGCAGCAGTAATCCTAGAGGTGGGCTATAAGAACAACCATGGGAGCCATGAGATACGATACCCACCATGGAAAAGACGGTTAGAGGCTAAAATCAAGGAAGTGCGGAGAGAAGTGAGCCAACTGACAAAGCAAGTACCCTCAAACAAAGGCTCCAAGCCTGCCAGACGCCTAAAGAGGTACATGTGAGAGAATGAAGCCAGACAAATAAACCGCCTGTTCGCAACACAACCTGCGAAAGTGTACTGGAAAGACATATGGGAGAGGGAGGCATCACATAACACTGATGCACAGTGGCTGGTGGCTCTGAGAGAAGCAACCTCTGTGATCAGAATCCAGTTACCATCACAGTGGCAGACATCCAGGGAAGAGTCTCAGGCATGAAAAGTTGGATTTAAGTATACTGGCTAAAAAAGCCAGTCACATCACATTTACATTTGACAACCTTACGTTTACATAACTTGTTAGAAATGAGTTTAAAGTTACAGATATAGCTTATGTCATTTCTGCTTTCTTCTTGCAGATGTTGGAATCTCATAAGAAAAATGTGTGTAATGACGCTGTCTGGCCACACAGGGGCAGTTAACTGTCTGGATGTGTGTGGAGATAGACTGGTCTCAGGGGGCAAAGACTGCACTGTAAAAGGTAAGGACTTACATCTAGCAAATAAGTAATGAAAATAATAAGAACAGAATGAAAACAAACACATATTTTCTTATAGTTTGGAATCTGCAAACAGGGAAACATTGTGAGGAGTACAACTTTAAGCACCCCAAATCTGTCCAGTGTGTGAAGATCCAACAAAGCAGAGTCTACAGCAGCTGTGACAAAGGACAGGTCAAAATATGGGACTTAGAAAAAGGAGAAGTGCTCAAGGTAATTTGGTCTCTAACCTGAAACCCACAAATCAAACTAAATTAGTAGAGTATCAAAGAAAGTACAATACCAAGGGGCTTACAATGATTTTCTTTTATTAATTACACGAAATACATCTATCATATTCAAGTGGAGTATACCACCTGCTTGTTTTCATGGTAATTTGCCCAGAATGTTCCATAGAAAGGCATTAAATCTCCTTTCTCCGTGAATCAAAAGTATGATAATGTATTGTTCAGCTTGTTTCATGGTGTTCTCTACTAATATAATACACTGTAATATAATACCACCACTCCATCTTAAATAACAGTGCATCTGATTTATATTTTCTGTACCTTGTAGGTGATTGACGGCCACAAAAGCTCTGTGCAGTGTCTCTTCTTTGATGAATGGCATCTTTTGACCGGAGACATCAAAGGTGTGGTCATGGCCTGGAGCACTCACTGTGACAGTAAAGACTGTATCAAGACATTCAACCATCCAAAGTAAGCATCACATGTACAATGCAACAAGTTAGAGGCGCTGTACCTGATTTTGTTTAAAATATGAAAAACATAACTTCATCACTTACCTTATGCATTCCCATGATCCTAATTATTCACTATGATGAGTTTATCAGTGCTTTTCAGAACTTTCAGAAAGCAGAATGGAGTTTTCTGCCAATGCTAACAACAACTAGAATGCTAACAGCGCTGTTCCTGATTCTCAGACAACAAAAGGCTTTATAATTAATTGCAGACAGCACATAGCAGTCTCTTTTTTCCTTAAGAGCTGCTTATACAGTATATTTTTATTGGGCATTTTTTAAACTTACATTCATTACAGGGCTTTTTATAGCAAAAAACAACTTTAAACACGTGCATCAAGCTTGCCTCTCCACAGTTCTCAATTGCAACTTTCTCTGGTGGTGGCTGAAATGTTACGCAGTGTGGCTTTAAACTATATTATGTTATCTAACGCTGTGTCTCTTTTTCAGAGAGGTGAAATCACTTATTCTCACTTACCTGCGCGTGGTCACAGGCTGTGCAGATGGAAAAATTAGAATATTTAACTTTCTGACTGGAGACTGTCTGAGGGTGATAGTGACAGAAGCTAAATCCACCAATATCCTGTCTGTTTATTTTCACGAAAATAGGTAAAACTAAAACTCGAACTTACAAATTAACCATTATGTGGTGTTGCATCTGTTAACATATCTTTATTATTTTATCTTGAAGTTTTATAGTGAACAGTGTTGCAAATGTTAAGCAGTACAGTTTTGGAGAGGTCTTCTGGGATTATGGAGACTCTGCAAACAAGGATGAAAAACATGTTCGGACTGATGGCGTTTTGACTTTGGATACACCCAAACCTGCCTCTGCTCCTGTCAGTAAACTGTCTTCACCCATTGAGAAAACTCGCAACAGAAGGTCTCTGCCAAGCCTCACCAGCTCCTCAGCAAAATGGTCAACTCAAGGTAATGTGTGTGGTGTGTTTTAATTGTAATTTTAAAGGCGCACTATGTCACTTTTTGGTTGGGGTCTATAGGTTTCTTCTATAGACATGTCATTTACTCTGCCGGGAATGTTCCACAACATAAAACACCTCTGCATTAAATTACTCTTATAGCTCAAAAATACATAAAAAAACATGCCTTCCAACTGTGACCAGGGTCGCCTCTCCACAGATCTGACTTGTAACTTGGTATGGTTTGGTCTCCATGGTGATAGAAAGGTTTTATACCATACTGTGAAACATTCCAGACAAAGCAAAAACATCTCCATGGATAAAAGCATTTGACAGACCCTCCACCAGAGAAGTTACACAATTTTGATTTTAATTTTAATTTGTTTGGATAAACTTTTAACAAAGCTATTACTCTAATGACAGTGTCCAAAATGAAATAACTGAAGCAAACTAGAATATATGGTATTAATGTAGCTCTACATTTAGATACTAATATCCAGTATAAAATAAATATTACTTGCTAAACACAGTGTTTGTTATTCAGAAGTTTTTGGTAAACCTTCCAGTAATCTAAAATCCAAATAATTTAAATATAAAATAGCTTACAATGAAAACCAAGCATGTGCACTACCTTTTAATCTGATTCCAAATGGTCAAAACTGTCACTATGTTGCTACTGGTCATTATGACAGATATATGACAAGAAATGTGTGTGACAAAAAGAACTTCTATCAATAACATGCAACAATTGTATATTCATTAAAATAAAAACAAGTGCTTCCTTTCCAGAACAAATAGATTCTGTCAAAGTGGCCCAAAGTGAAAAGGCTGCATCTGCTCGAATCCAGAGGAGAGGCCCCCATCACCCCCTGACTAGAGACTGCCTCCTCCTCAAGAACGCAGCGCAAAAAGCTGAATATATGGATGAAGTGGGCCTTAACATGGAGCACAACGCTAAGCTAAGAGACGACTGGAGCTCTCCTGTACTGTCAAATGACTCACCAACTAAAATAACCAGTACACCTATCTCCAAAACTAACACTACCCTAACAAGGGAGGTCTCTACTGCCCCAGGACGGATCATAAGACCCCACCCCCCCTCAGTGGAGAAGACGCAACCCCAAAGTGCAAAGACTCAGAGATTGGTCAACAGAGGCGCAACTAATAATGTGTGCAAGGAGCAGCCAAAAAACATGATGGCAAAATCACTTTCAGATCTGGAAAATTTTGTGAAATCGTCTAAAAATGTGAAAAGGGTGGACGCTTTCAACAATCAGACAGAGTTTAAACTTCTGACGATGGCACAGATAGAAGAACATACTAAAAGTCAAAAGGATCTCAAAGCTAAAAATGAAGTTAAAAAGAAATAAAGAAAATAGGATGATAAAAAGATGTGAATAGCCATTATTTAAGATCAATAAAAGTTTGTCTAAGTTATGTGAGGTGACTGTTGTCTGAATAAATGTCCACAAGAGGCCACTATTGTATCATTTTGTTGTTACCTTGACTCTTGCATTTTTCCACAGCATTGATTCACAATTTTCCAGGAATACCAAGCAACTAAAAGCTTCTGCGTCTATAGTTATAAATCCCACTAACAATTCCCAATGGAATCCAAGCACCAAAACCACCAAGACCAAAAATAAGCATTCATGATTATGTGGAGAAGTGTTGTGGGTTCCAACATTGATGCAAGTAATCAAGAAAATACAAAAGAATGGATGTGTATTATTTTGTGCTTGGTTACCAGGTTACCATCTTTGTAAATAACATGAATTGTAGCTGATGTGAAAATAGAGCGTCTATTTGTGTACATTCAAGGTCTATGATGGCAAAAACTATGACGTGTTATTGATTACTACCTCTTGAAGTCTTGTACACTGTGAAGTTCACTGTAGTTACTCAAGAAATATTTATTGGACAGCCTGTTTTCTGTTAATTTGACATTCGGCAAGCGATTCAATATTTAGTAGTTGCCTGCATTGATACAGACACTAACTTTGGAAAGTAATTTTAGACTAAGATTTGTCTTATGTCAGAATTAGTAAAGGTGCACTATGTAACTTTTTAGCTGGGGGTTTGTCACCTGCTTCTTTCTGTGTGCAAAGACCGGTATTGGGGGTCTATGCTGCAGGTGCTCTTTCCTACCGCTCCGTGGCGCTGCGCTGGTGGACTATTTAAGCACGCCCTTCTCCGTCGCTCCCCCTATTGCCCACACGTGCTTCCGGTTCTCTCTTGGTGGCCGCTCGCCCTCCAGCTCAGGTAAATCCCAATTCGTAAGCTCCCATGCACTACTCCCAAAATTATACAATCACTTCTCCTTTTAGTGCCGTTGTTTGGCCGCAGCTCTGCGCCGCACCAGTCCCTCGCTCTCCGTTCATTTGCGCCGCATGAGGTGTGCGTGCTCATCTTCCATAACAGGTAATGAACGCCGGGAACTCCTCTATCCATTCACCCATGTCTAATACTTACAGGTTTCTTTCCTCAGTTCTACGAGTGGACTCTATTGAGCCTCCCTGTGCGCCGCTGTGCCCCGTAAACAGTGGCGACACGTAACTAAAGCCATACTGTAAAATAAAGCACTGCGCAAATCCGTCTTCTAAATCGCTGTTGCTTCTAGCGTTGCTGCATCACTGACACCTCTCAAAGGTCTCATGTGCAGGTCCGTGTTGGTAAGTAACTTGTAGAATTGTCCCTCTGATCCAGCCTGGGATTGTGCGCTGGCGTTTCCAACTGCGGTTTGTATTGTACAGCCCTTACTGCAGGCTCCTACTGTAATTACCCCAGTTTACTTTTTTGGTGCCAGCGGTGGTCGCAACGGCCTGAGCATACCACCACCACTGCTGCTTCACTGTTTTTGCTCTTTTACTGTTTTATGCTTTTGCTCTTTGTTGGTTTGCCCATGTTTTGTTCCTGTTTTGCTTGTGTATGTTGCCTCCACTGTCTCGCTTTTACTGTCTGCCCACTTTTGAGGGCTGTAGCTACTTTTAATGTAATTAAACGGTTTCTATATATAAAATAGACTAAACTATGCATCCTGGCTCTCCCTCTTATTCTCAGTATACTTACCTGTGTGCGTTATCTTTACATTCTATTTCCACAAACTAGATTTGGGGTGGTGTTTCAACAATTAAATTAACAAAAATTATAACCATTCCAATTTGGTTAACCCCTCGTTTGCCACCACATGGATACAGCTAGTCCTGGAATGTTCCACAGTGATAAACAGCTCAACCTTACATTTACTAAATTAGTGTTTTTTTATAGCTCAGAAATGCCTAGAAAAACAGGCTTTCTGACTGAGCAGTGTTGCCGCTCCACAGATCTAAAGCGTAACTTGATCTGGCTAGACTGTGAAACATTAAAGATAAAACAATCTCCATGGAGAAAAGCATTTGAGAGACCTTCCACCAGAAAACACAATGCACCTTTAATTATGACACAAACTATTTGTGCTGAAAATTCCACCTAATATTAAAAATGAGTCATTTTGAACTCTGTATCATGTTTTTTTTCCTTATGTTTAAAATTTTAGCATTACAACAACACTCCTATAAAGTGACACTTCAGTGGTGTTTTTACACTTCAAACAAGATAAATGAAGCCTTAAGATTGATTCAAGTCTGTCCCATCCAAACAGACCTCCAACCCCACCACCTGCCCTGCTGCCCTTGTGCCTACCGGCAATCATTAGACTAGGGGAGGTTGAAGATCAAGACCCAGCACCTTTGCCTATCCTCTCCTTAATAACAAAGAACAAGCTGACAGAGTAAGACAATCCCACATTTATAGACAACCATTGAGGGGCGCTATGCTGCTAATTTGATTTACTCTGGTGCCTGGACTTTGAGTAGTGACGTCTATACTCGCTATTCTTAAAAACACAATGCAGCTAGTCATTGTAGCGCTCGAGACTTAAGGTTGCTTTGTGAGCTGAGCTATTGTTCAGGCAGGTATGGGTCCCCTTATCCAGACCAGAGCCACAGGGGGGGTAACAGGCGGAAAATCTAACCCCAAAAGTGAGAGTCGACTTAGGGACCCTTTTCTTCGACCTTATGCTCCCTTAGTGATGGTAGGAGACAGAAGGTTTCAGACCGACACAGTTAAGAAAAGGTTGAGGCACTGGTTTACATACAGTATCTGCACAAATATAGAATCTAGGTATTTCATGACACAGCATACATCCAAAAACAAGTATTTATTAAGATAATTTTGCATTGTATTAATGTCGGGCCAATTCTTATTATAATCTAAATCATAATTATAGGGGATAAATTAAATCAGACCAATTTGTTATAACATAAAGAAACGTGCCCATAATATACTATTTTCTGATCTGTTATGATTCACCTTGTGATGTATGTTGTAATACGGGAAGTGCTCCACTGTGTTTTTAAATGCCATACACTTTCAGTAGAATAATTTGGATCATTTCTGCCCTGGAATTGACAATCTCTAATGAACTAAAGGTAAAAAGTAGCTGTTAAATTTGAAAAATACCCCTTCATGACATCACAGGATGGAACAGAACAGTTAAAGCTTTGGAGATGTAGACGTACTAACAATAAGGGTTAGTCAAATATATGTGAATGAAACAAAATGCAATTCTAGGTCTGTTTTTTGAGGAGGTAATATAACATGGCTTAAAGAGTCTATTTTGTGTAATATAGGACCTTTAAACTGCTCTACGTGCAATCTAAACCACCTAAATGCAATCCTGCTCAGAAAAGCAGTTATTCTTATCACAAACACCATTTGTGTCCCAAATGTGGTGATTTGCATATTTACTGGGCCCATCGCGTCTCATCGGGCTCCTGTTAAACCTGCTAATGGTGCCGTATCCGGACACCGCTCCCGGCAAGTCAGTCTCCGTCTGAGTGACATGCAAATCCTTCATCACCAAGAACGGCCTCCACTGACCTGCTTTAAAAAGAAAATCCGAGGGGGGACAGGATTTAACATTGCTCCTGACATGGCATGACAAAAAGTGAAAAATTTATCTGACAAATAATGCAAATTGTGCCCACAGGGATGGGGATGCACAAGAAGTAAGGGTCAAAGGTTAGTGGAGGCTTTTGTCCTGTTAACGATATGACTCTTCAAAAGACTTTTTTAAATCCAAGGTCCCTTTTAAATGTGAGTTTGATATGAAGTTAAAATGTCGGTCAAAAGTACAGTGTTGGGGTTGTATAAGGAGTAAAAAAAAATCAAACGTAGCTAGGGCTTCATTCAAACATACAAACCAAAAACTGGGACTAAAATTGGACTAAACCTCAACTAGACCAGGACCAAACTGGCCGAAATCCAGGACCAAATTAAAAACTGTTCTAAGGACTGAACTAGACCTAAAGTACCAGTTAGGTCAGTATGTTTCTAATCACTTTTAAAAGCTAAATTCTTATTCAGTGTTTTTAACCGCATCCAAATCAGAACTTTGTAGGTTTAAATCAAGGTTAAACATGGTCTAAACTAGAATTAAATCTACCTATTTACAAATTTGCTTAAATAAACCCTAACCCCAATTTTATAATCCTAAATTAGGTAAAAATTGCAATCTAATCTGAGGGTGGCTGTTAAGAATCTAAGATAAAATTTTCAACTCATAATAAAACAATCAATGCCTATGTATAATTTAACAACCAGATTTGGCAACTTGTGTATTTTGATCCTATAAACATCCTTAAATGGGCCCATATTGTGCCATTTTCTAATCTGGTAGAGTTGTTTTGTTTCATTCACATGTTTAACACACAAACCCTGCAATATTTAGGCTGACTTTTTTCAAATGTTACTCAAATATGTGTGGCTGAAACAAAACACAACTCCAGATATGTTTCTGATGAGGTAAGAACATTATAACATGTCCAGAATCTCAAAAGAATCAGTTTTGCATAATATAGGAACTTTAAACTTGCACCCCGCATAACTGCCCCATGTCTGTTACCAAACTCACCCCCTGTGGACCCTTCCTGACCTCATTTGGAGATGCAGATCTTATGAAGTCCAACCACAACACAAAGACGCAATTAACCAGAACACGATTACAAAGATAAGGATTGCATTGCACAAATGTGGGACCAAGCCAAACTGACAAAAAACATTTGAGATCTGATTAGTCTCTGTTGATTGGGCCAAGAAATGATGATGACTGAATAAATTATGAATCATCTAAGACAAGAAAGCAGCAGATAAAAATGTTAAGTATACTTGTAATGCAAGGTGTCAGTCGGGATCGTCATGGAGACTTTCTTGTGATGCCAGCAGGCCAAGTTACAGGTCAGATCTGTGGAGAGGTGACCCCACATACAGCAGGAATAAGTGTTTTCAGCAACAAAACCATATATCTTGCTTTTAATAAATTACAGGTATGTTTACTGCCATATTGTGGAAAAGGTCATACAAAGCAAATGGAAACAAGCATGAGCCCTCAACCGGAAAAGTTGCATATTGCACCTTTAACTCAAAATGTGCTTGTTGTCAAAGTGTTTAAGAATGGAGATCAACAGTGCCCACCCAGCCCCAGTTCTGGAAATATATTTTTAATCATTTTTCCCATAGACTTCTGCAAAAAATTTAATACAAAATAAAAAGTTTGAAAGCCTGCTCAGGGCTAATCAGTAATTTGGTAACTAATTACAACAAGACTTATAATTGTATTTAAAATCTGTTTCTGAAACGTTATAAACTGCAAACTTATCAAAGCATTTAGCTGTATCTTACTTGTAAATGTGCTTTTTGGGCTTAAAGGTGCATTGTGTAACTTTTCGGGTGGAGAGTCTATCATAAGATTTTTTCCATGGAGATGTTGCTTTGCCTGAAATGTTCCACAGTAGCATTAAACATCTATCTTGTATTTATTCAATTACAGGTGCTTTTATAGCTTCAAAAATCAATGAGCAGGGTCGTCTATCCATAGATCTGACATGTAACTTGGTTTGGTGGTGTCATTTTTTTAATCTCCATGGACAAAGATACGTTTAATGCAAGACTGTGGAGCATTCTGGACAAAACAACAGCATATCAATGGAGATGATGAAGTAACAGATCCTCTGCCAGAAAAGTTACACTGTCCCTTTAAAAAAAAAACTTGAATATTGCTTAGCCTCCACGATGTCTTTGAACTCTTGAAAATGAATGGAAAATTGGTCAAAGTAGGAAGTCGCTGTTGAGCTCCAAGTGTGGTCATACTAGTTATTTGTGAAGTGTGGTAGTACAAACCCTAACCCCAAAGTAGTCGTAATATGTGTATTTTACAAATGAATGTACAAATATCGGTAGAAGTAATCATTTTTCCAGTCCAACCTTTTTTTCCTAACCATATTTCACATCACAACACCTTAGGCTAATTGAGTAATCATATTCTTGTCTATTGTAATACCGTTATTCCGATACAGATTCTGACCACATGTGCTTATTTGACATAAAGACCCTTTGTGCGGGAAGCCTCAAAAGTTCCACGGTTTTCCAACTCCTGATTTGTTTGTGTTTATTTCATTAAGTTAATCCTTTATTCTGCTGCTTTTATACATTGACTCATTGTACCATGAGACCATCTGTTATTGCAAAGCGGCATCTGGAATCTATTTCAGTAATTAGAAAGTGATTATTTTGCATGTGTCTAAACCCTACTCAATACAAAAGGCCCATACAAAAACACTATTATACTTGGTGGTACCTTAAAGCTTGAGGCGATGGCACATTGTGGGCAAAGTCACTTAAATGTCACTTTGGACAGTTTTGGGGTGCAGTGCAGGACTTGGCCAATAGGGGGCGAACTATGACTGATAAAAAAGCCTGTTTGGAGTCAAGGTTAAAATGGCTGATTAAAAAGTGAGAGAGACACATTTGGAAGGTGTTACTTGAACACTGTAAATATGACAATTCAGAAACTAGCTGTATTTTAAGTAGGGGTAGAAATATTAGCTTACAATGCGGGAGAGGAAAGTTGAGAGGATAAAGTGTTGGAACTAACTGCTAGTAATACTTTTACTTGAAATATGCTAATTAAATAGTACTCCTAAAGGTCCTATATTACACAAAATTGACACATGTGAGCTTTAAGCCATGTTATAATGTTGTTACCTCCTCAAAAACATACTCGGAGTTGTGTTTTGTTTCATTCGCATGTTTGAGTAATGCTTTATTAGTTTATCTACATCTCAAAAGCTGAGAATGCTTTATTCCACCTTGTAATGTCATTAAGTTGTAATTCTCATGTTAGCAGCTACGTTTTACCTTTTGTTCAGTACAAAATTGGCAATTCAAGGGCTGAAAGTATCCAAATGTTTCTAGTGAATGTGCATGGAGTTTAAAAACACAGTGGAGCACTTCTTGTATTACCACGTGACATCACAAGGTGGAACAGTTTTCTGTTTGAGACAAGACCTGAGCCTAAATATGCAGGATTTGAGTGTTAAACATGTGAATGAAACAAAGCACAACTCCAGGTATGTTTGTGATGAGGAAACAACATCATAACAGATAATAGATGAGAAAAGAGCATAATATGGGCACTTTAATACTTCAACATGAGCTTGGAGGAAAAATAAAAGTCTGTTTTTGCATTTTAGGGAGACAACAACAAAACAACTGCCTTGTGTGTTTTTTTTTAAGATGAATGGTCCTCCTCAAGCCTCCATCCATGCTTGCTAACACAACAAATGGTGTATACAGAGATTTATGGACTATTGTTTATTGAGCTTGTAGATTTATGTAGCTGGGAGGATTCTTTTAAAGGCAGAACTAAACACTAAGTCCACTTTTTTGGTAGTATATTGTGTTTTAATAGCATTAGCTACTGTTCCTAGGCATTTCTTTTAGTATTTTTAGTACAAACTAGGTAAATTTGCAGCTTTTCTTTCAAAAACGTCTAAAGCTGACTCTAGTGGCCTCTGCAGTTTCAAGTAGTTGGTAACATCATGCAAGACTGCTCTACTTATAAACACGTGGCTGCAGGGATGGAGTTTGAAATGTGGATACCTTTTTGACCACTCACTGTTCTTTTTAACTCTACTGCACAGTTTAGCATATAATTAAACAACATTACTGCTTGTGCCTTGATTTGCATGCTCTGTGTGGTACCTGGCACCTGATTGGTGGGATGCGGTTCTGTTGCTGTTGCGCTGGCTCCGATGTTCCCTGTGCTGTGATTGGAGGACTGACTTCCCGCTCTTCCAATCCCCTTCCTGACCCTTAAACACTGCGCCCGATTAAAGTCCATTGCAGCAGCTCCGGGCGGCTGGTTGCCAGTATCAGTTTGCCACACTCTGCTTTGGATGTGTCTCTTGGCTGCCCTGGTCTGGTCATTCGTGTGATAATTTGTACCAGAGACACTAGAGGTGTTTTGACTTTTGTATTGGCAGCTCGGCTTGGCCATTGGGCATTTGTATTTTCTTTGAGTTGGATTTCTTTTATGTAAAACCCTCTTTTCTGTATTACTGTATTTCTTTTCATTTACTTTATAAAGCCACTTTAAATTACATCTTATCTTGTTTGTGTTACTTTCCTTTGCCCCTAGCACTTGTTTGTAACACTTTGTGACTCATGAAATAAACTATAGAACTATATTCTTTAAACAAATCAAACAATAACCTAATTAAATAAACAAAACTCACAAAGTCTCAAAATTGCTCTACATTTAAAGTGATAGCATGTAACTTTCTGGGGATGGAAAGTTATCATATAAAACTATACAGACAGATAAAAGGCACTTCTTCAGGCTAAACAAGAGTCTGTTTTGTGGAGATTTAAGCCTGCTCAGAGTAAAGATGCAGGATTTATGTTTCCAAGTGCAACAAACACATCTATAGTGAATAAACTTGTCTTTATTTTAGTTTGTTTTGCTGTCTAAATTTCAAATACTGACCAGTTTATTCAAAGTCAAAGTCTGCAATTTCTTACCACCTCTGTCTCCTCCTTCTCACCTTTCAACCAGCACTCTTGGCCTTCTTAACCAATCACAAATCTCATTCCTTATTTTGATGGTCTGTCAGTGCGTTACAACTGGCCTCCATTAAACCAGATTGAGAGGTGTCAAGATCTCACCCAGTCCTCAATGCCCCCAATGTCTTCTACTCCCAAAGCCAGACACGTTTAAGGCGACAGAGTTAAGTGTCATAATTTCACTATTTTCACAGGCATAAATGCAGAGACATAGGGGTCAAAGGTCGCCCGCATAAAACTTCCCTGTTTGGGGGTCAGAGCGTCTGGGTTGGAGGGTTTGACACGGAGGAAACAAGGCGGCGATTCATGAAAGAGGAAAGTTACGACAAAAGACATTTGAGCCTGCTTCCTGCGCCGTGACCAACAGAAAAATAATTGTAAAACAGAGTGACAAAGAACGCCAAAAGATGAATAGTACAGAGGATCCGATTTGCAACAGGAGACCTTAAAGACCTTTTATATGATAAGCTTCAAATGCAATCAAATACTCTATGGTATTGGTAGAGAAATTAGCTCAAAGGCTGATCCTTGTGTGTGCTTTTGTTAAGGAGGATTGGTACCAAATATCAAAATACTGACAGGTATTGAAACGTAGTGACTCTAATGTAAATTTCTTGATAAAAATTTTGCTTGATTTTGGATATACATTGCATATATTTTAGTTTATTAGCTAAAGGTCTTTACACTAATGAATTTTCAATGCATTTTAATACAAATGTAATAACAGATTAATATCACAATACTTGGTATTATATTGAAACAAGTTGTCCACCATCTTTTAAAGGCTTTTTGTGCATCTGTAAAAGTGACCAGTATTATTAGTTGAGTCGAGAAGTATAATATAAACACCCTTTTGCAAATGTAAACTGTAATTTTAAATTTGAATTAGTTCATATTAGTGGACTGGGGAGTTATCTATTGTAATTTCAGGATTTAAGTGTCCTTTTAACATTATTTTGCCTTTATTTACACCTGTAATTATATTTTACTTGTATTTAAGTTCATATTGAGCTCTGATGTCTGTTGTGCAAATTTATTGACAAAACAACAACACAGAAGTCCACCAGAAGTCAGACGTAATCAGAACTAACCCTTTCTAATTTAAATCTGTTTACACAATTACTTCTACTACTTTTCCTTCTGAGGTGAGGCTTGCTTCACTTTCTCACCAAAACAGAAGCTTTTCGTGGTAGGGTAAAAGTACATTTGGTTGCTGCTTGAACAAAGACAGTTTCCACCTTTCGATCATCTTGACATCCGCCTTCACACTTTGATTAAGTTCCTGCCCATTCTTTGAGGGATGCAGTAATTGTTAAGCGTCTATAGGGAACCCTTAAATACAACTCCAGTGTGAGTGAAATCACAGCCAAAACCCAAAGTCTGGCAGACACATTTGTGCACACAGCCAGGACCTTCACTGTGGAATTATTCGTACTTGTTTAGTCATTAGCAGAAGCAGAAAAATCATGTTTAAGTAGTTTAGATTAGATTACCACCCACACGTGCACTATTATAATGCAATAATAGTACTTCCCCATTTGGGATTTTTAAAACTGACAAATAATTATGAAATTATGTAGATGTATTGCAATTGTAATTTCTCTTGTCAAAATCCATTACCTCATAAAACTATTGCTTTATAAAAGGACTACTTACTTTGGACCGACGTGAATGTGAAATGGATCTTAAAGGTGCACTGTTACTTCTATGGCGCTTGTTACCATGGAGATGTTGTTTCTTTGTTCCACTGTAAGGCATTAAACATATCTGCCTTGCATTTGTTCAATGATAGATGTTTTATAGCTCAAAAATACCTTCAAAATACATGAATTCTTCCCATGTGCAGGCTTGCTTGCTTCTCCGCAGATCTGACTATTAACCCATCTCCATTGCGATTTCAAACTTGTATTAAAACTGTAGCGAAACAAGCAGGTCAACTAGAAAAGTTACACCATGTCTCTTTAACCGGTGGACCAAGGACCAAACTGTACATGTGCATTTTTTTTTTTATTTCAGCCTATAAATGTTGTTCTATGACTATAAATCTCTCAAAATGCAACAGTATCTATACAAAACACGGTCACAAAATTAATAAAAACATATTTACAGATTGTTAAAAATGATTCATACAAAAATGTCAGTCGTTTCAAACTCCTCCTTTTATACCAGAATAGTTTTGACTCTTTGAGCATGGCACATTAAAATAACAGAGTTCACACTGAAACAATTATGGGGATAAGATGGTGTATGTTTTAACAGCTGTGAAGAGAGTGAGTGAGACGAAGAGAGAGACAGAGAGAGAGAGAAGGAGGGAGGGATGGAGAGAAGGAAGATTTGAGTGACAGGACGAGACGGACCCATCACACCGAATAGCACGGCAGAAATAGGAGCTTTTCAAAGTCAGGGAAGTCTAAAATGAATGGTTTAAATTTATACAGACACTAACATATATGGGCCTGCAACAATTTCTACATATTACTTCCCCCCAAAGAGTAAAAATATATAGTTCTTAAATACTATAGCCAGAGCAAGTCACCACGAAAGAATGTCATATGTGAAGTAGTGAAAAACCTGCCTCCTTGTATATTATATCCTGAAGATCAGTCTGGATCATTGTTGGCTCGACCTCAAATTTTGACGTATCAGTTAAGGTGGCAAAGGCGTTCAGTGATCTTTTGAAAAGTTTAGTCTAAGCTTTATATTTTGGTGTGATAAACTTTTCGGAGTTTCAGTTGTGTTACAGTTATCAATATTTTAGACACAGGCCAAACTCAGAAGGGCCGAACATTCAGGTTTGTTGTGACTCATGTGAAATCGGGGCGCTCGTTGGGCAGCTTTCATTTAGAACAAAACTCAAACTTCTCATAGCACTTGGTTGACCAATGACACACTCAGACTTTGGTGCCCACTTTGGTGTCCACTCTGCCAGTTGATTTCTTTCAAATTTGGACCACCAGAATCATGAAACTGTGTCCTGAGGGTGAAACAGACACCAAACACAGACACCAAAGCCAATTAGTTGTATAAAAGTCAGCTCTATCTGTGTGGCCAGAATGAGAGATTTAGAGCTTTTTGTTTGTACATTTAAGCAGCCACATTTGTTTTGATATTATTTGGCATGTCCCTGATTGGTTAAAGCACTTGTCAATCACCTCTATTTAAAGGTGGGGAGATAAAACCTGTGTCCATACACATATTTGCAAAGTATTGGAGAAGCGTGTATTCTTGGTTGGCTATAGGCAAGTGAAATGCTGTTACTACTGCATGAAATTAACTCAAATGTCTGATGTTCATTATGTCACAAACTTTACTCATTAATCTTTTTTCTTGAATGTCATATTTTATAGCATAATAGATGCTTGAGAGAGCCTCCTCTTTCAGCCATATCCTGCTGGTGACAAACTTGTCGCCCACACGAATGGTTGAGAAAAACACCATGAGTTTCTTCACTTTCTGAACCCAAACATCTGCTGCTAATGTGGGTCAGTTTAACCCCAGCCTCCATCTGAAAATGCCACAAAAAATGACTCGAGGATAAACGCTAACGGCATGGAGCTAGCGAAGCGTGTGTTGTTTTGCAGCACTTGTATCAACAGGGGGAGATACCCACTGAGCTGTGAAGTATATGAGCCAGGACTCCCATTGGGCCGAAAACAGGTCCTGAAAATTGACTTCCTGGTTTAGGGTCAAATGAGGAGAAAAGCTTACATAGATTTATGTACTTTTTGTCTTGTTGAAAGAAAAGCTTTTAAGTTAAGATATTATATTAAGGTATAATAATAATGATATGGTTAATATGGTATATATTTTAAAACCTTGAAATGTATTGTCGGTGATTTATATCCACAAAGAAATTCTACCATTTTTATGTTGGTTTAACAATACATGTAGTTAATATGAATAACTTAAGTTCAGGAGTAGGACCACGCCTCAACCGCCCTCTCCGGCCAGTCACAGCTCTCTTCAACCACACGTCAATTTCCCAGAAGCCTATTTGTAGCAGTCTTATCCCTTCATCCCTGTTGTGTCTCGGCTAACTCGACCCCACCCTCCCAACTCCCATCTTGTTTGTCTTCCAGACATAAGACGCATTCTGTTCTCTCTAATTCTTTCTAATTTAATACCCCATCCCTATTTTTAAATATTATGATGATTATTTGTTTTGATTTGTTTGTATTGTGATTTTAATGTATTTCTTATTCTGTAAAGCACTTTGAATTACTTTGTGTACGAATTGTGCTATACAAATGAACTTGCCTTGCCTTGCTTACGAGGGGGGTCCTGTTCTGGCTGGGCCAAGCGAAGATTGAGACAGAACCCCCACCCAAGAATCTCAACCCAACTATCTCCTCCCCTGCCAAGTCACCCGACAAACTCTTCCTCGCACAATGTTGTTGGCGTGGTCCTTGCTCATGAATTGTAAGATTTTTGCTTTAGCTTGCATATTTTCTTTTTAATTTTTCACCTGATGTCCTCCCCAATGCAACCTTACCTCTGTATCATCTATTAATAGTAATAGTAGTAGTAGTAGTAAGCCTTATTGTAGTAATAGTAGTAGTTGAACTAGTAGTTGCAATAGTAATAGCAGTAGTAATAGCAATAGTAGGCTTTATTGTAGTAGAAGTTGCAGTACTAGTAGTCGCAGGACTAGTAGGCTGTAATCGTTGTAGTAGTTGTAGTAGTTGTACATTGACATCATTAATCAATATATTCATCAGTTCTGTATATTTAGTAAAAAAGCACTTCACAGATAGTTGACTTGAGGAATGTAGCATCAGTTACAATCTTTGTTCTGATCACAGCTTAAGAGAGAATATTTTAACTCTACACAAACACCAGGCCTCTACATTATCCCCACAGGAAACTCTAAACCAGACGATAAGATGTAAATGTCACTCTGTGTGTTTGGTCCAAGTGTCTACAGCTCTGTAAAGACTGTGTTGATGTAGCCAAAGATATTTCTCTTCAAAGTCTGTAGATGCATGGACATGTGTTTTGAATCAATCAAATTCCTTAAAGTGGCCCTCAAACCTGACTTTGGGAATAAAGTGGAGCTGGTGTCATGTTATAGTATCTTTGAAATTCAAGCTATCTATGCACTGTTATAGTAACTGAAAATCTACGTAATTTAAAGGTGCATCGTGTAACTTTTCTAACCAGACCAAGTTACAAGTCAGATCTGTGGAGAGGCAACCCCACTCACAGTCACAATGCTTGTTTTTCTAGGTATTTTTGAGCTATAAAACTATCTGTAATTGACATTAAACAGCTCTACCTTTCATTTATTCATACTGTGGAACATTCCAGGCAGTGCAATAACAAATCTGTAAACAAGCAGGTGACGTAGAGCTGGGCGGTATGACCAAAAATTGATATCACGGTATTTTTTTAAATTATCACGGTATCACGGTATTTAATGGTATTTTTGTCTTTGGCTAAGTGGAGTGTGATAGAGTTGGTAATATCATTCCAACGTTTGCTTTTCTTGTCATAGACGGTCCCTTTAGACGGAGTGCGCGGAGCCGTGCCCGGGCGAGAGAGCTAGAGCGCGAGTGCGCGGAGCCGCGCCCGAGCGAGAGCGCGGGTGCGCGGAGCCCCGCTCTTCACCTTTTCGCCCGGGCATGGCTCCGCGCACCCGCGCGCTCGCTCGGGTGCGGCTCCGCGCACTCCCGCTCTCCGAAAAAGGGAGCCGTGGCACAAAACAATACACAGACGGTCCCGTTAGCAAACGCGCCTACCAGGGACGGCTGTGTAGTGGTTTGGGCTGCAGTGGCAACGTTACGCAGAGATTGGGGAGAAGATGCAGATTTTACTTTCATGCAATCTTCGTATTCCAGGATATGATTGTGGCGGAGGTGGTGAAGCAAGTTGCTTGTGTTGCCTCCTGCAGCTAAAACATTAGCTCGACAACACTTACAGATGATGCGTGTTTGATCCGCGTCAGATTTTTTAAAACCGAAGTATTTCCAAACAACAGACACGGCTCCTTTTTCGGAATGAGTTCTGTGTCTGTGTCATTTTCTTCGTCCATGCTCACCACTCAACTCGCTATCCTTACCTGGCTTGTTGGCTTGTTTGGTGTAACACTGAAAAACAGCCCCGCTCAATCTACCGCTGTGCGACGTTCCGCCGCTCTGTGTTGCCGACATATGTGCGCACACACGGTATGGCGGTAAATAAAAAATTCATATCATAAAAATAAAATTACCGGTATACCGGTTCAAACGGTATACCGCCCAGCCCTAAGATGACGTACCCCCAACCAAAAGTTAAATACTGCAAATTCTGCAAAAATAATTAGAATAAATCAGAGCTAGTTTGTGACAATATCAAATCTTTATCAGGCTGGTGGCAACTATATTCAAAAGCAAAAAACAAACAAAAAATTTATTATGTTACCATTTGCATTTAATTACTTTATGTAAACCCAAAGCAACTATGGTATTCAAGTTTAACTGACTAAAATAAATAAGTTCATTTAAACATAGCACTATAAAAATGAAAATATACAAAATTATCATTAAATTGTATTCATTTGTAATAAAGGAAAGCAATTATAAAGCCATTTGAAAACAGGTCAGATAAACTTTTATTTACATGTCAATTTTGGTTCTGGAAACTGAAAAAAGGATCATCATTAAAATCAGAGTGAATTAAAAACCTCAATTTTGCATATTAAAGAGAAATATAGAAGTAATTACATTATCATTTTTTACAGGGAGTCACAACAGATTTGCAAACCTATATCACCAAAACTATATGCTGGTTTTTCTTATATGTTGTAGCCAATTGTAAACATCCTCACACTCTATATATTCCAGACTATAAATTAAACCAGCCTCAAAGTGCAAGAATGGGACACGGAGGAGATGTGTGTTTTGAAAAGCCCGGAACTCCTCTCCACGCCTAATTAAAATACACTAGCGGTCTACAATAATGAATCCAGCTGGCACCAAAAGTATAAACAGTAGAAGTATAAGTGTACGGTTCTTTGGGGGCAGAACAGTGGCGTGTGTCCCAGGCGTGTGAGAGCAGGGCTGGAGCGAGGCACAAACCACATCTGGAGACTGTGAGGAGCAGATGATGAAGATATGAATATGAGCGCGCTGGGGCCATGTTACTCAAATATAGAAAAACCTCTGACTCCTCAAAGTGGCATGAAGAATGTGACACAGGGTTTTGGCACTACAGGGGCCATCTCAGGTTTAGTGTTTAAGTTTTGTGAAGAAAACAGCTTAATTTTAAAGTATGTTAAAGGCTTCAGGTTTACCATATGGAAGCCATAAACATGCAACACTCAAAATGTCAAAAAATGTCAGTGTTAGAGAACTGCCATTTCAAAAATATCAAAATCTTTTTCCTTTTGCATCATGACACTACAATTATTGTCACTTGCTTTTATTGATATAACTCCCTTTTGTCACAATACTAATATTTCAAACCAAATACCAATACCACACTGCTAAAGTTGCACAGTGTAACTTTTTGGTTACACGGTATGGTAATATACATTCAATTATGGGTGTTTTTTTGTGTTATTGCCAAAAATACCTTTTAAATACTTGTATCCTGACTGTGAGTGGGGTCATCTCTTTACAGATCTCACCTGTAAATTGGAGATGTCCTGCTTGAGTCTATGGAGATTGAAAACTCTGCCAAGTTGTGAAAAGCGCTTAAAAACTCATCATGGTGAATAATTACGAAGCTCAAAATGCATAAGTTAAGTGAGGAATAGCCTTGGATCACTGCAAACTGTTTAAAACAGGGTAGTTGTTTTTTTCCTCCCATTTTTAAAACAGTAAAATTATGTAAAGCGTCTTTACACGATTCCATACTACTTTTTGTAATGATTGTTGTAGCCTATATAAATTCTACTATTACTTTTACAGCAACATCCCTTTGATTTTTATTTTGCTTTTTTTATATGCTGTTACATGCTGTTGTTTATTTTTGTGTCCCTCCTCAAACGGCCTCTTTGGTTTTGATGGTATTTTTTCATGTACTGTTTTATCGCTGGTAACTGGCTCATTGTGGACACACAGATAGAGCTGAGTTTTATACAACTAATTATACACTTGGCTTTGGTGTCTGTTTCACCCTCAGGACACAGTTTCATGATTCTGGAGGTCCAAATCTGAACAAAATGAATTGGCAGAGTGGGCACCAAAGTGGGCACCAAAGTCTGAGTGTGTCATTGGTCAACCAAGTGCTATAATGTTGTTGAGGGTTATATCAGAAACACAGGGGCAGAATCTGTTACATAGTGTACTGTTCTGGTAGGTCTATTAGCTCTGTTCTGTAATAATCTAGAGTGTCAAATAGATCAATATAATGTATGTGCAAAACAGATCTGAATGGGTTTTTACCTGTTATTTATAACTTAAAGTGCTGCCCCTGCGACCCAGATGGATAAAGCGGAACAAGATAGATATAAATTAAAGTAAATACAACACAGCTCTTTAAAAATATAAGTTTAATCCTTATGGGCTAACTTGCACCACCAAACTGTTATTCCTCCAATTTATCTATGGGATATGAGATTCAAATTCAGAAAACTTTATTAGTCCCAGAGGGCAATTCATATGCAGCATTCTCAGAGCAGTTCTCACTTCTCTCACACACACACACACACACACACACACACAGCATGTCAGTCCGTTACAGTCTACAAGTGGATACATATAACATATTACAATGCAAATAACATATAAATAACATAATTTAGCAATTTAATAGCAGAAGTCATGAAAGAATTAGAGAAGCAGTTTGTGTTTCGTACCGACACATAAAACCGCCACCCTGAAACATCATTACAAGTTCAGGAGCCGAAAGGATGGAGGTGCTGAGCCATATCAACTGAACCGATATCAACTGAACCGATATCCCATACAGAAATTTTGTCAGTATTGGCGCAATATCTGATCCCTGTATTGTACCGGTGCATCACTATGTAAAATAGGCGAGTAAGTCTTTTGAGTATGACAGTGAACTGTAGTCAAAGTGAAAATGTGTATCTTCTACAGTATATATTGTAAATGACTTCATAGTTAAGACTGGACTGGTATTTTAAATGCTTTGGCAAAGACAGTGGTCAGACAGAGTTTATTATGTGATTCTGAATACATACAGGCCTATCTGACCCACTTGTGTGTCTGAACTATGCAATGTTTTAATTCCTTTTACCCTTCTTTCATTGTTCCCATTACTCATACTATCTCATATTATCACATCTTCATTCGTCTAACTCTTATTATGCCATTACACAGTATGATGTATTCAAATGTTGAAAGAAAACTCTTTGCAAATGTTTTACTTGAGACTCTGTTCATGCTCGCACAAACGTTAGCGCCTTTTCTATCATTCTCAGTCTGTTTTATGAGGTTTTTGATGGCACCAGTTGAAACCACAAACCTACAGCTAACTGTTTTCAGAAGAGGGAAACCACTTATTCAGATGATATTAATCTAAATCAGAGGAGGGTAAAAATTAGTTGTATTTAGTCAGTTACATTTAAAGGTCCTATATTGTGCAAAATGGATTTTTGTGAGCTTTAACACATGTTATAATGTTATCTCATTAAAAATGTACCTGGAGTTGTTCTGATTCATTCCCATACATTTGAGTAATCCTGCGTTATTAGTCTCCAAAACTCAAAATCGTCTGTTCCACTGTGATGTTATGAAGTGGTAGTTTTCGATCTATCTTTTACCTTTAGTTCAGTAGATATGGTCAATTCCAGGGCTGAAAATATCTAAAAGTGTAAGGAGTTTAAAAAACACATTGGAGCACTTCCTGTGTTACCACATGACATCACAAGGTGGAACAGGGTGCTTTAAGTTTGAGTGAAGAACACAGCCTAAATATGCAGGGTTTGTGTGTTAAACATGTGTGAATGAAACAAAACACAACTCTAGGTCTGTTTTTGATGAGGAAACATTATAATATAGATGAGAAAATAACTTAAAATAATTAAGTAAAAGTTCTATTACAAATTAAATACGAAGACGTAATAGTTTTAGTATTTATTATCTTTTCCCAAATACTTTTACCCTTAATGTAATTTGACTTGAGTACAATTTTGGCTACTCTAGACATCTGAAAGTAATTGAATATGTGTTTTATTCCTATAAGCATCTTGGGTAAGGCTAAAGCCCTCCATATGAACCCGTGGCATGCTAAAATATGCTACACTAATAAATCTTCCCTTACAGTTGAATTGGCCCAAACCCGTCTTAAAATAAACCAAAACTTCAACCATCACATCAACATCCTATATAGTCGACTTTTGAGGAATGCGTCCACCCCAGACCATGTAAACTGGACCGTACTGGCACCATTGTGTTATAGTAAAACCAGGTATATACACATTGAAGTTCAACAAATATGACCAAAAATGGCAAATTTAAAAAGAATGGATTGAAAAGGGGCCAGTTCTTTTCTGGGTGTGTCGGTTTTGTATTGTGCATGTAATTTACTGTAGTGTGTTCAGTGGAAATTTAAGGTGGCAACTAGAACAATTGAAAATTATAAGAAGGATAAGCATGGTCAGAGGTTTGAAAACTTAATCCAGGAGAGGAAGGGAAAGGTTGAAAGGAAATATCCTGCTTTGGTTCTGTATTATTGCACAAATTAAAGGTTTGGTGACAGACTGCTACTTCCAACAACACTACAATACAATTCAATACAAATGTTTTGGGTTTTGGGGTTTGATTAGTGATGGTAGCACCAAAATTTAGAAGAAGGAAAAAAAAAGAGAAATATTATGCAACCACTGTGTCCGTACTCCTCATGTTATGTCAGATAGGTTAAAGATGCTCTCTATATTTTTTGCCACCACTTCACCACCACTTGCTTGCCTTGCTTGTATGTTTTTACTTTGCCAAGAATGTTCCACAATATGGCATTAAAATATCTCTGGAGACAAGCCCCCTGATCAAGTTGCATGTAAAATTTGTGGAGAGACAAGTCTGCTCAGATGAACACCATGTTTTATTTTTAAATCCAACAAAATAGCTCCAATAAACACAAAACTGAAAGTCATGAAGAAATAAGTTTAAATGCAAAACTTTCCGGGCAAAGAAATAATATTGGTGAGTTCCAGTTGTCCTCAGAGGTTAGATTTTCTGACTTGTACATGGAGACTGGAATGCGGAGCGATCTTGAACTTTCTTCTTGCAAACTCTGTGAACTTTACAGAGTCCAACATAGAGGAACCCTGCCTTTGGATAAACTTTGATATCCGACAGTTAAAATATTGATAGTACTTGTGCTATTCTATGAACCTGCCCCTGTGGTTGAGCCTCTGCAGTGATAAATGCATTGCAATGCTCTGTTATGCTAATCTTGCTAATGGTGCCAATGTCAGCAAAAGCAGAAATTCACTCCCAGATGTTGCTTTAGTAACTGTTAATGTAGTAACAATGACCAGGTTACTAAATTAACTTAATTGTATCGTAATTTTAGGTGTTTTAAGTCCTTTTCTTGAGCATCTTTTGAGGCCTAATATGGTCATTTTTCTGACTTGACAACTGGATCTTACTTCTGAACTCTTTTACATGATTTTGAGATTCAAATTCCGACATTTGACAGCGACTAAAATGCAGCATATATCCATGAAGACAAGCACCGCAACCAGAAAAGTTAGATAGTGCAACATTTACCTATATAAGTGAATAATTTATGGATAACTGAATGAATAAACTATACAGCTTTAATTTTTTCCATAATGAATAACAGCATATACATCTCCAATAATGCAATGTAAAAAAAAAAACAAAAAACATTTCATCATGTTATTCTCAATCTCTCATGGTTAAAACTCATCAATCTTTCACCCATCTTACCCCCAGTAAAGTCCTTATGTGCTGACAGACTGTCCGTACATGGGACCTGCCACCTGTGCGCCCCAAGAACCATCATTATATCCACTCTATGTACCACTCATCACCGAAACCAAGTTACCCCGTGTCGCTCTGAAATATGACCCCCAGCTCATAGACCGGGATTTCTTTGGTTCCCCCACAGAGTTTGGTCCCACCACTTATCATTCCAGGCCTTCAGCAGCTCCACAGAGGGGCAATATTAGACCCCCACCCCTCACCCCTCTCCGTCCTACTGTCCACATACAGGCTGGGTGACGACAACAGGCTCAAACCAATGGGAACTGAACGCTATGGAGATTAATGGACAAGTCATTTAAAAGTAATTCAGTCAGGGTTGGTTTATTTGTACGGTTTTCATGGCTGTCCACTGTTATGGATTTTTAGGCTTCATAAATCATATCGCAACCAGGTTTATGAACTTTTAGTCAGTGGAAACAAAAGGACACGAAGAGATTTGATTAGCTTTTAATTCATGGAACAGTCTAGAAGCATAATAATTGTAAGTGTATTGGATAAACTGGAGTTCTTTTCATTTTATTTAACATTTATTTATTGCTATTTTATGGTTTTGGGGGAGGTCAGCTCTCCTCATCCAGCGAAGGAAGTGTAGACGTTGCTGTGCTTTCTTGACCAGGGAGGAGTTGTTGTTAGTCCATGTGAGGTCATTAGTGATCTGCACCCCCAGGAACTCATAAACGTACCTTGAGTTGTGTTTTGTTTCATTTGCATGTTTAAAACACAAACCCTGCATATTTAGGATGAGTTCTTCTCTCAAATAGAAAACACTGTGTTCCACCTTGTGATATCAAACTGGAAGTGCTCCACTGTGTTTTTAAACCATACACTTTCACTAGAAGCATTTGGATCAACTTAGCCATGGAATTGCAGATTGCTTTACTGAACTAAAGGTAAACGGTAGCTGTTAACTTGAAAAATACCATTATATGACATCACAAGGTGGAAAAGAGCATTTTGAGCTTTGGAAATGTAGATAAACTAATAATAAAGGAAGACTAAAACATGTGTGGATGAAACAAAACACTACTCCAGGTACATGTTTGAGAAAGTAGCAATGTTGAGTTTTGTGTGGCCCGGGAATAGAACCCAAAAACCTCTTGCTGCAAGGTGGCAGCACTAGCCAGTAATGGAGAGTAGGAGATATGCTGACAAAATGCTTGCAAAAGATCATTTTATTTAAGAGCTGCTTAAAAGTGTGAATGACATTTTGCCTGAGTGGTGTAGTGCTGTGTTAAGTGTTGGAGACTCCTTACACAGTGGCACAGATCCAAACACACTGAGCTGACTCCAAACTGCTCTTTACAAATGTCTGTGTCCTCTGAATAGTTAGACTCAAGTCCTCTGAGAGGTGAGACAGAGAGTCAGTGAATATTTTAAGTATGTCAGACAAAGCTGCAAGATGGAGCATTCAGGTTCGTGCATATATATGTTTTCAAACTTGCACATCGGTAATATTTGTCCTATTCACTGGACAGTTACTGAAAAAACAACAACAGACAAACAGTGCAGCACCACATCTGTTTTAAAATATTATTTCAATCGATCTTGTAGTTGATATATTTATTTTATTCACTTTTTTCCATCGATCCATTTTCTTCTGCTTATCTGGGGCTGGGTCATGGGGGCAGCAGCCTAAGCAGGGACTCCTAGACTTCCTTCACCCCCGACACTTCCTCCAGCTGCTTCAGGGGGACTACAAGGCGTTTGCAGGTCAGCTGAGAAACATGGTGTGTCCTGGTTCTTCCCCGGAGCCACCTCAGCTGACTCCACTCGACATGTTCACTTTTTTAGTTAAATTTAACTTGTGGACCATTTTCTGACAGAAGCAGTCCATGAATATTTGGCAGTACATAAGATAAAGCTGTAATTACTCAAGTTGAGCAACCAGGAAATCCTTTTTATAAACTTGCACACTCGCACTTGGTGATCCCTTGAATTGAACTTGGGGGAATATTTGTCAACTTAACTGTCTTAAAAGACCATAAATATTGAAGACTGGAATTTATTACAGGAAAAAATAATATACTGTTTCTGGGACAAGATCAAATTAATTTATTCACAGGTTTTGGCTTCTTGTTATCAGCAACATTTTAAGGACTTATGTTAATGTTAATGGCTATAGAAACCGCCCTACTTTTTCATCATTCCCAAACCCATGGATATGCATATACTGTGCTCATATATTTTATTGCATTGAGACCTTCTTTTGAGACTTTATTATTATTTCTCCTTGGGGATAAATAAAGTTATGAACTGAATCAACAGCATCTTAAACTTGTATTTCAACTTTACTTTTATTGACCATTTTAACATGCTTTGTTCTGAACTTGGCTTGACTATTGACTATTATGTTATTTGAGCAGTTTCAAGTATTTAATTTTACTGTTTTGGCCAAGCAGATATAGGCGAAAAGTCATTAATTTTTCATTTTGAGTTTATGATCCTGATGTTATGTTAGACTGACCATCAGTAGAAAATTCACTGAATGCTTTTGTGTGCATTTCCAACTGGAAGCACATTAACCATAGCTATGAGTTTTGGGTGATTTTTTTCCCAACAGTTATGACAATCTAGGCTGGAGGCATGAACAGATGGCCCTAATGTTGAGTCTATTCCCAAAATCTGCTTTAGTTTTTAGAAAGCTCCTAAACGACATTGTGAAAAATCTATGAAAAATGGATTGCATAATACACGGTTTTCCACTTTTAGAAGAGTAAGGTGTTTAGCTTTACTTTGTCTTACTCTGCATTTTTCTTAAGTTGGAGTATACACTGTGTAGTTATGCGTCACACTGATTAATGTGGCTGGTCTTTAAAATGGAAATTGCTTTAGGGGCAAACTCAAAGAAAGGTGTGAGCAGGTCAGTGGTTCAGACACAGAGTGATCTGCTACAGTTATACATTATATACCCTATATGCTAGTGAAACAACACTTAAAATAACATTCACTTTACCTCATCTTAGAGTTTAGTTTTAGTTGAGCTGTTGATTCTGGAGAAATCTGTGTTTTTCAGTAACTTATGATATTTTTTTCCTTTCTTTTTTTCTTGTAATCAGATATATTTGTTTTCATATGGCCATGCATGTCCCTGATTGGCTAATCAACCTGTCAATCACGCCATCTAAAAGAGCAGGGGGCCCAGACTCACATCTTTGTAAAGTTTCTGGATCCCAGGCAAAATACATATCTCCATTGTTGGTAAATGTCTACAGTCACATGATGGCGTCTAGTGAAGCTTTTATCCAACTGCTGTTTGTGCGATTAATAATACATGCACTGAACATTGTGTTTGTCTGGGCTATAATTGTTGTCTTGTCAGTTCATAAGAGATGGCTAAACTTAATTACATTGTTTGCTTGTCTACAGTGACAAGAAGAGAGTTTGAATAGATAAATGAATAGACATCTATTGAATAGCACTCAGAGTATGAGTCAAGACTGTTGGGCCTCCCTGGAACATAGGCTAGTATTTAAATATGGACCACAATAAACAGCAATAAGTTATCAGGACTTATATATATTTATTGGTCCTAAGCTGAGGTCCAAGGCCCATCTCCAACTCTTGGTGCCAAAGTCAAGACCTAAAACCAGGGGGGATCGGGCTTTCTCTGTAGTCCTAAACTGTGGAACGCTTTACCCCCCCATGTCCGAACAGCCCCTATAATAGAGTGTTTTAAGTCTTGTCTTAAAATCCACTTTTACTCTCTGGCTTTTAACACCGCGTGAGTTTGTGTGGTCCTCTGTGTCTTTTATTTATTTTATTTTATTTATTTAATTCTACTTTGTGATTTGTATGGTGTTGCTTTAATTTGATTTTACTGGCTTTATTGTTTTAGGACTGGTGTGACCAAATTTTAGGATTTTGTTTTATCTCTGTGCAGCAATTTGGAAACTGCTCTGTTTGTAAAATGTGCTATATAAATAAAGCGGATTTTGATTTTGATTTTTAAACAAATTATTTCATGTTCACAGTTATGCTATTTTACAGACCTACCACCTTGAGAATGCTCGATCTTGTCAGTCTGGTTGAGCCTGGTTAGTACTGGGATGGGGATTCCAGATGCCAGTTCATGCCCCACTTGGACCAGAGCATAAAGGTTGTTTCCTTGGGCATGACACTTCACTCAACTTGCCTCATGTGGTGACATATGAATATGGGATATAATTGATGGAGATTAGAGCCCATAGCTACAATCCAGCGTGTTTACGGGATGTATTGTGTCTGTTCTATAACTTGCACAGTCTCTACCGCATAAACGATTTCAACATTACAGGAGACAGCTAGACAAAGCCCACTGGTAGAGTCTGTGCTTTTCTCTCAACTGGATGTAACAAAAGCTTGATTATTCAGCTTGTTCTGCTTTTGTGATGCTTCGACCGATCACATTCAAATAGTCATCATGACCTCCGCGTTTTCCAATCGCTTTCAGTAAAAGCTTTTCCAGTTTGATAATGTGTAGAACTCAGTCCAGAGTGCTACACATATCAATCCAACATGAGCCAAGTTACACACTCCCAGCTCAATCCTTGTTATCTTGGCCTATGTCATCAAAGGTATAATACTCCCTACAACTGAAGCATAGCCAGGCTTGAATGGACAACGCAACAATAAGCAAATAAACATCCTAACTTCTTCATTAAACATCCAGCCTCATGCGTTTTAACAACTCAACAACTCAACAGTCTAGTTCACAGCACCTGCACTACAAATTTCCCCCCTGTTTTTGCAGCATACATACAGTAACACTGACACGTTCGTGGAGGAGAGCAGTGTTCGCTCAGTGTCACTTTGAGCTCTGATGTGACAGGGAGATGGATGGGTGCGCTCACGACCAGCAGCACAGGGCGTCTCAGACAAATGAGACCAGCACCCACCAATCAGAGCCCGCCCCCGTCTCCTACGGGACAGTGCCTGTGGAGTGACGGATCGGATACAGCTCTGAATATATCACTGGGACCATAATGGGCTGGGGTTTTGGAAAAGAGTCGTTAATAGTGTTCTGAATTAGCACAATTTGGAAAGGAAAGACCTCTTTGTTATTGAAAATATATTTGGGAAAGTGGGTCATAAAATTTATTTAGAGTTTTATATACAGTTTTTGCGGCTGAAAATGAACCTACCCAAATGGTTTTGTTGCATAGCCTTTTGAACATATTCTATAAGTAGCTTTAAACACAAAATATATAAAACTGAATAAACCTGCATGATATGTGAGAGCCTGGCAAGTTTATTTTCAGGTTTTGTTACATTTTTGATCTGATAAAGCAATGAAATGGAATATAATCTGACACTTTAAGGTGTGCTATGGAAATTTTGGCCAATATTTTAATATTTTGCCTTAAATGTTCCACAGTGTGATATTAAACATGCTATTATCTTGCATGCATTTGATCAGTTACAAGTGTTTTCATTCCCAAACATACAGTATATATTTTTACACCTTTTGTCACCTTTCTACAAATCTGTCCTGTAAATTGGCCTGGTGGCATCTCCTTGTCTTACTGGAGACAGTTTAATGCTATATGACAGAACAAAGCAAAGCAATAAAATCTCCATGGAAGCAAGCAACTGTCTCTCCACAAGAAAAGTCTTTAATCTTCAGTCTTTAAATTATGGATTTTTACCTTTGGATGTTTATTTTGACAATACAAAATAAACAATGCAGGAACAACGTCTGTCTCTCCATCTGTACTGAACATTCTTGGCTACTTTTAACTAGTCCTGCTATGTTATATTTAGGATTCAAGTCCCACTCCCGACTCCGGAGTGGAGCAAGACCTCAAGCAAAAGTGCAAATCTCATCAGCTGTGTTTCCAAATGTCCAAGCACAGCAATTACTAAATTATAAATGTGAAATTAATCTAAAAAGAGCTGTGGTGTTTGTGAGGCAATATTAATCTTGTTCTTGTTACGCCATCGGCAAAAGGCATAACTCACAAAGTCGGCATTTCTCAGTGCGTCCCCCCAAGAGGAGAAATATTACCCCAGGATCCAGAGGCCAGGCTGCAGCACAGAACCCAGACCAAACACACTGTAATTATGGGAAATTATTGATATACACAAACTGATGAATGGGCACTGGGCAAGAGAGCTGGTCTGTGGGGGGCTAAATTTGCGTGCATGGGTTGAAAGTACAAGAGTTTTTTTTAAAATAAATATAAATATGGAGTCGAATAATTTTGATAGTTTAGGATGGCCTTATGCTAAATAGACTTTTAATCATATTATAGTTGTTTCCCTGTCTCATATACCCACTCTAGCTCGTTTTTAGAGTGATTTATGTGTGTTTGAGTTATCTTTATCGCCTGTATTCAAGATGTCATTGCTCTGATCATCTCCTGTTTTCATCCCCAATGGCACCACTGGTCTTTACTACTGTCCAATTTAATTTTCTTTATTCATTGAATAAAAAAAAAAATATATATATATTTATATAACAGAAAATGACAATATTTGGTGCTCCTCTTGTGGCAGGCTCTCTTCCTTTCATCTGTCCAGGGCAGCTGAGGCTACAGAAGTCTCTGACCAGGAGCTACAATGACAAATTATTATTAATATTTATAGTTCATTATTATTTATTAAATTGTGGGAAATGTCCCAGACTTTTTTCACTAATGTGGCCCAAGGGTCTTTAAGGCGAGAATTTTGAGCATTTACCACTTCGATTTCATTTTTTTGTGAATAAATATCTATTGTGAATATATCACAAAATTGGTTATTTACCCCAGTATGGACTCCAGCCTCCCCTTGTCTGGACGGGCACCATGGGGCGACCTGTACCACTGTGTCCATTCCCTAGCAACGGCCCTGGAGTTTTCTAACATTCACTTTTCAAATGTGTGTAAATGTCTGCTGAATAACATCTTGTAACATGGCTTTACTTGCAGAGAAAGTGCACAAATTCCCCATTAAACTGCACACAGACACAAGATGAGACTGGACTATCCCACTCCCCACTTTGAGATGATGTGTGTTTTTCTCTGGACATTTACGACTCTCAGTAATGGAATGGAGCCCGTTAAACAGGCTCTAACGGCTCTTCTTTACTGCCAAGTGGATCTGGCACAAAGACCTTCTCCTGAGAGCCGTTTGCCTTCAATTAAGAGTCTCCCAACTTAGACACCACTGCCTCGCACTTGTGCAACTTCACTTTTTATCATTGGATGACTAAAGGCAAACCTCTTTCTCAAGCTTACTGATAGCAGGGTAAGATGTACTAAGATGTATTTTTTATGAAGCAAGCGACTATGCTAACTAGACTGCTTCTAAGATTTTTAGGGTGCATTTCTACTTGGAAACGGCATATAAAAATTGTGACAATACAGCTGGGACTCCAACTCAACTCCAAATTAAACCTAGACTAAACCAGAGTGCATTCTTGTCCTTGTTTGGTCCTGTTCTAGTCCTGGTCCAGCTCTGGTCTAGTCCAGGTTTAGTTGCAGAGTTGCATTTATTGAATTACAAGTACTTTCAACTGTTCAAAAATATCATAAAAACATGCATTCTTAATGTAAGTGGGCTCATTTTTTCATAGATCTGAACTGTAGCATCACCTGCTTGTCTCTTTGATAGATAATGTCATATGTTTAATGTCATATTGCGGAACATTCCAGGCAACAAACTAATAATATCTTCATTGAAGGATGTACAATTGTTTAATATGGATATGCTGCAGTTTTTGATTATTATATTGATGTCTATTAGAAAAATATCTTACTGAGACTATCTGGTTACACATAAGCATCCAAAGCTCCACTGCTTCAAACAATGACATTCTTCAAACTTAACATTAATTGTAAAAAGCAGTCCGTAAATCCTCATTAGTTCAACTGTTCTACATTGTTCATATTACTCCATTTAGAAAACAAAGCTGGGAGTCGTTGGTTTTGGCCCTGATTAGTCCCACATTCTTGTCAAAACTGTCAAAGTGTTGTTTTTATTTTCATGCTCCAGCTGAGAAGAGACCAGGGGGCAGGACTTTCGAATGACCACAATCTGAACCATATACACCGGGCTGGAAAATCACATACCGACGTAAAATATACAGTTTCTATTATAATACTGTAAACATGACTATTTCTGTGCTTTTTGTTTATTTCTTTCTCTCTCTTGTCACATTCACATAATAATGACTCGCATTTCACCCTCCCAAAGCACCCAAACTACTATTGTGATGAAAAAATATTCTATTGTCTAAAAAGTGAACAATGCTTTTTATTATCATTGTGGAATTGAAATTATAATCAAGGCTTTTCATTATTACCAAACTTGAGTTTGATATTTTGTGAAAACAGATTTGCATATTTATTTAAACTTGAAAGATGAAAGTAATGCTCACTTTTCAGTAACTTACAATTTCCCAAAAGCAACAAAAATGGAATAAATTCTTTCTTGGCTTTATAATTTTGTTGTTATGATTTTATTTGCCCAACCAAATAATTTAAAGTTGCCTGTTTCTATGGATATGTCATTGCTCTGTCTGGAATGTTCCACAGTGTGACATTAAATAGCTCTACTTTACATTTATTCAATTACAGGAGGTTTTATAGCTCAAAAATACCTAGAAAAACAGGCGTTCTGACTATGAGTAGGGTTGGTTCTCCACAGATCTGACCTGCAGCTTGGCCTGGTTTCATTTCCATGAAGAAAGAAAGGCAATATGTCTCCATGGAGACAAGCATTAATGGTATCTCAACCAGAAAAGTTACACAATGCATCTTTAAGCTCTAGTTTGTAGAGATTTGAACTTCCAACATGGAAAACAATATGAACCCCAACAACCTGCAAACTGTGGATTCACCTGTACAAATAGCCATGCTGTGTTTTGTGTGTGTACTTTATCATCTCTAAATGCCCTTCTCAATGCCCTCTGCGACAGACTCAAACTAATGACATCCCAAGGACAACAACAGCAGCAGTGATAGACGCAGATTTATTCAGACGGGTGAGAGAAGGAGGGAAGGAGGGGTGGGCAAAAAGGGGAGAGTGATGGAGTTGTCTGCTGCACATCCACTCACACATCTGTCCGCTTCGGCTTGGCAGCTCCTCTGAGAAAGATATGCAGGTGGTTTTTCACGCTCTCTCTCCCTCTCTCTCTCTTCGTTATCTATTTCTTACTTTATATCTCCCTCTTTTGCAGTCTATCTCTTTCCATCTCCTTCTCTTTCGCTGTCTTGTTTTCATTCTCTCTCTCTCTTTTACTATTTCTGTCTTTTTACATGTCTCTTTCCTCCCCTCTCACTCTCCACCTTTCTCTACCCTTTCTCTCCCTTTCACATCACTTTCTTCTCACTCTCCAATCACTATATCTCTCTTTCTTTCCCTCTCTTGTTGTCTTTACCCAAACAGATGCAGGGAGGTATAAGCCGGTGCCAACAACAATGGTCTCAAGAGGTGACAATAAATTGTTTTTTGTTTAAGCTTTACGACAGAAAACTTCTCACATTTTACTTTAGGAGCCTTCATCAAGCAAAATGCAGATTACGGCCAAATTTGCCTGATGAAGTCTAACTTTGCTGTTTCGTAAATAAAATCACTGGTGCTGCAAGAAAGACCGTGTGTGAGACGCTTCTTTCTTTTGTTTAAGCCTTGCATTTGGAGACAGGAATGTGACCTGTTTGAACTTTACGTAACAGAAAAAGTATTTGAGTAAAATGTGAGGTGACCAGATGAAACAATAGATTATGTGGAATAAACTCACTTAAAACCATTTTCAGAAAGTCATCTGAATTGTGAATATTAGTCTGTGAATTACATTTTCTGGGTGATTTTGTAAATAATTTTATTCAAATGTGCACTATGTAACCTGCTTGCTCCGTGGATATGATATTACTTTATTTTGCCCTAGTGCTGATATATTCTATAAGCAGCTCTTGAGTTCAAAATATCTAAGCATCTAATCAGGAAGTGGGTGTTAGCATGACAGTTATTATCGTTAGCTTTAACCTGATTCAATTCTAGAGTTAATGTGGTGAATGATTATGATGCTCAGACTGCATAAGATACGTAAAGAATAACTTTGGCCGCTGCAAACCAAAACTTGTTCTATTTTTTTTTTTTTTTTTGCACATAAAAATAATTTATCTGCTTGTCATAGTAAATACCTTGCTTCTGTCCAGTTGCTGTGAGAGCCTTCTGCTGCACATAATACCAGTGGACAGGACAGGTGCAGGTATAATGTGTGCATTAACATATTTATGGCTTTGTTTTGTCTGAGATTCAAAGCTGAGATGAGTCTAGACTTATTTTATAGGAACAATAAGGACTGGCCTGCCTCCTGTCTGTGAGAATTAAATGAAACTTGCGGGTGCACAACAGCTCTCAGATTTCACAACTGCTGTTTCATACATACAGTTATCCACGTGGAAATCAATGCACTTCATGTCCCATCATGTGACAGACCTTCCATCATCAACGTTATATAATGCATTTATATTATATTATGCAAAATTGACTCCTGTGAGCTTTAAGACAAGTTACAATGGTGTTACCTCATCAAAAATATACCTGGAGTTGTGTTTTGTTTCATTCACGTGTTTGAGTAAACCTTTATTATTAGTCTGCCTACATCTTCCACCTTGCAATGTCATGAAGTGATATAGTTTTCAGGTTAGCAGCTACCTTTTACCTTTTGTTCAGCTGAGATTGGCAAGGGCTAAAATCACCCGAATGATTCTAGTGAAGTTGTATGAAGTTTAAAAACACACTGGAGCACTTCCTGTATTACCACATGACATCACAAGGTGGAATAGAGTATTTCCTGTTTGGGTTATGCAGGATTTGTGTATTCAACATCTGTGAATGAAACAAAACAACTCCAGGTAAGTTTTTGAGCAGGAAACAACATTATAATGTAAATCAGAAAACAGATTAATATGGGCCCTCTAAGATATCACTTGGGCACACACAAAATTTGATTGGCAATTTGTATCTGTTCCTGCAAATTCATCTGATCTGAAGCAACTACTCTACAAAAAATGTTTATTCTACTTTCTTGATTTTGCAATGAAACCAAAAGTTTAATGAAAGTTTAGAAAATTGGCTATATCCACTCAATCAAGGGAGACATAAACCGGGATGAGAGCGCATACATCCTGTCTCACACATGGGGTGCAGTGCATAAGCAAAACAACAGGGGGCAAAAACGATTCCTGCAGTCTGACAAAACTAATTACATTTTGTCTTTTTATGACTTGCCCCTAGTGGCCCCACACTCCAGACAACCACAAACTGAAACTGCTAAAGTGGCAAAAAGTGCCGTCATAACCGTGCTTTGAATTGGTCTGGAGTCTTCCTGGTTTATCGGAAAACAGTAGCAGGTTAGAGGCAAGTCAGTGGGTATCCTTGTATTAAAACTAGACCACAGCAGACAGAAAGAGGGAGGGAGGGCACTGGGGTGTAATGCATGAGTCAGCCATACTGTGTCATTAAACAGGCCTCCCTCTCCTCATATGTAATTAACAGCTGAAGGAGGTGTATGGTAAGATGACCCCCCACATGGTCAGCTTGTCCCTGGAAGAGGACTGGCGTTGGGTGGGCTCGGTCAGACCAGAGTATAACTGTTTAACGTCAGTATTTGTAGTCAAATGGATAATATTCTAGCCAAGAAAATCCTGGGTTATTCCAAGACATTTTTGGCGCTTTATTTTAGTCGTATGATATCGTCTTAAACTTTCTCATTCCCAAGTTTATCCTCCCCGATCAAGGTCTGGCTCATAGAACAGTTTGTGATATTTAGAACATGTTTTGTTGTAGTACAGACTTAGTCTCGGGTTTATGTTAAATTCAGTCCCAATATTGATGAGAGGTGTGTGTAAATGTGATTGCATCCTATTGGTGAGTTGTATCTTGAAATTCTAACACACGTTCATCATAAAAAGACCTGTTGAATGTTGAGATCCATTGAATATATTCACATCAGACCCGACTGCAGCAGGTTCTTGTCGCCTAAATATCAAGTACATCTAGTCTGTTTAATGAGAGCAGTGGTTTCTATTTATTTCTATGTGATGAGTGTGAACAACTGTTTTTAATCATGGCCCCTTCAGACAGGTCCAGACATGAGACTTAGAGACATACTCTGAGTGGTTTAAAGTGGTGCAGAAGATTTGATATCACCTAATACTCAAGTCAAGTGTGGAGAGAATAGTGCCATGGACTTGAAGGGAGTGTATGTAGAATTTTCATCTAAAATTTCATATGACATACTATGACCTAGGCATCTGTCATATATGGATATGAGGATCAAATCAAATAAGGCTTTTATTGATAACAATTGTAATGGAGATTTATTTTGATTACAAAAAACACTGATAGTCACGTTGTTAATGGTGCTATTTGGTGTTTTCGCTCCCAGTGTGATTATACAGTCAGAAACCAAAATTTAGATTACAAGTTTCAATGCTGAAATCCAGTTGGTTTAAACCCTCATTAAGCAGTGCTAGTGCAGCCTCTGCAGCTCAGTGAATGAAGTCTGGAGGTTTTCACATGGCCTATAGATTTAGAATGAGCAAAACAAGATGTTATCTTGATATGCAGGTTAAGGCACTGCCAGCACAGCTTGCTTTATAAGACCGTGTAAGAGTGCAGTCTACTCTTAGTTTAAAAATAAAATCCTACCTCCTTCAGACTTTTTACTCTCAGGATACGATTAGATTATATTTTCAGTCAGTTTGTCTTTGGCATTTTGAAGAATGAAAAAAGAAGCGATGAGAGGTGAGACCGATGAGGCGTCGCCATAACATATTTGTGTCAGTGTCCGACGTGCTCTGAAATCTATGGGAGCACTTAGACCTGGGACATGAGGCAGCATCCATCACCTGCCCCCTCCATCTGTGCCACGGCCGCACGGGACACCGGAATTTCAATGGGACTCCCAGACTATACATCACATGGACTCCTGCTGTGAAGCAAAGAGCTGACAGCGTTCACATTTTGGACATACACCTGACATGTCAATGAAGATAGTATGGGGAGGAGGCAGGTTGGTAAAAGAATGATACGTAGATTTGTGCGTGAGAAATACATGGGCAAAATTACTTAAAAATTACAAAATAAAAAACATTCAGTACTATGAGAAATCAAAATATTATGACATTAATAATTTAATACAATTTAATTTAAAAAAGTGTGTAAAATATGAATGTGGCATCAGGGTACTTATATATATATATATATATATATATATTTGTTAGGAAGTAAAATATAAAATAGATATTACATATGGATGTCAGGGCCATTTTGGTTCTATCAAACGATCAGAGCAGTAGACAGGGAGGGACAAAAAAACCTGTTCCCCTGGCTCCAGGGTTTTAGGGGCCCAAAATTAGACCCTCTTCATATTCATTTATATTAGAGGGGGGCATTTGTAAGGCTTGTTGCCCTGGGTCCACAAACTACATATGTAGTAAAGTACATTTTGAGTTAATGTTTGCATACATTAGCAACTAGACCCAATATGGCGGCATGTGGCAAAACACAATGCAAAAAGTAGCTGTAGGAATTAAAGAGAAAATATGCAGTTTTATTATTATTATATTATAGTTTCTTTATTGTTCTTTATTTCACAACATTGTTTACCTGTATATATACATTTATATAATTATACCTTATATACACCAATCTCTTGTCATTTTTCCTACTTATCTCGAATTTATTATTACCATTTATATTATTTGCTCTTTGTTATTATAATATATTGTGATGTGTGAGCTACTGAGTCCAAATATTTTCTCTAAATCCTAGCAAAATTCTTCAAAATCCTTATGTACCTTTTCACCTCAAAACACTGGCTCCATACAACCGCTCAGACTGACACAGCGAGACACCAGACTAGACTGTACCTCCTGCTGAGCGGTGGTTAGACCCATGTAACCACCTTGTTCATGTTCAAAACCACAAAAGAGGAAGCAGGAAGCCCTCACTGAGCCAGGATGTCTTTGTACAGGACAGAGGAGCAGCGGGTAGGGGCTCAGAGACATGTACCACTACCTCCCCTCCTTAGTTAAGACAGGAAGCTCCCTGTTTGGGAGTTTTAATCAGTCTACACCAGTCTAAAATGCTGAGTGAGGGTGACTGTGGTGCCCTGCTAACTGACAGAGCTATTGTGTTGTATAACGATTTGTAATTCACTGTCTGAACACATTAAGGAGTTGAAGCCGAATAGACTGTACAATGGAGAACTACTTTCTAGGTCATCATTGACATTACACACTGGTACCAAGTTAGCTACTTTGAGAAGAATATAGATACATAGTGAAGAGTCCTCAAACCATGTGTGAATGAAACTACAGTAAATACAACTTCGGTTTTCTTTGTGGTCCAATTTTGGGAGGAAACAACATCAGTACATCCATCCATACATTGATACAAGTCCTGTAAAACTTATTGCGCATTGTTACCTTCTACCATCTTTATTTTTCAAGTGTGTTTTGCAGGCACATCTCCCATGCTGGTTTTTGCCCCAGTTGCTAAAGTGTTTGCGTGTGACATAAACGTAAACCCGCAGTGATGTTGAGTTTCTTATGGTTTTCTTGCTGCTAGTTCGTCCATCATCTCCAACAGCCCATGCCCTGGATCTCTTCATTGATCTGTCACTAAACAAATGGTGTTTTCCAGCAGCGAGACGCAATGCTTCATCCTGGAACATTTATTATGAAACCCTATCACATGAGACAGCACAAGAGAGAGGGAAAGAGGGGGTTAGAGTGAGAAAGAGATGTGAGAGGAGTGGGAAATGCATGACAGTCCATCTAGCTGCATATCATACCACAAATCATAGATGTTTCAGTCAATAGGAAAACCAGGTAGCCACCACAATAAGACTGGAAAGGTAGATTAAAGGTGAACTATGTAACTTTTCCGGTAGAAGGTCCTACACCCAAGATATTAGAAGAGAAACATGTGTATCCATCTTGAATGTAGAGCGTAAATGAATCTTAAGAACAAATGTATTTCAATGTATTTTTTAGCAATAAAAAGACTTGTAATGCTTGATAGATAAGTTTGATGCTATACTGTGAATCATTCCAGACAATGCAATTACATCTCCATGGAGACAAGCAGAAAAGTTGCTTAATGCACCTTTAAGACTGTAACTTGTCTATTGTTTGTCTGTAGGTGAGTTAGTTGGTAGTATTAGGGTTCATCTATCTACATATTCCTGGTTGGTAAATTATCAAGTTTATATACGTCTGGGTGGTTTAGTAGTTGAGAGCATTCACACACAAACCTGAAGATTAATGGTTTAATCCGCATAAATAAGAGGGCACAGTGGGGTTATTTAGTTTGCATTTTCATTTTCAGTAAAGACTTGGTGTCCATGTGTCCATTCTGCACCCAGATAAGTCTTGCTTTGAGTGTGAACCAAAGTCTTCTCCATGTTCTTCCATGTTTTCTTCATCCCAACAATATCACCTTTTCACTCATGTCCAGCCTGCTTTACTTCCCTCCACAAACCACTACCAGCGTCCTCCACCTGTCCTGTGTCCTGTCCCATCCCAGCTGCCTCGGGGCCAGTGCAGTTATCTGGTCATGTGAGAACCATGGCTGCATGAAGCACAAATCAAAAGGGGCCCAAGACGGAGCTCTGCGGTGCTCCCGGCTGCTCCTCTGTGTGCGATTTGACACGCCCTGGGACAGACGGATTTCCAAAAGCTGCCGTGCAAAATCAGGATCCTCGTGTGGTGCTCACTGGAGGCGCTGAGGTCCTCCATGTTGTGTTGATTTTGCTTTTGCATCACTGTCTCTGGAATTAAACGTTGGGTTGAGTTATTGCTATGGATCTACTGACATCAAAGGCAACATCTGTGCTTTGTGTAGTAGTAATGCCCAGACAACATCTATTAGTTAGTTTAAATGGACCTTTTAACCATGAATATGTGGATATATTAAGGAAAGTTGTACCGAAACATAAGAAGCAGGTGGAGCCAGTAATTGAATAAATGTAGTTAATATGAATAGGTTCAGGAGCAGGACCATGCCTCAACTGCCCTTTCCTCCTCACCAGCAAATCACAGCTCATTTCAACCACACCTCAAGTTCCCAGACACCTATTTGTAGCAGCCTATCCCTTCATCCCTGTTTTGTCTCGGCTAACTCGACCCCACCCTCCCACCATCTTGTCCATCTTCCAGACATAAGACACCTACGAGAGGGGATATTGTTCGAGCTGGGTCATGTGAAGTTTGAGACAGAACCCCCACCCAAGAGTCTCAACCCAACCATCTCTGTCCTGCCTCGTCGCCCAATAATAAAGTCTTCTTCGTTGCACAGTGTTGTTGTTGGCGTGGTCCTTGCTAGTGAAATGCAAGATAGATATGTTTAATGTCATACTGTGGAACATTCTTATATGAGGGTTTAACATCTGCTTCAAAATGCTGTTTCGCCTTGAATGAGCAAAGTACCTTCGACCACTGAACAAGTGAAGGACTGCACTGACTTTTTGGAAAGTTCCACTATATGGCATTAACCACTGGCTATCTCACATTTACTCATTTATTCACAACTTTGAAACTGAAGAAAATAGTACGGAACATAAAAAGAATTTTATTTTCACTTAGTTATGACAGTTCTGTCCATTTTAAATAGTTTGCAGGGGTTCAAAGTTATTCCACACTTACCTTATGCATCCTAATTACTCAGTTTATAAGCGCCTTTCACAGCTCTCAGAAACAGTTCCTCATAATCTGACAGTAAAATCCTTTCTAATTAGATGTTCATCTTTCTTTTTGTTGTTTCCAAGATGACCAAAAACACCAAACAAACCTTGCTTGGTCTGAAAGTTCACCTTTCACTGACTCCAACTCCCTGTTCGCTTCTTAACCATTATTCATATTTATCATTGCAGCAGTGGGCACCAGGCCATCACCTTGTGGAGCTCTGATTAAGAGCAACTCGTAGCTAACCTCCTCCTGGCCCTTGTTAGGTAAAGTGAATTTTACTTAGGCTTGGTGTGGACTAATGCCTTTTTTTTACAAGCCTAATAAGAATAATGTCCCTGCATAAATCGTGAGTCATCTTGATCTTATGAGACAGGTTGTAAATGAGATATGAATTACATCTTCTCTTCCCGGACAAGCAAAGACTCAGCACAAGGAAGGACGATCTATGCATTTAGCAAATCACACCATTAAACACAGCAGTTTAGCTAATTTATTAAAGCAATTGTGACATATGTATAATTGAAATGGAAGTTTGCAAGCAGTTTTGAGCTAACTCTCCTCAGACCGTGTGCTGCCAAGACAAGATCGAGAGCCAAATTAGAGAAATGTGGGAAAATAAATATTGATGCAGTTTTGGCGTTGGGAGCGGCTGAAAAAACACAGTTGCGGTTCAGGTGTGGTTTGGTCAGAGCACCATGGCTGAGCGATTTGACAAAACGTGATTGAAAACATTAACAAAGCAATTATTTCGGTTCTGTATATTTCAAAGGCAGAATGAGTAGCCAAATTCAGTTTTAATGTAAGTAGCCTATTGTGTTTTAGTGTAAACCTGTGTGAAACTGAAAGGAAATACGTATTTATTTGGTTGTGCACAATTGTAAGAGGATAATACAGTCGTGCGAAAAAGTTTGGGCACCCCTGCTCATTTTCAAGATTTTCCTTTATAAATCATTGGTTGTTCGGATCAGCAATTTCGGTTAAATATATCATATAGCAGACAAACACAGTAGTATTTGAGAAGTGAAATGAAGTTTATAGGATTTACCTAAAGTGTGCAATAATTACTTAAACAAAAGTAGGCATGTGCATAAATTTGGCACCCCAACAGAAAAATTACATCAATATTTAGTAGATCCTCCTTTTGCAGGAATAACAGCCTCTAAACGCTTCCTATAGCTTTGACCATTCTTCTTTACAAAACATCTCCAGTTCAGTCAAGTTTGATGGTGCCCAAGCATGGACAGCCCACTTTAAATTGCACCACAGATTTTCAATAATATTCAGGTCTGGGGACTGAGACGGCCATTCCAGAACATTGTACTTGTTCCTCTGCATGAATGACTTAGTAGAATTTGAGCAGTGTTTAGGGTTGTTGTCTTTTTGAAGTATCCAGCCCTGGCGCAACTTCAACTTTGTCACTGATTCTTGAAAATTTGCTCGGAAGAATCTGCTGATACTGACTGGAATCCATACGACTTTCAACTTTAACAAGATTTCCAGTACCTGCCCTGGAACCACCACCCAATTTTACTGTGGGTAGCAAGTGTTTGTCTTGGAATGCTGTGCTCTTCTTTCGCCATACATACCACCCCTTGTTATGTCCAAATAACTCAATTTTAGTTTCATCAGTCCACAGCACCTCATTCCAAAATGAAGCTGGCTTGTCCAAATGTGCTTTAGCAGACCTCAAGCGACTCTGTTTGTGGTATATGCACAGAAAAGGCTTCCATCACATTACTCTCCCACACAGCATCTCCTTGTGCAAAGTGCACTGAATAGTTGATCAATGCACCGTGACACCATCTGCAGCAAGATCATGTTGTACATCTGTGGAGCTGGTCTGTGGGTTAAGTTTGACTGTTCTCACCATCCTTCGCCTCTGCTTATCTGAGGTTTTTCTTGGCCTGCCACTCCGGGCCTTAACTAGAACTGTGCCTGTGGTCTTCCATTTCCTCACTATGTTCCTCACAGTGGAAACTGACAGCTGAAATTTCTGAGCTTTTTGTATCCTTCCCCTAAACCATGATGTTGAACAATCTCTGTTTTCAGGTCATTTGATAGTTGTTTTGAGGCTCCCATGTTGCCACTCTTCAGAGAAGATGCAAAGAGGAGAACAACTTGCAACTGGCCACCTTAAATACCCTTTCTCACGTTCGGCTTCACCTGTGTATGTAGGCCAAGGGTCAATGAGCTTACCAAACAAATTTTGTGTTCCAATACTTAGTGCTAAAGGTATTAAAATCAATAAAACAAGGGTGCCCAAATTTATGCACATGCCTACTTTTGTTTAAGTAATTATTGTACACTTTCTGTAAATCCTATAAACTTCATTTCACTTTTCACATATCACTGTGTTTGTCTGCTATATGATATATTTAATATTGCTGATCTGAACAACCAATGATTTATAAAGGAAAACCTTGAAAATGACCAGGGGTGTCCAAACTTTTTCACATGACTGTATGTGGATCTATATACGAATAGGCCTATATATTTCTATTGTCACAGTTATACCTTATCTTCCTTAAGGCAATAGACCATTCCAGGAGTTTAGGATATGAGTGGTCAGTTTTGTTCATGTAAAAATGTTAAGTTTAATTTATTTTAAAGAGGCAGCAAATGCATTCATACATTTTGTTGTTTGTAGATAGCAGACAAATGGTTATTGTTTTCCTATGAATCATGACAATCAATAATGTCTAGCTTCCTACTCCATTTTCTAAAGTTTTACTAAAGTTCACTCATTTAAGTAGGATTTGTGATGCTTGAAGAAATAAAACTGCAATTTAACAGTTAAACAGTTTAAGAAATGTGAATTACCTGATAGTTATTGAGGGTGAAAATCCTCCGTCCTAATTTGAGACGATCCAACCACGGCTGCTAATTTGTAGCACGTGTCCCTCAAATCTCCTCTCAGAAATTCTCGTAACATTCAGAACAAAATATATAACTTCTTTTACCTGAGATAAGTAATAGTTTGGTGCTATGTTGGCTAATTCTGTAAAAATCGTCACTGTTTCTCAGTCCTTGATGTAGATTTTTCTCCTTTTTTATGTGTAAGCAGCCATGTTTGTTTTGACGCTAACTGACCATGCGTCTATCTGATTGGCTAATTCACCTGTCAATCATGCGCTGCAAAAAAATTATCTTGCTGCATGTTTATCTTAAAATAAACTACCTCTAGACTTGAATTAAGCAGTCTCAGAACTAGTAAGTAGATTAAAAAAAAAATCTGAAAACAAGATGAATAACCTTATATAAGTTTTCAAATATTGTCCAGATCAGAGAAATTTGCAGTCCACTCGTCTACTCTGCTTTTGTAAAAGTGTGTGGTTCTGGCTGGTCAGATAAGATTGCTGCATCAATTAATTATTAATGAATAAACTACACTGCACATTCTTGGTGGTAAAGTTTACTAACTAGACTCTTTTGGTGTGGTTGAGAGGTTGTTCGTTGCCTAAACAGTCCTGCTCTATTTGATGGCTAATGCTGCCTAAGTAGGCTAAATCTAATGGCGCCAACATATGAAATGGTGCAAGCTTTCAGAATGCAGCTGTTTCTCTAATTAATGAGAAACTGACATGTTTTCTGGGGTGTTTTTGTCCATTATACACAATACTTGGCTCCGCACTTTGAAGTTACTTGCCTACATCATAAACAACTGCCTGAACTTCAACATAGACATAAATATTGACACTGTCTCATTTTGTCCCTCTTGAGCTTCACTGTCCCTGGAGCTCTCTTGGTACGAGCTGAGATCCCCATCCATCCGTCCACACAGTTCAGAGGCTAGACCAGCTCTGCAACCAGATCCTAGTCCTCCCCTGGTCTTTGGTTCATGGAAGACTCTGGAGAGAAGTGAGATAGGGTTAAATCTAGGCCACTCTTGTGTAGTGTGCCCTTTGATTGCCCCTAGTGTATGTATACCACTCCTCTGAAGGGCAACTTGACACTACGCATTGAAGTGGTTCCTTTACCGTCCTATAAAAGACACAGCAGGTGCAGGACGGATCTCGGAGGGCATTTAGGACCCCCCAGAGTTTGACAGTTTGGCGTCTTGAGGAGCGATTAGGGGCTGAGTGTTCAAGATGTTTACAGTGACTTTAATGCATCTTATCTTCCTCCACAACATGTTGGTGTGGTTCACTTGTCAATCAGCTAAAGCCACAAACCTGCTCGGGTTTCCTGTCTTTAGGCAAAAGCAAAACATGCTGGGAATTAAAGGCAGCTAATGTTTGTGTAATGCATTTCAACTTGTTTTTCTGTCACTGAACAGAAAGATAAATAGATTTATAGATAAAGCATTTTTCATTATAAAGGAGTATTTAATTTTGAAGGTACAGCGTGTAACTTTCTAGAGGTGGCACAACACCAACATGATTCCATGGAAATAGAAAGTTAATGCCATACTTCAGAACATTCTCTATGGACATAGAAATGTTTTATGTCATACTGTAGAAGATTATTGCTAAAGGAACAACATTTCCAGGGAACTAAGCAGGAGGAGACCAGCCTCCAGACCAAATAAGAGTCAGTTTTGTGGACATGGACAAACGCTCAGAGTAAAGACACATGTTTTTCAGTGCATTGAACAATAATTAATTTAAGTTGTTTCTAGCTAAAAGCTCACATACTGTGGCTTTAAAGCAACAACTATCAAACACTAACCATAACAGAAGCTTATAGTTCCATCCCAATTTTGACCAGTGTAAAATGTTCTTGTGTCCTTCGGCAACACATTTCCCCACCTGGTCTAGGACTATGGATTGTGTCTGAGTGATAGTGGTGCGCGAAGTGTTCTTCAGCCCCAGGACAGACGTGGCAGCCAAAGTGGCTGAGTGGCACTCATGCCTCACAGCAAGAAGGTTCAGGGTTTGATCCCCCAGTCGCCCAGGCATTTCTGTGTGGAGTTTGCATGTTCTCCCTCTGTCTGGATGGGTTTCCTCAGGGCACTCTGGGTTCCCCCATCAACCCAAAAAACATGCTGACAACGGCCGTGACGTCGCCTGGTGCCTGATAAGGTCCACACTCCTGTGAGCTCACCACTCACAGAGGGGTTCATGGGGGTTGGGTGTACAGATGACTGCCAGATAAAATGGAAGAAGATGGATAAAAATAAATGTGATCATAAAACTCTCTGATGAAGGTATTTGAATGTCTGCTAAAAATCAAGTTTGCAGTGCTCAAGTCCTTGGATCACTCAATTCTTAAAGGTGCACTGTGTTAATTATCGGTTGGGTTCGGCACTTGCTCATTTCTGTGAATATGTAATTTCTCTGCCTGTGGTGTTCCACAGTATGACATCAAACAGCTCTACCTTACATTTATTCAGTTGATTTTATAGCTCAGAAATACTGAGGAAAACAGGCATTCGACTGTGAGCGGGGTCGCCTCTCCACAGATCTGAGCTGGAAAGGTTTAATGCTAATGTTTAATACGGTGAAAAACTGACAAAGCAGTAACAGTAATAATAATGAAGAAAAGTATATGATGGACTCTCCACCAAAAAAGTTACACAATGCACAATGTTTTTCTATGTGGTTTTATTTGACTGTACTTCACTTCATTAGTTTCACATATTATTGACAAACCCAGATGGAGGTGGCCTTGTAAAGGAAATTAAGTTAAAATAAATAAACTCAATGTGACACCAAACACTAGTACTAAGCATTGAGCCTTTATTGTCCATCAACATTATCCCAAATAAGTCAAATGTAATGACAATGTAAAATGCCGAAACCATTTGGTCCCACTATTAAGCCTTTATAGAGTCCATCTGATCATCTGTGGACACTGTTTTGAATAGGGCAATGATGAAACATAGCGCTGCCGTACCCCTCTCATCGGCCGGCAGTACCAGCTGGTACAAGGCAATAAGAAGCACATAAAGCCTCTGATATTAATGACCATGTGGAGCTGAAAGCCTGTGATGTTATTCAGAGATAGGCGTGAAATGTCCTGCAGTCCTGAGACCACAACATTATATGCATTCATATAAATACCCCCTTCGTCTCTATACTGCGTCCTTGAGTTCCCAGGAAAATACTAATGGTTGGGGCTCCTGTAACGCGATATCGGCCGCAGGGTTGGCGCCGAGAGATGAAATGAAATCAGAACAAGGTGATGACAATGACGCCACTTAAGGTTGAGCTGGAGACTTAAGAGTGTACCTCAAACCATCATCACAGCCCATCGTCCCAGTAAAGGGCCCATTGTATATGTCTTAACGTCAGGGCAAAATACTTCTTGTTGTGACAAATTTTAAAGGTGTACGATGTAACTTTCTGCCACTTGTGTCCATGAGAGATGAAAATTACCACTTTTTTTGAATAACTCAAAACACATTTAATTGATGAATAGATAAGTTGATTGCTATACTGTTGAACATTCCAGGAAAAGCCACAACATCTCACTATAGTTAAGAAAACTGCACTGTAGTTATAAATAAATATATAAATATAATGCTTCCAATACTTTAAAAGTTTTTTTGTGGCATTTCTTTAGTTTGAACTATGTTTGTCAGTGGAGGACACAAGTCCTGCATCTGCATCCACAGTAAAGAAGGAAGCTGTTAACAGGCTAAAAAAAAAGTCCAATAGCATTAAGTTGTGTGGTAAAATAAAATGCCATTTTAAACACAAAATAATAATGACTATGTGGTCTTATACTAGTTTTAAGGAAGCTAGACCAAGACTAAGACAAGTTGTCCTAATGAATGAATGAATATCTAGTTTCAGTATTCATTTTGGTATCGATTAGTATCTCATTTTAACACAAATGTACTTTATAAATTACAATATTCAGACATGTATTGTATGAGACAAGCATTTTAAGCTACAGATATGTAAAATCTATTTGTGGATATCCAAAATGGGCTCTCAATAGAACAAAGACAGCTAAAAGAGAGAGGTCTTTCTGAAAACCTACAGAGGATTTTCAGACAACATTTTGGCCTACATAAAAAAGCTGAAAAACCTTTACTGTCCTACTACTACTACTACTACTTCAACTACTACTACTTCTCAACCGCTTGACAACTTTTCCACACGATTTTCACATTTTGCCTCCCTTTACCTAAATATTGCCATTGGAATATGTACGGGGTCTATTTCTTGAGCTCTGCACTTGTCCAATAGATCTGTATAAAGTTTCATTCTCCTGCCATAGGATTACAACAGGCTTCTGTGCAGCGAGGCAGCGGTGTCAAAGCGAACCGTGAAATGTTGGCAGGTTAGCAGCTTTCTGAGTGGAACGACAAATTTAATCAGTAAGAACCAAAACAATGTAATTAAACACGGGGTAAACTAAACATTATAATTAGACAGGCTAATCAAGATTTAAACACAAACTTTCACATTTAAGCACCAATCAGGTTTGACACTTTGCCTATTGAGGACCACATGTTTGTAATGTTACCCCTATCCCGTCAATCCAAGCAATTATTTCAGTAATTTTAGGGAAAACCAAGCCCAAGTTGGACACGTTAAGGCCAGAGGTTTTTTGTCACAGAGGGTTGAGAGGAAAGTGAAGGGATCAGCCCGTGTAAGCCTTGGCTGTTTTTGTTTGGAAATCTACACTGCTCTTGTCCATCAAACTGAGAGGAGAAAGAGGCTGAACATGCTTTATGTCTTAGTATGTTCTTGGGAATATTGGTTTAGGCAGGAAATTTGGAATATAAATTTTGAAAATAAAGTAGAAAGTGGTCAATATATGGCTCATAGTGCTTTGTTTTTGCTAATCAAGACTTGAGTAGCTGATTTTCTACGTATTTGAGCAAAATTTGAGATATACTGTATATCTATTGTACTCTTGGGGTCAAAATAAGTCTCTATACTGTCTATATTTTATCACCAGGATCTGCATGATTAGCATGCTAGTTGTTGTTAACTCTACTGTGATGGTAAAACTGTGTAATTGGGATGCTCAAAATGCATAAAGTGCATGAGGAATAACTTTGAACCATGGCAAACCATTTAAAATGAACTATTCTTTTTTTATATTTTCAATTTAAAATCAGCTCCAAATTTTCAAACTAAAGTAACATTGCTTAACTTTTCTGATGGAGGGTCTGTCACCTACTTGTCTCACCTACTAAATGTTATTGCTTTGCCTGAAATCTTCCTTGGTATCGTATTAAACACACCTATCTACTAGTTATTCATCACGGGGTTTTCTATTGCACAAAAATACAGTTATTCTCTCTGTGAATAGGGTTGCCTCTGCACAGATCTGACCTGTAATGTAGAATTCTCCCTTTTTATTAATTAATTAAACATTGCATTTATATAGCGCTTTTCATGACACCCAAAGCGCTTTACAGTTCATTATTCATTCACTCCATACCCTTGAGATATATAGGTTTAATCTTTAGTGTGGAACATTCTATACAATAACATCTCCATGAAGACAAGCAGGTGGCGGTCCCTCCACTAGAAAAGTTACGCAGTGCAGCTTTAACAAACAAGACTTGCTTTGAACTAATTCCTCCATTTGAATTCAGGGGCAAAATGAAGATGCAGGTGCTGTATAAATTCCTACAGGGGTCCAACCGTGGCTAATGTCCCGTGAGTTCATTAACTGAGCAGCTGCTTGTGTGTCATAGCAACACGTCCCATAACCCCGGGGTCCATGTATCCCACCATGCTTTGCCACTGTTGTGTCCTTCACCTCCGACCTGCCCAAAATGTCCACATGAAGAGATGAAAAGATCAACAGGATATTGGTGGAAAAAAACGGTAGAGAAGTCACGCTGGGTGGTACTTTTTCAAACTCGCTAAAAGAGCAACTTGAACAACATGTATTCTCCTTGTAACTAAACTTTTGTCCATTTGTGAGTGGCATTTTAAACGAAACAACATAATGTATTAATACAGCAAACATGTTTTCATTTTCTACTTCACTGATGCACATTATTACAGCGTGTTTAGTTTTGCAGGTAACTCCGAGCAGATTTTAGGAAGATTGTTTTTCACTTAAATCTGCACGTGTACAGAAGATTATAAAAATGTCTGCTTTATCTCCGAGCTTATTTCTCTCATATGGGATTGCCACGTCAAACCAATGGTGTGTTTTGTAGCGAATAGTATGAAACATACAAAAACCGAACCCATATCTTCATAAAGTCACCTCAAATTTTCAACTGGAAATGAAATATGTTTATAAAACGCTGACATACATCCATAGACGAGTTTGTTACTACTGATAGTATATGTACAGTCTGGCTGAAGAGAGACGTATTTTCAAAAGAAGACATATTGTGCTTTTGTTTGCTATATATTTATAATCTATGACACCCGTGGATCATTATGTTATATTTTAGACATTTTAAATTGCAATATTGATGTAAAATGACTTAAAAAATGAAACATGTTCATTCACTTAAAGAAAATTGCAAGGATCATGCAAGCAGATCAAGCGGAATCCTGCACATATTAAGATTAAGAAAATACAGCTGGAGGATGAAGTACAGAGCAGTGAGCATGTACTCGCGCCGTGACATTTTGAGTACAGGAGAATATAGATTACTCAAATATGCAGGAATCACTCTAAATACAACAACATTTCTCATAATAGGTGTGCCACTATTTTCATATTTCTCCAAAACTGCAGCTTAGTCAGAGTCACTTTTTGTTTCTGTCATTTTTTCCGTTGTCTCTTGAATACAGGACTTTGGTTAAACTGTTTTCTTTTTATGGTACTTTAATAATAAATCAGTAGTGGATTTTTGTACATATTCGGTAGATTTTTAATTGTCTAACCCTCATCTAACCCTTGTGGTCCTCCTTACTGACTTGTATAACCTGATTTATAAGAGACCGTTACTTTAAAACACCATCTGTGCGTTAGACTCCTACAACATCTTAACCATCATTCCTGCACTTTGTTTGCACTTTGACAATAATGGGGCTTTAAATCAGTGCGTCGCCCCCTAGAGTTCATTACACGGGGACAAGCCATTGTGTTTGAATTGTGTTGTTGTAGCGATGGTGACGGGGCAGAGGAGAGGGGTGCAGAGGAGGGGCAGTGGGGGTCAGAGAAGTTAAGCAGATGGGATCAGAGGATGACAATGGTCCATTTCACACCGGACCCTCCACCTGCAGGGACAAAGGCTGCTGTCCTGAGGAAGCCTGTGGAGCAACAAAAACAACTTCACTGAACTGGTTGAAAGCACTGGGTAAATACATGTTGCATCAAACGTTTATTGAGCAAATCCAAAATATTTTCTGGCTTGATTGAACCGCAGGTGACTAAGGAGAGCAGTGGTCAAAAAGGAAGAGCAGTCATCCATTAATCAGGAGATGATGTTGCATATTCAGGTTTTCTCAGAGTTTGCAGTTGCCTTATGTAACTTTTTCTGGGGCAGTGTTATCCACCTGTTTCCCCCATGAAGATGATGGAGCTACCCATTTACAGGTCAGATCTGTGGAGAGTGCACAGCAAAAAGTGGAGTGTTAAAATGGACTCTCACAGAATCCATTTTTAAAATTTTCCTCAGAGTTTATATGAGTCCAATCTGTTCTAAAGTTAATTTAACGTTTTTGGAAATGTTAATTAAGTAACACTGGAGCAAAGTTCCTGTTTATCCCCAAAATTAAGAGTTATATTAACGTTTGGAGAGTAAATGGAAAACCGTTTGTAGGGTTATCCTGATTTAGCTAAACAACACACAGAGGTGTTTTATTTTTACACTTTATTTGAGTTAATTTAAAATCAAATTATATACAAAACTGATTCAAACTGGTGCCATATTAACGCTAAGGGAAGTTGAATTAACTTCAACCATATCAACTCTGGCAAATAACCTCAACTCAAACCCCCATTTAACTTTCAGATAGTTAAAATAACACTTTTTGTGTTAAGAACAACTTTAAAATATTTTACCCTGAAATTTTAACCCTCCAGTTTTTGCTGTAAACATATGTTAAAATAAATCTAAGGAGAAAACATAACATATTGTTTTACATGTATTGGCACAGTGAACTTTGGGAATGGCTGATCTGGGACTGACATCTTGATCATAGTGGTATCCTGCAAAAGAAACATTTAAATCTGTCAGAAAATGACTTAGAAGTAGTGAAATGATCTGTCCAGCAGGATAATTTTACTTGAGTTATCTTAAAATAAACTACATCTAGACTAGAATGAAGCAGTCTCAGAACTAGTAAGTAGATAATTAAGTATACCTGATATAAGTTTTAAAATCTTGGCCAGATCAGAGAAATTTTAGTGTAATAGTATGAGACTCTGTAGGAATATTTTTAGGATAAGTCCAATAACAGCAGTGGAAAAGTCCAAACATGTAAAATATCTTTATCTTGGCAAATCTTTAAGTGGTGATCACCCGAACAATAAAAGATCAGACGTGTTGTTTCAGTAGTGAGCAGGTGTCTCTAGAGTTCAAAGGCCTGCAGGATGAGGTTATGTTTGTTTTCCTCCCCTCTTTCTTTATCACCACCTCTCCCTTTCTGTCCTTCGCTCTTTTCTTGCTCTTTTCCACTCTTTTCTCTCTTCCTCTATCACATTTTCTCTCTTTCTCTGTCTCTACCACTCTCCTCTCTCTCCGCAACACTTTCCTGTCCCACACACTTCACATTTTCCTCATTATCATTGAATAGTTGTTAAACCCTGTCCCTTCTTCTTCTGCAGTCTATAATCCGCCGGGATGTGTCTGGTCAGCGCTCCGTCGCCCCTCATGCCGGGCCACAGGCAGCTGCAAAAACACACTCTGCACACACACCGAAGAGTCAACACTGAGTCCCAATAAAATACCGGGATAATGTACACTTTATAAAGGCATGTACAAGGAGAGAACAGCAATGAATACTAACTTAAAAGTACACTCTCTAAGTTTTGTAGTTGGGGGTCTGCCACTTGCTTGTCTCCATGGAGATGTTCTTGCTTTAAATGTTCCACAGCACAGATGAAGCCTGTCTGTTTTGCATTATTTCATTTAGATGTGATATTGTTGCTAAAATGCATTGAAAAACATACATTATTACCGTGATTTGTAACTTTTGGCTTGCGATCGCTTGACGCTTCTACAGAAAAGTTACCTAGTGCATCTTTAATATACCTATCTCCATGCACATAACTGTCTGTATTCATGGGTTTTAGCTTCCAGTTATATGAAATATTCGGAGGACCTTTTCCCATTCAAAAGATCAAGTATTTTATTTTAAATTGTTTATTGCTCTAGAAACCGGTCTAATTTTTCATCATTTTGAAACTCATGGTTGGTCAACAAGTTTGGATGCTACTAAAGACAACATCTACGGAAGAGAAATTTAGGTTTTATTTTAACAGACACAATCTAAAAATGACATCTGATTTATTTTCATCAGATTTCTCAAAAGTGTCTCTTACAATTCTTTGTAATTTTACACTTTACACTCTATTATGTTTCATTAAAATTCTAAAATGCTTTAATTTTCTTATTTTTTCTTGTTTTTTCTTCTTTTAACTTACATACATGTTCATTCTGTCCATGGATGATTCATTATTTTATTTGAATTATTTAGAGAAGTCATGACACTTTGTGACCAAGCTCCACACAGTAAGAACCATCAAAATAACCGTCTTTGTGTATATATAATAATGTTTTTGATGAGCAATTGATTCATAATTATCTCCACTGCTATATTACACCCTTTTGTCAAATCCTTGCTGCTCAATGTTGCGCAGTGACTTCCTTAAGCCCCTTACGTCTTATACCCAAACTTGTGTGTCATTTGAAAAGTTTAAATAAAGTTGTTGAGTTCAAAGTGGTTAATCTGCTCAGGAGTGAGGAGCTTATTTCCCCCAAAGAGGATCAGCGTGAGTGAGAGACGGCGAGAGGCTGAGCGCAGACTTTAGTTTAACGTCGATAGACTGGTAATCATAATCACAAGTATATTTCAGCACATCAGCTTTTAGGGAGATGGAGAAGAGGCAGGGCTTTGTACAACGCTTCATTTAAACATTACTGAAGACATGTTTTTGTGTGTTTGGTTTAAAAATAATAATGAAAAGGAAGAATAAGCTTGCTCATATGCAAAGTTCAATGTCATTTTTAACAATGCGATTTTTGCTATCATGCAACAGAATTTCTCACCTAATTTTATGCAATTTTAAGCATAAGTTGCAGGATAACCTCACCCCAGTAATAAATAACTAAATAAATAAATAAAGGCAAGACGAATAATGGTTGAGTAAAATAAAAGAAAAAATCTTTTGGTTTTTTTTAGATTTTAAATGCTTTTCTCCATAGAGGTGTTATTGTTTTGTCTGAAAAGTTTCACAGTATGGTATTAAACCTTTCTTTCGTCATGGAGGCCAAATCAAACCAAGTTACAGGTCAGATCTGTGGAGCGGCGACCCTGCACACAATGAGAACGCCTGTTTTTCTTGGTATTTTTGAGCTATAAACCACTTGTAATTTAAAAAATGTAATGTAGAGCTGTTTAATGTCATACTGTGGAACATTCCAGGTAGAGCAATGACGTATCTGTAGAAACAAGATGTCTATAGGATCCCCAACCAAAAAGTTACATAGTGCACCTTTAATGTAAGAATTTTCCACCATTTCAAAATCAGTGAAGAGAGGCTCCCGGTCTTGGCTTCAGCACAAATTTAAATCAATCCAGTATAGCTGTGTTTCTCTAATTTAATGAAAATGAACGTTAAAGATACTGTAAATCCTTTTCTCATCCATCACACTGAGCTGTACTAGAGGCACGTAGTGGATCTCAGGAGGCAGTTTTGTTGCCACACATAGGGGGCAGTATTGACAAACTGAAGCAGCGCACAGGGTCACAGCTGAAACACAAGAAAGTGGAGGAAAAAGGTTCACTCAAGTCAAGTCATCTGATCAACAGGCAGAGCATCACAAATTTCACACAGTATCGTTGTAAGTCATGATGTTATCTGTTTTTTTTTACTATGCAATTTGCTCTAATGTCTTATATTGCTTTAAATAAATACAAACACAATAAACTTTAATTAAGGCTAACTTCTTAATGACTTGATTTTACAAATATAGACTAAATGATGCAATGTGTTTTACAATTGGTGGTTTTCAGATTCTACAATGTTATGATGTCTAATACCCAGATGGGGGGCAAGAGCCAGTTTCCTCTGTTAATTACATTATTAATACATTAATACATTAAACTGTATTTTCACATTTAAAAGTTAAATTTGCAAATGTTGAATCTAATCATTTTTATAGGTCCTAAAATTCACTATATTAAAACAATCATTTGCATTTGATCACTCTTTCTATTCTCTTTCTGTCTTTCATATCTTTCATTCTGCCCCAGTCTGTATTAAATATTACAGTGTTGTATTATAGAATGTTACAATGTCTGATACTCATATGGGGGGCAAGAGGGCAAGTTTTCCCTTTTTATTACATTCTATTTTCATAATAAATACCAGCAGTGGTCTTGTATCAGTGCCACATTAGACCTGACTGAAGTGGACATAATTCCTGTTTATTCCCAGTACATTTGCCCCTGTCCCATTCACAGACAGACTAGTGGCTCTGCTCTAATGCCCCTGGATGCGTCTGTTTGCCTGCTGCTGTATCACCGCTGAAATGGCTCTTAATAATGAAAGATTGATGTGGACTAAGCTTGTCATTACATGCTGCACTAGACAATTAGGAGCCTCCTCCGCTTCCAGCAGCCCGTCACATGACCACGCTCCAGCTGGACTCCGCAGTCACGTCCCTGTGTCCATCTGCATCTGTCACAGTCACGGAAGCGATTGGTCGAATTTTTTTGTTTAAATTTATGGAAACTGAGGAAAATAGTACAACAAAACAGTTTAATTATGACAAATATAACATGGAGTCCACATCCAAGGCAGCAGCTTTTATTGATAACCATAATTTTCAGCTGATACATAAATATTTTGTCATATTGTGTATAATAATATTTTTCATAACCTGCTAATCTCACATTTATAATTGAATAAATGCAAAATAATCTTAATGCAGGGGTCACCAAACTTTTTGAAACTGAGGCTACTTCATGGGCACTGATTCATATGAAGAGCACCAGTTTGATTTGCTTTTCTGAAATAACAAGCTGCTCAGTTAAACTTCATGTATAATTAACGTATTTCTAAGATTTTAAGATCATTTTTAAATTTTTATAAATGCAAGTGTGATTAAAAAAGAAGGGCAACAGAATAAAGTTAAATTTTAGATGCAGCTCACTAGTGAGTTGTGCTGTTTTTAGAACCAGCCTGCGGGCACCTCCTGTAGTCCTTGGGGCGACCTGGTGCCTGGTGACCCCTCTCTTAATGGCATATTGGGGAACGGAAAAAGCAGGCAGCAAAGTCTTCATGGAGACAAGCAGGTTACAAAGTACACCTTTAATTCATGCTCGGAGTAAATACAAACTTCTTCTGTAGTCACACCAGTCACTCACCCCATACTAGTACATAAAATGCAAGGAGGGTGAAGTGTCTTGCTCAAGGATATAATGGTAATGTAATGGTCAGAACTGGGATTGAACTCTAAAATTCATATAGGTGACTGCTCTGCCATAAATTCACTACCCAATATGCAGCCTCACAGTCTAGTTTTATTCTTTGAGCCACTTAAAAGCCGGATCCTGAACCTGAATATATATTTTAATCTGAGTTGAATATGAGTATAAGAACCTGGTATGATCTTGTATTGACTTCTAATGTTTACTTTGTCGCCCATGGATACACTCAGTTTGCCCATTATATTTACACAATGAAGCTGACAGAGCGGCTTTACCATTGTCCTGAATACACCCCCCGGCACTTGTACAGTTTCACTTCTCCAGGTGTTCTCACTACAACCTCTTCTCCTCCTCCTCTTCCCGCTCTCCTCTACTTCTCTCTCTTCTCCTCTCATTCTCTTCTCCTCTTCCTCTCCTATTCCTCTTATATTCCTCTTCTCCTCGCTTTCTTACTCCTCTTCCTTCTCTCTCCTCATCCTCCTTCTATTTTCTCTCCTCTTCCTCTCCTCCTCTCGTCCTCATCCCTCTTTACTTCTCTCTCTTCTCCTCTCATTCTCTTCACTTCTTCATCTCTCCCTATTCCACCTTTTGTCCTCATCCTTCTCTCCTCCTCTTCTACTCCTCGCTTTCTTACTCCTTTTCCTTCTATCTCCTCATCCTTCCCCCTTTTCTCTCCTCTTCCTCTCCTCCTCTCCTCCATTTCCTCCTTCCCTCCATCCTCCATAGAGCTGTTTAGGCTAAGGCTGTGACAGCTTATGAATGCGCTCATAAACACAGGGAGGACTGACATCTCAATGCACTGCCTATTCTCCACTATCAGCTTTCAGCCTATAATTATGTCCAATCATCCAGGATCAAGCACGTCTGCGTGAACGGGCCTATGCAACATCTGCTCCCTCAGCCATACAGCCCCAACCTGCACCGCTCCACTGAAAGGTGAGCTAGCTAACTGTGCTAATGTTAACAGATACTATTCAAGGAAAACACTAGAGGCTTTTTATTTATTTTCCATTCTATGAACAGGTGCAGTAGGCTGTCCAACTTTTGTCAAGCTCTCATTAATAAAACTCAAGCGTAATGTGATGATTATAGCAGGAGAGGGATTAATGGACAATAGTCGTAACTTTTATAGTTTATAGTTAGTTTAGTTTATAGTTTATAGTTCTAGTTTTTATACATATACTTTTAACGACGCAACTTTTATAGTACACATGCACCAAATGTTTGTAGTGCATCTCTTGCATATATTGATTATAGTGGTATTTAACTGACACTAACACTGACAGCTTCATCCACCAGGCTGTTAGGATGCTGAACTCTCTGCCCTCTCTAACCACCAGGCTGCCAGGACGCTAGGAACCTGCGTCTCCCTAAAGATGAACTTTGAACTTTTCCTTTTATTTTAGTATTATTTAATTCAGAAGATTGAGAGTGAGAACATAATTTAAAATTTTCAGATGTTCATAGGGAAATTTGACAATAAACTTTTTGAATTGAATTTTGTATAGTAGTATAGTATAGTAATATCGTATCATCTATAGTATAGTATAGTATTACAGCTACGAAAAATACATTAGTGTAGTGGTCTATAGGTTGAGGTATGCTTCATTGTTTGCCTGGGAATTTTGTTTTCTTGTATTTGAAATAAGGAATCCATTAGAAACACAGAAAGAACATGCAAACTATACACGGTTTTGAATTTACCCCATGCAAGACAATATATTATTGTGAGCTGTAGTGTTACCCATTAGGCCATGTTAATTATTTTTATTTAGAAACATTTGTAATCCTTCACAGGTCATAAGCAAAAGGAAATGTAATATAATAGCACTAGTGGTATTTGTCTTGTATGACTCTCACTGTCAGCTGTGTCCTCAGAGGTATAATACTCCCTACAACAGAAGCATAGCCAGACTAGATTGCAGTAGACTGGAATGGACAGTACTATTATGTTTTGAGTCAAGTCTCTGGGTCCTGGGTCTTGCACTGGTGGTAAATAAGCTCTCAGGATACAACAGTTTATTCCACAACAGTAGTAGTCTAAAAAGTCGCCTAAAAGTAAGCAAAAGCATTCTTGCGTGTCTATACCTCATTGTCCACGTCAAAATGCTTCTTCTTCAAAAACAATAACATAAAAATCTTGTAACTGTAAGCGATACAGGGAGATCTGAATACATGTAAGCCTATCTTGGTTCATAGTTTCCCACTGTTAGAGAAAGCATCTTTGAAACCATAAGCCCATTACATAATTGGATGAGAACATACCATTTACTGGAAAACTGCTGATTACTGCTGTTGTGGGACATGACGGAGGTTTGGGTTATCTCATCTCCAACCCCAGACCACAGAAGAGTTAGGAGAGCAAGTCTGAGCCAGAAGTACAACACAAGACCTGACAACTCACAAAGCAAAGTTCGGAATAAAATTAAGCATGCGCCGTCAACAACTGTGGAACATTGTGTCATACTTAAAACGTCTGTGCACGATTATTTTCAAGCAATTAAGTAAAACTGGTCTTGCTCCATTACAGATGTATTGTGAAAGAAACTCTTAAAGTCAAATTTAGAATGCCGTGTGTACAGAGTAGTTAAACGTCCCTGTTTACCCGGGACAGTCCCAGTTTTGAGCCCTGTGTCTCCTGTATAATAACAGCAGATTTATTGATTTTGATTTTGACCAGTTTGATCCCTGCCAACAGTAAAGAGAGGCATAGATTGTCATTTATAAAAGTAAAATTCAGAAAAGCTGCTTAAAAATGACCAAAACACACAGAAAATGGGACTATACTGACTCATATTAGTCATGAATGGCTAAGTGCAGAACAATTTTCCTTAATCACGCACTCATTTCACAATTTTATTATTACCAACCACCACAAACTGAGAGGGTCCCAGTTTTTTGTCTTAGAAAATCTGCTCACCCTATGTTTGTATGTAATAATTAAAAGCTTTAATCCACCGCAAACCAGGAATGGCTGCTTTTAAAATGAAGTAGATCTGTTTGTCACATTTTTAAAACATCTTCTACAGTATCTTTAAGTAGAAATTCAGTACAAAATTTCAAGTGAACTCTGAATTTCCACACATCCAAAGGTTTTTTTTTTATCATAGAATTGTCTGGAGTCTTATGCATGGCCATAAGCTTTTTACACATGGCTAGAGAATGGGCCTATGGTTATTTACAGTCACTCCAACACTATCACACCATCCTATCCACACACTATTCTTAAAAAAAAAAAGTATCCAACACAATTACACAGTGTACCAGCAGGATCAGCAAAAGGGCAATTGGAATTTCATTGGAACTGAACTTTGAAACTGTGATTGTTCATGGGAGATGTTTGTAATAGTAGCAGAAGTGGTAATAGTAGGAGTTGAGTAGTACAAGTAGTAGTAATCATATTTTAAGGTAGCAAAGTAGCGGCAACACGATCAATACGAAACAGTAAAATCACACAAGATCACATTATAAAACCATTAGCATCTCTCAAGAAAAACATACACAGTCTCAGTCATCAGAGTTTTTTTTTTTTTATTTTTTTTTTTACAAATTTCCTGGACTTATCAAGTGACGCTGTTAAGTCCAATTTAAGATCTTTCTATTTTCTATATTCTGATCTATGTTATAATGTTTTTTCTTCATCAAAAACAGACCTGGAGTTGTGTTTTGTTTCATTCACACATGTTTAACACACACACCCTGCAGATTTAGGTGGAACTCTTCTCTCGAATGGAAAACACTCTGTTCCACCTTGTGATGTCATGCTGTAATACAGGAAGTGCTCCACTGTGTTATTAAACTCCATACACATTCATTAGAATCATTTGGTTGATTTCAGACCTGGAATTGCCCAACTCTACTGATCAAAAGGTAAAATGTGCATGTTAACTTGAAAACTATCACTGCTTAACATCACCAACTGTAACAGCATTTTGAGCTTTGGAGATGTACGACAAAGCTCAAAATGCTCGACAAAAGCTCGACAAAAATGACATGTGCGAATTAAACTCAGTTCCAGGTATGTTTCTGATGAGGTAACAACATTATAACTTAAAACTCAACACAAGAATCCATTTTGTGTAAAATAGGAGCTTTAACAAGAGCAGTAACAGTAGCGTTAGTATGTGTACATGTGTGGCAGCAGTCAAATTTATAGTGTACCAAATCAGTTTCTTATGTAGATTTTAATGAAAAACAGAGTAAACATTGAGAGCTCACACCCAAACTGGAGCTTAGCTGATGTCTGGACTGGTACCACAGCGAGGCATGGCAGCGGCGCACTGGGCCCCGACCCAAGAAATAAACTGACACTAGTGGAAAGTGGCAGAGACAGCAGTCAGGGGGAGTGTTGGTGCGTCAGACAACAAGGAGTTTAACCAGTAACCCTAATGTCTACAGCTGCACACTTCACTGAGAACCTCTGGACTGTGGACAGATACTAGATACCACTACTGCAGCCTACATGCATAATACATACAGACTGGTACAGGGCCAGGGTGCTCATTAGCCAAATGGAAATGAGATTAAAAACGACTGGAAATAACATCAGTCAGAATTTTTTAGGAAGAGAAGTGGCAAAGTCGGTGGTTCAGTTTCAGGTCTGTTGTTGTGTCCTTCGGCAAGACATTTCACCGGCTTTGCCTGCGTAAATGTGTGTAAATGAGTGTTTGGTGATGGCCTCTACTGAACACAGAAGCACATCCAAAAACAACACATATTATTATTATTTGTTTTAATTAGTAATAAGGAAAAACGCAAGTAGTGCTAAAGTGACAGCAGTAGTAGTAGTAGTAGTAGTATCAGTAGTAGTAGTAGTACCAGTAGTAGTAGCAGTTGTAGTAGTAGTAGCAGTTGTAGTAGTAGTAGAAACGGCAGTAGTAGTAGCAGTTGTAGTAGTAGTAGTAGTAGTAGTAGTAGTAGTAGTAGTAGTAGCAGTTGTAGTAGTAGTAGTAGTAGCAGCAGCAGCAGTAGTAGTAGTAGTAGTAGTAGTAGTAGTAGTAGTAGTAGTAGTAGTAGCTGTAGTAGTAGTAGATCAGTTGGTAAGAGCGTTTGTCCGCTGATCTGAAGGTTGGCGGTTCGAATCCCGCTTTTGACATAAACGTCATTTGTGAGCAGTCAGATCCACTGACCCACCACACCACCAACCTGGTGGTGTGATTCCAGCTTCCACAGATGAATGTCATTGTGTCCTTGGGCAAGACACTTAACCCACCTCATACACTTGTACACTGGTGTATGAATGAGTGAGTGGTTCCTTGTTGTAAAGCGCTTTGAGTGCCTTGAAGGTAGAAAAGCGCTATAAAAATGTGACCATTTTACCATTTTAGTAGTAGTAGTAGTAGCAGTAGTAGTAGCAGTAACAGTAGTAGTAACAGTAGCAGTAGTAGTAGTAGTAGCAGTAGTAGCAGTAGTAGTAGTAGTAGCAGTAGTAGCAGTAGTAGTAGCAGTAGAAGCAGTAGTAGTAGTAGCAGTAGTAGTAGTAGCAGTAGTAGCAGTAGTAGTAATAGTAGTAGTAGCAGTAGTAGTAGTAGTAGTAGTAGTAGTAGCAGTAGTAGTAGTAGTAGCAGTAGTAGTAGTAGTAGTAGTTCCAGGTTTTTTCACAAGTCACTGGGAACTTCTCAACTGTGAGATGCTTGATACAGATCCTGCAACATGGAAATTGGTCGGTGTCCAGTCTGTTCATTAAGTCAATTAAAAATGTGAACCCTTTGGACATCGTGGAGTGAGATTAGACAAATATAACCACAGCCGGACATGGCAAAAGGATGAGTAGTAAAGTAGCAAATAACTCTTCAAATGCTGGAAAATGAAAAGCATAGAAACGGTAGTGGTATTGGCCGACTTTGTTGTTTAAATATGAACATAGCCAGAATCCTCTAAAAGTAATATTTTATTCCTCATTAAGAAGCAAGATCTCATGGAAACCAAAATAAAACGTGCTAAGTGTTGGAGATTCCCATATTCCTTTTGTATTATTTGCTGTGAATCACTTGAAGTTGTGTGCGGTGGTGAAACCTGGACCATCTCCAAAGTCATCAGACTAAAGCTGTTACTCTTTCAGTGCTGTCTTTCATCCATTATATTACACTGCAGTAAAAATGAACCACTCTGGACACTGTACAGGTAAAAGACATAATTTATGACCGCAACTTTAGTAGGGATTATTACATTATTCTCAAATGTCCCTGTGGGTACCTCGATTCAAGGCAGTATTTTTGTTCACATGATATCATTACTTTCTAAACTGCTCAGAATGTAGTGGAGGATCTTTTGTCCTGGTTTACGGCTGATATCTCTGTAAGTACTGGTTTTATCCACCTGGAACCAACAAACTTCCACCTCCTCCTTGTCAGTATACATGAGCTAAGTATAATTTTTACAACTATCAATGCAAAAACATTTCTATTTAATCACAAATAATGCCAGTTATTAATTGAAGGGACTTTAAATGAATTGAATTGAATGAATTGGTGGTGAGTTGGTGGACCCGGTCTCTTATAATCAGGTACAATTTGGTATTTGTGGATTTCGTGTTTGGATATTTCATTTAAAAACCTTTCTGGCCCATGGTTCTGTGTTTACATGAAATAGCAACTTTTTTTTTTTTTTTTAAACTGTATTGGGTCTAACTATATAGGCTCTTCCGGCTCCTCCTCTCCCTTTTTCCCATTGACTTACATTAGGATCTTATCGTCCCTCTCTCTCTGTACCTGCTGCACTGAGCCTCGTCATTCTGGTCTTAAATTGTTCATATGAACCTGCGACACATGATCCTGAATTTTTCATTTCTCTGTCTTGTTCCTGAATCAAGATATGAACATAAATAACGGACCAATCAGAGGTCTTCATTCCCCGAGGTCGCTGCCACCGAGCGTTTGCTGCTAAGTAAGTTCCCTTCCCGCTTTCCTGCCCCGATTTACTATTTACTATTTACTTTACTATTTCTGAAATAAAATAACAAAATATCTCAAACAATTACAATAGCTAACGTTACTAGAATTGTAACTAGCATAATTTAACTAGTGTAAAGTAAAGTGAATTTTGTTAAATTACAACTCTATTGTTGTTCGCACGTAACAGAACATATAACATAAATCAGTGACTTAAACTTACTATTTAAAGTTTGATGACAAAAGCTGAAAGTTTCCTTATTATTCTCAAGAATCGCCGAAATACAGAATGGTGCAGAGTATCCATAGACCGTACATATGATCGCATCGCAGCTCTGCCATGAGTCGGGTGGCACATTTAATGACCTCAATCATGATTGGATCTTGTAGTTGCTATGATACTCACGGCCAGATTTCCAAATATGGAGCCTGGCTCCAAATTCGCTCCTGTAACAGTGGCATCGGGAACCTCAGTCGAACGGTGTGGGTGACGTCACACTCACTTAGTCCACTCACATATACGCTCTATGGGTCCAACACAATCTGATCAATAGACTGGTGTAAATCATTTGCTATCTAAACATATCTGAAGGCCACAGTTTGGTGTCAGTACAGTGAGTCATTCAGATATGTGTTTTTAACATTACTATATCAGAGCCACTGTACCTTTAATGAGGCTTGGAACATAAATTTTAGGTCTGTGTTACAATGCAATGTGATATCATGAGCGTTTATCGTTGGACAATTACTTAAATTGCTTTAAATTTGCAGTAGAAAGTTCTGCCTTTGATCAATTGGGCCATTTTAGCAGGAGGCTTAAGGGCCAACAAAAATTGCCATCCCTGCTCTTTAGTCTGTGGAAAACACTTCATTGAGTTATATTGGTTCAGTTCAATGGTTTAGTTCTGGTCTAGTCAAAGTTTAATCGGGTATGTTTGAACGATATAATCTAAAACACACTGCAAAGGTGTAAAATAGTCCATCCCTCTCCCTGTAGTGACTTTGGGTCCCCGGTTGACCTCATGTTTGGTCTTGGAGGGGCCATTAGAGGCTTAAGATGAGATGTAATAAAAGTGTTGTGACCAGAGGAGCAAAGCATGAGGTAAAAACAGGTCTGACCGGAACAGCTGAGAGGCAAATGATGGTTATCTTTGCACCCTTGGGAGACAGATTATTGGCCCCAACATTGCCTGGATGGATTTGATGATAACTCTTGTGGGCCTGATGGGTATTTTAACAGTAGATAGTCAACTGTCTGCAGGAAATCATATTGGACCATGTAATCAGGAAGTACTCGTAGTCTAAGCGGAAGTACAGCTCAAACCTTTGAATGAAGTGTAACATTATGGCCACCTGTCTTTTTGACCATTTTATCTTCTTTAAAGTGCGTATGATAGATTTTTATGATTCTCTAATTTTGACTTCATTTGGTGGGATTATAACTACTGCAAGTAAAATGATAGTTTACAAAAATCAAGAAGTAAAATTTAAAAATAGAACCATAAACAACCACAACCATAAACTGATGACAGGCTCCTGAAAATGTGCTGTTCTTTTGTCGTTTTGGCAGTGTTTCTTAATGTGTGCATCGTGTCACTATAGTAACTCCTAACCATTCCACCATCAGGGATATATGTAGAGCACCCCCAGCGTGAAGTATCAATAGCATTCCTGCCTCACAGCAAGAAGGTTCCAGGTTCTATTCCCAAGCCACCAAGGACCTTTCTGTGTGAGGTCTGTATTTTCTGTACAGAAGCTACTATTTAGTTGTGTTGCCACCCAAGACTACAAGCTTTCTCTATATTATGAAAAATATATAGTCTAGTCTTCCAAAATTCAGATGGGCATGATTGACAGGTGGATTAACCAATCAGAGAGCAACACAAGCATGGATTCTTATAGTGTAGCAATACTATTCATTTTCAAGTCAGATTGACACTCAGTACAGGTTAAAAAACACTTTCTCTAGAAAACAGTGTAATTGTCAGCACAAAATGACTTGTTTACTTGTTTACCATAGGGTCTGATATGGATCAAAACCTTTTTAAAACTATTCAGGAAAGGTAATTTTATCCTATATATGTGATTTGTTCAGTTTCGACACTTCAACTGAGTATCTGGTTCGGATACTAATTTTAAAATCAAGTAATATCTAACTATTGATACTATTGACAACCCTAGCTATAATCTCTTACTCAGAAACAATATAATATAGATATATACAGAAAAAAACAATGTCCTGGTTAGCTATTTCACCAGTAGTTTGCAAAGCATCTGTCGAAACCCTGAAACCAAGTATGACACGTTTTTCACATTTGATACTTTTTCCAACAATAACACGAGGACTGCGCCGAGCCAGCAGGAAATGTAATTAATTTGGCAGAGAATGTAATTTAATATGTGGCGTCTGTGAATCTCTCGAACAAAACTAAATGCACATTGTCTGAATAGCTTTTGACTGCATTCATCATAATCCAGTTCTTGTTCTGTTCAATGAGACAGAATGAAGAGTTATGCGCTTTGAAAACGTGCCATTTGCCACCATTTTGTGTTCCCATTTTCAAAACAAAGCAGTTCCACATGGTAGTACTACAGTTCACAACTCAGCGCCAGGGAGTGAGTGACTTCTTTGGACAATGATCAAGTCAAAGGTCCAAATTTGAGAGCGGCAGTTCCACTCTGGCTGCATATTAAAGTGAGAAGAAACGCCACAGGTATGTTGTGAGACGGCCACATCACCACTAGAAGTAACTTGAGCATTTTACTAATATTTTTCATAATGATGATTGATGAGCAGATTTGCAGTAGTCATGTCTTGTAGTAGTGATTAGTGTAGCGGTAGGGTAGTAGATGTAGTAGTAGAAGTAATTTTATTAGTACTGATAGATTCAATAATCCTAGTAGTAATGGTGCAAATAGTAACGTAAAAACTATTTATTATTAGTATTTTTAAAGGTCCTATATTACGCAAAATGGACTTGTGTGAGCTTTAAGTCAAGTTCTAATGTTGTTACCTCCTCAAAAACATATAAAGAGTTGTGTTTTGTTTTATTTTTGAGTTATTATTAGTCTGTCCACATCTCCAAAGCTCAAAATGCAAAATGTTCCACCTTGTGATGTCATGTAGTGGTAGTTTTCAAGTGAACATCTCCTTTTACCTTCAGTTCAGTAGAGATTGGCAATTCCAGGATCCAAATGATTCTAGTGAAGGTGCATGGAGCATTTCCTGTATTACCACATGACAAAGTTCATCACAAAGTTGAACACAGTGTTTTCCATTTGAGAGAAGAACTCAGCCTAATTATGCAAGGTTTGTGTGTTAAACATGTGTGAATCAAACAAAACAAAACTCCTGATATGTTTGTGACGGGGAAACATTATAACATAGATCAGAAAACTGCGTAAAACATACTTTTTACGTTGAATTAGTGGGATGAGAAAGTGTAAATCTAAATGTATTTATAATATCAGTAGCTCAGACTTTTTTTTTTAAAGTAATTTTATCATAACTATACAATTATTCAGAAGTAATCCTCAAATGTATAGAATGTAGTTAGTAAAGTGAGTTGATTTCTGAGTCAAGTTTAGTCTTCTAATAACTATATTGTTACTTCTGCTTCAAAAATACTGTGTTTTTGCAACTACAATACTTTTTCTTGAGTCCAAACTCTAAGTACTTCTTCCACCAGTCAAAGCATAACCTGCGTCAGTGGTAGAACATGACTAACATAAGCCATTAAAATAAGTACTAGCTGTATTCACAAAGTGGCTCTGATGACACATTAATACAGGGTTATTAAATGGCACTGATGATGTATAGGAATGACTGTAAAGTAAGTGGCACCACACCACTCCCTTCAGCCTAATACTGCAAAAACACAGACAGTCAAGTGCTGAAATGGGATGTTGGGGCATGGAATATTTGTCAAGGTTTTGACTGATGGTTGCAATTTCATAAAGGGCAAAATTGCAAGGATAGAGGTCCCGCCAAAACGAAGTACTGACAAACATCCATTCTAATGCATGAATAAAGAAAAGAAAAATGTTATTTATTATTCAAGGCTGTTGGAAAATAGAAATCTGTTCTGTTCAAACTGAAGCAAATATATCCCTCATTATGAAAGTCTGTAGTTAATGTTACTATTTTACAGATTATTTCCCTGATGAAGACCTAGAGCAAAATGTTGTTGAAGTCATAATAAAGTTCACAATTTGCAAGTAAGATTTTTCTTTGTTAATGTTCTTGGGCTGCTCCCTCTCCTCGAACTCACCCATTTCTCATCTCATTCATTTACTATTTTACCCGATTACCATAGAGATTTATCCTCACCAAGCGCTTCTGGTAAGGTCACGAAACAGCACAGATTGTGATTGAAAGTCAGAAAGTTGCTGGCCAGAAGTATTACACAGACACAAAAATGCATTAGATAAAACAGCATTAAAAAGTAATCAAGAAAGCTGAGGAACAACCAGATAAACAACCTGATAAACAACCTGATAAACAACCTGATAAACGCTTCTGACTCCATCAACACCACCATCAACACCAGCTCCAATTCACTGTGTACTGAAAAAACGTCATCACTGTCTCTGTAATTACTGCTGTCACATTTCTCATTTTGGTCTTAAAATGTTTGTATTAACCCACTCTACATGATCCTGGCATCACATACAGTATATTTCACTATTTTGTCCGTAAATCAATTCCTATTCCAAATCTGGAAGTGGCTCCAAATTCGCCCCTATAACTGCTAGCCTCTGTGAGCTTCATTTGACTGGAGCCAAATGCCAAATGGGTGGCGTCAAACTACTTTAGTTCACTTCTTTATACAGTTTACGGTCACTACTGGAAAATACATTTATTACATTATATTGTCAAAACATGTTTTAATGAATTCTAAATTTTAAGTTGTTAAAACACCATCCCAAACTCTAGATGCTGATCTTTTGAATAGAGGGATTATCAGTCTACATCACTTTGTGCTCTACTGTGCATGAATCCTGTCCAGTCTGGTATCACGTCAGTGTCTTTCAGCAGATTTCAGGTTCTTCATGGGGAGGAGCTACATGTATTGATCAGGTATGAATGTATGTCCAGCTACTGAAGTTTGAACCATTTGTTCTTGTCATTTACAAACTCACATTTAACACATATGGGTTATTAAGTCATATCCCACTCACTAATGCTAATTTAGCATCATAACTTGTTTTATCACACTACGATAAACTGTTTTAGTGCTGACAATATCACTAGCTAGTGTTACAACTTCATGTTAACTGCCCAAATAGCGGCACTTTCTGCACTCAGGCTGTGCGCGTCTCTGCCAATCCGCCTATAGGTACTTAAAAGTCAAAAACAAAATCTTAGCTCAAGATCTGTGGAAGAGAAATGTAGTAGAGAACGAATTTCAATATGAATCCCTACCTGAACCACAGCTTTTGTTTCTTGGTTCTTGGTTTTGAAAATACGATGTTGTTAGTTTTAGTAACATCTATAGTGTTTTTTTTTACAGCCTTTTTGACCTTGAGCTTCAGATCGTTGCTATCGCTGTCTGTGCTGGTAAAGCCACTTGGACCCTCAGTGCACAAAATAAAGCGTGAAAAACGGCCCCGTGCCCGTCTGCACATGAATCACAGCTCTATGACAGAGCTGAATGCCTAAAGCCAAAATCTCTGCTCTCCCTCTTCAATCTTCTCATCCACCCCTCTTCCCCAAAGCCTCTCATCTCATTTTCTAACACTCTCTCTTTCTCACTTTCTGTTTCTCTCTCTCACTCCCCCATCTCTCTGTCTTTCTCACTCTCTCATTCAGTCTCATTCCCTCTACCACTGTCTATCCCTGTCTCTATTTCTTCGCTCTCTCACTTTCTATTTCTCTCCCATCTCTCTCTCTCTGTCTCTCACTCCCCCACTCACACTCTCTACCACTATCCATCTGTCTATTTTTTTCTTGCCCTCTCTCTTTCTCTATCACTCTCTCTCACTCTTACTTTCTTTGTTTCTTTCCCTCTCACCCACTCCTTTGTTTTATCACTATCTGTCTGACTCTCTCTTTTTCTCTCCCCCTATCTTTCACTCTCTGTCTCTCTTTCTCTCTCACTTTCTGTGCATCTCTTTCCATTTCATTCCTTTTCTCCCTCTGCCTTCCTCTCTCTGTCTCTCTTTCCCTATCCACTTCTCTCTTTCAATTTCACTCTTTCACTCTCTCACTCTGTATCTCCCCCTCTCTCCTCCTCCTCACTCTTTCTCTCCCTCTTTCACGCTCTCCCTCTCTTTCTCTCGGGTCTGTTTTGGAGCAGGGACAAAACCATTATCTCTCACAGTGCAGAAGCCACCGTCGCCGATAGAATTCAGTGCAAAACAAGCCTCTGTCCTCCGTCCAACTGCAGCTCACTCCTGTTCAAACTTTTCTGTAACTGTTACGGCTTAAAACTATAATTAAAGTATGTATGCACCAGAAAACAAACCAACCAGGGGATTTCCTACTTCAAAATTTACTTTGTTGTGTGACTGCTGGAAATTGTGTTGTGAGAAAGTCTTGTCTTTTGGAGTATTTTGCCGTAGTTAGTTCAAATGAGCTACTAATTCCAAATGTGATGGCAAGCCTTGTCCAAGTTGGTCACAGGTTTGGAAATTGAATGTGGGAATGAATCAGACTAAAAACCTCCAACAATACTTTCTTTTATACTTCTGTATGTGTATGATTGCTTAGTCGCTGCCATTCGTACTTCAGAGCAAGAAGGCTCCAGGTTCAATCCCACGTTCACCCAGACCTTTCCATTTTTCTCCCATTGAGTTTACTCCAGACACTCAGGATTCACTCATCAACCTAAAATATGCACCATAGGCAGGTTTGCTTTTTATTTGTACAGGGGCAGTGCACAACAGCACATTAAGCAAGACAAAAGTCAGAAGAGCAGGATGGTGGAAATACTGAAAGGTAAAATCCTCCTGCAGATGGTCCTGATCGAGTCTAGCAACAAGATCATGGAGATGGGTCACTTCACTGCGGCGCCCACTGCTCCTGATGAGGTGTTCCAGTGGCAGTGAAAGATGGGTCAAATGCAGACAACAAATTTCCCTATAAAGGAAACAAAGTCTACGTTAAACTTGTGCATTATTGATGGGTTCCCAGGTTTGCATTGCACCCGACAGTTTCCTCTGCAACAATTAACAATGGGTCAAATGCAGGGCTGGAACAATAACCAAAATATTGGGATATCGTATCGTCAAAGGTCTCACAATAATATCATGGACCATTGCAATATACTGAATCACAAGTCTCTTTGCTTAAATGAATAGTTATGATGCAGAAATAGCTAAAAAAAACAGAGGGAACTACATAGACCATGATCCTTTTCTTCGTTTCAGTGCAGACTACATGAAGAAATAATTGTTCTAAACACTTTTAAATCTTAATTCTTTGGATTAAGTCTTGTAAAGACATTTTTAGAGGAGAAAGTGGCATAGCCTCCACAAAATATAGCAATAAATATTGTACAGTGAGATGTATATGGTGAAAATATCGTACAGAGAGATTTGGATATCGTTCAATCCCTAATGACAATAAATAAATGACTGGTTAAAGCATTTTATAATGTCAGTCTTGTAGAATATCGTAATATCATGAGCCTCCCCATCATATTATGAGCTTTCCCACGATATCGCAATAAATATTGTACTGTGAGGTACCGTGGTGATATAAGTATAAGGATAGAAAAGTATAAGGATATAAGTTAAGTTTGAACCAGCACAACAAAGAACACCAGTACATACGGTATATCACATTCTTTGTATTGAGAATTGGTCTAAATTAATAAGATGATAAATTACTCCTAAAAAGTGGATATTCTCTATAACGCATTGTACACTACACTAACTAGTTCAAGTTAAAGATCATTTCAAATATTATTACCTTTTAGTGCTATCATACTGGGAAATTACAGCAAGGTCTGACAGTGTTGAGCCCTTCTCTCTATGGTCTTATGCTCTTTTGTTCTCTGACAGATGGCACATGAGCTTGAGTCTTTCACCTGCACACACATTGCACTAAGCCCATATTTGCATAACTTTTGCTCTGCAACTTTAATCTCTATATTCCTTTATCATCTTCTTTTACTGTAAAGTTGGAGAAGCATTGTATAAACCCGGTTCTTCCTCTAAATGTCTGTGGCACCATTGCCGAGTGGTGTTTACAAGAACAGGGCCTCTTGTTGCTCCTCCACAGCTGACAGACTGGAGTTTATGGTCCATTAGCTTCCATTACACCAGCCTGTAGCTACAGACACACGGGAGCTCCGGCCACAGGGTTTAGAAGGTGTAAGGTGCAATGTTTGTTTGTGCGATCCATATTAACTCCAGGACAAAGTATGCTCCACTTTCTGGTTAATGCATTGTTCTTTTTAAGGTCTTGATCTAGTTATTTTCAAGACTTAGATTTTGGTTTTGCTTGTATTGGCTTTTTATTCCCTGAGCTATAAATACTCCTTTTAAATGAATGGAAATGTTTGCACCTATAAGGGCATCTGCTCTAGTTTTCTACCAATTCTTTGCATGCTTGGAGGGTGATCTCTCAGGGATCCCGGCAATGTTGTTGTATATCTTTTGTACTTAGGACAACAGATAGAAACTAGTGTACATTTACAACTATACTGGCTGAAATGATCAATTAATAGCCACTGTCTCATCTATAAAAACAAGTTAATCATAAGGGAATGGTAAAAACTCAGCACTAAAAGCATAGATATCCAAGAACCATAAAATGTTATCACTGACTGCTTTTACACTCTAAATCTGATTAATATCACATTTCTGGTGTTGAAGGGTAATTATAATTACAGGTAAATACTAAAATTATTACATTTCTTTATGATCATGATACAGAAGCCTGATAATAATCAGCTGTTGGTGTGCATGAAGGTAGTACAAAGTACCACCAAACTACTTCAAGATGACCTCGAAATGAAACTGCAATCACCATGTATTTTGTTTATGGAAGCACAGGTGGCGGATGCATACCCCATCTATCATCCTTTGGCACAATGTATTGAGAAAACGCAAAGAAACTCACATAAATCCTGCTAAGCTCCTAAGAATTGTAAAATTAGATGTCTGGATTGTAATTTTCTTTTTCCACAGAGAATCAATAGATTTCGCTGCATTCCTGTGACTGGAGCTGCTGAAGCGTGCTCCCAGGCCTAATGGAGCAGCAAGCTTCCATCTGTTAGTGAAAAAGATATCTCAGTGGGTCCTCCTCTCTCCAAATGTACAATATATACTTTCTACACACACACACACACACACACACACACACACATACACACACTGAAAATGGCTTGAGTTTTATTGGAATTCCTGAAGTGGGATGAAAAACAAATGTAGCCTGAGCTTGTGGCCGTTAACCCCTCGCTGTGGGAAGCGGAGGGCTAGATTTACAAGGGAAAAGTTACAAGAATGTTTGTCACTAAATCTGTTGTTTCCTAGTGGCGCGACATTTCACCTCAAAAACTCTCCATCATGAGCTCATTCAATGAAACCACAACATGTTTACACCATTAACTAAGTGTTAACAAGGAATCTACTATGTAAAAGATTTAAAACATTAACTGAAAGGAACAATGTTGTTAAAGGGCAACTATACTGCGCTAAAGTGCTTGTGTAACTTTTCGGTTTCGCCACCTTCTGGTTTTATTCAGTTCATTTCAGTCATTTATTCAGTTACAGGTGGTTTTATAGCTCAAAAATACCTAGATAAACAAACATTCTGACTTTGAGCGGGGTGTCTCTCCACAGATGTGACCTGTAACTTGGCCTGATATGGTCTCGATGAAGATAGAAAGTTTATAAAAAGGCCATACTGTGCAACATTTCATAACATTTCAGTGGAGAAAAGCAAAAGGAAGTGAGCATACATATTTCAAGAGTTTCTGTGGAGTTCTTCAGAGACACAAAGTTAAAAGGCTGTATCTGATTTTCACTGTCTTTAAAACATTTAAAAATAACAACTTCATTTTCACTGGTGTGCAGTGCTCCAAAGTTATTCCTCACTTTCTGAATGCGTTTGTAGCATCCTCATTATTCACCGCGGTGTGTTTAAACTTTCAGAGACCAGAGCGTGTGCCACGGTATAGCAATAATTAGCATGCCCTACTTGCACACAACAGAGCACTTCCTGGTTTGCGGACAATAAAAACGCTTCTGTAGATGCAGACACAGGAGCTACTTTTATAATCTGCACTGGGGTAAGACAAATGTTGCTCAACTACATGGAGAAAAATCCGTTACAGTCACTTTAGTCACCATATATTTGTAATTACAGGACAGCATCCTAAATCGACTTTAGATTACAACATACCCAGCACAGCAAGATGGATTCTCCTTATTTCACGGCTCTACCAAATCTCCCTTTCCAATTTCCCCAAGATGAAAAGCTCCTGAAGCACATTATGAAACTGTGCTTTTAACATAACAAATTATCCCTAAGTGATTTCTCTAATGTAGCGCTGTTCTCCTCCTTTTCCTCTGGTCTCTGGTCCCAAATCTCCAAAGTGTCTAAATATTTTTCTACCACTGCTGTATTTATCTGAATACAGTTGCAAGATATTTAAGCGGAATTGTGTAATATGAAAGATCCAGAAAATTGAGGACAAAAGGATGGCGAGAGATTAGACATGGGACACAGGTTGGGGTAGAGCATAAAATGAAGAAAGTTATAAATATGTGGGAATGGGGCCGAGTCTTTGGTAGGAGAAAGACTGGATCACATTGAAAACTGCTCAGTACAATGTGTTATTTAGGCTTTTATTCATTTTTAGTAACCATATGATGAGATATTGTGTTTTTATATACCAAACCAAGTAATTTGCCTAATTTGCAATGTATAAGTTATCACCAGATCTGGACAAAGAAATATAATTTTGTTACTTAAGTAAATCACAAATACCAGAGTTAAAAAAGCTCAAGTAAAAGTAGAAGTAACACATGTAAAAACTGATTTAACTAAAAGTATTAAAGTACCAGTTTAAAGCTTCAGTTGTAGTGATTTTGACTGTGTTGAATTTTATTCAATAGAACCAACTGAACTGATGTTTTTGCCCTGTTGAGGTATTAAACTGATGTTTTCCCTAGATGTTTTTTTTTCTACAAATGTGTAAAAATAAACCCCTCAGTCTTTTCTGCAGGTCTCAAACTACAAAAAATACTGGATTTTTCAGTCCAGTTAAAAAATGTAGTGAAGTAGAAAGTACACCTGCTCTCAAATGTAGTGAAGTAAAAAGTATCAGTTTAAGATGTACTTAAATAAAGTACATATACTTAAAATTTCTACTGAAATATGGTAGTACTTTACTAAAAACAGAAATGTGGCTGTTTGCTGCAGGTATTCCAATCCGTGGGAACAGGTAGAGGGTGCTCTTGGAAAAAGGATAAAAACTCTAGACAAAACAAAATCCAAGAAAAAATATAGTTAAAAGACGTTTACTGAAAAGGCCAAAGCTTTGACCATGACCAGGTCTTTATAAGGACTTAGTGAGAGTCATGAACTTTTCTACTTTACTATTTTTACTTCGTTACGTTCCATCACCAGATCCAGAACTCCATGCTCATCTAATTCAGGGGTTAAACTGGAAAAAGAAACACGCAAAATTTCACAAATTCACTGAGTGTCTGTCCAGACCTACTGTGGCTGGATAGACACTCCAATGCTGTAATCATTAAGACCACTGAAGCATAACATCCAAACTAATTTTAACATAATGACAAAACGCTAACATAATAAAAAAGGTGCTCTCCCTTTGAAATATTCTTATAAAGTGCAATGTGTCTGGGCTTCAAAAGTTAAACTACAGCAATGTTTTATAATGTGTGACCTTAAATTAGGTGTCATTCCATCAAAAGAACAGCACAATTCCCTTTACAATTAATACAAAGGATGTCAGACTGTAACCGAGCAAAACTTTACACAACTATCCAATAACATCAGTGTCAAAGAGTAGATTTTTTATTTCCTTAGACTTATAGCCTTAAGTTATGACACACATAATTATGTTCATGTCCAGTGTTTTCTTTTACTAAACTATGTGAGAATGTGCTTCAACATTCAGTTCAACAGTTCATTTCAGACTGCCTGTGAAAGTTCAGTACTATAAAGATGTTTTCCAAGAACTCTACGAAAGCAACATTTTTGTTATTTTAAAAAAGGCTCATATTAGGCTATTTTCTGATGTTATAATGGTGTTTCCTCATCAAAAACATAATCAGAGTTGTGTTCTGTTTCATTCACACGTATTTATTGCTTAAACCCTGCATATTTAGGCTGAGTTCTTCCCTCAAACAGAAAACACTTGTTCCACCTTGTGATGTCATGTGGTAATACAGGAAGTGCTCCACTCAGGGACGGACTGGTACCAAAAAAAATTGCCCTTTTTCCTCACATATTGTCCAGTTTGCCCCTGGCGCCACTGGGTTTTTACCCTCCACACACCTTCATCAAAATCATTTAGATCATTTCAGCCAATCTCTTCTGACCAAAAGGTAAAAGGAGCTGTTAACTTGAAAACTGCTTCATGACATCACAAAGTGGAACAGAGCATTTAGAGCTTTAGAGATGCAGACATTAAACTTGTGAATGAAACAAAACACAACTCCAGGTATGTTTTTGATGATGTAACAATATTTTAACACAGCTTAAAGCTCACAAGAGTCAATTTTGTGTAATATAGGACCTTAAAAAAACATTTTTGGAAGAAGTTGTACAATATAACTAAAATCTATTATCTGAAATACCACTTCATGTAAATATGTCAATCTAAAGGTGCACTGTGTAACTTTTCAGGTGGAGCATTCTGTTCCCTGCTTGTTACCATAGAGACAGTGTTGCTTTTTCCTGGAGTGTTTGACATTAACTAATCTATCTGTTACTACAGGATGTTAATAAAAACACATTGAAGTACATTCTTATTGTGTGTGGATTTGCCTCTCCACAGATCTGACCTGTAACTACCTGTGCCAACTGCTTATTTTCCTCTGTGGACATTTTGACAAGTTCAGTGCCGTATTTATTAACCTTTTTTCCCACTCAATCCGTGTATTCCTGGATCCTGAATCGACTGTTTATTCCACTGTGCCCCAGGCCTTACTCTGCCCTCACCTTTAATCACGAGTCTCTAAATTACCCACAATCCCCTGTTTATTTGGATGGCGCTTTGACTCCAGGAAGCTACTATGATTCAGTGAGATAAGCTGTCACAGATGTGGTAGTGGTTCGGTTCGATGGCCAATTAATTAGGAAGCCATTAAAAACGTTATTGTCTGTTGTATAAGGAAAAGACCTGTAAAATGGAAATAACCTTTGGCTATATGACTTCTACTGTTTAATTTGGGTGTTTCCAAGGCAACCCAATTAGCCTGGCTAACTTTTCTTTGGCTAAATAGCAGGTTTTTATGTTTTTATAATTGAAGGGTCCATATTATGCTATTTTCTGATCTGTTATAATGTTGTTTCCTCATCACAAATATGTCTGGAGTTGTGTTTTTTTCATTCACACGTGCTTAACTCACAAACCCTGCATATTTAGGCTACTCTTTTCTCTCAAACAAAAAACACTTCCACCTTGTGATGTCCTGTGGTAATACAGGAAGTGCTCCACTACGTTTTTAAACTCCATGCACCTTCACTAGAATCATATGGATAATTTCAGCCCTGGAATTGCCAATCTCTACTGAACAAAAGGTAAAAGTAGCTGTTAACTGGAAAACTACCACTTTACAAGGTGGAACAGAGCATTTTGAGCTTTAGAGATGTAGACAGACTAATAATAAAAAGTTTTCAAATGTGTGAATGAAACAAAACACAACTCCAGGTGTGTTTTTCATGAGGTAACAACATGATTTAAAGCTCAATTTTGTGCATTATAGGACCTTTAATGCTTGGTTTGTTGGGGCAGTACCTGTAGAAATATTTATCAAAGTTTGTGAGTAAAAAGTCTGAAAGAAAGTACAAAATTACATCCAAGTTCTCTTGAAATTCATTGTTAACTATGTTTTATTGAAATTAGCACTCTAACTTGTTGTACGCACTTTAAATAAATTATATTTGAACTTCACCCTTCAGATTACTCTTGAAATAAACAAAAATAATCAGGTCTTCCAGCCCTGAGCTTTGCCTAATTGCAGCTACCTCCAGTGTAGAACTCAATTGTCTCACTGTGATTGAGTTAGCGTCCTAATTAAAAAGCGACCTCCAAAGTTATGCCCCGCTTTAATGGGCTAAGGCACCTCATCGGGAGTAGGGGGGGATTTTGAACAGCTAAGACCAAAGCAGTATTAAGTGGTGGTGCTCCAAGAGGCCGGTTTCCTGGCGTTTAACCCCAGCCAGGATCAGACACTGTGGGGCATTGACACCGCTAATCCAGGCTCCGTGTTCAGACCTCCATAGCATGTGAGGGTATGATAGCACACAGCCGTAAGTCGTTTCCCCCAAAGAAAAGCAGGCCCACCCTCAACACTCTTAGATCAGCATTGCACCTTTGGCAGAGAAGGAGCCACAAATCAAAAAGGCTTTAATAGTGTTCACATTTCAAGCTAAGAAGCCAATTTTCCCCCCAAAGAGTGTATTGTAAAAGCATCACTTCTCACCAAAATGAGTGTCTGTAGTTAATGATAAAGTATTTTTATTGTCAACCATAGATTGCATAGTACAAATGGGCAAATCGTTACCCCTCTCTCTGTAACTTCAGCAGTGAGCCTTGTCATTTTGGTCTTAAAATGTTCATATTAAAAGGGAACTCTGGCACGTTTGAAGCTAAAGTCCATTGCTAGAGGTGGTCGAATACTGTCAGAAGCCAAAAACAGCACAGATCAGTGTTTCCTCAGCAGAGATCTCGCTGTGGAAGTGAGTCTGTCAAGACAAACTAGCTTAGTGAATTGAGTTCTTAACTTCCACGTAAAACGCCAATTTGCACACTGAAGAAGCTTAACACCACTTTCTAACCCATCTTACAACATAACCACGAGTCTAACAAACAAAGTTTTTTTGCGTTTTTCAAAAATCAAATTCACTCATAAATAATTAGGATTAGAAACAACATCAGCTATTGAGTCTTTTGGGCTTTTGCATGCGCAGTGGGAAATCAACAAGCTAATGCTAAGGCTGCTTATAAAATTGTTTTATAACGTTTCCAGACACTAGTGAACCAGGCAGAGTGTTTTGTTTTTTAGACTCGTGGCTGTTGTAAGATGGGTTAAAATGGTGTTAAGCTTCTTCTGTGCAAACTGGCATTTTACGTGGAAGCTAAGAACTTGCCCAATTCACTACGCTAGTTTGTTGTCTTGATAGACTCACTGCCACAGTGAGATCTCTGCCTAGACAAAACTCATCTGTGCTGATTTTTTGGCTTCTGACAGTATTCGACCACCTCCAGCAATAGACTTTAGCTTCAAATGTGCCGGAGTTCCCCTTTAACCCGCTCTATATGATAATGTAACATATAACATTAATAAAAGCTATACATTTTGCATAAGAAATGTGCCCAAACACGTCTCTCACACATAAAACTACCGTCAAAACAGTTTTTCGATTTGCCACACTCACTTTTTTGTTGAAATCAAACCTCTAAACAGGACCATGAACATGGAATGGACATTGATCACAGAGTCCTCAAAATATGTGGTTTAAACCCATTTCCTATTGTTTCTTGAGTTCTCAGACAATCTTAAAACCTTTTTGTCTCTGTTTGCTAATGTATTGTGTCACCATGATGACTGATAAACATTATGCTAACAGATATACATGTAGGACACCCCCAGCATGATGTCACTGCAAACTATCAATAGAGACCAATTGTCAAAAACATGCCAGATGTGTGTCCATAGACATACACGAGGAAAAACAATGTATAAAAGTAAACAAAAGAGCCATGAAACTACCACGTAAACCCCATAAGATCTGTAAATCGCTGAATCTAGAAACCAGATCTGCACCAGGACTAAACCAGGAAACTTCTCAATAACCTAAACAAAATCTAATCAATAGCCCTCACTTACATTGGCACATCACGACATCTTTCACTCCACCGCTGCAAACCATCCACACCCTTCCCAAACATTAGCTTAAATTTGATGAGGGTAATGCATGCGAGTTTTGATTAAATCCCTCCCTTATGTTCTTTGGCTGGAGCTAACGGACCATTAGTGCTCGTGCCATGGACAAATGGACCGAGGGCGGTGCCAGCGCCCTCCTCTCAGCCTGGTCGCTCTTCTGCGTGATCACAAATATGCCTCAAAAGGGTTTTAATGTTCTCCTTCTCTTTACCTGAACCCTGTGTCCAGACGCTCGCTGGATGACTTCACTGGGGTTTGTGCTGCTTTAAAACTTACTTGTGACTTAGTGGAACTTTAAGGAACTTTTTCTGCAATTTTCTGCCATTTTTTCTCCATGTATTATTTTATACAAGAATGCAAATTTATATATGCTGTTACATTCCTCTTAATTACATACAAACACTTGTCTGTATGAAACCTCAAAACAATTTTCTATTACTATCTATGTACTATATCAAATACTGGATTAGTGTGTCTTATTTCTTGGTCTGTGGGGCTGACTTGACTCAAAGCCACATTATATACTTTTTTAGACAGAAAATAGATAGAAAAACATGTGTCCTGACTCTTATTTGGCCTTGAGGACAGCCTTCTCCTGGCTTTTTCATGGAAATGTTGTTCCTTTAGCTATAATCTTCCACAGTAAGGCATGAAACGGTAAATATTTTGTTTAGGGACCACATATTAATAGCTAGCTAATAGTAAAATGCAAAATATATGCTTAATTACATCTTTATTAATATTTATAAAGTTCTTTAAATGCATTTTTGTCTAAGGCTGTGTTTTGCAGGTACCAAACCATTAACTATTTTCTTCTCATTAAAGTAGTGAGGATTACAATAGATATTTTTGATCACACATTGAAATCTTAATAAGCATTAATAAGTAATAAGTAAATACAAACTAATAGCTAAGTAAAAGCTAAATAGCATACAAATGCCACTTAGTTAGCAATTAATATGTGGTCCCTAAACTAAAGTGTCACTCATAATATATTATATTTCCACGGAGAACACTCCAAAATGTGGTTTAAACTTTCTCTTTCCATGGAATTTTATAAGTGATGTGTCACCTCCAGAAATTTGCATGCTGTATCTTTAAAACAAATACCGTATTTTTCGGACTATAAGTTGCACTTTTTTTCCCAGGGTTTGGGTGGTCTTATACTCAGGTGCGACTTATATATTACATTTTTCACACTGATAGTCCATAGACCATATATATGAATCGTATATATTGTTACGACCCAAAAAGAGTCCCAACATATTCATACAGGACACGGAGACCGAAGTTAAGGATTTAACCAAGTTTTTCATTTATTTCTCTTGGAGTGGTGGGCTCTGGGAGCCAAGAAACAAAACCCTTAACCCGTGTCCCAAATAAGAAAAAGTAACAAAGGAAAAGCCCTGGTGAGCCGGCCAACGTAAAATAAGGACGGTGTGCTGGACAGGCCAACCCTATACAGGGCCGTAGGAGCTGCCAGCGCACCGCTGTCCCTATCCAAACTAAACCGCCACCCCGGCTAACTGTCCCTGCAAACTGAAACCGAAAATGGGGACGTCCGGACCCACCAGGACAAACCCAAAAAAAGCTAAGCTAACAAAAGGCTAAGGAAAACAAGAGCATGGAAGTGAGCAGCTCCCCGGAGCGAGGCGTGCGCTCCGCACCTGAGGGCGCAGCAGCGGAGGAGGAGGAGTGAGAGAGAGAGACGGAGCGCTGGGCTCGCGTATTTAACGGCTGCCGCTGGAAATGAGCGCCCCCTGAAAAACAAAAGAACTTAAAACATCAAAACCATAACAAGGGGAAATAAAAGGGGAAACACAAAAAGGTGCCCAAACGTAACACCCCCACCCAGAGTCACTGAATATTTGGTGGCAACAACAAAAACGGTCCAACCACCACCAAACCATTCAGTGCACACAGACCAAGTGTTTATTTTTCCCTCTTTTTATTTGTTAAAATCTAAAGAGGCGTGACAACGCGTCCGCAATTACGTTGTCCTTGCCGCGGATATGTTTAATGCAAATTTTGAATTGCTGGATCCGGAGAGACCAATGCATGAGCCGGCGGTTTTTGTTTCTCATTCGGTCCAAAAAAACTAAAGGATTGTGGTCAGTATAAACCAGCACAGGCACACTGGAGCCACCCACGTAAACTTCGAAGTGCTCCAGGGCCATAACTAAGGCTAAAGCTTCTTTTTCGATGGTCGAGTACCACCGCTGATGTTTATTGAGTTTCTTTGAAAAATACGACACGGGATGCTCGACTCCCTCCGGACCATCTTGTAACAGCACAGCTCCCACCCCTGCGTCACACGCATCTACCGCGAGTTTGAACGGTACATCGAAACGTGGCGCAGCTAGAACTGGGGCATTAACCAGTAAGGATTTTGTTTGGTCAAACGCGGATTGGCAAGCGTCTGACCAAACAAAGTCCACTTTAGGGCTAAGAAGATCAGTGAGTGGTGAAGCTACGGAGGAGAAGTTCTTACAAAAACCCCTGTAGTAGCCCACCATAGCCAAATAGCGGCACAGCTCAGTACGATTGGCAGGAGCAGGAACAGACAAAATGGCCTCGACTTTAGCCTAGAACTGGGCGTACTTCACCTCCTCCGACCCTTTTCCCCAGATAGGTCACTGTCGCTTGGCCAAATTCACATTTTGACAGATTCACAGTTAAATTTGCCTCACTCAGACGCCCAAAAACGGTGCTCAAATGGCGAACGTGCTCCGCCCAGGAGGGAGAACAAATGACCAAATCATCGAGGTACGCCTCACAGAAGGGTAAACCCGACAAAACCACATTCATAAGCCGTTGAAACGTTGCAGGGGCATTGCACATGCCAAAAGCCATGACCGTGTACTCCAGGAAGTCATCGGGTGTAACAAATGCCGATATCTCTCTGGCGCGATCAGTCAAAGGCACCTGCCAGTACCCCTTCAGGAGATCCAGCTTGGTGACAAACTTCGCTGCGCCCACATGATCGACACAATCCTCCATCCTAGGAAGAGGATAACAGTCAGGTTTAGTTACCCCATTAACTTTCCTGAAATCCGTACTGGTTCTGAACTCACGTATCCCAATTCCAAGCTCCAACTCCCGTAGTCGACTTCGGTCTGCTTCTCCAGCCTCTGCTGCTCCAAATGCAACTCCTTCTCGCGCAATGCTTGCCTTCCTAACTCGACTTCAAGTTCCTTTAAGCGAACCTCATCTGTTTCACTAGAGGAAAACAAACGTGGGCTTTTGGGCAAAACAGCCGCAGGAAAAGTACCACGCTCCACCAAAGCTGACATAATCTCATTCTTGATCACCGCTTTTTTTGCTTGCCTGGTGACCACAATGTTATAATGCTCAGCTACAAGGAGCAACTGATCTTTCGTACACCTATGAAAGGCTTCCAAAGTGGGTGCTTTAACAAACTCCTCTAGGTGGAAATCCATCTCTACCTAGAATCCCGCAGCCTACAATCAAACAAAGGCAACGCACCAAAACTACCCACACACAAAATAGCCTTCTACCCCGAAAGACCTGCTCCACCTGCACAAGACAACTCAAAATATTCACAGAAATGCTTCAACCACAACTAAAGTCATAATAACTTACCCAATTATGTCAGACAACACCGCAAAGTGGCATCAACTAAAGTTACCGCAAATAAACCAGCCTAAGGGCAACTAAGGGCACAAAAAATGACTCAAAAGGGTTATCTGTTTGAACGAGCCCCCATAAATATGTTACGACCCAAAAGAGTCCCAACATATTCATACAGGACACGGAGACCGAAGTTAAGGATTTAACCAAGTTTTTCATTTATTTCTCTTGGAGTGGTGGGCTCTGGGAGCCAAGAAACAAAAACCCTTAACCCGTGTCCCAAATAAGAAAAAGTAACAAAGGAAAAAGCCCTGGTGAGCCGGCCAACGTAAAATAAGGACGGTGTGCTGGACAGGCCAACCCTATACAGGGCCGTAGGAGCTGCCAGCGCACCGCTGTCCCTATCCAAACTAAACCGCCACCCCGGCTAACTGACCCTGCAAACTAAAACCGAAAATGGGGACGTCCGGACCCACCAGGACAAACCCAAAAAAAGCTAAGCTAACAAAAGGCTAAGGAAAACAAGAGCATGGAAGTGAGCGGCAGCTCCCCCGGAGCGAGGCGTGCGCTCCGGCACCTGAGGGCGCAGCAGCGGAGGAGGAGGAGCGAGAGAGAGAGAGACGGAGCGCCGGGCTCACAGATTTGAACGGCTGCCGCCGGAAATGAGCAGCCCCTGAAAAACAAAAGAACTTAAAACATCAAAACCATAACAAGGGGGAAATAAAAGGGAAACACAAAAAGGTGCCCAAACGTAACAATATGAATCAAAAATGAAAAAAACAAATCATTATCTGTTTTTTCATTTTGGTTTTAGAGACAAATAATAAAGAAAAGAGTTGTTTTTTTCATTTTCTTATTTTTGGTTCTATATTGAAAAATGAATAAATGAATGATACATGGATCGTTCTCTATTGGGTTGTTTTTATTAACTTCTATAATTCGCCATTCAAGATGAAATGTCAGTTCTTGGACCCTATTTTTATAAAATTATTTGCCTCAAAAATACTTGTTTCTAGTCCGGTGCAACTTATACATGTTTTTTTCTTCTTCATTGTGCATTTTTTGGCTGGTGCGACTTATAGTCAGTCAGAAAAATACAGTTAATGTTATATATTTTTGTGTGATTTCTACATTTTTCTCATTTCACCACAGTAAACACAAATCCAATTGAGCAGGAATTGAGTTTCAGTGTACTCATCATGATTTCAGATTGTATAAATGACATATCTTTTTACATAACATAATGATAGTACTATATATATAATAGTAAATCTTTCCTATACTGATTCTGCTTTCTCATGCACACACAGACTAAAGCTACAGTTATATTTGTTTACAGTCTGCCACGTCACCTTCACTCCATCTGTTTCCAGGTAAAGGTCAAACCCTTCGCTAAACTTAATTTCAGTCTGCGCCATTGCCTCTTCCTCCATGCGCGTCACTGTTTAAACCCAAACAACAGCTTAATAATGTTATCCACATCCTCAGTTCACCCTCTGCTCTGCCACACCTCATGATCACAGCTCACCAAAACCCGCTCGGTCCTCTGTCTCTCCACCTCCTCTCCTCTTTGTAGCCTGGCGCTTGTTTTGGTCTTATCGCATTTTCACACCGCGCGCTCCGTTGCTGTTGACAGTTCTGTTAAAATGCCTCTTTTGTTTTCGGGGCTTGAAAACGTGGAGAGGGACTAGACCTTGGAGGATCAGGGTGCCATCAGCGGTAATGCAGGGACCTCCATCTGCTGTGGAAGCTTTGAGGAGGTGCCAAGCTCACGGCGGGCACTGAGTTCTCTGGAGCAGTCTGAGTTATGTATTGGTTGTGTTTTTGGCTGAGGTCGTGCGGGCAAAAGCTTTGTTCATGCATGAAAAATGTTAACTGAATTTATATTTAAAATTTTATTTGGGAAGTTTTCAGGAGTGATGAGTCATTGGTTAAAGGTTCGACATTACGTAAATCTGACTCTTGTGAGCTTTAAGTCACGTTATAATGTTACCTGCTCAAAAACTAACCTGGAGTTGTGTTTTGTTTCATTCACACTGTTTGACTAACCTTGGTTTATTGGTCTGTCTACATCTCCAAAGCTCACAATGCTCTGGTCCACCTTGTGATGTCATGTAGTGGAAGTTTTCAAGTTAACATCTACTTTTTACATTTTGTTCAGTAGAAATCAGTAATTCCAGGCCTGAAATTATCCAAATGATTCTATTGAAGGTGTATGGAGTTTAAAAACACAGTGAAGCACTTCCTGTATTACCACATGACATCACAAGTTGGAACAAAGTGTTTCCTGTTATAAAAAAGAACACAGCTTAAATATGCAGGGTTTGTGTGTTTCCAGGTATGTTTTGATGAGGAAATAACATAATATAGATTAAAAAATAGTGCAATATGGACCCTTTAAATATTCCACTAATAAGCAACAAACTCACTAGTAGATTTTCATTTTCGTTCCACTGTTCGGCAGTTTATCAGTTCGATCAAATCAGTAATTCTGGTCCAGCCCTGTAAGTCTGCTGCTATTGTAAAAAACACAGAAACATCAGTAGAATTGTGATGTATGAGTGTTTTGTGACTCAGCTAACAGTTTTAAATGAGGTCTGGGCACTGTCTCTTCTTTACTAATGGAAGATAGGACTAGGGCGTGTACCGCTCCCCCTTTCTGTGTCAATCAGTCCCACAGTGTGACATAAAGAAGGGAGATGGAAAAAGTTAGATTGCTTTACCCGGAATTTTCTATAATATGGCATAAAACTTGTGTCTGTTGCAGTAAGCAGCTGATGCAACCGGTGAAATATCTTTTGGCAATAGAAAGCCTGTAAAAGAATAAATCTAAGCAGTGGAGGAAGAAGTAAAAGTATTTTTATTTTATTTATTTATTTAAAACAAGGACAGTGCATAAACTCAGAGAGAAAAGATGCTCGGTGCCAGTTTTAGCTACTTTCCAACTGCAGTAAGTGTTACATGAAAAATATAGTTAAAGTATTACAGTACTTGTTTAAAAATGTAGTTAAGGTAAAGGATTTCACGCAGATTTTGACTTCTAATAAAGCTTCAAATGTAGTATATTTTTGTTTCCTCAAACTCTGAACATACTAAACTAAAACCTCAGGCTTTTCTGCAGGTCTCAAACAATCAAGAAAATACTTTACTTCTCAGTCCTGTTAAAAAATGTAGAAAAAATTAGAGATACCTACTCTCAAATGTAGTGAAGTAAAAGTAAGAAGTACCCATTTTTAAATGTACAGATACCTAAAGTAACCCAAAAGTATAATACTAATACCTACTTTTGTTAGGTGTCATGGAACAGTCCCATGCAAAGAATACTGGGAAAATAAAATCACAACACAAGCAAAACTTGAATAAATGCCACAAAATATAAATTAAAATTTCAGCTTAGTACAATGCACTATTATTATTATGGAAACTTATACTCTAAAGATCCTATTAATCTTACAGTATCTTATAGAAGTAAATGCAATTACTCAAAAAAAACTGCATTTTGCTGATGCAGTTCTTTTTGGTTTTGTGTTCACTTTCAAACTTAACTAACCTCTGAGTGGGCGAGGGGCGAAGGAGAAACCAACTTTATCTTAAACAGCACATTAACTTTGGGCCCATGATGATAAGTGGACCTCATTAATATTCACAGCACAGCACCAAACTCTGCCTCCTGTTTTTGTCTCACTATCGATCGTCAGTGAAAGGTTGCTGGACTCTGATACTTGAGCCAAAGAAGTCCAGACCACTGAGGCACACCCCAAAAGGTCATCGTTGACAAATTAGTTCCTGGACGGGTCAATGAAGGGGTCAAGAGCCGGTGGGGAGGGGTCAAAGGTCAAGTTTGTGCAAACACAGACGCACCATGTTGCAACTACTGCTGACCAGGACTTTGAAGTTCTGTTTTGTTAAACTCTTGTATCCGAGTTTTAAAGGGCACAGTATTCTGTTTTCTGATCTTTGTTCTAATGTTTCCTGATCACAAACAGTCCTGGAGTTGTGTTTAGTTTCATTCACACATGTTCAACACACAAACACTAGATAGTGCATATAGTGCTCCACTGTGCTTTTAAACTCCACACACCTTCAGAATCATTTGGATGATTCTGGAAATGTCAATCTCCATTGAACTGAAGCTAAAAGGAACTGTTAACCTGAAAATTACCACAACATCACAAGGTGGAACAGAGGATTTTGATCTTTGGAGATGCAGACAGACTAATAATAAAGAGTTACTAAAATGTGTGAATGAAAGAAAACACAACTCCAGGTATGTTTTTGAGGAGGTAACATTATAACATGTCTTAAAGCTCAAAAAAGTGAATTTTGCTTAATAAAGGACCTTTAAATATAGCAAATTTAGTGAAAATAAATAGAAATAAGTTTTTTTTAGTAAGTAGTCATACAAATTTTTCAGTGATGACGTTTTGGGTTGACATGTGATTTTGGAATATGGAGTCTATGCAATATGATTAAACAAATATATTTATATACATTCCCAAGAATGTCCCACAGTATGGCTTTAAATCTTCACATTGACACTCAGCAGGTGACAACACTAAGCTATGTTGCATGTAAGATCTTTGGAGAAGCAACAACTCAGTAAAAAACAACAACATGATTTTCAAGACTTTTTTTGCTGACAAACACGCAATCAAACTTCCACCAGAGCGTTATATACATCCCCTTTAATTTTAGTTAACTTCCAGACATTTTCTAATTTATGCACCCTCTTTATCTACATTTTTATCATCATCAGGGTGATTCACAGGGTGAGTTCATTCATCAAAAACATCTGCTGTTTCTAAACCTCGACCAGAGTCTCTAAAGTTGCCTACAACAGTTGAACTATGAGGGCTGTAATCCCCAAAGGAAACCGAGCAGCTCGGACCCTTCCTGTGCACTGGATTTACACTTATGGCCGGTACTTGGTCCACCTGTTGTCCAGATGCACGCAGGTATTTCCGACAGACTGCCATCTTGAATTCTTCTTCACTTTCTTCACACAACAGTTCAAACGGAGGATAGAAGGCAAATTTGCGTTTTGGCCAGGAATCGTGTTTTATAGTTTTGTTGCTTGTAAAGTTTTGCATTTTACACCCGTTTCTGCATTTTATTTTATGACAGGATGTGTAGGTACTTAGCTGTCAGGGAAACCAATGGGAAGTGGGAAATTTGAATAGTTACACTGTTAATCTAGCCAATACTGGAATGACCATAAAAAGTAAAAAGTTGCATGTCACAAATCTCTGGTGCTGGTTCAGAGACTGGTTTATGGCGCCATTACTTCTGAAATGTGTACTATATATTTGATTTTTGAGGTCAGGCTTTATTTTTATTGTTGTAATGACTAATATGAGTGGTAAACTGTGAAGGTATAAAGTACACAAGGTAACTGAGGTACTAGAGTCACTTTAAAGAGTTGAAATTGATGTTTGATCTGAAAAACCTCTTAGTAAAATTTATAGATGTAATCATACCTAAATAATAATGATCTTTTCTGTAAATTTAAAACTATTTTTATTTATTATAATCATTTAATACATTACAACTTGCAATAAACTCCAAATGCTACTATTTTTTCCATTATCTTCTCACTGGTTTCTCTATTGTTTTGTAAAAAATACAAGACCTCCCGCTGTTCTCTCATTTACCCAGTACTCTAGTTAAATTGTGTCTAGCACTTGAGAAAGATGCTTAAATTTACAGACATTGAACGCACCATTACCCCCATTTTGATTGAAAGTCTGGATTTGATGTTTTAATCTGCTCATCCCTGAAGAACCATTCGAAGATACCAGAAAATACCAGAAAATCCACTTGCATTGATGGAAGAAAACAAAAGTTAAAATGTATAAGACCAGTTTTTGTGTTTTTCTAATTATTACTTGGCTTGGTGGGGTAGTACCTTAAATATTTATCATCAGTTAAGTTATATTATACAAAATTAATGCTGGTTTCACGAATCCTCTGTTAAAGGTCCTTTGCCTCTGAACCTGAGATAATGCGCAATTTGAATTTTCCCAGGATTGTTGCGTCATGGATAAAAACCCAAAGCAGTTTTTTAATTCCTAAATCATCAACAGACTCACTGAAACCATTTTAACAGGCAAATTGCGTTCATTATACCTGTGTGTTTACATTAACGTCATTCATCAGCGAGTTTGTTTTACACATGGTAATTCTCTCTGATACCAGTAGATGGAGCCAGATCACATGACTAGTGCACAAGATCAATATATGGTCATTACTTAAGGTCTAAAACAAATGACTAAAGCAAATGTACCCACGAGCACGATTAAACGGCAGCAACAAAAATTCTACTCAAAATGTACTAACGATTTGCAAGGACAGCATTTTCCTGGCAATTAAAAAAAAAAAAGGTGTTTTAATTAGTCAAATCATAACTATTGTATAATTTAGACAAGTTTTGGCCCTTGTTAAAGCAGACCTGTTATTCAAAATCAACTATTCAAAGCTTTAAATTAGGTTACAGTTGTTTTCCCTTCTCATTTACCCTCTTGAAATTGTATTTGGAGTGATTCCTGCATGTCCGAGAAATCTTTAATCACTTATTTTCAAGACGGCATATTTCCATGTACTTATGTCAGTCTCTAATTTTATTTTCTTTATTGGTGATAGTCATAGGATTTGGCAGCGCTGAGTAATAATTTTGGTACAAATGAAATCAATCTGCTACCAAAGATCTGCCTCTTTGTTGTGATGATGTTTACGGCGACATCTGCTCCCAATGAGCACCGCAATTTTCGAATGCATAAATAAGTGGACTTCTTTCTTTTATTAAGTCTTTTTAGCTGAATATTACTTTATGGAGCTATAGCTAACAGTTTCCTCTGCGTATACCATGCAAAATGGCGGTTACTGTGTTTGAGTGAAGTGAATGGTCCAGTCTGTCATGTGCACTTTAAATATACAGTTTTGAGAGCGGCTTTGATCAGAAGTGCTTGGGTTTCACATGGATACCTTTCACAGCGCACTAAGCACACACAGGCTCAGAGGGACTTACGGGACTTTAAGCCTGTTTGAGGAGCTCTGGATGGGATCAGAGCCAACACGTTATGACTGAGGAGGAGGCAGCTACGGCCAACCACACAAGACGATATCACTGCAGGAAAGGGAAGGGCATAAATAAGTCTATAATGTAGAGTTACGTTTAAAGGAAAAATCAATATTATGTAGAAAAATCTGGTCACTTCATCGGGTCATGGTCAAGTTTCTTTCAGATATGCGCTTTTCAGTATTCTTACATATTTCAAGTCCTTCGCAAAAGCCCAAAATGCTCTGTTCCACTTGCTTATGTCATTAGGTGGTATTCCTCCCATCTGTAATTTAACCTGATTATTTCAATGCTTAAATTTCCCTCACTACAATGAAATGCGTTAAGTTGTTTTAAGCATTATTCAGTCTGTTGAACTGTTGTAATGTAACTCACTCACATCGGGTGGGAGCTGCTCAAAAATGCAAGGGCCATTTTAAACTCATTTAGAGTTAAACTATAAATAAAAAGAAACTTTATACGTCCATCAACACAGATGAAAGAAGTATTTTACAGACGGACAAACAATAAAACTGTAACCATTTCTAGCTTGAAATTGTTGTTTTTGTCTTGCCTCTGCTAAAAGGTCCTTTGACAATAGGAGGAGAATGAAGCATGAGTAATCTGATAAAATAAACATGTTTGGAGGCTGTTTGTCTCTGATGTTTGTCACTGATGCATAAAATAAGACCACAATTTGTATTATTTGTATTATAAAATTATATGTGAGTCATTTTCAGAGCACATTCTTGTTTATTATTTTGAAATAAAGGATTTTTTTTCTCAGATCATGTATCCAGTTCTTAATGATTGATCAAGAAATTTAAAATTATTATTAGTTATTCTTGGATATTTTTTGGATCTTAAATGTGCTTTATGTGCAGTGGGTGCAAGTTTTCTAGTGGAGGGTCTGTCAAATACTCTCCAGAAAGATGTTATTGCTTTGTCTGGAATGTTTCACAGTATGGCATTAAACCTTTCTATCTTCATGGAGACCAAACCAGACCAAGTCACAGGTCAGATCTGTGGAGCAGCAACCCAAACCACAGTCAGAATGCCTGTTTTCCTGTGCATTTGGAGCAGACCTGTTTAATGTCACACTGTGGGACATTCCATGAAGAACAATGCCATATCCATAGAAACAAGCAGGTGACAGGACCCCAACCAGAAAGTCACACTGTGCACCTTTAATGAAAATGTTTTTGAAAACATTTTGAACATATTTCTTCAATTTACTAAAATGAAAGACATCTCCAAAAATGTTACTCTATATCGCTTTATTAATACTTCGAATGTTTTCAATCTACAATATAAGTTTACACAATACTTGTAAGTTAATCCACAGACACATCCAAGCTTTTTCATAAAACCAGTGCAAAAACTCTCCCTCCCCTCTCTTCTCTCCTTCTCGTTCTGTTATTCAAAGCGGCAAAAGGTTAAAAGCTCCTGGAGATTGTGGACACATATTTCTGAGAGGATCAGTCCTTCCATAACACCGCTCTAGACCCAAACCTGGTCTGCCTTTGGTCCGTTTATCCTTCAAAGAAAAACTCTGTATCTGTCACGCCTGGTCAGGGGGGCACGAGGAGGAACGCACATTTTTTGGTTGCTATCTCAATTCCCTTGGTGAGCTGGAAAGGCCATGGTTGTAAAGTCTATAACAAAAAGGCTAGTTTAAAGGTGCACTATGTAACTTTTTGGCTGGGCGTCTGTCACCTGCTTGTTTCTATGGATATGTCATTGTTCTGCCTGAAATGTTCACACTATGACATTAAACAGCTCTACCTTACATGTACTAAATTACACGTGGTTTTATAGCTCAAACTATCAGGCAAAACATGCAATGTGACTGTGAGTGGGGTCGCCTCTCCCCAGATCTGACCTGTAAATTAGTCTGGTTTTGTCTCCATGAAGATAAAAAGGTTTAATGCCTTACTGTGAAACATTCCATTTATATATACAGTCTATGGGATAGATAAAGTTAGTGTAGCCTTATAAACTTGACTGAATTATTGAGTTAAATCAGATATATCTATAAATAATTTGTCTTAATGATAATAATTTTGCTTTGAGTACATATTTTTCCCATTTTATCAATTCATATTCCTTGTAATTTAACATATTATATATATTTTTTTATTAAACTCCTCTTCGATGTTATTGAGAACATTATATGCTAATCAGGGCTCACAGTATCACACTCCCCTCTGGCCTTTGTGTCCTGAACAAGCTTCAACCGAACAACCCATTATCACATTTACTGGGAGTCCACGGCTGAATACCCACAATCCTCCTCTCCAATATTTTATCTGTCGGTGATAATTAAAGGCACTCTATTGTACGTGTATAGGGGGTATTGGGTGACTTGAGCGGGGCCAGGGCGCAGTCAGAGCAGGCCAGAGGGGTGAGGGGGTGAGAGGGTGAGGGTCACTATGGCTCTGAACGCTCACCACCTGCTGCCTGTAATGGGATCCCCCTCCCGCCCCCTTCTGTATTCTGCACCTGGATCACTTACCTGCGCATAGTGATCAAACGCAACCAGAGACACGTGACTACTACAAGTCTGAGTAAAGTGATGATAAATACTTTAAAGCAAAGAGGAAATTAAAAAAACCTACTAATGTTTACATTCTATATACCTGGTTTTATGTAATATTGTTTCCTTTAAACAATATGTAATCTGTATTTATAGTTTGTATTTCTTATGTATGGGCCATGTGTGTTTTTGTGTCCATAAGAAAACAATAAATAAAATAAAACAGAGATATTGTTTAGTCATTTACTCCAATTTACTAAATGGGGCTAAAGCATAGTTTTTATATGTATGAATGTAGAAGTGTGTGGTTGGGACATGTGGGTGTGTGAGGTTGATGTACTTTTTATGTACTGTACATAGTGTCTCTATATTTCTATCTTTTTACTATTTTATCACCTTTGCACTGAATGAGGAATGCACTGAATTTCGCTGTATTTGTTACAATGACAATAAAGATATTCTATTCTATTCCAAATGGTTGGATTATTTTCTACTACAAAATGCAGAAATACAGAATTTCAGAGGAATTTACCAAATGGAAATTCAATACAAGTAACTTTTTTAGTATCAAATAGAAATGTTTTTATACATGTTATCACTTCAAAAGAAAAACTGAAAAACAAAAAACAAAACAAAACAGAACACTAATCAAATCTAACAACTGAAAAATATCCATTGACAATAATCAGTGTATTGTAACTAATACAGAACAATGCATTTCTTATGTATGGGCCATGTGTGTTTTTGTGTCCATAATAAAACAATAAATAAAATAAAACAGAGATATTGTTTAGTCATTTACTCCAATTTACTAAATGGGGCTAAAGCATAGTTTTTATATGTATGAATGTGGAAGTGTGTGGTTGGGACATATGGGTGTGTGAGGTTGATGTACTTTTTATGTACTGTACATAGTGTCTCTATATTTCTATCTTTTTACTATTTTATCACCTTTGCACTGAATGAGGAATGCACTGAATTTCACTGTATTTGTTACAATGACAATAAATATATTCTATTCTATTCCAAATGGTTGGATTATTTTCTACTACAAAATGCAGAAATACAGAATTTCAGAGGAATTTACCAAATGTAAATTCAATACAAGTAACTTTTTTAGTATCAAATAGAAATGTTTTTATACATGTTATCACTTCAAAAGAAAAACTGAACAAAAAAAAACAAAAAAACAAATAAAACACTAATCGAATCTAACAACTGAAAAATATCCACTGACAATAATCTGAGTTTTGTAACCACAGAGCAATGTGGAGGCTGCAAAATTACCAATTTTTAAAAAATTACTCTGTATATCAATACTAATTACAATTGTATGTCTATAAACGACATGATTTATAATAAAATATAATAATGAGAACAATAATAAACAATACAACAAAAATAAATAATTGTACGTCAATTAAATACAATCCATTACTTCAAATACTGTCTAATACATTACTAAATACTAATAAAATACAACACTAAATACAATACTGAATACAATCAATCACTTAAATACTGTCCCACTTTAACTTTAGTCTTTTAACTGTATGTTTTAATCGTACTTAATTTGTCTTTGTTGTTGTAAGGCGACCTTGGGTGTCCAGAAAGATGCCGAATAAATAAAATGTATTATTATTATTATTATTATTATTATTATTATTATTATTATTATTATTATTATTATTATTATTAAACAGTAAGAAAATAAGATCATAAAAGTCAATTGTTGTGCTACCCAAGAGGCACTATTGTATATATATATAAAAAAAATAATTTGCTGGGGAATTTCACTTGGTTTCACAGTAAACATTATAATTTAAAATGGGCATACAGTATTTTTCCACTTAAAAAAGAAAGAAATATGTCCCTGTTTATTAAACCTATGCGCTCCACCCGTTACACCATGATCCAGAACAGACTTTTCGCTGCGCTGGTTTGTGGACGCGCTCAACCACATGGCAGTATACATTTAACTACTGTGCACAGCTACTACTACAACTACTGCAATGCACATGCCCTCAGTACATTTTAATTGTCTCTTTTTACTTCCTCATACTTTACATTCATGATTTTACAACTGTGTGACCATGAACCACTAAAATACACAGAAAAGCCCCATCCTTGAAAAAGTCCATGTTTATGATGTGGTTTTAAAGGCCATGGAGGGCATTGAGCAGTAAGTGTGGTGAAACACTAGTAGTCAATGAGTAATAATTGTAGTTCAAAGCCGTAAGGAGGTTCTAGCCGTAACTGAATTAATTGGATATTGATGTTTTATGGCAAAGGAAGCAGAATTTGAGAAAGTTGCAGTCATTGTAGTAGTTAAAGGTATAGTTAAAATGTTGTTATCTCCTCAAAAACAATTCTAAAGTTGTGTTTTGTTTCATTCACACATGATTGAGTAACCTTGCATTATTAATCTGTCTCCAGATCATAAAATGCTCAGTTCCAGCTACCTTTTACCTTTAGTTTAGCAAAGAGAGGCACTATTATAGGGTTTAAATCATCCAAATTATTCTAGTGAAGGTGTATGGATTTTAAAAAGACAGTGAAGCACTTCCTGTATTATAACACAAAGGTGAAATAGTGTTTTCTGGATGAGGGAAAAAAGCAAAACTCCAGTTTTTGATGAGGAAACTAAAGCAACAGCTTAACCTTAACATGTCAGGTAGAGTGTTGACATGGTAGAAGTAACAGTATTGACAACAGTGTTAAGAAGGTAGCAGATCTTCAGTGAGTTTTAGTAATAATAATACTGTTGCTGAAGTTGCTATACATTTGGTTCGAGTTGGTTAATATTTAAGTGTATTTAAAAAAACACTCAGTACATTTTGTAATAAATCAAATAGAAAGTGTGGCAGTACTTGTAAATGATCCCTAGTCTCCAGCAACTACTCCATCTCCTAATTACACAGAGTACAAGAGAAACTGCTGGTCATACGTGTGAAAGAGAGAGAGGGGAGGGGGGTATACTTCACACTATGAATGACCCCTGTGCTATGCTCATTTGTCAGCGCAGTGCAAACCTTAACCAAACTGGGAGAGCACACATCTCTGGAGTCTGCCATTTTGACATACTGACCGAACGTAAACATACACCATGTCATATGTCATTGGAGGCGGACATGTTGGTGAGGGCAGACCCCACTCCCAAAACAGGTTGAAGAGTGTCTGAGGGATTATGTGGTTGAGTAAGGATTGGTTGTTTTACTATGGACCAGAAAAAGACCGTCAAATTTGGGAGTAAACTTGGACTAGACCAGGACCAAACCAGGACTAGAAGAGGACCCAAAGTTATGATATTTCGACTTATTTCACCAAGACAAAGTACTCTGGCACTGTCACTCTTCATGTGTAGCAATGTAGGCTAATTTATGCTCGTAACAAGGTTAGATTCCTGAGTAATGATGGTGGTGCAGTCAAAATCGTCCCCAAAAGTGTGAAGAGTGCTATACAACAACCTTTTTTGCACCATGGACGGGTTTTATATCTGACAAAATACCGTGGGCCGGGGAGGGGGAGTGAGAATGAGGGGGTGTGCGCATAAAAAAAAAAAAAAAGATGACAGGGAGAGTTGTGGCGACGGAAAAGTGAGGACTGGGGGGTCTGCCTGGTTTGCCCAGTACCAATGTCAGACAATGTGCGTACCGGCGGCGCTAAACGAAAGTGAGGACGAGGGAGGAGGTACGTGAAAAAACTGAGGATGGAGGGAAGGCAAAATTATACTTCTTAAATCATAAGCTCATAGTTACCTTCTCTGTAACATGCCCGGGCCCAGACTGACGAGTGTCCCTCTTTTATCCACCGAGGCTCCTCCCACAAGCCAATTTTGCAGTGACGTCACTATGACGCCAGACGCCAATGTCCCTCGCATGACGTAACTAAACCCGGAAGTGAACGACGCGCTCGGTTTGACACATGGGTCTATGGTTTGACAGTGGTACTGCATTCAAGTTTGTTGGATGACAGAACTATGGACTTGAATGGTTTGTCAGCGGCCTAGTGCGCACCGAAGACTACTGCGGAGGTGAATGGACGGTAAATAGCGGCAAACGGAGCGAACGCACGGACGGAAAGCGGAATGAACAAACAGGTAAGCGGCGATCGCGCGTTTGGTTTGTATGTGGGTGTTTAGGTTAGCGACGGCGCTGCTGGCTTTGACAGGATCACTCCGTCACAATGCGATTATCACTATTAGCTATCGTCAACTTTATATCATCAACTGCTTTTACAAACGTTTCTTTTTCCCTGCTTTTTTCCCCCTACTATTTATTATGGTCCGTATGCTATACTGTACATAACCATAGTCACAGCCTAGGGTGACCAGACATCCCATTTACCCGGGACACTCCCAGTTTTGAGCCTTCTGTCCCCTGTCCCAGCAGATTTATCCCAAACCACTGATTTCTCCCAGTTTTATGCGAGAAATTGTCCATGTGTCCCTATTTTTGACCAAGCTGATACCTGCGAATAGTAAAGAGAGACATAAATTGTCATTTGTTTAGGTAAAATATAGAAAAGCTGCTTAAAAGTCACCAAAACACAAAGAAAATGTGATTATACTGACTCACATTAGTGTCATGTGCATAACAATTTTCTTTAATTATGCACTTGTTTCACAATTTTATTATTACCATCCAGTCCAAACCAGGAATGTTTCCCAGTTTTTTATTTTGAAAATCTGGTCTCCCTATCATAGCCACTTATTGTGCATAACACCTTTGGATTTTATTTTATTGTATGATTACTCCTCCATATTACGCAATTTTGTATCTTAATTTTAGTTAAAGCATATTCTAGTTAAAAAAAAGTTTTATTTATGTATATTTATATAGTTCTTGAATTAGTATATTGCATTTTTGGTGCATATTTTATTCTTTTGCTCTTATTGGTCTTAGCATTGCATTTCATGATTGCAGGACAAATGGAGGCCCTCTTATCTTATCTTCTACCCATATTACAAGTGGTTTAGCGATTTTCCTACAACTACTAACACAACCACAGCACCACTTTGAAACTACTACTCTGACCTACACCATAGTACAATTACTACAACAACTATATCATGTTATATGGACACCTACACTTGGTAGTACTTTTTATAACCGTATATCCAGCAGCATCTAGCGCTCTTTGGTCCTTGGCTTGAGTTCAATGTTATAAATAATTACTTTCGAATTTTTCTTCTTCTCTTGTGTTTGCATGCCGTCCCTCTCCTCCGCACCACAGCACTCTGAGCAGGTTAATAATTAAACAGCTGCTTTTGCCACACTGTGTACTCTCTCTCCTCCTATGTATTTTATTGTGTACACGTCAAATGAAGTCTATGGGGTTTGGTGATATCACAGTCTGCTATTCAAACAAGTTCTTTTTGTCTAAGGATCACATTGTCAGTCTAAACGTGCCCTGCAGAAGTGATGAGTCCTGATGAGATGACCTCTTTGACCTCTAGGGGGCGCTGTTGGTAATGAGTCGGCCGTAAACAGGGTAGGTGGTCATTTATTCATAAGGCAAACAGAAACGGCAGTGAATGGAAATAAGTGAGCTATGATTTATTTATTAAGGGTTTCGTGTCAGGTCTTGCAGGCTAATATTTTCAGCGCTAAAATAACAGTTTGTTCAACCTGGTGTTGAGACGTCAGTTTATTTCAGTTTGTGGATTTTGAACTTAAACTGATATTTTGTATGTAATGAATTTTGACTGGGATACTTTAGTTAAACTACTCTAACGTGAGATTCCAGCACTGAAAAAAAAAGCACCAATATTTCTTATTTATGATGGCTTAGTATGGCTGGTATTTGGTACTTAAAGCAACAGATGAGAAATAGTGAGTTGAATTAGCATGTGGGCACTGGGCATTTATAAATACTATGTGTCAAATGCAGTTTTGTAGTTGAAAGCAATAAGTTAAAGGATAGTTTGAGGGTAACTGCTTTAGCATGTACTCCTAAACAGTTTACTACAATCAACAAATGACAACTGTCAAATACAGACTCAAATATGTTGTTTTTTTTGGAGAATCTGGCAACCCAAAAAGAGCTCCTTCATTCAGCTTTTTGATTGAATTATTGAATTAAAAACCCAAAAATGTATGTCAGCATTTTTTTTTTGTGCATCATGTAGACCTTTATTTATTTATTGACTTACTTAAACTTAAGATTTGATGTAACTAAACTAACTAAAGTTTCCATCTCCAAAATGCAAAACGCTCTGTTCTACCTTGTGGTGCCATGTAGCTTTTGCCTTTTGTTCAGTAGAGATCCAGGGCTAAAATCATCCAGATGATTCTAGTGAAGTTATATGGAGTTTAAAACCCCAGTGGAGCACTTCCTGTATTGAGTTTTTTTATGTTTGAGAGAAAAACTCAGTCTAAATATGCAGGGTTTATGTGTTAAACGTCACACATGTTTAATACACAAACCCTGAATAAAACAAAACACAACAAGGAAAGGATTATAACATCGATCAGAAAATAACACAATTTTGGCCCTTTAAATATTTGTTTTACTATTCCTAAGCGTAACTTATAGGCGTACAATTGAGCTATCAAAACCTCTGCAGACCGTCTCCCTGGATGTCATTTAGCAGTTCTGTTTAGACTCGTGTCCTCTGCTTCTGATTCACGGAGAGGAAAATATGACTTTAACATGAACATCTTTAACTGTCTGTCAGAGTGCATTATGAGACTTGGAGAGGCCGCCGCTGTAAAAAGGTTTGCTCTGAACTGGAAAGAAGATGCGTGAAAAGTTGAAATCCAAAAACACACGCCATTGGAAACAGCCCTGCTCCTCTCTGACCATCCTAATTTACTCATTTAAGAATCATACGCCATGCACGCAGCCCAGTGACAGTTCAAAGAGGTTTTCAGAGAGTTTTTCTTGTTATTTGCACGAACGAGGGAGGGAATACTTGGAGGTTCTGACAAATAAACATGTTCGCGAAGTATGGCTTTAAACTTAAAACCCACTGTTTCTAAGCATGTATTTATCCAAGACGCCAGGTCCTTCTGTCCTGTCACAAGCTGGAAAATCAATTGACCAGGTTACATAGAAAAATAAAGCTAACTGAAAGCCACTTACCATAATGTAAATTATTGTTGAAAATTATTATTAAATGTGGAGAAAACCCCAAACTGACTGAGTAAATAAGGGATTTATACTTGTTACTGGTTTTACTAATGTTTACTAATATCACACAAGTACAGCATTAAAAAGAAGTTTAGACACACCATCCTTTCATTTAGTTTTTTTTAACTACTTCCTACATTTTACATACAGAAGACATCAAATATTTGAAGTAATACATATGGAATTCTGTAGCAAAGAATAAAGGTAAATAACAATAAAAATAAATATTTTATATTAAAATCCTCAAAGTATCCAGCCTCTGCTTTGTCACACGATATTTACCTTTTTTGCTACATAATTCCATATATCATAGTTGATATATTTCATGTATTTTATTTCATGTCTGTATGTATCTAAAATGTAGATAAAGATAAAAATAAAAATATTGAATGAATGAGATGGTATGTCCAGACGTTTGACTGGTAGTGTGTATTTTATTTAATCTATTATGTATATCAAAAACTACAATTCAGAGGCATATTATTGTGGTCATCTTGCTAACAGAGATAAATACATTTAATGGCAGTCTAGGGAACATTCCAGGCAAAGCAATAACATCTCCATGGAAACAGGCAGGTGTGGGCTCTCCATTACATAACGTAACTTTAAGCATCCCTTTTAAAAAACTTTTAAATGTGTTGGTGTCTATTATTTACTCACTAAATGGACTCCAATCTCTGTTTTCCTGTATAATAGCAAGATAATCACAACATAAAACTTAAAGACTGAAATTAAAACACACAAATTTAATTACACAATATATTACCAGTTATTGGACCATATTATTTCCAGAGTGTTTTGAGAAATAAAATACAAAATGTTCTCTTAACCAGTCTCTGCTCGCCCGCTTTACATGTGTCAGATTACAGATTACAGGACTTCAGATGCAGGTCGAGTTTCAGATAAAGCTGATAGTGTCCCTCGGTGGTCCCGGTGGCCGCTGGTTGTTTTTGGTTCTTGCGGTGAGAGGAGCGTGCCTGCTGCAGACCTGCGCTCAGACCAGAGTCCCAGGATTAAGGACTGTTCTGTGGGGAGACCCAGAGAAAACAGAGGTGGGGTCCGGAGCTGTAGTCCCACCAAAGGAGCACGCACATCAGGGACTGTGAGCGAGCCGGGGCGCAAACAAGATTTATATTTTTAAACTGGGCTCTTAAAGGTGCATTGTGTAATTTTTATGGTGGAGAATCCATCAAATGCTTTTCTCCATGGAGATATTATTGCTTTGTCTAGAATATTCCACAGTATAGATTAAACTTCTCTATTACAAGGGAGACATGCTGGTTACAGCACAACGCTACATTACAATTCAGATCTGTGGAGAGTCGCCCCTATTCACAGAAGGAATTATTGTATTTTCTGAGCAATAGAAACACCTGTAATAAATAAATGCCAGGTGTATATGTTTAAACCATGAAACATTCAAGGCAAAGCAATAACACTACACCAATTTGCAAGATTCCAATAAATTAGTATTTGTATATAGATACTGTATGTAAGGTAAATAAAGGGTTTAAAGAAATGTGTGAAGAAAATAATTGCTTATTACATGTATAAATATATATCTAATACTGTAACCACGGGTTTCAGAATGATGAGAAACTAGGACTGACGTAAAGGACCAAAATTGTAGAGAAGAAAAACAGATTTGCACTGTGGTTCTTCAAAGCTCTCAATATTATTATTTTTTTTATTAATAAAAAAACCTCTAAAGAACAGTGCAGATCTGTTTTTCTACAATTTTTGTCTTTGGACGCAGCACTTTTATCAGATGTGTATGTCTCTGTCTACCAGTAAAGTAGGACGTTGTCATAGTGATTAACAATTCAAAACTAAATGTTATATCTTTTGAAGAGTTATATTTTAGAAAACAAAAAACATCAAACTATTTATATAATAATGACTTAAAAAAAGGATTTAGGTAACAGCAGCAGCAAATTAGTCATAAAGGACGTTGGTTGTGTTTGAAGTTATCCATTACTTGACTAAAAAATACAATTAAAAATCACATAAAAAGTCGCAGAGTGTAATTGAACTCAACTAAATTGAATGCTTATATCAACATAGTTAATTTGTTGCTTTTGAGTCATTTTCAAAGTTGCTGTATTTCTTCTTGTCTTAAAAAGGCCTCTGTTTACACGACATGTGCAGGTTTATTTTTCAGCTATCTGTATCTGCATTTAAAAAGTTCATCTGTTCAAGTCTGTTTTTAAGAAAAGATCCCTATAATATCCCTGCTTTCTCTCTCTGCTCCCCCGTCTTCAAAGCGTGAGCCCTGAGCCTTCCTTCATTTGACATGGGCCTGTATGATACTTCAGACGGCCACTTCACACGCACCACTTTAGCCTGTGTTTTCAGAGGGCTGCAGGTTGTTATGCTTGGGCCCACCCGCCTTCAGTCTGGGTGAGGTCCATATGAGGGTGCAGGGGGAGCGTGTGGGCGGGTGGGCGTGTAGCCTGATAAGAGCAGGGTCTCTCTCTGTTTGTCTTAAAGCTTTTTGGAGCTTTGAGGTGAATATGTACAGGTGAGGGACAGGTGATTCTAGTGTGTTTGGGTGGAAGAAAAATGCTCAGTCGTAAGTATGTTTTTCAAACTTGGTAACTGTCCATACTTGTCCTCGTCAGCGGTGGAACGTAACAAAGTAAAAGTTGTGATGCACTGTACTTAAGTATACATTTTAGGTTGATTTTAAAGCAGATACTTTTACGTTTACTATACTTTATCGGAGAGCAGGTATCTGTGCTTTCTACTCCACTACATTTTTGAACATGACTGTAAAGTAAAAATATTTTTGCTATGTGAGACCTGCTGAAAACATTTATTTTTACCACATTTGTACTTTGAGCAGATTTATTTTATTATTTTATTCTTTATTGGGTCATTCCATGCCAAATCTGTGAATGCCCCCGCAGGACCATCACAGATTTGACAGAAAAATTCTAGGAGGTTCACTTTCCAATAGGAAAAGTCCCAAATTTTTGCTCCCAACTCCTTATAGTTTTGTCATAAAAAGATATTTTGTCAACTAACCCCAGACCTGTTTTCAGCAGTTTCCCGTGGAGCCACTTTCAGACTGCGGTGTGTGTTCAATATCAATCCTCTGTCTTTGAAATTGCACTTTCCAAGGTCCCTCAAAGATGCCCTCAAATTTGAAGAGTAGATTTTTTTAGCAAACCCCCAGAAATCTGTGATAAACTATAAGCACATGTGTAAAAGTCCAGATTCTACAAGTACATTTGCCAAATTTTAACCCTTGAAATTTGGAAGGACCTACCTTAAATCATTTTTTAGATACAGCAATCTGAAAGTGGCTCCTCGAACATCTCTGCTGAAAACAGGTCAGGGGTTAGTTGATAAAATATCTTTTTATGACAAAACTATATGGAGTTGGGAGCTAAAATCTGGAACTTTTCCTGCTGGAAAGTGTGTGAACCTCCTAGAATTTTTTCAGTCAAATCTGTGATAGTCGTGCGGGGACATTCAGACATTTGGCGTGGAATGACCCTATTCTCTTCCTGTGTTTTTCTTGTCATGTTATTTTATTTTTATCTACAAGCCAAGAAGTGAAGTTTTAGAAAGTTAGCCGATGCTTTCCAATGAGCATTAAATATTAATCTGAATTCTGGCATATCTTTATAAATGTTCTTTATTACCAGTTTGAGCCAACTTGTTTCATTTAATAGTGCTGCTCCATTTTTACTGTCTTAAAAATGGGAAAACATACCCAGTTTTATATTATTATATTATTTTATGCTTTAATTTTATTCTTAAAACTTAAAATAATGCATAGCCAGCATCCTATGTCTTTACACCAACTAGCATGCTAACAGTGCTTCAGCATGACTTCCTGGTTCACTGTTAATAAAAATGCTATAATTAGATCCAGACAACACAGCGGACTAATGGTGACTGTAATAACTGCTTTTACAATAACAAAAAAAAAAAAAAAACATTTTACAGAATCTGTCACCTGCTTGTTTCTATGGGAATGTCTTTGCTCTGCCTGGAATGTTCCACCATATGACATTAAACAGATCTAGCTTACATTTATTAATTTATCAATTAGGTAATTTCCGTGCCAAAGATCTGACAAAAAAAGCAATAATAAAGACAGACAAAGACAAAGCAATAACTCTTGATGGACAGACGGACCCTGCACCGGAAAAGTTACACAAATTAAGTTTGTTTGTTGCTATGACATCCAGTACAGTACAGTATATGTCAGATCGCTGACATATTATGACATCTAACTGTTGTACTCATCTATTGACCCGTCACTTGACAATATAGGTCTGTAATTGAGTTATAGGTCAGAGAGTAGAATCAGATGTGTAACTTTTATATTTGCGTGTATGCAGACTCGTGTAATATCTTTAGGAGAGTGAACGGTGATGACAGCTGATCAAACACATATGTGGGCTTCCATAAATGCTTGTCTCTCCGCAGCTCTCACCCTGGCCTCCCAATCCTCTTGAATCCACAGCTGTTTTTCAATGGACACACTTCACCTTATCCCTGGGCTGGGACATAGGCCTATACATACATTATACAGGCTCATAAGGGCACACTGTTCGTCAGCAGATGTGGCTCTAACCTTTTGTTCCCTTGAGATAATGAAGAATGCATGTAAAGTAGCCACGCTGAAGATAGAAGGAGGAGATAAAGTGCCTATGACAGGTTTTCATGTTTTTCGAACTATTACTCGGTTTGGTGGGAGTACTTGTGGTATATATTCATCACAGTTTTACATTAGTTAAGTAGCAGTTTGTTGAAAAGAGTTGCGTAGAAAAAATACTCGAAGCAGTGGTGAGCTCTAAAACAGAATACGAAAATTGTAGCGTTAAAACAGAGACAGTGTATGTGGAGCAATGCCCATTTTCTGACATTAATTTAACACAATAAAGCTGTTGTCAGTTATGTTTGTTTGATACTTTGCTGTGAGATCACACTGGGATTGCTCTACATGTATCTCACAAAATGGAAATGTTAAGCACATTTGCACGAGCCTACATTCATCGTCCTGTTTAGGCGTTTAATTTTCAACAAAAATGTGAGTGACTAACTGAAAAACCACTGGTTAATGCTCGCTAGCTTGTGGTTACATGCCATTATTCCAACATGCCTCTATTTAGACACTGACGTCTAATTGTTGGAGTAGCGGCATAAACATTATTTTTCAAGTGTCCCACAACTCCAACATTTTTTTTTCATTGTCAGAGTAGCAGTACTTTACTATTTTTCAAACATTCCACTTTTCCAACATGAATAATTTAAAATGTGATAGCCTATTGTACTTTGCGCTCCCATATATGATAAGATGCTTGATCAGAGAATACTTCGGCCACAGAGGATATCAGACAGTGGGAAAATGTCCTTACTGATCATCGTGGGAAACAATTGTGCATTTAAAAAAAGAGCATAGGTCAGTCTCCGGGAAAATATCTAATCTAAAACGGAAGCTGCATGAGCCCTTTGTAATTCGTTCATTTCATCATGTTGGAATAGTGATACTAAAAAGTGTCAGAAAACCAGCTTGTCTAAATAGACACATGTCGTATTGAAGGGATGTCACAGTAGGTGTTCAGATCCCCCGTTGTAGTTCCACCTTAGTCTGTTTACCTTAGTCTTTATGGTCAGACTGTGGTAAAAATGGTCAGATTAAAGTTAGACAGAGCAGTGCTTACAGTTAACATCACACCCCTAAGGAAGGTTGATGATCAGCTGCAAAGTATCAGTAGTCAAAATTTTCGACAGGTTTTGGTCCTTGTTAACATTGCTCGGCGAGTGTTATTGAATTACTTATGTCATATCTGCTTCTTTTGTCCAACCAGGAAGTAAAATGATAAACTACGTAAGGAGGGTTTCAGGATGTGCTACGTTATCATTAATTATGTGTTTTCTTTAGTGGCATAGTGGTTAGTCCCTCTCCTGACAGCAACAAGGCGCCAGGTTTGATTCTCAGGATTAAAAGTGCATTTACATGTTTCCCGTGTGTGTAGAAACATGCACAACAGGTTACTCCTCATAGGAACTCCCAACAAGATGGTTTAAGGTCCAAAGACAGGCCCCTATAAATCCTGCACAGTACAGTAACCCACAGCTCTCATTATTGTCATTGATGGATGGGTCAAATGCAAAAGACAATCCTACGGGGACAATAAATGGTCAGATATCTCAGCAATTTCATCCACTTTTACCTCCTCTTCCTCCTCCTCCTCCTCCTCCTCTCCTTTGGTTCATCTGCTCCGCTCGTGTCAGTGTCATTTTTCAGATTGGTCAGCAGACGACAGGAAAGACAGAAGACTCTCACAGCCAAGAAAAATAAAGAACGGAAACAAGGGACCGAGGACTGCATTTGTCAAAACAGACCGAATATTCAAGATGACATACCGCTCTAACCACTATTCAAAAGATGAGCTGGTACATATTTTCTAGTGTTTGTGGGAAGCGGTCGGATATTTGAAAAATATCATATTTCAGGCATGGGAAGATGGTATTTAGACTTAAAGCAGGCCTATAATGCAAAATCGACTTTTCAGAGCTTTTAACCATGTTATAGTTGTTTCCCCTTCCCATTTACCATTTTGAAGTTGCCTTTTGAGTGATGCGTGCATGTCTGAATAATCTTTGATCACTTATTTTCAAGACACCATTTTGCCGATCGACCCCCGTTTTCATCGCTACTGCCATACGGCCACTGCTCGGTACTTACTTTGTACAGTTTTATTTTCTTTGGCAGTGTTGCGTAGACATTTTGATAAAAATAAAAATAAAAAACTGCTACTTGCCAGTGTAACGTGTAGTTATCCATATGTGTTGCAGACTTTTTGTTGTGATGAAGTTTACGGAAACGAGATTAAAATGCTGTACCATGGAACATTCCAGGCAAAACATTAGCATCTCTATGGAGGCAAATAGGCAGCAGACCAGACCCACACCAGAAAAGTTACATAGTACAAAACTGACTAAATACATGTTTTGAAGAGAGGAATAAAATTTACTAAAAGAGTCTTTTTTTTTTCGTTTTAATTTTATCAGTTCATAGAAAGTGCCATAACTTTGCCATAATTTTCCCCTATGTAAATGTTTTGTTGAAAATTAGCACACAAAAAAAAACAAAAGAGACAAGCCAGTGGCAGACCCCTCACCAGAAAAGTTACATAGTGTAGCTTTAAAAGTGATGCCGCAGTAACGTGGAGGATATGACCTAACGTAGGGCCACAGCTCAGCCTTTGTTTTGGGTTAAACGGTCTCCACACTCACATGGCCTCGAGCTAAACACGACCATGACGTCAGGAAATCACCGTGTTATTTTACTCTGCACTCCACCTGAGTCACTGCAGTTTAAATAACACTGGTGCTGTCTTTTCTGTAACGTCGTTAGGTTTATGTTGTGGATAAATATTGTAATTGCTGCTTTTCTGTTTCTACAATGTGGTGATGTCATACTGGCAAGAGGTGGGGCAAGAGACAGGTTTTCCTAAGGCTTACACTGTACTCGCCATTAAAATATCCAAAAAGTAAACTCATAAATGTTTAACCTGACCATTTTTATTTTTGACATGTCTGAGTAACCCTTTATTATTAGTCTGTCTACATCTCCAAAGCTCAAATTGCTCTGAAGAAACGGTGACCTACCTTTAGTTCAGTAGAGCTCAGCAATTCTAGAGCTGAAATCATCCAAATGATTCTAGTGAAGGTGTGTTTAAAAACACAGTGGAGCACCTGTATACCACTTGACACGACAACTTCAGGTATGTTTTTGATGAATAAACAACATTTAACATAGATCAGAAAATGGCCTAATATAGGCCTTTAAAAGTTCACACATATCTTATTCCTAATACATGACTTCAAAAATACATTTATTTTATGTTAACATAATCTAGAAATACAATATAAAATCCATAGTTTTTATGCACATAATCTGAGGCAACATTAGATTGAACAGTCTACAATAAACTGCATTTCTTAATATAATAATTTCCACTGGTGGAGATGCTCATGCTGCATTTGTTCATCCATCCGTCTCCCACTCGCATCTCGGATATGATATTTAAGACGTTTTATTATGTTCCGTGTGTCAGACTCGAGGAAAAAACATGGACACAAGCTGCTGTTGCTTTACAATTGGCCGAATACCAGGCGCTCCAAAATAAGTATGTGCTTCAACTACACAACCTTGAGGAAGAATTCCAGGAAGAGTACAGTATGTTCATATTTCAGTATATTAGTGAAGTGAAAGTGTTAGTGTCGTGTGATAGTAGATAATTTTGGCATGTGAGCTAGCAGGAAATGGGCTAAAAACATGGGTGACACCGACTACCATACAACACCACACAGGCAGTGATACGGACGCAGCACGATTCTGCAGTAATACGAGTGACTGAAATTGTCATTTAATTGTCTCTTCTCTCTAATTCTCTCTAATTTAATGTCCCATCCCTATTTAAAAATGTTATGATGATTTTTTATGTTTTGATTTGTTTGTATTATGATTTTAATGTATTTCTTATTCTGTAAAGCACTTTGAATTACTTTGTGTACGAATTGTGCTATACAAATAAACTTGCCTTGCCTTGCCTAAACCACTAAAACGTTCAAACACAACGAAAACAGTTCATTCTCCAAGTGAACCTAATGGATTCTGGTCTCGGAAACCTTGCTTACTCTCCTCTGAGCTCTTCCGCGTTCCGCCATCCAAGGAAAAGGGGCGTGTCGCGAGGCAACATCCGCGGACCTCCGAGTCGGATGGATAAACAAATGCACCATCACTCTCCAAGTATTGCATAACATAAGGCCCGAGGTTAAAGCACACAAATGAAACTTGAATTCAAGGCAACTGTTACACTTTTTTACCAACAGAAACAACAGAAATTTCGGTGAGGCTCAACACAGTGCACTTTAAATAAACTGGTTCCCATACGACCCTGTATATAGTTGCCCCATTATATCCATGAGTTTCAGAATGATGACAAATTAGGAGTCTTCCCATAGCGATTTACAAATTTAGAACAAAACAACATATCCTCCAAATGCTGCATAGAACATTATGCTGAAACCCACCAAAACATTCACAGTTCCCAACCGAAGTCCTGCCCCGTCATCTGATAGAACTTGAGGTTGAAGGGTCTGTAGAAGTCTCGTAGCCTCTGCACCACCTCGGGGTCTATGTTGGGGTGGGTGCGCCCTTTGGTCTTGCCCAGGCAGTGGGGCTTGCTGCTGCCCTCGGCCTTCTTCAGACACGGGAAGCCCTTGGTCTGGTTAAAGTAAAAGTGTTTGTCTGTTATGATGCGTTTGAGTCCCAGAAAGTCCTGGACGCGCCCCAGCTCTCCGGCCGGGTCGCTGATCAGCCTCTCCCCGCTCACGAACAGCAGCTGCTCCATGGGGAAGTGCTGCAGCCAGTTGTCCAGGTGCTTGGCGTAAATCCCGATCTGCACGGCGCTCCAGGAGGTATCGATCAGGCCCGTAGTCCTGTTTTTGAAGGTGAGGCTCTCGAAAGAAGGGATGTCTGGCTTTTTGGACAGAGTCTGAGTGTAGTCCGAGATGGCTCTGGTCACGGGGTCCCGGACCACCACGATGAGTTTGGTGGCCCGGGACATGGCGGAGATCCGGGCTGGAACTTCCCTAGTGACGAAGTAGCTGGGGGTCTTCTCCATGGTGATCTGGCCCTCTAAAGTCTTGGGCATCAGCTCTCTGCAAGCAAAAGAAACAACAATAAATTTGATCAGTTAGAGCAGCCATTCTCGAAGATCACACGGGCCCCTAATAATAATTTACACAAAATTTAATAAAATGTAAAATAGAAAAATGAAAAAAGAAATAGATCTACATGTTAAACAATATACAGTAAAATTACACCTTTAGTGTTAATACTAATATAAAGTAATACATTTAAAATATCTTACGTAAGCTGGATTTCAAACTTTCTTTTCTGAGAGAACCACTGACTTAGAGAAATACAGCTGTTTTTGGTGAGTAAGAGAGGATTTTGGGTTGAAACTTTCATTTTATTCATGTTCATTTGAGCTTATGACTCATGACGAATTTCTTAAAAACCTCTAACCACATGTAAAGTGAGACTGTTTTAAATGTCATGAATTAATATAGTAAATGGAATGAAAACCAGAGTAGTGCACAGACATTTCTTTTTTTCTCTTTTTAAAACCAGATGCCCTCTATCTTCAATATACAACATACAAACTATCTGCAGTAAACGAAAAATTTGCAATACCATCTGAAAGGAGGCGTGGATAACATCGTGTAAAAAAAGTTCTTTACTGACTTTATCATTCTCATTTACAAAGTCCTAAAGTGTCATTACCTCCAGAGAGCTGTGACTTTGTCCTGTTTCAAATCTCCATCACTGGGAACACTTATGAATGATGTGACATTTCTGCAGACATTATAAACAGCTGTTGTCTGCAAAGCTTCATAATACGGCCCCTGGGTTTGTGAAATCTACCCTCCCCAGGGGCCAATTGAAACACATATTCTTCTGTCAAAAGACGACACACAAGAAAAATGTCCCTCTCCACACGTGTATGAAAGAGCACAGTAATGAAATATTTATAGACTGTACCCAAGTGAAAATTATCATCTTATACTGCGTGCAAGGAGTAACGAAATGGAAACAAAATAAAGCTGAAATTTAACAAGGAAAAATTAAGCCAAAATAATCTGTTTTTTTAAAAATGATTATTGATTTTTATGGATTGTTTTTATGGATTCTTTTTTTAATAGATTATAAAAAATGTATTTTGTTTTTATATACTGTACTTGAGTTCAGTGAAAATTATCATCTTATACTGTGTGCAAGGAGTAACGAAATGGAATAAAAATAAAGCTGAAATTTTAAGTAAAAATTGTGCCAAATAATCCGTAAAAAAAGTTTTAATCTATTGATTCTTGAAGAAAACTTGAGTGAACACTGTATTTTTCTGCACTTTTTGACCCAGTAGAGCACCCTGACCCAGAAGAAGGCAGAGACCTTCTTGGTCAGTCGGAAATGTCTGAATTATTAAAATTAATAGACAAATAAATTGAGAAAATTGTAAAGATCAAAATATAGGTTTGAGAAGGACGAGAACATCGTCTGGATCCAGCCACAATTTCTGTATGGTTCTTTGTCTGGTGGATTTCTCCCTTTATTAGAATCTTGAAAATCATGAGGAAAAAGAAAGGTTTCCTCAAAATTTCATTATCAGCAAATAATAACAAAAATATTCCAAATCTCCCTCACAACACGATATTAAACAAGAGTAAATTTTGGTCCAGTGTCACCCCTTTTTCACCCACTCCTCTCTGGCCGAGCACCTCCAGGACAGGACAGCCACCTCACAGTGAAAGGATCTCATGAATCATTAACACTCCCCCCTCTGCCATTTAAAGCCTCTGCTGAAAAACGCTTTAAAATTCTCCAAAGTACAGAATGCACAGTTCAATTATTCATCCCCTGCTTCTGCCGCTGAGAAAGTGGTGAGGGGCTGACAATGAAAGAAAAAAGTGAAAATGTGAAAATAAAAGATGATTACATACAGACCTCAATCAAGGAGTGACTTTATATGTTTTGATATTATGTTGACACGTAGAGTAGGTGTTTTGTGACTATAATAACACAAAGAAATCTAAATAGAGAGGGTAGGTAATGCCGGGCATACACTGTGTAATATTTTTTCACTCAGCCCCAGCTCAAACTGTACGACCAAATCACAGGGTTTAAAAGTTCACAGCTCAAGATTCAAGTTCTCACACTGTACGAACGACTTCAACAGTGTGAAACCCTCACGAGAGGCAGGTTTGATATTCTTGTGACCTAAGATTGCCGATCGGGAGCTGGTCGTGAGGTATGAATCGGTTCTCGTTACCCCATGTGTACTACGCAAAGCACGGCACATGATTAAGGCAAAACCAGCCCCAGTCCCAAAAGCAGTTGCACGAGTGAAAAACTGGCTCAAAAAGGGCCAAAAATCGCACAGTGTACACCCAGTTTAAGATGGAGCTGTTTAATGTCATACTGTGGAACATACTCTACCTACACCTTATTTAATCCTACCTGCACCTTTGTATGTTATTATATTTTATTAAATTTTTATTATATCTGTATTTTTTAAATTTTTTTTTATATTTTTTTACTATATTGTTTACTATTTCCCTTGTATTTGCAAACACTTTTTTAACAGTACTATTTATTGCAGCTATTAGTACTTGAATATGAACGAGTCAACGGTTGTGTTGAACCTGCATATGACAAATAAAGAATCTTGAATTCCAGGCAGAGCAGTGACATATCCATAGAGATAAACAGGTGACTGAGCCCCAACCAAGGAGTTCCATAGTGCACCTTTAACATAATGTATAGATTTGTGTTTCTGTAAGAACAGTTTGTCTTTCTAAATGACCTGGCTTCTCCCACTGTTGTGCTGCAGTGTTTTCGGTCGTGTAAACATCACGCTTAGTTTAACAGACACACAAGTGAACGGGCCTGTGCACAGACACCAGCTGTCAGCGGGGATCAGACCTCTGTAACGGATGCACTTTTTCTTTTTTTTGCCATTAAACAGATCTACCTTACATGTATTAAAGTACATGTGGTTTTATTGCTCAAAAAAGAACAACTAGAAAAACAGGAATCCTGACTGTGATAACATTAACATTTCCATGGAGAAAAGTGTTTGACGGACCCTCCACCAGAAAAGTTACACAATGCACTTGGAAACTTGGATTAATGAACTCTAAAATCACCATAAACTTTAGTAAAATATGTATAGCATTTGCATTTTACAGTAATTTAAGAGATATATTTTCATTTCTTAGTTTAAAAGTGAAGTTAAATAACCTTATAATAGCAGACATCAGTCAAAAACATAATGAAAATTTGACAAAAAGTTTTAATAACTCAGGAGATATTCAATAAATAATAGTTCTTGTGGTCATTTGTAACCAGAACGCTGATTAGCTCCCTGCAAAGTGTGAGCTCCATAAAAATAAAAAAATAAAAAAAACATCAGAATGCAAATTTGTTTTAAAAGTATAAACTCTTCATTGCATTTTTTACTTGAATGCCTTTGTGAAAATAGCGTCGTAAAGGTTTGCATGTGGATTATCTCAGCGCAGCGACTGAAACTGATCTAAAGGCCACCAGTCGATAGCTCCAGGCCAGTGTCAGGAAGCATCGCGTCTGACCCCCCGAGAGCTGCTGTCCTGGGAGCCGGAGCCGGAGGTCAGGGTGGAGAGGAAATGGTGGATACATGTGCAAAGGTGAGGCGATGTTTGGACCGTTCTGACCACCTCCTGGCCCTGTATTTGACACTTCCTCTTCTGTCGCGGTTTGATGTGAACATGGCTCCTCTCCTCCTGCATTAGCTCTGCCCCATCGACCGAGTAACGACACTAACAGAATCTAACAGAATCTGGACGACACAATTCACAACTGGTTTTTCTATTGACACTGATAGAAAAATGGTATTGTTTTGTTAATTAAAATGTCGTATTACAAAATTACAATTCACAGATTAAGTTTAGATCATTCATTTAATTATTTTTATTTTTATTTTTTTTTACTTTAGGTTTAGACCTATAAAAATGAAAGACAAATATTTTGCTGTAGATTATTAAAAATTACATAATGATTCAATACCAAAAAGCAAAACTCCAATTTTAAACAATTTTGATTTATTTTTTGTTTAATTCATTTACAATGAGTATAAATTAATGACGTCAGTGTGAATGAAAATGAGAAAGAAGTATAAACTTGTAATTTCTGTTTCAGTTTATTGAATCTACAACAGCTACATTTACAAGTGACTTATTTAAGTGACATTACACTATATAAATACAAAAGGACTCACTCTGCCATCTCATATTTGGCATTTCTTTTAAACACTTGAATAGATTTTGAAGTTTAGATTTTTTTCATCTAATTTAAACAATTATACATATTATATTAGCGATGGAGATGAAACGATTTCCAATTTACAAAATGTTTTTCATCTGGTTCATGTTTTACTACAAATAAAATGGTCCCAATAATCAAATCTTTGTCTTCTAGTTTTATATACGTTTTCCAAAATTTGTAAGGTAAGGACTATGTAACTTTTTGGTTGGGGGTCCGTCACCTTCTTGTTTCTATGGAAATGTCACTGCTCTGCCTGGAATGTTCCACAGTATGACATTAAACAACTCAGCCAAACATTTACTCAATCACAGGTGTTTCTATTGTTCAAAAATACCAAGAAAAACAGGTTTTCCGACTCGTGTGTTGCCTCTTTTTGGCATTGTATCATCATTATGTAATTTTTCATAATCTACAGCAAAATATTTGTTGAATTTGTCTTTCATTTTGTAAGTCTAAACCTAAAGTAAGACAAAAAAGATATTGAATTAAATGACTGATCTAAACTTAATCTGTGAATTGTAATTTTTGCAATACAACATTTTAATTAGAAAAACAACACAATTTTTCTATCAGTGTAAATAGTAAAACCAGTTGTGAGATTTGACCTGTAACTTAGTCCGGTTTGGTCTACATAAAGATAAAAACGTTTAACACCATACTGTGAAACATTCCCGACAAAGCAATCACATCTCTATAAAGAAAAGCATTTGACGGACCTTGAAAAGTTACACAGTGCACCTTTAAGTAGGTCAAGGCCATGTGTTCTAATGGTAGTGTGGTTGTCTGGTGGTAACACGCTGTTTTGGGAAACCATCTTGAAGAAGCCGCAACAACACGATGCAAAACCAACATCACCTGTTCATAAAAAATGCATGAGGCCACACTGAAGACTCCATCATCCATATTTGATCTTGTGTGTGGGTCTTGTTTAGCGGAGGATGCAGCTGCAGGAGGGAAGAGGGGCAGGACCACCTCTCTGGAGGGGGGGGGTCTATGGGTCAGTGAGAGATGAGAGATGTGCGCTAACGTGGCTAGTCGGCCATGTTTAAAAGTCAAAGCATCACTCGCCCTCGTGCTCAGATATTCAGGTTAATGTAAATTTTATATGAACTGAAACATGTTATCAGGTTTGTGAAGGTGGTTAGAGTAAAGTAAACATACAGCTTATCCATGGGTTTCAGAATGATTAAAAAATTCAACCGGTGCTATAGTAATTACCAATGTAAAGTAAATTATTATATCTTTAGAATGGAAAAGCTTTCAAAATGTTGCACATAAGAAGCTGAAAGTGCCAGTGCTTTTGGATGAGGTTTTAAGATCCTTATGTAACAATATGAAAAGATTTTCTAATTCACTGATGATTATGAGTCTTACGAAATGAAAGGGAAACACGCTTAAAATCTTTAACATTTCCCGACAAAAACTTTGGCGTAGCCAAACCAAATTCGGTACACAGATACATCATGGGAATAGGAACAAAAAAGTATATTACGCGGTTGCTAGGAATCCAACAGGAAGTCAGCCATATTGGATAGACCCTGTAACCTGGTGGCAAAGGCGCATTTTCCTGTTGCTGTACTTTAACAAACTCGTCCTAGGGTTTTTGACGTAGCCTCACCAGAATCATTCTGTGTCATCTCGACAAGCGGGACATTAAAAGTTGTTAAAAGCTCTGACAACCGCCCAAATTTTGGGTTCGTTTTTTGCTGCTCGCCATCAAACTTCAACAAACTTTGGGCGATTTCACTCAAACTTTAATCGTTGATGGATGCCCTGAACAGATTTATATAAGAAAATCTCAAATGGGCACTGTAGCGCCCCCCTAGGGAATTTGTATGGAAGAATAACATTTTACTTTGTCGTAGACATATAAAATTTGGTACACACATTCGTGACAGGGTCTTGATGAAAAAAGTCAATGATGCCCCCAGGCCATTTCTCATCATGTTGCCATGGCAACAGGCCAAATATCTGCCATTGCCAATGTGACGTCCTGAGAAAAACTTTGACAAAGCCAAACCAAGTTTGGTACACAGATGCATCATGGGAATATGAACAAAAAAGTATATTGTGACCATGCCCCCATGAATATAATACACTGTAAAGCATATGAAAAGTGTGGTTGGGGTGTACGATTATTAGGGTTAGTGTGGGGCATGGTGTTTGCTGGGCGTGGCATTTGCACGGCACGGTTTCCTGGGCACGGTGTTTGCGGGGTGCAGCGTAGTCGCACGCGAGGGCCGATCATCGCCGCTTGCGGCTATATTTATTATTATTATTATTATTATTATTATTATTATTATTGTGGTATCAGATTGGTATTGAAGCCTGTTACGCCTTTTCTTTTGTATTGAAATCAAGTTTGACATTTTTGCCTCATGACGCCTCCATATACAAGTTATAGGTTTGTAAGAAAAGATTGGAAAACGGACACTATAAATGTCACAATTTGTTAACATGTTCTGAACTGTCCATACTCTTCTGCTTAACAAAGTCACAGATAAAGTTCATAGGACAAAAAGCTCTACATCTTTCAAAATACTACAGCCGATGGTGGAAGAAGTACTCAATTGTGTAAAAGTACAAAAGCCCGAGCAAAATAAATAAATAAAAGTATCTACTTGCGTAAAAGTATTTAAGTACATGTTTTAAAAAGTACTTAAAGAGCAAAAAATAAAAGTATTTCACTCTAATGACATTTCACATAAAGTGATTTTGATACAGAATTGTGCTGAATTTTGTTCATTAGAAACAATTAAATCAATATTTTTCCCAGCTGTTTTTATTTGTATATTTTAGTTTGCTCAAATTATAAATGTGAAACTACAAACGTGTTAAAATAAACCCCTCAACACGCAGTAATAAAATACTTTTGAGACTAGTTGAAAAAAATGTAATGGGGTAGAAAGTACAGATACCTTCTCCTAGATGTAGTGAAGTAAAAGTAAAAAAGTATCCATTTAAAAATCTACTTAAGTAAAGTAAAGATACCTACAATTTATTTAAGTACAGTTACTACTTTTATTTCTTTACTTTCCAGCAGATATTTCTAAAACACGATGTCCATATTTCACCTGCACATTGGGTTTGCCTGTAGCTGAAACACAAAGACTTATTTCTTCCCTTCTGCAGTGAGGCCACGCAAAGATTTCTAATGAAACTTTACTGCAGAGAAGGTGATGTAACTCATGACACGCCTCCAAAAAACTTCACATTTACTGCGGTTCCACTCTGCGCTTTGATGTCTTCTTTGCTCCATTAAACCAGGACTCCCCAAACCCAGAGGAGCACGAAACCCCGGCACCAAGATTCCCTCCCTGAGCAACAACGCAAATACAACTTCTGCCTCTGAATGCTTTCAAATGAACCATTAAAACGTATCATTAACTTGACAGAACATGATCTAAAGATTTGCCAATGTTTTTAAATTGGAATTAAAGTGCACATGACAGTTTAAACTACAATTTTTACATAGTTAACTTGAGACTTTGCTTTTAAGATGAAACCTTTTTTGTTTTTTTGGTCAGTTTGGTCTCTTAGAACATAACCTTACATATGGAAACAACAAAACTGTCCACTTCACACCAAAAGATGTTTTAATATTTAATTTAATCAACTTGCATCCATAGAGTTATATGAGACATTAAACTTCAAAGACCGTTCTCTTAAAATTTATTTTCCCAACCAAACTTTCCGATCTTGTGCTTAACATGATTTTTACAAAACGTACACAAAAAAAACAAAAAAAAAACAAACTCCAAGTCCGATTTATTAAAATTTAACTCCAAAAAATGAGGCGAAATTTGAATTTTTAGGGAAATTTTCAGCTCTAGTTTACTGTCATCTAACAACACAATGTTAACAAAGACCCAAACCTGCACAGAAGTTATGATTAGACTAATAAAAATAAATGACAACACATTTAAAAATGAAGGATTAAACTCCCAGGAAAATGCCTTTGTTGTGTGTAAATTGTTCCTTCAGTTTAAATGTAATTTTCTCTTTTATGTTGAGGTTTTCTGTTTTCAAATTCACCGCTACTTCTTGCATTTTTATAGACTACTTTTCCTTTCAACAGCTTAACTAACGTAAAACTGTGATAAACATTAACACAGATTTGATCCCACCAAACCAAGAAATAATTAGAAACATGAAAACCTGTCATATGAACTTTTAACGCACAAAACCGGCTGCCAGCAATGACTCAAGCTGTTCTTCACATTTAAAAGTCAAATCCAACGTACACAGGTCCATAGAGTGAACTGCTCAATGAGTCCTTTGTAGAAACGCGTATAAAGTTACCGGGGGTCTGACGCATCACTGACAGCCATTTTACAGTCTGTCCGCTGTGACTCACGTCTACTGCAGGGACCGTGGTACTGAGGGTCCGGAGCCAAACAACAGGAGAGCAGGGGGTCACAGCTGTTATGATATTATGGGTACAGGCTATGCTACGGTTTGATTTTTAAGTTTGGATTTATACAAAAAAAAGGTTCTGCAGTATTGGATCACAGGGTCTTGTAAGATGTTTGCATGTTCTCCTCACGGGGCTGTTAAAAAAGTCGATGCCCAGATTCTAATTGATACTAAAACTCGTGTTAAAATGTGACCTTTCTGGAACAGGAGATTTCTTTACATCAGAACTATAAGACCACATGGTAATAATAAAGAAACTGAAATTATTTGTGTTCAAAATGACCATATATAGTCAAATAAATAGTGTTTTATTTCATTGAGTTATCAAAATTGTACTAATTGAGCAGCAAAATCATTCAAACTAGTTGTATATAGAGTTGTGAAAAAAGTCGATTCAATACTGCGAACAAACAAAAAGACAAAAAACAATGTAAAGTTCCTGAATAGTTTTAGAAAAGCCTTGTTCTATATCTACACTGAAAAAGCTTGGTCAAAATTTAAGTTGTAAACACTTAAATCTATCAGAAAATGACTTAAAAGTAGTGATATTATCTGTCCATGCAGCAAGATAATTTTATTTGACAAGTAAATTTAAAATAAACTCCCTCTAGACTAGAATGAAGCAGTCTCAGAACTAGTAAGTAGATAATAAATCTGAAAACAAGATGAATAACCTGATATAAGTTTTAAAATCTAGGCCAGATCAGAGAAATTTGCAGTATATTATAAGACCTCATAGTGATATTTAAGAAACTACTACTTTGTGTAAAATTAACTTACCGTTTGTCTAATAATTACTGAATTTTGAATCACAGGTGACGAGTCTCAAGCTTTTTTCTTTTTCTCACACTACTTGAGAGACTACACATAATATGGCAGCGTCTCACACACACACTGACACACAGAGCCAGTGTATAAGCCTCACACAGAGCGGACGGAGCAGGAGCGTGTCCACTTCTCCGCTCCACCCTTTGATTCATGGGTCCTCCTGCAGCGAGAGCCCAGGCCCACATAAATACACTCCTACAGCGCTGCCCTGACTCTACCTGAAGATAATAATCCTGTAATTGACTCAATATTTCTGCTGTTTGCCGCCGGAGAAAGGGCGGCTCCGAGATTTCACAGGTCAACGGACAACGGCGGAGGTCAGAGAGAGAGAGGGATGGAGGGAGAGAAGAGGAAAGAGAGAGGGACAGAGGAGTTTAGAGCAGGGAAGAGAAGGAAGGGAGGGAAAGGGGGTGATGGTGAGAAACAACAAGGGAGAGAGGTAAAGAGTAAAAGGAGGAGAGAGAAGAGAGAATGATGGATGGAAAGAGAAACGCTGAGAGGGAGAGAGATGAGTTGGGGGCACTGAAGGAGAGGGGTGCGAGTGAGAGCGGAAGTGAGCAACGAAGAGAGGGAAAGATGGGGTGAGAGAAGCAGAAAAAACAGGGAGGAAGTGGGAGAGGGAAGGGGCCAGAATGAGAGAAGTAGAGAGAAAAAAAGGACTAGAAGAGGGGAGATGAGAGCGAGGGAGAGTGATTTAGAGAAATGTTAGTGTACAGAGGGGAGAGGGCTCAGAGGTTTATTTCTCTGTCGACTGAGTGCAGAAACAGCTGTTTACCTGCCATAAAGCTCCACCGGAGAGAGGAGAGATCATTTTATATGGACAAAATCTAAGAATACAGGTTTCAATACAACAAACTGAGAAGAATAAATAGTTTTTTATTCTGTAACATTCCTCATAAAATGTTTAAAGGCGCTGTACCCGATTCATACCACAAAACTAGTTCATTTTAAGAAGTTTCTATTGGTCCAATGTTATTCCTCACTTAACTTATGTATTCCAAGCATCCTGATTGTCTGTGATGAGTTTGTAGGATCTTTCACAACTCCCAGAGACCAGAGTGGAGCTTCCAGTGATAAAGCTAACAACAACTAGTATGCTAATGTGCACTTCCTTATTATCGGACAATAAAAATGTTTTCGCATCTGACTTGTTTTGACCTCAAGAGCTGCTTTTATGAGATATCTATAGTAATATATCTAATTTTGCTCAGATACATAGGAACAAAAGGTAGTGAACATTAATACAAAATTGTCCTTGCCATCTATGTGAAGTTTTCCTCTCAACCTAAAATAAACCAATCTGGTAAGACTTTTTGAGAGAAAACTGTTATCTACATTTGACCCAAGCCCACACCAACAGTTTTATGGAACTTTTTCTCAATCAGATGTTTAATTTACAGATTCAGGAGTCAAACCCAAGACTTTTTCGTTAAGATGCATTAGGGAAAAACACTATACCACAGTGACAAGTAAGAACAGGTAGCAAGCCCTATAAATTATTCTGATCAGGCCATTCCAATACATTTTTAACCAGTTATAAAAATACGTCTCTGGATGGCCACTAAAACTGATAAACTTCCAAAATCAAACATCAAATGAAAAATTGTAAAAGTTGAACATATTTTGGGACTAAAAAGTGCAGGGGTGTATTTTTGAGAGTTGGAACAATGATGAGATAAGAAGAGAACTTTATTCATAACAACATGGGGCACAGGGTGTAGTGTGGCCTGTGGGAAAAGTCACAGCGATAAAGAATAAGAAAAAGAGGAAAGAAAGATTAAGTATGGAGGAGATACCAGAGTCAAAACAGGAAGTTAATTGAGTGATTGATGATTACCGCTCTGCCTGATCTAAATTAAACTAAAAGGATGTGATCAGGGTGCAAAGCAAAAGGAAAGGCAAAATACATGTTTTGGACTGGGACAGAATAATATGACTTCTTATGTTGGTTATTTTAAACTTCAGATACTAATCAATAATAAAACTAGTATTGAAACTAGATTTGAACAAGTATCGATTTAAAAAAAGTCACATTCACAGAACAGAAATGAACCTTCCTGAATAGCTTTAGAATGATCTATCACAGGGATGTCCAAACGTTTTTTATCGAGGGCCACATATTAAAACACAGACCAGCATGAGGGCCGATCGAGGGTCATAGACTGGTGGTCAAAACAGTGAGTAATACTAATCTGTGCATTTATAACAGGTTTGAATGACCCACTAGACTTATGTTCATGCTTAGAGCCTCAAAAGAACACACTAAATTTGTGTGATCAAAAACATGCAGCAAAAAGTAATACTTGCGGTAGTATGGGCCAATTCACCTGGAAGCCTGAGGCCCAAAAGGATTTGGTCTGAGGGCCACATTTGGCCCCCGGGCCATAGTTTGGACATGCCTGATCTATCAGAACAAATATAAGGCCACATAGACTAGCATATGCCCATGGACCACAATGGAATTTACCTGGACAAGTAAGGGATTACAAGGAGTCTATGTTTAGTACCAAAATTGGGTTTAACATTTTAAAATAATGACAAAACTAGTCCAATGAGGCAAAAGAGAAATTAAATTTGTCAAATGGACAAAATTTTACGAATACGTTTTGTATGGACGACTAAGGGATTTTACACACATCTTAGTCCAATGAGGTTCATTTGATTTTCTAATAATGTATGTTATTATCTTATTTTTTCAGACCAAAAAGCCCCCTTGTCCCGGTTTATAGTCCCGTGGGCATGTTTCTGCATTTCACTTTCTGTTTAATGCTCCTTTTTTGGTGTATGTTTTATTGAAAGACATGCAGGGTATTTCGTATATGACATTACATTTGTGGTCCAGTTTTATTTTATCTTTTGGCTGAATGAGTAGTTACCTGATCGTGACACTTTTGTATAGACCATATCAAGCAACAGGTCAACCTCAACCTTTGTTTTACATTTGGGAACATTTTCTGATAGTTATGGACGTATTATGCTTTTCCCTTTATCTGCTGTTTCATTAATAATCTGTGACAACACTATTTCATATTTTGTTCATTATAAAGTCGTACACCAGTGTAACAGCGGCCTTGTTGTTAGCGCAGTATCTCAAAACTCAAGAGTCATTTTGGAACGCAGCCAGCACCATCCATCTCCGGCCTCCGCTTGGCCACTCTCCGAAACCCTCCGTTGTTCCACTAAACATTACACACTCATAAATAAAATCTAGAAAAGGCAAAATAATCAGCACAGTGTCATTTGTTGCCGGAGGAAACCATTATGAATGAAGTTGTTAGAATAATATTTTATCACAAAACGTCACCGAGGTATATTTTTATCCAATCTTGTAAAAATAAATCTCCCGACCAGTAGTCCGACTAAAAGTACTTTCCATAACAGTGAATATTTTGTACACGAGTAAAATATTGATAGAGTTGGCTTAGCAACGTATGTTCTTATAAATATATCAGCAGTGTTTTTGAATCCAGAGTGGAGTACTACGAGTCTGCCGGGTTTGTGGAGTAAGGAGAAGAAAAATCAGCTTTATCTTTACAGTGGCTAGTGAATAATTGAGCGTTTTTAACTATGGTGGAAGAGTAACAGAGAAGAGGAGCAGTGGCTGGACAGTTTGGAGTGAGACATGGGCACGATGCTGTGACATAGAGACAAACACGATCAAAAACTGTTCAGATATGTCTGGAGAAAGGCTCTGATCTAAATGTCACATGTGGTGATATCTCAGACTTAGACTAACTTTACTGATCCACAAGGGATATTACCTGGCCACAGTAGCTAAATAATTATCATTTTTATTAAATAATAGCAAGAGACTAGTATTATTACTTACATAAGGCTAATTATATAAATGTACATGTACAAGTAAATAGAAAAAAGTAATAAAAAAATATATCTCAGCTATATACCAGAGGTGTAAAGATGATGTGATGATTGACAGGACATAGGGCTATCTGTTACATAAGGGCGAGTTGTTGCACAGTTGTATGGAGTACGGTATGAATGTGGTCCTGTATCTCTCACTATTTGAGCGGAGTGCTGTACTTAGAAATAAAAAATATATATATAAAAATTACGAGGTCCAAGGAAATGCTGTGAGGATCTACTCTCTTTCAAACGTGGCCGATATGGAAATGTGATGTTTGCTAACATTACCGCAAATTGTTAGGGATTATAACCCATTTTGTTATTTGGTTTGTGACCTGCAAAGTAGTGGACTGTGCTGTTGAGAGTGGTTGAAAAATAGCCAATTCAAGTGTCCAGACCTTTGTGAAATTTGCATTGCTCTAATACAGATATATACGTATCATAAAATCAACTCTTGATTAAGATCACCGTGTGTTGTAGCTAATTACTAAATGTTTCATAAGACTGGAAAAAGAAATTATTTGCGTCTTTTTTTTCTATTTTAGCGAACCACAAAGTTCCTAAATCCAACCGAAATCCGAATGTTCCATGGTATGACTTTAAACACTTCGATCTAGCATTTATTCATTTATTCTATTGGTCAAAAATACAGTAATTGCTTCTGTGAATAGGGACGATTCTCCACAGATCTGAATTGTAATGTAGAGTTGTGCTGTAACCTGCTTGTCTCGCTCATAATAAATAAGTTTAATCTATACTGTGGAACATTTTAGACAAAGCAATAACTTTTCCACAGAGACATTAGGTGGTGAACCCTCTACTAGAAACTATTATGCAGTGCACTTTTAAACATTACCCTGTCTTAAACCTAACCTGAACCAGTTTGACAACCTACTATCATCAGAAATGTTCATTACACCCTAGGCCATAAACCTCACTCAACTGTGTCAGCCAGGCCAGCGCAGCAGTTGTTTTGTATTGACGTTATAATCATTAGCAATTTATTATCGTAATAATCAAGCAGCCCTACAGTTGGCTCTTCGCACAATACCTGGCGAGCGCAGTGTTATCAACAATACTTCTTCCCCAATGATATCACTATCACATTCAGTGCAAATGCATATCTGACGACTTTACAAATGAGGTGAAAACTGAAGCACATCACTGTGTTTATAAAGGCAATTGCTCTCTGCCAAATTTATTGTGCCAAGCTGTTTTTTTTAATAGAAATGAAGAGAGATAAGTGAAAATGTAAATATGCACCAGTGGCACTCGTAGTTGTAGTAGCAGCAGCAGCACAAGCTTAACAGTAGTAGAAGTAACCGAAATATAGTTGTGGTAGTAGCAGTAGTTGGAGTAGTAATAGTCTCTTCCCTGTGTTTATAGATTTGCAGTTTAAAGTAGTAGTAATCATGGTAGCAGAAATATTTTGATAGTAGGATTTGTTATTCAGGTACGCTGCAAACCTAAGCCTGTTCTCCATAAGCCCTCCAGTGTGTTACAGAGGAGAGGGGAAATGACATTGTGCAGAAATCTGAATGGGCTCTAAATCCCACATTAAACTCTATTTAAATACAGAGGAAAATGCCCGTGTCAAATGCATGAGAGAAAATGAATCATTCAATCTGCTGTGAGCCAAATGGAGGACTTTGTGAGGGCTGCTCCAGTCTAATTATTCAGAACAAAAGATGGAGTTTTTGTCTTCTGGCCCATTACTGCAGTGGATTTGAATCTGCAGAAACATTCAATATAAACAGTTTTCAGAAATATAACACACACTGAAGAAGTATCTGGAGGCATTTGTTGAAAGAATTCATAGAAGTTCACGGGGCAGAAATCTTATGCTAGTAACATGTAGAGGGGAAAGGAGGTACAGCCTATATTTATCTGACAAAAAGTAGCAATAGTTATCTAGTTAAAAGTAAAATGGCCAAGTAGTAGTATTAGAAGTAGTATAATGGTAGACAGTAGTAGTAGTAGCAGTACCATGATGAGCTGTTACCCGTAAAACATATTAAATTACCCTTGTAATAAATAAAAACTACACAGCAAAAACTGGAGGGTTACATTTTCAGTGTAAAATATTTCAGAGTTGTTTTTAACACAAAAAAGTGTTATTTTAACTATTTGAAAGATAAATGGTTGGTTTGAGTTGGGGTTATTTGCCAGAGTTGATATGGCTGAAGTTAATTCAACACCCTTAGTGTTAATATGGCACCTCCCACCCACCACTTCAAACTCCCATGAGAAAAGACCAGTTTGAAACAGTTTTGTACATAATTTCATTTTAAATTAACTAAAATAAAGTAAACACTTGTGTGTTTTAGCTAAATCAGAATAACCCTACAAAGTGTTATCACTTTACTTTCCAAACGTTAATATAAGTCTTGATTTCGGGGTTAAAGAGGAACTTTGGTCCAGTGTTACTTAACATTAACCTTTAAAAAAATGTTAAATTAACTCTCAAACAGATTAGACTCATATAAACCCTGGGAAAATGTTCAGATTTATTCTGTGGAAGTCCATTTTAACACTCCACTTTTTGCTATGAAGATATTAATTTTAAAAAAGACGTACAAATTGTCAGTTCTAGTAATAGCAGTAATAAATATAACTCAGGTAATTGAAATAGTGATGGATTCTCAATCAACCAAGTCTTTATATGGATGGATCTCACTGTATACCAATTAATACTATCTTATGTTATTTTATTTATTTATTTATTTATTTGATCAGGACAGCGCACATTAATGAACAATTGTATACTTATGCATAGACTGTAAATGAGCCAGATTATAGCTTAGTTGCTGTAGTCCTGAGGCAGGAAGACAAAACAACACAAGAGCACAACAATATCAGATAAAACACAAAGACACACGTTCAGCCAAATAACAATAAAATTAGTCAAGATGAAAATATGACTAGGAACATTTAGGAGACTGTTTAAGGTGCTTTTTAAATGTACAATAAGTGGGACATTCCCTTATGTGGTCAAAAGTGACCAGTATGTTCAGTTTTCATTTTTCTTTGCTGTTGGTGAGAAGAATCACTACACACTGTACACTTGAACTGAGTTTCGAGTTTGCTCATTTGTTGAAGAAGTATAACTGAAATATTGCAGAATGCACAAAAGCCTGTTCTATTCCCACATCAAGGGTACGGCCTGATAAGTAAAGCTGCGCGCTGCTCGAACACAGAACCAAAGTGATGCGTTGGCACAAAGACAATCCTCCTTCTGAGTCTGTGGAGCCGGAGACACTGAGGAGGAGCTTAAGTTAACGCCGCGTTCATATTCACTGTAAACACTCATCTCATCTGACTTTTTCTCCTTTATTGGGGTGAACCCTCATCCCTGTCCCACTCCATAAAAATGGACTTTATTGGTCTAAGCACTTAAGTGATTTGGGTGTGGTGCTTAGTGCTTGTGGTTTAAGAACACATATAAGGCTCATCTGACTTTCTTGAGCTTCTAACCATAATATAATGTTCCTTTATAGGCACTCTTTATCACATTAGATGACTGCTGTGAAGTGCTCATGGGCCCAACAACAGTATTCAGTACCACACCTCAGCCGAATGCCCTTCACTATTACATCTCGATATCGTGCTATTAACCATATAAAGCAGAAGTGTCCAAACTTTTATATTGATATCTAAACACAGATGAAGTTGTGGGCCAATTGAGGGCACAGTAAATAATTGAGATACGTGTATTTAGGACAGGTTCATGTATCACAAAAAGCAAGCGGACAGTAACAGGCAAAAAATATGAAATTATAACCTTGTTTAGAAAATTTTAAGTTATGTTTTCATAACTTTTGATGACAATATATATTAAACCTCTAACTATATATTCACCTATCCTGCAATGCACATCTTCCAAACATAGACTGTATAAAGAAGTGGACTCAGTCAGTGTAACATCACCCATTGCATTCAGCTCCAGTCAAATGAAGCTCACCGAGGCTAGCAGCTACGGGGCAAATTCAGAGCTGAAGAATTTATTTACGAACAAAACAACAAAATAAAAAGACCACATCATGTAGAGCAGGTTAACACCTTTTAAGACCCAAATGAAGAGCCTGTGAGCAGCACTTACAGAGAAAGGGACAAGGTTTTTTCAATACAAAGTGAATTGGAACCAAAGTCGATGGAGACAGAAGCGCGCCCAGGCCCATGCTCACGTCCTATTTAACAAACAGTAGTAAGCGGGTTAGCTATGTCCATTTATATATACAGTCCATGCTCATAACCACCGTGGACCATGATTAATTGCTTCTTATTTCACGTTCTGGCATCGGTACAGTCAATAATTCTAATGTGAGTATCTTCAGTTTTCTCCAGCATCTGTTCTCCATTATAAGAGACAGAGAGCTGATAGAGCGGGTGTCTCCTGAGCTCATGGAGGAGTGAGAACAGTGAATGCATTACTGTCATACTTTTCCACAGGGGGAATACAGCTCTGTGTATCATTTACATTAACAAAGGGCAAATACAAACACAACAGGAGACTGGTGAAAAATGCTATTATATTTATAATGATCTGTTCAAGCTATACTTCAAATGTGAGAGATTTAAGGGAAGAAGTCTCTAAAGCAATAATTCAAATGCAAATTAGAAGGATGTCATATTGTTTTAGCAATGCAAATTTGATGTTTTGCAGCTATAGTAAAAATGCAATAGTAGTATATAGGGATGGGCATGATTAATCGACTAATCAATAATTGATAATTAAGAATTTCGTCGATCACGTTAATTTTAATCGACAAACCAAATGTAGGTTGCGGTGCGTAACGTAGCATAAGGAGTCGAGGCTGCGTCTCACAGCACAAACACTGGAGTTGCGGTCTCACGTCTCGGCTCTGGCTCCTTGGAGATCACTATATCCCTCAGAGTGTGTTTACCTGCACATCAGTGTCCTGGTTATGATCTTTTATTTTTTTTTGAGTATCCCGGTTTCGCATGTATACGCAGTATCTCCAATACAACATACGCACAGAACAGACCCACCAGCCTTGTCACATCCTCTGTCACAGAAAGAACACTCATATAATCCACTGAGTCCTTTAGTCCAGCTGAAGCCGACCACATCAATGCACAAGGAAAGAACTGCTTTTTTTCGCTTACGTAAATTAGCCATGCAGTTTTAAGTTTCATTTCTGTAAGACGTAAACAAATGTGCCAAAGCTGCATTAAACACATTCTAATCTCATACGGGCTGATGTGGCTCTATAGTGGTGATGGTTTATATGTTGTAAAATTGAGTTTATTTATGCAGATTAGTAACAGTAATAATAGTGATGATAATTTGAATATAAAATATTAATGATTAATCAAAAATCGATCATTAATTTTCCCAACGATTGATGAAGAAAATTTAATGGAATGTCCATCCCTAGTAGTGTATTAGTATTAGTAGAATTTGTATAGCAGTTTGGCTTAATTTACTAAAATCCTAAATGTAGTAGTGGTGTTAATGGTAGTAACAGTAGCAGTAGAAGTAGTAGTAGTAGTAATAGAGGAATGTGTATAGCAGTAGTAGAAGTAGTAGTAGTAGTAGAAGTAGAAGTAGAGGAATGTGTATAGCAGTAGTAGCAGTAGTAACAGTAGTAATAGTAGTGGTAGTAGTAGTAGCAGCAGCAGCAGCAGCAGCAGCAGCAGCAGTAGTAGTAGTAGAGGAAAGTGTGTAGTAGTAGTAGTAGTAATAGTAGTAGAGGAAAGTGTGTGGTAGTAGTACTAGTAGTAGAGGAATGTGTATAGCTGTAGTAGTAGTAGTAGGAGTAGTAGTAGAAGTAGAAGTAGAGGAATGTGTATAGCAGTAGTACAGGTAGAAGAACTAGTAGAGGAATTTGTGTAGTAGTAGTAGTAGTAGTACATTAGTGGTGTGTATAGCAGTTTAACATACTCCGACAAGTTAACTAAAACCCTAATCACAGTAGTAGTAGTATCAGGTAGTAGTACTACTGTGGTGGTACGAAGATATGCTGAAGTTAATTTTGTTTGGTTACACAATTAAACACAAACATACGCTTTACATTACCATTAAAACACATGCAGAGCTGCTCTAGTTGCAACATGAGTCTGTCATATTGTTTTAGCTTCACACAGGCATGATACTGCAAAAAAAATGAACTAACAGTATTTAATGTCTAGATGTTTAAAAGCATTCTTGTCATATCCACTGTTATGCTAATTGAATCAGTCAGGGTAACAATGAAGCCCACTCCAAACATAATCCAAAAGTATGACAAGAAGAAAGCATTGGTGGCAGTGTTATAGTCTTTCTTCTTCCAGCTCTGGCTGTAAAATCACCTGGGATCGACTGAAATAGACCTTCTAAAAGACGCATTGTTCACATGCACACTGAAGCCAAAATTAGTCATGTAATTTACTGGCCAAAGAAGTTGGCAGATTGTGTTGTTATGACTTCAGAACATGGTTTTACCCTGCGCTGGGCTCTTAAAGGGGTCTCAGCAGAGGTGGTGCCCCATATGTTAAAGTCATATCAGTTATATAGAGTTTTAGCTGTAGTGTTAGAGTTATACATGGTAGCAGTGAAAACATTATTGTCATATGCAACTTGACCATATGGAAAGGTTATAACTAAAACCATAATTTGACAGCTGACTCCATAGACTGTAAATATAAATGGACATAGCGAACATTATCGCCGCCATGTTCCAAATAGGAAGTAAGCATGAGCACGCTTCTAGCTCCATCGACTCCTGCTCCATTTCACTTTGTACTGAAAAAAACAGCGCCTCTCGCTCTGTAACTGCTGCTGTCAGGCTCCTCATTTTGGTCTTAAAATCATCATATTAACCCGCTCTGCATGATCCTGGTGTTTCACGATTTTGTCTCCAAATCCATTACTTTTCCTAATATTGAACTCCAAATTTACCCAATAATTGCTACCCTAGGTGAGCTTTATTTGACTGGAGTTACTGGAGTTAGTTGAACGTTGTGGGTGACGTTAAACTTCCTTAGTCCATTTCTTTATACAGTCAATGGCCTTAACATTCGGTCAGCACCAGTGGATATATGCATAATGTTGCCACTTTAAAGCAACATGTGTAACTGTCTACAGGTGCACGATTCCAGGGAAACAGAAAATAAAACCATACTTCCGAACATTTTCCATGGAGATAGATTCTGTTGCTCAAAATTGTCAGCTGACCTTGAAGCCTGTATCTGATTTTTCCCATGTATTTGAGCAAAACGTATCTTACAGTATCGTATAAGCAGCTCAAGGTCAAATACGTCGACTGTATTCTGTCTGCATCTAATTATAAAGTCAGATAATCAGGAGGTGCAGGGTTAGCATGCAAGCTGTACCGTGACAGCTAAACTTCTCTCTGGACTCTGAAAGTTGTGAAAAGTAAGACTAATTTAAGATGTGTCTGTATTTTTTAATGCGAGGTATGTAGAGAGATAATAACACAGAGACACGGACAGTGTAACTATAAGGAGAATGACATATCTGCGAGTGTAGAGATGATTTCATAGCCTCCGTGTCGTTCATCTCTCTCCTCACACCTCCTCTGTCATCCCTCTCTCCCGTCTCCGCTGTCCATAACTACATCCCTCACTCTCCGTCTCTCCCATCCCTCCAACCCCTCCCAAAACATTCCATCTGCTCCAACTGTCCCAGGATCCCGTAAAAATCCACTGGCACCATCTCATCGCTTCCCGTTCATAATGTGTGCCAATCCGAGCCGAAGCCAGTCAAAGATTAGCATGCGGGCTATGTTAGTGCTTATCTCTCCTTCTGACATAAACTCATTACGAATATGCTGGTGCAATCTCAGCTATGTTATACTCTTGGCCTACCCTGTCACAGAATATGCACTGATAGCTCTGGTAGTAGTCAGGGCAACTACTGAGCTATAAGATTACAGTAGTACGTTGATTCCCACGCCAACATTGTATACTGATGTTGTGCTATTGGGCAACACTTTAGATCTTCCCTGCATAGATAGTTTTACTGTGATACTGTGTAGCCTTCAGTGGATAGTAGCCAAAGAAGCTGTTAGCAGGGTCTCCTCTCCACAGACATGACCTGTAACGTGACCTGACTGTTTAAAGGTCCTATATTACTCAAAATGGACATGTATTAGCTATAAGCACAAGCAACTGTGTTTGGATTCATTCACACATGTTTGAGGAACCCTTTATTATTAGTCTGTCTACATCTCCAAAGCTCAAAATGCTCTGTTCCACCTTGTGATGTCATGAAGAGGTAGTTTTCAAGTTCAGTTTTACCTTTTTGTTCAGTGGAGATTGGCAACTCCAGAGATGAATTTATACAGATGATTTTAGAGGTGTATGGAGTTTAAAAACACAGTGGAGCACTTCCTGTATTAACACATGACATCACAAGGTGGAACAGGGTGTTTTTCATTTCATTCAACATGTGTGAATGAAACAAAACACAACTCCAGGTATGTTTGTAATAAGGAAACAACATTATAACATAGATCAGGAAATAGCGTAATATGTGCCCTTTAATGTTTAATGTTATACTATGTAACATTCTGTACAATATCATCTCTATGGGGACGAGCAGGTGGCGGGCCCTCCACCAGAAGAGTTACACAGTGCACCTTTAATGAAATGTGATTCTATTGCAAATATAACTACCCGTAATGAGTTTGCCGATATCAAGTTAGTGAAAATCATTAAAATGTTAACGGGGACTGCAGTCAGGGGGAGTCGGCAGGTTAAAGATATGGTCGAATGCGTGATTTCCATTTTGCGTTCCTTGCATTATCCATGAAATAAATAAACGTCTGGGGTGATGTTTTGTGGAGGCAGCAGAGTGGTGAATAATGAACAGGTGATGTGGCGCTGGGGCAGGTTTTCATACACTGTGTTAAATGGGGCCAGACAGATGAACCTCGTCTCCTCTCAGATTTTAATATATTTTTGCTGTTTTCTTTTTATTGAAAGTTTACATTTTTATTGCCTTGAACATATAGTTCACTTGATAGCCACATTTGGTTATGGGATGGGAGAAGATCTCATGACACAAAATCTCATAACATAAAATTGATGAAACTGAAGATTCTGCTCACGTGTGGAATCCATTTATCGTGGGCAAACAACAACACACACAAACCCTTCTTCTCTCAAACAGAAAACACTCTGTTCCACTGTTACGGCCCTGTTACCTTATTTATTCCATTTTACATCTTGGTTATTTTGTTACTTCCGCGGTCCCTAGCAGAGCTGGGTCGTAACATCCACCTTGTGATGTCATGTGGTAATACAAGAAGCATTTGGATGATTTGCAGCCCTGAATCACTCATTTCAACTGACTTAAAAGGTAGGTAAAAGGTAGCTGTTAACTTAAACGTACCTCCTACTAGCTACTACCTAATAAAGGATTATGCAAACGTGTGAATGAAATAAAACACAACTTCACACTGCAAAAAAGGCCTATCAAAAAATAAGAAAAAAATACCAATTCTGAGGTAAAAATGCCCTATTTTAAGTAAAATTATCTCCCAGTGCAGTAAGACATTTTCACTTACCAAGTTTTCTTAAAACAAGATAAAATATCAATCTTGTTCTAAGCAGAAAACACTAGTTTCAAGTATTTATGGCAAGATTTTTCACCTTATTGGTTTGAGAAGGAAGTTAAAGAGGCTTAACCTGGCTTGATTTAATATAAAAAAAGTGCTTAGAATAAGTTGTAATATCTAGACAAGATAAATCAGGATGGAATATCTTGAAACAAGCAAAATAATCTAATCTTATTAAGTAAAAAATCTTAAAATTGTTTTTTTAAGATGAATCTGCTTAATTCAAGTCAATTTAACTATGCTAGAAAGTCCTTTTTTGTAGTGCAGGTATGTTTTTGAGGAGGTAACAACATTATAACATGACTTAAAGTTCAAAAGTAATTTCTGAGTAATATACAGATACAATATTACATGTACATGGTCTGAACCTAAACCTCCTGAAAACTTGGTTCTTTTGATACTTTGACCGCACTGATCTTTCCACTGCAATAACTTTTATTTTATACTCTTATATGTAATTACTTTCTATTTCTAAACCCATCTGTCTTTACTCACAGGGAGCTGACAGGTCAAAACATTAGCACGTTGTCAGCGACTCCTCAGACTGCACACTTCTCCATTACACCTGATTTTCTCCCGGCTAGTTTCCCAGATGGGGTCACTGCTCAACCGTTCGGGGAGGAAGTGAGAGTGTGGAGAATTGACGGCAGCCATTTTGGGGCCTCGGGGTCTCTCTCTCGCCCTCTGCTTCTCTCTGTCTCTCTGTCTCTCCCTCTTTCTCTCTCTCTGGGGGTCCGCTGTGTTCTGGGTCACAGCTCGGCCCCAGGCAACCACTGGCTCTGCTCTAGTCATTCCCTGTTGTTTTGGGTGCAGGCACATTCCACACAATTTTTCACCTTTTATGTCCATGTCAACCTGTTGGCGTGTTATAGGCAAGACCACACTGACTGATCCAATGTGGGATGATTCGATTTTCAGACATGTAATTTATTGATTGATTTGAGCCTGATCTGGCTTTGGATTTGACCTTCATACTCCTTCTGATACTAAGAAAATGGCTCAATATTCCAATTTTCATACATGAATGATCAGTTGAAAAAACAAGTTAATTTTCAACACAAAATAGTAGTTTCAATAATTTAAATATCTGTTGTATATTTGTTAAAATTAAGTCTGTTAAATCAAGAATGATATTGCTTGTTCTTTGTATTTCTTTACAATTAAATATCAGTTTAGTCCCCATGCCCTCTGTCTCATCTCGAACCAGAATAAAACACGATCGTCCAGTCAGATTTCAGTATTTCAGTGACGCATCTGAAACAAAGCTCATTGGTCATTTAGAACAAATTGAAATTTCTCTCACCGCAGATTAGTTTAGTGCATCACTCATTGGGTCAACAGAAATCTGCAATGTTTTTCAAACCTACTTGATTCCCCCCCCATTTTTTCCCCTCGTAAACATGAATAAATGGGCATAGCTAACCCGATAACCGCTTTTTATTGAAAAATGTTGCCCCTCTCTGTAACTGCTGCTGTCAGACTCCTCATAAATTTGGTCTAAAATGTTCGTATTAACCCTCTCTACATGATCCTGGTGTTTTTACTTTGCGATTTTCTCCATAAATAAATTCCTGTAGCTAATATAGAACTCACCCCTATAATTACTAACCTCAGTGAGCTTCATTTGACTGGAGATGAACACTATAGGTGACGTCACACTCCCTTAGTCCACTTCTTCACAGTCTATGGACATAATCATAACTGTGAAATGCAAGTACCCACTACATAATCATCCCTGAAACACATCTACACACACTATTCTTAAGAACCTTTGCATTTTAAGATGAGCATCTCCAGAATTGATAAGGAAAATGTACAGCCCACAGAAGAGTAAAAACGAACGCAAATTAATCTCTTAAACTGGGATATAATTTCACTTCCTTCCCGAGCAGTATTAAACCTGTAACGCGATACATATCTAGGCTGTGGCACTGAAAACTACTCCTTATGCATCTGGGGCTTTAGATTAACTCTATCTATGTGAGTGACGGGCTTCTTCTGTGTTTTTACGAGCACGTCTGGCTGTATTTATGTATTGCATTTCCCAGTCTTGTCCCGCACAGCTGCTTGCACGAATCAGTACTGATAACAAATGCTCTAATTCCTTTCGGATCTTGTGTGATTGCAGCGACCGGGCCCTAAAATGTAAAGTATTGCTTGGCGGTACACAGTATAGGTGACCAGGGTTGCCAGGTTTTCAGAGAACAAAAAGCAAACAAGCCTTTGAAAAGAAAAAAACAAAAAATAAGCAACATCAGCACAACAAAAATAGGTAAAAAAATAAGAAATGTAACTTTTATGGTGTCGTCAAGCAAAGTACTAAGACGTGCAAATGTGATGTTCTTATTTTTCATAGCATATTTTCAAATTAAGATGCTTTAAAACGTGAATCAACTGTCAACGCCACGTATTTCAGACATTGCTGGTTTAATTATCGTAAAAGAGACATGAAAAAAGGCAAAAAAGTCATCTTTTGTGATGTGAAAGTCAAAAAATTAATAAAAGTAATCGCTATAAAGAAGCAGAATTGCAACTCTGTAGGTGATTGCTTGGGGGAGTCTGGTGGGTAAATGAAGTGTTGAAAGGGGGAGGGGGACTAGCATGATGATTCATGTTATCAGTTACAGGGTTATTTTTCAATATTTCAAATTGATGTAATCGGCCAAAAAACACATTAACATTCTGTGCAGTGATAATGGCTAGAAGTGTGATAGTGTGCGCTGCATAGTTAATTGTATTGTATATGAAGTAGTAGTGGCAGGAGGATAATAACAATATTGAGGTAATAGTGCAAATTGAAGCAGCAGTACTAGTAGTAATATGGTAGTTGTAATAATAGTAAGTTAGCATAATATAAAGCGGCTCATATTACACTATTTTAGCCATGTTATAATATTGTTTCCTTATCAAAAACCTACCTGGAGTTGTGTTTTGTTTCATTCACACATGTTTAATGCACAAATGCTGCAAATTTAGGCTGAGTTCTTGTCTCAAACAGAACCTGGCGATCTAATTCAGGAAGTGTTCCACTGTGTTTTTAAACTCCATACACCTTCACTAAAATAATTTGGATGATTTTATCCCAGGAATTGCCGATCTCTACTGAACAAAAGGTAAAAGATAGCCGTTAATTTGAAAATTAGTAGTAGTGAAAGTAGTAACTAGTAATAGAAATATTAGTAGGCAGTTGTCAGGTTAGTAACAACAACTAGCATACAAACCGGGGCTGTCAACGTTAACGCGTTAACTCATGCAATTAATAACAATAAAAAATTGCACTAATGTTTTTTGATGCAGATTATTCACACTATTTATTTTGAACTCACATGCTCCTCTATCGAAAGTGCAGATGTTGACCTGAAAGGCGGCGCAGGTTATTAGGTCAGTGATCAGGTCTATCCATACAAGACATTGGATAAAACTAAGGTAGTTTGCAGATATTGCAGCGATGAACTCTCTTTCCACCGAAGCACAACAAGTTTAAAATACCATCTCGAAGCAAAACGCGTGTTTGATTCAGCGGCAGCAACAACACTACTTGTGCACCGTCAAGCTGAGCACAGCAAACAACGGCAATATTGTCAACAAAACTACCAGCGATAGAAAAATGACAATAATATAACTTTTTGATAATAAATTGCATTTTTGTCCAAATATTTTGGTATTTTTTTGAAGAATAATTAACTGTGATTAATCGTGATTAATCACATTTCTAAAGTGTGATTAATCTGATTAAAAAAATTATCGTTTGACAGCACTAATACAAACCTGAATCTCTGACAATAAAACACTTTATAATTACATGCAGACAGTACACACCTGACTTATTTTGACCTCAAGAGCTGACAAATTTTGCTCGACATAGAAAAAAATCTGGTAGAGGCCCTTTAAATACCAGCTTCCTCATTTCACGGTTTGAAAATTATGTACTGTAACTTTAAGTGACCCTAAGTAATGTACAAAGTTCTTATATTTTGTCCTAAAAACGTATTAACACTGAAAAACGCAATAACATCTGAAGTCATAAGACTTTGTAATTGAGTCCGCCTCCACCAGACCCTGAATGACAGACGTGAATCGCACACATGGGACGTTTTACAATGACAAAATAAATAATTATAGGCAAAGACAAAGGATCAGTCGCAGAAACACGTTTACGGATAAAGTAGCAAAGCAAAACCGAATGCTTATTAGTGCCATTCATATTCATGACAGCTGAACCGAGCCCGTTATGGACCACTCTCAATCACATTTGCATTTACATTAGAGTCCATAATGTAATGTTATGGGAAAATGGCTTAAAGAATATGCTAGAGGGGGGTTCATACAGACTATTTGAGGACATGGAGTGTTAAGAACTGGCCTAAAAACACACACATAATTTTTCTGGTATAGGGTCCCTCACCTGCTTGTCACATTATAGCTTTTAACTTATCCATTTGGCCAAATTACAGGCCAGATCTATGGAGAGATGACCCAGCTCACAGTAAGAACACGCATGACTATGAAAACACCGAAATAGAATAAATGCACTAAATTAAAACTATAGTTCAGGACCAGTTGCCAGTCCTCTCATATTTGGGCTTTCTCTAGGTTTTTAACTAAACGACCACTGAAGTGTAGGCATTACATTTGTTATTTTAAATCTGTCTTGTAACCTTTCTTGATTGTTCCAGGGTACAGCTTTAAATTGATTGTGTTTATTCAATTACAGGTGATTTTAGTGCTCAAAAATAATCTGAAAAAGTGCATTATTACTGAGAACAGGTTCGCTTTTCCACAAATATGACCTGAAACTTCGCCTGCTGGGCACTTGGTTGTCTCTGTGGAGATAAGTCTTTAATGTGAACCACTCCAGCCGAAATAAAATAATGTCTAAAGACAAGCAGGTGAGGAATCCCAGCGGAAAAGTTACACAGTACGGCTTTGTGCGTGTGCCAGCAGCCAGAACATTTGATAACACACAGTACGGTGAACTTTATAGTAATTTTCCTGTGCATTTCCAGAGTCAAAAGTCTGTTTCAAATCTTTCTGTGCCTCAAAGAGCTCCTCCAAAAGTGGGCTTATGTTATAATGCATTTGAGAGCAGAGCGTGGAGTAGGCGAGGCGCTCTTTGGCAACGCTTCTCTGGTCGAGGAGGGAAATCCCTGCTTCTGGATCTGAGCCGAACCAACGCAGTCACTGTTCAAAAGTAAGACACAATTTAAAGAAAATAGTAACGCAGGAATAAAAACATGGAGTTAATAATATAATGTAGTAAATGGTATATAGTAGAAGTATATGTATTGTAGTAGCAGTAGTTTTAAGATCAGTCAGTGGTAGATATTTGTATAATACAGATAGAAAGCATTAGTGTTGAGTAAGGTTAGGCAAAATGGTGCTAAAAGTTAATAAACGTATCAAAGTATTAGTAGATATAGCTACAGAATTATTTAGCTGTATGATATAAATTTAAAAAAAAGTCCTAATTTAGCTGAGATAAAAGTTTTTGAATGATTATAGATAATGAATCTAATGAACACTGCATTACAATACAAACATTAGACTCAGTGTTTAATTTTCAACATTAAATAATAATACTTTCTTTTATATTACCATGTGATCTTATATCTGTGTTATTCACTGATATTTTCAATACTAGTTTTAGTATCTGATTTCCAATACTTTTGACTGTACACTGCATATTTAAAAAAAATGGTTAAAGCAGAACTAAGTAACCTTGCTATATGACATTTTGGGTGTTTGAAGGGTGCACTGGCACCCCAACTGTCTCTGGGCGGAAAAAACAGACATGAAACTTGGTTGACACCGACCTGCCGACAGCTTTCAGGGGTCTATTCTCGTTCTCGCGATAGCCAAATTGTTTTATGGCACTTCAGCACTGACAGGTAACCGAGCTAATGACACACCCGTTACTGATGCTGTCCACAGTTCACTGCAAGAATACATATCTAGTGTTTATTTGTGAGGTGTCAGGCATGGCACAACCAGCTAAGAGACAGCAGAATCCTTTGTCCGAGGATGCAAGGAAAAGAAAACTTGAATCAGAGAGTGCCCCTCACACACGAGTCAATCTGGAGAAGGCGTTTGAGGAATGACAGAGCTCAAAGAAAGAGAAGGACGGAGGAAAGAAGGAAAGTGACGCAGATCTGGCCATATTGTTACTGAATGTAAGTTTCATATATGCACTGCTCGTGTCATTGTTATACTTATGCAATTTGAGTAATTGTTAGCTTTAGTACGCAGTTGTTCGTAGATGCTATTACTAGTGTTTTCCATTGTAGCTATGAAACCATACCAATAGGTTCACAAATGCTTGTATAAATCCTTTGATTTGAGTGGCTAATGTATCATCTAAGTGCAGGATATGTACAGCTTGTGTTGTCATTGAGCAAAAACAAGTGCAAATTGCAAATTTAGCCCTGATGTGATATCTGACTATGGCTAACATAATAATAATAATAATAATAATAATAATAATAATAATAATAATAATAATAATAATAATAATAATAAATTTTATTTGTAATGCACTTTACATTTCAGTGAAATCTCAAAGTGCAAGCATCACACCAGCATCAAACGGGATCACACATTTGCATGGGATCAAAGTGCGCGTCACATCGGGGTTACTTCTGTAAGTGACAGACTGATGTTTCATCTGTATGTAGTAGTAATGTTATATGTTTTAGCAGCTGGACGTGTTCTTTGTTGTCAGTTTTGACAGTCAGTTGTAAACATAGCCATGAACAACTTTCGCCCAGATGTAAATTCAGCTGAAGGCGTTTAACAGTAATGCATTTGTATTGGATCAACCCGTTTGGAATTTCGAGGGGAATATACAATGCAATTATTTATTTAAAGAGTAAAATAACATTACCCGCCTGAGACATTTTGCTGTGTACAGTGTTCACCGGCTTTGTGATGTGAGCGCTCATCTGAGCGGTGGGGGAGGTGGGGAACGGGGTAGAATATTTATGACAGTGCATTCTCACAAGCGACCAGATGGGGGAGTTACTTAGTTCTGCTTTAAAAATGGTATTATGAAAAAAGTTTTAGAACTGTTATTTAAAAGCATTTAAATACATTATTCCAGAAATCTCCAAATTGTGTAACTTTTTAACAGGATAAAAGTGTAAACCATAAATATTCAAGTGCTTTTATTGTTGCTTGAGGTGAGTAAAAAATATGATGCAATTAATTCTTCCATTACCAGTGTGTATAGAAAATTATATGATTTAATTGATGATATGTCAAAGACACATGCATGCCCTTATACATTGGATGCACATGGCCCATGTGGAGTTGTATTTAAGACTATACATTAACGCTCCCATCACTATAAGAAAGGCATCGATGAGAGCTGAAGTGATACCGCTGAACCCTGGACAATATGAGCCTAATTACACAGTGTTGTCTCCAAAGGGCCATAAATCAATGCTTTTTCCTGAATCCAAAACAACTGGATCAATAGCGCTGCATCTCAATGGCTTTAATGAGAGCGGTGAGTCTAGAGTGAAAATAAACTACTTCAGTGAGGTGTGAATGCATTTTAAATCACACAAACATTTTCACTTGTAAAGACTTACTTATTGTTGTGTCTTATTTGCTAATGTGTGTTCTTTTAGTTGTGAAGGAGGCACGGGGATCACAGTAGTAGTAGTAGTAGTAGTACTAGTATAATGAATGTAGTAGTATAAGCGGCGTAGTAACAGGTGTATGAATATCTAATGCTGCTGATACACTAGTGGTGTACAACTAGAAGCTAAATATTATTAATTAGTAGTAGTAGTAGTAGTAGTAGTAGCAGTAGTAGTAGTAGTAGTAGTAATAGTGGTAATTACTGAAGATTTTTATGTCTGGCAATATGAAGCAATGGTAGTACTAGCAGTAGAGGATTAAAGTATTTTCTCACTTACTCAGGGTTATAAAAAGTAGTAATAGTAGTAGCAGTTGTAGTAGCAGCAGTAGTAATTTTTCTCAGCTGATTACACTGGGCGAGGATAAAAGTAGCAGTAGTAGTAGTAGAAGTAGCAGTAGGAGTAGTTGTCTAATTAGGTGATTACTACAGAATTTTATATCTGTAAATATGAACCAATAGTAGTAGCAATAGTAATAGTAGTACTAGCAGTAGAGTAACCAAGTATTTTTCTCACTTGGTTACTCTGGACTATAAAAAGTAGAAGTAGTAGTAATAGTATTTTTTCGCAGTTGGTTACAGTGGACTACGATAAAAAGTCATTGTCGTAGTAGTAATACTTTTTATCACTTGGTTACATTGGGCCAGGATAAAAAGTAGTAGTAGTAGTAGTAGTAGTAGTAGTAGTAGTAGTAGTAAAATAAATGTAGTAGTATAAGTAACAGGTGTATGCATATCTAATGTTGCTGATACAATAGTGGTGTAGAACTAAAAGCTAAATATTATTAATTTGAAAAAGTAGTAGTAGTAGTAGTAGTAATAGTAGTGGCAGTAGTAGTTTTACATGAATACAAAGGTAGTTCTACATTATTTGACGCAGCATAATTTAGTTTCCATTGTGTTTTGCAATGCACCATTTGTGACAATTCATTTCATCAGCCTGTTCGCCTACATACGCTACTGTTTACTATCCTAACATAATTAATGACATTCTTACTCGCATTCACCTCACTGTTAACAAAGGCTAAATATTAACACCACATACAGGCCCTGATCTGTCATGGCCGTTAATCAAATTGCACTAAATTGTTTGTTAAATAAAATCACAGTTGACAAGGGCCCCTGGGGGACATCAATTAGGCCGATAAGCAATGAAAATGAGTGATGATTTTTCAAACGCTGTCCGCCCGTGTACGTCCGGGGAACACAGGAAAACAGGAAGTTGTTGTGTGGGGGAGATTCGAGGCTTCATAAATCCCATTGACAAGCAATAAGCACCAGGGCTCTGTTTGTGGGTATAGGAGCGAGGGTGAGGAGGGGGAGACTGATACGCCGTGACTTCCTCTGAGGAGGTAAAGGGCACAATCATTTTTGAATTTCATAATCGTGCAATGAACCCAGGTGCATTCTCAAGTCGTGATTAAAAATAATAAGAGTTTAGCCTTTAGTATTGTGTTTTAAAATGTATTATTGTAATATTATCTCTTATGTATTGTTGTATTGTACTGTCATCCTCGTCGTAGTACCTCATGAGGCTAAAGATGGCAAGGTAGATTTCCTTTACCAGCACTGATCTCCAATTAACACTTTGGATTTATTTGCTATATTGTTGTCAAAAATAGTTTTTGGCAAATATTTAACATACCGTATTTCTCGGACTATAAGTTTTTTCAGGGTTTGGGTGGTTCCTGTGACTTATACTCAGGTGCGACTTATATATTACATTTTTCACACTGATAGTCCATAGACCAAATATATGAATCGTATATATGAATCAAAAATGAAAAAAACAAATCGTTATCTGTTTTTTCATTTTGGTTTTAGAGACAAATAATAAAGAAAAAAGTTGTTTTTTCGTTTTCTTATTTTTGGTTCTATATTGAAAAATGAATGAACGAATGATACATGAACTGTTCTCTATTCGGTTGTTTTACTATGTTCAGTTGTATTTGCTATATTACTATAACTTACCTTTCTAAGATAGCAATTTATATGATACATAGTTTTATAATCCTTATCTTTATAGATCTTTATAGTGTTTGTCTATTTTTAACTTAACTGCACTTCTATTGCTGCTACTGTTTCTTGCTGTTCTCTTTACTGTGCGTTGCAACACTGAAATTTCCCCATTGTGGGACAAATAAAGGATATCTTATCTTATATTATCTTATCAAGATGAAATGTTGGTTTTTGGTCTCTGATTTTATAAAATAAAATCCCCGATTTATACTGCGGTGCGATTTATAGTCCGAAAAATAACACGTTTTTCTCATTCTCGTTCTCTCTTTTCTGTTTGAGCATCTAAGTTCTCTAATTCTCAGTACAAAGTCCATTTCTCATGTACAAGCTCTGAACCTCCAGAATTCCCTTGCTGAGCTGCAGAGGCTGCACTAGCACTGATTAATAATTGGCTGCAGTAACTGGGGGATTATGGAGGATTAAATAGTGAGGATTCAGATCAGAGAGGTAACTTTATTTATCTAGCGCTTTTCACAGACACATGCCCCCAAAGACGCTTTATGCAGCATTATTAACAGAGATTAGAAAGAGTCCTTTAAAATTTAAAGCAACTGGATTTCAGCATTGAAACTGGCGACAAAACCAAGAGACGACATGAAAACAACAACAACACAGCCATTATGACCAATATCTTTGTAATTAAGAATAAATCAGCAATTGTTATCGAATGTTCGCATGTTTACCTCATGTTGGGACACAGATTGGTCATTTGAAATCAAAAGGTTATGTACTGTTCATTCAAAGACATATATATTAACTGTAAATAAGTACCTATGATCAAAATTGCTCTGTAGTCAAAGGAGAATGCAATGCCCAAATGGAAAGTTGAGAGATGATTGAGTGAAAAAAATACCCACACACTTTCAGATGGCTCAAAATGATGAATCTGTTTTATATTGGTATGTGATACAGAGGCTGATGGATGCAGGACCAAAGTAAGAACAAAAGACTAAGACATGAACAGTGAATCTGAGCAAACCACAATATTCTTGAGTTACACTAGGTGGTCAGGGCTTATATGTAGTATCCAGTGCAGTGGACACTCAGTCTGCCACATGGGACAGGTACAATGAGCTTCTGTATCAGGGTAATGGATGTGATCACAGCTTCCTGGTGAATAATGCAGTTCGTCTAATTGGGACGTTTAATATTTAATGTGTTTGAGGAAGGGCCAGAGGACAGTCAGGATCTGGTTAAGATACACTGTCTCTGAGATGTCAGCTTTGAAATAACCCCGTCGATAATGCCAGAACAGCACTTATATTGTGTTGAGCTTGGATTTGAGCTGTTTACAAGGTAATTCACAGGCTGTATAAGACTATGGCGATAGGATGTGTTGGTTTAGGTTAGGAGGAGGGCGCTAATTATCTAAAAATGTGGTTTAATGTGTGACTATTTGTTAATCTGATTTCCTATACCTTAATTAATTAGACTAAAACCCTAACTATAATTTACCTATAAGCTCCTACCTCTTCTGATGTCCTTTTAATAACAATACCTTCACATTGTCTTTTGTGCATTGTCATATCTATTGTCTTTTTTTCCCATGGAGCCATTTAACACACTGTTTGCTTTTGTCAGAAATACTCTGAACACACCCTGACATATTGATCCCATTGTCTGGTCAAGGATAACAGCCGGAGCGCGGAGGTGTCCACCCACAAGACCGGACTTTTTACTGCCGTTTTTATTCGACCTTCGGAAAGTGGACACCTCTAGAACAGAGAATGCATCAAGTTTACAGTAAAATCCATTTTTCCTGCTCTCTGAGGACTCGTACAGCCGCTAAGCCAATTGTAATTCATATGGACAGTAACAGTGGAATTGTCTGTGTTTGGGCAGCGTAGTGATTTAAAGATTTGGGTCAAAGAGCACATGGTACCATTTGGATTTAGCTAAAAAACCTGGGACTGGCAGTTAAAGAGCCCAAATGACGCTATTTTCTGATCTATTTTATAATGTAGTTACCTCATCAAAAACAACGCCTGGAGTTGTGTTTTGTTTCATTCACATGTTTAACACGCAAAACCTGCATTAAGGAATTGGTGATGTCATGTGGTGATACAGGAAGTGCTCCACTGTGTTTTTAAACTCCATACACCTTCTCTAGAATCATTTGGATGATTACAGCCTTGATATTGCCTCTACTGAACTAAATGTAAAGAAAGGTTTTCATTTGGAAACTACCACTACATGACATCAGAAGGTGATGAGCATTTTGAGCTTTAGAGATGTAGACAGGCTAATATTAAAGTGTTACTCAGACATGTGTGAATGAAACAAAACATAGCTTAAAGCTCACAAGAGTCAAATTTGTATAAAATAGGGCCTTTAAATAAATAATGTACCAATCTGGCAGCTACTCTAGGTCAGTCATAAGACTGTAACCATGGTGAAGTGAATTATAGCTTCATTACTTTGTGATCTATATAAGCGAGCAAGTTATGTTCCTTTAAAATGTATGTTTCCTGAAAAATGTCCAAGACAGACATAGTTAAAGACAGTCAGCTCTATGTACAGTAACTATTCTTATCTTATAGTCAATGAATTTAGATGTGTGGGATTTAAAGATAGACAATGTTGTAAAAACACAACACGTCTTTTTCTACACCTCACTGAGAATTTATAACAAGTAATTTGAAAAGAAGACATCAGTATTGCCAATGACATTTCTACTTGTTCATTACTTATTACCCCATTAACATGCAAATCCATATTCCTAATAAGAAAGCGCACAGTAGTCATTCCCTCTCCCATTACTCAGACATGCTCCACTCAGCCTCACATGCAGTCAGACCCCTGCTACTGTACAATTACCAGTGTTCAGGTTAGCATTAATTGAATTACTGGGTGGCTTCCTTCCCTGCTCTCGTGTGTGGGGCAGATCCATCATGGCCGCCGCTATCCCCTCCTCCATCTCGGGCTAAAAAGATGTGCGCTGTGCCTCATCTATCAACAGGCCTGTCCTGCTTTGGCAAACTAATGTTCACACGCATTCCTCTCCTTAATCAAGCTTTGTTGTTGAGGAAGTTGGCAAATTCTAACAGGCTAAAATAGTATGTAGCGAGTGTGCAAATTATCTGCCCTGTGACTTGCAGTTAAATGATTTGGATTTGAAATAATGCCAGATGCCCTCCCTGACAAACACTGGCACAACAAAGTCCTGTTGTCAGTAGATAAAGGTGCACTCTATAACTTTCCTAGAGGGTTTACTACATGCTTGTGTGTTTGGTTGGTTTGTCTAAAATATTCCAGTGTAGCTTTAAACCTGTCAATCTCTATGGAGACAAGAAGGTTACACCACCATAAAAATTTAAGCAGCAAAAGTTTGTAATTGAAAAAAAGGCTATAGATAGATCATTTCAAAGGTATATGGTGGAACATTTCAGACAAAGCAATGACCTTCAGTGGAAACAAGACGACGGTGGACCTCCAGCTGAAAAGTTACATAGTGCAGCTTTAAATCACCTTTATCAAGCGACAATGGGAGTTTGTTGTGCTAGTCTTAGCCATGCTGAGTGTTTGGTCGGGGCGTCTGGCATCATTTCAAATCCAAACTATTTAGCTGCAAGTGTAAATATAAACTTCTCAGATGAAGGAACCAACATATAAATAGGCCTTTCACAATAATTACTATATCGACATATCGTTCAATATATGACAGATGGGGCAATATTTTCAGTATTCATCGTGTGCATGTTTTCTTTGCACTATTGGGAAATGTGTTATGGGTTATTTTTGAATATATGATCAGATCTGAGCTGTAAAAGGTTGAATTAATAACTTGTATAAGTCATTACAGATGCAAACTGAGTACCAACGTGTTTTTTAACAATCAGAATCAGAAAGGTTTTATTGCTATAAGGTTCACAACATTAGGAAATTGCTGTGGTACTTGGACCGAAACGTAGACAAACACTAAACATGCAATAAATAAAATAGAATAAATTAAAGTAGAAAGTAATAAACTATAATATAACACAAAAATTGTACATTTAGAATATTTTTTGTTTTAAATCTGCTCTTGGGTCATTGTATTAGTGACATTAATTAGTTTCAGTATTATCGTTTATCATCTATATTTACTTCAGAAATATATCACACTTCAAAATGTGTTATCGTGACAGGCCAACCTACAGTATAAAAGACACTCATCACTTTGTAGCAGTCAAATTTTTAAAAGAATTACGAAACGTCGTATCAATAAAAAAAAAAAACAGGAGTGAGACAGTGTGCGGTAGTTTTCTCGAAAAAAAGAATTACTGTCACAGATGTTGGTACATCTTGTGAACAAAACATGTTTAATTGTGCCAGAAATGCTTGCCCTATATTTCTCTCCAGGAGCTAAACCTCACATTTGGACGTTTCTTGGGCTTTGCATGTGTGTAACTGTGAGGCAGAGGTTGGCCGGTGGCGGAGATGGGCCTGAGGTGCTGTGTGGTGGGCGCGAGCTGCCAAGGCCCTGGCACAGGACACATGCCCCGATGGAGGCAGGAGAATGGGCCACTGGAGCCATGCTATCACCACCAGGGCAGCTGCAGACCACATGGGGGCAAGGGGGTAAAGTCCATGAGGCAAGACAGGCACAACAGGGAAAGTACTGTGGTAGATTTAGGCTAAGTACCTTTCCATTTTGTTTGTGTCAGTATACTTGTCGTTACCTACTATAACCTATTAATAATATTGCTATACCATATAGTTTTTATCATTAATTTGAAGTACCACAGTTACGTCTTTATAGTTCTTTCCCACCAAGCTGCAAAACATAAAAGTTCAAGATCATTAACTTTTTTAATACCAATTTTTGGCTATAGAAGTACTGTCTTTTTGGTACCGCATCTTTAGGTGATACCAATTTTAATGAAGAAATATATATTTTCACACAAATGACACACACAAAAAAGAAAATTAAAATAGCTTCTGTTTTGTGTGTTTTTTGGTTTTGTTTTTCTGTGTGTGAATTTGTGACTGGCAAGATTAATCAATTTAAAATTACAATTAAAATCAGAGCTATAAGCAAATTGTAATCAGCATGATGTAGCTAATATAATATGTATCTCTGCAAACAAAATAATGTGTCTCTATGGAGTATTATCTTTTATAAAACCAGCCAGACTCATGTTAAAATGTGTTTTAATATAAATCATTGACTACTAAAAAATTGCTACAAAAAAGGTCACAATTAAATATTCTTTCAAAATTGTTCTGCCCCATATCACCGTGAACCAGAAGTAATTTGTAAACAGTCGTAAATAACTAAATAAATGTGAGTGCCCCGTTGAGGTAACAAAACTGAACTTATAGCTCATTACAGCAGACCCGGTCAAACTACAACAGTGGCTCCTTTATGTACCACCAAAACACATGGCTTAAATCCCCAAATACTTTCAAACAATAGCAATATATGAAAGAAACCTAAACAGCCATAGCAACGTAAAACTGCCCAATGTCTCCCAACGCGCCCATCCACCTCCTCTGCCTCCGTCTGGTTCTCCCAGTGTGGAAAATCCGAGCGTTCCCAGTGCAGTGATAAAGCAGTTGCCGTAGAGATGGGAAAGAGAGATCCATCACCACGGAGACGTAGGCTTATACTCTTGCCAGTCTGCACCTCTGAGGGCTGTAACAAATGTGAACTATACATGCATCATTTACCAAGGCCCCTCCTCCTCGGTCCGGTCACACAGGTTTGGGTGCGCAGATTTTAGAAACAATTACAATTTAAACAAAAATGTAAATGTTATATATGCACAGTGCACACATATGTTTTGGGATGGTTTTGTTCCGGGAATGCTGTAGCATCCAAATCTTTCCAAAGTATTACATTTGCATCCAAGTAATAGCAGCTTTGGTCAGTCCTCAGAAAAGCTACAGATACGTATCTAAACTGAGACGGCACTGGGGTAATAGTTTGTACCTTTTATAATTGTATACATTTTGTATCTGCATTCTTATATTTTTCTTTTATTGTATGTGAACTGGACTAACTATCTGTATTAAAGTTATATAATATATATAATTTTATATTCATGTACTAAATATTTAGCTTACATATTTTTTTATGTTCACCATATTTTGGGAATTTTTAGTTAATCTGGGCAACATAGGCTGGAGGTATGGCGGCATGGTGGCTGAGTGGCAACACTCAGGCCTCACAGCAAGAAGGTTGCGGGTTCGATCCCCGGGTTGCCCGAGCCTTTCTGTGTGGAGTTTGCATGTTCCTCCCCATGTCTGGATGGGTTTCCTCCGGGTACTCCGGTTTCCCCCATCAACCCAAAACATGCCCACACCCCTATGAACTAACATCAAGGACCATATTGTCCACCCTCCTGTGGGCTCACCACCTGCAGAGGGGTTCATAGGGGGGGGTCAGGTGCTATGGGTGCTATTGGGTAGCAAACTGCCCCCGCGACCCAGCTGGATTAAGCGGGAGAAGATGGATGGATGGATAGGCTGGAGGTGCCGGGGCAAACACCCCAGCGGGGTGATCGTTCTTTTGCAGTGGCCGGTCCAAAACTCTGGAACTCTTTGCCCATTGAGTTACGTTCCATCATTGACCTGCCTTTGTTCAAAGCCAAACTTAAAACCTATGTATTTAGAATGGCTTTTAACACTTAGTGGCCCTGTGACACTTTCTTTATTTTAATGGTGTAATGTGCTTTGTTGACCTATGTGTAAGATGTTTATTGTTTTTTTATCTTGTTTTATTGTCGTACAGCACTTTGGTCGGCTTTGGCTGTTGGAAGGTGCTATAGAAATAAAGTTTGTTTGACTGATTGATTGATTAAAATATATACTTGTGGCCAAACCTCTTTGTCAAAGTCTGATCTGGTCAGATCCCAGAAGCTCATCAGGGCTGTGACAGTGGGGCACTAGTGGCAAAAACTCGTTGTGTCTTTAGGCAAGACACTTCATCCACATTGCCTAGTATGAAAGTGGAGTGAGTGTGACGGTTGGTGGTGGTCAGAGGGGCCGGTGGTGCAGATTGGCAGCCTCGCTTCCATCTGTGGCAGCTGTGGCTACAGTAGTAGTTTTAGATATTTGATATAAGGGTGATCTGTAACCTCTTGAGTATTATGGATGTTATTGCATTGGCTGAAATGTGGCTGTTTTTATTGAAAACATGCATTCTTACAGTAAGTAGCCGTGCCTACAGATCTGACCTGTAACTTTATAGTGTCACCTGTTTGTTTCCATGGAAATGTTTAATGTATGTAATGTAATGAAGCAATAACATCAGCGTACAGTCAAGCAGGTGGCAGCCCCTAAATCTTAAGTTAACATAGAGTTGTAGTTCATATAAACCTTTGCTTCAAACATGTGTAAATGAAACAAAATCCCACCACAGCCTCCTGTTCAAGAAGAAACAACATTAAGACATGGTCGACTGGTGAAAGGTCTGGTCCCCTTTAATGATGGGGTTGGGGCCTTGCTTTCTTTGTGCAAGAATAACACTTAGCCTCCATCAACCTTGAACTGCCCCAAAGAAACAACTAAATGTCAAAGAATGCACATCTCAAGAGGAAAATGGCTAACATGTATTTCTCTGTTCACTGGTGGGTCCTGATGCTTGTAAAGGGCCTGAAGGTAAAACCAGTGTGATTTTAGAAAACACTACACCACAGCGCTCCAGTTTGTCCCAGCTAAATAAATATCCCTGACATTCACTGGAGTGGCCTGGAAACCACTAAACCAGGTAAAATGAAAATGAAATAACCGTCTAGAAAAGGTCAAAATTCTCAAATGTGCACTGTCAAAACCTGTGTATCCATTGCGATCAAACTGAAATCGCATTTTGAGTCAAATCTCAAAAGCTGCAATATTGAACTAAATATTTTAACAGAAAATTCTTGTTGTACATGTGGTTTAGACCTCTACAAACATGTTCTGACTCTTGTATCAGTTTATCAGTTTATATTTCTGATAGGGTTGTAAAGGGGCGGAAAATTCCTGTAAAGTTTCCAGAAAATTTCAATGGAAACTATGGTACGGGAATTTGAGGAATTTTCAAATCGGTAACTTTGCACAGGAATTTAGGGGAATTATTGTAACAAAAATATAAACATTTTATTTTGTCATAGGCAGGCATTATTGCAAAAGGGAGATAATAAATACACATGATTCTGATTTATTTCTCAGAAGAACTTATTTCTTACTCTTTACTTATTGCTTATTTCTTTTATTGAATAACAAAAAGTGAGCGTTTGCTAAAATGTTTCTTACAGCTCCCACTTCAATATTAAAAATGAAAAAAAAGAAAAAACTCCGGTCTCAAAAACTCAAAGCCTTATTTCTAGTTATTTCAAGTTTCTTAAGCCTTGTTTTTGCTTGTTCTCCATTCTGCCAAATTCTTTCAAGCTTCTTCCTGAACCTCAATGTCCTCAGCGTTCACTTCCTCAACGTCTGACTCTTCTTCAGAGGTCTGTATTTGTTATTGTGTACTCAGAAAAGCAGTTCTACCTGTTCAGACTTCTAGAAGTTATTGTGCCTGTGATAGAGGGACACAAAATGCATGTAGGGGGTGTGGCTTCACTGGCTCTTCAGAAAATAGTGTCTTTGTTCATATGAGTGAGGAACAGCAGCCAAGACTGTGCTACATTTTTTTCCACTAACTTTACTGATGCCCCATAACCTTCAACTTTGATAATTCACAATTTATTCCCGATAATTCCCGTAAATTCCTGTTAATTCCTGTAAATTCCTGTACAATTCTGAAAATTCCCATGTTTTCTACTAACCCTAATTTCTGATCATAGCTAACCTTCTAGTCTGCGACCCACATCATTTTGCCCCATAACTGCCGTGGGCTTCATCTGACTGGGGCCAAACTCTATGGGTGACGTCACACTCAGTTTATGCTCTGGACAGAATCCTAAACATCTCAAAACTAATACTTTAAAATTTATCTTTGACCTTTACACATTTGTGCAGTCAACATGGATAAAATGGTGAGAGGGCTTATAGCAGATGTAATAGTGCTGTTTCTTACCCAGAGTCAATAAAAAAGGTGACCTCACTGCCCTGTTTGAAATCTGACTCCAAGAATAAATGCTTTATAATGTAAGGATAATGCCTCGTAAAAACACAACAGCTGCTCAGGATGAACGGACTTAAGATGTGGTGGGGTTAAAGTGCATGAGGGGCAGAGTACACACAGCTACAAAAGTGAACAAACAACTCAATCCAGAAACAAGAGAAACATGAGAAAACGGGACAGCCCTGTTAGTGCAGTGTGTGGGGCGAGAGGAGGCCTATGGGTGGCACAGACTGAAGCTGTGTGGGTTGTACCATTTGGAGAATTCATCAAGTAAATCTGAAGTAAAAATGTAAAATTAAAGGTGCATTATTCTTACTTGTCTCCATGGAGGTGTGATTTATTTATTGGAACTTACAATCCAACTTTTGTTTATTTATTTACAGTGGTTTTACTCAAAGATACCTGGAAAAACATGCATTCTTACTGTACGATTGTAGCCTCTCCAGAGACCTGACATGTCACTCTGCTTGGTCGCTTGTCTCTGGAGATAGATGAAGACGTTTAATGCCATACTGTGGGACATTTCTGGCAAAACAATAGCATTTCCATTAGGGGTGTAACAGTACACATGGTGGAGCGTAGGGCTGTAGGCCTTAGGCTGTAGGCCTGTAGGCTGTAGGGCTGTAGGCCTTTAGATGTTGTTTGATTAATCGGCCGATGGCGTCTTATAGTATATTCTTTCAGTACAACATTACAACAATAATATGCTCTGGCTGGGAACATCATCACACCACCTAAGGCCATAGAATCATTATCTGAATCATGATCTGATCCTTGAGTAAAAACATAATTTGATTCCCTGATTTTTTGTGTAATGGAGCGTTCAGAAACAAAAGACAAAAGCCTCTGTCATGCCCTGGGAAAGTGACAGGTGGATTTAACCAGTCACAGTGAAGAGTAAACTTACGAAAATCAAAATTGTGATCTGGCTCTCAGAAAATCTAAGAAAATCTAAATCTAAAGCATGTCACCCAACCCTAAAACCACCATTCTTCTACGGGAGCCACATTCAGAGCATAACAAATGCGTTTACACACAATCGTTTCACTCATCGTCCTCATTTATTTCTGACATTTGCACACCTCTACACACCATTGTTCCAAAGTAGGTGTGTCAGGTGCTCTCCGCCTCTCCAGGTGCTGTGTCTGGGGAGCCCTCTGCACCTGCTGCCTGTCCTCACCCTCCCATCGCGGGTAGGATTCCCAGGATGCCTTCGGGCAGCTGCCGACAGACATGAGCCCCTTTCCCCTTGTGTCTTGCTCCTTCGGGTGGGGGGCTCGGGGGTCCGGGGGCACGCAGAGCTGTAGGTGGGGGTGCTGGGGGTCAAACAGGGGGGTCGCTGCGGTGACGGCTGGCATGCCCGGAGCCGAGGGTGTTGTACAATTCTACCCCGCGATAATCACTTTCACGTCCCGGAGGTCTGAGCCCATCACGGTGTATGTGGCCTGTGGATGTGCCCTCTGCTCTGGACTTTTGACCCCCGAGCCACGCCGGTCCACCTGCCGTACACAAACTACTACTTTGTGTGGAGGTGAGGTTTATGTTTGACCTTGGTTACACTTATGTTTAATCCCTTTCACGAAAGCGAGGGTTACAATATAGGGGTCACCGAAACAAACCAACTTCTTGTTTTTGAACGATAAATGGCCACAGTGTTTTCAGAGGAGATGAACTTTTTCAATCCGTGGAAGAACTCTATACTTGGGATGTGCTGATCCAGCTTTTTCATTTCCAATACCGATATTATGAGTTCTGCCAGTACCCAATATTAGTGTAAGAACAGAAAACGCCACTTATTTCCTTAAAACAACTTAACTTATTACATTTATTTAGTCATTTATCCTTCATATAACTACTGAACAGATTTGTATGAATAAAAGTTGAAACATTATGAGAAATTCTAGGGTAAAATCAGCCTATAAATATGGTAGTCTTATTATATAATCCCAGTATCATATCAGTCACACCCTGACTGTTTAGATTAGTGCTTGGTTGCAGTTTTCTGGTACATTTTGGTAAGTATAAAAATTATCTTTCTTGTGTTAGATATTATTTATCACCAAAAAAAGTTGGGATCATCAAAATAATTACCAGTATATACAAATTTGTTTGGCTAAATTGTATTTTAGTCCATTTACAATAATGTTTGTAACCCTTGAAACTAGTTTTCCTTGTTACAGATTGTACGTTTCTATTTCTTTTTTAGGGATTTTCATTTTTTTTAGGTAATTTTATAAGTTTTGATAATATACTCAATATTAAAATTGTCCATATCTCCAAAACAACAATTGAGCAATTATAAAACTACTACGTGAAACAAATAAAGTATGTTTTTACTCTGCTCTTGCACTTCCAGAGTTGCACCTTGTGTTTTCTGCGCCGCACAGGCAGGTCCAGGAGCAGGTGGAGACTGTGGAGCTGCTCTATTTAAAACAGTGGATCATGTCATTCATGTTTTGTGTCCATGTTTGGCCCAAGGTTAAGAGCCAAGGCCGTATGTGTGTGAGGTTTACATACTGCCCCATAAACACACCCGTGATCGCTAATAGACCTGCCATCAGTGCACGCCCAAACATGGAGATATGGGTCAAAAATACTACTAAAGTACTACTAATATTACAGTTCAAGCATTAAAATACATTTTCAAAGTTTAATTTTGTTCATTAGCCAAATACTAAATAAATTATATCATACACAAATCAACCATCTATTTTACAAACCACTTACTAATACAGTAAAAATATGTAAAATAGTGAATAAAGGTACAATAAACATAGCAATTGTAAAAAATACTAATAGTCACACATGCACACCACTTTATTAGGCAAGGTGGGTGAAGTGTCTTGCCTAAGGACACAACCGCAGCCTTTAGTTTGAGCAAGAATTGATCCTCCGAGATTCTGTTTTGTGTACAAATGGTTTAACCACAGAGCTACGAAGTTGAATAATTTAATTCTGTTACATCCTCACCATAAAAAATGCGGTGGTGTGTGATAAAAATATTATTCAGCGTTTGATATGTACTATTAACTGTAAACATTTATTAAAATCTATTAAATTCTGTTCTAATATCCAGATTTGAGCTAATACACTACATGACCACTCCTGTTCACATTATATCATGTTATAATTTCCAAACCACAGACGTTGCTATTTTTATACGACTCAAAGCAGAAATTTGGGTTCATATTTGCTAAACACTCAGACTCCATCCGCCTATTTGTAACCGCCCAGTTAAATCCATGTACTTATATTCTAAATGACTATTTGCAGCTACAACAGACAATCATAAAGACATTATTTTTCTTAAGTGCGGGTCACACGTGTCCTCTGAGTTAAACCGGTCTCTTATGTTTTATGAAGTGTATTAACCTGGGATGTAACCGAACCTTCGACCATAGACTTTGCGCCGTATTTTGGTCTAGACAGGTGAAAGCTGCTCCCGCCGTAACAATAGACATGTTTAAATATAATAGGTCTCTGTACTTAACACAGTTTAGGTCTGACCCCGTGTTCACGCCGAGCTCCGTTTCACCAACAAAAGGTTCAGAGTGATTATTCAATTACAGCTGAAAATCAGGAGTGAAAGGTGACACTGGTGAACGGGTCTCTGGGCTGAGGACTGCTTTTCCCGTTTAACAAAAGGCGACAAAGTACTACAGCAACAGTATAGCCTCGAGCGCAGAGTGAATTATGTGTTACGCATGTGGAACTAAGTGGAAGAACGAAGGTGCGTTTCAGAAAAGTAACAGCTAAATTCAATTCAATTCGTTTTTGGAAAATGTTATGAAACCATTTGTTTTATTCTTACCATTTCTATTTTAATGTATTATTAGCATTGATTTTTTTGCTCTTTGTCATTATAATATATTGTGATGTGTGAGCTACTGTGTCCAAATGGATCTTTACACTGGATTTTACTGGATGAGTTTGGCTTTTAAGGTTTTTTTTTTTAATTGAAAATAAATAAAAAGGTTTCTCATCTTAATTTTATAAACTCAAACAAGAGTTTTAATCAGTGACATTTGACTGACAAAGTTAAAGTCAAATTTCTAACACAATGATTGGATATAAATATTGGATCATGATTAGATTTTAAATTTGATTAATTGTCCTTTCACAAATAACTGAGGTGTTTTAACAAAAGAGAATATAAGAATCTATTTTCCACTGTTTCCTATAGGTTTATCTGAATAATCTGAATAATTGTATTGAATATAATATAATATACTAACACAAAGGACTGTTTTTTTAGTCCCAGTTGCAAAATTTGGGTTATGGCGCCCGCCGTAGTCTCCTCTATTAATGAGAACCACTGATATTCTGAACCTCTTCACTGTGATTTCAATGTAAATATATAATTTTGACTCTTTTAGCAGAATAAAAGTATAACACATACTTATAACTTACACTGTGCTCATATAAATGCCACATTCTGACAGCGGCTCGCAGCTCTGGGTGTGAATCGACTCTGTGGTTCTTGATGGAAATTCCCAAAACAAACCAGACAAGTTTAAATGTGGGAAAAGCTGAAGCTGTAATGACAAAATATGAGAACTCGAGACGTGTTAAGAATGTTCCAATGGGAAAAAGGTCACTGACACGTCCTATATACATACTATTCAGACTTATACGCTGATATTTCCAATGAATTATATAAAAAGTAAGATTTATTTATGTATTTGTATTCATGTATGCATTTATTTACTTGTATTTATTTATGTATTAACTTTTTAAACCAAGTCCCAAGGCTACAAACACGCACTATGGCCTATCGAACAACAAAAATTTATATATTATTGCTTCCAATGAATTCAATATACACAAAATAGTTAGATTTATTTGTATTAATGCATTTATTTTACTTTTTTAACCCTAAAAGCCCCATTGAGATGATTAATTTCTTAAAAGATAAAATGAAGGGTCCTGGCCAACACAGCAGCACAGATCAGTCAAAACGTCAACATACATAAACAGAATCACCAAACCATAAATCTATTTTCTTTTTAGCATTCATTTAAATTGACATATTGATCTATTATTCTTTCTTTCTTTCTTTGCCCACACAACTCAAACCTAAACGAATCAATCCCAGGATCTCACAAAGTATAATATGAATACATCTCCACAGATACGCTCAAAAAAGAATCAAAGAAAATATCTGGAACTTGAGTTGACATTTATATACACGACTGGCCAAAAATCAAATTGTAATAAAATGCATTTTGAACTCACTTATGGTAAAAAACAACAGCTAAAATCTAAAATACGCTTTTGCTTTGCCAGGAATGTTCCACAGTATGGTGTTAACACATCTATTTTCACAAAGAAAAGCCAAGTTACAGGTCAGATCTGTGGAGAGTAGGCCTGTCATGATCATTACTAAATCGACATACTGTATTATTCAATATATGAAAGCTAGAACAATATATTTCGATCTCAAAATCGATCGTGTGCATATTTTCTTTGTAAAAATGGGGAGATTTTGGGGTGTTTTTGTTGCAGTGTGATAAGATTTGAGCTGTAGAGGGTGGAAAAAGTAAACATTTGTTTTTAAAGTTTCATTACGCCAAAAATATTCCTTATTTTCATGATCAAATTAGACTTCCTGTTTTAACAAGCGTTGGTTTAAGACACAAAAACACCTCTATAAAACCAATTACCTAACAAGCTCGCTCCAAAACATCCCTCTCTTTCTCTCTCTAGCCTCCAACCAAAAAACAAGTGCACATGTTCTATCCTGAAGGTGCTCTCCTACAGCGAGAGGCCATGCTGTTATAACACTTATTTATTCCCCTGCTCCATTCAACAGGCTCTTGTGTTTTTAAATGGAGACTGAAACCGGGACTAAAGTTTTTCTGGAAGGGCTGTCCAAATTCCAGGGAATCCTGGCAGCTGGTGTGGATGGATGGGACCCTCGTGGATTTAAAACCTCCACAAAAGATGAATAGGTGATGGGGAAGAGAGAAGGTTCACACAAGTAGGGCAGAGGTGGAGCAGCTCAAGAGTTATGCTGTAAAACGGAGCTGTGTTTAATGCGTTAGATGGTAAAATCACTGAGATTATTGTGAGAGATTTGGCTGGAGGCCGGAGCACTTAAAGAACAGGGGTTACGTTAAATTAAAAGTCCTATATTACATGAAACTGACTGCTTTTAGCTTTTACCTCAAAAATCTCCCTGGAGTTGTGTTTTGTTTCATTCACACATGTTTTAGTCGTCCTGCATCATTCTGTCTATACCTCCCAAGCTCAAAATGCTATTATGAAGTTATCGTTTTCAAGTTAACAGATATTTTTAACCTTAACTTTACTTTTACTTCAGTAGAGATTGGCGATTTTGGTCTCTCAGTTTCAGATTCTCAGTTTTATTGGCAAAATGATGTAAGGCTTTACCTATTCACATGCTGCAGTGTCCGAGCTGACCCGCAGTATCTCTTTTCCTCGCTCATTTCGGGGAATCCTCCTCTGTTTTGTGGTCTTACGATCCATGCGGGCACATCCGTTTTCATTCATGCACCTTCTACCCTCACGTGAGCCTCACAATAACTAGTTTTGAAGCACGATATATCGCTACAGGGGAATATAACGATAAACGATAACATTGAAACTGCCGTATTCCTCTGACACAGTAATAACAAAGCAGGATAATCCCAGCGATCCTTTTTTAAACAGTACCTGTGCTGAAACAAAAAAATAACGGAAAGAACCAATAATTAGCCATAGAAGTTATACTTATTCAGCCCAAAAAAATACCCATTACTGCAAATAAATGTACACATGATAAATATTGAGTCCAAACATAGCCTATATAACATTGTTCCAGCTTTTATATGTGGAACGATAAGTCAATATAGTGAATATCGTGACCCTCACATAGCGTAGATCTATTTGGAAACCATACGTACTTGGGAGTTAAAACATTTTGCCTTGATAAAAATAAAAGAACGCTGCAACATTTGCACACAGCTCAGCACCTTGGGTAAATCTTGAGCCAGAGAGGATCTAAACTTTAATTTTTTTTGTCATAACCCCCCTGTATGAATTATGATTTTTTTTCTACTTTCCTTTTATTACCAGCTACTTTGTAATTACTTTGTCCATTATCGCCGTGGGGTTTGAGGTGCCCACACGTCACTTGTGTTAAACTCGTCTCCTCTGTTTTATGAAGTGTAATTAAGCACGATGACCTCCGTGTTTTGGAGATAGGATAAACCAGAGGACACCCACCCAGACACAGGGGGAACATGCAAACTCTACAAAGACTCAGGCTCTATCCGCACCAGAGATAAGACCCTGGACTTTCTCACTGGGAATCGTACTTTGCCACTATGCCAAGGAACTCAATCAAGGAGAGACACAGACTAACATTTGTAATAAGTTGTACAGAACTTAACTCATTTTGATTCATTATATATTACAGAGAAATATTGCGATAAACAATACACTGAAACTGCTTTATGCCACTGACACAATAACAATAAAGCTGAGTACTCCCAGTAAACCATCGTTAAAAATCCAGAGCTACAACAAATAAACACCAAAATGAACCAATAATTCACAATAGAAGTTATTAATTCAACCCTCTACAGCTCAAATCTAACTTTTCTTACATAAAAATAGCAAAAATCTCACCACTTTTGCACAGAAATTGTACATGATAAAACAGCGCATAAAAATATATAGTCCCAGCTTTCATATATTGACCAAATGGATATACTCGTAGTAATTATCGTAGGCTTACTTTTACTTAAAAGCTTGAACTACATAGAAATAATTGACAATTACATGCATAACTTCACCTTCTGGTGGTTCTGCTTCTGCTGCTTTAGAAGTGCCTTGGTTCTGGATAAACCTTCCTCAAACTTATTTTAGGTTAAATCTTGTTATACTTTGCTTATATGTTTTAGTCTTGAACTCCAGGGTTACATCAGTTTTACAGTTTTGGTCTGGTTAAGAAAGTATATCCAAAAAATAACCTTAATAAGATGACCGCAAATGCTATTTAAGACGACTATTCCCAGTCACTCCCTTAAATTATCCAAGCGGTTCTCCAGTGAAACTTTAGCTCAATCAAAAGTTGAATTATATCTTTGCTAACACTCAGGTAACCTTTCATTACAGCCCCAATCCTTCTTCATAAGAGAGCTGCACTGTCGGCAATGGCCCATTACCCAGAGGAGCGGGGAGAGCCACACTCATTATTCCCACTCGGGACGGGCCCAGCACTTAGCCTGACTCAACAGATCCATCATGAGGAGACCTGAGCGCAGAAAAGCAGCTTCTTCAGACACATCAAGACGTCCACAGACACACCGGTGTTTATGGAGGATTTCAAACAGATTTAAGGTTTAGTTTAAATAAGCAGAGTGGCGGAGATAGAGGAGGAGCAAGAACAGAACTCAGATGTTTGAAAGTAGAAATACTGCCAGCATTTTTATGAAGTGCAAGTAAAAAAACGACTTTGAGCACTTTGAAACTGAGTGAGCAAAGTCAAATGTTTGAAAGTAAAAATACTGCTAACGTTTTATGAGGTAAAAGTAAAAAATTGCTGACATTTTCAATAAGTACAAGTAAAAAAGACTGTAGAGTACTGTTACTTCAAAACTGAGAGCAAAGTCAAAACTATGCACGTAAAAATACTGCCAACATTTTTATGAAGTGCAAGTAATAAAACGAGTTTGAGTACTTCTTACTTTGAAATTGAGTGACCAAACTCCAAAGTATGAACGTAGAAATACTGCCAACGTTTTTTTTAGTACAAGTAAACAATCATCTTTGAGTACTGGTTACTTTGAAACTGAGGGAGCAAATTTAGATGTTTGAAAGTAAAACTACTGCTAATGTTTCTAGTAAGTACAAGTAAAAAAACAACTTTAAGTACTTGTTATACTATGATATTGAGTAAGCAAAGTCAAATGTTTGAAAGTAAAAATTCTGCCAACGTTTTTTTGTAAGTACAAGTAAAAAAACGACCTTTTGAGTACTTTTTAACACAGTTTTAGTATAATTTTAGATTAATCTTATGTAGAAACCTTGATTCATTAAACAGTTTAAAGCTGAATTAATTGGTTGTAAATAATGTGCGTTTTTAGACGGCCGACTTGTGTTGCATTCAGTAATAAACGATTTAAAATGTACTCACAATTACATGGTTAAATTTATGATCAGTTACAAGTACAAGCGCATGTTTTAAAATGTACTAAATTACAGTAACATGAGCATTTTCTAAGTTATTTTCAACCCTTGAAATAAATTTTGACATTTGACACAGGAAATTGAAAACTTTGTCAACTTCTGTAATAAAGTTACAAAAAAACTGTGAGAAAATGTGAGAAAAGCTGCACAGTTTGAGTTTTTCCACACATTATAATGAGCTTTCTTATGAGTTATATAGTTTGTCTGACTGTACTGGAATGTTCTTTATTAAAACACACAGACTGCAAATACTTCTATTGTTTTCACTGGAACCTTTTCTCTCCCTTGAGTAATAAAGAAATTAATTACAAGCCTATTTAAAACAAAAGGCGCTCATTTATTTCGTTCATTTATCTTGTGAAATGGCGGTTTTAGCTTCTAGCCTTTCTCAGCCTATACCAAAGCTGCACTGGTCAATATTCATCAAGTCCATGAACTTTACCGATCAATTCATCATTTATAATCTGCAATCACAGCCTTTAAATAGACTCTCTTTTCCCAGTCCTTTTTGTTTCCTAATCCTTATTTTTTACTTCAACAAAAACAATTTCAGATTCACTCAACCCTGAAACGATCGTCTGATATGGTCTAATAGAAGCAGGTCTAATACAGAGCCATAAATCAGCAGGGGAAACTCTCCAAAATGGCAGTAATTAGCTCCAACTATGAAAACTCAGACGTTAAAGCGAGATCTGAGACTTATCTCCGTGTGTGATTAAGTGTCTGGCTAAATAAAAGCTACACAAACATGCTCAATCACGGCAAGGACAGTTAAAGGAGTATTACAGTGACGAATGGCGACGAGGGAAAACACACACACATAAATAAAAGGAACTGTTACTGGAAAATGATGACTGGGCTAATACGTACGCACACAGAAATATTATTGTAGTTTTGATTACTACAATTGCCCCAACGGCTTCTACTTCCACTGGTGGGGCTCTGCCAGCTGCTCGTCTCCATGGAGATGTTATAGCTTTGCCTGGAATGTTCCACAGTATGACTTTAAACATATATCGATCATAATATAGTTTTTATAGCATAAATGCCCTGTATTATGCAAAATTGACTCTTTTAGCCATGCTATAATGTTGTTATCTCTTCAAAAACAATGTATTTTATTCACACATGTTTGAATAACCCTTTATTATTAGTCAAAGCTCAAAATGCTCTGTTCCACCTACTTTTTACCTTTAGTTCAGTAGGGACGGATAATTTGAGGGCTGAAAACACAGCTCCGTGTATATTTTTGATGAGGAAATTTGTAGAAAATAGTGTAATATGGGCCCTTTAATAACATACATTCTAACTGTGAGCACTGATCTGACCTGTTGCTTGGCCTGGCAGCATCATTCTCATGGAGAGAAATAAGTTTAATGCTATACTGTGGAACATTCCAGGCAAAGCAGCAACATTTCACTGGAGATGTTGGCAAATACACAAAGTGTTATACATAGGGTGACCAGATTTTCTAAATAAAAAACTGGGACATCCCTGGTTTGTGGTGGTTGGTAATAAAACTGTGAAATGGGTGCGGCGTTGTTATGCACTTGGCACTAATGTGAGTCAGTATAGTCACATTTTCTTTGTGCTTTGGTCATTTTTAAGTAGGATTTCTGTATTTTACCTAAACAAATGACAATGCATGCTTCTCTTTACTGTTGGCAGGTTTTAAATTGGTTAAAAATAGGGACCCCTGGGACATTTGTTTTATAAAATTAGAACAAATCAATGGTTTTGGATAAATCTGCTGGGACAGGGGACAGGGGGCTCAAAACTGGGACTGTCCCGGGTAAACAGTGATGTCTGGTCAACCTAGTTATACAAATGGAAAGTAATAGAGAAGCTATATACTGCATCATTAAATAAAGGACTTGTTTCCGTGTTATTATGACTTGGTTACTAAACTAGACTACGTCACTGTACCCATCTGGGAGAAATGTCTACTCACTTCAGCACCAAGGTCAAACTGCACTTTTACTCATTTACTTAGGTCTACCTTCATTCCAAGTTCAACATTATTATCTTTTATTGTTGATATGAAATAACAGACGCATGTATAGCGTGTCAATGCAAGTTTAAACCAGTAAAACCCGTGATGCGTCTGTGCGGAATTATGCGTAAAGTGCGTAATTGTGCGTAAAGTGCCAAATCAGATGCACGAGCCTCACCTGTACCACTCCAGCCCGTTGTCATAGTTACGGTCAAAAAAGTGCGGCTCGGACCCCACGGCTCTGATGTCCGGATGCACGCGCAGAAACTCCAGCAAAGCCCGGGTACCTCCTTTTTTTACCCCGACGATGAGCGCTTGGGGCAGCTTCTTACTCCCCTCCCCGAGCGGACTGAGTTTACCTGCGAACCTCGGTGACACTTTCCAAGGTGAAACAAAATATTTAGCAGGTGAATTCGAAAATACAAGCCCATTTTCAGCTTGTTCTATCTCTGAATGAGTCGAATGGAGTCGTTTAGTCCTCGGTGCGTCATACTCCGATGAAAGTTCCGCGTATCCCCGGGAAAGAGAGGCTGGCACCGGGGTGATGGTGCTGACGCGATCCGTAAGGCAGTGAAGGAGGAGAAGGGAGGAGAGGAGCGACAAAAGCATGACCGATGCCCGCCTGGAGATGCCTCTGGTCGGGGTGTCCAGTGTGGTGATACGGCTAAACGCCATAGAGCCACCGTGGTCAAATCCATACTAGCTAAAACACATTATATAAAGTGGTAAAGAAATCTACAGGCAATATCCACAGTGGAACATGATGGAAAAGGTGCTAAAATGAAAAAGTTACGCGTAAAAACGTCAATAATCTATCGTAAACAAATAAAAAGGTAATCTAGTCGGTCATATGCAAATATGTGATCGATTTCTGCACCAAAACGAAGCTGTCATGTCCCGTTTGTTTTCAGGACGTCCGTGCAGCGCAGACGCTCCATCTACACGTGTTTGGAGTTGTAAACTTGTCAGACGCGGCAGGTCGGGTGATGGACAGTTCCGGGGACCAATCAGAGCGCGGGATTTGGATGCCGTGAAACTGCAGCCAATGATCAATCAGGTGGGTGAGACTCATAGTGACAGACAGAAACGGAATAAACTTATGGACCTGAAAAACTGTATTCTGTAACTGTTTTGTGACATAATAATTTGTTGATCGTTTTAAATATTTTTTTTTTCCTATTTGGACAAGAATTAATGGATCAATTGCACATTTTATCCATACAGAACCAACCTTTGAAGCCAAATATGATTCATATTCTAATGTAGGCGATCATTTGGAAATTAAGAATGGAGCAAGTTGTTATTATATGCCTTTAGATGTTAAGTACAGATTTTTTGGTAATTTCGCTAAATGCTAGAGCCTATTATTAACTAAAAATTCAAACTAAGAATAACACCATTTTCCCACTACATTTACAATGACCTTTGGATCTTCGTGTCTTCTATTTAAACTCCTGTCATCCAAATATATTGTCCCAAACTTTTCAATACAGCATTCTCACTGAGGTTGGTTGCGTTTACTTTTTATTATTTGGAAACACTTGACTACTTTTTCGGTAAAAAGTAGTAGTTACAGTCTATATATTCTTTGCTCTGGCTCATTGTTGGATTCCTGCTCGTATTTTATTGCCTTCCGTATTTTTACTCATGTTACTTACAGACTATCCAATAACGCAAACCCAAATGGCAAAACACTGAACCATAATTTTGAACCAAACTATTCATCAATCTCTGCTCAGTCTCAGACTTCGACCACCAAGGACGCTAACCCTTGTCCTGAACCCATATTTTATGAGACTGACCAACAAGAGAAAGTAAAATAATAACTTCAGTCTTTAGTATTTCTTTATAAGTGAACAAGGGGAGCCCACATGCCCCACATCTGCTCTGCCTTTGTGGGATTAGCATGAGAATATGAGGCAGTGGTTCAATGGTGCACAGTCCACTGCACTATAAAGACCATAGTCCAGGCTACACAGTTTTGTATCAGCGCTGCCAGATGTCCTCCATGTTGTTGGGACAATGTAAGGAGTGTCCCGCATTTAGCCAATCACACCCCTCGTCTTTGTCTCAATCACAGACAGGAGACAGGCCCCGCCCACAAAACTATACAGGGAGGACCCCCGCTCGCACATACCACCACAGGATCAGATGACTTCACTCAGATATGGGGGCAAAAGTGGACTGAATTTGGGTCTTTTTCAGATAGGGGCCCCAAAACCCCAAATCTGTCTTTATAGGTAGGTGTTATCATGCATAGTCAACATTTAAAGGGCCAATATTACACTATTTCTCATCTGTTATAATGTTGTTTCCACATCACAAACCTGGAGTGTGTTTTGTTTCTTTCACTCATGTTTAACACACACGCCCTGCATATTAAGGATGAGTTCTTCTCTCAAACACTATACAGGAAGTAATACAGAAAGTGCTCCATTGTTGTTGTTTTGAATCCATACACTTTCACTAGAATCATTTGGATAATTTCAGCCCTGGAACTGCCAGTCTCTTGAACTAAAGGTAAAAGGAGCTGTTAACTTAAAAACTACCACTTCATGACATCACAAAGTGGAACAGAGCATTTTGAGCTTTGGCGATGTAAACAGACTAATGTTGCAGGGTTACTCAAACAAGTGTGAATGAAACAAAACACAACTCCAGGTATGTTTTTGATGAAATAAGAGCATTTTAACATGGCTTAAAGCTCATAAGAGTCAGCTCTGTGTAATATAGGACCTTTAATAAATTCACAATTTAAAGTAGATACAATACACACCTGTTGATGTGAGAAGGCAAATTTAAATACATTTATAATTATATCAATTTATATTTATAATTATCTTTTTAATAATTCATTTTCATTGCAGTATCTATATGCATAGTGCATGCATAGTCAATGTGAGTACAAAAACACACCACAAAGCATGACTATTATACAACTTAATTTAATACAAATGAAATAAATATAAATAATTTACATAATACTACAGTTATTCAACCACTAAGCATTTGTTCAAAGTGACTTTTCCATTTGTGATATATTTTCTAAACTCCTTAAAGTAAAGAATGAATAAATATATTACCAAAATGAATGGAAATAAATACTATTTATAGTAATTTTCAGAACATTATTAAGTTATTGCAGAACTCACACACAAAGTGAGTTAAACATCAAAAGTTAAATATAAGTAATAGTTTTGCTGCGAGATTTAGCTTGATACAAAAAGTCCATTTCCAATTGTTCTTGAGTGAGCACTGGATTTCAATTAGACCCATTTTAATAGATGAACCTCAGGAACTAAGAATGATGGTTTGTGGAAATTTGCACAGTTCAGACACAGGACAAACCATAAATTATAAAAACACACGATTTCCATGTGTAACTCTCCCTTTACAAGCAGCATCTGTTCAGACACTCCTCCAGGCACATTGGATTTTATTTAATGTATAGTACAAGTTTGAGTGCTATATTAAAGGTGCATTATGTCACTTTTTGCTTGGGGGTCTGTGATCTTCTTGTTTCTATGGATATGTCATCGCTCTGCCTGGAATGTTCCACAGTATGACATTAAACAGCTATACATTATATCTATTGAATTACAGGTGGTTTTATTACACAGAAATGCTCACAAAAACATTCTGACTGTGAGCGCGGTCGCCTTTCCACAGATCTGACCTGTAACTTGGTCTGAGTTGGTCTCCATGATGATAAATATATATATATATATATACTGTGAAACATGCCAGACAAAGCAATAACATCTCCATGAAAAAAAAAACAGGTGGCAGACTCTCCACTAGAAAAGTTACACAGTACAACTTTTAAAAAACTATGTAATTAAATAGTTTCTCCAAATGTGTAGAAAGTGGAAAAGTTTTTATGTGTTTATCAGTCAGTTTTCCTCCTCACTATTTCTTGTTTTATGCTCATTTGACAATATGAAAAGATCTTAATACATATTTAAATCATGTTTTTCTAAAACGTGTTGAAAATGCACTATTTTTATATCGAAATCTGCTTTTGGGAGTAGTATAATGTTGGCAGTAAAGATGTCTCCTTCAAACTGACATGTCCCAAAGCCCAGTCTATAAACCTGTCTGAGGATTATGTGCAGGACTGAGACCAGAGACCGGAGTCTGGACTTGGCCCCGTTCATGTTGAAAAAGTCTTTCAGCATGGGTCCATCATTCTTGATTTGTAATGCATGGTTCATATCTATGTCTCTGTATTTATTGAGGTGTTTAACTTGTTATTTTCCATCCAAGTTGTACAACCGAAATACAGTAGATTAGAACAAGAGTTAGCCAAGAGTCGTTGAGAAGTGAAATCAGTCAATTCATTTCAGTTTCGGAACAAATTTTCTCATTATTTTTTCAAAGACTTTCCAATATGCTGTAGTTTGAACACCATGTGGTAACTGCTGTCCACAAAACCTTGAATTTTATTTAAAGTCTGTTTCTGAAACTTTAGGAACCACAAAGTTATCAAGGCGTTTTGCAGAATCGTTTGTTTTAAATGTTTTTGGGCTTAAAACAACCACGTTATGATATTAGTTACCATGTAGCGGGTTAGCCTCCATGACGCATTTGAACTTTTAATATTTGGGGGAAATGAATGGAAAATGTACTTCCAGAAGCAGAGCAGGCAGACACTGTTGAGCTCCACTGGCACTACAGATCTATAAATTAAATGCATGTTTTTTGTTTGTTTTTTTCCTTAAAAGTTCCCACACAATTGCATAGATCAGACAGACAGCCCATGAAAAGTGAAGTGAAAAGTGGAGTCAATTCAAAAACATGATGTAGCTCTTCATTTGAAATGCTGGAAAACGTCAAAAATGCTGCGTCAATATTACAATTTGAATGAACTCTCAAGATGAAAGTCTTTATAAACATGTTTTTTCTGGGCCCTGCACTTTGTATAAAAATGTCTGAAAGTGTAATTGCACGATTTGAAGCATTTTCTTAAAGTCATCTGCGTGACTTCGAAAACATGAAACATAGTCGTGGAATGTCCCAAACTTGGACCACAACACCATTAGTCCAATCACATCACAAGGTCCCAGTGATTTTAGCCGATTTGCTGGTAATGACATTATTGTTTATTATGTTAAATCTGATGATGTTGTGTGAGAATTTTGTTTTTGGCACCGTCGTGTTTCATAGTTTCAGTGAGTTATAAGCATAGACTGTGCATAAAAAGTGGACTAAGGGTGTGTGACGTCACCCGTAGCAACCGCCTCCAGTCAAATGTACCTCACTGTAGCCAGCAGTTATGGGGAGAATTTGGAGCAGAGTTGCATATTAGGAATACAAATTAATTTACGGACAAAATAGTGAAATAAAAACACCAGGATCACTCAGAGCAGGTTAATATAGTTACAAAGAGACAAAGCAACATTTTTAGTGTCTGGAATGCAGCGATGTCCATTTATATAGAGAGTCTATAATTATAAGATACAAATAAACATGTATAGCCTTTGTTTATACAGTAAATAAACCATATATAGATTTTTTTCCCCTTTTTTTTTTTTTTACATTTGATTAAATTGAATAATGAAATCTAGTCTATGGTGTAACTCTGGTGCAATTGTTCATCTGTGACCTTATTCATGAGTTTCAGAATGGTGAAAAATTAAAACGGTTGCCATAGCAATTAAAAGCATGTGACAAAATATTATATCTTTTTGGCTGATGAGCAGGAAACTGGAGCCCATGAGATTAATAATTTTCCTGTGCCATTTTGAGTACATTTCTATTGCTCCGGCCCAATGCGTCTCAGAGAAAACAGCTTCAAGTACAGAAACGATGCAAATTAACAAACTTAAACACAAGTTTAAACGAGCTACAAACAAAAGAACCCTGAGAGCGCCCCCTGCAGGTTTGGAGCACTTCCGCTGTGGTGACTCTTTATACAGCGTTTTTCGTTTGCAGGTGTTTTCTTGGTTTTCACCGTTTTGTCTATTTGCAGCACGTTTGATGATGATACATTTGTCTTTGTTTCATTTGCGCCACGTTCTGTGTTTGTACCTCATTTAAACTTGTGTTTGACTTTGTGAATTTGCATCGTTTCTGTACTTGAAGCTGTTTTCTCTAAGTGAGACTCATTGGGCCGTCGCAGTGTGTTTGGCACCCGTCGGCCACTGTATTTGTTTTAAATTGTCAGTCAATTTTCCCCACACTGAAACCAATGCATAGTGTAAAAAATAAATAAATTGCACAGTGTAGTTGGAACCCGTTTTGCAATACGATATTTTCTTACACAATTGTAAATCTGTCCTCCTCTCTCAGTCTTCTCACAGCTGTTGGTCATTCCCGCACGGCGAGCTCCCCTGCACCATCCGCCTGTCAGGAAAGCTTCCTATTGCCACGAAACCCAAATAAATCCTCCTTCTAATCAGATTAATGTCCATTTGATGTGGCTTTCCCTGTAAATAGACTGGGAATGTCAACACACCAGCCTTTGGAATAGGGCGCAGCAGTGATTGAATTGAATTAGTGAAGACTTCCCCGTGTATTCAGAGGCAGAGGGTGGGTTTACGCCGTGGGCCAGAGAGGAAGTGGATTTTATTTTGTTGTTAATGAGGGTACGGCCGTTATAATGCTGGGATGAGGTGATTGGTTCAGATTTCAAACACAAATAAATGGTTTGAAATGTGATATGTGAACACGAACATGGCGAAATGACACCAAATTCAGCAAGTGTTTCTGACTATACCAGATACACTAGAAAATGTTTGTCGAATCATTATTAAAGATTTTTCCTGTTTTACAAATGTGAAAAACATAACTAAATCATTTAAAATAGTTTATATAGCGGTCCAAAGATATTCCTCACTTACCTTATGCATTCTGGGCATTCTAATTATTCACCACGATGAGTTTCTAAGCGCTTTTCATAACACTCAGACTGTTGCTGTTATGGTAAAGCAACAACTAGCATGCTAACCCACACTTCCTGATTGCCGATCAATACAATGCTTTCTAACTGGATGCAGACAGTAGCTCAGTGGGCGACAGTAGCTCAGTTGGTAGAAAGTTCATCCACTGATCTGAAGGTTGGTGGTTTGAATACACTGGTTGAGCGCTCAGACCTGTGATTGTGTCCTTGGGCAAGTCTCTGGGGAGTATGTGTGTGAATGAGGGAGTGGTTCCTCAATATGAAGAGCTTTAAGTGCCTTGAGTGTTATAAAAAAAATGTACCTATTTAATAAGGCAGCAGACTTATTATGACCAAGAGCTGCTTATAGTATAAGTGTACGGGAGCAATTTTGCAGACAAGAGCTTTTAAATTTTTGAGTTAAACTGCAGGGTGCTATTAAAGATCAGGAGCTAAAAAATAATTTGAAGTTAGTTAGTCTTTATTTAAAGGGACAATGTACAGAGACGTTATGTGGTGGCACGGTCGCTGAGTGGCAACACTCATGCCTCACAGCAAGAAGGATGCGGGCTTGATCCCCAGGCCTTTCTGTGTGGAGTTTGCATGTTCTCCCTGTGTCTGGATGGGTTTCCTCCGGGCGCTCTGGTTTCCCCCATCAACCCAAAACATACACTGTAGGTGTGAAAGTTGTGTGAGTGAGTGTTGGTGGTGGTCGGAGGGACTGTTGGCTCAGGTTGGCTTGGCAGCTGCGCCTCCGGCAGTCTGCCCCAGGGCAGCTGTGGCTACAACAGCAGTTTACCACCACTGGGTATGGAGTGAATGAAGAATGCTCTGTAAATAATCCTCTGTAAAGCGCCTTTGTGACATCTGTCTGTGAAAAGTGCTATATAAATAAACACTTACTTACTTACTTATGCTCATAAAACAGAGATGTACTGCACCAGATTATAGCTAAACAGCTAGTTTCCATTTGCAGTCCCTGAGGAACAATAATAAATTATACAATGCAGTTTACACATTCAACAATATGAAATCCACACATTAGCACATTCAGCAGCTCACATACAAAATTCACATCACAATATTAAAGAGTAGACGTATTAATACATTCATAAAAGTTGAAACATATTTTAAAAACACCGGGAACAAAAAGTAGGTGCTTCAGTGCTGACAAGTCTGACCAGTCCATCGCCATTTTTTTTTTAGCTCTTTAGAAAAGGAGTCATAGTTGGGTTGATTTTTGATGTTGAATTGCAATGTTTTTTTTCACCAATTTCCACTGATCCTTTTGTCATATCGTCATATATATATCGTCTAAGCATTGTCAGGAGCTGAAAACATTTCACTGATGGACACATAGAGATGGAGAGTGTCAGGAGACACTGGGACAGATCTATAGACCATACAATGTCCATCTATCAACATTTTCCTTTCTTTTCTTTGACATGATAGCAATATTAGAAGGACCGAGACCATACCTTGGGTCATATACACCTCATTTTGACCTCTGACCCCTCCAGCTCGGGACAGATCCATGTTAACCCCCTTTTGTAGATGGTTCTAAGTGATACTGGCTTTATATTGGTGTCCAAATGACCCCCAATGTTGTGTCCTACATGAGTCCATCACAGCCCCATTGGACAGAAGAAGCTCTGGGTTCATTAAAAAGCAATATTTGACAGTGTGATGTCCCATTTCCTGTAGATCAGTATCTGCATCTGTCTGAGCCACTGCAGTAAAACTACAATCGTTCAATGCAGAGATTTGGGAATGACGGGGTCTAAGATCAATTTTATTTGGGACTCGATCATTTGAGGTTTGGTTAGATCTTTTCGTGTGATATTGACTTAGAAATAAAAATGAATTTTGTTGTAGGGATTGAGACCCTGCTTCATGCTTAAAAAATTGAGTAAAATGATGCAAGATTTAAAAATTGGAAAGGGTTTCTGCCGGTCTGGTAGGGCCTGTATCCAAATTTTTCTATGTATTTGAGCTAAATCTGTGTTGCATGCACCTGCTTTGCCTGGAATGTTCCGTAGTATATAATTAAACCCGTCTTTCTCTATGGAGACAAGCAGGTGACATGACCAAGCCAATGTGCATAGTCGAATTGCAGCTGATCCTTCTCACCCTGGACATGGACTTTTTGACCTACTCCCCTCAGGCAGGAGGCTACGGTCCATTCGGACCAGAACCTCTCGCCACAAAAACAGTTTCTTCCCCTCTGCTGTTGGACTCATAAATAATAACACTCGGACTGGTCCCACCCCCACTCTGCTTCTGTCACATGACCCTGTGTTCTCGCACCTGCCTGTTTTGCACTGATCACTGATACTCTTATACTCTATATTATTATACTCCTGTAAATTTGTAAATTTTGTTATATTATATTATAGCTTTATTTTATTCTATTATTTGTTGCATGTCAGTGTTTGTCTACATCCTGCTCCAAGTACCGCAGCAATTTCCTAATGTTGTGAACCTGTTCACTCATATGGCAATAAAACACATTCTGATTCTGATTCTGATTCTGATTCTGGATCTCAATGAGACCTTTAAATCCGATTAAAAATGAATTTATTCGGAATAAAAGTTCATTCCAATTTTTAAAAAAACATGTAAACACTTAATTCCTAATGTTTATTTGGATTTAAGTTTATTCGGATTTAAACTTAATTCCAAATTAAGTGGGTGGTTTATTCCGTTCTTAAATCCGATTTAAACGTTTATTCCGCTCAGTTCAGTCGTTCAGCGCATGCGAAAGATACCGATGCTCATTAACACCGCGGGCCGTCCTCATCTCAGGTTAGTATCATGAAGCCTTTATTCGGAATTAATATTTCCATGTAAACTCGACGGAGAATAATTTAATTCAAAATTAATTAATTAGGATTTAAAATTCTCATGTAAACTAGTAATTGGATAATCAGAATCAGCAGTAGTTATAATGTTACGCTTTATTGGTTTTTCCTTTTGTCTTTCAGCTGTAACTTACAATATATGAAACATGCGCTAAAGCTTCATTTTGGCACGTGACCATGTCCTCTGTCAAATCCCTCACACCGTACAGAATCTCAACATATGGAAATGATATAAGCTACAAGTCTGAATATGGGATGCTGTGGTTTAGAGGCATCCGACTAAAACCAACTTCTGTGATAATACCGTTGAGATCGAGCCCGTATAAGAAATCTATATCTCTTTCCCTTTCATCCCATTCACATTGCATAACACTGATTTTGACAACTAAACTATTGTCTATGGGGAAATCTTGGCTAACCTAAAAGCAGTAGAGGTGTAACTTACCCAGGGGTATGAAAGTGATGGACAGGTGAGAGAAAAGAGCGCACTCCAAAAGAAATAGTAGTCAGCGGGTAGAGTATAGTTAGAATGATTCACGTGAAAGTAAATCCAGAAGTGACGCAAGGAGCTTTTGTCCAAATAAATTGGCTACTTGTACTGAAAGCTTTGGCATTCTTCAAGAAAATTATACTAGTAACAAAGGATGTATTCAAACAGCTACAAAATCTAACAAAACTACAACTATAGGAACTAGGAACACACTATTATCCAATGCTAACACTGTACTGATCCTGTCCTATCTGGCAATGGTAAAACAATGGTTCTTCCACATAGTTTGGGTCATTTCTTGATTCCAAACTCTTTTATTTACTCTTTAAAAAGACATTAACTTTGTGTATGCCCATTCTGTTTACTATTGGTACAAAAGGTAATAATTGTTTGTCTAAAATATGTTAAATTCATTACAAAACCATTGGAATTTCACATTGATCCATGATAATATTATGATTAGCCTAAACTTGTTTGCATTAACTATCATCGAAATGTTCTGGTTGAGGTTCTGCCATGTGCTCGTCTCCATGGTAATGTTATTGCTTTGCCTGGGTTGTTCCTCAGTATGGCATTAAACAAATATATGTTGTATTTATTCAATTACGAGTGCTTTTATTTCTGAAAACGACCACAAAAACATGCATTATTACTGTGAGGGAGTTTAAGTTTAAGTTTATTGATGTTTAAAGTGCAAAATCACACTGAAGTATATATATAATGTACAAATATTTACAACAAAATTACAATATAAAGTGATTGACAGCAATATACAGTGGTAAAAATGTCAGAAAACAGTGTGCAGTGTGCAAAATTCAAAGTTACACCATCAAACCTATACATGTGCATTCACTCATCTACACATTATACACAGCGAGCCCACTTTCTCCACAGATCTGACCAGTAATGACTTGACAACGTAGCCTGGAGATAGTTAAATAAAATGCCATATTGTAGACCGTTCCAGGAAAACAATAACACCTACACTGACTCAAGCACCTTTAAAGCTACACTCTATTAGACAGAAGTAACATAGGCAGCATCTAGTGGTGAAGTTTGGGAATATAATCACGTTTTTGTAATTACAGATGTCTTAAAAATGCATGTACATTTCTTGCATTTAAAAAAAACAGCTCAGGTACAACATCTAACACACAGCAGTATTGAATATTAGAGCCTTTACTGCCCCTGTTTCTTATTAACAAACACAAACCAGTTTAGGATCCGAGATTGAGTCTGAGACAAGCCCCGATCTGTGCACAGCGGATATTGCCTTAGCACCAGAGGAGCTAATGACAAATGGATTGGGTTTGGTGAGATGGGCGGTGACTGTGGAGAGATGGATCACTATTCATTTGAGTGCAGAAACATCCAGTATTTATCTCCAACATGTATAATTTTCACCGGTGATACTCGTGTGTGTATTTCTGTCATATTGAAGACATTTGTGGTGTGAAGGTGGAAGTGAACTGGAAACCCCACACCTGGCTGCGGTCGCTCCTGTCCAACTTCAGGAAGGGAGACGGGGAGTTTAGGGCAGTGTGCAAAAGAGAGGGTTACAAATAATGCTCAGAACAGATATTTCTACTCAAGCGCTGACGTAAAAAGATGTTTTAGAGATGTTTTCAGCATAAAACGGTGATTAACAATGAAGCCCAACTGAAACTCAACCTGAAAATAACGGATTTCATAGGAAAGAGTTGTCAAATTCTATAAAACTCATACACCGACTTTATGTATACCGTAAATTCCGGATCACAAGCCGCTACTTTTTTCTACACTTTCAACACTGCGGCGTGTAATATGAAGCGGCTTTTTTATTTTTTTTTTTTCATCGCGGGAAAAACATGGACCAATAAAATGAATAAGTAGTTCACTGAGGTCCAATGAAATTGTATGATTAATCACAACTTCCTTATTTCAGTCTTTCTGCTAACCCTCATCAACATGGAGAATACCAGACAAAAAGCATATGATGCAGCTTTTAAACTAAAAGCGATCACTCTGGCAGTAAAAGAAGGAAATCGAGCTGCTGCCCGTAAAATTGGCATAAACGAGTAGATAGTGCGAAGGTGGAGGCTCCAGCAAGAAGAACTGAGCCAGTGTAAAAGACAACCAAAGCTTTCAGAGGACTGGGTTAACACGCAAAGAGCGGCCGCGATGTTTCCGCTGTACAAATCAGACTGAAGGCTAAAGCGATCGCTACCGTGGTTTATTCCCAGAGCGCCAAGGTGTGTATGTGCATGTCGCGTGTGTGTGTCCCAAGTGTGTGAAGGTGTGTAAGTGCCTGTGGCGCGTGTGTGTCCCAAGTGTCATCAGTGAGCGAGTCCGTCCCCAGAGTTCAGCGGGGGACCGCGTCCGCGGCCCGTCCCGGAGGCGCTCCAGGCGGCGGGGACGCAGAAGCGAACCCCCCGCCTAGTCTTTGGCCAGCGGTTTATAATATGGTGCGGCTCATATAATTACAAAATTGATTTTTCTTCATAAATCTGAGCATGCGGCTCTTAATAGGGTGCGCTCTGTAGTCCGGAATTTACGGTAGTCTTTATTTCCTTTTAAAATGATATCACAATAAAGAATACAATGTAAAAACAGAAACTAATCAGATCTGTGGAGAGGCAATCGGTAAGAATATGTGTTTTTGAGCAATAAAAACACCTGCAATTCAATAAAAGAAAGATGGATGAGGTTAATGCCATACTGTGGGACATTCCTGACATAGCACTAGCATCTCCATAGAGACAAGCAGGTGAAATGTTACACAGTGCAGCTTTAAATGAGTCACATTTAGAAGCACATTCCTATTGATTTACTGGCCGTATCATATTGTTTTTATTTGTAATTGGTAGAAAATAGAAATTTATATAAAAAAAATACAAAAAACAAAATAGACAAATACTACTACTACTACTACTACTACTACTAATAATAATAATAATAATAATAATAATAATAATAATAATAAACACGCTATTTTTTACATTTTTTAGCTTTCCAACAAATTATCTGTTCAAAACTAAGTCGATTAAATGAAAATAAATACAAGATTTTCACAATTAAACGAGCTAAGCCCCAGTGGAGTCTTGAGTCTTGGCTGGTCAAATGGAAAATCTCTAATGAACGTTATTTGTTAACGTCACTGAGATGATTTGAACCATCTTCCATCCACTGCTCTTTTATCAACCTCAACAGTCTAATTACTTTTCTGCATGTACGCTATTAATAAGAATGATCCCTCGTAACCTCTTTAAAATCACCATGGTAACATATTTTACCTTGAATTGTCTGCATGTTCTTCTGTTCTTGGGGGTCTACTGTATACTTAGTCCTTTTCTAACCCTTTAGTCTTTTCTAAATTGCTGTTTTAGTTTCATTTCAATCACTGTGTTTTTAAGGTATTTCTCCTCTAAATTGGTTCATAGACATTTACTTAACCAGGATGTACAGCTCTGTAATTGTCCCCCATTGGAGCAGGTTAATTTCAGAGGGATTGTATAGCTGACTCACTAAAAGCAGGTTTGAAGTACATTAAATTGCGCGAAATAAGGGGCAGCAGACATAAGGAGACACTACAGCATTGTCATTTACATTCCTCTAGAAATGAATGCTCCTACGCTCGTAATTGCAAAAAGAATATAAATCAATATCAAATCTGTAAACAAAAGATAATAAAAGAAGACATCGACTACCTACCGTACATTTATTCAATTACAGATGGTTTTATGGCTCAAAGATACCACAAAAAACAGGCATTCTGACAGTGAGCGGGGTCGCCTCTCCACAGATCTGACCTGTAACTTGGTAGATAGAAAGGTTTAATACCATATTGTAAAACATTTGATTAGACTTTTGATTTGATTCATTTTTATTTCGAGTTTGTGCCAAGAGAGAAACAATAATCATACACATACTGCGGACACATTGTAAACAACAGAAAAACACATTCCCCAGGAGTGGGAAAAGGAAAAAAATGTATATTAACCCACCCCTGTTCATTACAAAGTTTCAAAAATTCAAAAATGATGTGGTTGCTGGACATTGATGCCAAAACTTAACAAATAGTTACATATAGCAAAATCATTTACATACTATTCATACTACACTGTAAAAAAAAGTCTATAGAAATTACAGCATAAAACTGTTAAATCGCAACAGTCAAAGGCCGTAAAATAAAAAATAGTATATCACCGTAGTAAATACAGTAAATTGCTATAAATCAAGAAACATTACATAACTTTCATATTTACGGCTGTAATATGTAGAAAACAGTGAATTTTTCAATTTTTTTTTTAAAGAGTAAAATTAATGGGGAGATACCTTTAAGTCGAAAGAGTATTAACAGTAAAAAGTTTCACCTGAAAACTGACATGGAAAATTGCTGTTTTTAATGCTAATACTATGTTTGTTTGTTTTTTTTTTATGTAATATATATTTTTCCGGTAAAATATTGCTATAAGCACATTATTTAGCTGTGCAATCAACAGTAGTAATACAATTTTGTTTGAAATGAAGGAAATGTTTTACCATAATTTAACAGTTGAGTTCTGGCAACCACAGCTGCCGGTATTTTACTGTAAAAATAAAAAAAATTTACAGTGGAAATATAATTTTAACCCAATTTCTTTCTTTTTTCTTTGTTTTTTTTTTGTATTGTACTGTATTATGGTTGTACAAACTAAAAATGATATTCCAGGCAAAACAATAACAAAAAAATAAATAAAAATGCATTTGACGGACGCTCCACCAGAAAAGTTACACAATGCACCTTTAAATCCTGAAGATTTGAAGGCGAGGTTGTTTAACAGAAAGCAGCTGACTTTGCATTGTCCCTGTGCCCCGCCTATGGCCCCAAGTCGCCACCTCCAACACTTGAATAATTTCTTGCAATTAATTTTACGATCCGCCTCCTGGGGATCTATATTCTCCTCACAGTCTCTCAAAGTTAATCACCTCTGAGTATTTCACCAGTCGGAGCTGTAAATGTTGCAAAAATGCGTTAGCGTTGTGGGTGTGTTGGGAGTAGAGGACGATGGTGGACGGTTTAGCTCTCAAACTGTTAAATGCATTAAGCCAGAAGAGTCCCAGTGCTACACAACATTAGCTACGATCCATCAACGCAAGCAAAATGCAACAAAACTGCATAGACATGTATAGAAAGCAACATATGTTTGACAACGGACTGGAAAAACACATTTAGGCTATAAAGATACTCCCATGCAGCAATGGAGACAAATATGGCTCTTCTGGCAATCAAAAATGGTAATACATCTGGATTGATAGTTATATAGATTTTCCCAAGAGTACAGTCCTCAATACTCCATCTGTCTGAGAACCATCAACACTATGGGCTAATCTCAACCTGCAGTATATGTTAAAGGTGCAATGTGTAACTTTTCTGAGGGTTTGTCAAATGCTTTTCTACGTGATGTTATTGCTTTGCCTGGAATGTTCCACAGCATAGTATTAACACTCGAAGACCTTCGACATCGTATACAATACCTAGGAATATGTTTTATATAAATGCGCATAACTTTCTAACCGTAAAAGATAGAAACTTACTTTTTCCCCCTATGAAAGCGCAGACATAGCGGTTTCCATACATATCTGCGGCTTTATCCTACGTCACACACAGGCTGCGTGCGCAAAACAAGTGTCCAATAGGAACTTTCTTTTCAGCCAAACTCATGCGCTTCAATCCATTTTGATCGGCCCAAACTTTGGCAAAGAGTGAAGTGAGTCAAGATGGTCGACTCCTCTCGAGCGTGTGTGTTTATAACAATTGAAAAAATCTGCTCTAAGTGCAGTTCTTTTCTCAAATAAATGACAAATTACGTATCTTGGTGGGTGTAACTGCGCATCCGTTTCTATTTTTATTTGAAAGGTTTATTTCACTCAAAATGAAAAAATACAAATGTAATAAACACCATGAAAAGGCAGGAAGTGATGTGTCTCTGTTCTATGCTCTGGCCCTGGACTTTACAGGAGCTGTTTCCATGAGGCACCAGAAAAGTAATGGAGCGATTACACTTTTTTTTGTTTTTAGGGCAATAAGGATATTTTTAATTTACGTAATAAATAAAAGTGTAAAAGAGTGTGAATTTTATTTTCTGGTTTTTTTCATCTCTATTTCTGGTCCTATAGCTTTTATTACAGCCATATGACAACTACAGCATGTAGATTGTGAAATAACAGGTTGTACTGAACAAAAGGATGTATAACACTTCATTATAGGGTAAAAGGGGCTCAAAATACTCTGTTCCACCTTGTGATGTCACGAAGCAGTAGTTTTCAAATCAGCAGCTACCTGCTACTTTTAGTTTAGGCGTTGAACCTCATAAGTTTATTATGTGACAGATGGCGAAGTTTTTCCAAATTTGGCATTGAAGGCTGAACAGTCTTGGGTGACTGAGTGCGAGCAGAAACTTCTTTATGAAAGTGAACGGCATGACTCAATCTGCAAACAGAACAAAAATAAAACATTAAATATAAAATCTTGATCTGTTTCTATACATTCTGTGAAAATTTGAGGTCATTTCAACAAGAATTACCAAAATTATTGGCCTGTAAAATGATGTCACCCTGTAGTTTGAGCTATTAAACCACCTGTAATTGAATAAAAGTGAGGTTGATCTGTTTAATGTCACACTGTGGAACATTCCAGGCAGATCAATGACATTTCCATAGAAACAAAAAGGTGACGGACCCCCCACAGTGCACTTTTAAGATTTTCACAAAGTATCTGACCGGAAATGTAAAAAAATCACTTTGCACTTTGAGAAGGTGTTAAAAATGTGGCATACGAGGCAGAAGTGTAACATAATCTTAAAAACACTGTGGTCTGAGTGTGATGTTAAGCAAAAAGGTTGACACTGGATTTATCTCTGTTGCTTTAGTGCAAACCAGGGGCCATTAAGAAAAAATATAATACTAAGGATATGTTTAAGTTTCTTTTTAAAGGCTTTTCTTACCTCTTTTTCCTTCCAAAATGTATCAGATAACTGAAAACCTGAATTAATTATTCTCACTTTGTAGCTAAACCAATATTTCTGCATTTAAGTGTTAATACCTGAATATATCCTTGACCGTCGTAAAAATGGTTGTGATCTTGACCGGGGCATAAGTTAAACTATGAGTATCTTGTATATTTGAATCATATCTACGACTGTAAATATTTTTTCTTTGTAATAGTTTGTAATAGTCTGAACTCTAATAATAAACATTTGATTGAAACTAGTACTGAATTTTGTATCTTCTATTTCAGAAAACACAATTTTAGCCTCTTTACAGTACAGTAACAGCTATTTGTGAAAAAAACAAAAACAAAATAAGACTGAATGACATGACCTGTACATTTCTAGGGGTATTTTGAAGGATGAAAACCACAAGGAAGCATCTACCACTTCAGAAAGTTTTGTTGTTGTTTTGTCTACTAGTTACAGAACAGAAACAGCCATTTGCGGAAAAACAAAATGAGACTCAATGACACTGCCAATATATTTTAAGCGTTATTTTGTTGGATGCGAACCACAAGGAAGCAACAATCTTGTGCAATCAGAAACAGAAATCAGAACCATGTGGAATCAACAGCTTGTGATTATTCCACACAGTTGATTCTTTGTCAGGGAGAACGAGCTAAGTGGGCGGGTTCATTCTGCGCTTCACTCACGAGTCAAAATTGAATATACAGACACTTTAAATCATAAACGACGCTGTTATCATCACTTTTTTCTTGTTTAATTAACTGCTAATGACTCACTTAAGCAAATCAAAATAAATCACCCATATTTTCTGCAAAACCGGCCCCTCCCCTTCAATCTCCCTCTCCCCCAATGTCAGTCCAACCTCATTTGGCTGTACAGATGGAGGAGATAGAGCCTACACCTCTGCTGCTACAATTTGACACAAGTAATTTAAAACTGGTCTTTTATGGACGCCCAGAATACATTACCTCTGCCAACATGATAATAATAGGCTCACATCAATCAAACCGGGCCTTGTGCATACGATGTTATAGGCCTTATCTTTGTATGTCAGGGAGACCACCAGCTAACGGCAGGCACCGTACAGACCTGTTTAACACCGCATAAATACAAACCTTGAGAGTCAATGACATTTTAATGAGGAAAAGCCCGTACGCAAACACGAAATCACCAAATAGGAAAATAAACTGGCCTCGAGACTGTGTATTTGGTAGTTTTCATTCATATCTAGGCTGTCACAACACGCCAATCAAAATCGTCAAGCAGAATAATTAAAGGGCCCATATGATGCTATTTTCTGTCTATGTTATAATGTTGTTTCTTCATCAAAAACAAAGCCAGAGTTGTGTTTTATTTCATTCACACATGTTTAACACACAAATCCTGCATATTTAGTCTGAGTTCTTCCCTCAAACTGAAAACACTCTACTCCATCTTTTGATGTGCTAATACAGGAAGTGCTCCACTGTGTTTTAAACTCCATACACCTTTATTACAATCATTTGGATAATTTCAGCCCTGAAATTGCCCATTTTTTACAGAACAAAAGGTAAAAAGTAGATGCAAACTTACAAAAACTACCAAAAACTGCAGCTTCATCTCAGGGTGGAACAGGACATTTTGAACTCTGGACCCGACGCACCTCCAGATATGCTTTTTTAACAAGGTAACAACATTATAACAGGGCTCAAAGCAAAGTACAGTACATTTTGCATCATTTAGGACTTTTAAGTCTAGAGAAAATAATTATTGTGATGCTTGAATATTTTTATATTTCCTAAAACACAAATTCTGAATATTATATCATAAACTGTGAATAAAATGTGGTGATTAACATGCATTTGAAAGATATGGAGAATTTAAAGTATGCGCTGTGCTGCTGGTCTCCAGAGGTGACTGCCAAAATGTTCCACAGTATGGCAATCAACTTATCCATCGCCATGGAAACAAGCAGATGACGCCACAGACAAAGCTATAACGCCTCCATAGAGACAAGTAGAGAGAAAAAGTGACATTGTGCACCTTTAAGTGAGAAACACGACATCAGATGAGGTAAACGTACTGTTTAATGATAGATAGGTAGTTTAGATCATTAGTATAGTTTCCAGATCAGATAGTTAGATGTAAAAAAGCCACAGGTAGTAATCTTAAGACCCACTTAGATAGTTCGTGTTCCAGATCCCACCAGATCCCAGATAATTAGTATAGTTTCCAGATTCAGTTAGTAGTAAAAAAGAAAAAGATGTCATGTCACAGATAGTAATCTCAAGGGAAATGTGGTATTGTTCTTTTTTAATCACTGTAAAGCGCTTTGTGTTGCATTTTTTGCATGACAAGCGCTCTATAAATAAAGTTTGATCGATTGATTGAGTGTTTACAATTAGTGTGATTCATTATATTTTTAAAAGCCGTCATTAGAACAGGAAGTTTACACATTAACACGGTTCATGAATTTGCCAGGAAATTAGAACGGTTACCATATAATAATAATAATAATAATAATAATAATAATAATAATAATAATAATAATAATAATAATCTTTATTTATAAAGCACTTTTAAAAACAAGGTTTACAAAGTGCTGTACAAGCAGCAATAAACAATACAAAATACATAAAAATAGCAAATAAAACAAAGAAAACAGTCAATGATCCAACAAATCATCTTTATCTTTTATCTTTTTATCTTTTATCTTATTATATTTACCTTATCTTATTTTTGAAAATTTGATTCTGACTACATGTTCTTGGTCAGTTGCATCTGTAACAAAGAAAATTTCCCCTCGGGAATGAATAAAAGTAATTCTGATTCTGAAATCAGATTAAATTCTAATAAATAAATAAATAAAAGAGATAAAATAAAAAATAAGTAGGGAATAAAAAGAATTAAAACCAGTTAAAGGAAGGACAACCGATAAAAATGGGTTTTAAGAAGTGATTTAAAAGATGATACTGATGGTGCAGACTTATCTCCTCAGGCAGGTCGTTCCAGAGTCGAGACGTCCAGACTGAAAAGGCTCAGTCTCCCTTTGTCCGAAGCCTGGAGCCTGGAGCCTGGAGCCTGGAGCCTGGAGCCTGGAGCCTGGAGCCTGGAGCCTGGAGCCTGGAGCCTGGAGCCTGGAGCCTGGAGCCTGGAGCCTGGAGCCTATATCTATATCTGAATGGGGAACAGTCGTCAAAATGTTGCACACAAACTGAAACCCACCAATAGCCATACAATTTAGTGAAATTGGTTCAAATCCTCACGCTTGTCCATTTTTCACATCAAATTCAACACCAAAATGTCCACTTCCTGCCAATTACGTCCCATTCCTGAGGGGCCATGTTGAGGAGATAATCTGTGTCATTTGCATCAACTGTCAGTGGTCATAATCATATGGCTGATCCGTGTAAGTACAACCCCCGACTCTTACCAACACCTTTAAATATTTGTCTAATTTTTTCCAGGCTTTGACTTCAGCTGCTCTGTCCCATTACGCACACACAGTTTCCATATTATTAAACGGCTGCCATCTTGTAGACGTGGGAAGGCCAGGCTGGTTTTGCGCTTCATAAAGTCCTCATTGTGCTCGGACGCGGGACCCTGTGATGTCATGGCTCACCCACACCTAGACTTGGGTGTCACAGTGTGTTTGGGTGAGGGCTTTCCCAGGCATTTCGCATAAGGACAGATTAGCAATAGCGTGTGTGAGCGGTGATTAATGCCGGTGAACGGGCGGTGCAGAGGTCCAAGAGAAATTGAAGTGTCACTATTTGTGTTGCCATGTGCGTTGGTAATCGAGTAAACTTGAAGTGAAATTTTGAAATGACGCATAAAGGAAACTGAGAATTACGCCGGTTTAAGGAGGGGAACATACAGAGTTATTTGCATTGAAAATTGATTTTTTTTTGAAAATATGTTGGAAAAAAGGTGAATATATTTTTTCAGAAATGACTTGCAAATGATGTCAGAAACCTATGTGCCAAACTTAGTAAATCCAGTTAAAGTAGTTGATGGCACAAACATTTATACAGAGCGACAGTGGTGCAGTGGTTAAAGGGCCAATATTACGCTATTTATGATTTAATGTTTCCTTATTAAAAACATAACCACAGTTGTTTTTTGTTTCATTCACACAGTTTACACATAAATCCTGCATATTTAGGTTCCTCTCTCAAACAGAAAACACTGCTCCACTTTCTAATGTCGCTCCAGAGTGTTTTTAAACTTATGTTCCTTCAGTATTTGTCATTTTCTACTGAACAAAAGGTAAAAGGTGGCTGTTAACTTGAAAACTACCACTTGATGACATCACAAGTTGTTGTCAGTGCTGACTCGGGACACAGTAATTGGGCTGGTTGTAACAGTAAAAGCATCTGTGTCATATTCAACTGGGTCATTATAGCAACTTCTGACAAATAATCAAACATTTGTTTTAGCCCTGTTTACCTTTTCATTATTGGATGGAGGCTACATAGAATGAATATCCATCCATCCATCCATCCATCCATCTTCTCCCGCTTAATCCAGCTGGGTCGCGGGGGCAGTTTACTGCCCAATCCTCATAGCACCTGACCCCCCCTATAAACCCCTCTGCAGGTGGTGAGCCCACAGGAGGGTATAGAATGAATAGATTTAACTTAAAAAAAGGCCAATTTTAGTTTTATAGCAAAAGGACTGCGAGTGTGAAATGAATCAGAATCAGTATCAGAATCAGAAAGGTTTTATTGCCATATGAGTGAACAGGTTCACAACATTAGGAAATTGCTGCAGCACTTGGAGCAAAACCTAGACAAACACGACTAACCATGCAATAAATAAACTAAAATAAAGTAGAAAACAATAAACTCTATAATGTAACACAAAAATGTACAAAATTACAAGAATATAACAGTGCAGGTAATGATCAGTGCAAAACAGATGGGTGGGAGAATGTGGGGGAGAAAGTGAAAGCAAATTTATTAACATTTAAAATGCACTGTGTAACTTTTCTGGTTGTCCTGCTAGTCTCCATGGAGATGTTGTCACATTGCATACAAAGTTCCTGTACACCACAGTAAAACATTACACATATCTCTATTGCATTTCTTCAGTTACATGTGTTTTATAAAAAATACCTGACCCTGTGGTGTCCCCCATCTCTAAAGAGATAGATGTGCTTAATGCCTTATGGTGGAGCATTCCAAGCAAAGCAATAACATCTTCACAGAGGCAAGCAGTAACAGCACTGGAATGTGCTCTGTACACTTAGGAGACTACTGAACTTATATCTTTGAGTAATGCCTGACAACGCTCAAAACACCCATATCCTTTTATCCACAGCCCCTTTTAGTGACTTTCTGCTTTTGCACATTTTCAAAGCAAAGACAGTAAATCTGCCCCGGAGACAACAGCTGTGGATGTGATGCGGGCGTCACTCTCGTATGGGATGTCCCGAGTGGAGGGGAGGGTGGACGGGGGTGAAGAGGGGTGGAGGGGCCCTGGGCTAGACTGGGATTCACTCTGTCTGACTGGAGCTTAACACTGGTCTGACTGTCCCCTAATGAGATATAAGGGTGTGTATTTAAAAACTTAAGAGTAGACATCACAGGAGGACAGAAACGCAACCAACCACTGATTTGTCTACAAGAACTATGGTTAGGTGTCCAGAGTTGATTTGTAGCCTCTATAGCAGGGCTGGTGAAATGTCTAAGAATATCTTTTAATCATATTTCAGCTTTGACCAAAAGGATCTTGAAATTACTATGAATTTTAGACATTCATTTTATATATGAGACTGAACAAAAGGAGGAAGAGAGGTCGAGTCACTTGGTATAATGTGTTTTTATAAGTCACTACACCTCAGACTTGCAACTTGTCTTTAGTCTGGTCTACTTCCTGTATGGGTTAGGGATATTACAGTTTATATTTTACTATATTATACATTATAACTGCAGCTGCCTCTTGGCCAGGGTATTCTTGCAAATACTGATTATAAAACCTTACACAATAACAAAATTGTTCCTGTTCCAGTACCTCAACTTTATCTTATCAAACTCATTAGAACTGATTTTATAATATATAATAAATGTACTTTCTCTCCCCTCTGTCACCTTACTACACCACAATTTTTTATGTTATTTAAAGGTCCTATTTTGTGCATAATTAACTCTTGTGTCATGTTATAATGTTGTTACCTCATCACAAGCATATCTGCAGTTGTGTTTTGTTTCATTTACACATGTTTGAGTAATCGTGCGTTATTACCATGCAGAAAAACAAATTTAGTCAAGTTAAGATGACTTGAATTAAGAAAGTTTTACCAGGATCTGAGTAGATTTCACTTGACAAGTAAAATAATTTGCCAGTGGAACTAGACTTTTTGTACTTAAAATATGAAAACGCATTTTGCTACACTTAAAATAAGAAAAACAACAACTTTCTGCACTTAAAATTAGAAATCAAATCAAATGTTGCTTGAATTCAGAAAAAACACGTATCCACTGGCAGATCATTTTACTAGTCAAGCAGAATCTACTCAAATAAAGTAAAATGTTCTTAATTTAAGTAATTTTAACTTATTTTTTTCCAGTCTAGTCTGTCTAAATGGTAAATGGGAAAATTGTATATGCCGCTTTTCCACCTTCAAGGCACTCGAAAGAGGAACCACTCACCCATTCACACACACATTCATACACCAGCGTACGCAGACACTGGGGGCGAGGTGGGTTAAGTGTCTTGCCTAAGGACACAACAACAGTATTCCTCTGTGGGAGCTAAAATCAAAAAGCCAAACTGTGGATTTGACCGCTCAACCAATGATGTTTATGTCGAGAGCGGGATTCGAACTGTCAACCCTCGGACCAGTGGACAAACGCTCTACCTCCTGTCCCCCTACTGTACATCTCCAAGCTCAAAATGCTCTGTTCCACTTTGTGATGTCATGAACGGATGTTTTCAAGTTAACATCTACTTTTTATCGTTAGTTCTGCAGATTGGCAATTCCAGGGCTGAACTTATCCACATGATTCTAGTGACGTTCCTGTATTACCACATGACATCACAAGGTGGGACAGAGTGTTTTAGGTTAGGTCAGATTGCTTTATTTGTACCCGCAGGTAAATTTGTTTTGCAGATTTGAGAGGCTGGTCCCACATTTCACATTTTATTCATCCACACTCTACACAATAAATAAAAACACAATGACAAATAAAGTGTTATAGTGCTAAAAGTGTTATAGTGCCCCAGTGCAGAATGGTTTTGTTCCATAAATAAATTAATTCATCTCACTTAGCTAAAAATGGCAGTAAATATTAACTATATCAATGACATGCTAAATAAAAATACTACAATTAATTAATAAATACAATAGAGTCTATTTCAGAGAGAGAGAAAAAAAGCTTTAAAACAGAGCATTTGTGTGTTAAACATGTGTGAATGAAACAAAGCACAACTCTGGGTATGTTTTTGATGAGAAAACATTATAACAGATCAGAAAATAGTGTAACATAAGCCTTTTCATTTCATATATTATTCCAAAACAAAAATACTGGAAATTACAGACATATTTTCACATGAGGACAACTTAGACAAACTTTTATCAAAGAAGCCCATTCAAACGCACTATTACGCTGTGACTATACATAGAGTTTGGACATCTATCGCAACCTGACAAAACAAAGACTGAGAAAAGTTTGTTTTTGCTTTATTGTTATTTGTAATCTGTCACAATGGCATTACAATGAGCCTACGAAGTTAAGTCATTACACTCAGAGAAAGCAAATGCCTAGTATCCAGCAGATCTTGTCTCAGGACTGTTTAGGATGCCTCAGATGCCCGCACCACAATACCCACAAATGAAGCTATTGTCAACAAGGATCTCCTCTATTATCTCCATACTTTTTACATCGGCTATTCTTAAATACTAATTGTCAAAATGCCCCATGAGACTTAGGGGCCGGTCCCACTTAAACCCAGCTACCAAAACGTTATCATAATGTATATCGTCTGTTTTCGAAATAGCAATAGCATTTTTAGATGTTGTCACGGCACGCTAATGCATTTTCCAGTGTCTAAAAGAGGAACCGTGTAATGTCAGCACGCATCCCAGCTAATGCTAAAGATTCTGAAGTATGACGATCGTTATTTCTTTAAGAGCTTGAATGTGTGTGTCTGTTTGTAGAGCCGATGTTTTCCAGTCCGTTCGGAGCCATCTCAGTCGTGTGCGGTGATGCAATGACAGCTGATTTGATTGACAGCGTGTAGTGGAGGCCCGTGGCATGAAATAACAGAGCTAAAGACTTTGGATTACAGTTTTGGGGTTTTAGTTGAGCGCCATGGGTGGGGTCTATATATGTTTGGAATGGATGCTATGGTAAACTGAGGTCACTTCATCTGATATTAGTTTATTTTGTGAGATGTTACAACAAAAATGTACAAAATTTGGCTTTATATTGCTTGAAAAAGTAGTGAGTTCATACCAAAGTGTCTTGTCCAATGGCACTATGGGAGTATGAAGTAAAGTCGAGCATCTAACCTACAGATTTGAGATTTTCCACTTATAAACATATTGCTATTAAAGACAAGCTATGTTTATTTATTATTTTTTTATTTATTTAGTTTATTTATGAGACAGGGACAGTGCACAATATAGATTAACCTTAAAAGGAGAGCTGTGTTGTGCCAGGTTGTAGCATTAGAGCTAATTTCCACCTCCCTGGTGCATGTTTTTTAGGGTTGATGGGGGGAAATATAACTTTTCTGGTATAGTGTCTGTCACCTGCTTGTCTCTATGGAGATGTTAATGTTATATCTTTAATATTTCTTTCATTTAATTACAGATATTGTAGAATTTTCCATTTTTAATTGGAAAAACATGCATTTCTACATAGCAGGATCTCCTCTCTGACCTGTAATTTGGCCTAGTGGAATCACATGCTTGTCTCCGTGGAAATGAATAAGTTTAATGCCATACTGTTGAACATTCCAGGTAGCAATGCCATCTCCAGTTTGTCTTCATGAAGATGGCATTGCTACCTGGAATGTTCAACAGTAAGGCATTAAACCTATAATGAGTGCCTCGTCTCTCCACAGATCTCACTCGTAACTTGGCAAAGTAATAACATCTCCACACACGTCCGTGGACATAAGCAAGTTGCAGATCCTCTACCTGAAAATGACATAGTGAACCTTTAAATCAGGGCTGTCCAAACTTTTTTCATCAAGAGCCACATATTAAAACACAGACCAGCGTGAGGGCCAATCCAGGGCCATAGACGGATGGTCAAAACAGTGAGAAATTCAAATCTGTGCATTTTTAACAGGTTTGAATGACCCTCCAGACCTTTGTTCATGCTCAGACCCTCAAAAGGACACCCTAAATTTGCTAGATAAAGGTAGATTTCAAAAACATGCAGTAAAAAGTACTACTTGCGGCAGTATGAGCCAATTCACCTGGAAACCTGAGGGCCAAAACAATTGGTCTGTGCACATGCTTTAAATACATAATCATGTATTTTGTTACACAATTAGCTGCTACATGTTTTTTTCTTTCTTCCCGCTGTATATTTTTGCTCATATTGTTACCTCTCCTTTCTCTCTCTCGCTCTTTCTGCTCGCTCCATCCCTCCCACTGCCTGTCCTGTTTTTCCTACTTTTCTGTCCCCTTATTACATTATTGTTTGTGCCTAAACCTCCCTAGACTCGCTCCTAAAGACTCCTGCTCTCTTTCTAATTACTTTAAGTGATGTGGACAGCGTGCTTGTGCCACAGAACAGTTTACATTAGACTTAAATCAGTTTTTATTGCTGGTGTGGAGCGGGTGCAAACAGATGGATGGTCTCCAGCGTTGGCCTGGGCTGACTCCTGCCGTTGTCAACTCTCCCTAAACAAACTTAAGCCTCGAGTCCTGCTTCATGTCATACACCGCTCACGCTCAGCACCAGCCTCTCCAAACTCACACTTACAGATAATAACAAGTCCAGTAAAAGGTTGATTTTTTTTGTGAACACTTGTCTGTAGCAGCAAAAGGAGAAACTCAAACTGCAAATACTGCTGCTATTGGCTGTACCACCATCGATGCCCGTTTTGGTATCATCATGGAAGTTAAACCGAGTACATAGCGAAGTAATACCAATAATTACACGCTGTAGGATTGAGTGCTGTTCCAATGCAGTTAAAAGTAAGTTTTTATTACTTCCACTCACTTTCCACTGTTGATAAGCTACTTCTGTATGGCCATAACCACCAATAATTTCTTCACATAACCTACTGCTTTCAAAAATAAGAAATATAGTCGTCATGTCTTTCCCCAGGGCACAAGAACGATACACGGTGTTTGGCCTAACCGCTAAGCCACAGTTAGGTAATGCCATCCACCCAACAATGCAATACAATCAAGATGGCTACTTTAATACTACTACCACTACTATTATACGACTATTACTACTGCTACCACTACAGGTGTTACTACAACTACTATTACTACTATTCACTGGAAAAAAACAATATCTAGGTAAGTTAGAATTACTTAAATTAAGAACATTTGACTTTATTTGAGTAGATTCATCTTGACAAGTGAAATAATCTGACAGTGTAATAAGTGTTGTTTTTTTTTTAAATTCAAGCAACATTTGATTTTATTTCTTATTTTAAGTGCAAAAAGTTATTATTTTAAGTGTAGAAAGATGTATTTACATATTTTAAGTACAAAAATCTTATTGCACTGGCAGATAATTTTACTTGTCAAGTGAAATTTATTCAAATCACAGTAAAACTTTCTTAATCCAAGTCATTTTAGCTTGCCCTCCTGTGGGCTCACCACCTGCAGAGGGGTTCATAGGGGGTCAGGTGCTATGAGTATTGGGCAGCACGCTGCCCCCGCGACCCAGCCGGATTAAGCGGGAGAAGATGGATGGATGGATGGATGGATAGAGTTTGTTTTTTGCAGTGTGACTACTACTATAACTGCTATTATTATTACTACTGTATCTATCACCCGTTAACCTTTTTTTTTTTAAACAGAACAATATGTCTCTCAACTAAGACTGAAATAAGGATTTTAAATAAAAAAGAAAAATTGTCTTGGCTACAGTTTATTAATGTAAACCACTTTTTGGCTTCTTCCAGGGTTTAATTCTAACCTGAGGCCCGTCAGGACTCCAACCCTCACCACAGGAGTAGCTAAAGTTTCAGCCACAATACATGAGGTCAGTGACGCTGAGAAACTCCACTGTCCCGGGCCTGACGTTAAGTTGTTCAGATGGAGACTTCCTGTTCAAATTAGTCTATGGTCGAGATGAAAATTATTTTGAGGTTTGGGGTTTAGCATTTTAAGGAAATGTTAGTGGTGAAAAAGTATCAAAATGTGCTATTAGGGGAAAGTTAAAGAGTAAAACAGCAAGCATGCATCTGAAAATTGTTTTTTAAGTGTTTTACTGTGGTCGAGCTTTTCAGGAAATACAAACCAATCTGAAAATTTCCAATACACGATTTATAGGGGTCTTATTTACACACATTTTATAACGACATGTTGATTTGGCAACTCAGTTTTAGAAGGAAAACTGATGGTGGTTAATACTGGATAGAGTGCTCCATGGGGACGTCCACTGTTATCGGTCATTTGAAGTCATGAGGTTAGTAACACGACTTGGAAGATGGTTAGGAGGGTAAAAGGGACGATATGTAAGATTTTCATTTTGAAGCAGACTAAAATCTGTTTCAGAGCTTATAACTATGTTAAAGTTGTTTCCTCTCACTATTTACTCAGCCAAAGTTGTATTTGAAGTGTACATGTTTGAGCAAATTGTTTATTTTCAAGAAGCCATTTTGACAATGATCCCCAATTTTCACCATCACCGGGGAACGTCCACTGCTCAGTACTATCTTTGTTCCACAATTTTATTTACTGAATCTGTGATACATGTAGTTTTAGATGAATACTGACATTTAAAATGTCAGTTATATTATAACATATAATGGTCCAGTGGTGTCAGATTATTACTATATAGCAGACACAAGCACAGTAGGTCTTCAAATCTCATAAACATGAGCGATCTGTGTCCCAAGATACGAGGTACACATGTTCAAATCAAATGTAGCTTTTACTGATAACAACTGTAATGCTCATTTGTTCTTAATTATAAAACACATTCAATGAAGATGATTATCCAATCAGAAAGCAGCTTTTTTTAAAACCTTTATTTACCCAGGAAAGTCCCATTGAGATTAATAATCTCTTTTTCAAGGGAGTCCTGCCATGCACACATCACTTTCATAGAATGAGCCCCACATGACAGTTTCAAAGCTGAGATCCAGTTGGGGGTAAACCAAAGAGCTCTCTCTGATCTGAATACTTAAAATAAATGATAAATGCTGGTATACTTGTTTACAAAGTATATGATGTCCTTAAAGGTCTTATATTACACAAAATTGATTCTCGTGAGCTTTACGACATGATGCCTCATCATAAATACACATAATAAATACCTGGAGTTGTGCTTGTTTCATTCATGTTTGAGTAACCCTTTATTATTAGTCTGTCTGCATCTCCAAAGCTCAAAATGCTCTGTTCCACCGTGTGATGTCATGCAGTGGTAGTTTAAAAACACACTGAGGCACTTCCTGTTTTACTACATGACAGGCAGTGGTTTCTCTCAGTGTGTGTTAAACATGTGTGAATGAAACAAAACACAGCAGATATGTTTTTGATGAGGAAACTACATTATAGCAGAGATCAGAAAATAGCCTAATATGGACACTTTAAAATATATTCAGCCAGTTTCACAGAGTACCATTGCTCAGTTTTAAAAGGAGTTTAGTTGTTTGATGAGACCACTAAGACTCACCCAGTATTCCCACTGTAGTTTAGCCTTCACCTCAGACCACTTATTCGTAATCAGCATTAACATGTGGAACCAACTTACCTTAACCCACAAAAAACGACTTACACATAATGTTCTCAAACAGCTTCTCCCCAAACTCCTTCTAGAGTCTTACTCACAGGGACTTAGCCTAATAAGACCCTCTCCTTCCTCTGTTCACATTTCAAGTCCGTACATAAGCGGTCACATTGGCACAGCTTTCTAAGTAAGTCTTGAAGATCCAACGGAGCAATTTGGTCTCAATCCGTCATACGCGCTGGGATTTGCATAGCTAATTGGATGCTGCTTTGGCCCTTTCTTCCTCCCATATCTGAGCCTGCTTTGTACTGACAGCAGAGACCTACGAACCAGGCTTATCTCGCAAATAGAGCAGGGTAATGTAAACTATATTGCGTCTCATCCTGGAATTTTAGTGTCAGTAGGCTATTAACCCTTATAGCTCCATGGTGCACTTTCACTAGAGTGGAAATGGTCCTTACTGGCCTGGTTTGGTGTAATGTATGTAGCTGTATTGTCAAATGGTGTTGGGCGTATGAGGATTACAGGTTAATGCTATCTTACATTGCGTTTTCATGTTTTACTATTATTAGTAGCAACATGACAAGCATTTCAAAGCAAAATAGTCCAATCTTCTTACATAAATTAGACAAGCTTCAAAGATATTTTAGTGGTACAGCGAGTTATTTCTGTAAAGCAACACAGTGTAGCTTTCTGGAGGTGGAATATATATACTTTGCAAGATTATAACATCGTATTATAGGATTGGAAGATTATCACCAATGGAAACAAGCAGGTGGAGGCGCTCCCCCGGGCCAAATGAGAGCCAGGTTTGTGGAGATGCAAGCTCACACATAGTAAGGACACTTGACAAAAAATGCATAATGAAGAAGAAAAAACATCTATAAGTCGCGCCGGACTATAAGTCGCACTTGGGGAAAAAGACCAAAAACCAACATTCATTTTGAAAGGCAAGTTATAAAAGTTATAGTAATAAAAACAACTGAATAAAGAACAATCCGTGTATCATTTGTTTGTTTTTCAATATAGAACTCTTTTCAACTCTTTTCTTTATTTTTTGTCTCTAAAACCACAATGAAAATTTCTTTTTTCATTTTTGATTCATATATATGATTCATATATCTTGTCTTTTCATATATAAGTCGCACCTGAGTATAAGTCACACCACCCAAACCCTGAAAAAAATACGGTAATATGTTTTAAGTATCATTTTTCATTCTGCGCTCTTCTCTTCTTTCTAATTCTCTCTAATTTAATGTCCCATCTCTTGTTTAAAATTTCATGATGATTATTTATATTTTCATTTGTTTGTATTGTGATTTTGATGTATTTCTTATTCTGTAAAGCACTTTAAATTACTTTGTGTACCAATTGTACTATACAAATAAACTTGCCTTGCCTTAAATACAAAGATCCAAAATGAAAAATATTTAGTCAAGGCCGAGCCGTTAGTATTTGGATGGGAGACAACTGGGAAAATGAGGTGCCACAGTGGGGCACCAGTCATTGTGTCCTTAGGCAAGGCACTTCACCCACATTCCCTAGTATGAAAGTGGTGCATATGGAGTGAACGAAAAATTATCTGTAAGGCGTCTTTGTGACATGTCTGTGAAAAGTGCAATATAAATAAAAACGTAGGGCTTTAACTTAATTCATCTTTTGTTTTTCTGCATCTTCTTTGAGGAAAAAAATTAACAAAACAAAAAGCATTTTAGTTTTTCATCCTATTTCCCACCAATTCCTATTCCCAAATCTGCGCTATACAATAAAAGCAAATTTATGTATATTGCATTCATTTTTGCATCTCAATGTCCATCTGCATTTTGATCAGGCCCCATCAAACACACTACCAGGGTATTAACACACAACTACCCTCTGGAGGCAGATCAAATCAGCATTCGTAAATGAAATGAATGCATTGTTCTTTCTTCCCAACCGCGAAATAACAAGAAAGTGTCAACCTCCGAGAAACAAGGCGTCAGATCCTCACGCAGCGATGGGGGAGAGGGAGTTAAAGAATAATAATCCAGCAATTGTACCGGGACCTTTTAGGCGCTTAGAGCTTTACACCTAATTAACCCTAAATGCTATGAAGGCCATTGCGAGGAGGGGGTAATGATAACAGAATAATAACATATGTAAATGATCAAAATGGGGCTTATGTGTTTAAAATGCGTATCGTGGGTTCAGAAGTTCAACCCGAGCATTAGTGTCCTTAGCTGTTAGCTTGATATTGTTGATTAGATATTGATTTTCTATATTGTGTCCAAGTATAATGGTATTTTAATGGCGTAACAAGAAGATAAATATTAGCTTTTTTCATGGGTTGAACTTGAATTCCGAGGAATCCAAGCCATTTCACGGCGCTTTAGTCCAATAAATCTGGATAATGGCCGCTCCTGAGGTACTTCTACTTAAGTATCCAGTCTATGTACACATCCGCCCTCTCCTCCCATCCGCTGCTCCGACTTCCACCTCCCTAGACGCTTCCCCCTCCCTCCGTTTTGAATAACTCCTGTTGGTGAGAGACTTTGGCTGTGTGTTTTCTTAATCATTTACAAATTAGCCCCAAGTCGGAGATAAAATCCACAAATCCCTCACGGTTCAGAGTTACAGAGAGGAGAAGAGGTGAGAGCAAGAGGGGTACATGGAAAAAGCAAAGATGTAATTTATTTTGATCTGGACAAAGGAAAATATGCTCCGTTTGTGTTTGTGGATGTGTTAAAGAGACTCAGAGGTTGTGTTAGTTCAGACAGCGGAGTCCAAGTTCAACTTTGCTTTGGGTCAGTGCCTGTCTGTAACAATTGAATTAGGGTAGTAAATAGTTTAACATCAATTAAGCTTAAAAGTGCACTGTGTAACTTTTCATTTGGGGGTCTGTCACGTTCTTGTTTCTGTGGATATGTCATTGCTCTGCTTAATTGTTCCATATAACATAAACAACACTACTTTACATTTATTCAATTGTAGGCGCTTTTATAGCTCAAAAATACCTCGAAAATGTAACTTGGTCTGGATTGGTTTCCATGACATTCTGGACAAAGTAGTCGGCCCCTCCATCAGAAAAGTTACACAATGCACCTTTTAACATAGCCTATATATATGTGTGTTTGTGAAGATTAGCTTTTGAATATGAATGCTGTGTAAATAAGCTTGATTTGTAGCCTCCTGAAAACAAAATTTTGAAAGGCTTTTTGATAAATTAGCCTTGTTATTTATTCCATACTTGGAGCTCCCGGTAATCCTGGATTGTCTGCACACGTATCAGTGGATTATGTTTCTGGATGACATTCTACAGCCGTGATTTTATATGGATTGAAGAAAGTCTCGCTGTCTGTTTGGTTTCTGGCTCAACAGATTTTCAAATATAGAGAGACTCGCTTTTCCACTCGCACATGAGGTTAAAACGGTGCTTAAATAATACATTACCCTGCATACCACTGAACTAGCACTGTATTATATATTGTGATCTGTTGCTAGTGCTTAAAACGTTGGCTTGGCAACGTTGGCTTGAGTTTAATGCTGTACTGTTGAACTGTTGAACTGTTGAGTGTTGCCACATATTCAAGGCTACGCAATAATATCTTCATGGTCCATTATATTGTGAGATTATAAATTAAACAATATAATTATTGTACACTGAAGGAACAGATGGTTACTGTGAACTGTACCGTTGTGTTGATCCCAATATTGGATACACAAGAAAAGGCATCTGTCTTAAATACTAACAAAATCAATATGACGACACTTACAATGAGTCTAAGAATTTGCACAGCTCCCAGAATAGTTACATAACATTTGAATCAGTTGCGATATTGGTTCATTAAACATTACATATGAGATTCATTCAACTATGTGAGGAAGGGCATCTGTCTTAAAATGCAAACAAAATAGATATGACAACACCTACTTTATTGATACTTTGGCCAGCTCCCAGAATAGTTACATAACATTGAAATCACTTGCGATATACTGTACATACTTCATAGCTTTTCCCTTCCATTCAACTAAATGTGAGGTTAATTTATCTATATCTGTACATGAGGAAGGGCATCTGTCTTATAATACAAACAAAATAAATATGACAACACTTACTTATCACAGTGATACAAGTAGTTTTTCCAAATTTAAGAATAATTCATTTAAATTACATGCAAAAAAAAAAGTGCTCCATAGCTTTTCCCTTGTCCATTCAACAAAATATGAATTCAGTTATACATAAGGAAGGGAATCTGGCTTAAAATGTAAATAAAAATAAATATGACAACACTTACTCATCACACTGATACTGTTACTTTGCCCAGATCCCAGAATAGTTACATAACATTTGAATCACTTGCTTTATAATGTACATACTTCATAGTTATGTTATTCACTCTACATATTTCCATGGCTGCTTCCCTTCCATGTGAGTTTTCCCCGTCCGACTGCTGCTGCTGCTCTGTGTGGGCCTCTTCGTCTCACTCGAGCTACCAACTCCTCTGAGACTCCTCCTTAACGCGGCGCTGAAATAAATCTCCAAACTGCTAATCAAAATGACGCGAAACAGGCCAAAACTTCCTTCCTCTCCCCCCTCCATCTGTCTCCAGTCTTTTCTACAGCGTCCTCTCTCTAACTAGCTGCTTATCTTCCACGTTCCCACCGTTTTCGTGCTTCCAACACCTGTAACTGAACAACCAACCGCACCAGAAAAGTTACACAGTGCACCTTTAAATGCTATACATATTAAAGGAGCTGTAGCTGATTTTTAGTGTGAAAAAATAACTAGTTTTGCTATGGTTCAGAGTTATTCCTGACTTACATTCTGAGCACTGGAAAAGTTTTGCATTGAAGGTCTAGTATGCTAATGTGCACTTCCTGATTATCTGGCAATAAAATGCTTTATAACTGGATGTAGCCAGTACGCAGCGGACATATTTTGACCTCAAGAGCTGCTTATACAATGAATCTGTACTGGGGAAAGACTAATTTTGCTCAAGTATATGGGAAAAAACATGCGTACGGGGCTTTTTAATGATAATTATCAGTTTCAAATCATTTCAATGTCACTTTTCAATTAAACGTTTTCAGTCATTTGGTGTATTGTGTCAAATAGCTGTTCTAAGGTAAACATGGCTGCCATTTTGTGCCCGCAATAAAATAAATTTATTAGCAACGCACGTTTAGTTATGGTCCTGCTAACATATATTTCAAGGACATATCATAAGTCCCTGATTAGAGCTCATTTCATATATTAATAGATCTATATAAACACTAACATTTTTTGTACTCTCTCCCACGCCAGCTTGGAACTGAAATGCCAAAATAAACTGTTTAAATTCATTATTAAATCTATTATTAAATGATTTAAATAACTGCTTGCCAGAATGTATGTAGACTCAAACTTTTACATAATATTGTTTGCATTATTTGTTATGTTTTGCTTTGCATTGAACAAAACATATTGAAATAAATCTCCAAACTGCTGATAAAAATGATACAAAACAGGTCCAAACTTCCTGCCTCTCCCCCTCCATCTGTCTCCCGTCTTTTCTATAGCGTCCTTTCTCTAACAAGCACCTTATCTCCCATGTTCCCACCGTTTTCGTACATCCTCCTCCCGGACTATCGGAATTCTCTCACTCTCTATCTGCCTGTCCTTGAGAGCCGGGCTACTCCTGTAAACAAGCGCGCGCTCTCGCTTTGGCATTCCTGAAACAACAGAGCATCTGATTTTACAACCCAATTAAAGGACTGTTGTAAATCTGCAGCTCCGGCTGAGGCATTTTCTCTCAATGAAGAACGCTGGAAATATTTAGGACCCCCCCGAGCTGTGGACAAATACAAGAGCGTGTCGCTAAATTAGAGAAAGAGGAAAAGTCGATTTCTTTTAGTAGTTTAATGCAATTGAAAAGAAAGTTTCATTTCAAAATAAGTGATGGATTCAAAAGTCTGATCTGTTATGATGGTGTTTCCTCATCACAAACATACCTGGAGTTTTGTTTCATTCACTCATATTTAATACATACACCCTGCATATTTATTTCTTCTCTTAAACTGAAAACACTCTGTTCCACATTGTGATGTCATTTGGTAATACAGGAAGTGCTCCACTGTGTTTTTAAACTCCACACACTTTCATTAAAATCATGATCATTTCAGACCTGGGACTGCCCGTCTTTACTAAACAAAAAGTTAAATGTAGTTGTTAACTTGAAAACTATCACTGCATGACATCACAAGGTGGAACAGAGCATTTTGAGCTTTGGAGATGTCAACGGACTAATAATAAAGGATTACTCAAACATATATGAATTAAAAAAAACACAACTCCAGTTTTTGATGAGGTAACATTATAACATGACTAAAAACTCACAGGAGCCAATTTTGCGTCATATATGAGTTTTAATGTGTATTGTAATACATTTAGATTTCTCAAATGGGGCAGGTGGCGCTGTATATCAAACTGGTTCCTAACACTATGAGGAGCCATCTTCAGGAAAATAGTCATCTTATTGGTCTTTTATTATTATTATTGAAATTTTTGTGTGCTGACTCCTACTAGGGGGTGGAGGTGGAACTGCAATTTGAACTACGCCACTGATTAAATGAAACGTCACACAGCATTTGAAACAAGCATGTACATATTATCTTTTTTGTGTTTTGCTTTCATCTGAACAGAAATAATCATTTTCCACCATATTTTAAAGGTGCATTGTGTAACTTTTCTGGTGGAGGGTCCGTTAAATGCTTTTCTCCATGGAGATGTTATTGCTTTGTCTTTAATATTTCACAGTATGGCACTAAACCTTTCTGTTTTCATGGAGACCAAACCAGACCAAGTTACAGGTCAGATCTGTGGAGAGGCGACCCGGCTTACAGTGAAAATGCCTGTTTTTTGAAGTATTTTTGAGCTAAAAAAACATCTGTGATTGAATAAATGTAAAGCAGAGCTGTTTAAAGTCATACTGCGGAACATCCCAGGCAGAGCGATGACATATCCGACCAAAAAGTTACACAGCGCACCTTTAATTGCATGACTACCATTTGTACAGTACATCTACATTCTCGTGCGATGTCTTTAACCACTCTCCCTCATAAATCTCCATCCATAAAATAATTCACTCTCTCCGTATCGAGCCTCTCAGCAAACTCACCAAGATGTACGAGCGCGCTGTCAGTAAAACACATGCATTTGAATCATCAGGAAAAAATCAATGGAGAGATATTCCTCACTCTCCTCCTGTACCATTAATCCTGCCTTAGATTAAAACGTCAGCTCACGGCGCATTGAAAGCTACATCTCCACCAGTTGTTTTTCACGCCAGCACGATGCCAAAGACAGTAATTGCGTGAACCAATCAATCACGGCCATGTGCAGACTGCTGTTTTTGCATTACAACAGGTTAGTGCTCGATGTCGACTCTACGTAGAAATGCGTGTTAATGTTTTATCGATAACTGGCCGCTGCGGGGCTGATGGATATGAATTTAAATCAAACATGAAGTGAAGGTGGGGAGACTGTGAGAGGTCTTATCACGGGAAAGGAAATGTAACTCAATTAGAGACGGTGTTCTGTGTGTGGTGCATTTGGAGTTTGAAAATGAGGTTCAGAAGAGATCGGAAATTCCAGGGCTGAAATTATCCAAATGATTGTGGTGAAGGTGTATGGAGTTTCAAAACACAGTGGAGCACTTCACAGCAAAACGTGAAGTTAAAAGTGACTCTCACAGAATCAATTTTAAAAGGGTTTATATGGGTCCAATCTGTTTTAGAGTTAATTTAACATGTAAAACTGGACCAAAGTTTCTGTTTAAACCCCAAATTAAGAGATATATTGATGTTTGGAGAATAAACGCATAACACTTTATAGGGTTATCCTGATTTAGTTGAACAACACACAGAGGTTTTTTTTATTTTTACACTTTATTTTTGTTAATTTAAGGTGAAATTATGTACAAAACTGGGTCAATCTGGTCTTCTCTCACGGGAGTTTGAAGTGGTGGGTGGAAGATGCCAAATTAACACTAGGGGAAGTTGAATTAACTTACACCATGTCAACTCTGGCACATGACCCCAACTCAAACCCCCATCTAACTGTCAAATAAATAAAATAACACTTCTGTGAGAGACAACTCTGAAATAGTTTACCCTGAAATTTTAACCCTCCAGTTTTTGCTGTGCAGTATTAGGTGGGACAGAGTGTTTTCAGTTTGAAAGAGAAACTTTTTTTCTAAATGAGGAAACAACATTATAACATGGATCAAAAAATATCTATTTCTAAAAAAGAAATAATAATTAAAGATGCACTGTGTAACTTTTCTGGTAATTGGTAGAGATGTTCTGTGTTTTATGTCCATGTTGCACCTGAAATTTGAAAATGAGGCTGTAGGGTTGTCGTCAGAATAGTGGCTTGGTAAAGGAGTGTACAGTTTAACTATCCCTGTAAGGAAATCTGTCTGCATTTGACCCATCCTTCAACGCCACTGGGTTTACCTGTGACCATGATCTGAATATATAAATTGACTCTGGGTCCAGTTTACTTTAAATTGAAAAACTTTCCCCGCTCTCTCTGTAATTATTGTAGTGAACCACATGATTTTCATCTTAAAATGTTTATATTAATCCGCTCTACATGTTTTTATTTTGCTGTTTCTCTAAAGCAAATATCCACGGAGACAAATTACATAGTTACAAATGAAAAGTTACATAGTGCATATTAAAATTCAAAATACGTACTTCATTATGTTTTGTGCAGTTTATCCTATCTCAAGTCATTCCCCCAAAAATGACCCCTTTCCTATATAAGAAGAATAATGTGTGTAATTTCCTGGACTTGGACTCTGACTGGATAGATGAGACCACTCGTGAGAATCTTATGGATCTTATATAAAGATCTGGAACATCAACAAACAAATCAACATTACATATATGCCAAAATATATGAGCCTTATTTTTTGACTTTCCTATACATACTTTTCTTATCTCTAAAAATCGTGCAAAACATATGGAGTTGTCAGTTAACACACTATAAAACAAATATGAAGCAAGTATGTTTTATCTGTGCCAAATACAAAAAAAACAAAACAATCATTGCGCTTAAAGACACCATCAGTATGGCTTTGATTGGATTTTGGATCACACGCTTAATGTTAAGATGTCATTTGTCCAATACTTTAACAGTTGTGAGTCTGAGGTGTTACAGACCAAACCATGAGTCGTATGCTACTGCCAAAGAACTGCCACTGCACTGACAAATAAAGGACTCAGCCTTGAAAAGGCACTATTTTCTCAGTACCTATGCAACAACTTGGGAAAAATTAAATAAAAACTGTAATTAACTACGTATAATGAGTACATGTGTCTGCAATCCATCATAGTTCTGTTCTGAAAAGTTAAATATGACTCAAATGTTTAATGATGTGATGGGAGCTGAATGTATGGGAGGTGTTGCGTGTTTCCAATGGTATTTATAGCCAAGGTCAGTGTTGTGTGAGCTCTCTGCAGCATTTAAAGAAGTACTATAGAAATATAAATACTTCAATTTGTCTTTTTAAAAATATATTTCAACTGCTTGTTTACTACTATTCTTTTTGCAAACACCAATACCCCTATTACTTTTCCCATTCGCACTAGTACTTGAAAATGAAGTACCGTACTTGAAATATTTGTTGAATTTGTTGAATATTTGTTTGTTGAAACACAACTACTACTTTGTACTGTTTACTACAGTGCTGCTACAACTACTACCACTACTATAACTTCTACTGTAAGTGAGACTACTGCAACTATTACTACAACTATTACTATAAGTATTACTAAAACCACTGTTACAACTGTTAGTTCAAATTGTCACATCCTATTTCCTAGGTCTATTCCTACTACTATGTACAGCATTTTAATCTTTTGATTTCTTTTATCATGTACTATATACATTATCCACCTGTTTCTGCATAAAAATAAGCCACTGCAGTTTGCTATGTGACTTAAATGTAAATTAAACAATGTGGGAAAAAATACAAACTAAAGGCCAATGCACACATTTCAAAACATTTTTATTTTTTATAATTTTATTATTATATTATTATTTTAATAATGCAAGTGTAAAGGGTGTATGGTTGGAGGTGCTTTAGCGCTGTTGACACCGGGGCCCCTCCACTGCTCCTCCATTAGGGCTGCTCTTTGTGGGCGGCTGGATCCCTGTGACCTTTGAATCTCAAAAACTTCTGGAGATGCAGCTCTGCACCTTCCTGGATACTTTCTTGTTTTCTATGTTGATTAGATCTCCATCAGTGTCTTCACAAGTGGTTTGAGTGTCTATTTTAGGTGAAGTTTTTCTTTCATCTTCTCCTGGGCTTTACTGGTGTGGTTTAGCTCTTGTTTGGACGTTTTCTCTCACTGTATTGTTATACCGATATCTTATCTCCTTTACACACTAACTTGGCTTTCCAGCTCTTTACCGTTCTTCTGGAGAGCAGCTCTGAGCTCTTTCAACTCCAAGTTTTTTCTGTCTGCCCCTCACACTCTGCCTCTGCTGTTTGTTTTCTGTGGGAGAGGGGCCAAATTGGCGCTACATGCAGCAGTGCATTATGGGAACTGTAATTCAAATTGTCTTATGCATTTTATTGGCAGGCCAGTATTAAGAGAAATTAGAAATCGTCTTGAGGGCCAGTAGAAATGACTTCGGGTGCCACATTTGGCCCACGGGCGGCAAGTTTAACACTCCTGATGTGCAATATGCAAAACCCAAATTGCCACTAAATACGTCAAACACTTTGTCATAACATCTATTTTCCTAGTAAAGCGTATTACACAAGCCAAACTTTGCAGTCATTATATTTTGTTAACATTCGCACCAGCTGACAATCACACTGGGATAAGAAAACAGGAGTGAATAGAGGATAATACAGTTTGGGTCAAAAGCCAAGAGGCACCTCCACAGTCTCTTCTGATTACCCAGGTATCCTAACAATGCGGCGCTTTGTCTGTTACTGGTAAGTCAAAATAAGGTCACATTCTAACACTATAGAAATGATTGATGGCATTTACGGGTGGATCAATTGCAACAGTGTCCCGGGATAGGCTCACAATAAAGAATATTTTGTAGACTTTGCTAATCCAGGGCTGTCAGAATCCAGATGACACTCTATTGGTCAGGGTTTGGAGTTGTTGTTCCAGCTGCTGCCTCTGGAACATGTCCACAGAGTCAGAGACACGTTCCACCTGTGAGAGCTGAAGTGTGACTATTAACAATTATGTCCACTGTTTTTTACCCTGACGGAGCCCTCTGCAGCTGTGTAAAGACCTGAGTAATGCGCCACAATGATCGTATGAGGAAGATGACAAGGAAATGTGAACTCTTGAGGGTTGGTAAATACTAATATATCAATCATACTTCATGGGTTTTGAATGGTAACTTAAGGTAAGGCATTTTCCCAAAGGCAGAAGACTGTTTCTTTAGAAAATTGAAAAAAAAAAAGTGATTTATTTTGCATTTTCAAGAGGAGATGTCCAACAATTTTGAAGGCCATTCTACAAATTAGCTGTTGTGATATGATGCAGCTTCTGGTATGGTTCACTTCCATAGACTACATAAAGAAGTGGACGAAGGGAATGTGATGTCACCCATAGTGTTCGGCTCCAGTCAAGTGAAGCTCACAGAGGCTAGCAGTTATAGGGGAGAATTTGTAGACACCAGGATCATGTAGAGCGGGTTAATTTGAACACTTTAAAGGGACAATTCACAATTCTTAACATAGGGACTCATTTCCTAGTGAGCCAGAGTGTTGGAGATGTGTGGAGACACTTTTTCAAATATTCTATCCAGTCCTTGCATTTCCAGAAGTCGCTGGTGTGAGGCTAACGCATGGCAATGGGCATACTGCCTACTGGGCATACTGCCACTAAAAACAGTCTTACCCACTCCACAGTGCCCCCGAAGCAAATCAGTTATTACGCCAGACTGTCGATGTAAATGTCTGTGTTGATAGAATAATGTTGGAAATAAAACTAACCTTGCATCGCATGAAATGTTGCATGTTGAGGGACTATTTTCTCATATATCAGTCCGCCGCTGCCAAGCTTTTTATCAGGAAATACAACTCGCTGCTGCTGCTCAGACATAAATCCTTTAAATGCAAGGCTGGTTTTACTTCTAAAATTATTCTGTCGACACAAACATTTACATCGACAATCTGGAGTTTTAATTGTTTTGCCTCTGGTGGTTTGTGGAGTGGGTAAGACTATTTTTAGTGGCAGGACGACTATGGTCATTGACATGCACTAGCCTAGCACCAGCGACCTCTCCAAATACAAGGACTGGATGGAATATTTGAAAAAGTGTCTCCACACGTCTCCAACACTCTGGCTCACTAGGAAATGAGGTCCTATGTCCAAAATTCCGAACAGTCCCTTTAAGACCAAAATGACAAGGCTCAGAGCAGCAGTTACAGAGAGCGGCGACAGTTTTTCAACGTAAAGTCAGTTGGAAACAGCGTAAATGGAGCCAGAAGTGCCCCATGAACACGCAGGTTAGCTATTTACATATACAGTCTATGATCACTACTCCCTCTTATTTTAACCTGTCCCTCCTCTTGTCTTGCACCTCCTTTGAAAAAATACCAGGACCATGATGAATGTTTTGCTCTAATTACTCCACATCTGTATCCCCCCAAATGGGACCTGGGCTCTCCTGTAGTGTGTGCGCCAACAGACAGGTGGTGCTGAGGAGTCGGTGTTACCCACTTTGCTCCTCATTTGCATACATATGACAACCATCTGCCTAATAGGCCTCTGCGATGTCTCCATTAGGCTGACTGCCACACTGCTTTGCCCGGAGGACCAAGGAATTGTACCAACATACAGTTTTATGCGACACTCCAGCTGATCCCACGGAATAACTGCACAAAATGGTGGATTCTCTGCAGTGAAGCGCCATATGGACTCAAAACACAGGTCAAACTGTATATTTAGCATTTGTTTAGAGCAGCTTGGAGGAGCAGATAAGTGGGGTGTGTAACGCTGGGAAATACTAAGAGTTTAAAGATGTTTAGAGAGAGACGAAGTAGTTTGATGACACTCACGGAAAAGAGCATCCTGTTTATAAAGATATCTTAAAATCTGGATACTACTGGACACGAGAACCGAAGCTGCTGTCGTGTCAACTCTCTAAGCTCGTAATGGGCGGATTCATAGACTGACGATTCTCATGCAAAAATATCCACATGTAAACATCCTCAAAAAATTACAGTCTAAAAATATAGACTTAGACAAACTTTATTGATCCACAAGGGAAAATATCTGGACACAGTAGCTCACACATCACAATAAATATAATAACAGAGAGAAAAAATATAAATGGTAATAATAAATAAAAAATATGTAGCAAAAACGACAAGATATAAATATAGTGATGTGTGAAAAATACGTGGTTTATAGTTTAGTTTATCTGTAGATATATTTAATGTTGAGATCCATTCAATCTGTCATGGAGCAAAGGCAACAAGGCAAATTTCTTTGTTGTAAAGGAGGTTCTATTCATTTTTTAAATGGATTATTATCGTATTGCATGTCAGTTTTTAGTATTACTTGATATTAGATAAGCAAACATCAGTGGTTTCACCCAACACTTCTTTAAGCATCTCAAAAAGTTAATAGATAAGCAATAAATTACAATTAAATTACAATGAAATTACCAAAAAAATCAAAACTCATGAAATCATCTTGTAACAACTCCGTTCTATAGCCTAATTATGCTAACGCCGCTCAATACCAGCTCATGTCATGTATACGGCCCATTAAAAGCAGTGACCACTTTTGACCCCGTGAAACATAAGGACATAGATCTGTGTAACTGTATCCGACTGCACATGAAAACATACTAATGAATTGTGATATCTTAATAGCTTTACCATTGTATAAAATATAACATTACGCAGCTCAGACCCTGTATTTCCTGTGATGGAGCTTTGAAAAAGGAACAATGAGCTGTGAAACCCAATCTGACAGACAGTGAAAATAATACAAGCGTAACAGAAGATTGTGACGAGGGGAAAGGGAGAAACAGAGGACATGAGTTCAAAGTGCCTCTATCAGTATTACGCACAATTTCAATAATTTAAGCTTACAAATTTAGCTCATTTAAAGGTGTAACTTTTCTAGTGGAGACTATATTATATGTTATATCGAACATATCTATCTTCATGCAGGTAAAGCTACTACATTACAGGTCAGATCAGTGGCGAGGCGACCCCACTCACTGTTATGCCTGAAATAAAAAAAACTCCAATAGAAATAACTGCTACATACATTTAATGCCATACTGTGGAACATTCCAGGCAACCCAAAATATGCATGATATGGAAAAGTCCTCAAAGTATCTAAAGATCGGGAGATGGGTCACTGGACGTGGCACTGTGACACCCACTGCTCCTGAAGAGGTGCCCCAGTGGTATTTGTAGGATGGGTCAAATGCAAATTTCCCAAACGGGGACAATGAAGTGTACCTAAACCTTTAGCCAAAATAAATTCTGGGTTTCAGTTGGCATTGCAGCATTATATAAGTCAATAATGTTTAATACAGAGAGAGCAGAACAAAATGAATACTGTTAAAATGCAGATTTCTGTTGTACTATGGTGAGTTCTAGGGTCTAGTCATTAATAAAAACGATAAAGTTCAAAATTTGGTAAATCCCTATAGGAAATTTCACAGTAATG